>CM055195.1:13934533-15334891 GCA_029224185.1 Karalla daura
TTAAAAGGGACCGGTTGACGCGAATGCGTGCACGTACGTCGTTAGCAATTACTTTTTCCTCGGAGTAATCATCATGCAACTGTGGGGCGAAACCGAATAAATAAGAACATAAGTCGGGTTTAGGGCACATTGTTATCACAGCCGTGCCAGCGCTGCCACTGTGAAATAGAGAATACGGTTTCGCTGCTTCGAGAAATCACTCTCGCCCACTGGGCCAGCGTTCCTCGATTTCGGCTCACCCGGTGTGATATTCTCTTGCCGGTGGTGAGTGCAGGGTCCTGAAATTCCATCCTACGCTGGATTTCAGCCCTTGCCGTGTACTTAGTGCTGTGTCTTGGCCTGGCCCGGGAAATGCCAGCCTAAAAAAAAATGACTTTTAATGCAAGGCTGAGTTCTTCTGCAGTGCTACTACTCCAAACAATCCTCCGTGTTGTAGAAACGGCACTAAGACAAAAGTGATGAATGTAAGGAGGAGGGGAAGGCAAATTCCCAATCCGATCTCTTTTTGGGGGAGAAACATAAAATAACCAATCCATTATGCGAGCACCACCCCTGCTGCGTTCCCCTGATTCCCTCTAGCTATTAGCAGCTTAGGACACAAATAGATCACACAAGATATTAAAAAGCAGCGGGAATCTAACAGTTTAAAAGCCCTGCCGTAATCCTCACTGTGGAACAAAAACATGTCTCGAATGCAGTCAAATTATTTTTTCCCTAATTCTCTCTCTATTCTTTACGGTTATTGTTTTAGCATTCTTAATTTATGATGCACCTTTTATCTGAGATGGAATTCACAGTTGATACAGAGAGGTGACGTGGGGTAGCGCGGGTCAAACTCATCAACGCTGACGGTGCCTTATTACCTTGTTCCCTGAGTTCATATGTTTTCATTTAATTCTGTTTTTCTTTTATTTTTTCTCTCTCTGTGTACACAGAGCTGTTTTCAACATAAGCAGGCGGCGATTGAGCCAAAAATATTGAAGTCAGAGCAGGGCAGACGTAGATTCAATAAAAGAAACTCAAGAGACAAATGTAATGTTCATAGCAATGAAAATATACAGACACATCACCATACCATGCCTTCGGTATCCAGTCGGCCAGTCAAGTTGCATTTCACGTCCGTGTCTGTCCCCATATGTTACATATGTTAGTGAATCTAAGTTATTATAACAATGACGTACTGAATGATTTCCAAGAGCTATTTCTGTCTTTTCCGTTGAGGCTGTTTTCACAGAGGAGTATAGTGAACTGACAGCATATCAACAGAGATATCAGCCAAAGCAATGAGCTCATAGTGAGCAACAATGATTCAGATGTGGATGCTGCAACAGAGACGAGGCAGACTGTAAAACCTGGAAGGTTCACACATAACGTCACAGTGAATCTAGACCGCACTTCACCTCCTGAGGTATGAACAGTGACAGTGAGGCTGACCTTTCACCTTCTTGATATGAAATGTCATTACTATTTCATTGCATCCTATGAGACGTTTTAGCGAGATTTTCTCTCACTTCGCATACAAATGCTTGAATTGAGGCCAAACACGTACCACAGTCACTTTGACCTCTGACCTGTGATCACCGAAATTGAATCGGGATATTTCTGCGTCCATGCAAGCATTTGTGCCACATATGAAGGAAGGACGGACGGACGGACGTACGACCCGAAAATGTCTCCAGCCGGGCCGATCACTGGCCAGGAGGCATGAGAATGAAGCCACAGACGTGTGCATGACAGGAAATAAAACATTGTGTCAGAACCGATCACAGAATCAAGCGCTGATCGAGATTGATCCTGACGGTTTTTGACGTCGTCTAACTGACAGCAAACTGGGCGAGCCGCAGGAATCGGATCAAAGAGTAACACACTGTAGTATTGGTACAAATCTGACAGGAATGTTTTGTGGGGAAATGATGTTCGACAGGGGCAAGGTGCCTTTTTTTGTAATTATGTGGCAGAATGCTTTTTAATGCATGATATTTGCACTTTACGTTGAAGTATTTTCACCCCATGACGATGGAGGATATGCGATTGGTTGGAAGCTATTGACCTAAATTTAGATTTGAAGAGAGGAGAGAAAATGTGCAACATCTGATGGATCACACGAATTCTTTTAGCCAATGGATCCACAGAAACCCCCCATCCATGTGTCTGTACCCCGAATTTAATGACTGCTTCAAACTCTCACTGGATTTAGCTCCTGTTTGGGTTATAAAATCCATGTTGAAGAAAATGAAATACCAGCAGACATAATAAACACGAAGGCAGTTTAAGTGATTATGCCAGAGCGCCTTCACAAACTAAATCCATGAAAATCCATGAAACTAAATCCATGAAAATAGCACAGAATGTGAGTGTTTGCTCTGAGACATAGTCTGAGTAGTTAGAAGCAAAGGCCTAATTTTTATACCAAAATTGCTCTAAAGTCTCTTCACATATCCTATCCTGACCTTACAACATATGATAATTCGCAGAGATTTGAGTTTTAGGCAAGTTTCCAATTCAGAGTATAATAACAGCACAACGTTCTGCTGTTCAGGCTTTCAAGGGGTGAAGCTCAGGCTGAGTGAACATAAACACACTCTTTTCTCATTTTGACTATTGGGAAACACTCAAGATGTTAAATGTCATGACAAGGATTAAGTTTTGTCCAAAAGGCACGTGATAAAAAGAAAATATAGCCAAAAGTCAGGTGTTTGGGGGTTTTTTTTGCCACATTTACCAATGAATAAAATAAAAGTTATCACGTTATCATGACTTCATGAAACCATCACACTAATACAATGGATTTGCTTTATTTAGAGAGCTGTCTTAACCCTTCCAGAATCTAAATCGCTTGAGAAAACAGCAAAGCTTTGAGCTCCAGTTTTGCAGGCAGCAGCAGGACTAATAATTGTTTATTAAGCACTTAATTTGGCTGCAACATAACTGACTCTCAAGTCAAATATAATCAGTTCACAACATAATTATTCCAACTGTGACAGACTGCCTAAACACTCTCTCTCTTTTTTTGAACATATAAAATATTCTGAATATAAGACTGTTTGACTTCCAAGTGTACATAAATAATTGCATTTGGTTTTCACATTTGATATTTAAAAAAAAACAGATATAACTAAAAACAAGGAGCAAATGTACGTATGTTAGAGTCTGTGTCTTTGGGACTGAGCACAGTTGAGTCAACAATCAATTTAGTCAGCTCAAACGCAAGTTAATTAAATCAGCATGGCGCCTCACGTCATAGCCAATCTATAAAAATGACTGCGGATAAACCTTTAATCAAGCAAAGGTAAAATCCTCAATGTGAACTTCAAGCACAACACACTTCAAACGCAACAATTGAAACTTGAAAGACGGCGATAACTTCACAGTATGAATCAAACACGCGGTTCTCCCAGCATCTCCAGCACTTAGCAGACCTCGCTCTTCAATTACAGACGCGTCCTCAAACCAGTGTGGAACGACAAGTGGTGGAGAGGAGACAGTGGAGTGGACTGGAAGGACGAGACTGCTCTGGCTAGATAATGCACACACACACAGACACACAGACACACAGACACACAGACACACACACACACACACACACACACACACACACACACACACACACACACACACAGACAGTCATAGTGACATGCCCTCATTACCCACAAACGTCACTTCACACCAGGCGCCAGTCAAATCTCCTGACACTCCGACAAACCAAATGAAATCTTAAGGCACAACAACACCTGGTAGCAATTAAAAGCCGAGGAATTAAAGGTAAGTACAGGAGCGCGGTTCAGACGTTTCAAATATAACTCCTACACATCTCCTGCTCCTGCAGACGCTCACACTGCCATTCCGAGAGACACATTCACACACACACACACACACACACAGACACACACACTCGCACACACGCACAAGCTCCTACAAATGTCTCTGAGCGCATATTCAAGCGCAATCACATCACAGCAACATTATTACTATTCACCATCGCTTTGTACACATCAAATATGAATAGTGTAGACAAGTCATTCCCTTTGTGTGGTGGGGGAGTGTGTCCGTGTGTGTGTGTGTGTGTGTGTGTGTGTGTGATGAGATTAGAATCATCCAGGACATTCATCTATTCTGTAGCTGGTGAGGAGATTGAGTGGGGTTGGGTGATATGATGGCACTTTCACAAAGGATTACATTACTCTCTCTCCCATTCTGTCTCCCTCATACACTGGTCTTTTTCTCTCCCCAATCCTCACATTTGATAATGGACACTGCCTCTGCTATGAATTGAGCCTGTGCTAAATAAAGGATTAAGCCCCAAAGAGACGGAGCTACAGCACATGCACACTCGAGTATCTGAGCGTACACTTAAGTCAGATACGACTTACTGAACTTGTGCCCGTTTCATTTGCCTACTAGCACATGAATGAGCAGTATGCATGCACACACACTCACATGCACACACACATTCACACACACACACACATATATAGCTACTAAGGCTCAAACTCACAATCTTGGCATCACTCACTCACAGGTCAGTGTCTTAAAGCACTGAAAGCTAAGCGACTGCACCAGGCCTGACATGTTCAGTGCAACCGGTCATAGCATTAAACGAAGCACTGAAGCGGAGATGATTGAATGTGTGTTTTAATGTCCAGTGAAATGATGAGTATGACCATTAGTTAATGAAATAAGTTGCAACCTGGTGGCAGCTGCCGGCCATTTACAGTAATTACAGTAGGACTGAATGTATGGAGTCGGACTGTTCTCTGTCACTCCATGTGAATGGATGAATGTGGTCTTAAGCAGCACAGTGACAAAGGATTAGTTGCGAGTAAGATCCTCGAGTGAATGTAGGTTATGCAAATCTATAAATAGGTGTTATCAATATTACGCAGAGGGACACAGTAGTAAAGTCCTTTGATGCTATTTTTGGAATAAATGGAAAACAGAAAATAAGTATTTCGTTATGCATTTACAGTGTGTAATTACCTGTTTCTTTAACTGTATTATTTTTAGAGTTAATGATCCACATATACAGTGCAATGTCAATTTTTTTAGTCAGAGTGTTGGAGAATGGCCTCGTTTTCAGTCGGCAACAGCTTTATCAGAGCTGTGTTAAGTTGCTGCAAATACACACCTTGCCATTGCTGCGTCGCGTTAAAAGAAAACACTCAAAATGTGAAACGCGGGGCGGCTTTCATTGCAAACACAGGAAACATAATGTATTTGTCTCTGAAGTCAGTGCTGAAAGCAATCATTCGTCAAAAATGTGTCCTAAAAAAAAACAGACGGTAGCTATTTTCTGCACTTTTTTGACAGCAGATCAGTTTTAAATATTGCGGGAAGTAATGAAGCAGGCAAACTGAGGTTTCCCTTAATATTCCATCAAGAGTCGCAGGTGACAGGCTGCACACCTCCGACGGTTCTCACTCTAAAGTCACGCACAGCATGGAATCAAATCATAGTTGTCATTAGCTGTGAATAAATATAATGAATGTGTTTTTTGTACTGCAACATAAAAAAAAAAGATGCACCGGTTCTCCCGGCAGCTTCTCCCACAGCGTGACCAGAAAGAGGAGGTGGGCCCATATTCAATGAGCAAAAATCACTCAATGGCTTTGAAATCCGGCCCTCTGATCTTTTTCAGAAATGTTTCAAACAACAAAAAGCCACAGTATTTCATTGACTTGCAGTGTCCAAGAGAAGCGAGCAACAAACTATCAGACCAGAGTCTCAGCCAAGACAGAATGTAACTCTTATCACATTACTGGAACAAACACCAGAGCCTCATTCTAGGAAACAGTAAGATAGGATAAGAGTAAGTAATACAATAAGCCGCATGAGTGAACCCTAGATTTCTCATTTAGCTTGTAGATGAATGATCTGATGATGTAACTTTGTGTGTAGGATTTCTGTATCAGACCCCTGGATGTATAGCAGATTTCCTAGCCTTAGTTAATTGGAATTATATTAAACATACCATAATGGATACGCATGTATGACTCTGCCTACGTGAGTAAAATGAGCATTTCAGAAGCGTAGGAATTTCAAATACAGCTGCATTCATTAGAACAACAAAGTGAAACAAAGTAAATAGAAAAAGGAAAACAAACATCCTTTGATTGTATGTACTTCTATCAATCATTTTGTGGTTTGTTTGAGGCATACTTCTTTTGTTTTGTGCTTATTTTATGTGTTGTATGTAAATGAGAGGACATGAAGCCTCACTAATCGCCCCACACAATAACAGCATGTTTCTATAAATGCCTCAATCACTGCAAATCCCTTTCCTATGAAAGAGTTCCACGCTCAGGAGAAAGAAGGTCAGTGTGGCTAAAGCCGGCCACTAGAGACACACAGACAGAAGGAGAGAGAAAGAGAGAGAGAGAGAGAGAGAGAGAGAGAGAGAGAGAGAGAGAGGGGTATACAGTGTGTTAGAGAGAGAGATCTTGGTGAAGACACAGGTAAGCTGAACTGACAAAAGCGCAGCATCTAAGCTACAGTTGACTCTAAACGCTCTCCATTGCAATAAATGACTTCATTACAATAAAGACGTGTTCAACCACCCTCTGTGTTTCAATGAGAAAAACTGTGGAACGATCCATTGAAGTGTGCTCAAGTAATGGAGCCTCAGATGCAGCCTGTGGTATTTACACTTATCCTCTCAATGTGCAGGCCTAGGATTGCAAAAGTCTATTTGTACCTGTACAGAAAACATAAATATGCACACACAGCCACATACACAAAGAGACACACGCACAGCTGTATCACTCCGATACGGCCAGTCACTGCCTTTCCCTGTGTTTATTAAGACATTGAAGCTTTTAGCACCTAGCAGCACTAATCCTATAGCCTTATGCTCGCTGGCACTGGAGCCAAATGGCCTTACACAGACTCCATCTCTCCCTCCCCGTCTCACGCTCCTGCTCGGCGTGCGAGTGTGAGCATCTGCGACCAATTCCTGATGAATGGATGAGGCGAAAGAGGAGAGGGGTGAATGTGAGACGCTGCACTGCCGAGGTCAGCAAGGAGAGAGAGAGAGAGAGAGAGAGGGGAAAAGAGAAATGGACGAGGGAGGCAGGGGCGAAAAGAGGGGAGGGAAAGGTGTTTCAGGTGGGGCTGTGCGAGAGTGTGTTTGTGTGTGTACGAGTGTGGGTGGGGGGTAGATGCCCGTGAATCGCATACAAAATCACCATTGTGCACTCTGGCCCTGCGTTTATGTCCTGCTTGTCAGGCATGCAGAGCGCGCATGTGCTCATGAGCGTGTGTCTTTGTGTTTTTGTGTGCGCCCTGGCATGTGTGTGTGCACGCGTGTGCAAGGCCGAGGTAGGTTAAACTTGTACTCGCGAAGTGTTCCCAGAAGAGATTAATCATCCTGTGCTGGAATGCAGCATCGTGGTCATAAATCATCACCTGACCTCTCTCTCTCTCTCTCTCTCTCCCTCTCTCTCTGCCACACGTAGCGGCGGAGTGAGGGTAAAAGGAGTGTCATTGTATATCTGCGCTAAACAAACAACCAACATCCTAGACAGAGGCATGAAAGGGAGGAAACGTTGCTAATTATCAAATAGCAGAGTTCAGCTTTTGAATTGGACGAATGCATAGAGGCTGTGTGATTGTTAAACCACCAAATGAACCAGAAAATGATGGATATTAATTCCAGTCTGAGAAAGGATTGAAGAGGATTGAAGAGCATTAAAAGACAGATATGCTACCAAAGATTGCAAGCAACATGTTTGCATTCCAACTTGCTACATAAAGGATGGAGTAAATTGTCACTGAATGCTGAAACTGCACATAAATCAGATATATTCATACTATGAATTATGGTATGTTCAGGATTTATGTTGTCCAAACCAATCGGAGCAATAAATAAATAAAACCTGAAAAACCCATTAAGCTGGAAGAAATACACGCCGCTCTAAAATGTATTGATTTGATGATTTTATATGTAAGTTGCATATATTTGCAATATGTGTTACATGTAGCATGTGACAAGTTGTGTACTGATTATAATAATGATTTATGGGATGTGGCCCAAAGCAACTCTCTTTGTTTGGCAAGAGATGCAGGCATGAAATAAATGTGATTCTTAGAGCCAGAAAATCTATGTACAGATCCTTAGAACACTTCTGCCAAAAACTGGTCCAAAATGCATCGAAACGGTTGGCGATTTCTGAGGTGGCCATGAACTCCGGACACCTACGGTAAATGATTGCACGCATACTGATGCTTGAAAGTGACTTGTGTGTTCTATCCTAATGGTTGTATTATTAATGAACAAGGACATGCATCCACTCTTGCCAGACAGCAACTCGCTCAGAGAAGCCCTGTAATGAGGACAATATATATTTCTATCTGCTGCTCGGATGTTGGAGGGCAGGTGAGAGCTCAGAGATGTTGCTGAATAAATGCACTGATCAAACCTTTAGACCTCCCTGCTCTGATTTCAGTCGGGGATGGAAAGCTAGCCGGAAGTCAATGTTGCAATGTGCTTTTTGTGACTCAGGTAGAAGAAAAGAGCCTTTCTTGGTTATGTTCAAGCACAGGAAATTGATTCTGTAATATTAAAAATTCAACAGCCGAGTTTCATTACTTTTCTGAGTCTATTCCCTTCCCCTCGTGGAGTGGGAAAATATCACAGTTTATTAAATTACTTCACTGAAAAGTCTCTTGGGATGCCATCTTAACTCCCGTCCTCCTTCACAAGGCCATTTTAGACTGTAACTAGGCATGTCTGCTTAGAAGGAGAGGCACAGAGAGAGAGGGGGCAAGCAAGAGGGGAGGAAAGTACACTAAATTTCTGGAATTCATTGGCTGCTGCAGAGTTTGTGGTTAGTCCATTGGCTGCGAAATGCCTGGAATTGAAAGCTTTGACAAATCAAAACTGGGGGAGTTACGCACCAGCACATGTTGAATCCCCAGTAAATCCTGCAGTGTGGGCACATATGTGCATGTTTGGATGCATTAAAGCATGGATGAGTCCCATATCTAATGCAGCCCCGATGTGCCGGCACAACAGCAGACCTTTACACTACCTGCAAGGCCCCTCTGCCAAAGTGCACTTAGAAATGCAAAAGACCAAGGTTATTAAGCAGGTCCACAAGCAGAGAAAGATCCTCCGGCATCGTCATCCTGTCAGAGGGAGCAACCAGGTCGGGGGTGGCTGGCTGTGCAGGTCTGAGTGATGACAAGGCAGTCTCTTAAAGCATGACTCAACCGGCCACACCTAAGGGCAGCGGAGGAAAAGTCCACTCCTCACTGCAATTCTCAGAATCGAGGCAGACAGAAGAAGTAGGAGAATTTGTAATTTGGCTAGAGGACGACTCGCTCTCCCCACTGATGGGAAATGGTTTCAAATGAGCACAGTCGACTGATGAGAGTTACGTAAATAAGCTCTGCAGTGGTCAGCCAAGAAATTCGGGTTGACTCAACATTAACAAGCCATTTTGCTTCCCTTTCTTGCATCATCACAACTTGGTCAGCTTTTGACCAGACAGGCTTTTGAAATAGCACATGATGAGCACCTGATTAGATAATACTATTGCTCATTAGGCCCAAGGGGTCAATGACATTTTTCCACAGGCTTGGTCAATATTTTTTCATTAGTCCAGGACAATGGCTCGAGATTGTGGATTTTAACATGTGTTTAACATGTACTGTGATGAAAAGAACAATAATGGGCATATGATTGGCTGGATAGCTGAATGAGACGGGTGAATGGTTGAAAGTACTCATCATGAAGGCAAAACTTCACCAAGACATGTTCCACTGACTTTGGTGATGATGATGATGGCCTTGCACAGCGTTGTCTTTCCAAAGAGACTTGGTGCAAGTCATTATGCATGAGTGCATGTGCAAACGGGCACATGGGTTCAAGACTATTTTTGCATCAACTTAAACACAGCCAGGAAGCTCACAACAAAACGCCGTGAGCATGCGAGGAGGATGAGTTAAAACCAGTCGGTCAGCTGTCAGACAGATGTAGTGAATATCAGCCCACTCTGCCATCTCTTCCAGCACAAAAACCCACAGGATCCATGGGCATGGTAATCCAAGATGAAGGCTGCTCTCTACAAGCGTCACTTTCTCTAAAGCACAGCTAATGCCGGGTGTCACACGCCACACACATGCAAACACACACATCGCTCCACACTCAGTGCTACAGTCTGAGCTGCAGCCTCTTCGAAGACAAATATAGGCCATTAAGGTCACAAACAGCTTGCAAGGAACAGGTGGAAGGAATGAGCTCGCGGCCTTCAGACCTTCAACCGAATAACTTACTGTTGAGGGCACTCACCTGTAATGAATGGTGAAGCTCCAGTCAATGCTGAGGTACACAGAGGCACGGTATCAGTAGTGTCTGCGAGACGATGGCTCCAAACAATATCTATTATGAATTCCAATTGTCTTCACATTAAGTTAGAGTCTCGGTGGATAATTTCACTTCTAATATGCATCTTGGCAGCAATTTTGGGAAGCATCATTCTCATATAGAGGTATCCAGGGTTCTATTTCGCACATTAAATGTGTTACACACTATGAGGCACTGTGCAGCCCATAGGCCTCCAACCCACCAACTTATGCACACTGCAGCGCTTCTCGTTGAAGATACACAAGATTTTAGGAGAGAGGAGGCATATTCCTATGTCTTAACTGTTTTGTGATGTAAAGCCATGCAGTGATGCAACATTATTATGATTTCATTTCAACTTGAGTCATCTAACCTGTTTTTTTTGCCAGTCATTATAGAAGGGTAGCACAAATTATTCACAGTTCTTCAAACTGTGTGCTGTGGCAGGTTGCACTTCAGCTTGAAATGAATTATTTCAAACATTATAAGCACGTATGAGTGAAAAACATTTTTGGTTGTGCTTTATCGAAACCTCAGTGCCGACACATTCCTTCAGAAAGCCATGGGAGATGTCATCAACCAATTTTAACACTGCGGTTTCCTACAGTCTAACCACCAATTAATCAATTACAGCAATTAATTTTCTCCTTCATCAGTAAGTCTTTGTAATTTGAGCCTCTCAACAAAAAAAAGAAACAGCATGCATTTACTACATATGCTTCGACAAGCTCCCCAAAGGAGCGCAATTAATGTTGAGAGTTAAAATGTGGAAATTTGAAACAGTGAGGACAATGGAGCATAGACGGATCAAACTGAGGACTAGACAGCCAGAGAAGGAAAATGAGGGGGAGCCTTATGCGGTGCATACTATTCTCATGTCTCATGCCACCCACAAGTTGGCCAGCGCAGGGCAACACGAGCAAACTGAAACCGTTCCTGGAGCACTCTTTTCCTTTTTTCTTTTTTTTTTTCAAATTTATGACACTGAGTTAATTGAATTTTTGGCTCCAAAAAGACGTGCGCTCGTCGAATATCTGAGGGTACGAGGATGGGCACTCAACAGAGCTAAGCTAGTGTTTGCCAGCACGTGCTGACAATTACAGCCACAGTGTAAACAACGCCGTCCCCGCTTCAGATTCTGTCACAAAGACCATTCTCTCGCCCCGCCGCTCCCTCTCGCTAAAGGTCAGTGTTTTTAACAAATCAGTAGTGACAAGGGGTTGTTTGTGCTTCCATGATAAGATGCCAAGGTCTAAAGTGCCGTAAACAGCGGTCTTTGCTATATTTCAAAACTGATTTTCCCTGATAAAAGAACAATCACGGCCTCACCCATATTTAGCCTCGAGCCATTCATGACCTGCTTGCGAGAAAAGGCTTAAAAACAAAACACGAATCGCAACAGAACAGTGGAGTTTTTTGGTAGCAAGTGTGGGGGATAATTGGTTGGTTTTTGACCCGAGTATCTTCCTGGATGAAAAACAGTCTTAACTCGACCTCCAAGACTAAACCTGATACACTCGATCTATTTTAAGACCTGCTGTTGTCACTGTGGTTGCATTGTCAGTGACGGTACTTCTTAATGTTTGACGTCCAGGCAAATGTCCAGGCAAATGAACATTGTGGCAGTGCTTCAAAAAAAAAAAAAAAAGAAAGCAGTCAACACGTGAAATCACACAAAAACCCACTAATAGCGGGCACTTTACAACCTCTCAGGTAATTATACCTGTGAGACATATGAGTATTTTTTTGTTGTGCCATCAGTCACCATGTTGCAATGTAGTTATCAATGACAGAATTCATAACAATGGACACAATAGTGGCCATTTTGTGTTTAAAAGGAACTTTTGGCTCCGAATCGGCCAGAAAATTGCATTGGCCTAGACACAAAAACGCAGCCCACTATGCCGCTTCATTATTTAACACTGAGTGGGTCCTGAATTGTTTGGGAAGGACAAAATCTATCAACAGGACTCTCAGTATCAACACGGGTCACGCCTGCAGTGTAAAAATGGCATTAGTGAAATTGGACCCTTGGGGGTTTCTAATGCCGTTTTCCATCTGCTTGCATGTGTGGATGTGGACAGTGCTATCTACACAATTCAGGACAACGCACAGTAGAGGGGTCACAATAGATATCACTGACCTCTGAACATCCCCACAGCCCTGACTGTTTGTTTGTCTGATGCACGCATGTATGTGTGTGTGTTGTGTGTGTGTGCGTGCACGTTTGCCGCCATGCGCATGCATTTGGGTTATTGTGTGAAGCCTTCAGTCTTTAATCCCCTAATCTGCTGAACCCTGGAAATCACTGCAGTCATCTGTCAGCTTGGTCGGAGAGGGCTGCAGGGTTCAACAAATGCGTGCACACACACACACACACACACACACCTGTACACGTACACACACTCAGTGATAGTCATTTATTCAACAGGGCCAGCCTCATTTCGGTCTAATGAAGACTGATGTTCCTCTTTCCAGGCCTCACAGGTGTTGCGGTAAAATGTATGTATAAATACGCAACCCACATACGGGATGAGAGAGAGACAGAAGGGGAAAGGGAAACAGGGGGTGATCCTTTCATCGTATTCACATGTGAATTAGCCGATATCCGACATGCAGTTTGTGTGTGTAAAAGTCAATCTAAGGCGTATCTCTAGGGCAACAGCCCAGAGTTAATCTGGTTGAATAGTTGTGAAGGTCTATCAAGGACACGGACTTAGAGAACCCATAGTGCTCAGACCCCTGAGTCCAGTGTAAACCTCTCAGGCCTGTTTGTGAGTGTGTGTGTGTCTGTCTATACGTGTGTGTGGCCGTGCCAAATGGGACACCCTGAGGGCTTGTCTAGAGATTGTGGTTGACACTGCCTGCTGCTGTCCAGTGTTAGCTCCTATTAGCACTTAAGACTGCGCTCCGCACACACAGCACACGGGTCATAATGATTGCGCCTGGCAGGTTAAAGACCGAAGGTGGATGGCGGGGTTGAGAGTGTGCACTTGTCCGTGTTAGCCGAGCGGGCATAGTTTAGGTACACAATATGCCCTCCTTTCCATATGCATGTATTTAAATGTGTGTCGGTAACGATTGCACACCAATCAGTGGGCTTTGCTTTCCTTTTGATTTATGTGCCCCTGTCAAAAGCTCAAGATGGAAGGACGGAAAGTGGGAGAGAGATCAAAGAGCGTGAGAGATCACACAGACGCGGGCGGGCTTGAAGAGAGCTAAAGGTGGAGGAGGAGAACGAGGGGCCACCGAGAGAAACTGCACCAGTTAGATTGAAGTGTGAAGCCCAGCAGGACGCCTCATCATCAAGATCCATGCTGCGTGTGTTCGTGTCTACGTGTTTTCATGTCAGGAGGCGCTGTCGACTGGCATGCTCTGCAGTCTACAGCTGGTGTGTGGGACTTATCCTCTGACACCCTACTTGATGCACAACTGACACCAAAAGTTTCTCCCATGCAACCTTAAACTTGCCACATATGGCACCAGATCCTTAACTAAGAGTCACTCTCGGGCCCAGTGAACATTCCCCCCTGAGTGAGCAGGCGTCCTGCAGAGTGACTGTCCTGCTGCTGCTCCGGGGGAGCCAGCTGGGCTGTGGCTCTCAGCCTCTATTACAGCAGGAAAGAAAAAAAAGAAGGCAGGGAAAACAGAGAGCATGGCAGCAGAGGGAGGGAATATTAAAATTCATCACAACACACACGCACCTTCACCGGCTGGACCTTTGATTTAGCCCTCCACAAAGCATAATACCATGCATTATTTCTAATCCAATATGTGGCAGTGTGAAAACAAGTGGGTGAAATATTCATGAACGCAAAGACTGTTGAAATTATAAAGTGCGCTGTAGCAATTGGTGCTTTTGAACAGATTAAGTCGTGGATTGTGAAGAGGCGGGAAGACCGAGACTGACGCAGAGCTGCGGCCGTCCGGGGGAGAGGAGACAGGAGCAGTGATGACAGGTCAAGCAGCCAATTAAAGCCCCACTTGTAACTCAATTCTTGTCACGGTGAAGCGAAGGAGCGAGAAAATCCCTCTTTATATATCTTTTTTTAATGAATTAATGAATTGATTTAGAAAAGGGGGCAAACTCACTTTGCCGCGCGTGAGACGCCGACGCGGCGCTGCGGCGCGGCAGCGAACGAGTCGGAGGAGAAAAAAAAACTATGAGGTCTATCACCTCCATCACGACAGGGTCTCACAGCTCCACCTTGACCTTTTGGAGAAATTGAGCTCGTCACAGCCGGGACACGTGTCCAGGTTAGATTTAGCCCATCGTAGGAGGAAATGGGGAGAGAGGGAGGGGGGCTATGTTGCGCATGCCGCGCAGATGCGCTGCGTGTAAACCAGCTGCAGCGCGCTCTATCACTCTATCGCGATTCACGTAAGGTCAACTATCCAGCAGATAGCTGAACACACACGCACTCACACAGATACTGAAGGACCCTTCTGTACGTATGCGTGTATGTGTGTGTGCGTGTGTGTGTGACGCTCCACACCGGGACCGCAAACGATCTTTCCGATAAAAGACACCTCAATGTCACCACTCTGCCATGCCCTCCCCGTCCTACCTGCCACAAGCAATGATGCACACACACTCGCATGCTGACACACACACACGCACGCAACACTCACGCTGCATATACACACGCACGCAGTTCTGGAGCTGCGTGCGTAAACAAGCGGAGCGCGTCAGCGTCGCTTCCATAGGCGAGATATTGTAAATAGCACGTACCTGTTTCCAGCTCTGCGCGACACTCACTGCATAATCCTCCTCCTTCAACTTGAACTTTTCCTCCCTTCCAGTCGGAACAGCCCCGGAGCGACTTGACACTTTGTTTATTGCATACTTTTTTTTCTTTGCCCCGTCTATCCCGACCAGCCGCTATTGCGTACAGCGTGAGATGAGAGCACTGGGGAGGTGGTGGAGGAGGAGGAGGAGGAGGGGGTGTGTATAGAGAGAGAGAGAGGGAGAGAAAAAGAGAGAGAGGGAGAGGGGGGGGGGGCTAATGGAGAGGACAGGCTGAAAGCCTCCAGTGCAACATCTCACCAAAAATCGGAGGGGAATCAAACGGAGCAATCCATCGGCTGGAGGAGAGCAGAGCGGAGTAGTGCGGGAGAGAGGCAGCTGTGCGCAGGCACGGACGCCAGCAAAGAGGAGGGATGAGGAAGAGCGGGACCGTCCTCACTCACACACAGCACGCAGGAATGACCGGGGATCGCGGAGTGCGCGTTCACGTCCGAGCCAAGTCAATGGTCATTATCAGCGCGCTGTGGAGAGTAATCCACTGCGAGGCTGCAGCTGCACTGATCACATGCAGGGATCAGCAGCCAGAGCAACGAAGCAATTAGAAACCAACGTGCAATGCATGTTTTCACAGTGGCACTCCTAAAATCTATTTGGATAGCAAGGGTTGTGTTTATTTATCTGTGTCAATGATGGTTGCATGTTGTTAAAAGGAAACACTTTTATCTTGGATTTGGTGAATTAGCACAATTTATTCCAGGCCAGAGATATAATCAATATCAACATGTCCTTATTCAAATATGAATTTGACATTAAAATGACAGCTTAAATGGGTAATCCAAACAGATACTGAATGTGACGTCAAATACGAGTGACAAAAAACGTAATGACCTACAAAAAAGTGCCATACTGTGGAGTTATGAGAGTAAATTCAGCTACACAACATTGGATGTGTATGCGCTCCAAAGCTGTGTCACCCCAGATACCACTCAGGTCAGGAAGAACAGGACAGGATACCTTAAATGTGGTTGCCAGATAATATGAAAAAGATCTGTGCTAAAACTGACAGCAATATTTCCATAACAAAGACAGGATTATAAAGGGCTTGTTAAATATGAATAGATAGATAGATAGATAGATAGATAGATAGATAGATAGATAGATAGATAGATAGATAGATAGATAGATAGATAGATAGATAGATAGATAGATAGATAGATAGATAGATAGATAGCACTGACATATCACTGCATGATACGTTGTTAATTATGACCTAACCCACTGTAGCATCATGCGGCGGTAACCTTCTGAGCAGCAACTTGCACATGTTCAAGAAATAAAAGGTCGCTTCAATTAAATTAACAGGCAAAGTTGACTCTGACTGTATTTCTCAGAGCTTTAACATGCATTCTCTGGGTGTTAGCAGCCTCCCTCCGCGGCCCGGTGCTCATTACAGTGGCCCTCATGCATCTCTTTTTAAACAGTGCACCCACTGCACTGCAGGCTACCGTTCACATTAGCGCAGTGCCTAATAGGCTTTCTCTGTATTAGCAGCAATAGAAAGGTGCAATAACAGAAGCATGCAATTATGCACCATAACTAGGGAAAACATTGTTAACAGTTACCCTATTGCCTCGCGCTCTTCAAGCTGTAAATGCATATTTCCCAATGGAGGTATGATAATAACGCCTGCTTATTTGAAAACACCTTGTAAGGAGAACCTTGTGGCTCTTTTGATAAAGATTTCATTTCAGAGGCATTTTTATGCATAACTGGGGATTGGCAGGGGACATAAACCTCCCACTTTTGGCTTTATTTATTTATTTTACTCTTTCATTTCCTATTTTGTTTTAGAAATACATTACCCTGTCCACCACTGATATATCAGCAGAGACAAATGAGGGTGTCAGCTTCGAAGGATAAGTCAAACCTTGAAAAGCAAAGCTTATATTGGATTCACAGATGGTGTGGTTGAAACCAGTGTGAAGGGTGAAAGGAAACGGGGTGGGAACCACCAGATCTCCAGTGGCTATCACAGGTGCACTATGAGATGAAAAATGCAGATGAAGGTAGGATGGCGTAGTGAACCATTTTTAAGTCCCCAAGTGATAACTGAAGGGGAAAAAAAGACACAGCTTCCTCTCGGACCTGTGGTGCCTATTCTTAAT
The DNA here is from genome assembly GCA_029224185.1 of Karalla daura. Taxonomy (NCBI): domain Eukaryota; kingdom Metazoa; phylum Chordata; class Actinopteri; order Chaetodontiformes; family Leiognathidae; genus Karalla; species Karalla daura. Next base: position 13,951,788 of record CM055195.1, read on the forward strand.
CACGCAGGTGCAGCTTGTTCAGAGATTCACCGTGCTCCCACACTGTCCACTGTGGAGTTCTGTGTTTTCTAAAGATAATGAGTGTAGCTCCGTTTAGATACAGCAAGCAGAGCCTGTTGATAAAGATGTATCATCGCTTGCAGGAGTTAGTTTTATTATAAGCTGTTATTCCACATAGAATACAATGATGAAAATAATACAATAGAGACATTTGCAAATCCCCACCTACCCTCCTCATTTCCCAGGGTGTTAGTGAGGATTTGAAAGTAATGATGTCAGCAGAATTAAATCTGTCCTCTCCGTCCGTCTGCACTTAAGTCCATGCATATGGACACACCTAGAGATTAGCCCTAATATGTCCTATAACAGGCCAACTCCGAGCCAGGGAACATAGATGTGGAGAGCGGCCAGTGAGCAAACCCGGATTAGATCGCCCAGAAGCTGCATCTATGGGTGGCTGACAAGCATTTTGCTCATCGGTTTAAAATCGACCTCCAAGTAGACAGCCACCAGCCTCTGCCCACAGGCTGCCCGTGGGCCTCATTGTGCCATAATGTAGGATCAGTTGTGGCAATCCTCCCCCCACTGTTTTGCCACACTGGGACAAACCAGTGGTATCCAAAGTAACCCTGGAAATTTCCCGTTTTCTGCTTCTACAGCATATTATTATTTTGAACATTATTGGTTTACCAGGTAGGGGATGCCTCCCACCTACCCAGTGTTTCCACACTTGCAGTCTTCCACCTTAAAATATGAAAGATCATCATAAAATCTGACCCTCGGATGGGAACGTTACTCGAGACTTGCTCAGATGAGGAAAAAATAATCCCTCTGCAAGTTGTCAGATGTTATACGTGTAGATGAGTTAGCTGACCTTTCTTTATCACGAGCCAATATTAGCGCAATCCATTACTGCATAACCTATCAAAGGCTAATGCTTACAGCCAATGCTCAGGGGTCCTTCTGCCTCGCAGCGCTCCAGTTGTGAATCGCGTTCCCAGCGCTATCTGCACCGTTACAGACTACCCAGTGTCAAGGGTTCTATTTAACCTTGTGCAATGAGTTCTCTCCCATACATCTATCACTACCAATCACATCCTGAAGGCTTAACCCTCCCTACAGCGTGGATCCGAAGGCACGGTGGGCGTAGACGATGTGCTTGGCTATTACTGAGAGGACGCATTCTACTGTTGATTGTATAAATCAATTAATTCTCTACATGCAAATTAGCTCATTAAAGGACCCGAACTTACAGAATTATCACTGATTAGCTAAGCACTTCTGCTGCCCCCTGGATGCACTCATATTGAGCTATATTAACTGTGCATTTACAGTACAGCAGTTATACAATACATAAAAGATAGAAATTATCAATTTTTTTACAGAATGAAAGAAAACATAACATGACTTCAGTCAGCGAGGATGAATAAAAAAGACTAACGGCTATTAGGCAGGCAGTATCTTGCCAATTTGTGCTGGCTCTAACCTTTACTGCACGAAAAGAGGCTGATTATTTAAGACCATATTAACAGGCTCTCAGGCCTTTCTTCCAGGCTGTTTTTTTTCTGTCGGGCTGCTTGTTTGTCTCTTTGGTAAATACAGCTTTGACTTTGTGCTCTCGCTCCCCTCGCTCCTCGCTCCTCTCATCTCTCCCTCGGAGCTCTGAGTGCGCTGGCTGCGGTTGGGAGCCGGCTGACGCGAGGCAGTAACAGGTACATCGGGGGAGCAGGAGAGAGTGCTGGAAAAGGAGGGGAGCTGACTCGGTTTGGCACACAAGTCTGCCGAAATTACATCAAGCAGCGGGGGGCAAATGAGCATTTACAGTATATTTTGAGAGCGAGGCGCCGTATGTGTTTATGTGCGCGCGCGCGCGCGCTCCCTCGCGTGTGTGCAGCGTGTTTTCGACGGAGGCATTAGATCCATCGGCATGAGTCTAGGAGCTTACAGGCAGCTTACAAAACAGCAGGGGGCAGTGGGGAAGGAGGGGACGGGGTAAGACGAGAGAGGAGGGGGGTGAGGAACGCTGGAGGGCTTACAGAGGAATAGGGCACAGCTGGTTTTTAATTGAGTCTCCCCCCCTACTACACTAACGTGTGTGTGCGCACACCCTTATTTTTTTTTACTCAGCAGTTTCCCAGCTGATGGCTCAGAGGAACTAAACACTTTGGTATGGCAGCAGCCGCCCTACGAAAGCCTCCATGAGGGCTCTGTTTTGGCTGTGTGACTGATAAAGCCCTCCACCAATCAAGGCCTCTGACAGCTGCGGGCTCCCATGAATCTTAGCGCTGGGTCTCAACACGAGCCGGAACAGGCTGCCTCCTGCCTCACCTCAGCTTGTGATCCCAGCTGGGTGGGCCAGAGCAGTCACACACGCAGGCTTTCTCTTCCCGCTCTCTCCGAATATAAAGCCCGGTCAGTGAGATACGGCTCCGCAACAACACAGCATGTTTAGAGCTGGTTTTATTTATTTATTTAATTTCTGAATTTCTGTTTCTTACTTGCTCATTTGCATTAGTGTCTTTTTTCTTTTAAAACACAGAATCGATTTAACATTCGAGTCAGAGTGTCATATCCTCCCCCCTTCACCAACCAGGCTGGTTTGTAATGTTCTGATCAAATGCAGTGGCACATTACTGCCCTAGAAGCAAAAACATATGCTTTGCTTGTTAAATTTGAGCTTAGACCGGATTTTGATTTTGGCCCCTGTTGTAAGAGAAATCATTATGTAAACGGAGCTAAAAACCAAGCCAAACTGCAGGAACCACACTCTAATCTGTGAGCTCCAGAAGCTTCTGCCACTTTTTTTGTCTCGGCGAGGGACAGCCAACTGGACAGCAGCAAGGGAGCCATATCAGGTCAGAATGTACTGGTAAAACGGCCGAGTCAAAGCTAAATGTATTTACTAATACTTCCCTGGCCATTATCTCTTGTAGAAGGAAAAAAAACCAACATATTTTCAGAAAATGATTTTATGAAAATCCAGTATTTTATTCCACATGACTAAAGGACATCATCCAATGATATTGGAGGGAAAATGAAATGTTTGACCAAAATTCCAAATAGTGATTTTAATATAAATTTCATCTGTATGTATAAAAAGCAACAGTTACAAACAGTTATATTCCAACCAACATTTTTTTTTCACCTTTCATCCACTATGAAGCTCCTGAGGCCAAGTGCAGTATCAGCATCCTAAAGCATTGATTGTGATCAGCCTGATAATGAATAAAATAAAGCTTTACAACCTTTATGCGGGGTAATTGCTGTAGTTACTGATGAAATATTATCCCTTCTCCATTATCTATTGTTTATAGTTTATTGTTTATCCCTTAATAGACCTGTCAGTCCACCCCATCCTTTGATTGGGTTTTTTTTTTTTGGCTGTGGGAATATTTTATGTTGATATTAACAGATTAATTATTCACAAGGACAATGTAATGGTACTTAATCCATTAGTATTGCTTTTAGAGGAATGTTGTTCAGATTGCTGCCACTGTGAATGCACTAGAGTGTGATAGCAGCTTTCACATGAATGCTGCACCTACCATGGACATGCTGTGGTAAATGTTGCCACATAGATTATAGACTTACTTTTTTTTGTGTTTTGTGTTTTTGTGCTCCCTGGTAACATCTCAAGTTCTTATTTCCGTGATGTAACACAGGAACAAACAGGCAAACAAACAACCAGAGTGTCTCTTTGTTCTAATGAGTTGTCAGAGAGTACTGTATGTGTGATGTAAGTTTCTAAAAGAATGTGTAGAGGAAACGGGGAGCTAACAAGAGCGCCTCTTCTCCTCGACTTTATTGGGAAAAATATGGAAACAAAAAAACATATTTTCCCTCCTCCAAGCCTCAAAAAACACAAGCATAAAATTACCAAAATGACATAAAATCCTCCGCAAATTACTATTTGCTTGAAGCTCACTTGTTTGGATTTTAACGCTTGGGTGACATAGTGATGTGATTTCTAGTCAGATGTCTCTGTCTCTCCCTGTAACTTCACAGTTCATTTTTCACACTGTAACGGATGCTTCTAAAAAATAACTGCCGTGTTTTGGGCCGGCACTCACCAGGATGCGGTACCCCCACCTCTACATTACATTTTGTAGCGTTCCGGCACTTTTCGTGATAATGACTTGTGTATGCCAACTACATGCCAGCCAGTGCACGTGAGAGTGCTGACACTTTTTTTTTTTTTATTTTCTCTCTTCGAGCATTGGTTATATGTGTCAGTATGAAGTAAGGCATGCCAATGCTATTAGCAGAGTGCGGGTAAACACAGTAACAGGGCTCGAAATCAAGTTGGTGTATTAACAGACTAATATGCTCTTGGTCCGTGGCGTCCTATTGGTTATTCTTGACCGCCTCTGAATGCTGTCAGGAGCCCCTTTTGAGCTCTGCTGATGATATGCCAATTTACATAGGCGCACACACACACATGCACAACAGCAGACATGCACCCTCAAACAAACAAACACGCGCGCACACACACACACACACACACACACACACACACACACACACACACATACACACGCACACACAAGTGGACCGGCGCATGATGAGCCCATTCCGCTTCGTCTCCACTGCTCTTTCACAGCGGCGCTGACACCACATGACTGCTACCTCATTAGAGGCTTTAGCCCGTGAGCTAACAGGCCACAGAGACGATGGGCCATGCCACGTTTGCTAATTATAATAATAACAATAACAGTGCCTTAGGATGCTACTTGCTTTTCTTTTCAATTAATTTTATCAGATGCACTCGAGGGGAAAGAAATGGATGGATGTGGAGGGAGGGGGCGGCCGAAGCACACCGGCTCTATAGGAGGGAAATGATGTGTTTATTCTACATACTTGGCCCGATGACAGCCTGCATAATTGCCACAAAATGACAACGGTTAACCTGCTTTGGAGTGAAAATCATTAATGCATGACAATATTGCTGATATGACTGATAGTACTTTAACGTGTCTGCCGATAACTAAACCTGCCGTGGAGCTGCTCTCAGCCTATCCAAGGCACTCCCGTTTACCTCATAAGTTGAGGTCTCGTTGAACTACCCTCAAAGTGACTGTGCGTGGAAATACGATCTATAAACAGACGTTTCTGAATGAAAGCCACGGCCATCTGTGAGTTATTGCTTTTGATATTCCCCGGCTCTCCTCCGGATCAGAGTTCAGCCTCTGCTATTTCATGTTATAATGTTTGGAATAGATGGCAGCCATCCACAGGTGCCTCTCTGACACGGATACTGTGCAACTCCTAAATCTGAGCATCAGCATAAAATACACACTCATTCATATCCGGATGGCTTTGTGGTAATGTATTCAGGTATGATATGTATTTCTTGGAGAAAGGTATAATTTATTTTGACACTTTTGTCAGCGGTATTACCATTTCCTCACACACACTGTAACAAATGGGGTAAAACACTATTCTCACTCTGCCGGGGTGAGACTTCACAACAATGGCAATAACTGTGGGAGCATCTGCCGCCTACATTGTCTTATTGTATAGAACTTGACTTGAGGAAATCTCAGAGCGTCTGAGTTGATTCATGCGGGGTTAAAGATTGTAAAGACAGAAGTCCGCTAACTGCGGTTCGCCTCCTGTCTTGTTTTGACAGATGTGAAAGCAATGACTGGTTTCAATGTAGTCAAGGTGTGAGGCAGAGCTGTGCATGAGGCTGTTTTCATAAACACGCTCCTTCCCATTCTCACTGCATTCGTAACTATTACACCTGTTGTTGATTGACACGGGAGTGCAACAGGAAATTACGATAGTCTCACTATTTAACCACTTTGTTTTTTATTTGCACTGCCCATTTCAAATCACACACGCACAGGAAAAGTCTGAGTTATGAATCGTGACTCGAAGACTGAAAACTCTGCTTTTCAACTTTTCTGGTTAGCAGTAGCACAAACCATAGTCCATTGCATACATTATGCAACCAGCAACCCACTCTACTGAGGTGTTCCAACACCCTGTAAACCAAATGCTTCCTGGTTCTAGGCTTTAACCATATGAGGCCAGAAAATAATCCAATATAAGATAAATAAGACAACTTAAAAGGCCGTGGGTTTTTACTAATAATGCTTTCTCTCACCTCTAGCCCCTGAATCTTTCTAACTTGAACCAGTTTGTCCCTGGGATACACAAAGACCGGCTGTAATGCAGAGATGAAATGACCTTTAGGGCTGCCAGGTTGTGAGCTCACATTTATGAGGAGGATTGATTTAGTTGGTATATATTCTGTGCCAACATAATATTTTAGTGAGTAATCAAGATTTATAACTGCAGAATTGCAGACTTACCGGAAAGTGTTGGTTTCGACTCCGTAACGAGGCAGCCAGGATGTTCTGCAGCCTTTGTCTTAAAACCCCTGGCACGGCAAATTTTATTTTATTTATACCATTAATGAAGTAATTTGGAACGGCATCACAAAAGCATTTGGAACAGCCAGTATTCCTACCTTTATTTAGCACCTTACAGTGAGATAGTGACTTAATATCGCTCCTGTAAGATACTCCATAGCCGATCTACATGCAATGGTAGGCAAATGTGTCTTTTACAGTGATGGCTTTCTCATGCGGTGATGTTAAAGGAAAAAATAAAGACTGTATCGCAAAGGTAACGACCCTGGCTACCTGCGTCCTCACACTGTCTCACACAGAAGCAGAAAACCATTACTGCTCCACACAGAAAATCTGGCAAAACAATATTTCCAGGCAGGTCCGTGTAGCAGCCACAGCAGCACAGGCGCTGATATCAAACACTTGCGAGGACGCCGAACAGCACACTCAAAGAGGATGCTTATTAGCGGGAAGGAAAGATGACACATCCAGCTGACTGAACTAAGAAACTGGGAGCGGGATGAAGGAATACTGTAAGGGAAAGAAATCTATAATTAAGTAAATTAAGCCCTGTCTTATTTGCATGATCTCAATTAATGTGCGGCCCATGTAGCTGTGACAGGCGCACACCAGAAATCAAATTAGCCGAGATGAGACGGCATCTGTCTTTGGCTCTCCGTGTCCCTCTGGACTGGCAGGGGCTGGCGGGGCTGGCTCTGAACAGCCCATTGTTTTCTCAAGAGCTTGATGAATGGTTGGGTGACAGCGTGCTGTATGTCAGTCAGAGACAAAACTTACTCTGCTTGGATACAGGACAGCAGACATATTAGAGAGCAAGATGGTGATTCAATTGACCGGTGACCGCACAAGCAGGTGGCCGTTGCCAGTGCGGGGCTTAAGAGTCTGAGCCAATTCGTTGTCGTTGAGACAAATCGACAAACAAAACAGTACATGTGCCCTTTCAGACACTTTATATCCCTCGGGTAGTGATATTTATCATCCTCTGAAACGGTGCTTTGCGGTGGGCTATCTTTATAGATCGTCCACTGATGAGCATTTGTCATTCAGATTGAATTGCATCATCCGGCGAGTTTATATCGAAGTGAATTACAGATCAATCACTTTGGGCCCGACGCGGCCAAATGTCATTCGCGCCCAGAGAAAACGCCGCAGTTCAAATGTCAAAACCGGAATCTTTCCGCGTCGTGTTTCGGCAGCTTCTGATCGACAGGCGTCTCGCGACGCATTCATTTGAGGAAATTACAAAAAGGTGTTTGCGCTCATATCCGCGCTGGTACGTGTGAATGTGCTCGAATGTGTCCCACGGCGGTTGTTTCGAAGCGAACGCACAGGCAATCGGCCCTCTGTGTGCGACCGTGCGCGCTCATTTACTGTCCCCGTGTGAACGCGCGGGTATATTTGTATGCATGTGTAAACAAAACACACTGCGCTCACAGGCCTGTGTGACTGGTCCCGAATTTAGCGGATCTTCTCCCGCCCCCGAGGAAACAGGCCAATTTTCTCTGTGAGGCGTCTTGTGACTGCTTTGAAAGAGAAGATGGAGATTCCTCCTAGTTCCAGCCTGGCCAGTAAATGGCGCATGTCTCCTCCCATCAATCACCGGGCCGCACTAACAGACAGCTGGCTGCCTAATATACACCTCCATTAGGAGTCTCCGCTCCTCACTGAAAATCATTGGAATCTCAATAGATGCCGCCACTATATGCAGGACTTGTCCCGAGGCAGATTTGCCTACCTCCTCCTCCTTCGGTGAAGGTGTGAATTAGTGTCAGGATTCCAGTTAACAGCTTTTCAACCTCAAACACGGGCGCCGCCGAATTTCACCGCCGCCGCCGCTGACGGCTGAAGACAAATTAACCCGACGTCTGGGAAACAGAATTTTTATTTAAAAACGTCAGACTTTGAGTCAAACTTTTGTTAAATTATTTGTTACACAAACATAAGTAGGGCAAGACTTTTCAATTATTTAGCGGCACAGTAAATATTTAATATATACAGTACATCCTCCTATTTGGGTTCTATTTCAGCGCCGTTACATTTTTGTCTTTAATGAGTTCTTTGATGACCCCGGCGACTACGCCTCCACGTGCTTGTGCAGTGTTTGCCTCGCAGGTTGCTAGAAGGCAAGCCTGAGCGAGTTGGAACTCAAACCCGTAACATGCAGTGCTGAGCTCAGAACAGGCTGTGTTTTCCAGAGCAGCTAAAGTCTTTCTGCGTCTTCGCCTCCTCAGCAGTCTCCAGAGCCCACATCCTCGACATTCTGCTCCGAGCCGCTCGCATCCTTCGCTAAACTTTCGCTCAGCGAAAATGAGATGAAATACTGATTCCTGCACAATTTACACACTTCACTTTTGAGCTGTCTCATATTTATCAACGTCTCTATTTCAGCTTTTTGCATGCAACCCCCTATTCTGTTTGTTATCACTGCAGCACAGTGTTGATCTCACGTTAGCCCTTATGTTATCTCACATAAGGACACACAGAGTTCAAACTATCCTTCATACGTTTGTTTTAGTATTACTGAGAGACTGAAATACTGATACATGTAGTTTACACACTTCACCTTGGAGCTATCTTGCATTTATCACATGTGTCACTGTGTTTGACTTAGTGATTATAGTCACTATAATCACTTATAATTATAGTCGCAGATTGAGTTGGAAATTATTTTTGAATACATTTTTCTTCAAATGTTGAAACACGAGCAACCAGTGACATATTTCTAACTACTGGTCAGCAATTGTGGACTGGTTTGGTAGAACAAGTGATTAGTTTCAAAATGAAATGCCCAGAAAATGATCTCAAATATACAGTACACAATATAGTACGCTATGATTGTAGTTCATGAGAGAAATTGTTGCAGAGTAGATTAGTCCTTGTGGTGCATCGCTGTGGCTGAAGTGAGAAATAATTACAATGTTATTTATCCTTGCAAGGCTCGCACTCACTTAAGGACACACAGAGTTTAAACCATTCTTCAGACATTTTCCTCAGTGTGTTTGAAAGGCTCCAAACACTCAGGAGGACAGTTTGGAGAACAATCAATTACAGACTTATCATTTTGTAGACAAGCTTTTGTTTCAAAAGAAGCTGGAGGCTTTCAAAAGTTTACTACAAAGCATGTAGGGCTACGCTGTCCTCTTTGATGTGCCATGCTGGGGAGTAAATTGCATCAGACAAGAGACTTGATGAGACAGACTTGATTATCTCACAGTATTGGTGAAATAACTGCAACATGTAGCTAATGGTTTGATGGGGAGTCCAAAAACATGCATGTTTCTGTGAATGGGACACTCTAAGCTGGCCCTAGGTGTGAGTGGGAGACTGAGTGGTGTGCGTGTGTGTGTTGTGATGGACTGGAGACCTGTCCAAGTGAATTCCCCACCTTTGCTCTGTGTGCACTCCAGCAGAGCCCCACAGCAATGAGGCAGGTAAGAACAGTGAATAGAGACCAAATAAACTAAAAACCTGTTGTTTTTCTTTGTTGCATGCATAATGCCAATTCTTTTTTGAAATTGGGGTTAATAATGAAGGTGATAATACTGATGATAATAAGGTAATGATGACAACAGATCTTGTTTGTTTCTCCTTAAAGCGAAGTGCTGCATGACTAAAGTGTTGCATCTCTGTTAACAATCTGTGCTCGGTGGGTCAGGGCGAGGGAGCGGGGACGCGTCGTGCAGCAGAGATGAATGCATATCGACTGTCACACCTCAGTCACACAAGAAAACCGTCATTAGACTCTCAGATAGAATAAAGACACAGAAAGAGGAAACAAACAGCAATTTCATCACTGTTGTTATGAAGTGTGCAATCTGCGAGAAGACACAATGAACACTCCAATCAATACTTCCCCTTTCTTCCTGCTGTCTGTGAGTAATATATTGGAAATGGAGTTAGAAAGATTGATTCTGTACACAGCGCTACAGGCCAAAGGAAAATTAAATGAAAATGTAAATGAAGACATTGGTGTGGTTTCTCCTCCAACTTGTTAGTCTGCTCTGAGGCCTTTGCCATAGCCATTTGGAATTTGGTTAATTTGCTGTTTCACTCCATGAATAAATTTACAGAGAGAGAGGCAGAGAGACAAGGGAGGGGGAGTTGGAAGGTAGGGGGTAGGACAGTTAGATTGAGATTGTAATCATTATTAAACATTATTAATGCATAACGTCAGCCATGTGCTGCAGTTAGGAAGAGAGCACGAGTAACAGCTATCCATTTAGAGGAGGAGGATATGGCTGACAGCACAAAAGAGGAGAAAAACTTCACGGAAAGGTCAGGAAGCTATTTCAGAAACTGACAAAAAAATAAAAAAACATGCATCTGGCACGCAAACTTGCACATGCACGTACACACACACACAGGCAAACAAATACAAGTACCTTTCCTCAGGGTGAAGGAAAACTGTACTTCAACTCTGTGCAGCTACTCAAGTTGTTGGAGATGGCTTTGGGCTACACATGAAACACTTCACTGAATGTAAAGTTAACTTTTTTATCGCAACAGGAAGGTTAACGTCTGATCATACCAACTCTGTGATGATTAAAGAGTTTCACGTGACTATGTTCTTAATGAAAGTCTATTGTTCCTGCTCAGAGAATCAAATAATGGGTGTATGTTCATAGACGGGGTGGTGATGTTTCTTGCCGTGCAAAACTTTCATTTTGTGCAACTTGCAAGTGGCATTTTACATTTTTTTCCTTTTATGATTCTCTGTGACTGCAAGACACACACTGATCACATTTTATTGAATTTTGTGCAGTGTTTTCTGTAAATAAGCAATCAAAAAAAAAAAATTCCAAAAAGATCATGTTCTTTTAAGAATGATATTGGGATATGCTCAATATAATCTAATCTGTGTAATAAATGGATACTTTTTAGACAAGAGAGTATTAGCTAGGGATGAGATTACCTTCACCAAGAAATCATGGCTGCTTTAGCCATATCGTATTATTGTTTGTTTTTCTGTCGTATAAACTATTAAATGAATAAAATATGTTTTCACATATGCTGAGTAAAACAAGTTAGAGCTTTTGATGCAAGAGACAGTCCACAGCCCAACAAGCAGCTCTGAATGATATTATGTGTTAATGCTACAGTCAGCATGCTAAAACGTTCAATATGACAATGTGATAAAGTGTTTTTTTTTAGCATTGTATTATTTTTTTTCTGAATGCAGAATGAAAGTGAGGCTGATAGCTAGTCAGTGGGTTTGCAGGAGCATAGTGGCTGTTTATTGCTCCTAATATTTGGATTTGGATTTGCTCAATAAGTAAAATGACTTTGACCTTTTGTTAAGCTGATCACTTGATTCTCAGGTGTCATACTCTGTGTGCAGTCCTTAACTGTACAACGTTTTCACCACAACTTGGGTTGATTTAGACCCTCCATTTGATCTAAAAATGCATGTTTTTGGTGTACCTGTTGGAACACACACACACAGGGACAAAACGCAAACTCCACAAATAAAGGACCTCAGTCTGACCCCGAATTAAAACTGTTGCCCTGGGGTGACATTGCTTTTCAAGTCCAAGCCCAGTTGCACCATCTCCAGCTGAACATCCCGATGTGACACAGTAAGAAGTGGAACAGCACACAGAAATTTGCTGTTACACATGCCGTCTTTAGCAGGAGATCTCTATTCCCGGTTCAGATGACATTTTAAAAGTAACCTTCTCAACTCTGCCAATACGTAATTCTCTTCTTTTTTTCCCAAGCTCAGACAGTTTCATTTGGTTTAGTACATTAACATTTTCCAGGTGGATTTACCCTGACTAATCCTCTCGATGTGGTCTGTGTCAGGCCTTCAGTGAGCGCCCCAACATCCGCTGCTACCAGACGGCAGATCAACAGATGACAGTCTGTTATAATACCTCATACGAAGGTGTTGTTTGTCTAGATTAAAATCCCTCAGTGTTGCATTGTAAGACGCCTTTCTTCCATTTAAAACCTATATAATCCCTGGAGGAAGGTGACAGGCCTATAATAGTGGAGCGCAGATCCCTGGCGTTGATGTATACAATAGTCTTAACCTCACACATCTCTATTAGTGTGTCCACTGACACAGGCATTACAATCCCCCATGGGAAGTCAACTAAGACAAACCGTGGAGAGAAGCAGAGCCGACACTCATGCTTCAAATATAGCCGCTCATTTTTCAAAACACAGCAGGTGGCGATACTTCAAATATGATAGGGCATCTGTCTGGTTCTGAGTTTGTTCCATTTAATCTCATGGTTATTTTGCAGAACTTGGCGTGTAGCGCACGCGCTCCACGTGCACACGCCGACGCTCAGAGGGAATATCAGAGAATGTCGCATGCTAAAAAAGTGTGAAAGGGAGGCTGAGTCTATGTAGGTGCGTGTGAAAGTGTGTCTTTGTAATGATAAGTTGGGAGTCTGTGGGGATGCACAAAGACTTTGATATGCGGCGGCGACATACATTAGTGATGTGTACGCGTATCCACACTTGTCATGTGGCTGCGACACAAACCTGTGCATCTGCGCGGGGCCTTGGGTGTTGGAAAATTGGCCTAACATCTGTGAGGATGTAAGACGACTTTTATCCACAGCGGGGACATGGAGGGGGGATCATAGGGGCCCAGGGGGAGGCTGAGGGTTTCTGGTTGAGTCCAGACCTCCTGCTGCGGGGGCCAATGAAGGAAAAAAAAAAGGGGGGGGGGTTAGAATCAGAAAGAAGTTCCACTCGGGGGCTCTCTTTTTTTAGGCCTGTGGGCCACCGACGAGTGGGGTGGATCAGGCTTTACAGAAAAACTTCCCACCTCCCATTCCGATCTCCCCTGGCTTGTCCCCCAGTAGTATTGCAGTCAAGAAACAGCATGTGTGTCTGAGTGTGTGCTGGAGCGGGGAGGGGATGGGTTCTGCCTTATTTGCTAACACGGTCCAGCCCAACAGAAGGCAAATCGCATTCTGTGGGGATGTCTGTCCCATTCCCATGGCAGAATTTGTTCGCCTTGTACCACTCGACAATAAATCATACCACACCCCCCCCACCCCCTCCTGAAAAGCCGTGGCCATGCCACCACTGGCAACTAAAACAAGCACTTCACTCACTCTGATTTATTCCTCCCATTGCAAGAAGGAGAGGAGGAGGTGCTAACAGGGTCCCAGGGAATGGTGAGAGGAAGGCGCCGGCTTGCTAGCATGTGTGTGTGTGTGTGTGTGTGTGTGTGTGTGTGTGTGTGTGTGTGTTCAGCTATGCCTCCTTAAATTGTGCACAGGAGAGAAAGAAAAAGAGGACAAATGGACGGCTCAGTTATTCTAAGTTTAGACCACCATGGTATCTTTTTTGCTGCCCCACATGATTGCTGCTATGTAGGGTTGGCAGACAAGCCGGGGCCTGGCTCCACACCGGCCTCGCCCTGGCACCTGCGGCGGCTGCTACAAGACTTCCTCTCAACAACCAAGGCCGAAGACACGCACACACAAATCATGTACCAGAAAACGGGCATGACTGAGTTGATGTGTCTGAGAAAAAGGCTTCCTTCAGATACCAAATTAATCAGCAGGCTGGAAGATGCAAATGACTGGCCTACATGGAACCGGGCAGCACGGAGCCAGAACACACACACAGCACTGCGGACAGATGGCCTGCAAGACCACAGCAGCACTCACACACCTCTCCCTCACTCTACGTCTCCCCTGCTCCCCATGCCATCCCGCTCATCGCCACCCCAATTCCATCTCAATCTCTCTTTTTCGCCATCGCACGATATCTCCAGCCCTGATCTGTGAATCTCTCCTTCTATCTCTTCTGCTCGCTTCATCTGTCTGTTTGTCTTTCCCTACTATTCCTCTAGCCGAGTCCAGGTCCCGGCGGTTCCCAGGCTGTCGAGCACGGCGGCGAACGCTGGCACCGAGACCGGAGCCATCAATTAAAAATCTACAGCTGGAGTTTTCCTTTAAATGAGGCAATCTAAAGTTAAGTAGATTGTATTTTTTTCCCCTTTTTCTTGCCCTCCCTGACTCTTTCTAGCAGGCTGCAGCACAGCTAGCACAGTGCAGAAGGCAGAGAGCAGAGTCTCTGACCTATTTAGGAAACTGGCAAGAGAGCAGCCAGGGAACATCAAAATACTTCAAAGGCTCCCTTTGAATCCATCGTTACGCCCAACTTAGTGTGCGCGTGTGCACACGCAGGCCGACACGCGCGCGCCGGCGTGCACAAACACACCGCTTGCGTGCTCAGACAAACTTCATCAGCCAGCCTGCACTCTTTCTCCCTTTCTCCAACACACACACGTACACACACTCACACACACACACAGTCACACACACACACACGCACACACATGCACACAGCTCCCCCGATATATTCTGTCTGAGCTCTTCGTTTGAACTGTGTCCCACATTGCTAAGTACGGAGAAGTCGGAGAAATCACATTAAACGGTGGGTCTGCCACCAGCATCATGACTCAGGCTGTACCATGGAAATTCTGTTCCTGACCCAGCTGTACAGCCACTACCTTACCCTTCATATATATATATATATATATATATATATATATACACACACACACACACACAAACACACATACGCACACACCATAACTTTGCTTCACAGGCAGAAAAAAAAATACATTTCAAGCATCCACATTTAGCAACTAATCCCGAAAGGCAACGTGGTGCACTGGGCACTGTCTAAATAACAAGCTTTGGGAAAAAAAAATATTGGAATTTGTAATTATTTTTAACCTTTTTTTTCCCTTTCCTTTGTTTGATTGCGATTGAATTGTACTCATCAGCCGGATTATTTTTAGACCGAATCGAGCTTTGCGGCCTGCCACGCGGCACAGCGTGCAGAGGCGGGCGCGGGGCTTCAGGACGGCAGACAGCTCCGGTGCTGCGTCCGCTGGTTCAGGACCTTGGACAGCAGCAACACGCCGCTCTCCCTCTGCTCTGGACGGCAGGCGTCTCAGCCTTGGAAAGCTGCTCGCGTGTGTGCGCGCGCGCGTGAGCACACGCGCAGGCGCTTATCCTTTTGTGACATTGCGAACACAAAAGCGTATTTATCGCTTTGAATTAGACAGCTGAATGCCGCGCGCGGCCGACCCCCCCCCCCCCCCCCCCCCCCCCCCCGCCTCCCCCAACCTTTGCCTCGTCTAACTTTCGCTTCTGACACGCTCACCTCAGATGGCAGATCGATAGAAATGAGATGAAGGGAGGGATTCAGCTGATGATAAATGGAGGGGTGGAGGAAAGAGGGGACATAAATATAAGAAGTCTTTGAATTCCTGTTTTTTTGTTTTGTTTTGTTTTTCTTCCCTCCAGGTCTGTTGTGGGTATGGGTGAACGTCTTGCCCAAGGGGCACTCCTCTGCGTGTTTATTTCTGAGTATTTGTGCGTGTGTGGGCACGCACACATAATGGGCCGTACCGGAGGCTTTTCTTCGAGGTCACATCATGATGCCTCTTTGCAGCGCCCAAAATGCTTGTGTGTTGAATGATTACCCTCTCACTTCTCACTGTTTAGGTCAGCAAGTCTGTGCATGGAGGAGGAGACAGAGGAGTAAATGCATGCCCCGATGGGTGATGCTGTCCGTGTACATACCGAAATTGTGTATTTTTGTGCGACTTTGTGCTCACTGCATTGCGCTGGGGGAATTTCCTTTCACACAGCCTCTGTGCCTTGGAGCATCACGTAAATGGTAGACAGAGCAGAAAGCATTAGCAGGCCTTTTAGTTTACTGCATATGCCAGCTGGACAATATGGCCGCAGTGCTGTTTACTGGCCATGTGGCATGCAGGTTGACCAGGATGGACTGTATGTTTTTTCTTCTTGTTTTTTTTTTTTCCTCCCTGGCTCTACCTGCACGCATGTGTGGCTGCTTGCAGTGCAGTGGAAAGACAAGATTGGAAAACGGGAATAAACCCAGACGACCCTCATGAATATTTGCGACTGTGTCCAAGGAGTGTTTGTGTCGGAGAATTCTGGTGGTAACTGGAGCACACCCAAATGGACCTCATGGTTGTTAGGGAGAATGCTGCTTCCTGCTGAGAGGGATCTGGGACAAAGGAGGGGGCAGGTTGTATGTCCTGAGGCAGGGGGACTGAGGGGTGACTCTGGGTAATGTGGATAAGTGGGTACCCACTTATCTTTCACGGGGTGAGTGACCGGGGTCATGAATGCATTCAGGACACTGGAAGTAACTGGTGTGTGATCTGCCGAGGACAAAGTCTTGGTGCAGACAGGGAGAATGTTACAGCCAGACCGTGCAGCTCCACAAAAGAAACAAACAAAAACAGTTAAACTTAAAGAGATTTATATTCATTAATCTTATCCCCAAACTTTGTACCCAATGGTGTCTCCAGCTCCACTTTACATACACTATGGCTTATGTGAACTGGGGTATTGTTGTACAGTGCAGTATGTGAACACACACACACACACACACACACACACATACATGCACGCAAGCATCCACCAAAAATGCTTCAACTGAAACATTTTGGTTTGTTCTATTTTTAAATAGTTAAGCATAACACCAGTGAAAGAGACCGTATTTCCATCATTGCCTTCATGTAATTCTAGGTAAGTTATTGCACTAACTCAACAGCACATTTCACACTCGATTGTATCAGTTAATATTCTTCCCCTTTTGATCACGCAATATCAAACAACTCAACTCTCTCGTTTCCCCACTACAATTCATCATGTATGAACTACATTAATTTTGTGCTTTTGTATAAGCACATTTTATCAAGTGATGAGGAGGCACTTTCTGAATTAGCATCTGCTCTACATTAATGTCTGCCATCATGCTTATGTGCTGTGTGTGTATGTGTGTGTGTACTGTATATGTGTGTGCACCAGTTTGAATGCGTATTTCTCCTTCAGTGTGTAACTTCAAGTGTGTGAGTGCATGCAATTCCGAGCAGAGGTAATGCAAACTGATGTTCATTATTCAAAATGCATAAATCTGACCACTTTAGTTAAATTAAAGCCTAAACTCTCGTATTAAGGAGACCTCCCTCCGCTCTCAGCACTGGTAAGGCGGGGATACATAATCAGGGAGAAGCTCATAAAGCATATTGCAATGTGATTGAATTTACACCTTTGGCTGTTACCACTACATATCAATGAATGTGTCAGGAGACACTTTTTAATTTTGCTTCCGGGATAATGAAGTCATTGCTTCACAGATTTAATCACAGATTTAACTTTTAAAGAACTCTTGCTTTTATTATTTTATAGCATTTCCTGGTTGATTGTATACAAGAAATGAATAGACAGTGGCTGCACTTGCACCCAAAGCCTTGTACTCTGTGCTAAAAACATCACTGCTGTCTGAGAAAAAATAGAAAATCAAGCCAGAGCGATGCACTGCATGACACTCTCCCTCATTTCCATGAATGAGCTTATGTAATTCATGTGGAGCCTATCCCATACGGACTGGCCTGCTGTTGTAAACAGAGAACTCAATAGGGCACCAATATCCACAAAATGCAGAGTTTATTCCTGCTTGAGTGAGATTCACACCCTTGCTGTTCTGGAAACCATGAAAACAAATAACATTATACATATGCAACTTAGGGGCAGATTTATGTCTTCAGCAGGAACAACTGTCATTGTGGGGGAGAGGAGAGTGGCACGGAAAAAAGTAATGACTCAGATACAGACAAACCATTTTAAAATAAATGTAAGCTCAACATATATGTGTGTGTATACATACATACATACATGTATATGACTATTTGGATGAGTGACAGTAATGAAAGGCAGCCAAGAACAAAAAGAACAGGAAGATCAGAGTTTAATTGCCTCTCTCTCAGAAGATGAAGATATTGATAAGGCAGCATGGCTGGAAATATTGGCACATCCAAACTGTCACACAGTCAGTATCATGCAGCTGTAGTGAGAAGGGGAGTGATTTCTCTTCCAAGTCTCTTGCAAATCAATTGGCTGATGGATAGCATGTCTTTTGTGAAATGGACCGGCCTGCCTGTCTCACACTTGAAGAAATCGCTTCTGAATAGCAAAACGGCGGTTTGGACAGTTGTCACGGATTCTTCAGACATGTCATTCGTGATATTATGGTCTGGTTCAGGAGTACACTGTGCACAGTAACAGATCAGACCCCTAACAAATCACCAAATGAACAAATTCCCACCAAATTCTCCAAAATAACACAAGTGCCAGCTTCGATACAGCTAAACGCTTCGCCATAGTCACTGGTTTTCTGCTTGTTCAAGACACGAAGACTCAAACACACACACACACACACACACGCACACACTTTTGTCTCTTCACACGCACCGAGCTGCCATGGCTGGCTGATGGGATAAGGGCAGACACAGGTAGGCCAGCCAGGCTCGGTGCCATGGCTCCCAGCTCCGGGGCGGTAGTGTGTCTCAGCACATGGAGAGCAGGGGAGGAGACAGGGGCGAGAGCCACCGCCACGCTGTGTCCCCGGGGCTGTGCGGCGTGGCAATCACTGCCACAGCCCCGACATAAGCCCTGGCCAAAGATGACGGCTTAGTGGGCCCCGCCGCAGGCCTCTGCCTCCGCCATTCAACCTCAGCCCAGCACCTCCAGAGGCGGCTGCATCCGTGGCACCGGGCCCCACACTTAACACTTCCACAGCACAAACTCTGCCCTCTCGCAACTAAACAATATGGTTGGGATGAATAAAACAACACCCACTCAAAATTATGCAGGTGTTAAGGCGTCTGCGGAGCAAATGAGAAACTGTGTAAATTAAATACAGCTTGGATGGAGGTTTTCGTACCCCGGGCTACAAATCAGCTGGTGGCCTTCATTCACTTCTTCCACATACTCGCCGTCAACGCTGGTTGTAGACAGTGCCACACCTCTAGGGTATGGACCGCCTGTACGCATACGGAGGAACCCATGAAAAGGCCATTTATTCCTATTACACACTGCAGAGTCATGTCGGACAGCATGTAGGCAGATCGCTCTGACAATATATCCTAGAGACCATCTTTGAGGAACGTGTGCACTTCCAGCACCCACACGCTCCAACAACAACAAAAAAAAAAAACACCACCTCGCTATTTCCGTTACCTATGGCGCATAACACAAACATATTCAGAAAATACACTCTCCTCTCTCCCCTGTCAGTGCTCGGTATCGTGCACTTATCTTCCGTGGGTGAAAATTTGTCAGGGAGCAGGGAAAAAAAAAACAGCACATTTTTAACAGGAGTGGACGACAAGTGCAGACAGGTAAGGAGCAATAGTAAACATGCTGCGTGGTAACACATCAGCCGTGACAGGTTTCGATTTGAAGGTTTGTTTTTAATTTCAGGTCACGAGTGTGACATATGACAATCAATATAAATTTAAATAGGGAAAGAACAGGGGATGGAGAGCCACAACCAAAAAGCCTGAGGCTTAGAGGCTCATACTGTAAGAAGGTTGAGAGAGAGAAAAGCGGGTGAGAGAGAGAGAGAGAGAGAGGGTTGAGTGGGAGGATAAGGGGGAAACAGCTCGCGTAAACGCTGGCTGATTTAGTGGAGGCTGAACTGGGAGGAACAGTGAGCTATGTGTGCTAGAGTGCAGCTCTGCCACTGAGAAAAGAGGAGAGTCAGCCAGCATGTGCATCACACACACACACACACACACAGAGGAACAGACATTGAATGGGTCCTCAGAGCCAATGTTTCCTCCTTTCCTTTAGTCTCCTTGAACTGTCGCTATCCGGTCTTATGCTGAACCACACGACTGCTGAGGGAATGACACTTTACTTATCCCCTGCAATAGCCACAAGAGAGCTGTGGTGTGTTTGTCTGCTTGTGTGTGTGTATGTGTGTATGTGTGTGATTTGGTAACTAGGTCAGACTGCTGGAAGAGACGTAGGCCCAGCATGCTGCGGCTGATAATGTCCTCTGCATGGTCTACAGAGGAGAGCACGCTCGATCATCTCACCACTCAGCATCAATAAGGCGATTGTCTCTGCGCCACATATAGCACGGTCTTACATCCGGGCATCGTCTAACTGAGGAGAAAGTTCCGCGTTGTTGTGGCCCGCGCGTTGACAGAGCGATACGCCGGCTGCGAGGTGAAACACCTCGGGCGAGATCCCTATTAGCAGACGCCTGCAGCAAAAAAAGGATGCTGCCAAGTGCCGGAGCGAAGCGGAGAATGACAGGACAGCATTAACTCAGGTACTGCTCGGAATACAAGATATGCAAGTGCCGTTGAGATAAGTTGCCACATGCTGTTCCCAATTAAGAACACAGGGCGGGGGGTAGATGGTCAAACAAATGCATCGTCTCATGAGGTGTTAAAGTATGATGAGTGATGTGCTCAAGCAGATGCCTCCCCTTGGGCCCATGTGTGAATTTGCTCTTACAGGAGAGCGAAGCCAAAGTTGAAATAACTCAATATGTGATAATACTCATTTAGCTTGACTTCTTAACAATATCCTGATTGCTGAAAATGCACCTCCAGTCATGACATGACATGAAGTTTTAGATGAACACCATAGTATAAAAGGAGACAAGCCTTTGTGGCTCTCTATCAGCATTTGCAGTATAATAGTTTGTTATAATACCTCAGAATAAATTGCCTAAAGTGCTCTCAGTGTGATGAAAAGATTAATGCTTTGTAAGGTATTATTGAATGTTGAATAAAATGAAATGCTTCTGCATTATCTCAAATTAAACCAAAGGAACCCAAACTATCATAACAGGGTCCTTGTCAAAAGTAAGAAATGTGAGTGCTTACGAGTCATATGAAATTACAGAGTTAAAGCACAACCTTTCTTTATGAAAAACATACTCTTTGAAATTTTAATGAAGACCCAAAAGCTCTTCAAATCATGCTTAAATGAAATGGTACCTGAGGCATTAGTGTCTAATTTGCTATGGCTTTGCCTATATGTGCAGGCACCAAACGTCTGGACTGACACAGCTATTTAAGTGGATTGACAGCTATCTATCTATCTATATATATATATACAGTATATAAAGTAAATCACTCACTTTATGAAACATGTCATCCTGTGTCATTCTCTCTGAATATAATGCAAATATGAAAAGCAGAGCCGTACAAAAAAAACACAGATGGTTGTTGAAACCGTATCCACAACCAGTGTTTATTGATCAAAACCAGTCTGCCTAGCTTGTCAATAGGTAATTTCATTACACGACTAATAAAAATGAATCAATCAATTAAGGGCTATAATCTGACAACCACTAACCTGATGCACCGCAGAGCCTACTTAAATTAATCAACCACCACCCACTGATCTATACTCATGGACAACACTGCTTTTTTTCTGCTCTCCAGCTCACAGGCACAGAAACACAGGGCCCGGCAACACACTGGCCTTACAGGCACAGACGAAACATCGGAGCTCTGCTAGATGTTAGAGTGCGACAGACGACGGCTGAGACGTGCCATCTCTCTGCTACTGTCGATTTCATCTCAACCCAGACTGTTGCCTCTATTTGTTCAAATCAACTGATCTCTCAAGTTGGAATCCAGCTTCTGTTATTTCAGCTATTGGTTATACTCCCATTAAAGGAGACCATCCATATGTGTTCCACCTATATCATATGATATGATAATACATATCACATATTTCTCCAAAAAGGGTTACTTTTAAGGCAGCAACATCATTTTTACCCAATGTTGTGGTTTATCCTCTGTATTCACTCAGTTTTTTCAAACATGACAAGCTTGGAACTTGGTATTGAAGTACGCAGACCTCAGTGACCTTCCTCATACAGTACAAGCTGTTCCTTTAGAAAACATTCCCTTGATAATTGGAAATACTCATCTGAACATGCCACACTGCTTATTTGAAGAAGTCCGGATTTTAGATAAGTTTTATTTCTTTGCCACTGAGGGGAAAATATAAATGGTTTTTAAAGAGCGTCCTTCTTCAACATTGAAGGGGGATTGTACGAGTAACAATGTAATATTGTTATATGTTTTATTTGGACATTAGTCATAGTCAATAGAATTTCTTTTGTTTGTTTTGACAATAAATTAAATATATGACCTCAGGTCATTGAGGCCTACAGACTTTGAATACTAAAGGATTACGAATGCATAAGATTCATACAAATGTGGGTCAATAAAAAAAAATAAAATGCAACATAAGGTCGTAGTACATGAATTGTTAGAGATTTTAATCATCTGAAATGGTTTGGTCCTTTCTTTCCGGGATCACCATGGTATAAAGTGACCTTAAATGAATGGGTGAAGAAATTTGTAGCAAGCACTCGTAGCCAGTCCAACACAATGAATTCATATGAAGATTCGTTCAGAATCCAGTCTCTGTTGCCATTACTATGTCCTGTCACAGTGTCATCCCATTCAGAAGGACACAACTTGAACTTGTTTCCAGACAGCTGACTTACAGCAACCAGTGATGTACCACACAGCTTAGCTTTAGCTCTTCGGTTTAAACCTCTTAGTGGTTCACAAAACTTCAGACAAAACCTGACGAGGCACATTTGTGAAAAATCCAAGAGAAAACGATGAGAAGCTGCTCGCTGTGGACAGCAGTTTGAGCAACCCCGCAGTCTGAGAGCGCAAGGATATCAGAACTCGGCTGCATTGCTTCTCGTGGACAAATGGACTGACAGGCAGCCGATATCCTGCGGCAGAGGAGACAGCATCCTGCTCAGAAGACTAGACGTTCAGCTTAGCACATGCTGCTCGCTCGCTTGGCCACAGAGTTGAGTGTGGATCTACTGTCAGGCAAGAGCAGGTCGAACCTGTGTCAGCATAATATCATCATATCAGGATAAGCCACTTTAAAAACTAGAATAGATCATTTAATTAATTTGATAAATGTCGCACCCTGGTTAAAACTATAGTCATAGCAGATTGTCCCCATTGTCATATGATGTACAAAAATAAATGGTAATGATTAAAATATACACCTTCTTTTTCAAATTATGCAAAACTAGCACTCTAATCTACTGCATTGTTCATTCTTTTTATTGTTCATTCCCTTTTTTAGCAGACACCCAGCTCTAGATTAGCACTAGCATATGTGTGTGTGTGTGTGTGTGTGTGGTTGTGTTTGCTCCAGGTCAATAATGCAATACAGAATGTTGCTGGGCCATCATCACATGGACAGTTTACTACATGTTAAAGAACCGAGCTGCGGGGGGAAAATAAAACATCCCATGATACACTCACAAAGTTAGATAATCAATTCAAAATGCACAGTGCAACTCTCAGTTCTAATAGCTTTTTTAACCTTGTGAAAGGGTTTTAGAGTGGATTTAAGGCCATTTGAATGGGTGATACGTTCACCAATATTGATGTCCATCCTCACATTCCCACCATTTTAAATGAGCGGCGTGCTCCAGCAGCAGAATATCAAACAGTGGTGGATCTGGATCCACTACAATGAAAGAAAACCAATTCAACCTGTGCAGTCCTATCTCATCACTCCTTCACCTCCTCTGGCCCTTACCATTTATTTAACCACCCCCCTAACCGTCTTTAATTCCCCCATTAACCCTGGTAGCTCCCACACACACACACACACACACACACACACACACACACACACACACACGCACACACACACACCAAAACTTCAGAGACAGCGATCAGCCTTGCTATCTCTGGCGAGCCCAGGAGGAGAATATTTTGGAAATATTATCCACAAATTTATGTTTTTGAAGCTTTGCAACTGCACCCAAATCCGTATTTGCTCACTCTGTGAATTTGTACAGTAACCTGCCGATGTTTATCATTTATTCATAACAAACAATTATTTATTACTTATATATTTCCCTAAATTCAACTAACATTCACCCTGAGCTGCAGCTTCTAGGTAGAGAATGATGAAAAAGGGAGCATTCAAAAGATAGTAACTGTCCTATTGCTGTTCACATTCTCTAACAAGCTGCAGAAAGTATGACACTATGGTTTCACATCTTCTTTCTTTAACTGGTCATTCTCTGACCAGTTTCAAGCTATTCTGTTTACCTGACATTGTTTCAAACAGGTGTTTTTGGAGCAATACACAACTTTTCTGTTTTACCAACAGCTATTTAGAACACATGACAGACCTTCAACTGGACTAGAATATGAACCTTGTTGGGAACTTCAAATATTTCTAATTTAATTTTTTAATTGTGTTTGTAATAGTGTACTTATCAAAAAGAGGAATAACAAATGATCATGCTCAGTTTTATTAATGCTTCACACAGCATTTTTTTCATTGTTTTCATTTCAATTGGGTTTCTAATATATCTTTTTTTAACCATTAATAATTTAAGTTAATTACCACTGGCTTTGTCAGTACACACTGTAAATCCCTTGTCCAAATCCACTGTGTGAGGATTGAAAAAAAAAACAGAAAAACACGCTGATACTGACCCCACACATGCACCCCCCCCCCCCCCCCCCCCCCCCCCCCCCCCCCCCCCCACTAACATACATCCACAAGCGTCCCGCTGTGCCAGCAGCCTGCACCACCTACTGGAGCAGAGAGACAGGCAGACAAGATGTCACTCAACCCTGACCTCACACCCAGGGGGTGTGTGGGGGGGGCAGGTCCATAACTGTTGTCACGGCAACACTGCGGGGCGTCTTTCAGGTGTCACTGGTGATGGAAAAGCTGAACCTCCCCGCACGGCGTCCCCCCACCGTCCCCCCCGCCCAACCCCCCCTCCCCACCATACACACCTCCACATCACTGTACCTCTGAATATGGATTGTTCCGTGTGGCTACGCTCCCACTGCTGCTGGCGCCCTCCCTTCACCGATCACGCTCGAGTGACAGGAACAGGTAGCCAGTCGCTCTGCAACCTGCTGGGGTGATCGACAATGTCTCCTACCTGGGAAATATCTGCTCTTTCTCCTCCAATAACTTTGATCAACTTCACGAGGTCCGCAGGCTGACGGGGTCCAAGGCCCACCGGAGAGTGATTTTTTTTTTTTTTTTTGCTGAATGACAACTGTCCCACGGAAGCTGCTGCTCTGTCTTGTCTGTCGGCAGCGTTTACATATGCGCCCGCCTGCCTCTCTGAGAGCCAGCCTGCTAGACAGACAGCTTGGAGAATGAGGGCTGATAAACGCCCCATTAGACAGGTAATTGCCAGAGTATTCTTTAAATCTTAATTACATTATGAGTCAACAGTGATGCCATCTTGTGATAAGGAGACAGATGTTCCACAAATACTTTTTTCCTTTAGTGTTGCAAACAAAAATACCGCACGTGTATTGAAATAAAATTGAAATAATAAGGCGTATATGTGCTGTGTAGGTGATTCTGTTGTACATCAAAGCCTTGTAGCGTTGCTTACATCCATTCACTATGAAGGCAATTTAGTGTTGTTTCAGTGGCCAGAGTGGCCATTTGCGATAAAGGGACAAATGGCCCAACAAATAACATAGTTTTCCCTTTTGTTTTTTGAAGGAATAAACACAGGTTGGTGCAAGAAAAAGAACTTTCAGGTGCCCTTTTCATACCTGACAGGTTTTCCATTTGCAGTACACTGTCAGAGCACATATTGAGTGCTGATGAATAAACTCCACTCCATTCACCCGCTCCGCTGCCACAATTTACTATTGCTGCAGTGGGCTAAAATACAGTGGATGCTGTTTCCAAATGCATCGGGTAAAAAGGTTTATCTGGCTGTCAAGGATTTTACTCGATGGATTAAACCAAACTAGGGGGTGGCTAATAACCGCCCAGGGGTCTAACAGGCAGCAGGCGCGGCGCTGTGCAGATGGGAATTTTCACTGAAGAGTTAGTTTTAAAACAGGGGGAGCTCCGGGTTGATTTAACGTAACGGAAGGCCAATGCGTTTCATTTTCTGCATTCTGGTTTCAGTCATTTCCTGAAATTAGTGAACTGAACGGAATCCAGAGAAAGCCAGCGCGTGAAAATGGAGCGCCGTGGATGTGTGGAGAGTGGCTGCTCTGTTTTGGAGTGCACACCTTACTCATGGGAGCACCCTGAGCGATGGAGGTGTAATGCGGTGAAGCTCATCTTCATTTTGACAGCCTCCCCTCCGGAGGTAATGACATTAAGTGATGTGAGTCAATCTAGCGTGTTTCTATTTCCTGGTCTCTACATGAAGAAGCTTTCTGATTGGCCTCATGCTGTAGCAGAGACCTTTTAAAGTTTCTTGATGCAATTGATGGTGAAATTGATTATAATTGATTGCGCTAATGGAAAGATTGAACAATAACAAACCACTCTATATTCAAGTTTTCATGCGGGGACCAAAATAAGGAATTTATTTGACAAAGTCCATGAATCCTGATGGAAGACAGACCCAGAGGACATTTGCCTAGTCAACTTTGTGAATTCCTCCTGTCATTTACCTAATCCTGATGTTCACACTCCAATGGCGAAACTTGAGGGACAAGAAGACGGGTGATGAGAGGATGGAAGACAAAGAGATGGCTTGGTTGTGATGGCTGTCTGTGGACAGTCCCAGGAGTGTGTGAAGAGTTGGGGCTGGCTGCTCCAGGCTGGCCGGAAGTTAAAGCATGCCTGACAAGCCGCATCGGAGCCACTGACACATCTTTGAGTGTGAGCACTGACTGAAGTGGACACTACAGGACGCAGCGCAGCTAGAATCTCAAACACAGTCACCCAGGCAGGGCCATTTGAATGACATTACTATGTATTCTCCAAAGTGTCATGAATAGATCCAAAAGGAAAGGCACATCCTGTTTTGAAGGAAAAATCAGAAAATAACTTCCACTATACAGTTAAGAGGGAACTGTTGTTGTAAAGGGCACTGATGTTTATGTCAAAATGTATTTGTATAATTTTATGTATTATACATTTTCTATCCATTTAGCCATCCATCGTAGTACCTCTCCAGTAAATATAAGGAAACCCTGGACAGGTCTCCAGCCCGTCACAGCGCACACACCATTCACTCTCACACTCACACCTGGGAGCAATTTAGAGTCTCCAATTGTGACCTCAGGGAAACTAGAGCATCCAAAGAAAACCCTTGCAGACATGGGGAGAACATGCAAACTCCACACAGAAAGGAAGGGGCCCGATTCACGTACAGTAGATGTGTGTGGTGTGCTGGTCTTGTTTGGTACGCCGTGTTCAGGTTTTTTGTGTTTCCGATTTTATACGGAGTGTATGAGGTATCTCAATGAATTGCAATATGCAGACTCCAAAAGGATTTATAAGCATAATATAGCAGATAAGGCCAGATGGGTTTAATTATTTCCCAGATCTATCACACTCAGCCTGTGGAGATCAGAAAAATTATTTTTTTTCTTCCTTTTTGTTGTTTCCCTATAGCTGTTTTTAAGCCAATTTAACAGTGATCTGAGGGAACTTCCAAATTTAATTGGGCTAATTCATCTGTCAGAGGGAGCGATTGCTGACTGTGACCAGCCCAAACATTTCTGCTTTCACATTCGGGGAAAGTGTTCATTTCGATTCTGCCAACACATTAGTGATGGCACTGATGGAGAGAGCAAGGCGCTAATCAGCTAACAATTTTGTCCATATAGGTTAGCTAGTCCATCTATCAGATTTGTTGATTTATTGGTGAGATTATGTGATGACAACTGCCTATCGATGGGAGGAACTGTAACATGCTAGTCTTGGGTTCGCAGTGAGTAAGACACTTCACAATGTAGAAGTGCAGGCAGGGAAAAAAAAAGCTACCAAGTCATTAAAGGGACATCTGTGCTCTGAATTAAAATGACTTTTATTCTTATTCAGCCACTGCTCTTGCAATTTCCCAGAGAGTAACTCACCAATATAAGCTAAAGCAGCTCACTACTGTAGTCAGTGGCTGCTGATGCATATATGATTGTATTTTTTTCGCACTTGCTAATGTGAAAAATTGACGTGTTCAATTCTCCCGCTGTACGATGCTAATTAGTCTTGCTGTTAAGTTAAAGAAAGAAAACATCTTCTCATGTCTCTCCTGGGTGTTGACACAAGAAGAATAAATGTTCTTTTGCTCTCTTGCTTAATTGTGAATTTTCTTTAAAACTGGTGACTGCTGTTGCTGTTCCTTTGTGCTGCAACACTTTGTTCTATAGGTTTTTGATGCCTACTGGAGATAATGTGTCTAGGGACCATGATACCAGATTGGAGTGACATGGAGGATCTGTGAATCGCACCATTGCCTCATAGCAAGAAGATTGGAGATTGGAGACTCTAAATTGCCCGTAGGCATGACATAGCTCTGCAGTACTTTTGGGTACAAAGCATAAAATATGCTGGATGGATGACATGTGGACTCTCATGCATGTTTTAATTTACATGTCAAACATTCCTGTAAAAGTTGAAGTGAAGGTTTTGTGGTTCTGGATGGACGTGCTTGTGGGAGCATTTCAGACAATATCCTTTTTGATCTGATCTGGTAAAAAAAAAAAAAATCTTTGAGAAAAATCACTTTCATCATTTTTTTTCCTTGCTGATTCTAGCTTCTTTTTTTATATATATCAGAGAAAGTTTGGTTTAACCTACAGAGTGCAAATTGCTCTCACTCACTTTGCACCACTACTCTTCCACCTGGTATCCCTGTGCTTCAATCTCTGGAAACATCTTTTCTGAGATGGGCTTGCGCTGGGAGATTCATTTGGGCCTGGAATTGCACACATCACCGCAATATTGAATCTAACCAAGCCAGACTGAAGCAAAAGGACACTCGGACCGGCTGAAATTGGATATTCTAGTAGTTCAATAAGTTTGAGGCCGGGACTGGATGGAGGCAAAGGCAATTATTCATGTTGGACTGTGAAGTTGGTCAAAGTCTAAAAAGCTTTTAAATAAAACAAGAGACCTAAATGGTATCATAACTGCCATCGGTGGAGCTAATAAAGCCTCTTGGCTTGTTGAAATGCAAAAACAAACACATCCAGCATTTTTGAGCTTTCTACATCTCCCGTGACCTGGATGATTGAGGATATTAGACATTACTGCTATCCCACTGTTTTCCTATTGGGGCCCAGCTCCCATGGGTGATGATCAGCTCTCCTCGGCAGCATGTCTAAATGGAGAAATTGTTTGCTCGAAAAGGTCAGCACTGTTAATTATACACCTCGGAAGGATGAATATTCCTGTGAGATTGAAGATGGTGTCCATAAACTGTCTCCTAACAGAATGCACAGGTCTGAATCTTTAATGTGCCATTATTGCTCTTTGAAGCGTGCTCTCTGAAACATTACGATTCGAGCGTGATCATTTCCAGCTTACGCGGGGAGAAATTTCAACTCTATTAGGCGTGAAAGTACAAGGCCCTTAGACAGTGGCGCTTTAAGAAAAATGAGAACGTGGAGAGTGTAATTTTGACCACATTTCAGACTTCTTTTGCCTTTGTTTAAATTGCATTTGTTCAACAGACTTTAATATTTCAAGCTTTGAATTCAACTTCATATCTCTGACAGACAGGCTTATTATAATTACCGGCCATGTATTTTATTGTGATTACAAATTCAAGAGAGGGAGAAGAGGGGGCAAAAAAGGGAAATTTTTAATATCATGGACCATTTTCAAAATGGACTAACTGTCTAAAAAGATTCCTATATACATGAAGTCTTGTTGTTGCCAATCACTTCAGGTCCACCAGATAAGGCTACTTTTGAAGACATGAGAAAAGCACCTATCACTTCACTAATGAGGGCCCAGATCATTAGCAGTGCTGAAAAGAGCAAAATCACTTCCTTCACTTTGATGAGAGATTTCAAAAGTGCTGATTGTGATCATTTTAGAGAAGATTAGATCTATTTTTCCAGATGCCAGATTGCATTACCATCATCTCTGGTGTTGTCCACAGTTCTGGCACATAATGACGACTGATTTATGGGTGATGCATCAGGGTAATAGCCAGAGATTTGGCCGATTTCTTTTTCCTTTTCTTTTTTCTTTTTTTTTCTCCCGTTGCATGTTGCGCAAGCAGATAATGCAATCTTTATGATTTAATGGAACACAAGATAAAACACTGAATCAAGAAGATGCATTGCTCTGTGCACTAATGGAATATGTAAGTGAATCCTGAAATGTCGAACAGTATCTTTAGTGCACTTACCAGGAGCTGAGTGTGCTGGCTGATATTATTTGTTTGCTCTCGGAGCGATCTGAGGCTGCGCTGCAGTGCTGCGGGGGTGCAGCTTGATGGACGTTGAGAGGTGCTTGGCTGTGGCCTACTGTAGTGGCTGATCTGTCTGGGATCAATAGCAGCTAATTACAGCCCACATTGATCCAGAAGGCTCACTAATTTAGAGCCGAGCCCAGGTCCTCTCCATACAGCTCCAGTGAAGCAACTCCAATCCCAGCCCTCTGGCCCTGCAAACATCTCACTCAGCAACTCATTATCTCAGAGGAGCAACTGGTGGGGCGTTTGTCTCTCTGCTGGGATGAGCTTCAATCCTGGGAGACTGGACACCTGTACAGGTTATTATAGATTTTCAGCTGTCAGCTTTATCCACACTTTCTGCCCTCGATTTGAAGCAGTGACCAGTGTCCAACACCCTGGAGTGGAGGGGATGGGTTGTTTGTACATTTGAGGGATGCAATCAAAACAACTCTTATCGTGTTATCTTGTAAATCAACATTTCAAAGTAAAATGCATTATTTTATACAAGTTGACGCATTGGATGGATGGATGGATGGATGGATGGATGGATGGATGGATGGATGGATGGGTGATGAATAGATAGATAAATAGATAGACAGATTGATCCCTTAGGGAGGCTCCCTGGGGTAATTCACGGTCAGGGAACAATACCGTAAATTATTAGATGTCAATACAGGAATAGCAAATTATCAGTGCAAATTACAAGGAATCTATGTAAAAACCAGCAGCTGTTCAGCAAGAGTCCTTGAATGAGTTATTCAGTCAGGTAACACATGAATAGATAATGAATTGTTTAATTTTGTTGAAGAAATTTACATGAAATACATCTATATGCTTTTTTTTCGATTTCAAGACCATTTGAACCAAACTTTGATTGGGATTTATTAAAAAGCTTCATAGGTAAAACTGGTTTAACTTGAATGAACTTGGATGCAAATGACTGCCTGTATTAGCAAAGCTTTAATGAAATCACTCCCCACACTGCTTTGCTTTTATGTCCTAAAGAAAAGCATTAATTTGGAGCTCCTTATTCCAGCCATCTGGATCAACAGTACGGAGATAATATATCCATTTGGCTTCTGGTTGCAGTGTGCATGTGTGTGCATGCATTTTGGCTTGTGTGTCTCCAAGATCAAGGCCCCAATCTTTTCATCCTCTGCCCTCCTGCAAGCTTTGATCTGACATTTGAATGTTGCACCTTCTGTTCTTCCATCGTTGTGTCCTCGCACACCAAAAATCTGTGCTCAAACCGCCTTTGGGATGTTTTGCGCAACTTGGCCATGGTCTGCTTCAAGAGAGGCGACCGCTAGGTCACTGGCCTGTCCTAACCCTGCCGGGGAAGCGCAAACACGGGAAGACAAACTAGTGGAAAATAGTCGAGCGCCGAGGTTCACCAGTGGCTCACGTGCAGGGCGCACGCGGTCTCGTTAGGTGCCTGTGTCCTTCAGCGGGTCACCTCTGCCTCACAATAACATTTGCCTCTCTTTTTGTACAATTCTATGTCGGTGCTTCCAACATGATTCAACTCCATGAGATTGCCTCACTCTACAGCTATCACAGCACATCGCCACTCTTCCATATTGAGCGTTTTCACTCACACGACATATCCCTTTGCTCTCCCGTTCTTCATCCGTCTCACCCCATTTCCGGTGCGTGCTCCAATTGCTGGATCACCCCGGGCCCTCCTTAAAGTCCACACTCACTGCGGCTGCACTGGGCTGTGGTGGGGTTGGGACGGTGGGGGGGGGGGGGCTGGGTGTGTAATTGCTTTTTTGTACTGTCGTGTAGTCATCTAATAGGACCGGTAAGCACATGCATGCGCAGAGGGAAACAAATGAGCACACACTCTCTGATACACTCACCGAGATCAACATAGGTGTGCACACAAAAACCATTACGACGAGAGGGTTGTCATTATTTTGGTAAAGGTTTGAGTGTTTCTCCCCCATCTGTGCCAGGCAAATGCAGTGTGCTAATAGCATGTGATGAATGGTGTGGAGCTCTCTTAATTCCGGGTGGATTTTTAAAAAAATATGCATTTTACCTCATATGGCCTTGATAAAATAGTCAGCTGTAGCCTGCGGGTTTGTAAAATTTGAGCTGGCAAATAAGATAAGCTACTGTCACGTATTCTCTTATTCAGAATTGATCCAGCAATTCAACCAAACAACAGAGAAGCACCTATGGGAGCAGGCGGACAAGTTCCACATAATGAGGTAAGTCAAAATATACTGCGTAAGCTTTTTGGTTGTTCTCCTCCCATGAGAATCATTGCAAGAAAAAGGTCAAATTATTCTTACTAAATCCTCTTGAGCCCATGCACTCAGGGACCATAATTAATTTTCAAAATGTAACTTCTCACTGACAGTACAACCTTACAGAGAATGTTCTTACACCAGTGATACCAGTAAGGCATAGTGGTCAATGGTGAAAAGAATCACCCACCCACCGACACACACACACACACCATTCACTTTCACACTTGCACCTAGGGGCAATTTGGAGTCTCCAAACAACCTGAACATGAGTAAAGACAGTGGGTGGAAACCAGAAAAAATCCATGCAGACACAAGGAAACCATGCAGACTCCACACAGAAAAGTCCAAGTCCACGGTCTGACCTGTGTGTATATGTTTGAGTCTGTAGAGAAATGGAGGGAGAGGGAGATGGAGAGAATGGGACACAGATAGAGAGAGAGAGAGAGAGAGAGAGAGAGAGAGAGAGAGAGAGAGAGAGAGAGCGCAACTCAACTAAAATTCAATTTTCAGCTAAAATGAAAATTTGATTAAAATTAGATTAGGAAATGAAATGTGTTTACCTGTATATAATATATGGGCAATAATTGTAGGGCAATAAGGTGGAATGGTGAGCAGCGTTGTCATTCAAAGCGAGAAGGTGACCTGATCACATACCATTGACCTCTCTGGGTGGAGTTTGCATGTTCTCCCATGTGTATGTGAGTCTCCTCTGGTTTCCTCCCACAGTCTAAAAACATGCACACCACACAGGTCGATATTAAGACTGCACATTGCCTCAAGATGTGACTGTGAGAGGGAACGGTCTGGGTGTCTCTGTGATAGACTGCAGACCAATTTACATTATGGTAATCATTTTAGAGCAGGTCAGGCCTTTCAAAATATGTTCCTGTGCATGCAGTCAGTCTGTCTTTCAGTTTATCTGCATTTGCTAATTCATACTAAAGAGTAATGGAAATTCCATCCCATAAAGAAAACTATTTTACAAACATGCCCTCAATCCAGCTGACCACAGGAAGATAAAATTGCTGTCTGCATCTGAAATCAGTATAAATAGACTGCGTCTGACAGATTTGTTCAAAAACACATCTATTTTCTAGCCAGATTATGGCAGGATGTTGAAACAATCATGCTAATGGAAGTGTCTCATTTTAATGCACGTGCTAATGTGTTTCTGAACCATTACTTTCCTCTGCTCACAGTACATTTTACTACTTCTTGAAAGCTTGTTAAATTAGTGAACAGGTAAACAATGTCCCTGTCTGTCTTTCCAGTCTTTCCATCACCCCATCCTTTGGAAATGGTATTCCTGGTACTCCTTGAATGCTGTTTTACCCCACTCGTACTCAAATATATCCTTCCAACAATGTGGGCCGCCATTTCCCCTGGACGCCATTTCTGCAGGAGGAGCTAGGACAATGGATTCACATTTCCATATGAAAAGGTGGGCACGGAGAAGGAGCAAGAGGAGCTAGAGAGTGCTGTGCCCTTCATCTGCGTTACCATGGGAATCAATTGAACTGCCCCCTCCAGGACTCTAATTGGTTGAAGAGGCTTCCATTTGGCCCACAAGAGACCCACTCACGGGTTCTTTACATCACATGTTCCATCTAGCCACTTCACTGTTCTATTCACATGAGAAAAAATAGAGATCTTAGATGCACTGATGAAAACTTGAGGATAACTACATTCCTTTCTTGTGGCCAGAACTTCACTGCACTGTGGCTGCACAGACAGATGGAGATCACCTTGGCAGCACAAAAACTTACACCGACTACACTGCGAGGTCCCTTCCAACACTACTGCACACAAAGAAAGTACGACAGGCTGCAAAATTGTCAATTAAAAAATTTCATGAGGCAGAGGTCAGCAGGACAAAAGTCATTGAGATAAACTGTTTGAAGATATAATCTGTTTTTTTTTAATTTAGGCCCCCCCAAAAAGGGACCTACATGCACATATGGCTTTTCGAAATAATATCCATAAAAGGTTATTTCACCAAATCAGCTCACATAGCCCTTCTCATTATCAAGATGAACCGCTGATGTGCCGCAGTGCAGGAGACAAATGTGCAAAGTCAGACGGCGCCCCGCACCGTCTCCAGAAGACCGCCGCCAGTCAGATGAATCTGCTTATCTCTGATGTGTTCTCGTCAAGTTCAGCGCTGACAAAAGAAGTGCATCTTCAAACCTAACACGTGTCAAAACATCATGGAGAAACTGTCTTACTGTCATAAAAACTTTAATTAGGTGTGCATCAGAGGTAAGGATCTTAATTTCACTCCGAAACTGGGTGTCTTCCTCCTCTGTCGCCTTCCCCGTCATTCAGAGTGAACGCTGTGGCCACCTCTGCGTCATGAGCCAGTGGCAGACTCCTACAGTCTCCCATCAGCCTACGATGTAGATGATTCACTGATTATTAGTGGACCCGCTTCCCTTCTTCTTCACTGCTTAACACC
The DNA here is from genome assembly GCA_029224185.1 of Karalla daura. Lineage (NCBI taxonomy): Eukaryota > Metazoa > Chordata > Actinopteri > Chaetodontiformes > Leiognathidae > Karalla > Karalla daura. The sequence goes on from CM055195.1 coordinate 13,986,908, forward strand.
CTCTGCTCTCTTCCCTCCTCTTCTTCTCTCATTTGATTTGCTTCGATTTATTTAGCCATGCTAGCGGCATGGCTCCAGGGCTGGCAACGTTGGCCTGTCGGTTGCTTGATCCAGACTGAAAATATCTTAGCAACTATTAGAAGCACTGCCATGAAATTTGGAACAGGAATCCGCAGTGCCAAGAGGATAAATGCTGTTAACTATCCTTATAGTGCAACAATGCAGTTGACATTAGTGGCTCACTAATCGTCAGCATATTAGCATTATCCTTATTCTAGCATTTAGCTGAAACCACCACTCTGGCCTCTCGGAGTCACAACTGTGCCTGATTATTCATTGTCTGGCTGTTCCTTTATTTTTTCCTTGCTCATTACTAACATGTACCTACAGTATCTATATGTCTTCCCATGTAGTCTCATGGTTAGGATTCCTGGCTTTCACCCAGGTTATATACCCTGGGAACAAGTGCGTCTATTGAATTTCCCTGTGGGGACCTCCCTACGGGATCAATGAAGGTTCTATACATCTAGAATAGAACTATTTGTCATTTATTCATTTTTTCTGTCTTGTTCCATTTAAGTACCCCTGCGACTGCTTAGTTGTTGCCCGGACAAAGTTATAGAGGAATTGACCAAACAGTAAATCTAGATTGTAATAATGGATTGAGGTTTTAATACGGCTAAAGCTTTGGTGGATGTTACAGTCGTGAGGAAGCTGCCAGATGACATTAGACTTTATGGTAAAAGCAAGACTATTAAGTGGTGGTTAGTCAATTGTAGCGGCTCTATTATCCTTTAACATGGACTACACGCAGGCTTAAAAGGGGAACCTACTCTTCAATCATGTTGACAGAATGCCCCAGGCCACCGTTAATTGTGTAGGCAAGACCAAAACATAGCAAAGATGGACAGCAGTTATACAAAATCGATCAACTACTGACAGAACCGTGCTCTAAAGTGCCATTATACTTACTTTTAAACTTAAGCTCAATCCTTCTCAAACCGCAACCACAAGAAAATAAACGATTATGACAAACAAATGGTTTCGCAAAATGGACCGGCCACGATGATCCCATCATTGTGGATTCCCCAAAAAAATGAATAGCAGGGCAATAACAGGCAAGTTTTTGACAGCCATAGCAACAGAAAATGGGAAACAAAAAATGCAGAACACATTCTCACGCTCAGATCAATGTCGTGAGAGCACTTGAGCTTTATAACACCCATCCCTCCTCATCTCTGGTTTCCCGCTCGCTCTTTAACTCCGCTGTTGCAATGCAACCTCAAAGTCGTGGATTCAGAAGCCTGACACACAAGACAGACGCCGGTTTGAAATGTTTTTGGAAAGCACACATTATAGGCAGAATACTTTGAATATAGTCTTGCATGAGCTGATCACTCATATGCTAAAAATGATGCTCCAGACAGAGGAGCCTCCTCCGGCACTGATGCAGTCTGATCTGCAGATCTGACTACCAGACACTGTGACCTGAATACAGCGAGAGAAAAACTGTCAGCACTGTATTCTTCTCTGCGCTCATTTGCTCGTCGAACAGAAGCACGGGCCCTAAAGGAAAAAAAAAAAACCCAAAAAACAATGAGATACTGTAATGTGATAGGTTCAGTTAGACACTTTGTGACAAACACAATTGGCCATGGTGTGATGGCTCTGTTCGGAGCAGCTTCTCTGTTCAGTCAAAAGGCCGTGTCATGGTGGGCACAGAGGAAGGAAAATGCTGTGTTGTCGGTGGAACAAAGCGATTGAAATCATTCAGACTCCAAACGGGTGGGGGAAGATAACAATAAGAAAAGAAAATTAAAAGTTGATTGATATGAATTTGAAAAGCATTGGCGTTTTTGGCTCGCTGTGTGCGGTTATACACAACAGCCACAGCCGGAGGAGGGGAGGGGGGGGGGCAATCAACATTGCTTGACTGAATAAAAATGAAAGAATGATACATTCCTAACAACAAATAATCTTGCTTGTTACAAAAGAAGTAGGTGCTGCTGTGGTGACATTCTTAAAATTATTTACACAGATTAAATCGCAAGGCTTTGTGATTTCTTTGTCCTTGATTGGGGGCGTTTTTATGTCTGACTTGAGAGCACTCTAGACAGTTTTTATTTTTTCATTAGAGCCCGTTATATATGTGTATTTACCGCGGTTATTGTGATTAGACAGTGTTGTCCTGTTTACAAATTTAATCTGATCGCTCTCTTGGTTATGGTCTGGCCTTGCAGCCTTGAGATTCTTGTTGAATGAGGCACAAAAAAAAAAAACCCTCATCCCTGAAACAAAATGTAGATTCCTCTCAAGTGTTGAGAGATTAACACAATTACAGTCCAATCAAATGGCACAGCAGCGATAACACATGTGCATCCTTTGTCGCTAAGTAGAGCTGTACACAGCTGAACACAACTGACAAGATTATCATTATCTACTGTAGCAATTATTACTATTTGGTCATGGAAGTAAGCCTTGTAATTTTTGAGTGTGTGTGTGTGTGTGTGTGTGTGTGTGTGTGTGTGTGTGTGTGTGTGTGTGTGTGTGTGTGTGTGTGGATGCGTGTATTTTAATGGAAACCTTCACATTTCAATCGCATCTTTTATTTCTCTGATCTTGACCCCAGAAAACCCACGTATGTGTTAATAGCTTTCTTTCCGATAGAAGAAAAAAACAAGCCACATTTATCAAAAAAAACAAAAATGCAGTACGGGTTTATTTTTTCCTACTTAGCCTCTGCAATCCCTCTGCCGTGCCTTACCTTTACCCAACTTGGAAAAAGCATCTTCGAGGTGCACTTACGGAAATTTCTCATCATAAAACTCAGCTATGGACAATAATTCACACAAATTCGCTTCAAATGCTCTCAGCCGCTGGAGTAATGAAAGGTATTTTGCAAACAATTGGTCCCTTTCTTCCCACTGTGCGGCGGAATGGGAAGGAGCGGTGACTGAGTGAGCTGTGACATTGTGCTAGCATCAGCAGGCTCTCGCGGAACTGCGCTCGCTTGGCACGCAGGAGTTAGCCAGGATTAATGAAGATGCCAGAGTCGCTCCTTGGCTCCTGGCTCCAATGGCACGACGCACAACGCAAATGCAGTCAACACAACATGCCATATGGCGTCATTGCCACAGGAACTTTCGGGCTGTCACCCTGGCATGCACAAAAGAACACAGACGTACAACACACACACGCGCGCGCATGCATTTGTGCATGCACGTGCAGGACTGTTAAAATCACATCTGAGTGCATCCCCGGCTAATTTAGATGAGCCCTTTAGCAGGAAATTCTCTCGTGCCCGAGCATGAGTGATATACAGATCCACCCACAAAGGCCCTGGCTCGATCTATCTCCCATGTCATTGGCATTCTAAATCTCTCAGTCATGCCTGCATCCATAATGGCCCAATTACTGCCGATGGGGATCCCACTCCCTCTCTGACAATTACATCTGTTAGAGTTTGAGAGCGTTAATGCCTAAAAAATATCAATTAAGGTGATTGATCAGGATGTTAATATCCTATTAAACAGCAGTCTGGGGCTACAGAGCATTTCTGTTGATTGGGCTGAAATGAGAGAGACTCTCCAGGATGAAGCGACTTCAGTTTAGTGGGCCAGTTAGATTGCAGATCTAATGAACACAGAGATGGCCCAGAGTTGCATTTTATTGCCAGATAAACCTGGACAAGAACAACTTTGTGTAATTGCTACTGAAAGGCCGCTCGCGGAGCTATAAAAAGCGGAGCAGACGCGCAACTTTCTACTTGGCTGAGCCAGAAACAGGCAGGTATCGATGTCGCCTTGTGGAGAGCAGGTAGGTGGGGGCTTTGAAAGTACTACACTTTAAACACTGTATCACACGCGCCAGTATTTGTCAAAGGATCCTTCACAGTAACTGACTTGAATCAACATTTATTTTTCATTACACTCACTGGCAGTCATAGTTGAGGTATAGCGTGGTGTGCTGATTCTCATTTACAGATTGACTTGAGTAAACCTTGACACTGTCTTCTTGGTTCGAGTGGTAAATTTGTTTCAACAATGTCTTATCTCCAAGCGATGGTATGTTCTTTTTCTAGGCATTTGCCATTTTAGCGCAATGTTTGAAGAACTCCGTCGGTGTAGTCTGATATTTAAGTAATAAGCGGCGCAAGCTGGGGGAATTTTATTTCTCCATTCAGCACATGAAGAGGATATCTGCAATTTCAGCTTTCCGAGATGATTGCGCATATTTTCAATTGCAACACGGTTCTTTTCTACCAGACCGATTGTTTGAAAACATAAAGGATCTCCCTGCATTGTTAAAGTGCACAGTGAAGCCTTGAATGGCGGGCAATTAAATTCTAAAGTGTAATTTCATACATTTGCAGTGTGTTACAAAATGTTTCCTCTTTTTATCGTCTTGTCGATGATCACCAGAGTGCTGCACTCATCCCTCCCTCTGTCCTCCCTCCACCATTTCCCCTCCTCCTCCACAGCTTCCATTTTTGAAAGGCTTCTAGCCGTTCCATTCTTCCCCTGGCACAGCATCACACACTCATTTCATTTCTCATTTACAGACTGATAATCAGAATGTCATTACAGTGTCCACACTGGGCCGCTGGAGGGGTAATTGAGCAGCATAAAAGGCATTTGAAAGAGGGATGAATAATATAAGTGGAGAGGGGGGTGAGTGGCGAGCTGGACCCGGGCCTGCTCTCTCAGGTGTCTGGCTGCTATCGGGTGGCATCCGCCTTGGCATTATGGTTAACCATGTCTACGTCAACCTCATTTTTCACCCCTGGCACATTAGAGGCTGAACAGGCATCAATGCTCATCTGGAGGAAAATCAATAGGAGAGCTTTAGAAGGTCAAAGTCAAGCATCAACAATCGCTTTACGTCAAGCAAGGCCCATAGATTTAGATGCTAAAATGGTGGGGTGGGGGTGGTGGGGGGCCTGATTTTGTCCTGGATTTGGGAGGCTTTTTTCTTTTATGACTCTCCCGGTTGAACCTATTCTCAGAGCACGTCCACCCAGGTGGAGGTTAAGCCTATTCCTCAGCGGGATACAACTAAGACTTTATTTGTCATAGAGACTCCATCTCAGCTGTCTTTTTTTTCCTCTTTGTAAAACAGTTGATTAATTAATTGCCCGAGGTCTTTGAACTCCTGCTTTTTTTCACGTAGTGTCAAAAACAACAAACTTCCCAGCAACGCTTAAAATACCTAAGCCAAGCGTGACTCCTTTAGTAGCAGTGACACAGGTAACAACAGTTGCATGTATATTACAATCTAATGTTATTTGTTGGGTTTGCCTTCCCCCTCCCCGCTCCCATCCGCCCTGGCTGTGGTGTGGCAGCTTGGCACAGCGCCAGATACGTTTGGCCGTGGTGGTACATTTCCATCTCATTCATCACATAAAGACAGATAATCAGAAAGTCATTACAGTGGCTTGACACCAGTGCTTGCCCCAGGAAGACAGAGTAATTGAGCACCACAGAAGGGAAGAGAGCAGACCGAGCCAAGGCCACGCGGTAATGAATGTGAGATGTCGACATAAGAGTAGGGGAAGTGGATCTAGAGGCACGGAGACGTGGATGGACAGACTGACAGGGGAGGCAGGAAGACTGATACGGGTGCACCGGTGGACAAAGAGAACAGTGTGGAAAAAAAGTGAGAGAGGTAAACAGACAAACGCCGGCATGACTTCCAGGTAATTGAATCAATACACTCACTGTCAGGGAGAAGAAACCACAAAAAAGTGAGGTTTGACTGGCCCCGTAAAGGTTTAGGGACTTCTGTGAGAAGCTACAATGTTAAAAAGTTTCACTCTAAACTATGATGGATGCCAGCAAGGAATCAATCTTTTATTTACTATAAAATAAAGAGGTGGAATCCAAGCCCAAGTAACACATGCCAGTGGCCAAAATATGATGCTTCTTTTTGAGAGTTTTAAAGACACACTAAAATCCTCCTTGAAGTAGATTTATAGATTTCTGTAAAAGGTATTTGTTATTTCAAGCCATGCACAATATCCCGTTGCCCTTGTTTCCATGCTTTCAAAGGCAATACATCATCTGTTCAACTGTTAGTAACTGGCTCGATCTTTTTACAAAAGTTGGGAAACTTGAATTCTCCATAACATTGTCTGTCGATGTTGTTGCATTTTTCATCAAGGCCTCAGGAAAGTGAGTAACAGTACATTAACACGTAAAAGGACAATGTAGCTGTGTCTATTGTCACAATAGAATAAGATATGTTAAGACAGTTCACGGTGGATTAGTTGTCATCTCCAGGCTGTTTGCATCTAAAGCAGCTCAAGCATATGAACGTGTTCACATGTATGATCAGCAAGTCTCCCTCAGTAAACACATCCATTTGTTCAAGGTTCTGGGTGGAGTATCTGCATGTAGTATCTGTTAGCCATGCTGTATGTTTGTTTATGTCATCTGACTGTTTCTGACTTTCCATCTCTCTATCTTGAACTTCATATAGATATATATTTACATATGAGAGAGAGAGAGAGAGAGAGAGGGAGAGAGAGAAAGAATATATTTCAGGGTTATTTGTATTTTACTTGAAAGGCACAAGGCAACCGTGTTCTCTGAAAAGCTGTTTTCACTTGATACTTGCTTGTTTGCTGCTTTAATAGATTCCTGCACTGGCCTTTTCCTAAAGGTAGGAAAATCAATTGTCACTGTTTTTATTAGTTTCTCTGACTTTACATCGATTGTCTGTTTTTTTTTTTTTTTGGTCGTTAATAAAAACAAACTCAATGACACTGAAGCCAGTGATTGGGCCGGCTTGTTGCCTGGCTTTCATGACAGGTTTGTGGACATGAAATTTCTCAGCCAATGACTGGATGACTGGAGGCCATCTCTACTGACCCCCTGAAGGCCATTTCAATACCAGTTGCTGCCTCTACATGCAGCGGATGACACTTCTCCTCATCTGATGAAACCCCTTTGTCAAAAATCCCACATTAAACAACTGAAAAAGACTAAATAAATGGCACATGGTACTAGAATGTGAATGTGAAACCTTCTATTTTAACATAACAGATTAAACATTGTGTGTCTAAAATCTGCTGAATGGTTGACAAGTATATTCTAAGTACTGTAATATTACAATCATCTGTTTTTGTTTTGCTTAATTTTGATATTGTAGTCATATATCATTGAGAAAAATTCAAGGAAAGAAAAGTAAGAAAATAAATTTCATATTTCTTGCATTATTATAGTATTCCATGTCTGACTAAGGGATTAACTCAAAATGTTTTACAGACTGATCAAGAATTAAGATGTAACTCACTACAAATCTGAGCTTCCCTTCAGTCACCTTAGTCCTCAACCAGAAATGACTTTGGATCGACCAAGTTCGAGCTGTGTCAAACCTCTCCCCGAACAAATACTTACAAAGGCTTTTGTTGTCACTTTGACTGTTTCAATTGTTCTGTATTGTTGTATACAGAGACAAAATAACAATGGAGTTCCTTGAAGGCTGCGAAGGAGTGTACAGACTCATTGGGATATGAAAGATTTGCTGTTTTTTCTCAAGTTTGCCTTTCAACACTTTCAGCTGCTTTTTAAAAGCTGATCGCACATAAAAGAACATCATCTGTTGTCTTACACAGGTGTTGTGTCAGACACCCATCTGTGATCAGCTCTGCAGATCTGCTGGACCAGTTATAAACCAGATCCAGTCACCCATGAAGAAATCACTGCTGAAGATACAGTCAATTTATCTTTGGAGGAGAGCAAAAACCCACTGAGAGAACGATAAGTTACTGAGAAACAAACATACTGTCCAGCACTCACACAGGATCAGGAGCTTTGCACCAGTTCTGCTGCGTAACCTTGTTGATGCTGCAGTGGGGCGCATTTGTTCACTGTTTCAGCCACAGAGCCTCCGAGTGCCCACTGTTCAACCGCCTGCAACCACACAGTGTCAGGATGGTGTCAACACTGAAGAAGAGCACTGGGAGCTAAAACACACAGCTGCAAAGTCAGCTCCTACAGCTCTGCTGGAGCCTCTTGGCTTCAGTGGCTTCAAGGTCCAGAGTAGGAATGTGGGATGTGACTGAGTATCAGACTCTGTATCAGCTCCTCTGACACCCCACACTGACCCTGAACCTGAGATTCTGGTGGGAATGCAGCTGTGAGCCCAATCCTGGACAGAAACCCCTGGATCCTCCTACTGCAGGAGCCAGTCTGTGCTCCATCTCCCACTCTGGTGACACCTCCTGCTGAATCTGCACACGATCAAGAAGCCAGGGACGATATCAATGCTGAAGCTCTGTAGGAGCTCTGACTGCTCCTGCTGACCCTGCTGCTGTTACTCATGAGGCTAAGGCAGAGACTGAGTCCCAGCCTCTGAAGTCACTGGAGCTAGTACATGTTCTGCTCTGACCCAATCTGCTCCACCTGAGAGCAGAGGTTGATGCAACCAGGAAGCGAAGAGCTCTTAAACTACTTTTCACTCATGGATGTATTGAAATTAATGAATTAAATAACAAAAAAATTATTTGCAGTAGTGTGCAGAAGTAATGCGGTCAAAATGTGCATGTAATTTTCTTTGGTCAAAATCATCCACAAATATATATAATTTAAAACTAGTTAATACACTGAAAGACACACATTTCAAAGTTGGTTAAAAGTAGAACGTATATTTGCAAATGTAGTAATAAATGTCAGTGCAGATGGATGTAGTTATGTTGTTATGTTGCTTTGTACCAACCCATTTGTTGCTTATTCACTCAAACACATAGGGGCAACAAACAGATAGATAAACTAACAACCAACAACATTAACAGAATGTAAATCCTCTAAAAACTGAGTAATTAGTTCAGCAATATCATCTAACCCAGTTATCGATTGGCACTTAAAGTGACATTGACTTCTAGTGCATACTTTTTTTAAATAATACATCCAAAACATGATGTCATATTCAGAATAGTAGGATATGTATCCTCTATTAAAATCCATTACAGCTCCATTATAAATCATCATAATGTCTGAGTTTTGCAAGGTAGATAGAAATAAGACACCACCAAACACCTAATGGACACAGATCGTAAAGGAAGATCTCCGTTTTATAAACAGTGCCTATAAAGTTACAGCGATTCTCATTTACAAAGCGATATCATACAGACTCTACCACCAAACAGAAGCTGATTTACATCTGTAACATCAGGTGACTGCAATGTAAGTAGTAAAGAAAACCAGTAAAGAAATACGCCTCAGAACAGATGCTCTGTGACTTTATTTGCCTTATCAGACTTCACGTGGTGGGTAGTTTATTGCTGCCTGTGTGTGCCAGGACAGCTCTTAGCTGAGAATGATCTCATCTTCTGAGTTGGTGTGTTTCCAAGATCTTGTTCAAAAGATGCTTGTTTCTGAATTTCACAGTCTCCTTCTGCAGTAGAAGATTACACTGACAGCTGTTTTGCACAATTACAGTTTAAGTGTGCTGGAGGCAGAAGAGGGTTTTTTGCGCCATCTATCAATGACTCAGAAATGGCCTTGTTTGATGTGCTTTTTGGGAGAAGCTTTCCTAATATCAATGGAAAGAAACTTACAAACTAAGGCTTTGAGAGGGTCTTAAAGTACCTTCAAAGAATTATTTAAAAAATCTTTTTTTCTTTTCCTTCATACTGAGACATTCTCTGTCACGAACGGAAATAATCCCAACAAGGGTACTTTGTGGAAAAATAGTTTCACATGCAGCACCCAGGCTGACATACCAGGCAACAGAAATGTTTTTAAGATTTCATCATGTCTTCAAATGACTGGGTCACTGGGTATCTCTACTGCTAAAACAGTTTCAAACTGGTCAGGATGTGCTTTTGAAAAAAGTTGATGATATTAAAAATATTGCAACCTTCTTTACAAATGTTGAGCAGATGTTGCTTTTTTGAAATTCTGCATAACCTCTTGTGGCAGTGAGAGTAAACATGCAGTATAGTCCCACTAGTCCTCACAGACCTCATTCAGCATGAAAGCAAACATGCTTTCACTTAAACATACAGTAAAGCAGACTTTTGTAAATATACTATAGCGCATTACGTTGCTGCAAATGCTTTTAGTGTGGCACATGAGAATACAGGCTGCGGAGCTATCTCTGCTAATCTTTGTTCTGGCTTCGCTGAGAGCCGATGCATCAGGCGGCTGTGGAGCAGCACCTGTCAGGTTTTCACCCTGGTCAGCAGCTCAGGTGTGTCCAACCAAGACTGTCTTTAATTGGCCTTAGACGTCCATTGTAGTGTGACCAAATTAAAATGCACAGATCAAAACTCGGTGTGCACACAGACTGAGAAATGATCTGGCTGATGGTTTCCACCACACTTACAATAAGTAACGAAGACCTTTCTGGCACAATTGCCATCTATTTTTGTTGTATTTTATTTAATAGGAGAAGTTGCCAGTCCCCTCTACTCAAGAGCTATATGCGGTACCATTGTTGCCATCATTGTACACGCTGCCACAAGAGAGGCCTTACAACCTGCATCCACTTCTACACACTGGCTGCGTAGTGTTTTATTTACTGTGACAAAGAGCAGCTTATTCAGTGTGGGCAGTTTTCATCTCAGGGGCTACCAACTGAACTGAGTCTTTGCACTTCACCAACACCTTTCAAGGCTTCTGCAAAACAACTTCTGGACAGAATGTGCAGTTAGAGAAACTTTAGATGCACCATCCATGGTATTTCTATGTATTCAGGGTATCTTGTACGTCTTCTGGGAACCTGACTCCCATTCTAGTGATGTAGGATACAGCAGACAGAGCTAATGCCAGAGCTTCCAGGAAATACTTGCACTCTATTCTATTCAGTCTATTCAGTACTACCAAGAATGCCTAGTGGAAACTTGACCTCTGTTGTGCTTACACTAAATAAAGATGAGATGTTCTTTTCTGTTTTTGTTTTTTTTAATTTGAGATGATTAATACTCACCTACTCATTTCCATTAAGCTCACTAACACACATGGGTCCTTAAATGCATAGCACAACCGAGGGTAACTGGCATAAAAAGACCCCTGAAAAGATGAAATGTTTGTGGAGAATATCTTTAAAAGCCAAACGCAGAGGCAATTCCCCAAGCAACCATCAAATACAACATATATCAAGGTAATGAGTTACCTCTACCGCTGTTTTGCATGAGTCGGATCATCATAAAGCACAGATGTGAAGACGATAACATAACTCTCTGACGGGGGAACTGTGGAGAGAGGGGGACAATTAGGAGCAGAAGACTCAGACTATCAGTGGGGGTTCCACAGTTGCTCAGAAACCTTTAAAACCCAAGAGAGAAATTAACATCCACAGATCTTTGACATAGACAGGTGTGTAAGATCAAACTGAAATTACATGATCCAAAACTGCCACTTATATACCCTTTAGATTATCTGCAGACCGCGGTTTTGAGGAGACAATTAACCCTTTATCCACCAAAATGGTTTCAGTGCTGGTTCTGAACTCGTTCACCTGCAAACCATTGCCCATTACTGGACCACTGCTTTTCTTTTGGTTCCTACAGTTGTTCTACAGTTGTTCTTCAGCTGCCTTTTCATGGTGTTTGGCTTCTCTCGTGTTGTGAGAAGAAGAGCAGTGGACTTGTTTTCGTCTCTACAACCCTCCCAGCCTTTGATGTGGCTGGTAACTCAGAACTCTGAATTTCCCAGTTGAAAACTCAGATTTCAGTCTTCAAAGCATTACAGATGCACGAGGTCAGAACAACAAAAAAACATGGCAGACTGGGACAAACTTTTTTATTTGTCGGCAAAATCCATGCTTGTGCTTATCTAAATGAAAGAGGAGGGAAAAAAACACATATATTATAGTATTTAATAAATAATCACATATGTTTATCGTGTTCCAAAACATTAGTGGGTGATCAGTACATATTAATTTTGTGGTGATATCAAAATCTCAAAATATTTAAGTATTTCAATAGTAGGCCCATGGTTCCATATTCAATGAGGTATCATAAGACATGTCATTTATAATGAAGAAAGCTACGTTGTGTGATATTTAATCCATTAATCAAGCATTAAAGAAAAAAAGAAGATGTGGGATGAATCTCTGATGGAAATTAGCATACCGGTTAGCATACTGGCTAATCTCAGATTTTCACATTTCTGATGGTACCTGAACGGCCCTAACCCTAACCCTATCCCTAACCCTAACCCTAACCCTAACCCTAGCCTGGAACCAGCACTGGAACTGTGTCAAATGAAAAGGGACATGGAGGCTCGCAGACAGGAAGTCGACATGTTGAACTGAAGAGTCCAGCTAGAGTCAATCATACTGGTAGTACAGATGTCTGGGTGAAAAAAAGGCCTTGGCTTTGAGGGTGTGTCTGTCAAACTTAAGCGATGTCAGAAGCATACGCTAAAAATAAGATAAGAGAACATCTCACAGCAGCATGTGAAGATATAGATAGAAATGTTAGGAGTGTCTAAGGAAAGATGGTTCAGAAACAAGATGAATCACTGCCAGATTAAGAGGTGACTCACGCAGAGGATGCAACCAATGGCAGGGAAAGATTGAACCAAGAGCAATCGGAAGTTAGTGTTCTTTTTGTTGGGGTGGCTTTTCAAGCCTTTATTCTTGATGGGAGGGAGCTGGAGGGATATAGGAAGATGGGAGAGAGACGGGGGAGATGACGCGGATGAGGAAGCACAACCCTGGAATTAAAACCTGGGTCGCTGCAGGGCTGAGCCTGCACATGTGATGCCACTCTACTGACTGAACAAAGTGCATCAACGGCATAGGAAATCATAATCTACAAACCCTTTCAAACACAAATTCTGATCACTCAAAAATAAAAATATGTCAAGTGAGGTCAACTGCCAGATCTATAGAGCAGGACAAACGTCTCCAAGACAGTGTGGGACAAAGAAGCAGGGATTGAAATGCACCATAGCTCACTGGCCAGCCTGGCAAACCATAAGCAGGTTGATAATAAGGTTAATAATAAAGGAGCAGAAAACAGCAGTGGTGATAATTTCAACAATTCAGGGCTGTGACACCAGATCTCAGTGTGGGGCTCAAACAGACTCAAAGAGCACCAGTCAAGATCTTGGGCCACAGAAGTGCACATATGAGGGCGGGAATCTTCACACTCACTTTCAGGATTTTTTTTTTTAAATCACACCCACTTTTGCTATATCTCCCTCTTTTCTCAGTTCATTAACACAGGTTGATAAGTGAGTATGTGTGACTCTTTTCATAAGCAAGGGTGCATAGGGAGATTGAAATATAGAGAAAGAAAAAAAAGGGCAGAGCCGCTTTATAAAAAGATGTTCCCTAAAATTGTTTGTAAAAACTGCATCCAGTGAAGAGGGAAGTTGAGTTTTTTTCCCCATCTTCACCTACCCTTCAATATGCATGTGACATAATGTGGCATTCAGTTGATTTGTTAGTGGAGTTCATCTCCCCTTTGTCATGTGGTTTCATCCCACTCTCTATTATCACCACATCAAATCTCTATTTGAAAGCTGGTTGGCATACACGCATCGCCTTGTGTAAGCCGACACAAAAACAAATTCACATTGGACCTCAAGTGGCATAATGTATATGCATATTATATTATTTTGCATGTCTATGTAATCAAAAGAATGTATGCAGTGTTATTATGTGGCACACATTATGCACCAGAAGCCTGAGTATGCATGGGAGTCCACATGGGACTTTGTGTGCTGTTTGAGGCACGGTGGTCCAATGGGATTCTTTAAAAACACTTGTTTGAAAATTAAAATGGTTGTGTTTTCTCCAAATGCCCCCCGTTGGTTTTATAGAGAGACAGCGAAATGTTGCTGCAGACCCCCTCCTGTTTTAGTTACAGCCCCTTCACTCTACGCGCTCACTTCTAGCTCTTCCACAGGATATCACAAAACCACACAGACAGCTGCCTGACTCTCACTTATGTATCGTATGTGTGAGCATTTATGTCCTCTGGTGTGTGTGACAAGTGTGTGCAATTTTGTGTCAATTTTTGATGCCGTCTCTCGCACTGCGTGCGAGTGTATTCACGGAGGAGAGCGCCCGTGTGTGTCTCTCAGCGTGGCGCAAACAAAGTTATGTGAGGCTCAGCTCAACAAAGTCTCTCTCTCTCTCAACAAACCTGTTTGACACCACTTTGAAGTTCACCCTGACACTTTGCCACACTTCCACTGCTGGAAAAAAAAAAAACAAGTTGATGCAGCTTCAAGGAGATAGAAGGCAGTGGATTTGTGAACGAAATATGATAAATCCTGGTGTCCTGCGGTGTAAAGAGGCTGGTAGCCACTTCTCAAATCAAAAGGTGTTGCATTGAAATCATCCAAAAATCAATCAACGAGCTGGCAAATAGGAATTGATGGCTGCATTCAAAACAACTGTCTGTCAAACAGTCATTAATGGATATTCACTGTTCTAAGCCTTCCCACTTGGTGCTTTGGCAAAAACATTTGCCACCTGGTTTCATTTTGTGCAGAAGAGGCTGCAGTAACTGGGAGAGTGATCATCCGAATAAATGGTCTGCAGCTGCCACCATTTTTCCCCCTTTCCAACGTGACCTGTAGCAAACCAAAGGAAAAGAAACGCCCGTTGTAAAAATGTTGATACATTGCCACACCTACTCTATTCCAACCATCTTCCTAACTAATATACTGGGAGAAGTTTCCCTCGCAAATAACATTGACTTTTCATGGATCTGAATCAATAAGTTGTTGGTTGTAAAACCAACATCTGACTGTATAAGTTGATTACCAGTGACTTCCAAAATTTAATGGAAAGAGTAGAGGACAATGTCTGCACCAGGTTTGTATTACTAAATTGGACCCTTCTCGTACTTTCTCCTGAGGTTGTCAACATTGCTATATGGTCATAGTTTTCTACGCTTCAGGCAACAAAACTATTTGTTTAAGTTTGGGCTATGCCTGATATGAGTTGTAGTAATCTGCTTGTACAGTCAAATCATATTGCTGTTTGCACTGTAAAAAGGAAACCACATGAGCCATGAGCAAAAGACCCGGCAGTGAAAATAGTTTTATCTTGGAAGCAGTTTCCTGATAGAACAGTCACTAGTTATTTCTTTTCCTGAATTAAAAAAAAGGTAAACGCATTCACGATAGGAGAAAACACACCTTTGCTCGAGATGTCACATCATCAATTTTCACCTTAGTTGTTTCCCTCGCATTTCACTCCTTTTATGCTGTGCTTTGCTCTGAATGCAGTCCTCTAGCAGCCTCTGAATGGGCTTCCAGGAGTGGTATCTTGTCTTGTTTCCATCATCGCCTTGTCTATAATATGCAGAGGGATATGTTTCCTACTGTGCGATCAGGTCACAGCTCTGGGGATGATGCTGGCAGCCAGAGCGTTGCAGAGTGACGGGCTGCATTTGAGCAGAGTGTCAGTTTACCCTTTCGCCGTGGTGAAGTCCAGGAAGGCAGAGTTGGAGATCTTCAGGGATCCAGCTACAGGGTCACTGCAAACAGGCTTACCCAGAGCAAAGATGGTCGGTCCTCCTGAACCTCATCTCCGGGCTCACTTAAGAGAAGGGAAGGGAGGACTCAGGGTGAAAGGCGAACTTAGTCAGCAGATTTAATGATCACAGATCCTGAATAGTGGTGGCAAGATGGTGGGCAGTGTGCTGTTTGATGCAGACATGTCTGGATATCAAGAGTCAACAGGGAAGATCATATACAGTATTTCTTGTTACTGTGTCTGAAATTAAGTGGAGAGTCTGTGTTCGAGTCCTTGCTCATGATTGCTTCAACCAAGCTCTGTGTACACATATAATATCTTCACATTTCTAAAGCCTGAACTGCTCACAAGGTCACGGTCCATCTTTTGAAAAAAGAAATGTGTTGTCCAGCAACCACCGAACATCAAAACTTTATACTCTCTACCGTACGTTATACCTGTTTCACATTATTCCTGCTGCTACCCCCTACTAAGGGAAAGGATGAAATAATCAGTAGAGATGAGGGAAATTGAGCTCTTTTAAGCAGTTTCTCGTCAAAGGCATTCCAGGTGTTGCATTCCCTAGCGTTACACATAAATAGTGATGAAAGTAGCTGTGTGAGGACTCAAAAAGACAGCTTGAGAGTGTGGGTAAAATCTTCCACACTTTCTAACCGCACACCTGGCCAATTGTTGCTTCAAGTGGGTGTGCTTGTCAGATTTATCTGCTTTAGAAAGCGATAGAAAAAAATCAATTGGGGAAAATGGGGTTCAGGTACTGTTTGATTATCTGACAAGCACTAAAAAAATAGTGAGGACTCAAATTCATGAAATGTAATTTTGCATATTTTGTCTTTCTGATGAAAGAATATCTTGTGAGCCTCAATGTCAGTTAACTTTGGCCTCTGTAGTCTCAAAAAGCAGAATTACTCCTCATTCTCTTTATCTCTGCTTCCGTAAATCAAAGGCTTAACCTGTTAAGTGTGTGATTTAATGCTGTAAATGGCCTCTTGGCCTGTGGCTGCGATACTGATGTTGAAGTCTGCACAGTAATATTGTTTACTTTTCGACTACGGTTTTATCTGCTTCACATGCCACCGCGGCTGCACTTGTAGTTTGTGAAAGAGAACGACAGTGATACAAAGGGGAGTGAGACAGAGACAGAAAGAGAAAGTATGTGTAGGACAAAGGGAATGAGATGGAGAAATAGAGGGAGAGAGGGAGAGGGAGGGAGATAGACAGAGAGAGAGAGAGCGAGAGAGAGGTGTAATGGCAATGCTGTCTCTCTCAGCTCTGGGCCGGGTCATGTCAGTCTGATCTCATTATCCAGCACTTAGTCCTAGAACAAACAGCCAGTGGCCTCCTTCCTTTCCTCCGTCGTTCCATCTCTCTCTCCCTCCATCCCTTCCTAACGACTAGCACTGCTCATGTCCTAACAACTCGCTTGGCTCACTTACTGTCTAATGACTGCCACTCCTTATAGCCTGTGCTTCAAATCCCATTTATCTCCACTATTGGAGGCTCACATTCAGACCATTCTCTTTCTAATGCCCTGGGAGAGCACAGTGGAGAGAGAGAGAGAGAGAGAGACAGAGGGAGAGAGGAGGTAAGAGTGGGAGGGTTGGGTGCATAAGTGGGAGGGTTGAAGAAGGTAACGGGGGATGAGAGAGAAACTTCCTTCTGACATAAGTCACTCTCATCCTGCTGCTTTTAGGTGTTTCCATCAATCTCAGCCTCAAAATAGTCACATGCTCGTTTCCTCCCTTTCCTGTCTCACTTCGTTTTATGACACTCCTCCTGTGGCAGGATATGTTTTGTGGATGATGATCTCCTACCTCCTTCACTTTCACATCATCCACTACCATCCTCTTCCTTCCCTCTGTCCCCCCCATTCCTCTCAGTCTTTGTCCTGAGTGTTAATGTGTTAGATGGAGGTCTTTCACCCGGCAAGCACCATTACAGTAATTTCCTCTGTAATATGAATGACGGCAATCCATTATTTATCTCAGACTTGCTCATTACTCCCCAGCCCATTGCATGCCCTCCCAGACAAGGCTCTCACAGCCACTCCAGACATTACTTTATTAAGAGGGCGCGGCTGCATTGGGCTGTCATGGACGATGCTGTAATCAGGTGTGGTGTATGCAATAGTTAAGTTCATCACCAGAGAGGAGAGCACAGCCTCTTTCTACTGCTGCAGAAAAAGAAAAGAAAAACACATTTCCATTTTCCCTGCAGGCAAAGTAAAGGTCGGTGTTCAGCAACAACCACAAGAAGAATTTATTTTCCATCGCTGTCACTTAGTTGGGTGGAGAGTACAACTAACGTAAAGCATTTACTATTCAGAAAATACAAGAAATGCTACAAATACTTAACTTTATATGGCTCCTTTATAGGCATTAAAGGCTTGCAACCCACAGCAGAAACGTTGAATAGCTCTCTTTGCTGCTTTACGTTGGTCAGTTATAAATACTGAAGATTCTTTGAGATGGACTTTGTTTGACAGCTCCGGCTCAATGTATATTTAAAGTTCAACTGACAGTTGAATTGTGTCAGGCCATATAACATAGCTTTCATGATACTGAGGATGTCATGGAGTTATTTTATGAAAAAGAGGACATGTATATGAGAAAGCTCTCAACACTTAATCACATGATGATGGTATGGAGTAGTGTATGGAGTCACGGCCGCAGGAAACTGGGTTGATGACTAGCAAAACCTGCTAAAATGGGACTTTGCTTTTTACTACAGCTTTGACCAAATTAGCTCAGCAGTCAAAACACAAAGGATTCATTTAACTTCAGCTGAATGCAGCTTTAGATTTCCAGCTGTGGGGGAACTGTCTTATAAAAATAGACTGACTTAATGTATGGTAAACAGTCAACTGCATGTAATGAGTGAAAGAAAGGAGTTGTGTGAGGAGATGACAATAGTAGCATTAGTGAGAATGAAACCTTGTTTTCCCTCTCATTTCAAGGATATAAGAGAAAAAAGCAGTGGAGACAGTTTCATTAAATGGAGACTTTACCTGAGCTTTATTGAATGC
Organism: Karalla daura; assembly: GCA_029224185.1. Taxonomy (NCBI): domain Eukaryota; kingdom Metazoa; phylum Chordata; class Actinopteri; order Chaetodontiformes; family Leiognathidae; genus Karalla; species Karalla daura. Next base: position 14,005,380 of record CM055195.1, read on the forward strand.
TGCTTCATAAAGTCTTACACATACAGAATGTTCTCTGCTATAACCGGCAGTGATTATAGGATATTAATGTCCTCTGAAACTAATGAATCTGCAGCACACACATGACCTCTTTTGGCACTGAGCTGCATTACAGTGATAACTCCCACAAAGAGGACTGGGATCCGTCTCCTTTCACTTATTTTTACCCTGACACTGCGCACACATCCTCCCCATATCTCTCCCTCCCTCTCCTGTCTCCTGTTCTCTCGTTCCCACAAGGCTTCGTTCACACCTCCCTCCTCCTCTATCTCGAACCCATCCCCCCCCCCGCCGCCTATGACATCAAGTGCAGCAGGAGACGTGAGGGATCCAGTGAGTAAGGCAAAGTCTCTGCTGTCAGACGGGCCTCAGTCACAGTCTCTACCCCTGTCTGGTGCTGAGGTATACACACATGGCAAATTAATCCCTATGCCCTGTCTGCCGCACATAGTGCTCATGTCAAAAGCAGTATGCCGCGTAGAGTCTGGGGTGACATTTTCGAAGAGACAGACACACTGTGGGAAGCCATTACACTAAGAAACAACACGTAGAGAAGAGGTGCTGGAGAGCGGGAGGCCTAATGAAAGCAGAGATTTTGGGGAAAGGAGGAAGAAAGAGGTTTTAACAGGCAGGCTAATGAAGGGTAAACGAAGGGACACAAATAAAGCAGCTAATGAGACAGATGCATCAACCTGCTGTGACCTTTTCCTCTTTATCTAATCATGCATGTCTTATTATGGTCTTTTTATTCGCTGTTTGCCATTAATAATAGTTGTTGCCGTCTCTTATTCCCCTATTCACCGCTTACATAGATTATAGCCTCAAATCAAACCATTTGTTTTTACTAACCCCCATTTGTTTCACTTACACTCTTATCTATTGACTGCATTCATCCTTGTTGTAATGTGCAGGAGCGTGGGTCACTTTGCCGGCGCTGAAGAAAGAGATGTCTTTTTTTTAGATAGATAGCGTTGCACACTTTTTGGGTAATTAAATGTGCTGAAAGTGAGGTTGATGATTTATTCAAGTGAAATAAACAAAAAAAAGAAATGTTGTTGTAAGAACCTTACTTGAGGGTTAACCCAGGTCCAGCAGCAGTAGCTCAGTTGTTAAGACCAGCCACTTCGTGTCAGCTTTCCTGACTGTTGTCATGCTGGTAAGATCAGGGACAGCAAATACCCTTTTCATTTGCCAGGTGGCAGGAATACTCTCACTTCCTTACACCATTGATGAATGCCGCAGACACTTGAGTTAACCCCTGCATGCGTCTCTGAAAGGGAGTTTAATATTAAGCCTGAGCAAAGCACACAAACACAAAGGGACATCATTTTCTCTGTGAACAGTCGCAGTTCTCCCACTGAACAGTCATATTCACAGCTTTCTCTGGAGCTCTCTGAAGCCTCCACCAGATGTTCAACCACAGCTGGATCTGTGCTATCAGGTGCTTCAAATTGACCATACTCGATTTAATTGCTTGGTTACTTTGTTATCTTCATCCAAATGCAGTTTCTCAAATCATTTTACAAGCTAACTAAATCAAGCCACCATATGCCTTGGTGTGTTTTCACCAGCCTAGAATGAATGGAGCTCTTAAACTGCAACAACTGCTGCTCCGTCCCCCTGAGATCCAGGGCCGAGGCTGGAAACATGCTGCTGTTTTTACAGCATAATGCTTTCCCATCAAAGATGGAAGGGCTCAGCCAAATGACTAATGGCATTTTTACACAGAAGCGCAGTTATTTGTGTTTATCTCCGCCGCAGAGAAGACACAACTCGACAATATGGAGAGAAAGAACATGTTTCCATCATGTTTCCGTGAAGGTTCTCAAAGAAAACAAGTCCCTGGGGAACCCTTTGAAAAGTCCATAGTGGAGAATGAAATTAAATGCTGAAGTGTTTGATCTTTGAAACAAGGTCTGTTCTTCCTTGGGAGATTGTCTCAGCACCCATCACTGCCCTGTTCTGTTGATCTGAACCCCTGACAAGCACAAGTGCACAAACAGACAGTGATGTGAATGAAAAAAAAAAAGTTATATCATCCATCTATGAGGGTATTTGAGGGCAAAACACATTTATTTAGTGACTTAGGACCTGTCTAATTCGATCCGGTGAATATAATGCACTGTTTGAGAGACACTGTGGTACTTCATCAAACCAGTGCTCGCAGTTGTATGAGGTTGTTGAAGGGCAAGGCTATCTAGTACATGATGTTTTCAAAGCAAAACAAATTTGTGCAGCTCTTTATATGGCCCCTTTATTTTTCTTTTGCTTTCTCCTTTACATCTCACCTGGGAATTATTCTTTCAAGACAAGCCCGTAGACAAAAGGAAATGGTCTGTGCATACGCTATGAAGCTGCAGAAATTGCAACTCCCATTCATACTTCCAAACATGTTGGGTGAGATTTTCAGAGCATTGGAGCCAGATATCCTAACATGTTCGGGTGTATTTATGTCACAGGAGCTGCAGTGCTTTGCTTTGTGTGGAAAGTGCAGATCCATGTAGGTTGAGAAAACAACAGCACTTGGTTTAGGTGAAGGGAGGGAAGTGGCAGGACTATAGGGATCAGAGATCAAACCAATCGCCTGCAGTGAGAGGAGAAGGGGGGGTAGGAGGCGGAGGAGGAGGAGGAGGAGGAGGAGGAGAGTTTGATAGAGAGAGTTACAGAAAAGTGCTCTTATACACAGCCTACGGGACTCTCAGGTGTGAGGGAGGCAAAGGACGACTGTCTATTTTACAATCTCATTCCTGTCGAGATCCCTCTCTCCATCCACGCTATTTAGTTTGTGCGTGTGAGCGTGTGCGATGGTATCTTCCAGCTTGCCTGGAGACATGGCACTGAGTCTCACAGCCAGATCAGCAGTAACATCCACTTCCACTACCAGAGCTGTCACATACCACCGCTAACAAAGCCACAGCTCCCACTGCTAGCGCAGGTCACATTTAACAAGGATAACAGCATGGATTGTACCCACACTGTGCTTAATGCTTGTTTCACATCAAAACTCTATTTCTAATTTTAGAAAGACTATGTGTACGTGATTCATACAAACACTCTCTTGTACACACACACCCACCCACCCACACACACACACACACACCATGCTCACTTTGCCACATCATTTTGTCCCAGTTATTAAGATATATTTTAGAACACTTCAGAACTAATGCCTTGAAATTTGTAATTATTTTGGAGTACAGACATAGAAGACAGAAATAAATAAGGGATGAATGAAAGCAAAAAGCTACAGTTAATAGATAATATGAAATGAAATGCACTGTTTAAACTAATTTAGCTCTGTAAAATCTGCTTGTCTGCTGCATTTAGTTGGTTTGCACCACCTCACTTTTGGACTTATCCTTAACTGGCAAGAAATTAAATGGGGAATTGACAACCATTATGTGGAAAGAAGTGGTCTCAGCCAGCTTAGGGTCTCCCAGAAAATCATCATCATTGTGTGAAAAAACAATTAAACATGCAGTTAGTTTAGAGGCCAGGTGGGGAGCCATAAATATCCCCTGATACCTCAAATGATGAATGTTGAATTACAAACAACTCAACACAAATAGTAGCACGCACGTAATAGATCCAGCTCTTTTCCCCTGCTTACATATATCTCTTTTCTCTCTTCCTCCCATTATTTTCAATGTAAGCAGCGGAAGAAAAGGAATTTTGAACCATTGCCACCAGAGACACAATAAAATGGCAAGGAAGATAAAAACAAGGAGAATAAAGAGGTATAAAGGACAAAGATATGGTGAATAGATAGATAGACAGAGAGACAGAGTGAGAAGGACGTGCAGGCTGTTCCCAGAGGAGGCACTGGCCTTAATTATAGTAGTGTGGCTCATCAGTCTCCAGGCTGCCCTATGGCCTCCACGTCCTTTCTCCATGTGGATGGGGAATTATGTATCGCAGCAGTGTTTGTCCATAGAATTAGTCTGACAGATTAACAGCTAAACACCCACATAAGCCCGGAGGGACCCGGCTTCCTGGGGAGCCGTGCCCAGACAAAGAGTAAGATAGATGCAAAGGGAAAAAGTAGGAAAGGAAAAGGGTCTTTCGGTTTCTCATTCTGCGATGCGCAGAGAGCTTCACCTGCTCGGTTTATTTCTGTTTGGAAATCTCGAGGCCCCAGAGGCTGCAAGGGGGCTGGAGTTTTGGAAGTAAAGAGGAAGAGAACAAGAACAAAAACGGGAAGAAAAGAGAGGAAAGAAATTGAGCATAATGGGAATGGATGGGGTAACGTAAAGGTTTGCTGAGAGGGGATGAGAGCAGAGGCAAGCGAGGCAAGCAGGGACTTGCTAATTGGAGCAACAGCAGCAGTACTCTATTCCTAAGTGACTAATTCTAAGTCAGGAAGTATTGTTAGTGACATCTTCCACTCAGCGTAGTGCTTTCCAGCTACGAATGTTAAGAATGGCGTCAAAAGCCCAGAAGAGGAAGCGTTTTTATTACTTCATAATGGCTCAATAGAATGTGCACTCAACGGAGAAGGGAAATGTAGATTTTAAGAAATGAAAAATGTGAAAAAAAACACGCATGTATTAGTTTTAAGAGGCAAAACCAGTCCACAATTAGTCAGATTGTGTTATTTTTACCGCACAGTTTCAATGTGAAGTTGAAAAAAACACCAACTCAAAAGCACCAAAGCCCGCTTGATTACGTCAAGGCAATGTGACAGCATCTGGCATGACTTTACAGAGCGCTGGGTTATTTTGTTGTCAATACTTTTTAATACAGCACAGAGGTGTAGGTATATTTGATTGTAAAAAGCTCGAACAAACAAACAACACAAAAACCCTCAAATCGAGTCAGAACCCTCAGGTTTAGTTTCTTTGTGCAATTACAAAGCTTTTAGGGCTTTCAGAAATAGAATAGATGACAGTAATTTGGTTTGGGTTGTAGAAAACTGAGAAAGAAATGTGACAGTCTAAGATGCAAAAGTGAGGGACTGAAACTGAATGGACATCAAGGTCAGTCAGTATTGCCATGTTTGGTTAGAACACCAAAGTTTGATTTATGTTGTTCTTATGACATTTGCATTGCCCATAGTGACTAGTAAACATCATTTTATATAGAAGAAAAACAACCTTGATCAAAACAACCTCGCTCATATCACTGAATTACAAACTTGTAGCGACTAACTAACAAACTTGCCAACATAAAGAAATGTAGCACCACAAAGACTCAATTGCTAACATAAACTGTAATTTGATCGAAAAGCCCATGGGCATGTGTCAGCTACTGTACCACTCGCAGACAATGTCTCTCAAGGAACAGCACTCATGTGTTCTCCTTGACTTGTTATGAATGTACTGTGCAGAAGCGGCTGAGACGCCAGGGTCTTTGTGGAGTAGATGAAATGCTGTTTATGTTTATCCCCATTCACATGCACAACCGCTCCAACATGCTGCCAACAGAAACACCAAGTTCCCTCAGACGCATCGGCCGCTGTCCTGTTTTCACTGTGACAGACAGATGCAAAGTGGCTGCACTGAGAGGCGGCGTTATTCGGCGGACGGGATTCTCCCACCACTTAACTCGGGTGACGGAGATATTACACAGCATTATCTCTGTGTACGGTGGGGGACAGCAATACCTGCTCTCTTGACAAAGGCCGGCTTTTCAGGAGGAGACAATGGTGTCGAGCTGGAGGAGCTCTGTTGTAATTGAGTATTAATGAAGGTGGCAAGGAGGGGGATGCCTGATGTCTGATCTGTTAGCAGTGGCAGGGCCTCTGCGGTGCAGGCAGCTACCGTCTCTGTGTTTTAGAGGATTTGGTTATCTATTATGTATGAAGGATTAGTCTCCTTCTGCTCCTTCCACCAGCGGGATATCAGCTCCTCGATAGCCTTGACTGCCAGCCTCCACACTTGTTTGCGGATCTAGAGCTCCCACCGCTACGCCCCCCCACCCAGTCGACCTTAGAGTCCTGTTTAACCTTGAAGACCGAGAGCCAGAAGTCCTGCTAACGATCAGATCCTGGTGGGAAACACCGCTCGTGGTCTCTGATACATAACTGGTGGCTCAGGTGGTCTGGGACAGTGCAGGGTTAAGCAGTTAGTGCCAAAATGGAGCACGGGTACAGGCAGGTGCTATTCAGCATACACAGACGGTGTGGATATAGCCACACACATTGGTTTTTGCATTATTATTTGAATATATATATATATATATATACACACACACACACACACACACACGCACAGGGACTGCGGGGTTCAGCTGCTCACCGACAGCTTAGAATTGGCTTGTTTCATATGCATATAAATATTAATAAAAGATCCTCGACGGGCCACAGTCCGGCTATGCTCCTGTAATCTCTTACAATTGAAAGCCAAGGCTCATGAGATGAGAAGGAGAGGAGGCAGGGAGGGAGAGAGGGAGAGACAGAGGGAGAGAGAGTGAGAGAGAGAGGAAAAGAGAAAGAAAGGGGGGGAATGAAAGGCCTTTGTGATTTATCATTCTGAAAATGTCTCAGATGTGGAGAAGGTCTGTAATCCATCAAGATCTCTTTTCTTATTAAATTCTTCAGGATACACTTTCCACTCCCTAAATGTGGCTCTGTGTCCCTTTTGATTTGATGCATAAATAGATAAAAGATCAAGAACTAAGTGGAACACCCATGCCTTGGGAGACAAAGTAAGGTCTATGCAATTACAGTCACGCTATATAGCGCGTACACTAATGCACTCATACACTGTCTCTGACATTTGCAACAGTTAGATGCCACAGGCCTTCTAAACGCATCTGAGTCACTACTGACGTATAAGAAAAATGTTGAATATTATATAGTTTTCAGGGTTTTGTAGTTTTTCCCAATGCGTCCAGATCTGGAGGACTACAAACAAAATGCTGTATTATTCATGGAGCACTTTTCTAAGGACGACTGGATCAATGCAGCGGCCAGAATGCTGCATGATGTTGTCCTGCATTTCTCTACAGTGGCTCTGTTTGCCTGATTTCTTTTTTGTTTGTTTGAAACAGGCTCATAAAAATCCAACAATCATGCACAAATAATACAAAAAAGCCTTCTCATACCTCTTACATTCTCATAATCACACCTGCTCTGTCTTCTGTTAGACAGTGGTCAAACCCCTGTTACTTCAAAGCATTTGAATATTATTTTGGTGACTTCTAGTGGTGGAATATAATACAGTAGTACAGTAGCATCACCAGTCCCCAAAACACAGCTTTCTTCCCATGTCTGTGTCTCCCTAGTGCAGTTATTCTACTGTAATGACAACGGCATGATCCTTTCGTAGATTCCCAGCACTGCCATTACTTACTGTAGAGCATGGAAAGCATAAACAAGCTGAGAGTACACCAACAAATTTGGTGAAATGAAAATATTTATGGACACCAGGGTCAGATTTCATTGTTGCTACCATCTTGCCCCACGGGTATTATCAAAATGGCTGCCCCGCCCCTACCCAGTAAAAACAAGATGAAAAAAGAGGCACAAAACATTATTTTGAAATGGGAAGATGCCACAAAAGCTGTCTCGGTATTTGAACCTTCTGCAAAGTTGCAAAATCACAATGAGAAGCACGCCAGGTTTTCTGCAGTAAACAGGTTTTTATTATAGCAGAGGCATTTCAGGCAAGGATATAATGTGTTTTTCATTTTTCACTTTTAATTAAGTGCTCTCAATAGTTCATATTTATCACAACATGTAACAAACCTATTTAAAAAAAAATCCCATTTCACTTGTAATTACGGAGGGGGGAAAAAAAAACAAAGTCGCAAGGGCGGAATAAAGGAGACAAAGAAGAAAGTGCATGGGCACTGGCCACCACCAGTGACTTTCTAATGAGGTGGTAGTTGCTATGGTGACAAGGCTTTATGAGGCTCTACCAAAGATGAGGCCTTGCCCTGTACCAGTATGGCATGTTTGTGTGTGTGTGCGTGTGCACCCACTGTAGCCTGCCTCGGTATGTCCTCAGGCAGGCTTGGAGGCTGTGAGTCAGACTGAAGAGGCCAGGCTGTGATAAGATGTTACCAGCATCCCTCAGCCCAGATCTGTTCCCTTTCTCCGAGGCTCGGCTCTGGTGCTGCCACGTTCCCTGGCTCGCCTACTGTGCCCACCCCGTGACTCTCCGTGGGGCAGGGGCTTCACGTCCAATCACAGCCCCAAGCCCTGACCTTTTTTTTTTCCAAGGCTATCCTCCCACCCTTCCTGACTAGCTCGATTTAACCATCCAAGCAGACCACAAGCTGTAGCCCGCATCTCGCAGAGTGGAAAATCAGTCAAGGGACCTCTGCCGAATGCTGCCTGATAGCTATTAATTCAATAAGTGAGCGGCCTTGGCTTGATTTGCCCTTGTTGCAAGAGTAAACAGACAGAAAAATACATGAATACAATGTTAAAATTCAGGGTATCTCAGTTTATCATTCAACCATTTCCTTCCCCTTCTAAGATCCACCATTAAGCCCAGGCACAGAGGGTGGATTTTCTTTAGTTGTTTTTGCAAGGGATGAGCTATAATATTTTCCTCATTTGGAACTTGAAAAGTAAATGTACATGTGTGACTATTTACGCATGCTCTTCTCGGTATTTCTTCTTGGGTGTGTGTGAAACATAGTGAGAGAAACCCAGCAAGCAGAGTGTTAATGAGGCTTGATTTATCCTCCCATATCATCATTCCTGCATCCCACAATCTAAAGATGAAACTCTGGACCTTTTCTGGGAGGTTGGGGGTTGACTGAATGGGTCTCGCTTTGAAACTGTCTGCAAATTGAAATAGCTATTTTAAGGGTTACAGGCATTAAACATGAAATGAGGGTGATGTGATAATAGCTCACGCTTCTGTGTAAAAAAAAAAAAAAAATAGAAAAAATTATAGATTGTGCTAAATGTAAAATTACTGTTTTTATTGGGTAACTGAAAGAGGTTTGCCTTGCTGTGCAGCTCAGTGCAAAAGCTGTTTGTTGTCATCAAGCAGCTCGTAGGGAAAGAGAGACAGGAAATACACCTAGGACAGGTCACCAACCCATCACTGGGTGAGATAAAGCCTTAGGCTACAATCTAACTTTTGTCTGAGTTTGCTGTGTGTGTAGTTATTTGTTTCAACAGTATGTAAGCTGTAGAAGACACTATGGTTGCGCTGTTTTCAGAAACAGAGGCGTAGGATGATATTGCATTTTTACTACAAGCACAACGAACTTTCACAATTTCCCCAACTTACGACAGAACTCCATTGTACAGTGTTATTATACTGGTGTACGGTGTATAATTAACAGGTACAGACCCACATTAGCTTTCATCAGAAGTTGCGTTCTGGAAAAGTAAAGGATAGCAGGTGCCAGTGTACATCTCTCTCTCCTCTCCTTCTGTTTGTCTCCACCAGCTCCTGTAAGAACCATCTGGCTCTTTAGCAGCTAATTTCTCCACTCCAGTATGTTCACCAGCTAGCTACAAAGTGTGGGTTTCTGGTATATTTTTCCTGAGAACAGCTGCCTCCTGCTGTTTTGAAACTACACTGATGAGTGTTGTGAGACTACACCAAACAGCGCTACCATGATCCTCGTAGCTGTGGGGAGCTGCAGAGTAAGGTCTGGTACCGGCTGACTCTTGTTTTCAAGTATACACGCTTATTTGATCCACTGCCGTTATCATCGTGCTATAGATTGGAGCGGCTCAAGCTTTAAGATGCAAATCAATAGAAAGAGAGGTTTTTTTAAGCTTAAACTTGAGTGCTAAATAAATGATGGCATCTATGTAATCTTCGGATTTCGTTTTAACTGTTGTATCATCAGATTTACTGTCTGTCACATGTTTCTCTGCCTGTTCTGTTCAGCTCAAATAACCCAACTCCTCCATGGGTGAATTCAAGGTACAAATGCAGCTCTTTAAATTGAACAGATAAGAAATCTACATCTACGCATGTCTCTGTGCAGTAGCTGAAATATTGTGCTTTTCAATAGCTTGTTCTATAATGAAGTGCAGAGGGGCCAATGTGCCCAATTTAAACAGTAAGTGGTCTGCATTTATGCAGTGCTTTTCTGGTCCACTGGACACTCAAAACGCTCACCTATTCACATTCCAGCCATCTGGGGCACTTTGAGATTCAGCAGCTTATCCAAGGATACTTCAGCATGCAGACTGAAGGAGCTGTGGATCGAACCACAGACCCTCTGATTAGTGGATGACCGCTCGCTGTACGCAGCGCAGGAGGTGGAGGAATTTCTATGTTGTTGTTTTTTTTGAATGTCCTAAGATGGCTGCGCTCTCCTCCCAATATGCGTGGGTATCAGGCATCTGATATTTTTTACTGGTGCCTCGGTCTTGCTGTGTGACAGACGGCCGCCGCTGGAGCTGACACCGATGTGTTGGGGTATGAAGGGGTCACAAGCAAGTCAGCTCAGAAATCCCGCAGACGAGCGCTCCTCAATTTGCTTGGTCTTAAGATGACAACGTAGCTGCCTCCACGAGCTGTTACATCACACTCCATTTAGTTTACAAGAGGTGGTGCGCAGTGCCTCTGCGAAAACACTATAATAAACGGAACAAGGGCTCATCCTGTCGGCGTGTCATTATAGTTTAAGTGTGATCAAAGAAGATCTTTAAATTTTCAATGCGACTCGTATAAACATGTATGCTTTATCCAGGAGACAGCAGACGTTCTCCTCGCGTATACATTCAGAGATTTCCATGGCCTTTGAGAGAACGTGACTCTCTGAAGTGTTCTTCAACTGGATGAGGGTATGCAATTCTAACTGAGAGCTTCACAGATGGTTGTGAGTCTTAACCCAACGGGGAAAAAAAGAGAGGTCCTGAGATCTCCTCATATGAGGTTCTGAGATCAAATTCCTCCGAGCCATTTACAGGCTTGTGAAGGGAATTCTGGGATGGGCTCCGAGGCATCTCTTCTCGCCTCCACAAGACTAGTGGAGTGTGGGATTCTCCTGTTCCTCCGCACAAACAGATCCATCTGACATGACAGACCTTAACCCCTGAGGGCCCACTTAACTCACAGCCACATTAATTGAATCTGGCCTTCGCGGAAGCACAAGAGAAACCCTACACCATGCCATCTACCATAGAAAATAGCAGATTTGGAGCAAAAACACCAAGCACGTCATGTGCTGAGATATGATGTGTTTTGAAACCGATGAAGCGCGGGACTCTGATGTGTGTTCCTCAGATCATTAGGTTGAATCAGCAGAGACTCATCTGAAAATGCTGTTTTATGGGGCAATTCTCACAGTTAGCTGGTTACATCTCATTGTCTGCCTTTCTGTTGTCTCTCTCCCCCTCTCGCAGGACGCTGCGGGTAATAGAGAGGCATTCTGAGCGTATTTCTGTATCCTTCAGGGATCTCCATGGAGATAAAGTTGACCTCTTGGTATGTAATCATCCTCCTCCACTTCGCAGGTGAGCAGGGAGGTATAAGGAAAAGGAGCTGGGAGAACATGGCGAGAGCATGTCTGTGTGCACGCGTCAGAGGAGGAGGAGAGGAAAAGACACACACAAAGCAAACACGCTGCTCCCTGCAAACACATCCCTTCCTTTCACCTCAATATAACCCCTGTGTTTACTCCCAGGAACAACATTTTCACTCTGTCTCACTCTGTGTGAGGATTAATTCACTGGATAGAGGCTGATAACACAGACCTACAGAAATCTGGGGCTCCTCCTTTTACAAATGTCAGATAAAGTCATCATCATCATTTTATTACACAAAGCCGATTACTCCTCCAGCCAGGCGCATGTAGGGATAAAAGTGGGGATCGGGTGGAGAGCCCTGACACAAATTGGATTTCCGCTCTCCTATATCCTTAAATATAGATTTATTATCCATTAACACGCAGTATCCCAAGCTAGTTGCAACATGGGGATTTACTCTAATGAATTGAAATCATGCATTTAAAAAATATATTATTTACTTTCTGGGGCTTTATTGAATTTGAAGTAAAAAAAAATGTAAATGAGTGAAAAGATGTGTGGAGAATACTTTGGTATTTTTTTTTTTTGTCTACTCTCATAACTTACTGCAGTATGTAAATCCAGATGTTCCATGAGCTCGAGCATTCCCTTTTTCACAACTCTAGGAGATACAAGCTTCTCGAGTGCCATTATTATTATAATTTATTGGCACTTTTATTTTGTCTTAATAGAACTGTGTAATGCTCGACAAGGAGCTGCTTTGTAGAGTGCTTGTGTGTGTGTGTGTGTGTCTGTGTGTGTGTGTGTGTGTGTGTGTGTGTGTGTGTGTGTGTGGTTGAGAGTGTTTTGCTGTGCGTGACTGAATGTGCTAATACTGTATGCATATTCAAGTGTGCATGAACGCATGTCGCCATGCCTGTTTGTATGCATGTGTGTGTGTGTGTGGGTGTGTGTGTGCGTGCGTGTGTATTCCCATATCTCCTTGAGAGTGCACATGTATTGAGGGTCAGAGTTTTTTTCTCTCCCTGGCTGGTTGCTGTTGGCAGGATTAGCGACAGGACAAGATGTTCAGTAAAAGCCCTCAGTTAGCGACGCCAAACATTGCATAATGCTCCATTTAGCACAGCACAAATTTGAGGATTTACTCTCAGACCTCTGACCTTTCTGTAGGCCCTTTCTGGATGGATGAACCTAAAAGGCATTTTAGCAGATGGATAATGTTTGTGGTGATTTTCCTTGGCTTAGTGGCTAAAATATGTTTTTTTCGCTTCAACTGTGAGCTGTTGTTTCTGTTTGTACCAAATAACAGATGAACCAGTGGCTGCCTGTTCTAGCTTATAAATTTCAACAGCCGCTCCGTGGAGCGGCCTTATGCGCTATATGCTGTACGCTCTCTGCAGACCCGCAGAGAGCACGTCCGTGACGGCGTCCCGCAGTACGCGTGTGTGTACGGGCTTTCTGCATCCTGCCTCTGCGGAAAAAATGCAACATTTGTCATTCGTCATTAAACATGACTCACAGGTGTGCGAGGAGAGAGGCTGAGAGGGAGACTCTCAATCACCTGACAGTGCAAACTAATGTCTGACTTGCCCGCGTCTCTGCAGTGCTGTGCAAAGTGATAGGCAGAGGGGGGAAAGTCTAGCTGAGCAATAATTCAGGAGTGTAACCCTGGACTACCTGAGCACTGTGCAAACAATAGAACCCATCAGGCTGTGAGGAGTCCACCCCGACGCATGTCAAGAGGAAGAAGGTGGTTTAATGCCTGATTTTTCTTTTTCGCCAATGTGAAAAGGTGCCATGTGGCTTGGTGTTGCCTAGTGTCTCCGCGCTTTGTTTGCGTGTTTGTTTATAGGGAATATAGCGCCGTCGGGCACTTCAGCTCCCCATCATCATTTGCTTTGCCCATACATTGTTGTGTCCTCTCCCCACTAACTACACTCTAATCTCTTCCCCCATCCGTGGCTGCTTCCACTCTCTGTCTTCCTCTGAACCACATTTCTGTTTATCACTCCTGTTTCTCGCCCTGCCAAATTCTCCTCTCTCCACTTTACTCTATCCCTGGGTACCTGGCTTTCTCCCCTCCACCGCTGTGCTCGTTTCTCCCCACTTCTGCCTCTCCCTCCCCGAGACGACTCTAAGTCATCTTCACACAAAACTACTCTCATCTCCTCTCCCTCCATTCCAACCATCTCTTTATTGACTTCTACTTGTCCTCCCATCCATCCTTTCCATCTCTCCAGGCTTTTAGAGTGAATGATACAGATAGATGCTCTCTGCACCCTTTCTCAAAGCTCTCACACACAATCAACAGCTCCTGCACTCAGCAGTCTACCTCTCATCTCCCTCTCTCTCTCTCTCTCTCTCTCTCTCTCTCTCTCTCTCTCTCTCTCTCTCTCTCTCTCTCTCTCTCTCTCTCTCTCTCTCACTCTCTCTCTCTCTCACACACTCACACACACACACACTCAAACACTGCAGAGGTCTCTTTACACCTGGTCCATTTCGGATCGGAGAGGTGCGGGTAGATACAATGGGGGCAACAAAACACTCCACTTGTTTTCATGATCACTGGCTATAAGGGCAGAGCTTTACCTCCCTTTCCCTTGATAAAAGTATATGTCAGGTTATTCTTCAACCCCAGTATAAAGCTGCTGCATTGGGCAGAGAAACACTGTTTTCTGTTTTTTCATAAAAATTGTTGTCCTTGCCTGTGATTTTGGCAGTGTCAATGATTCCATATCATGTCAGGGATTGGTGGAGAAGGCGGTCATGTATTTTGCATGCAGGTGCACTGTAAACATCTGTCAGAGGTTGCTCCTAACAAAGGAATCAATGTATCATCCGACCACCACAGCTACCAGCCTCTCACTGCTCTTGTGCTGAAGTTGTCTCGTGGCCCTTTCAGCTGACCACCGTCTGGCCTGACTGAGAGCTCGGACCATGGGGGAGTCTTGTTTTTTTTTCTTTTTTGCACTGCGGGCAGTGAAACTGCACTCAGCAGCCTCCCGTTTAACATGGCTGGATCAGAACACAGTATCCAAGAATGAAAGAGGCCAGTATTACAACAGGGAAAACAGGGAAAACCATGCCAAGGTGACTTTAAGTGGAGGACTGGGAGAGTTGTGAACCAGGAGAGCAGCAAAGAGGAAGGTCACGTTTTACAAGACTCCATTCTGGACAATCGCTGTATAAAATGAGAGAGAGGAAACTATAGTATAGAGTCCTACAGATTAGATTCAGGGCTTGTGGTTCCACAAATTGATGCAAAATGTTGTGTAATTTAATTCAGTGTATGCACTATAACCCTCCAAATGAACACCACTGGCAATGGCTCTTATGAGATTGCGTCAGTCGAATACTTCAGAGGCCGCTGTGTCATTGCGGAGCGTGCGTCCGCCCCGGTTTCATTTGCAGGCCTGTTTGTTAACAGCATTCTATCAAATGATTACAGTGCGATTCCCTTTGTATTGATTGCAGGGAAACAAGAGGTGAAACGACTCTCTGATTAAGAGCGGTCTGCCAGGGATTCCTGTTTCCCAGACGACTGAGCCATAGCTTGAATTATCATGTCACTCTGCCGAAACAGCAGATTATAACGTGCGCTTTTGAAACAGGTTTTTTCTCCCTCTCTGCCTCTGTCTTCCTTAACGTGTGCACGCAGACCATAAGCTCCTGTGGTACACATCAGGCTGCGATGATGAACGAGCCCTCTGTCTTTTACAGCGTGATAAAGCCCCCTGTCTGGGCTTAGATACGAAGGTTATTGTTGGAACGCTGTAACCTTTTATTTCATCCGCTGTAAAAAAAGAAATCAATTAAGAGCTAGGTAGGATCCTGCCTTGCTTTTAGCACAACTAATCACATTTTGCTCACCCACACTTGACGTTTTTTTTTTTTCTTTCCCCATAGTTCTTTTTCCTCTGTGCATTTTTTTCTCCAAATTCCATCTTTTCATGTCTTTCCAATTCTTTCCCTGTCGCTCCCTCCCTCTCTGTTTAATTTGTGACAGCAGGAGCAGTCAGAGCTCCCATTTAACCCTACGCCTGCAGCTTTAATAGCTTTAATCACTGCCTTCACCATGGCAACCTGTCTGGACAACCAGTCAAATCCCACCAGTGCTATTTTGTGTATATCAAAGCCTACACCCAATTACACACTTAAAGGAGAAATTCAGTAAAAGGAAAAGTACAAGAATTAAAGTAAACAATGAATTAAAGCGTTAAGCTAGAATAATCGAAGAATGCGTAATAAAGTGATGACACATTGCCATGGAAAGTAATCAGTTTCAGACAAATCCACCACAACAACAGAAATGTCCCACTTCTTCACAGGCAGCACCTGCAAAAGATGACAATAATCCAGCGCAAAGCCTTAAGGATAATTAAAGCAAAAACTCCAATTAAAAGCTGACAGGTCGGGTGCTGTTGCAGATGAGTTCCTAATGCTGGCTTATCAATCATAAAATATTTTAGGGCACGCATTTTATGGGGTACTAAATTGCACATTCATCCTATTCCACCGCTCCATTAGTTTTGTAGTCGCTGTTTCCAAAATAACCAATCTCCCCTCAAAAGTGCACAAGGACATGATTCTGTTAAGCTTACAACTTGTCGCCATCCAGGATATGTTGAGACCGAAAAGAATTGAATATTTTTTCTTGCATTTAGAGAAATGTACAATATTAATGGTGCTGAATACAGTTTCTTTTATTCAATTTAATTGTGGCAAGACAGAGTAAGCTTACAAAGCCTGCAAGGTAAATCTGTACTTATTTTCTTTCTTCATCTTTCATGAGAAGAGGAATGTTTGTGTCGACATGATGAGCAGCTACTAGCAGTGCTCACTTAGCCTAGCAGGTTGGTTTAAAAATGCTTAGCTAAGAAGTGTCAAGTCGCTTTTTTTCTTTTTAAAGATTAAACCAATGGAAATAATGTGGCTGGGTTTTGCTATTAGGGAAAAATTTTGTTAGCTGCGGACAGAGCCTTGCTAGCTATTCTCCTATTGCTATGCTAATCAGCTGTTGCTGGAAGTTAGCTATTCACTGAGCATAAGCGTCAGCATTTTCTTTAGACTCTGCAATAAAGCTAATAAGAACTTTTTTTTCTTCCAGGGAACAGTGAACTTTCCCTAATGCAATTTCCCTTTTCTCAACAAGTGCCTGACTGAAAATACTTCACTTCCCATGTCAGATCAGTCTTTCATAAATCACGCAGTTTTCTGTGCACTGCCTAGTTAGACCCTCTGACACCTCATGCAAAATTATTCAGAATTATAGTTCAAGTATAACTGTGACTGCTGTTCTAATTAGCAAGTATCTGTGGTGAGGTATGTACTTAACTCACTTTTTTTTCCTCACCTCAAATCATCTCTCTCCTCCTTCCTTTGTATTCCTCTCCCTTTCTCAGCCTTTGCGTCCACACGCTGCCCCAGGGTCTGGTGGGAAAAACGCAAAAACAAGAAAATAAGCATCCCAGTTCAAACAGGTTTTCTCTATTTTTCACTGAAGAGGTAACTAAAATGCAAAAAGAAAAAAAAATTCCCTTCCTTTCTATTATCTCCCTGGCACAACACACCTTCCCTTACAATTCACTACCCAGACAAAGAAATTGAGAAATATTGTGAACGGCTCGAGCCGGCATGGTCCCTGACCCTTCCTCCGTAGAGCACTGCATCGTTGTTTACCACTCACTCCCGTTCTGCCCCTTTGCAAAAATCCTGCTCACCTGTTCTCTCCCAGTGTGCCCGGCCCCCGCTCTTTGTCAGAGCTGTGTTTTGCCTATTCTCCCCGTACTCTCACTCCTGCCTCGCCATCCCTCTCATTACATCGCTCTGCCCATCTTTCCCGGAGGGTAGGGGGAAGGTTTTAATTAGGTGAACACATATTGGCTCCGGGGGAAGCAGTGATGGCGCGCTGACACTGCCACGGCCACTGCTTAGGCACCTTGACCCAGCTGAGGAGTGTGGCGATCGGGGCGGAGAGCCTCATCTCACCCATTCCCCCGGAGGCCCGTACGCCGCGACTTCGGCATGGTTCCCAGATCTCTCCATCTTGTTTGTGTCAGTGTTACTGTACGGATTCCCATCAGCAGCAGTAATGGTTGTCTAATAGGGCACTCCAGCTCTGCCTGTGGACCGTAATGAGGACGGCTGGCAGCCCAGCACAATCGCCCTTGCTTTTTACCGCACGTGTGTGTGTGTGTGTGTGTGTGTGTGTGTGTGTGTGTGTGTGTGTGTGTGGGAGTGTGTGCCTGTCTTTGGCACTTTCATCCAAAGGGGAGCAACCTCTTTCATGCACACTCTTCCCTTTTTTGCTCCAAGTTCTTCTTTTACACACAAAAAAAACAGTCCCAGACTAATTCCATCACTCACCCTGAGATTGTATTACATAAGCAGGAGTCAAAGACTCAGTGGGAGTTTGGCCTTGGGGTAAGTCTGTTTGCTCTGCCTTAGATACCCTATAGTGATAGTCGAAGGGGGAACAATTACATTCTAACCTGCAGCGCTGCAGAAGAGTACTTACGTATATTTCCTCTTTCATCTTATCCTCTCTCTGTCTTTCCCTTGCTCTTATCTTTCTCGATCCGTCTTCATTAGCATCACAGTACGACTGTATTTATCGTTCTCAGAGAGGATCAGTGGCCTGCCTAGGGGCTGGTGTGATGAAGTTAAAAATTCACAAACACACACGCCCATGCACAGATCCTGTCATGTCCTGTACGTGACACGACTATACATATACACAGAGAGACCCTGAGGGTATTGGATCTAATGAGAACAGTGGTCTAGAGCAGGGTTACCATAACAAGCTTTGCTCTGTGTGTGCGCTCACCTACACACACACACACTCCCACACTGTCCTTATCAAGTGAACAGGCCCTTTGAAGCAGTAAAGGTACCATTAGCTGGTCTGAAATCTGCTGGTGAGAAGAAAGATGGCAAAAGGCAAAAGACAGATGAGGTAAGCAAGATCAAGAGATGTATAAGCAGCGCTTTCATCTCAGGATTTTCAGGTATCGTCTTCATTCTGTTCACATCAGTCTGTTGGCAGACACCTTCATGTGCACACCAACTGGCCGGCTTAATTATGAAACCCAAACATCAAAACTAAGGGTTCTCCTTTACCCGACAGCTGACTGAAATGATACAAAGCAATCTCCTGTTCCTGATTGGAAAGGCGCTGGAACCTGATTTGCGTGAAAAGATATGTAAAGCATTCTATCAGCTACTTCCCACTCTCATGACTTTTGCTTTTGAGTATGATTTGTCCAAACGGAGACAAACATGGAGAGACAAACGGAGCGGCAGTGTGAATTTCAAGTGGATGATTCACAACACCAGCAGCTACAGCAACTGACATCCAAAGAGCCAAAGCCAGAGCCCTTCACTGGCTTTACTCTATGTAAACTCTCCCCTCTGCTTCATCATTCTTTAATTGGGGCTGTTTAATTGCTTCTTTAATGGCTTCTGCTGGATCTAGAGCTGGCACTGTGGGGGACAGAGGCCAAGGATGGCTTATGTCACCCTACTTGGAAGACACAGAGCTGGACAGGGAAACGCAACCTTATTGACCTGGCAGCTGGAGGCTGAGCAACATCATCAGCCTTAAGGGTCAGCTCACTCTGGCAGCAAGCAGAATGTATGCATTAAGTAAAACAAATTATAATTTCCTACATAGTCTGCAGAGTGCTGAGCAGTCATTAGTCAGAAAATTAACTTCAACATCCCACTGGAATGGAATCATTATTGTGGAGACGCTGTAGAGAAGGGAGGATGCGCATGTGTAGCAGCCTAGTACCATATGTACATCCTGACCTTTAGGTGACACAACGATAGCTCATGGCTACCGGCAAAAGCATTCAAACTTAATCCCCCCCACACCTCTCTCTCTTACTAGCCTCAATAACCATAATCATTTTTGAACCAACTACTTTTTTGTTACATTTCAGTGTTTATTCATCAAGTTTACCACCTGGAATGCCTGAGTTCCTTGATCAAGTCTCTTGCCCTCATCGAGTGATTAAAATGCAGCGCATGAAGTTTGACCAGAAATGTCAAAGTGCTCGTTGCGTTCCTGCTCCATAACCACTGTGTCATATCTGACCTTTTCCCTCCATCACTGTCACCGCCACTCACGTCTCGGTATCAAGGAGGCATTGTACACCTGGAGAACCAACTGACTGGAACAAGACGGCCGTGTTGACAAACCGAAGGGAAACAACCTTTTGAATGAAGATCAAACTGCCATTTTCTGTTGTCAATGCTGATTTTATCTATTTCCTGTTAGTGGAAACTGACAAGAAGGAGACATGCTATCATTTGCAAAATGTTTTGAGTTGCGCACAAAAGTGAGATCCTGATAAAAAGCAAACATTTCCGCGTTGCTCCATATTGTTTGTTCAGCACTGGAAAGTGCAGTAATTAAAGTATGTAAATGCAACTTCATGTAGTTTGTTCCAACTACGTATAAGTTTTAGCACTCAGAACCTTTGCAAAAAGAATATGCAGCCAAGAGAAAAAAAAAAGATGCAGTTTCATCAAATCTGTGGTTTGAATGGACCACAAATTAGAGAATCCAACTGGGAGCTCTCGCTGTGTGGGCTGCATGTATCAGCTTTGATTTCATTTGATCATAGAAAGCAATCAATATCCCATCACAATGCCCCCCTATTAATCTCAGATCTAAATCAATTCAGTTTGTATTCCCATACAAACGCAGGTAACAAGATTCTCCACACAATGGTAGGCACACACTAACTGCACAATTACCCATTCAGCATCGGGCACTCACTCACAGATATAAACGAGCTGTCAGACAGCCACAAGAAAACTAATAAGATTGAGAAAAAAATGAACAAGCGTTTTGTCGTTTGGTCAATACTAACAGCATGGATTGGGAGTTTTACATAAAATCTACTTAGACTTTGACAATAGCCAATTGACATGGCCTTTGGGAGGTAAATACAATCTCTGTTGTTTCGCATTCTCTTCTGGCCTCATTTTAAGTAAATATATTTAAAGTACAGAGCTAAAAAAAAAAATCCCCACAAACAAAAGTCCCACAAGGCTGCTCATTGAAATGGGAAGAAAGCAGATGTGATCATTACCATCTTAACCCATGAATGACAAACACACACAGACAGACACACACACACACACATGCATAAACACACTCTTCAGGGTTTCTTCAGGACAAAGTCAACAGCTCTCAAAGTCGAAGTCTGCCGCACTACTAAAGGATCAAAGCCAAGGAACCGTAAAGGCAACAGCAATGTGACCTGAAGACACCTCTGAAAGGCAGGTGAGAGAGAGCGAGCGAGCGAGCGAGCGAGCGAGCGAGCGAGCGAGAGAGAAAGAGAGAGAGTGAGAGAGAGAGCGGGAGCAAGAGAGAGGGAGGGAGTATGAGAGAGAGAGGGAGATAGAATCAGAGGGAGCTACAAGAATATATGAGCCAAATTTGTATTAACCGAGCAGACAATAAGCCCAACTCGCTGATTAGATTCACCGACACTTTTTCAATGTCTCTGTATTGCATTGTTTCCATTGTCCGAAGGGGCTGGATTTCAAGCTGCTGCAGTTTCGGCTGCAGTCTCTGCTGTGCCTGTTGTACATCACAGCTGAGCCATGCAGTCAGTCTTTTTTTTCTTGCAAGACTTGCAAAACAGAATGTAGAGCTTGACTCGCACAATGCACCTTTCGGCCGGGGCCGGTCAAAGTTTTATGCGCCACATCGGCTCAAAGTCTGCAACAATACAGCTACTTACTTATTCATTCAGAGGATTGGAGGACTTCTCTAAGTTACTGTTGGGAATAGAAGAACAGCTGCTTATTTACACATATGGTATCATGGAACATTAGCATTTATTTGCTGTTGTGTCTCCGGCATTTGCATTCGTTTAAGCTTTGATTTGGTCTGCGCTGTGCGTGGAATATATCTTGAATGCTGAATGCACCAAAATAACCCCTTAATGTATCTGTTTGCTTTGTGAAGCAGGCAGCACACTATGGGTTTACTGGAGCCTAGTTAATGAAAAACAGCGTGATGAGTTTGTAAGGGAGGTCAATGGCAGTGGTAGGACTGAATCAAAACAGTGACTGTGTGTTTCACCAACACACTGCAAAAGGGTTGAAAATACGCAGCACAAATGCTATGACAGTATGTGTAGAATGACAGCAGAAGTGTGATGTTAGAGATGAACCCAGTTTTACTTTCTCTTCCGAATTTTACAGTCGTGCTTTTTTCAATTTTCTAAGGCATCAGACAGCAGTGATATTCACATAGCTGCTAATGCCAACAGCGTCGATATATAGAATACGTGCAGTTGAAATAAATTGGCTAGTGAACTGTGTGAATATTCAGTGTGAACCGACCTGTTTAAAATCTCTTCAACACTCCGAAAGGATGATTTATTGCCACGGACATAAAGTGCTTTAAATGGTAGAATTAATCCACTGAAGCACTACTTGAATTAAGTTAACAAGTCCAGAGCCCAGCATTACTGTAGCTTAAGGCTGCCGCTAACATTAGCTAAAGAGCCGACCCTGTATTCAGGAGCCCTATAGAGTTATAAATAGTCAATCAGGTGTGTGTGTGTGTTTTTTTTTTCTTTGCTGTAATCTTTCACCATGATCATTCTGGATTCAGTCACCGTCTTGCTGTGCTCTGATTCATTCTCCCTAATGCATTTGACACCTAACCCCAGAGAGAGGAGTCGAATCAAAACAACTCCTCTCCGGCTGAGAGGATCCCACTGCCTATGCAGTTTTTCAAAGATTCTCCAACAAAGTCACCATCGACTTGAGAGTGTTAAATATGACGTCAGGAAGTCTGTCGCCAAGAGTGTCTTAGGGATTAGTCACCTTGGTCCACCACATACTCATACTGTACACCATGTAACTAATTACTTATATGTGCATTGGATATTAAAAAGACGTACACACAAGGCTGATCCGCAAATGTGTATACACACGCACCCACATGCACGCACACACACACACATATAGAGAGACCCACACACACACACACACACACACACTTACGCAGATAGTAGCAGGTGCTCTCTGTTGGATGTGGATGAAGACAGATGAGCGGTGATCATTCTCATTAGAGCAGTGATGAGCTCCTGTGAAGACATACACCTGGACCAACGCACACCTGGGGAGACAAAAAGAAAGTGTATGTGTGTGTGTGCGTGTGTGTGTGTGTGTGTGGGTGAGTGTGCCTAAGTGAGAAAAAGATAAAGACGAAAGAGTGTAAAGGGAAGATTAGAGAGGAGAAGAAACAAGAAATGAAAGAGAGCCAAGGAGAGGAGGGATAGCTGGGATCCACCGAGCACATAGACACCTTCAGTCAGAGATAAAAAGTCTCTATCAAACAGCATTTACTGAAGGAACCGTTGCACTGATGGGCCAGTGAGTCCAATTCATTTTTCTTACCATTACAATATATATTTCTTATCAGTATCACTAGATATGCCTTCATCCTGCGACCCGCCGACTGCCGCTCCATGGGAATGCTGACACACACGCACACACACACACACACACACACACACACACACACACTCCTGCCTCATCTCTTATGAACCTGTCTCCAACCGACGCTGGCTGCACAAATGTGATGCCTACACCATTTAGTGTACCTCATTGAAGTCCGTGTCTGCGGTATAATGGTCACAGTGTGCGTGGATGTTTGTTTCCCAGAGATATGCAGTTGGAAAATGTGTTTAGTGACACCATCTAAGGCAACCTTGAGCCATACGTTGAAACGTAACGTTGCGGCCCAGCCACACCATCAAACGCATCGTTAACAGAAGTTCAGTGTCTGAACTTGTGGACCCAGGAGCGTCTTTCTCTCTCTGCTGGAGGTAGCACACACACACACACATTCTTATAGCAGCTGTGCCCCCAACTCCCCCTTTCCTTTGAGCAACAGAATATTTGTGTGTGTGTGTGTGTGCGTGTGTGTGTATGTGTGTGCATGTGTGTGAGATTGATAACAATGGGCGGGACAAGGTCGGATAGGGAGAACTAAACCGTTTGTTGATTGACGGACGCTGTCATCCAATTCCATTAGCTTTGTTCCCACACACCTTGGCGGTTGCTAATTTAATCTCTGCTCTGATAGAATGTAATTTGGTTAAAAAGGGGCCCTTATTAATATTTCCAGTATCATTTTCATCCACTGATGGGCAGAGGAACTTTCATTACAGAGAGAAATTACGCAGGAATGGTGGCACGTAAATGGGGAGAACGTGGATGCGAGTGGACAGAGATGTATGGGAGCATGGATGCAATAGTGGACATCGTTAGCTTCAATCAGAGGCTTGGATTCAATCAAAAAAAAAAAAAAAAGAAACATGAAAAGGCCAACAAGTGAAAAGGTCTTTACTGCAGTGCTGCACTTCAAAGGGAAACAGTGTTTGTTCCCTGTACTTCTACTTTGTTTACTTATTTTTGCAGTACTTTTATGTTATTGTACTGGTCATCCCATAGACGCAAAAGATCCAAACGTTTCTGCCCCCTCTCACACAGTGCACATATACAGCAACACACCCCCACAAACACCTATTCCCTTACATTACGTTCAGTGGAATCTGGACTGGAGGATGTCTGACAACCATTTAGCTGTCAGCAAACATAATAAGCACCATAACAACAGAACATAATCCAAAAGGCTAAGGGTTCCCAAGAGAGAAAAATATTACCCTCCTCGCTCTGAGGAGACTATTCTTCCCTTGCCTCTATCTCTGGGCCCGCACTATTACTGCCTTCACCACTGGATGCTCTCTCTCCTCCTCCTCCTCCTCCTCCTCTTTCCCTCTTTGTCTCTCGCTCCGAGCTGCTTTGTATTGACAGGAAGGCGGAAACAGCCAATTAGCGCTCACAGGTCAAACACGCGGCTTACGCACATAAAGGTATACATATCTGGACACTATTGTGTGCCGTGCTGTATGTGGGCCAGCTAGCAGAAAGATGTTTGTCATTTCGTCATTCAGACATTGTCACCTGTGTGTGTTGGTGTCTGTGTTTACATATAGCATGGCATTCAACTGAAGCAGCAGTGACGAGTGTGAGTGTTATTTTGCAGACACAGCTGTGCATCCTGCCCCTCTGCCAGTCTTTGTGTTAATTTTTCAACCTTCCTCTCTCCAGCTCCAGCGCCTACTTTGAATAGCTCACTGGAGAAAAGAATGAATTTTTATTAGGTAATCACTAATTTCTGGCAGATTAAATTTAGAAAGAAGTCTTCTGTCTGGTATAAGTCTGGTGTAAAGCCTCGGAATTGCTTTTGCTTTAATTTCCTGCTGTAGCACTTGTATTCACTCATGCGCCCAACATCTCTGCCCCCCTTTTGCTTCTCTCCTAACCCCAGGCTATATCCCGAACCATCCTCTCAGCCATTCCAACTTTCGTCTTCTGCTCCCTACCCGCTCTGCCATGCCCTGACCACACCTCTACTCCCTACCCGCCTCCTTTTTTTTTCCCTTCCTCCCTTTGCGTCCCTCTCTTCCTCACGGCCCCAGGCCACCCCTCTCCTCCAGTCTCATCCAGCCTTTCGGGATAAAGAGAATACAGAGGATCAGTTCTGCTCAGTGACCTTTGGAGGTGGCCTTCAATCTAAAGGTATGGCAGGGGAGGCAGAGCTTAGAGAGATTTACTGGGGTTGCCTACGGGAGAGAGAAGAGATTTCTCCCCCTGCCAATTCTCAGGAGGGACAGAGAGGTGAGGCAGAGAAAAGAAAAGTAGAGTGGAGAGGTGAGGAGAAAAGAAGGGGAGAAAAGAGGCGGGACAAGAAAAGAAGAGAAATTAAGTGTCTTTTCTGAAATGGAGAAAGGCTTGGGCCGATGAGGTTAGATAAGAGGAAAAGAATGAGAAGGAGAGGGCAGAAGAAGTGCCTGCTGGTCACAGTGGGGCAGTGGTCATTTGTTGCACAACTGGAGGCTCTGACCACTGAGAGGAGAGGACAGATGCATAGATACAGTATAGGATTAGAGGGAGGCATGGGGAGCGGGAGCATATCATGAAAGCAATGAAAAAGAAAGGAATATCCTTTAAAGGAGAAAGTGCAAAGGGCACCGCAGAGAACTGAAACACACAGGTTCGTCTTTGTCCGCGTCTGTGTGATCACAGCTTTATAGAAGCTGCACCTACATCCCCTCAGCCACTCGATTTTGGTTCAATAGAAAGGAGACCAGACATGCCTACCGACCATCCGAACGGCTGAAGGTTAAAGCTGGCGAAATCATACCGTGTGATGTATGCGTGCGTGTGTGTGTGTGTGTGTGGGTTTGGGTGTGTGTACAAAACTGTCCCATGAGGGGTCCCCTTGCAGGTGGCTTTTAATTTTGGTCCAATTTGCATATATCCAATCAGGTTGAGTAATTGGGAGTGTGTGAGATAGTGAGGGGAGCCTCCACACATGCATGCACACACACACACACACACACACACACACACACACACACACACACACACACACACACACACACAGATACGTGCACTCACATACATACAGAGGGCGTTCGTCTGTCCCGGGATGCAACAAAAATTTGTTGCAGACGAGCTGATGACACTGATAATTGTGACACTGAGTGATGGCTCTAATCAGCAAAAGTATCTTCCTAATCAATTGACCTTCCCCCACCTCCTCCTGTTTCCATCTCCCAGGCTTCAAAACAACTCCTTGTCCCCACATGAAAGGCGTCCACATTGGAGATGAGCATGAATAGCCTGAATCACAATTATTGACCTTGACAGTCTGTGGTAGACAAAGCACAGTGATAAGAAGCACACGGGGAGGAACAAATTTCTCAGCGTGAAGCGGGATGAATAAGTGATGCCTGTCAGCCGATTTCATCACTGGATGAAAAATTGCTGGCATTTGTTTTAGGGTGTAAAAATTTGTAGTTTCTTCTCAGGATTTTTCCAGACATTCACAGGTTCTGGAACATCTCTGCGATTGTACTTCAATGTATAAAAATGTATAGTAAATATCTTAAAATTCCAGAAGTTCCAATAAAGGGAATAAAGCGCTTGTGTTAAGAGCAGAAACCGTGTCTGAATCAGTTACTTTGTGCTGCTGCTAATGGAAGAAAAATGGCAGGTTTGCACAGTAGCATGATTGACTGTATCGACTGTTATTTTCATATTCTTTCCTTCTTTTCTTTTGGATCAATGAACTGTTTCAAAATCGCACAACCCCCCAACCGTGTACGGACGTGCAACCTTTTCATCTGAAAATGACATTATGGATATGTGATGGAATTTTGACAGTTACCAAATCTATCAAGACTCGTGTCAAACCCTTCTCATAAAAAGAGCACAGTTTAATGAAGTGCAAAGATCCGCAGTTAATATTGATCTCGGAATAAATGAATTGTGCGTGTGGGTGTGTGTGTTCTCTCCAGGTAATAGGTGTCCTCCCACAGTCCAAAAACCGTGTATGATTATGCTGAATGGAGGCTCTAACCTGCCTCTAGGTGTGTCTGAGAGAGAGTGGATTGTGTGTGTGTGTGTGTGTGTGTGTGTGCGTGCGTGTATGTGTGTGTGTGCCCTGTGATGGATTGGCGATCTGTCCAGGGTATATTTCCTGAGGACAATAACACAGGCAATGCACACACATACACACACACACACACACACACACACACACACACACACACACACAATCCACTCTCTCTCAGACACACCTAGAGGCAGGTTATCTGTGTATCTGCCATCTCTATATGATGACTTTTATGCAACAAAATGTAAATGAAATTAGTGAGAAAAATGGAAACTGTAGCAATACCTCTGACACCCGTAATCAAAACTGTCACAGCTATAAAGAACATACCTGACTGATTGATGGACAGAAATAAAACACATGTATATGTGCTAGCATATCATCTCTTCCATGATGTATGTACGATACAGCATTTCACCTGGCTGCTGTTATTTATCTGCCGCAGCGCTCCAGTCTGTGTATGTATGTCACTTGATTTGATTGATTTCGTTTTGTCCCGACACTTCGTATGGGAATAGGTGAAAATGCCACTGAGGTGTAATAACGCACTGATTACCGGGCGTTTGCAGCTCAGGAGATAGAGCACGGCGTCCATTACGCTCAGAGTTGGCAGATTGATCCCTAGCTGTTTCAGTCCTCACTTCGACATGCCCTGGGGCAGCACACTGAACCCCTGGTTGGTCTTAATGGGCACACACACTCTGCACTGCCACCATCGGAATATGAGTGCGTCTATCTGTATGCCTGTGCACTGTGATTGGACAAATGAAGGGCAAAATTGAAAAGCCCTGCAAATTTAGCGAGGAAAGTGCTGCAAAAATTACCATTTGCCGCACAAATCCTGCGTAACGTTACATTCTTGTCATGTAATGACGAGACACTCAAGGCATGATTTCATTCTTCACGGTAAAAGACGGGGAGGCTGCGATTTATTTCACTCACTGTGGCTACTTTTTGACAGTCAAACAAATGAGCAGCTTCTATAATATAAAGCATATCTGACGGCATTAATGTTTACCCAAAAGAAACGACTGTGTCTGCAGAAACATCTTAAGTGCATCAGTGAAACTTTCAAGAATACGTTGGCGAATCGTAGCGCCTCCTCAGCCACTGTTTCTTTCTCTGGGGACATGATGAAAAATGCATATGGATAGAATGACAGCTAATTTCGAGGAGAGTGACAGAGTTTGTGGATTGTAAGGCTCTGGAGAAGCCTAATCAAAAGGAGAAGGGCCGGCTTGAGAGGAGAGAAACACGGAGAAAACCCGTAATTACCAACAGCCAAGCAAATGGGCCATCTAGGCACACAACCACTTAATTGGTAGTTAGGTTTTTCTGTGGAAAGGCACAAAAGCACCAGAGATAATTTCTTAATGGGGGCCTATTAAGTCTGAGGATCTGGCATTTAGGACTCACACGGAGGCAAACGCGAATACACGCAAGATGCATGCACGCACAAAACCCACACTCGTAGACGCGTGCACACACAGGCACGCACAGAGCTCGCCCAGACGACCTCAGGCCGTCCGCCGCTGTCCATTCCACACAGATCGCTCACTGTGGAGAGACCGCAAGCTCGTCCGGCAGGTACAATATCGCTGATTCTCTAATTAACCTTCACTGGCATGGTGAAATAGCGGCAAAGGCGCGTCATAATAGTCATTTTCCAATCTATATATGTGGCCCGATGAGAGGCGGGAGCGCGTCTCATCCCGCCACTTTGCTGCGATGCTCACTTGTAGAGAGTTCAATGGCCGTAAAGTCGCATTTCGTTTCCTGTCCCCACCTTCCCCGGAGCTGTTGAAATTTGCATCGGCACTATTTCTATCTGACATGCTCATCGGAAGGAGGGGGCGGAATGCTTTGACCGTCACAAATCCCGTGACCTCAGTAAATCCAGCAGAATGTGTGATTAACATGTGTTAGCATGTCTCCACCCCATTATTAATGTGAGGTGCACCTTGAAAACAGCTGCAGCTCCTTGATGAATTCACTACATGTGCCTGGGACACAATGGCTGAAGGATTAGTCGGTGGGCCCCGCGGCTGATGTACGATTATAAACGACGGCGGTAGATTGTTAATGGTGATACAACAATGTGCTAGCAGCGTTCTCCCAGACCAGGGACTGAGGATAAATATGGCAGGTTGTTTCCTAACTCATTAATGAGTAATAAAGAGAAAGTAACAAAGTGCTGCTCCACAAAGGTGTAATCATTTTTTTGACTTTTCGCTAATCCTTTGCTTTCATAGTGAAATATTGAACAGTTTTTTTTACCTCTTTCACCATTTAAATAAATCCTACAAGAAATTAAAAAAGGTAGTTAAAAAAAGGTGCAAATCGTCTCTCAGAAAAAAAAAAGGTCCCAGAAATATAAAGCGTCATAAAATGGAAATACCGAAGGAAATGCGCAGTTCACAAGTGCAAATGCACTGGGCCACTTTTCACAGCTGCTGGGGCAAATTGCACCACGCTGAACCTGTAAAATGGACTGAGAATGCTGTGATAAATGTGCTAAAACAGAGGCTGAATATGCACATTTAATAATGTGCTGTGTTTCTGTCTTGTTGCTGTGATCGTACGATTGCTTTTGCACTCCTCGACTCGCTTGAATTTTTTCCAACATTTCCAACATGGTTTTCAAAATGAGGTAAAAATGAACACGAAGGAAAAATGTCTGAACAGCAACAACACAGATGAAACCTTCAACATCTGTCCCGATCAAATATATGGACAATTTACTGGGAAAGGTGTTGAGTAATAGTCGGTTCTGCCTGGTTCTACTGAACAGCAATACACAGTTGTAGTAAGGCTTTGGCCGCAACATGGGGGGAAGTAACACACACTCACACACACACACACATACTTTTGTCCAGCTTAGCAGCTGCGCTTGGTCAGTGCAGCGGGCAGGCTCTGTAAAATTACACTTGAGGACATAATCTTGACACTGCACTGTGTTATCGCAGGCTGCCGTGATGTTGATTCAGCAACAGAAACAGCAGTACACAAGACCGGGTCGGGGAGGAAATGAAGTGTGATGGGCCTCTGCTATACCTCACTGTATGTAGAAATGTCTCACAGCACATGGAGGAAACGAGAGAGAGAGACAACATCCTTGTCTGGCATAATATTTGTTTCTACCCCTAATTTAGTTTGGCACCAAAACACAGTGTCTAAACTGAAAGACAACAGAGGACATTTTTTAGATTAGACTTGAAAAAACAACAGATTTGAGTGCAGGATAAAAAGGGATAAAGATTTTTGTTGAATGTTTGAAGGCCCCGATGTGACATTTTTATGCTCCCAGTTCACTCCTCCCTTCCTCTCCCTCCGCTCCGCCGCCAATCATTTCAATTATGACAAACTCTGGCACATGAGGACGTCTGATCTCATTCACACATCATATATTTTAGGAGCTCTCTAAGCCAGCCAGCAAACTTCTCTGCTATGCACCAGCAGGGAGTAATCTCTTGTGAAAACATTTATCTTTCAGGAATCGTGCTTAATCATCTCCATGGTGTTGTGCAGCTCAGCATCTGAGGAGTTAGGTGGTTTGGATTAGGCCCTCCTGCTGTGTTCGAGTCTTATCACTGCCTCCACACTATATCCAGCGACAAGTCGATGGTCTTAGCCCAAGAATCCTCTCTCAGAGCGAGCCCTGAGTTCAACTCATTGCGTTTTTTTGTCAAGCGACAATATCTGTCTGTAGCTTTGAGCAGCACATCAGTCGATACATCAATCTCATAAGGTCTTAATCTCAATGGGGTCTCCCTTCCCCTTCTTTGAAGCCGTTTCTTTCATTGATTATTGATACACATTTAGAGGGCAATTTGCAAGTTAGCGACCTGTCCTCTCTCCTCGCCACCTTATCGTCCTTCCTCATCAAGGTTTATATTTAGGCCGGGGGGCTCACGGGCACACCGAGAAAATGGCCGCCCGCTGGAAGCAGACATGTCATGGAGTCTTGCAGAGAGGTTAATGATGGACTGGCTGTCATTCCCGAGGCGGAGATGGAGATAGGTCGTACACACATATACTTGTTGACCACACACGCTCCGGTGCGGGCGCGGCGCCCAAAGACAGGATGTCAGGCGAGTGAGTGATGCGTGTAACTGTGAGCGTTTCTGACAAGCCCGAGCAGCCGGGGGAAAACAAGGCCATGCTGCGTGATTACCAACTGACACATGAATATGTGCGCAGACGGGGCCGGGCCGGGCCGCTCCTCGTCCTCTGATGAGTACTCGGGTGTGTGTCTGTTAGTGTGTGACAAAACACCACCACCTGGCTCGCCACGCACCCCCCCCCCCCCCCCCTTCCCCCCGACAGCCCCCCCAAAGGCACTCAACCCCTGTGCTCCGGGCTTCGGCGGCGCACATCCCAATAATTGCCCTTTCATCACTCTTCAAAGTGTGCATCAGAGGGAGCGCGTGTTTAAATATGCACACGTGTAATACCGTGGCCTGCTGCTGCACATGTGTCGAGGGGATAATTATCCTTTCATATGGCTGCTGCGTGCTGCCCACTCAGGCCTCGACTCCTGACATTTTTTTCCCCCCTCAAAGTTGATTTTTTTTTTTTTCAGTTTTTTGCATGTCCACTTCTACAGTAGGTCTAAGTCTGGGTTTATCAGTCAATCTCTCTTCCAACAGTATCTCCTCATCAATCTGTGAAATACCTGCTTCTCCTCCTCTATCCTTCACCCTCCCATCTGCCCTCCCCTCGCTCCCCACTCCTTCATCTCTCTGCGGCTGTTAAGCTGGTGCGTGTGTGTGTATGTGTGTATGTGTGTGTGTGTGTGTGTGTGTGTGTGTGTGTGTGTGTGTCTGTGTGTGAGTGTGTGTCTGTGTGAGTGTGAGGTTGTCCGAATGTCTGCAGAGTGGATGGAGCCCAGCTGTCGGAGCTGTCAATCACATAGCCGGGAGATGAGATCAGGATGTTCAGAGGACACACAGCACCTATCTGGCTCTCTGCAGATATGAGCGCTGCAAGCAGGTGTGTGTGTTCGTGTGTGTGTGTGTGTGTGTGTGTTGCCTAGGTGGGTGGGTGGTGGCAGTGCATGTATTTGTCTAGCTGGATGTGAACGCATGAGAAGGCCATGGAGATATGTAGTAAGTGAGAGTGTAAGAGTGTGTGTGTGTGTGTGTGCGTGTGTGTGTGTTGCCCAGAGTCGTGTATATCAGAGAGAAATCGAGTCTCTGATGTAGGTGTTAGCTTGTGAACTCAATTGGACAAGTTTAGCGAGATGGGACTCTTGGCTCATTTTACATTCCCCTGTTGTTTCTAACTCCCATCTTCCCTATCACATGGCGTATTACCTGTAAACGCCAGGACAGCACTTCTTCACTTTGCCTGCTTATGTTCAAAAACCTTAATTTCTTTTTCCATTTTCTGAGCCGCACACAGGAGATGAGCCACGTCGAATTCTAAATATTGCATCTATCACATACATTTTCTCTCTTATATCTGATCATATCCAGCCATGTCAAACGTTTGGGTGTAATTTGTGCAGGATGCGCTCTGTATAATCCACAGGTATCACTGTCTGAGTGCTCCGCAGGGACTGTGTCTTCTGCAAGACACAAGAGCTCAGAAACAGCAGACAGACAGTTTGGAGTGTGAATTATCAAAAGCAACAGAGGGACGTCTGGAAAAAGAACTGTCTGTGCTCTGTTACATATTTTTATTTGCAGGAATATTCAAAAAAATATGTTTTAATATGTTTTCACGGCTGTGAGCACAACAAACTAAACTCTATTCATCTCCAACAAAAGCACATTTTAATGTGTGTGCGTGTGCTTCATAACCAGCTTTTTGAGCAAAGGATTTGGTTACGCGTAGGCACATAAAAATGCACAAAATATGCTTTTAGTGCTTCTATTTGTGATACACAAGTGAGTGATAAAATGTTTCTTCGTGTATGAGAAGTCATGCCCTGAATTAAAAAAAGAGCTCTAAAATAAATTGTAGTAATATTTATATCATACAGTTCTACATGTGGGCGTTCCTAATTTGCAACTCCTCTAATTGTCTCCATAAATCTGCCTACCAGCACCTTTTACGTTACATAGGCTACCACTCAGGTTGTTGTAGCCAGTGTTTCTAGTTTCATTGCCTAAGTTTAATAACTAAAGAAAGAAACCTCTCACATCCTCCAGTGGATGCCTTTTCTTTCATATTTTGTCACTTTTGTTGATTGTGCTTGCACATCAGAGAAAGAGCTGAGCTGCTGAAGCAGAAAGTTACAGCACACAGCTGAAAGTTCAGTGACAGACTTGAGTATGGAGACACGCCTGATTCTTACGGCCACAAATGAAGGCATCGTGAAGTGACTTTGAGGTCTGTGAGAAACGTCTTTGTCATTGCCGAGCAAGACACTAGATTACCTCCGCCGCACTGGTCCCTCAGATCAAACAGGAGCTTTTGATCATCCATCCATTATTTTATCCGATTAGTACTCAACGGTGTCACGAAAGCTACAGGTCTGATCAGTCTGATATACTATGCAAGACCATGCCTTAAAAAAAAATCAGGAACCTGAGAGGGACTCCTGTCATATTCCTACACTGCAAATGAAGATGCACGTAATCACTAATTGCCATACATTGCGCCAGGGGCTTTGGGTGGTCTCCCTGGGGGGAGGGGGTGGGGGGTGGGGGGGGGGTCCAGGGCCTGCTGCCCAGTTGTCTAATCCAGCCTTGGTGAGATACGACGGCGCATTATGAAAGCGCCTCATCACCAATCAGCTCTCATTATGTACCATCAAAGTGTAATTTGATTGGACTCATAATGAGGGGTTTGCCTCTTCATCTGCTGAAGAGGTGCTCAGAGGTTTACAGTGTTTCGCGTGGTCTATTTAGGAACAAAGTTTCCTGCAAATCCATTAATCGCTTTTCAGGAAAAAACCTTGCGCAGCCAAACAAGCAAAGCAGATGGATGGGGCCGAAACATCACTGCCGTCTGACTGGCATTGAAGCAATTGGATTATTATTTTAATGCATACGGTAATTATTTACTGAGGCGGCATAAAAGCTCAATTCCCATCTGACACCGTGAGAGAGCTAATGACAGCCTCTCGTACGGTATCATGGTGATCTCTGCGTGCAGAGATTTCAGGAGTTCACGGGAATCTTTAATGTCAGATAATCGCATTGGCACCTCAGTTCCAAACATGTCAGCAATCACAATATGGACCGCTCCGACATAATACATATCGGTGTTGCTTTAGAGAGAGATTACCTCAAAAACCCAGCTGCGACCTCAGCCCTCGCTCCGGAGCCAGCCGTGTGTGTGTGCGCATGTGTGCTCCCATTCATACAATATGCGTGTGTAATGTCAATCCGCTCTAGTCACCCTACACTTATCCTTCATCCTCTCTGCACCCAGATTTATACGTCGAACAAACCGCCCCTCCTCACTTACTTTTAAACCCTGGCGCCGGCCAGCCCCGGTATCACAGACACAATATTTCATCTTTCCAAAATGCCAGGGATTTTTCTCTCTCTGCTTTTTTTTTTACCCCTCTCCCCGCCACTGTCTCCAGCTTGCTTAACACTGCCAAACGAAGCCAAATTGAACCAGCTTAAAAGAACGTGTGAGATCTTTTGAAGAGAAGCATGACATAAACATAGCTGAGGATGAGAGGAGTGGAGGGGTGAACATCCAACCCCACACACCCACCCCCTCTGCCTTCACTTGTCCAATCCCTGCATGTGCATAATTCTGTCTCAGAGGAAGCTCTGCTGCTCTTAGATGTTCTGATTTGCATGGATTTGAAGAGGAGATGGGGTGGATTTCCAGGACACTCATGACTGAATGTGACCACAGAGGCATGCTGGATTAAAATGCTGGGTCTTTGATAAGCAAAAGAAGAAATGTGATTAGAGGCCAAGGCCTGACACCAGATGTAAAAAATGGCAAATTTCAGCTCGGGCATCTCGGGACAGCAAGATGTGAGACATTATATTGCTCAGAAAGAGGGGTACTTTTAGGTATTATGTATACTGTTGAATAAATATGAGTAAGTTCAGTGAATGTACACGTCTGATAAAGCAGTTGAAAGGTTTGTTCAAGGCAGTAAAATGTTATAAAAATCTGTCAGCTTTCAATAGGTCATTAGCCTGTATGCACATATACAAAATGTATACCTATTGATAGAAGTCCTATCAAGTCCTATCAATTCCTATCAATACATATTGATAGGAAAAGAACACTACTTCTTCTTCTACTACTACTACTACTACTACTACTTAAAACTAAATGTTTTCTACTTCACTTTTAAGGGTTAGTGTTAGAGTTAGCAGATAAGATTATAGATGAATGGAAATAATTCAATCTCCCACATTCATCAGTACAGTGTAAAGAGTAGGAGAAGAAAGAGTATTGCACATTATGAAATAGTATGAAAACATTTAAACTTCTCTTAGATCTATTTAGCATCTGAAACGCTGCAAAGCTGAAGAAATATTTGGTTTTGAACTAAAACCCAGTCTTGTCCACGTATTCATATATGCACAGAAATATCAAACACATAAAAAGGCCTGCACATCTTTACAAACACACACATGAAATAATGAAATCAAAGCTCCAACACAGAAGACACAGATGGAAACAGAGGTTCAGCTGAATCAATCCGCAGCCTTTTGAAAGCACCAAGTTAGCTGTTTGGAATTATCAATCACTTTCAAAGGAATAGACTCTGGCTTTTAAGATTTGACTGTGAATGCTGAATAGTCCCCTGACCGCTGTTGAATTGAGTCTTAATCACTTTGTCTGGATGGGGCGCACTCCGTATCAAGGCCACAAACATTACTTCAGCACGGCTGTGCAGACGCCCGTATCCTTGCACGATTTCTAAGTCACTGTTTATCAGAGAGAAGAGACTCTGACCTTGACGGGGTGTGAGCCGGGCATGTATAAACCTCGTTGGCAGGGAATAAAAGAGAAATCATAGCCCACTTGCGGAATGCATTTGCTCCATTCGAGCTCTTTCCCTCTTAATATTTTAGCTCTCTGACTCATTCCCGTCTGTTTGTCTTTTTAACTCACTCTTTCCACCACTAAAAGTCCTTTCGTCAGCCCTTCCCCCCCTCACCCCAACCCACCACCACCGCCACCCCCACCCCTCCTCGCCTCCATTTCTCTCCGTCAGCTCCCTTAACTTGGTCTCAGTCTTGGTGGCCTCCCCAGAGTGTGGTGTGTCTAACCAAGCTGTCCATGGCTGTCAGTCACACATCAACTCTCAGCTGTAAGGGAGGGGGCAAGGGGAGCAGAAGAGGACCACGGCTTCTATGCGGATGGACATCTGCTGCATATATCGATCTAAACATGGTCTGTCTGGTCTCAGCGTGAAAGCTTTCGCGTGCGTTCGGATGAGCCTGGCAAAAAGGAAAACATCAGACAGGAGCGGCCACTTCTTTTACCAGCCTTTATGTCCTTTTCCTAAACCACCGAATCGCCTCTCATAGCCCCCCCACCCCCACCCCCACCCCAACCCCCATCTCATTTTATTTTTCCTGTCGGCTCTCTCGCGACAATTTATTGAGTCCCTGCTCCCTGTTTCGTCTCCCCGCTGCCTCTCTGTTCCAATGACAGGCTCCCCTCTTAGCCCCTGTCACCATAGCTGCCACCTTGGCAGCAAGTGATAGTGCGAAGCTGCGTGGGAGTTCTCAGCGGTGCCAAGGATGTTTCAGGCGATTTTCTTCCCCACCGGTGAGGCTTATAGATGTGGATTATGAATGTAAATATCCGATACGGCGTCGTCCAGATGCTCCTAACTTGACCACAGATACCACAACCGATTGATGGGCAAAACTAAAAGGACAGAGCGGGGACAAAAATGACAGGTTCTTAACGAATCTGCAGACCGGTCTCTATCCCTCACCTACCTTGGGATCCTTCTTTTAACCTGTGCTAAGGTGAAGAGGGGGATGAAAGGGAGACCTGGTATATATATCATTACCCGGCCCCCTGCCTGCACAATCTCCTTTAAAAGGACCGCCCACAGTGACACACTCAAATTATTCATGGGAATTGCAGACCACCTAGCACCTCGCAGGAATATCACTCATCCATCCTCAGATACACGGACACTTTAATTTGATCGTGTGAAATTGGAGCGCCTCTGAAGAACCTCCCCAAAATCCTATTTCCTCTTCCCTCACTGTCACTCGTATGTCTCTGCAAGTCTAAAAAAAAAAAAAAAAAAGAAAATAATAATTTGTTCTAATATTTTTTTTTATGATATTCTCAGAACTGTGATCTCTGTCTTACTCTTCACTCATTTTTTTTCCCTCCAAACTTTTATTACAATTTCACTATGGCTAAGTCTCTCAAAGAATCATCTGTGCATGAGCATTGTCTCTCCATTGTATCCCACTGTTGCAGGATTTCC
Source organism: Karalla daura (assembly GCA_029224185.1). Taxonomy (NCBI): domain Eukaryota; kingdom Metazoa; phylum Chordata; class Actinopteri; order Chaetodontiformes; family Leiognathidae; genus Karalla; species Karalla daura. The sequence goes on from CM055195.1 coordinate 14,042,682, forward strand.
TTTTCCTTTTTTTTCCTCCCCTTTATCTTTGTTGCAGGCGAAGCAGAGAGCTGGTGACTTTTGATTCTTCCTCCCACTACTTTGTAATTACACAATTGAGAAATAGCACGGTTACCCCGTGCCTCTTTTTTTTTCTTTTAATAAAACACAATCACCACCCTCAAGTAGATCCTCTTGATTTGATGTTGCTACTGATGTATTTATATTCACGCTGGGCTAATTTGCAGAAATGTCAAGTCAGGCGCAACGCACACTGCGGAACGGGGAGTTTTAAAGACAAAAGGCGGATTTCGTGAAAATGTAATTACTGTACGCGCCACGGGAGTGGCCGCCGGGCCAGCAGGAGCGTACGGCCGCCGTGCTGTGTGGTGTTGGGAGGTTTCAGACTGCGCTGCCTTGGGCCATGGATCCGGCTGAGTGTTTCCTGATAGATGTGCCTCTCTATTCCACCTCTGCGCAAATACTTGAGAATGGGATAGCTAAGAACACATTTACTCCCAGTTGCACACACTGCCCTACTTTACTTCAACGCCACAGTAGCTCCTAGTCTTTCTTTCAACTGATGTGCGCAGAGCCATTCTCAAAAGGATGTGTGTGTGTGTGTGTATACAGTATATATATATATATATATATATATATATATATCTACATTCGGAGAGGAAATGGACTGCGACAATTTTCGGAGCTTTCATGTCTTCTCGCATCCAACACAGAAGCAAAGAATCCTCTCGAATTGGAGTGCTTCACAATCACCTGTGAAAAGTGGGGGGGTGGGAGGGGGGAAAAAAGTTCACCATGGTAATTGTAAACCTCCCTGACACCTCCTCCCTAGTTGTTTTCTCTCCCTCTCTCATCATTTCTGTCCCTTCTTTTTGAGCTCTGTTCACTTCTAGAGAACAGATGCTTTCACAGGATGGGAAGAAAATGTCTTTTTTCACCCTCCGCCTCGGGATTACAGTAAGAACAAGATGATATACTCTACCTAAAGCTTGGAAAGCCTGTCAAGTCTGTTCATTTTGTCGCAGAGAAGACTGGTGGCAAGCATGTTTAAGCTTTTGTTTACATTTCTGTTTCTTCCTTATGTGTTCACCACACCGGGTATGTGTTTAATAATACAGAGATATGGACGGTTTGAGGGTCTCTTCACACTTAACACCCACTTTCCTTGTTTGTGTCTTTCTAATGGCAGTGTGTATTCACCTGAAACATCTGTACCAGCAGACTGAGATGTCAGTAGCGAGAGCCGCTACATTTAAAGGTTTAAAGATGTGTATATATACTGTAACCACTGTAATAAAAAAAAAATTACACAAATCTCTGAATTTATTTAAAAAAGCTAAAAAGTCAATCTTCTATTCATTAAAGACAATCTTTATGGATTTTTTTATAATTGAATTTTAATCTAATTTGATTTTCTACAATAATTGCCCGGTCACCCAGTCTCTCCATTGACCTACGATAAATTGCATCAGGATTAATTTGTACTGCCAAGAGAATGTCCTGTTCATCTGCAAATGGCGGACATGGATTGGACTCATTGCCTCTAGTGCCTTGAGGATCTGTATGTATGTGTGTATGTATATGACTGTGTGCTTGTGTGTGTGTGTGTGTATGTGTGTGTGTGTACGTGTGCGTATTTCCGAGCCATGAGTAAAGACACAAAAGGCAGATATGATCAGAGGACCTGATAAGACGGCAGCAGTAATGAATCCAAGAGAAACTTCTGCCCACAACTTCTCAGTCTCTATAGCAACAGCTGCCGAGGCACCGTGAAGGTTTAAACACTCACTGTGATTCTCCAGCAGCTTTCCCCTGCGCTCGATTCAGATTGGCTGGACAGTGAGGATGTACTGTATTTTGTCACGAGCCACTCACAAGCGTGTAATGCAAAGAGAGACAGTGCTTTACTTTGATATGACGATCAGGCTCCAAGAACACATCACCGATTGATTAACCGCCTCCTCACATGACAGAAATAATACTGGACAAACATTTTTTTTTGGCAGAGTGAGAAACACAAATACAACCTGTATTTACATGCAAATGAAGGTGTTTTAGCGTATAATTTATTGTACTGTGATATGTTGTCATCTTTTTCATCAGCACAGCTTTGTGCTCATTGCATATAATTGTACATCCGCCTGACTCCATTGCTCCCCTCTCACAGAGAACACTCCAGACACACAACAATGCAGAAGCAATTTCCGGCTATTTTTTATTTCATGTTCCGAAAGCTTTGTCCTTGCTCACCACCATAAGAGTGGATAGAATTACTCAAATAAAGTAAATCCGACGAGCATTTTGGACTGGAGCGTTATTGTTAAAATTCCAAAATGAGCAGCTGCAGTCCACCCTCTATAATTGTCGCTCTACTGTACCTCCAGCCTCCTTTTCTAAGACCCCTTTTGAGAAGCACTCGCAATAAAATGAAGGACAAAAAGAAAAAAAGGAATGAAAGAAAAGAGAACGAGGGAAAAAAAAGCCTCAGATAGCCTTTCCATCTCTCACAGTGAGCAGCCAATGAGGAATATGCTCGCTAAGTTGATTACAGGCTGTGGCGAGCATTATGTGGGAAAGCACCCCAAGAGTGAGGCAGATTGTAGAGACGAGAAAGGACCGCTATTCAGGCAAGTATGGCCAAATGCCAGGAGGTACAAAATACATGCAGCAACTCATGGGAAAAATAGGTAACATTTATTTTTCTTCTCCAGAAAAGAACTGAAGACTATGTGCCTGTATCGATTGTGTCTTTCCTCTACTCCCTTTGTTAATATTTGATGTTTGCAATGCTAGACCCGATATTATAATGCAACATGACTTTGACCGCGTAGCGTTTTCCGTCTCGGCCGCCATGTTCTATTGTGACAAACAGCAGAAAAGCAGCGGAGCGTGCACAGATGGTATCTGCGAGGACTTCGCCAACATGTATCTGCTTGTCAGCGAGAGGTTATCGAGAACACTTTTCGCCGGGCCGGCGCCTCGAGTGTGCGCAGTACAATCAAAGGAGAGGGGAGGCGACGCGCTCTCTGGCCGCCCGCGGGGCCGGGACCGACCACGGCACAGCTGGGCTTGCTGAGAGCCCGGAGGCGAGAGGGCGCCCCTCTGGTGCCCGGAGGGCAGACCACACCCCGCTGCTGCCCTGCAGGCCACAAGATGTCTGGCAAGGCCGGGGCACAGATGGAGGAGCGTGTGTGCGTCTGTCTGTCTGTCTGCCTGTGTGTTTGTGTGTCAACATTTCAACAGACCTGGGTCTCGAATACGTCAAGTGTGAGCCGCGTGGATGTTTCAGCGAGAGACGGGATGTCAGTCCGGGCAAGTTTGCAACCGTTGCACCCTGAAACACGTTCCACGGCGACTCCAAGTGCAGACTGCCCTCTTGAAGTGACATCAAGTAAAAGGACAATTAATTAAGTACTTGCCAGAGTCTAATTACTGCACATGTCTCTTTAGTTAATTAGTGTGTTAACAGTGACTTCACCGCTGTCCACTGGAAACCTTGTATACTCAGGTTTTTTTTATTTTCCGTCATGATGGAGAACTAACTCTATTAGCCTTTTCTATCTTTAGCAAGAGCTACCCATGGCTCTCACAGCAGAAACATGCACCGGTGCCTACAGCTAGACTAATGATCTACAGCCATGGCAGCAGCACTGTGTCACAGGAAAGCTGGGGCTGATGGGACACTTGTTAGTTTTGGAAGTACTGGATATTGGGCCCATCTTAGCCCTGGGTGAACACTGTGCCACGGCCTCAAATGTCAACTTTACAAAGTCAGATGACTGACAAAGTTGTGTAGATCTCATCCAACAATCCATCCATCCCCCCATGCTTTGTGCCCAGTGGTGTTGCAAGGGTCTGCTGTCATCTCCAGTGTCGACAGGGAGAAGGCAGGGAACACACCCCGGACAGGTCTCCGGTTCACCAAAGGACACAGACACTCTCACATTTAGACTTAAAGGTAATGTAGAGTCATCGAACATATATTTTCGATCTCTAGCAGGCTGGAGAAAATCTATGCAGTACACTAACCAATCAATTTCATTGTGCAGATAAATGCATTGTTAAAGGTTTAATAATAACTAAGAAATGGTTGTTGCAATATTTGAGTCTGTGTAGATCATAAAAACGAGAGAAATGGCACTTTATCAATTGGACTGAGATGAAACACAGAAAATGTCCCAAATCTTTGTGTGTTTTCTGAAAGATTGGGGCTTAATTTGTCTGGTATAATCAAGTTGTGAAATTTGATTGGAATGTACTGTATGGTACATAAATAAAGACACTCATAAAATGTTAAGCAACAAGCAACTCCTGCTCTGAGTAACCATACGTTTGTCAACAAGGACAGCTCATGCAATTTCGTGTTGTATTTACTCGAAACTTGCACCCAAGGGTGTTTATTGTCCAACTGCTGGCATGCAGCCACATTCAGTGTTCGTAATGATAATGAATTGAGTTTAAATGGAACAAACAAACAAATTGGCAACCAATAAGAGCAACCCTTTATGTCTCCTTCCTTTACCTTTCCTCACAATCCTGCCTGAAAAGAGAAGTGGGTTCAGGCAATAAAAAGGGGGGAGGGGAGATGAAAAGGAAAAAGAATGAGAGGCTGAGAGAGAGAGAGAGAAAGAGAGACAGAAAACGAGATCCCTTTGATGTTCCCCGCTACAACACATCACAAAGTCAACTCAAAGGGTTTGTTAAAAATGCATGATATGCACACAACTAGAAAATAAGTAATGAACTTAAAGAAATAAAGATCAAGTGATTTCATACATGCCCCGACTTCAAAGAATCAACTTGACTCGAGGGGAGGAAAATAGAGAGAGAAAAATACATATCAATGATTTCTTCTCTCTTAGATTGCAGACTAATTATCCATCTGCAGCACACAGTGGGCCGGACAGCGCGGGACGGACTGAGAGCGGGATCAGTGGTTATTTAGACATTTAGACAGGGAAGTTCAGAGGAGCAACCAGCATCTCCTCCGTCAAGTGGCCTGACAGAAGAGTACAGTACGGAGCAGTAAGCGAAGCTGCCACGCCAGCGGGAGGGTAATAGACACAATCTGACTTTGCATTACAGCGATGGAAACCCAGTTCGAGGCAAGGAAGCAGATAATTGCTACATAATTACATGCAACAGCAGCCATTAGAATATCCGATAAAAAAAAAGAAAAGAAATAACACAATTATGAGAGGACGGTAATGAGGATTCAATCGACGGGGACAACGTTGCCAACACCAGAGAGACCTCTGTTCTCTCCCAGTTTGACTCACATATGCTGGCCCGCGTTCCACCATCTGGCAGCGGACATAGGCATGAAATGACCAGACACTACGCAACATAATGGTCCTGGCTACATTCAGCTCTTTTTCTTCTTCTTTTTTTTTTTAATCTTAATGGCACACCTTTTTTATTCATTCATTCTTTAACACCCAGGCCAGGCTTCAGGGATGAAAAAAAAAGAAATTTGTTCTGTGAACTTTTTTTTTTTCAGCCCGACTTTGTGTGAAATTTGACACCTCAAGCGTTTCTATCAAACTACACCTGATGCCGGATCAAAGCCCGGTGATAAAGGGCAGGAGAGTGACAGATATGGGTTGCTTCTAATCAAATTTATGGCAGTTTGCCAGCTATTCGCATGTTCAAATATCGCCAACAGCAAGGTAATATGCAGTCATTAACCTTGCTGTTGCTATCGGTTTGCTTTGCTGTGAGGTCTGTTTTCGCAAGGCCCGTTTAGTGGTGTTTTGCACGTCCAGCCCGCCTCCCATTTCCCCCCCATTTGTCTCTTTATTCAATATTCACAAATGTAATCCACTGAATTTGAAATCATTTCCAGCTCAAGTCAATGAATGCAACCATAAGCCCATGGTGGCTAAACCTCAGGAGCATATGAATAAATCAGCAGAGAGGAAAAAAAGGGGCAGAAAAAAGGGGGGAATGCAGAGGGAGGAGTGGAACAAAACTGGATCCTTTTACCCCTCAGGTCTTCCCTCTCCCCGAAAATGTAATCGGCTTAACCCATGGTGTTGTTGTGGGTTCTCTAGCATGAGCCAGACTGTGCCAAACCAGATCCCACCAAGACCAGAGTGAAGCAAAAATCAATGCCATACACCCTCCGACTAATGAGATTTCCTCTGTTGTGTATGTGTGTTAGTGTATGCGTGCCTGCGTGGTTGGGAAGGTGTGGGAAACGTGCGCGGTTGAGTGCATGTGATGCACATGTGCACTGCCCGTCCCCGTGCTTTGTGTGTGTGCTTTGTGCGAGTGTGCATATTTGGTAAGGAGGATGGCGGGTGGTAAACGTCTGACATTTCCTCACAGCTGGGGGCATCTTGGGCATGCTCGGGGGTGGAAAATAATGTGTAGTGTGTGCGTGTGCTGCTGCTGAGGGGAGCAGGAACGGAGAGAGAAAAAACAAAGGGGAAGAGAGAGAGCGTGAGAGAGAGAGAGAGAGAGGGAGAAAGAGAGGCCCGAGGCTGCCTAGCATGGTGGCATAGCAGTAAGGTGTTATTGGAGGGGTAGTCCTCTCTTTTCGCCTGGTTTGTGTTCTCTTTAGCAAGAGCGCACATGAATTATTAAGCTGAATCCAGAGAGAGGATGTAGGAAGATGATGGGAGGTGCTAAATGGGAGTACTGTGAATGGGATGTGTGGGAATAGGCAACGTTGAGACTGAAAGAACGAAGTACAAAGGATCCAGACGTGAGGACGGAGAGCGCACGAGGTGTAGCGTCTCCATGGCCACGTTGTAATATATACGGCAGCTCAGATACGCCTCTCCTCCACTTGGCCCTTTTAACTTCACTTTTGGAAGCACTGACAGAGCTACACCTGCAGGACCTGGAATTACCTTTCAATTACCGCTGATAAATCTACGTAAAGCTTTGGGGATACTCCACTTTTAAGCCGGCTAACGAGACTAATTAACTAACAAGACCTGGGGCGTCAGGAGGAGGGGTTTGAATATTTTTTTCTTTTTTTTTCTTTTTACAGCATTACAGATTGTCTCTATTTTATCTCTTTATCTGGAAACCATATTTTGTCCTTCCAGTAAAACAAAATCATAAAGCATGGTTGGGGTTGTACCAGGGTTGGTACTCGCTCACTTAAGAATTGAACAATATCAGGAATATTTATGAATGTTACACTGTTTGCCATCAACTAGAGTACAGTCGGTACTTTGGAAGGCGTGCGACAGGAGACGCAGTGTATAAAACGAGCCTCAGCAGTGAGTCTAATGCAACACATCATAAATTACTTAGGACGGCTCGGCTTTGCAACAGGGGGGCTCCGGAGGAGGCCTTGTAACGGTTTAGCTGTGCTAAGCGGTGAGGTCTCACTCACTGGAGAACTGACAAGCATTACCTTGTCTGAGACAGCCCGCAGCTGGGTAATAGCATGCACGCACACAAGTGCAGGAGACGCTGAAACATTTACCCTTATAGATGTGCGGAGAATTCCTTGAGCAACATATATCGTCTTCTTCCCTTCTCTCTCTCTCTCTCTCTCTCTCTGTCTGCTAAAATTATAGACTGAGCTTCTCTTGCGTCATTTCCCCAGGGTGGCATCAGATTGTGTGCACACACGGAAGTTATACATGCATATATGTATGTTTTGGATCACATGTGTCCACTCCCATGTACTGATGTATCTTGAGGGATGATTGAGTGAGCATGTACTGTAAATAAGGAGTGGAATAATGATGGCACTAAACAGGGGTTTGGACTTTGTCATTTCGAGGTGGGGGGGGCTCGCACATCCTCCTGTTGCCTGCTGGGCTGACTGCAGCTTTCAAAGCAGCACTGGAGATGACAGGGGAAAAAAGTGCTCTGCCAATTAGGGTGCTGAGAGAGAAAGAGCAGAGGAGGTGGGTGCAGTGGAGAGAGAGAGAGAGGGAGAAAGAGGGGGGACAGAGTGAGACGAGAGGGTACAAGCGAGAAAGGAAAAATAATGGCCTTACACTGTCAGGGTGGACGCTGAGCCGAACAGAGGGAGGAGAGAGGAGGTAAACACCAGTGGGACAAACAAGTCAGCGGGGACGAGAGAGAGAGAGATAGAGAGAGAGAGAGAGAGAGAGAGAGAGAGAGAGAGAGAGAGAGAGAGAGAGGGGAGAGGAGAGAAAGGTGCTGGGGGAGAGAGAAGGAGGGAAAGGGAGAAGGAGTGATAGAGGGAGGGTTAAATTGGCCTCTCTCCCCTCAGGCACAGCGGCTTCACAATGGTGCCTCACTGGGAAAGAAAGTAACGCTCCAAACAGGACCCACAGGGGACACAGGTGTGCATGGGCGTAAACGTGTGTGTGTGTGTGTGTGTGTGTCAGAAAGAGAAGAGAAAATGACAGTCATAGATAGTGAGGCAGATAGAGAGAAAATGCATGTGAGTGAATGGAGAGAGAGAGATGGACAGACAGATAGAGAGAGAGAGAGAGAGAGAGAGAGAAAGAGAGAGAGAAAGAGAGTGTCTGTGTGTGTTTGTGTGTGTGTGTTGGGGTTCTGTGGGGATGTTTGTCTCCGCTGGTCAGACAGACCCAGAGCTGGAGGATTTAGGAGCTGAAGGCACAGCAACATTGACAACTGGAACAATTAATTTCTTTTTTTTTGCCTGTTTTTCTCAGGCTGCAGAATCAGCTCACATTTATTCTGGGTGCCTCATTTGTACTCGACATTAAGAATCTGTTTTCCGGCAAGGAAGGGGCTAAATGTGTACAGTTTTAAACAGTGCAACTTAACTCTATGAGAGGTTACAGGAAACATTTGCACAACATATTCCCTAGTTCATGTATATATACTCACAGCAAAAGCACTGAAGAATAACTACCACCTCAGAAAAGATCTCTTAAGGACCTCGAAAAAACCCCCCACAAAACTCATCAAATTTCAGATCCTAGCACCTCTTGATTTTACTCCCATATGCTCCAGAATGGTCAAAGTCTCAGATGCTGCTGTATTCTGGTATTAGTCCCCTGTAACATTTCAAACTACAGTTCATGAATAAGTAATGCAGGTTTTCTATCTAAAGGACTGTGTCATCACTGCAACGTCATCAGGAGGCATATTGACTTGCACTCTCCGTTTACTCGCTCTGATCTCTATCCAGCATCTGTTTACCACTTATTCTTACATCATAAGCAGCCCTGGTCAATTTACAAAGGCTCCGATTCATCGTAATTACACAATCACAGTTATTACGTGTTGATTTATTATTTATGCTGCGTTTAACGCCCTGGGTGGATAACCATTCAGCGTTGGTGAAGATATTACACTAGCTACGCTCCCAAGGTTGCGTTCGCACACGTGACTTCAAGCTGTTGCTCGGCACAACATAACAGGCGAGACAGTTAGCGTGTAAACAGAGCTGAGGGGATCGCCGAGGCAGAAAGTATCGAACTGCCGGAGGATACCGCTTGCTCAGAGGGCCTCATGGACACACCGTGCTTCAGGATCGCATCCAAATCTTTTGATCACGTCTAAATCCCGTGCAACCATTTTAGCGGCGCAGAACCAACAATGACGATGCAACGTCGCGCAACGAATGCGACAAAAAAAGAAAAATGGCTTGGAGTCCTTTCAAGTCGCAGAATCTGATGGGTCGTGTAAACGTGGGAGGGAACCCAAGATAACACGATCCAGATCTCATAACACACAGATCTTTTCTTGTTATTAAGAGATAGTAAGTCATAATTGAGAGATAAGATTTATGTTTTTTGATGATTAAGTACCTGAGGTAATCAGTCACCCGCCTAGCTGCTCAGCCTGTGCGTGCCGTGTGTCTGTTGCCACTTACTAACATTAGTAGGAGAAATTAAACGCTGAGGGCTTTAAGGGGCTTGAGGAATTCTTTGAGGAAGATAAAGGAGATTAGAGGCCTTACTTCTATTTTCCACAATGCTTACGGTGCATAAAGACAATAAATGAAATATTCAGTGGCTTTGAGAATGTTTTTTGGCTTGGCACATTTATCTCATTGTAAATATTTAGGGAGGGAATTCCAATAGTTCTACTCAATTGCGTCCCATTAAAAACACAGCCAATCAGGGATGTGGCATGAATGCTAATGTAACATCCAAATGATGACTTTTTTTCTTTTTTCAGTTATTTCTATACCTATTTTTGGGGGCTTTCTTGGGCTATTAGTAGTACTGAGACAAGAGGAGGCAGTCGGATGAAGGGCAGACACGCAGCACAAAGGACCCGGACCAGGACTCGGACCTGGGTCGCAGCAGGACTGAGCCTGCACATGGGGCACCTGCTTCTCCTTTCATTTTTTTTTCTCTCTATAGATGTATTTTTCCTGTTTTCCTCCCATCCGGAGTGGCTAGTTCCCCTTGAACCGCTGACTCCCACTGTCAGCGGAGATAGGTCTACACAGTCATGTGTCTCCCCCATGGCGTGACCCGCTTCTTTTCACCCAGCAGTGAGGAGCTTCACAAGACGAGTGTAATGCATCTGGATTTTCATGCTGGGAAACACTGTACAAGTGTACCAGTCAGATAGCGGCGTAGTCATTCTCCTCCATTTGTAGGGCATCTGACAGGGCTCGCTCTCTGCATAGTCACTCACAATATGTCCAATTTCCTTTCTCAAATTTCCAAACTCCAATTTCCCTCTCACTCTCAGGCAGAATGGCTGTTCCAGCCCTTCTCTGCTCGCAGTGGTCTTTTGATATTTTATCTCTGCCTGTTTGGGAGATGAGCGCGCAGGCTGTAGCCACGGTAAGAGGACATTAACATTTTAGCCAGCTCCATATTACCATCCTCTCCGTAGTCATTTGGCCCCGCAAAGCACTAAAGACAGCGAGCAAAAACAAATCTTTAGAAACAAACTGCCACCAGTAATAGAATTGTGCAATGATCTAAATTCAAATAAGATTCACAGCAGCGTCTAAAACGGCCAGACTCATCCTCTGCGTTTGATATTTCAGCTGAGTCAGAGGGGCCGAGGACTGCGGCGTTCATCACAACAATAAGGTTTAGGCATGCTGCTATTATTGTGTTTAACAGCTGGCACTAAATCCGTGCCCTGTGTGACGGTATTACTTATTACTGTCACATATTTAATTTATTCATACATTACAGATTCAGTTTACTCTGCTGCTTCGTCTTCAGTGTGTGTGTATATATGTGTGTGTGTGCCAGTGTGGTTCTCCTGTAAACTCTTCCTGCTTCCTGCCTGTGTATTTGTTTGTTCTTGATGTGTCTGGGCGGGGTAGAAGCACACTACGGGGAGTGGTACAAAGACGATAAGATGTCCTCCGCGGGGCCTCTTTAAAGGCAGTTTTCTTACAAACAAGTTTACATTCAGTGCATTGAGTCCTTCAGGTGCCACAAACGAGTGAAATTCATTTTTTTTATTCTCTGTATATGTTTTTTTTTAAAGCCCACTCGGTTTAAATGCGCCGACTGCACAGCGGCTGAATTTTTTTGCCGCATGCTTTGCGCTCTGCCTCCGGTTGTGTTTGGTCTCTACACGACTGACCAAATTCATTTCCAGCATGGTCAAAGAAGTCAAATTCAAAAGCCCAGAGACGGAGAGAAAGGGAGAGAAAGAGGGGGAGGAAGAGAGAGGAGGAGGTACTGTGGGGATGTGGAGCTGAGATGAAAGGTTAGATAAGAGAAATCTGTGGGTTCCTTCAGCTTTGTCCCTCTCGTGCTTTTTCGCCACTTGAAATAACGGCGACGCCGGGGCTGTCATCATGCCCCTATTTTCCAACGTCACCGTTGGAGGACCGGAGCGGGGCACGGGAGCTCGGATGTTACAGGCGTGTTGCGTTTGACCCCGCTCCTCAATCGGCACTTTGAAAATTCTGAGTGGTGTCGAGAGAGAAAAGAGAAACACATCGCTGACAAATGTGGAAGATAAGGTTGACTGCTCCTTGGCCTGGTTGAGTGCAAGAAAAAAAAAAAATGTGTTTGTAATCGTGGCAGTTCAAACAGCCTCTTTTATTTGTTATTCCTGCGTTGAATCAAATGATAATTTGCAGCACTTATTCCAGCTTGCTGCCTTTGTAGTTTTTGAAAGCCTTCCTGGAACACGACTTTCACGGGGTCTAACCTAACAAACACCGACCTGTTAATCACTATTGTTGTTGTTCTGCACGCATTACCTTTTCATTACAGGAAGTAATAATGGCCATGTGCAAATGTAGGTCACACAACTGCTGTTTCCATGAACCCTCCGCTTTATGAGTACTCAGCGGGATGTGACTTTTGAGCAATCTGCACTTTGTGTGGACACTTGTGTATAAATGAGTGGCTCAGACACAAAGGAAAATGGTGCAAAATATCTGCATATGTGTGGTCAAGGCGTGCAAACTTTAATCTGTGTAGTAAATGTCATGAAGAAGCAACAAGTAGTTACTGAGATTTTAAACACAGGCGAACGGCACGTTGAACGCCTGGCGGCACTACAGGGAAAGTCTACGATAAGGACAAACAAAACTGTCTGTGGGCCGTGAATGTCTGTACAGGGTTTCATTCCAATTTATCCATCTGACAGCTATGGACATCTGAAACCTGAGCGTCTGAGTGTCAGTTGCCGAAAATGCTTATTTCAGACTAGTCAGCACACACTGATACCGATGTCAGGCTGCGTGATCGGTGTCACTTTGGTCGATATGTGTATATCAAGCTGTCTGTCGTTTCAGGGAGAGTCTTGGTGGCTGCTGCCACAATCTAACTTTGACACAAGTGGAAAAACATATGTTGCAGATTTTCTGCAGCTTAGTATGAATCACGTACTTCTTTGAAAGCTCTCCTGCCGTCATTACTGGCCTGAAACTCATTCTGGGGCGATATGAAAAGAGTATCTGTTCGTGCATTTCATAAAGCACGCCATCTTACACCAATCTGATGTGAGGATTTGAAGATTGGAAGATTTGTTTTACTGCAGCTCCCACAGCCACCATCTATCTCAGTTTATCTCTGAAGAGAAAGCACGCTACTCCCAACCTTTGTCACACACACACACACACACACACACACACACACACACACACACACACAGGCAGTCTGTCTGTGTCGCCGTCTAAAACAGAATCAGTCAGACCACAACAGTCCTCAGTGAAATCACTGCGGCGTAATTGCTCTCTTCTGTTGGCCACAATGGTTGGCTGCCTTCGGCGGAGTCTTTATTGTCCCCGCTGGCTGTGTGGCAGAACGCTGGGCTTGTTGTTTATTATTCAAACTAGCGCGCTGAGCTCAAACACAAATAGATAAACGACTGAGGGTTTTTTTTTTTTTTTTTTTGCATTTCAGACCTGCTGCTGTAAGACAACTGCTGACCTGTGTTTCACTTTAGTTCTGGGCTCCTTCCTGCAATTTGCCCAAATTGTTGTGCATCCACCCAATACGCTGCCTCCGTCTGCTCTCGCCCAGGCTATACGTAATGGGCTGAAGCTCATTTCTCTATTGTTGTTGCTTCTCTTGTATGTACTCTGGCTTGTACAAGATTGATTTTTTTTTTTTCGTTTTGTTCCCCTTGTGTTGGGTCCTCCCAGAAGTGCAAATAGGAGAAGCAGGCGATGATGTGTTCAAAAACAAGGCCCCAAGAAGTTTCAGAAGTGAGTGACACTGTCAATAATGGCTGGAGCAGCGTGGAAAGACTCGAATTTTGGCTCCGGCAAAATGGCAAGAAGTGCTTGCGTGCCAGCACCAAATTGGTGAGCGAAAGGAGGTGATGGTAAAATAATACTCCGCTTTCCCAAAAGAACTTGGTTTTTGCACTACTCTGAGTGAACCCTGCACTACTGAACAACTATTGACAGAGGCAAAACAAGGTAATCACGCTTTCATAGAGGAACTAAAGAAGAGAGCTGCAAGCAAGAAAATATAAACATCCCTGTCCTCACAACACCTCTGATACTAATTTCCAAAGCTAAGACCAGGCTGTTGAAATGCAAAAAACACATATCTTATTTGCAGATGTGTAAGGGACTATCCAGGGTGCATTCAAGAAATGCACCAGCAGACTCCCTGCAACACTACTGGATATTAATCAGGTAAGATAATGGATTGGGGCCACATGGACAAGTGGTTAGGACCCCCACAGTCCAAAAACGTGCATTAAGGTCAATTGGAGACTCTAAATTGTCTCTAGGTGTCAGGCTGAATCGTCTGTGTGTGTGTCCTGTGACATACTGGCACCAGCAGACCCCCGCGACACCTCTGGGTATAAAGTGGGTCAAATGATGGATGGATGGACAGGTAATGGATGGGTGTGAGGTCCCTTCCACCTCTAATTTTTAGATTCAATTTTACATAAAGCTACAAAATTTGGTGCCGTACCCGTTCAGCCACAACACTGCATGTTGTCACAAATATTAATGCGAGCCCTCTTTCAAAAGCAGAAAAATCAGTTATTCAATAGCACATTGCACGATGCATTAGCCTGACCTGGTTTGTCCACACGCTCAACTTAAGTGTAGTGAGAGTCTTCTAATATATTCAAAAAAAAAAAAGTCAATAGCAATTTTGTGAGGGTTACTCCCAAAATGCAATCCAAATAGCAAACCCTTTGAAAAAGCATAACTAACAACAGAAAAGACCGCTCAAGTCCATCCATAACCACCAAACACACTCTCACTCATTCACCTCCTTTCCCTTCCCTCACTCACAAACACAAACACCTGCACACTGGAAGACACACACACTCACACACATCCACACACACACACACACACACACACACACACACACACACACACACACACACACACACACACACACACACACACACACTTCCCATAGCATCACAGTCGAGTGGTTTGGCAGAGCGACAGCAGCAGCGGTGGTGTGGTGCTGTCTGCCGCTCTCTGTTCACTCACCTTTCACCTCCTGCCATTTTAGCCTCAGTGATTCCATTAGTGCACCTGAATACAGATGCCGGGTTCAGTCCTCTGCTTTGTTCTCACCTGGCACACGAGGACACCAGCGCCAAAATACTAACTGACAAAGTATACCGGCTGGGAGAGGAGGGGGGTGTGGGGAGGGAGGGGGCACACAACAACAATAAAAATCAGATAGCGGGCCACATGACAGCTGGAGAGACGCGGCGCCGGTGTTGTTGTTTGCCGTGTCTTGACATAATTCGTTTTCCACCTGTTTCACCTCACGTCACTCCGCTTTTTCCTCTCGTCTTCCGCCCCTCAGTCCCATTTCCTGTCCGTGTCCGTGTTCATTCTGTTTGTCTGAGTGGTCTGTCCGTTTTTACATGCCGCCCAAGCACCTGGCCCCGCTTTTTCTGAATAGCAAGTTGCTCCTCAGGACAGTGGCGGAATTACAATGACCCCAGTCTTCTTTCCCTCAACACCTCTGATATGTAAAGCGGCCGGGGTGTGTTGATACTGTATATACATGCATCAAAGTCGTGTACAGGCTGCACCTGCCACAGATTAGGGATCTAAACAAACATGAAGAGTGCTCAGAAAAAAACCCCAAAACAAACGATGCATTCTGCATAGATATGAACAGTGCCTGAATCATTGCAGTAATATCTGTCCCCACCTCCCCCAAAGGCACAATGCAGCGCATGTGTCACGCAGTATGATCTCAGAGGTATAACAGATGAGTGGGAACATACATATATGTCACCTGCACACACTAAATGACTCTTTGCAGTGACAGAATGATATTCAATGGGAATCTGTCACTTCAAAAAGCGAGGGAAAGAGAGAGAGAGACAGAGAGAGAGAGAGAGAGAGAGAGAGAGAGAGAGAGAGAGAGAGAGAGATCATAATTATTGGATTGGGGCTGTTTCTTCGGTGTAAAATGTAATCACAGGATGTTGTAGACTGTGTGAAGAGAGTCAGTTCGCTGTGAAAGCCACATGATTTTATGATTCAGCCGTGATTCAGACTCAGCAAAATGTAAACAATTAGGCCTCAGCCTTTAAAAAGGAAAAAAAAAGGTGTGAGCAGTTTTGACTGAAAGTCGTCAGACTTTTTTATGAGGGTGAAAAGTAATGCCACATTACTTTTCCATTAAACTTCTCTGATTTTATCAGATCCTCATCAGGTGAAGGTTTTTACCCTATCAACTTTTTTTATCTTATCTTACTATCTTATCACTTTCTCTGTCTGGATTCATGTTTCTGTAATGGCCCTTGTGATCTTTTAATAATATTTTACTTACCGCCAGTTCTTTTTTTTCTTCTCCTTCTTTTCATTTTTGTCAAACAGCTCTTTGGTTTAAGTCCATCCATTAAGTCCATCCATTATCTTACCCTCTTTGTACCTGCTGGAGGCAAGGCACACACACGCACACACACACACACACAAAAACCCCTTTCACTCTCACGCTCACACCTCGGGGCAATTTAGAGTCTCCGATCGACCTAATCCTGCCTGTTTTTGTGCTATGGGAGGAAACCGGAGTACCTGGAGAAAACCCATGCAGACATGGGGAGAACAAACTCTCAGTGCATTAACCACTAATCCAACTTGTTACACAGTTCAAGGCCAACACAACTAAAATGCAATAATAAGCATCCCTGTTCTTTGTTGTGACAGTGAGACACTCCTTTAACGTCATTACTATGATTTAAGCCCAAATCTATTGCAGTTTTATTAAGTAAACATTGACTTCTACAGAAAAAAAAACCCTACATAAGCAACAGAAAGACACACTCACATCCTGGACCGAGCACTTGCTCCCTCTCACCCCCTCCATCTCGCTCCGTCTCGCTATCTCAGTCTCTCTCCCCCTCCCTGAAAAAAAGACTATTGGTATTCCCCCTTACCTCCTCAGCAACAGCAAACATCACTCTCATCAAAGGCTCTCGTCTTTGATCAGGTCTTCAAAGAAGCGTGTCATCAAAGTCTATCAGGTTAGATATGAACTGGGAGAAAAAAAGAGAGAGAGAGAGAGAGAGAGATGGGGGAGAGATTGCTGCTAACGCCTCCAGGTAACCACACAAATGCACGTGGTAATGAGTCACTAATTACTAATCACCACCGTCCGCGCGGCAGCACGAGAACATGGGCTTCAGCTCCACAGAGGACCTTTGACTCCGGGAGCGTCGAGTGCAATGAGCACGTCGGCATTGAAGGGCAGAGTGCCGCTCTCTCTGCTCGGGAACCACGGGAGTGCTTGCTCTTCAGTCCCTGCATGAAACGGGCTCCTCTCCGGTGGCCTGACATCTGTAACCCGGGCCGACGGAAAGTTTAGCAATACACGCATATATATACATATACGTATATACACACACACACATACGCACACACACACACACGCCTCCTTCACGCCAGGGGAAGTGAAGGAGGAGGTGTTGCTTGGAGAATAATTGAGGGCAGGGAAGAGAAATGATCTCCATAGATAAATCCCTGTATCACTAAGTGACGCCCTCCCCGACTTTGCTCACTTTAAAAGAGACAAATTCTCATGTAATGTATCCGTAGCAGCACATTGCATTACTCCTGTTCCCCAGTGCTGAAATATGAGTGCTATGTCACCTAAGGCTGCCAAGCTAACCGCTTGCTTAATATAGGAGGGAGCGACGCGGCATAGAGCGAGAGAAAGGGAGCACTAAATGGCCTGATGGAAAGAGAGAAAGAGCGATAGAGGCTCCCGAGGAATAGTGCCATCTGCATGTGAATGAGTCTCACCCGGGGAGATCTCTTTTGGAGAAATTAATGATCTCAGGAAAGCAGAACTGAGCCTGTGTGCTCCGTGGAAAAAGGAACGAGTCTCCCGTCAACCAGGTCTCTTTCTACGCCGTTCTTTGTACTCAGCCAGATATTAAACGTCCCTGGGCCTCCGCTGGCAATCCTATGCATATCCGCATGTTTAAATATCATTATTTCAGCAGAACCGGGAGGCTTTCGGTGAAAAGGCCGTAATCAGAGAACAAGAAAGAAGGATTGTATTGAAATGGAGGTTGTGAGTTTGAGACAGGGAGCAGGTGGATAAAAGAATAAATAGGGAAAAAAAAAATGAGAGCGAGGCCAGCCCAAACGGCCCTGACATCCAGCTGAGGGCTCCATACCTGGGTGGTGAGATGTGGAAGTCAAAAGCACAGGCACAGACTAATAACCAATAGCTAATAACCAATCAGCTCTGCATTGTGGAAACCTCTATTTCTCACTCCATTCCTTGTTATTTCCTTTGTAGGCAGGTCAGAACACGGCATGACTGCATGGCTACTAACAGCTAGGTCCGAATTACGATTTTTTAAAAAAGAAAAAAAAAAGAAAAAAATTGCACTTTCCTCAGTTGGAAGTCTGAGAAACCTTGATGTAGAAAATGTACTTTTAAAAGAAGCTCGACTGTGGCAAATTTCACAACTTTGGCAAGACATCATATTAGTGTGTGACTATAACTGTGACTGCCAGCAAAAAGGAGACTGAGGAGCGTTAATTACTGCATTGATCAACACCTCGATGACAGGTGGAAAGTAAACATGCACTCAGGGTAGATAATTATACATATCATTAGATATGATTACATTGTCATGTAATCATACCTAATGATATATAATCACAAACGAGCCAGGGTTGTTGATACATACACTTACATGAGTCTGTAGGTGCTTCAAACGTGTGTACTGCCTGAAAATGCCTAAAATTTGATTGGTGCGTATTGACTCATATTGTCGTCTTTATCGCAATTAAAAAAAATGTTTTACTTTCACTGAACTCAAAGGTTCATACGTTTTTCTTCTTGCTCTGCTATTACAAAATCAATTTGTGATCGTCTATGGAATGATATCATATTGTGACAAAAACTGTAGTAACCATTTTGAGTATAAATGATTGTGCAATTTATCACAGTCTAAAGGTGCTCTGACGTGACCTTGGAAAATGTGTATGAAATCTGCCTTTGCTGTTGGTTGCTCAATGTAACATACTGTACAGCTGGTGACCAACCATGAAAAACAGTTGACATGGTCCTTGAAGACGTCCCTTTACCACTGCACTTCAGAGCCTCTTTCTTTGGGCCTAGCATTCACCGACACATTTGCTTTCTTGTAAATCCCTGTATTACAACGGGAGTTTTGTATGGAATTGCTCCCAGCCTCGGCTAGCTGGCTGAGGCGGCCTGCCTGACAGTAGCTCTTACAGTTTAGCGCACACATTTGGCTGTTTACAAAGTCTAATAAGCGCGTCCCTGAGGCAGGCCATGCAGCTGCAGAGGAGGAGATTGCATTTTAGCTCCATTGTGAGGCTTGTGGTCCCCTCATCAGATCTGACAGGCGGTATGACAAGTCCTATCTGCCAGCCAGCTGATAAGTGCAGCTCGAGCCGCGCTTAGGTCTGCCTCAATCCAATCATACGACAGTCCCAGTGAATGGTGTTCGCTGGCTGCAGCCGGGCGGCGCTATCCAGGCTCACTCGCTAATGCTGTAACACGAGGGGAAAGCTAACCATGCAGAATCATGGAGTATTGCCTTAGATATGCTGCATCGGCTTGGCTTGCGCTGAAGTTGATTTAGGTAAGTATTAGGTTTATCTAGTAGTGTGTGCAGTGCAGTACATGGTGCACCGCAAGATAGATTTATCTCGTATATGCTGTGTTTTGCTCTGTGCCCATTTATTGATTTGACGAGCAAAACATGAAACCTTACTATTATCCCCTTTGAAGCACGTTCCTTTGCTCCTTGTTTACTTCCTGAATCGACCAAACCTCGAGATTGGCAGTTTTTATCCGTGGGATTAAGTTTTAGTATCAGTGTCAAACCAAGATAAAATATTGAAGCTTTGCCACTGATCTTTCTGACAAACTACCACTTTTTAAGAGACAAAAGAACCCAATTCCAAAGGTCCTGATGTCGGCCTCGCTTGAACCGCAGGTATCAAACTGCCTCTGATCCAACAGAAACTTCAAAGTGTCTACAGTTCCCCTGTACTTGTAGAGGTAATGCACGCCATCAGTCTGGCTGCTTCATGCCAGACAGCTACAAACACACAGCTGTAGCTTGCATACAAATATTTTCACTGTATGTTCTGTCTATACGGCTCGGGCAAGGCTGTGGGAAAGATCAAACGTTGGAAGAAGTTAAAACAGTTCGCTTTGTTGTAAAAGTTACTTGATTGTTAATTGTCTCCAATTGAGCCTCATTCTGGGTTGCACTCTTTGTGTGTACGTGCGTGTCTCTATGTATGCAAGTGTGACACAGTTCTGGCCCAGTAATCCTCAGTCAGTCATGCTGACAATAAGGCCTCATGGAGATTCAAGCCAAGTCCAATTAGCAAGGTCTGTTACCATCTTCTGTTGAAAGGAGCCACATACTGGGCTTTCATTTGGGACTATAACAGCAGACATGTAATGTCTACTGACAAATGGTGTTTTTGACTTCCCCTCTGTTTTGGCAAGACAAAAGGAGGTGACAGAAAAGAGAACTGGTTAATTCCACTTTTCCTTCCCTCCCTCTGAATTCACTCCCACGCGCTGTCCTCACATGTGCTGAGCTAATACCTAGGAGCATTTAGCAAATTAACAAACATTATAAAGTGATCATTTCAGGAACTTTTTCGGGATACGTGGAGCCGATGACCCCTATTATGAGAGAGTTGGAAAAAAAAATTAAATATAGCACGATGGCTACCTGAGCCAACATGTACTAATGAAGTAAAAGCGAGAGTAGACTTTCACACAAACTATCTTGGTATGGACTGGAATAAACCTCTACATGTGACATAAAACAAAACGAAGAATTTCAGTTAGTTGTAGAAGTCCTTGTATTTAACAAATGTAACCAATATAACAAATTATACCCTGTCAAGAATACACTTCCAAATGCCATTTAGAATTAATTGTCGAGTTAAATTAGCTTTAGCTCCTAATTAAGGTATAAATCATCAGTATCAACAAAATTCATGTAAACATGCATACATGATGATTTGTTTGTGGAGAATCATAATGGATGGTTTGGTGATGGTGCAGAAATTCTCAATTGTATATATTGTTAAATAGTTTATTCATTATTAGTCAATCAATCAATTTTTCACAGCAGTGGACTTGACATGCATTCAGCACCAGCCATTACACATAAAAACAGTCCTGGTGGCTTTCAGTTGGTTCTTTGTTAAGGTGAGCAATGGCTGAGTAAATCAGGCCTCTTCTAATGGGAATTATCCCAAATAATTAGCATGTTTCTGTATAATAAAATGCTGCCACAAAATATATGACCTGCAATAGTTGATCTGTTTCCATCCTCGATAAGAATGATGACAAGAATATACTGTACAGAAAGACGTTTTAAGACATTTTCTGCCTGCATTCGAAGCCTCTGCTGAATGATCATTAACTGTGCACACAATAATACTCTACACTATAAGTGTGCTACATGGCAGAGCCCATCTTTAATGAGACGAGTGGACGATGAAAGTCTTCTCCGCTTAGCATATATAGAAACAATCAAATATGTTTTTCTTTTTCCTCTTTGTGAAAGCTTATGGTCAGTTGGAAAATAGTAACAGTGAAAACAGTGTGTTTGTGTTCTGTGTGGTTTGGCAGCGGATCATTCATTTGCTGCCTCAGAGTTTAGCAGTTTAACACCAAGCCTGTTAAAATGCCCCAGCAGCTGTCAATCTGGCTGCTATCCTGGCCTTGTTAGAACCCAGACAGTGAGAAGAGAGCATTGCAGCCTCTGATACATAACACACCCCCTGTATACTGACAAGCAGACTGTGCACAATGCATTGCTGGTACAATAGCAGCACCCCGATAAGGAGCGTGCCGCATAGCTTGTGCATCACTGTGAAGGCAGACTGACAAACAGGCGAGGCAGTCAATTGGTCAAAGGGTTAAGTGTGGATAAATGAGGGAGGCCAAAGAGCGATTACTTAGCATTCATGTCAGGCAGGCTGAAACACAGGAGACCTGGAGGAAAATACTCTCGGCTTTTGGTGAGAGCTGGCTGCAGGCTTTCCAATAAAGGATGGAGCCTATGGAGCCCTACCAGGTCAAAATGCCATGTGGATCAATCAAAGGCACACAGACCGAGCTCCCCCTGGCAAGTCCACAGGTGGTACAAACTAGGAAACACAGTGTAGGAGTCAGGATTGTAGAGCCAGGGACTCCCTACAAATTCCCTTTAATCCCTGCCCTGGCCAGGGTAACAGCAGCGTGTGCTTGAAGGGCCGGGTGGACACTCTTCTCACAGGGGTCAAGCTTCCTGCTGCCTGCCCTCAGAGCATCCACATAAAAAGGCCCTTTGCAGAGGCAGAGAGAGAGAGGCCCCCACCTCCGTATGTTCTCCTTACCTCTACGTAGAGCTGGAACTGAAGAAATGCTTCTGCTGGTTCTTATTTTTTGTTCGTCTCCTTCAAAAGACGATGCAGCCCCATTGTTTTTCCTTTGCTGTTAATTCAAACGCAGTCTTTAAAAATAAACCCTTTCTTATGTATATTGATGTCATACACAGGTGATTTACGACACACTTCTTTTAACAGCACTAGGATGTGAAATATTCCTCTACTATTACATTAAATTACTGCTCACCAACATTGTGCCTGCAGCGTTTCAAGTGTTTTATCATTGGTGTGAACTGTTGTTATTACTCTTTGGTCAGCCAACACGATATGTGCATCCCGTCCACAGGATGCCCAAATAAAAACGGAAAAGGTTTATTTTTCCATCGCCTGTAAAATGTATGTGCTGGTGCTCCGGTCGAAGAGAAACTCACTTGACAGAACTGTTGTGAAACATTGGTTGAAATCTGTTTGCAAGTCACTGTTTGGCTGACACAGATTAATAGATACTTCTGTGTGCTAAGAGAAATGAGATGTCCAGATGCAATTCAAAGTAAATATGTTTGTTTTGTCTATCTTGACTTTGTAAAATGGCTGCATAAATAATGGCACTACCGTATGAAATCACTGGTATTACTATGAAGCCATCATAGTAAACAGAAAGCAAAAAAAATAAGCAGACAAGATTTGGGAATGTCATGCAAGATGAAGGCAGAGAGGACTGTGTGTTTTATCAGTCAGTTCCTCGGTTGCAGGAGTTACATATTATATACATTTTCAGATACTATGAAAACTATGATAAGATATGTGCAGCAAAGGCCAAAAATTATGGCACTAGTAGGATATTAGTATCAATATGGGGCATCCATTAATATTAGCTTTAACTCCTACTCCAGTAAAACTGGGTATTTTTTATGTTCTTGGAGCACATTGCAGCATCTTAAAATTGGTAGCAGAAGTCAGCAGAAACAAGGTTCATTTTTCAGAGGTGAGATCTAATGACATGACTGCTACTCGGTCCACCAACGTTGGGA
This sequence comes from Karalla daura, assembly GCA_029224185.1. Classification (NCBI taxonomy): domain Eukaryota; kingdom Metazoa; phylum Chordata; class Actinopteri; order Chaetodontiformes; family Leiognathidae; genus Karalla; species Karalla daura. Next base: position 14,065,905 of record CM055195.1, read on the forward strand.
ATGACCTTTCCCACTGATAGTAAAATTACTTGTGCTCCCACTCATGTTAGCTGCAGGCTTTCAGGTCCCAGTGGTTTAACACTCACACAAAGCATTCAGTCCTTTGTTATCTTACCTGTCTGACCCAAAAACATTCATATTTATGGACTGTGGGGGAGAATATGTGTTCGTCACATCTGTGTAAATATGGGAGTGGAGTGGAGTGGAAAGGAAAAAAATCATATATAAGTCGCATTGGCGCATCTTTTTGATATAAACCTAACCCTAAATACTGTATAGGTCACATGACTAGCCAAAATCCTAAAAGGGGTAGGACCTATAGCTCGCAAAATACAGTTATAGATATAAAATTTCTTGTGTGTATGCTTCAGTTCTAGCATATATATGACTCTACTAATAAGACACGTAGTCAGCCTTTTTAACTAATAGTATGTAGAATACATTAAATAATGAAGGTTAGTTATGTGGCTACGGACAGTGATATCCACATTATGGAAATAAATCTCTTCGCTAACAGGAAATATGTTAAATATGTTAGAATCCTACGGATTCCAGGTCCACCATGCAATTTACCTAATCAAAGTCCATTCAAGAAACCTAAATCATTTCTATGATTTGCTACACTGTTATGACAAGTATTATACATTTGAAAGCTCTCATTTTACAGTCCTACTGATCAACTGCTCTCCGCATGAGAATGAGCTAATTTTATGGTGAGCACCTGTCCCTCAGGACAGACAGAACACAAGGAAGTATCTCATATTTTTGTACTTCAGACTGTTGCTCTAACGGGGACAAAACACTTTTTTTTCTGTCTGTTTTACATCTGTGAACACAGTCATTAACATAACCTTGTTTTCTGTATTATTTTCTATTCAGATCTTAATTTTATACTTATTAATTATCTTTTTTTCTCTCTCTCAAATTTAGGCCATTTCCTCGAGGCTGTTTGGGTACAAAGAGCTGCTAATTGCCTTCTGCAAACGTTAGATGTAGGACAGAGTAAATATCTGAGATATAATGTATAGATGGAAGGCTTTCTTTCAACTGTTTTACATGGTAAGCCATTTGAACTGCTTTGTTTCATTAGAACCTCACTCTAATGTGTTATTGGGACAATGTGCTTATTGGACACTTATTGAGACTGGGAACAGGAATTTGCATTTAATCACCATGGAGTTGCGGAGTTGTGTAAGCATCTTCTTAGCAGGTTACTCATGCAAGTCGGAACACAAAATCATTCATTCATTCAGTCATTCATTTCCAGCTAATCTGTCAGTGATTTTTGGCACAGTCTTCAAGATGAAGTAAACTGTTTGCTGCTTCATGGAAAGTGTAGCATTTCCAACAAGAGCATTCTCGCTAGCTCTTCACTAACAATTCTTTTGCTGAACATATGGAATTATCGTGAAAACCTCGATTGTACAAGCTGACACTCGCAATTTAACATTTTTAGACAAAAGACATCAAAGAGTAATGATTTGCTTGACTGATATTCCAGTTAACTGCTCCCCGATCATCAAATATAAATGGCCATCCGGAAAAAAGGGGCATTGCATTGTCAGTCAAAGTTATAAAAATGGCAGTCGGAGGGAGTATCCGAGGTTATTCTGTAAATAATGTCATCCCGCATTACAGTTACGGGCGAGCATTTATATTTTATCTTTGCAGAATTTCAAACTTGCTCCCCGAGACCTTTAAAAGCTGCACTCCTGTTTGATTCCTGCTGTGGATCACAGATATTCAAGACATCATCTAACTGACACTCAATAATTAAAAAGCGGTTCCAAAAAGTGGAGAACAAAAATCCCGGCCACACCGGTACCTAAGAGGAAAACGTAGTGCACCGCTGCGCCGGGTAGTGAAATGTGACATTTACCTTTACGCTTTGGAACAAAGGTCTCTGCACATTCGAGGGAAAGTTTGAGTCCCCGCAAAGGGATTCAGCCGTGACACTATTTGGTATTTAGAGGCGATTCCCATTATCCACAGCTGCCCCTAATACTCTCCCTCAATCCTCTCCTCGACTCTATGCAGTGATTAAGTAAAAGCAATCAAATCCTGCTCAGTGCCGAGACATGTCAGCCGGATCGATAAAAATGATAAACTCTTAACGAACGCCACTCTTCATCACCTCTAATTCCACGACTCCTGCCAACGCCAGAGCCTCGGCGCACAATAATGCCATTTAATATTTATTTACACCCTGTGAAAATCAATAGATAGATTTTAAATAGAGCTGCAAGGCACCCGTTCGCCCTTTACTGCTCCTTTTAATGAATGCTCTCGTCCCTTTGGAGATGGGAGGGGCATTTTTTTTTTTTTAGATGAAACAAAATGCACTTCCAAGTGTCTTGGGGTGGAATGAGGGTGGATGGTGCGCGGCGAGTGTACGCGCAGACAAACACGTGCATGTGGCTTTAGCTGACGCTGTTTTGCCGCTACACAGAGAAGGAGAGAAAGTCTGAATCAGGGCTTTCAGTAATCAGTGTCACATTGTCAGGGAGGCTGCCTTTGACTAATGAGAGGTGCTGACAGCCCGGCTGCATACTCCCCTGGCTCTGCTGAGTGGGACGGATCTGTTTCAGGGCCTTTGTCAGGTCCATTCTCCCTCTGCTCCTCTGCCCCCCCACCACTCCCCCCGCCTCGCCGTCTCCCTCTTTTTCTCTCGCCGAGTGTCAGGGAGAGCAATGACCAGTGGTCAGCCCCAAGGACGCCTCCTGGCATTCCACATGGTGACAAATTGACCATGGGGGACAAGGTGCCTCAAAATTGCCTGGGAGATGAAGAGGTTTTGAATGTTCCACTCTCCCCGTAGGACGGCAAACTGCGGATCTTGTCGGAAACGGTGAAAGGCAGGAAAGAGCGGGGGTGTCACAATGTCAGAAAATAAGCAAAACAGGAATGGAAGGGTAGGCAGGGCCGATATCAGAGCTGAGTGCGTCGGGAATTGACAGAAAAGGGGGGAAAAAAAGCCTGTATTGAACAACTGAGGTGACACAGTCACCCATTCAGCATGTTGGGTGTCAAAGGCCAGAGGATGATTCCCTCCACGGCATTGTGTGGAGCTCAGCTGAATCGCAGCGCAGATTACCTCTACGGGGTGTGGACTACCTTTTTAAAAATCACAAAACCACCAACCCGGTGCAACTTCAGCATTTCCTAAATAGAGATATTTTCTTCGAATCCCCACATTGGTCTCTGGGAAAAAAAAAAAATTACCAACTGCAACTAACCCCGCCAACAAAACATATTCAAAGATGGATAGATGTCACCCCGAGTGAGCGACACTCTCTACTGCTGACCGAGGCAGCCCGGATCCATAAGCGTATGATAACAGAAAGATTGATCAGTGTCTGCGAAGAGATTGAGCATTCGAGGGTCAAGTCAGATCAATAGCGTGGGTATTAACTGATCACTCTTGTTTACAGTCAAGTGGAACCCATTTAAGGTGTTCCTGCAGCATGCGGGGGTCGATGGAAATAAAGTTAGAGTAGCTTAAACATTCTTGGAAGTCCTCACCTGAAGCTGTCACTCAGGGAGGAGATTTGTTGCACGTCACTGTTGAGGGTATATCACCCGCTCCGCTCTTTGTTTTAAAATGCATTTACCATCCGCAGCACATTTGTCAAGCCTTCTCCCAGCGTTAATCCGACACACACACACACACAAACACAAATGGGTGTGTGTGTGTCTATGTGCAGGTCCCTATGGAAATGCCAACTTTAAAACAAAACCTTGACACCAATCAACACCAATCAAAATGCTAAAAGCAGCATACACGCACACACACACACAGGTGCACTGTCGAGGGGTGCGCCTTCACATTATGGGAGCTTTTCTCACTCCGCTTGTCTTAGCTGGCTGTCTCCAGTCAGGCCTACCTTTGAGCTAATCAGGCCGTCTCAGTTCCTTAGATGCCCCCCCTGGGATGGCACAGCCACCAGCACACTTAATTGGTTCATTTGTTCCGTCATGTTTTGCTGAGCAGAGACAGAACGGGAGGAAACGCTGCCGCGGAACCATTGTCTCCACGCTTGTCTCCAAGGATAAGAGAAAAGTGACACATGAATGCTCTCCTAGATAGATAAATAGAAGAATGGAAGTTAGATAAAGTGTGTAATGAAAGGATGAAGGCAATTCATTTTCCAGCTGCAGAGCGAAGGTCCTGTTTGATTTAATGTATGTCCATTGACTGAGATAAGTTTAACATGGTGGCTGGAACACAAGGAAAGATACCCTCACTATACTGGTCAGATTGAATCTCTCTGCCTTTGACTCAGTGTGTGTCCTCGCCATGCCTGAATATATGTGCAGGCACACATACAATGTCATTTTCAACCTAAGGTACACGTACCCCAGGAGGGCGTTGCTATGGTTGCTATGGAGGTGGAATATTAACTCAACGGTCTGAAAAACAAAAAATATTGTTTTGATTCAAACTATTTCCAAATATAGCATTAACTCTGACATGCTCACATTAAGTGTGTTTGAAAACGTATCTAAATGGACACATAGTGTATTAATAAAACCTATATTTTAATAAATTTGTGAGTATGATGGATACATTAAATATATTGTAAGTTACAACCATCAATGCAGCATTTACAGAGTAGTTGAAAGGAAAACCACAGAAAATTGCAAAAGGTAGTAGATGAGCAGATAAAAAAAACACAGTCTACCCCATGGTAGCAGTGTACAAAGTGGGGTGCCGATGATAATGAACCTCACGTTGAGAGATATCAGAAACCCACGCATTTGAAAATGTCAGGCTGTGTCGATGAAGGGCTACCCGAGGTCATCTGACTGAGCTGCTGGGGGGGGGCGTCAGGTTGGTGAAAAGTGCTGTGCGCTATATTTCCCCGTCCATTACACTGAACACGCGTCTGCCTCGTCCTATCTTGACCTCTACCTCAGGTAGCTGAGCACTACGCACGCGTGTACACAGACGCAGAAGGTTGAAATGTTTCACTTTGGCTGGTGACATATAAGAGACAGTAACCGCATTATAACAGTCATATAGAGAGCTTAGCTGACATAGTGCCTCGGCGTGTGCTCCCCGAGCTTATCGCTCCGCATCTGATGAATGGGCTAGATTGGATTGGGAGGCAGGACTAGGGAGCGAGAGGGGAGGCGGAGGGAAAGGTAGACAGCGCGGGCCCGTTCCCCGAGATTATCCGCCGTGATTTTCCAACATAAAATAAAGATAGATAAATAAAAGCCAGAACCCACACCGAATGAATAACAATGAAAAACAATAAAGGCTTCTGGGCGTCTCCAAGTAATTTATTCACCATTTGCCGGAATACCTGGAGCGAGAACGATTCGGTGGAATTGAAGGATGAAAAAGGAATAGAACATTATGTTGTAGTTGATGGGTATAAAATTACATCTGCCATTAACTCTAAGGATAATACTACCATGGTAATCAAATGATGCCTCATAAATATTGATGATTATGTGGTGGAAGGAAAAACAATGCCACCTGATTAGTGATAGAGTTTGATACTCCAGAGTATGTTTGGTGTATTTTCTGACACACAAACTGGGAGTTTTGCCCGAACCAAAAGAAAAAAACATTTTTCTTTCATTTTTTGGGTACAATTTCAAAACACTGACTTGTTTTACCAAGAGCCCACATGCTCTCACATGAATCTTTACAGCACTGGAAGCTGGACAGCCTGTATGCAATCACTGTAATTGCAGGGCCACACACGTGCAATGTCGATAAGTGAAATGGGAGGCGTGCAAATTTTTATCGGCCACAGTCGACGGACCTCTTCCATAGATCATTTCAATTTTGCTCCACATTTCAGTCCACACCAATCAGGCAGATGGGCCTTAAGTGGGATTACCTGAGGATCAACCTATCACCCAGCTCTGCCCCACTGCTGTTTCTTGATCTCCAATGCTTATCAGGTTCATTTGGGAAAAACTGTGGCGTTAATCTCAAAATAAGGCAGAAAAAGGCAAAGGAAAAGAAAAAAAGTGAGTGAGAGTGAAACGAGAGTGGAATCCACTTCACCTCCTCTATCTCTCCATGTCTCCCCATGTCCGATCTGCACAAAAACGGAATCGAAGCCTAAAGATTAATATTGTCAGCCAGGACGATGACACACTCTGCGCAGCACCGGGCTGCAGAGCATGATAATAGCCAACGCACTCACACAGTGACAGATGGATCAGTACTAACCAGCAGACACCATTAAACTGAACCTCGTGGTGCTGAGTGGAGTAGCCAGTGCAGCGAACAGGACACCTCCACCACTACTCATAGAGGGAAGCGCTGTCAGTCGGCTCTTTAATGACCACTTACAGCAGAGGGATGGGCAGAGTCCAGCTCGCACTCTCCCACCTCCAGCAGGAGTTATATGAAGATAGAGCCAGTCTTGGCTTGTTGCCCCGCTGTCACAGTCTCTGAGTCCGCTTTGTAGAGTCCCGTGTCTGGGCAGAAGGATGGCGAGGGCCGGGCCTGATGTCCGGGGGCTGGGCCGGGTGCAGGCCAGCGCTGAGTTATGCTCCGGAGGAGCCGCGGTTAATGGAGGCAGGTCGCCTGGACATCTGTTTCTGGTGAGCAGAAGAGAAGGGGTACGGAGGGCGGGGGCTGCCGTGGTCTACAAATGCTTTCTTGCATATAAGCTGGTAAGTAGTTACCTTACAGCGGCTTGGACACATGCCCACGCACAGATCTCTGACTTGCACACCAACCCCCCCCCCCCCCCCCCCACAAACTGCTTTGGAATACAAACTACTTGATGCAAATGAGGGGCAGCGAGTGCAGAGCCACACATTCTACAACGTGCCACCTTTAGCATCCAGCAACCAATCTGCGTCATGCTGACAGACCATATCTTTCTCGGTGCCCTCACTAAAACCGGGAGAATGTCACGGCGCTCACATTACTCTCACAAAGACGGATGCTGCAGCAGCAGCAGCAGCAACATCGCCCGGGCTGCGGCTCAATGACTTTGCCAACCTTTTACACCAAAAAAACCAGGCCTGCAGCTAGTCGAAACAATGCTTATCTTTGCAAGTGCCGCACATGGCTACCAGGGCTCTCACAAGCAATTTGCGCTACATGCACTCCAAGGATAGTCGGGTCCGTCAGAAGCACTCAAGGTTTGCAGAGAGGAGTTTTGTGTCTGCGTGATGCGGCATTAAAAAAAAAAAAGTAGCGCTTGCGGACGCATAAATAGCAAGGGTTCCTTATCATGAAATTTCCTCCGTGTGAGTGTGAGGACACAGACACACGCACGCACATATGCTGAGGGATGAAGCAATAGCCAGAGACAAATAATAGAGGGATTTCCACTGAAAGAAACTGGCGCCGTGATCCATAGTAACCTAGTTTGTGACTGAGTCCATGAGGGAGTGTTGTCGCTGTGACACTGACAGATTTCTACTTTCAGGTCTTTGAGGACCGTACCAACATGCAGTTTGAGAGTCAGAGACCCTGCAGCCTGGGAAAAGCCGGGACAGGAGGGAGATGAAATAGCATAACCCCATAGGAATAGTGTTCAATTGATCCATGACAGCAGTCTGAAGCTTAAATCAAAGTCGAAGAATGTACATTTCTGACTATAGTGACAAGTCACACATATAATAGATGTACGGGCAGCACATGTGGGAATAGCGGAATAGAAATATTTTTATCTGATGCTAAAAAAAGAGAGGCACATGCCATCATATCACCAATAGCTCTACAGAATACACAGAGAATAGAAAGTGTAAAATCATTTGTGCTGAACAGGGCCGACAGAAAGGAGAAGAGATGCGTTTTTGGCCCATCTGAACTTTTTAACCGTCCTTCAAGTCTCCCTTTGAGTCGAGACAACTTGGGACCGTACAAAAACACATTTAGTGCTTTAAGCCCTTGCTGCTGCCTTATTTTGCTTCTCCTGCTGTGACAAAGACAGAAGAGGAGGAAAGGACTTATGATAAGGAAGCTGAATGCAAAGAAAAAGCCGGTATATTGACTTATTGGGCTTTGTGGAGCGGCTATCCTGCTCCAGACTTGGATGTAGACCAAGCGTTATCGCTAGTATGAGCCAGGCACAGGGAGGGGAAGGGATAGGCCTGATCCATCCCCTGCCTCGAGACCCTATCTCTCAGTTAAAGCTACACAGACTTGGCCTTTCACTGAAGGCCATGGGGTGCAGAGCCTGCGGGGTCAGATCCCTTTTAAAAAGCCAAAGCTATCTCCTAAAAGCAAATTCCGTCACAAAGCTGTGTTCCACTGAGAAAGATAATGCTTTGCAGCTCTCCACCGCTGATGTCACCGACTAAATCTCACATCTAATGGCAAACGACGGGGGATAGGCACGAGTTAGAGGCAGTAAAACACTGGCTCGAAATGGCACGGCTGAGGCAACCCAGGTCACCGTGCTCATGAATCTGCGGTACTGAAGTCATTAACAAGCCGCAGCATTTTGCCATACACACACACACACACACACACACACACACACACACACACACACACACACACACACACACACACACACACACACACACACACACACACATTCCTTTCATTCCTCTTCAAAGCAGCGACACACTGTAGGATATCACACATTGCACTTTTTGCAAACAGGTAGACAGGAGAAAAAAAAAACAAAAAAAAAACCATCAAATAGCCGCTACTGAGCAAGTCCTTGGAGTGTGAATTTCGCTCCACACCCACATAAAGTTCGCTCAGGGTCTACACAAATGAGACTGTCTCTGGGGAAGGTGATTGGCTAGAGATTGCAGTGGCAAGGGTTCCCACTGAGGGACGAATGTACAATAGGGCCCTGAGGGGCCTGTTGGAGAAGGGCGTTTAGCCTCCAAGTGGCCCCCTGTGGTAACTCTATCTCAGGGGTGGTGGGGGGCCCTCAGCTGGAGCTAAGTGGAGGTGTGTAAGTCACTGTTCCTCCCCTCCGGCTGTACCACCTCCCCGAGCTGGGAAATAGAATTAGAGACTGATGGTTTTGGTTCTTTTCCTGCTTGGTCTCTTTGACGGGTGGGAGCACTTTGTGTTGCATGTCACAGATAACCTTGACAAGCAATGTGTCACATAAAAGTGTCACCTGGATGGGTATTTTTGCGCTTGGTGAGGAGATATCTGGTATGTAAGGCCTATGGGCCTGTTAAGAAGCATCTCGATTTTCAGAGCTCTCAAATTATTAGTAGTTTTGATGTCATTATGCTCCACTTGAATTGAGAGCTTCGAATAAAAACGTTTCCAAGCAGTCTGACGTGCTGGACAAATACACTGCAGTGTGTTTTCTGCCTCCTTTCTTTTGCTATTCTGTTGCACAGCCGCTGTCCAGAGTGCTGATCCTGGTGCTGTCCAAGGCACTGATCGTCAACTGAAACCCTGTTTGCCAGAGGAGTTAGAGCAGTAGGTTGACATAGTACAATCTTGCACTACGTTATGTAAATACAAATATTTACCTAATCTGGAGCACCATATTTTCATTAGGACTTTTCTTGAGTTTTATGGGTTGCATCATATGTATAATATGTATAATTTACCCTCATGGAATATATGTATAAGTATCAAAATAAGTTCATATGACAAATTATGAAGACATGATATCAGGATGAAATTTGTCATTTACATTCCAAGTGCACATATCCTGTTGTTTCAGCCACCAATCACCATGTTATGATGATTTCTTTTTTTCTATGCTTTTCCAGGCTTCAACAGAAACACTTGAACCTGAATCGCTCGGTCATATTCGGCAGATGTGAAAGCAGAATATGCATAAGTGCGTTGATATTGTTTGCAGAAGGAAACGCCAAGCTCAGCACAGCAGGTACTGGGAAGTGATGATAATAATTTCCCCCCGAGGGAAGCATAGCCTCGCAGCCTACAGGTGGAGGCCGGATGCTTATGCAACACTACTCAGAGCTGGAGCAGCAAGCTGGAGCACAGCCTTCAAAAAGAGAGGAGAAAAAAGTCGGATCTGTCGCTTGCATCACTGTTAAAAAGCTCCAGCGAACAACTTAGACAGCCTGACTTGAGTTGTTTTTTTTTTACTTAAAATTAACTCTTTAGACAGCAAGGATCCTCTTCTAGGGATTCCACCATGTTGCATGTCTGACAGGAATTCTGAATAGACAAGAAGCTAGAAAGCCTCTGAAAAAAAAAAGAAAAAGAAAACAGCCCATGAATGACCATAAAATGAACATACTTAGACTGTAAACTTCTCCACTAATGTGTACTCAAGTACAGTACTTAGATACATTCCAGCGCTGGCTTTGAGCAGAGAAGTGAGAGCAGACAGGGCAGTAAAACGTACGGCCCTGTGATTTATTCCTCCCCTTCTCCCGGAGATGCTCTGAGTGGTAAGTTCATGGGATATCCCGGCACCATTTGACACGAGCCTCTTCTGCAAGGAGCTTCTCACACCCATACCCAGGAGTAAATTACCACGGCTGAGGTGCGATACTGGTTGCTCCGATATTGGTCCATCTGGCTGTTTTTGCACGTCAGAATGTAGCTAAAATACTCCTCTTTATTGATACGGTCGGGGAGCCATTTCCAGGGCGGCCTGCAGCCTGATGGAAGACACTCTTGTCGGAAATGCTGGCAGAGCCATTTTAGGGCTTCACCCTGCCATCACCCCGGAATCAGCAGGTGAGGGCTGGCGTGACGGAGCAGCTCCCCGAAGGCTCTTGTAACACATTTTCACCGGGCATGGGCACAGGCATCCGGAAGGTGGGCGGACGGGGGTGGGGGGCAGAGGCCCGCGAGGACGCCACCTGCGATCATAACGATGGCGTCTCTCTCTCTCTCTCTCTGGCCGGGCGACCTGCGCGGCTCACAGTAAACAGGCTTTGACACCGCCGCTAAAAAATGTTTCGCCGGCCACTTGATCCCGCCAGGAGAGTGAGGGTTTCGCTAATGCACTTTGACACCGCCGTATATGAACATCACGCTTCGTCTCCCGCTCGCAATAATGTATGTGAATTGTGAACATTACAGATTCACTGTGTGTTTGCATTACTGTGGTGACTGTGCACAGTGTAGATCCACATAATGTTTTTTTTTGTGTGTGTGTGTATGTATGTGTGTGGGGGGCTGCTCAATTGAGAAAAACGATGGTGGCCGCGTGTGCTCTGGGTAACTAGGGATACGATATACAATGGATACGATATACAATGCAGACTACAAGGCTATAGATACAGCATCTACATATATGGTGGAGAAGAGAAAGCTGGCCAGCACGTTTCTGTCATTTCTGGATCGGCAATTGAGAATTCCGGTTTTACGCTGAAGTCCGCAGAGAGCTCAGATCATACGCAGAGCTAGCAGCTGATTAGACGGATTGATTTCCTGTTAAGACTCTGCTCCCTAACGACCTTATGAATCAAACACAGCAAACTAATAAACAATGAGTGTCGTTATTTGATTCCGTGCGGGGCGTGCTGGCGCGGGGGCAAAACATTTTCTGGAAAAAGCTTGATGCATCTGATACTTCCTGCTGGGCTGCACGGATAAATCTCGCCCTGTTGTGGGATAAAGACAACAAGGTGAGGCAACGGACTGGCATCGCGCCACTCCATCTTTGGCCCTCTCTCTTTCTGTCTTTTTTCAGCCTGTCTTTACTGCATCATTCTCTTTCACCCCTCTTATCTCGTCATCTATCTTTCTGTCAGCTCCCTCCCTCCTTTACAACGCGGACACATCTGTTCGGTCCTCCTTCGCCGCCAACGTTGTGCGGTGAGAAATGTTGCCTTAAGCCCTGAAACATCCGAAAAGCCAAGAACGCAAGACAATAAAGGGGGATATATTCTCGGGGAGCGTTCTTAGCCACTGCCCACAGCTAGCTGTTAACATCATTTTTCATTGCTGGAGACATTCTTCTTACTGGGAGCAGTCTAACTTTGTAAAACACATAAGTGATAAACCCCTCCAACTTCAATTTTTCTCAGGCATTGACTGATTTACAGTAATTCTCCTTATTGTAGTTGTGCTGAGCAGAAGACATTATTCTGTATTGGATTACAATGGCAGTGAAGGTTATTTCCAACTTTAGGAAACTGCACTTTTTCAATCAACCTCAGCTCAACAGTGTTGTAAAATAGGAATGATGGCGAGGGTTTGAGGTCATTCTATTGATGTGCTAGGGACCACTTAACAGCATAATTTAACCTTGATGGAGGAGCACTTCTTCTTTCTTTCCGTGATGAAAAGCGATTAGGCAATGCAACACCTTTGCCATTCCTTAATGCAAATCTTCCATTCAGCCCAATTAGCCTTTCTTCCAGAGCGCACACTTCTATTCAAGCTGTCAGTCGGAGGAGCATTAGCCTTCACAACCTGTGTTTGTGCTGCAGGCCCAATAAGGCAGCGCCTGTCTCAGGCATGGCTGCTGACTGCCAGATGAGCGAGAGCCATTTCAGAATGATGGGAAGTGCCACTCTGGGATGTGGTACTGAAGAGTGACAAATTCAGCAAAACTGTCACACAAAAATAAGCTTTTAGGTTGACACAGACACATCCGGGAAGATGTCAGTGGACGGGCAGTCCATGCATACTGCCATCAAAACTCTTTATACAATCTTTGCTTTTTTGTAATGAGTTGTGTGCGGTTACAATTTCAACTTTATCCCGGCAACACTTTTCTGAACTCAAAGGTCGGCTGTTGCTGAACCGCAAGTGTGAAGAGTGTAACTTGATGGAGACAGATTAATGTCAGCCTGTGTTGGGACTGGAGGTGTGGGGAGGCCGTTAGCCACCCGCTAACAAGAAGTGTGCCCGGTTAATCCCAAAATTGATTCGTTTAGTTGGGAGTCTGCTCTTTTTAGCCGGCTCGGTAACACTGGTAAGCCTGCGATCAAGGGGTCACCGGGGTTTTGTGGACAAGATTTACGGGCTGCTGTGTCCAGTCACCAGGGCTAAGTTGCTCACGCAGGGAAACTGGTAAAAACTTGCTTCCTGCCACAGCGTCCAGACGTGGAGGCTTTGGAGTTACTACCACATTTTGGAGTAATAACACCATTCGCCGAGTAATAAAAGTAAAATAACCAATAGTGTCACTAATCGCTTAGTAGTTAGCAGCGGGATTTGTATTTGATGAAAAAAGAAGAAACAGTAGTTTTAGATTTAATGCTCATTTGTGCAGCCCGTGCACACAGTCTGCATTATAAATTGCGGTTTGGTGTTTGGCACCGTCCCTCAGAGCTGGTGTTTCCATCATGAATGCTTTTCCTGGCTGTGACCTTGCCAGCGCCCTGTCTGTCTGTCAGCTAGCTGCACTAAAAAGGCTAAAGCAATCTGGCAGCCTCCCCCGGATAAAAGGGAGGGGTGACAGGAGAAACAAGGGTGGAGGAGTGATGGGGAGATGTGACCTTTCTGCTTCCAGAGAATTGTTTTTAGGTAAACAGCCTCTCAGAAATGAGCCAAACGGCAGGTCGGCAAAACACTTCTTCAGAAGTGGGGAGTCTGCCTCGTTTCACTCACATTTCACTGAATTCCTCCAGAGCTTTTGGGAGTCCAGCTTTTGTATTGCAATCATCAAACATCAAATGTGTATTATCTCAAATTAAATACTTCAGTGAGGTTGTGAACACAGAAACAGGATTGTTTTGAACAAAGTCAACTTCATTGCAAATTCAAAGTTAATATCTCTGGCACATGAAGTTTCCGAGCTTTGATATTTTAGCACTTTCATCAAAGAATGAAACAGAAAAGCATGAGGAATGTGAACTTGAAAACGACGGATCAGAGGCCTCCTGACTAAAGGGTACGTTTATTCAAGTCTTTGTGAGTAACTCGCGAATTGGCTGGTTTTGCGACCTCACCGGCACATTGGAACATGTCCTTTTGAGTGAAACACAATGCATACTGATGCTGTCCTGACTTACCAAGGGCAACGCCACAGCGACCGGCAGCTAATGCCGCGGCTTTTTGTGATGTAAAGGCGGTCTTTAAAAAAAAAAAAAAAAACGCGCCGAGGTCTCCATCTGCGAGCGGCGGGGGGTAATGACAAAGGCTCGGAGAGGAGGTCACGTATACGCACAGCGTCGGCCGTGATGGCTTTTTCAAGACGCTCTCTTGCGGAGACAAAAAAAACACACACACAATCTCTCGCCCGCCCTGCCTCTGCCTCACGAGCGCGCACACCCGCCGCGGCACGGGCGGCTCCCTCAACCAGAAAGGAGACTGAGATTGGAAATAAAGACCATCCTCTGTGTCTGAGGACTCTGAATGGGAGCCGTAATGTTTTCAATTTGAGCCCCGAGAGCAATAATGGAGCTCATTCTACACCACCTAGATACTGTAGTGCTGTTCGCCTTAAAGCTTTAGGATTCCATCATCCTTCACTCTCTCAGCCCCCCCACCCCCCCGTACGCATTCATGAAGGGATTAATTTGCGGGATAAAAAGACACAGGTCTTGTCGACAGTAGGGGGTGGAACAAAAAAAAAGGTGAATTATGGGGGGGTAAAAAGAGAAAGAAAGGCGATAAATGGATGAGGAGGTGAGGGGCCGGTGAATATACCACTGTGTTTGACTCGGGTTGTGATTTCAAACTCTGGCCTTTGAATGACGCCTGCTCTGAGCCGTTTCATTCATCCGCACGACATAAGGATTCAATTTGACAGCAGAGATTGAGTCAAGTGTCCCACATCACTCATAGCGTTAACATGCCAACGAGAGACTCATTCTCTTTTTTTTCCACCTGAGAAGAGAGGGTAAATTTATTTGGGCTGTGAAATGTAATCCAGATTATTGTCTCAGCTGCCGTGCAACTGTTGGTATCCTTTTGCACAATCACCGGGGAAATAATATGAGATGCAGCTGCTGAATGAAATGCAATTGCGAAATATTCAGATCAAGTATGAAAAAAAAAACACGATTACCTCTGTTGACTTAAATAAATTGATATTAGAACTGCTTGTGTATCCTTGAAGACTTTTATGTCATCGCTCGGTAAAAAGCAATTGAAAAAGCGCAGAAGTGGTACCAAAGGTGTCGTATAATCCGATCTGAGAGGGAAAACTTTAGATGCAGACTAGAATGTCAGTGAATTAAAGTCCCAAGGACAGCACAGAGGAACGCTTTCTTTTGAGCACAACAAAGCAAATACAGAGTTTCAGCACTGCAGTTTCATTCATGACTCCGGCCCTTATATCTGACGAAAGTGTGTGCAAGTACAAAGGACATGGTAGCCTGTCTGACCTTAAAGGAAGGAAAAAAAAAAAGGAGATGTCTAAGGAGACAGGAGTGTGGAAAAAAAACCAGAGGAGAGTCAAAGAAGAAGTAGAAGGGAGATAACATTCTTTTTAAATGAATAGACAATGACGGTCTCTTTCCTCAAAACGCTGTTAAATCTGCGTGTCTGAATTTCCTGCTCCATCAATCAGAAACAAAAGCCCAAGTCTGTGTAGACAAATTTAACCGCCGATGCTTCTCAGCTTTGCCCTTTATGTCCATCTCTCACCAAAAGAGGCATCGGGGCATCGTGAAGATCCTCGTTTGTGTGCTTTTCATGCCCATCAAAGAACAAAAACTACTTGTCTGCATCCCTCCGTGCCTATCATTTCGTCGCCAACAAGTTAATCCCTTTGTCTGCTTTGGCAGTAAGAGACAGCGTGTCTCAAAGACACTGTGGATTCATGCCCAAACACAAAGTGAAATTTGGAGGAATACTACTTTTGAGGGTTTTCTTTAAACCGCGAACGCAACCGAATCTCATCCTTCCGCAGAGCGCAACAGATAGTCCCCCACCGGCGTCTTGGCGCCTGTCTGCTATTAGCCTTAAATACTGTAGCCTTTTCATGCTAATACAAGTGAAAGGCGGTGATCGAAGAGATGCTCATGATGGGGGTGGGGGTGGGGGGCCGGTGTCCATGGGCATGTTTGTGTCCTAAGAAGACCGTGAAGGTTCATGTCCTCTCGGTTCTAACAGTATGCCAACACTTGGAAAGGTACCTGAGCTTTAATTTTCAAAGGATGACTGATCTTAAGCAGCTATCCATCACTGGACGATGAGCGACAGATAAGGTGTAGTTTGATTGAACTGCAAGGACGGACGGGGGGGGAGCACTGTGTAGGTACAGCACATTTTATTATCAGTCAGTCCAAACAGAGACTCCTCTCTTTGATGTGATTAGCACAAAACTCATTAGTCATTACAGGGACTATAAATGTTCTTTATTTCCTGGAGGTAAGCTGGTATACAGCTTTTTTTTGTCTTTTTTTCAGTGGGGAAAGGAGGTTTGGAAGACTTTAGATGATTTTATATTTTAATTCATTCCTCCCTTGTCACATTCATTTAGCAAAATTAAAAAACTCAAATAGTTACATCAAAGAGATGTTATTTGAGTGGGCCACGGGGCACACACAATTAGCACTCATTAGAGATGGAACATTATCTTTCCAAAGAGCTGGTAATTTCTCACAACGGCTCCCACCTTGAACGCAGGAAGAAGAAATGCAGAAAAGTAAAGAGTCTTATGCAAAGTTTGCCTGTAATGGGAGTTGACCATCACCTTTCAACAGCTAATTGCAGTAGGAGGTCAACCTATATCGAAGGAGTTCACGATAGCAATCTAAAGTTTCTCAGACAATGTACACAGCATCTTGAATTACAATTAAATTAAATCAAATTACCCAGAGGTCTCATCAGGACACATTAAGTGGGGTGTGCAGTTCATCTTGCAAGTGCAAAAACAATTCAATTAAAGCATTAACGAACAGCGGTACTATAAACATTTAAGCCATGTCTCATGTAAAATGGATTCACAAAGTTCTTGCAGTTGTCAACATATTAATGACTATACATTATTTCTTTAAAAAATAAGGGAGGAAATGCATTTTGTGTGACACTAGTGAGAAACTTGTAATAAATATTTAGCTAATTCACTCTCGTCAAACCCATGAAAGCCCCCGTTTACCCCGGTGTGACAGCTCCGAGGACCATTGCAGAGCAGCCTGGCAGCTGGTTATGCCTGCAGAGGATAAAGGTGATTTGCAAAAAAACCCAAAACAGATGCACCTCCTAAGTGCTAAAAAAGGGAGCGGTAATGAAAGCTCGTGTTCATTTAGGCCTCCTGTCTTTTTCCGGTGGAGGCAAGACAGGACAGCTTCATCAGGCGTTTTTTTTTTTTTTTCCCTTCTCCTTTTCTTTTTTTTTTTTTCCCCAGGAACAGGATGTGTGTGCCAGCGCGGTGATGGCCGGCAGGTTTATCTAAGCTGACAGAGATGAATCTCCCAGCAGAGGGCTGGGCCTGTTCAGCTGTCCTGCTGAGGGGGAGCCCACACCAGGCCTGACATTAAATTATTTCAGGAGGTAATTAGTCTTCTGTTTTTCACCGAGATGCCAAGCGCTCTCGATCCCGCGCTCTCATGCGCGCAGCCATGTCGCCCGTGTCAGACAGGCCTCCGACTATAGATAAAGAGCGGAAAGAATAAGTAGTCAGAAAACATTTCACTTATCTTGTAAGTGGTTACAAAAAGAAAAAAAAAAGTAAAAGTCATAGAGCACAAGAGGACCGAGCGGCTAAGAATGTCAACAGACAGGATTCCTCCAGACGAAAAGCCCAAAGAATCACAGTTATTATTCAGGAGAGAAGAGCCCCCGTCGCCCTCCTTCCTCCACAGTTAAACTCTCAGTTTCTAATGTGGTTAATGACACCAAATTAAAGACTGCGCTGTCTGACTCGATGGCAACAGAAATTACTAACTTCACTTATTCAGCGGGAAGACTTCCAGGAACGAGTGCTAGATATGATTACAGTTCAACGGAGGTGTTAGGCTCCCCTCCTCTCCCGTTTTTCTTCTCTCTCTGCCTGGCGCTATGTCCCACGCCGGGTCCTTTTTAACGTGCATCTGAAGTCAAATTAATGTTGATGTCCCATCAAGGAAAATATGATTTGTGCTGTCACGTTATGAATATTGCTGCCTTTATGGACTATATTATGCAAAGTCATGCAAATTAGATACGCAGCTATCAGAGAAAACAACCCTTAATTTTGTCCTTCTGCTTTTCTTGTGTTTAGCGTGTAATGTGGTTATGCGTGCTGCCAGCAAATGAAAAGTCACTTTCATGGCATATTATTTCCTCATGTCGCCCGCTGATCAAGTGGTGCATCCATTACCGCCACCTCATCCGAAAGACAAACAAACAGAGAGCCTCTTAAGGCATAAACTTTCTGCCGAGAGTTTCTGTGAACTGCGGCAACTTCCCCTCAAAACACACAGCCCTGACCCATGGCCGCACTGGTTCTGTTTGTAAATGAAGGTGCTGAGGTGTAAAACGCCTTCAAAGTAATCATTGCACCCCCACCTCCTCGCTCACATCCGCCAGTGACAACACATAACACGACACACTAGTTTACAGTTACTTAGATCAGCCTGTGGCTCCCTTCTCTCATTCAGTGGGTCATTTGAGGGGTAAAGAGTAATTTACCATGAAAATCCAATTGCTTTAATCTAATTTCCTTTGATATAATTCACAATAGGCTTACAGCCACAAAGCGTTTACCTAGCCGAAACAGTGGAAGTGCCCCTGGGGGACAATTATAGTCGAGCTACAGGTACCTCACTCCAGCATCTCCTGCCACTGGATTTACAGTGGAAAGAGGAAGATGAGAAGAAATATGAGCGAGGGGTGGGGGGAGGGGTGGGGGTGGGGTGGGGTGGGGGGGGGGGGCACAGAGGTGAAACTGCAAATTCTAGTATCATTTTTGCATTTTCCACATCAGTGTGGGGGTGTAACGAAAAGCCTGACCACAAACAAAGAGAGCTTTTGTTTATGTACTGCGGGTCATCAGGCAGCCATTATCCTATAATGCAATCCTTTTTATATCTGTGTTACTTCACCATTACTGGTAACTAAAACGCCTCTTAGAAAATAATGGGGAAGGGGGAGGGTGGAGACGACGCATTTTTGGCACTCTCGCAGTAAATAAACACAGAGTAAATATTAATAGTGATTCATGACACAACAGTATAGTAATGAAAACATTCTGGAGTGGCAATTACTGTTCATTTCCTAAGAAGCATAGCAGTTTCGTGACTGGCTCTGGACCGAGAGCCAGGATCCTCAATATCCCCCGCTGCTCCGAAAATTGCAGTGGACACGCTGGCTAATCGATTGCACTCCTGCTGGAAATGGCTCAAACAAAAAGTTGCACTTCCATGTGGCACATCTGATGGATTTTTGGTAATTTCTTGACCGTCTGTGTTGGTGCAAGAAAATGAGGTGAAAAGGAATTACAGACAGGCGGAGGCCGTGGCCAATCCGCTCCTCTCATCCCCGTTGTCGGAGCATTTTACTCTCTGTCTGGTAAACAAACCGCGACATTCATTTCATTTTTGGAAAGGAGCTGAACTCTTTTCAGGACGAAAACAATATCCTGAATGAGGTGAGTCACAAGGCATCATTATTCATCATATGCCACCGACGGGAGATGCCGTGGCCTCCGTATAACACTCCGTCTCCTGCTAAATGAACACACTCCGCCAACTAAAGGCCTACGTGCAACTTTGCAATTGTTCCAGTTCATTTTGTCGCTCGTCTCACATTAGGGATGCAAAGAGGCACGCTACCAAATGTGTTTACCCAAGCCGCTGTTGTCAACACTACAAGAAAGGTAATTCTGTTTTAATTACATAATTGTATAAACCGGCGCCTGATAATAACTCAGTTTACATGGCTGAGGCATTCGCTATGTCGAGGTTTTGGAACGTCCATAGAAGATGCTAGAATCACCTGGCTGTAAATATCTCGCCGAAAGTAACTCATTTCCCATCCTGCTTAAATTACAGCCTTGAGGCGAACAGGGAACTAATGTTTTTGCAGCCTGTGTTTATTTTCCACAAAGAGTCGATGCATCAACTGTACAGGCGCTGTAGCCAGGTAACTAAGAGGCTGCAGGCAAGCATGTGTGTGCTCAGGCACCGGTGGGGGAAATTAAAATCTGCATGAAATGGTTTCACTCTCTAAAAAGTGTGAGCTGGCTGCTTTCTGAGGTGAACTGAGGAGGGGGGAGTGACACGTTTGGGCCGACATGCCAAGTCCATGCGACCCTGTGCTTCCCAGAGGAGCCTGTCACGCAAGGGGTCTCGGGGTCTCGTCCCGCCGTGGTCCTAGGGCTGCCCTTCTGACACGTAACGGCGGGCAGTCACGCGTGCAGCTCATCGCACATCGGATGCGTGAAATACCGGCAAGGAGGGGTGGTGGGGAGATGTGCAAAGGTGTGTGGCGCTCTCCCCTGCGGCCCGACACCAGCTCTTTGGGGATGGCCCCAGCACTGAACCGAACCGATTCAGTCCAAAGCGACCAGGGGCGAGGCGGGGCGAGGTGGGACGAGGCGGGGTGGGGCGGGGCAGGGGTGGGGTTATTGATTGGCTGTTCTGACTGCTCCGATATCCTGTTGTTGGTTGACAGAAGGTGGACAGAGGGATTTTGGAGGAGCCTGTGTTTGAGATGTGTTTGCATGGTAAATCACAGCGAGCCAGCTGCTTTAGTCTCCTGTACTTATTTTATTTCACAGGTCTGTGAGCCACTTCACAGCCTGCCTGACTCCCCTCCCAAGCCATTCAGCACGGATGACCTGCGCTGGCTCAGCGGCGTGCATTCCCCTTTTTTTTTTCTTTTTTTGGGTTTGGGGGGGGGCGGTGATGCCTGCACTGCAACGCTCACACACCCGCATGTCTTTGCAGCAGTTTATCATTTCTCAATGTCATTTTTAATGAATTTGAGACCACATCAAGTCGTATCCGTCTCAAACCATAAACCGCCATAATAAGTTGGAATAGATCGTTCATGGTAGTCGAGGTTTGCTCTGCCTGTTACCAGCTCTGTAATTGTAATATATTGGACAATCCATCTGAATTATATGCTTCAACCTCTGCCCAGGAACAGCTGCATATTTTTTATACCTTTGTGCAGTCTAGTAAATATATCCAGTTACAGTCCAAAAAGTCCCAACAAAAAAACACATTTAACTGGATTGTTGTTCAAAAATGATCACTGATGAATGCCTGCATTGACATGTTTATTTAATATAATAGTCTATTTTGAAGGTGAAAGCGAAAAGCAACTACGGGAGAGGCGAGATTACAATGAGTAACAACTCTATTATGTCCCTTGTCCTCTATCGCTCGTTTTCCTTCCTCCCTCTAATCTCATTTCACAGGGGACCATGGCGAGTAGGAAGGGAAGTTTTCCTGTCGTATCACACAAGAGACAACTCTTCCACAGGAGGGGGGGAAAAAAATGAAGCGAATAAATAAAGAGAAAATCGAATTCCTTCAGCCGTTGCAGTGAGTGCCAGCCAATGAATCAGCAGAATAAATTCTCCCCGGAGATAAACAAACATGATATTTCTGCTGGGAGCTACAGGACGGAAGGACCGCCGTCGCTCTCGTAAAGTTCAGAGCGCTCCGGACCGTAAAAAGGAGCCGCCTTCTCAATCAGGGGAGCCTGTGGCAGGGAGGCCTTTTTACAGCTGGAGCTATGTGATGAAAACACACAGGAAGCCTTTCACACACACATGCCCTCAAGCAGGACTTTAACACCGCAGATATATAGCCTCATATAGGAAGCCATTAAAGCGGGATTTTGAAGCGCAAGTGTCTCCCAACACACTGTCAAAACACTAAGTGCTCACGGGCTTGATTTACACAAACCGACATGGGAATCAGCAGCATGCTGCGCACTGAAACGATAAAACCCGGACCACGAGTCCTGATTGGAGAGACACACACAAACAACCTTGAACTCTGAACCCCTCACAGACTTCATTTCTGGTTTTGTTTGGCCCGGGCTCTTTGCGAGCGTCGCTTTTGAGTATTTTATCATCTGGATGACTCTGTGGCGATCGAACTCATATATCACTGCCAATAGAGAGAGACATTTGCGGTTTCCGTGTTGCGACTTAGAGACGATAACAAGACAACTGTGACAGTCAAGAGTCAACATTTATGCTGTTGACTTCAAAAGGTCAAAGCCCTGTGCATGTTCCCTTGCCTTTTTCACACCTTCAGGCCGAAGCGCGAGCTGCAGATGCAGGAAAGCCACTCATGTGAAGTGAGACTTGAAAAGAGAAAGCTGGAGCCTCTGTGGAAAACGCATTTGAGGGCTCAATGGGGGGGTGGGGGGTGGGGGGGTAACAAACACGTCTATTTATGCATCCTGCTAATTCAAAAGGCGTCTATAAAGGTTTTAAAAGAAATCAATGTGCACTGGGCTTGTGAAAAAAGACAGAAGCGGACAGCGGCTAGATTATTTACTGGGCCGTTTTGTCTTTCTAGCAAAGGATGTCTGAGTCAAACTTCTTGGCTGAGGTTTTGTCTCTCTCTAATTCATTGGATTGTTTCCAAACACACACCGAACTCTTTGCCTTGACAGGTTAAATGGTTGCCGTAACACAGAGACACATTACTTTGGCACAGGGTGAGTATTTGGGAGGAACAGCGAGGCAAACTGCAGCGCCGCCAGTCTCTCGTCTTGCTTCGACGAAACAACACATAATTGGTCCCAGCACTTGTACAGTTAGGGCTGTATAACACTTGTACGGGGGATGTCAGCTATCTTTGGGGATAAACGGATTCCTGCGGAAATAAAAAGGGCAGATTTTCCTTCCGCCTGTGTAATTACAATCATGACTTCTTTTTTTTATACAAAGTGTGTAGCAGCAAAATGGGCTGTTTAAACAGGTTCTTACGTGCCAGCGTTAACCGTCACTTGTGCGATCACTGCTCCCTGGCGCTGTACAAATCCCGCTTTCTGTATTTTAAGGCGCGAAAGATGAAGGCTCCATCCCACCAGAGCATCTCACTCCAAATCGATAAGAGCCACCGACATTGTGAATGACTGAGCTATCATCCTTCACTATTTATAGCGTGTGATGCTCTGTGAACCATGAAATTAATAAATAGCATGCTCAGTAATTGCCTGGAAACCAAGCGCTGTGGCAAAGTGAGGTATAAAATCAGTGGCATCAGATGGGGTTTTCTAATAAGTTGTCACATTATTGTCAATGACCTTCAAGCAATTAAAACAGTGGAGCAGTAAAAGAGAGAGAGGGTGCGTGTTTGTGGGGAGGGTGCAAGGAGAATAGGGAGGAGGGGTTAAGAGCAGTTGAATTGATGGGAGTGCGGGAGGACTCTATTAGGCTAGTAGGATCTTCATTAAAAGGTACTGATTGAGAGAGAGAGGCCGCCCTGAGAGTAGCAGGCTCACCCGGGGCCTGCTTTAAGCAATCCCCTTCCTAATCTGATGCCAGTGACACCGAGAGCCACCCGGAATCAAAAGCTGCTCCGTTCAGCCCATCGTCAGGAGAGTTTGCTCCACAAGCCTGACGAGCACCGTTGGTGGTTCGCTTTCTTTTTTTTTTAGATATATTAATGGTGCTTTGGTGGAGCTGTGCTGCAAAAAAAAAGAAAAAAAAGAAGAAAACTCTACCAGTGCACATAAAAGGGAGGATTTTACACAGCACAGAATCCAGCTACCAACACTTGGCTGATTTTACAAGCGCATATTATCCACAAGCAGACGGCATTTCAGAGCAAGAAGTGGCCTAATAAAACATAAAAGGCACATACTGTGTGTTCACACTACACTAACAATGAGGTCACAGTCGCCTCCAAATGTGATTTGGACCGTCAGACTTTCACTGTGCTCCAGGAGTGTTTACACCCTTGACTTTTCTTTTTTTTCTTTTCTTTTCTTTTCTTTTTTTTTGCAGTGCAGTTGTTGTCAGATCATCTCATGCAGGTTTTAATGTCTGCCTGCCTGCACAGGGTTATATAAACACAAGAGCAGCCATACTGTAAACCACAGCCACACACCGTTTTCTGTGGATTAACTGTTCCAGCTCATCACACTTACCGGGGCTGCTCATTAGTACATCATGTTAAGCCGGGCTCTAAACTTTCAACATCCCATAATACCGACAGCTTTCGGGGGGAAATCCGGCAGAACAGCCACAGTAATAGCGACTGTCGTGACACAGAAATCAACAGTTTGTAAGCAAATTAGGCGCCAAATGACAGATAAAACTTTGCACTGACATCATGTCATTGTGGCTAATGGGAAGCAGTTTGGCGCGTAGTGAAAATTGTAATAGGCTCTAAAATAGACAGCAAAATACAATAAAGTAAGTGAAAGGCGGCAGAAGTCCCAAATGTTGTGCTTTATCATTAGTAACAGAGCACTGGGAGGCTGCTGTAACAAGTCGAGATGGTAGTGGAGTAGAGGCTACAACACAGTGTCAAATGCACCTCAACACATGTTGAAACACATAACAAATAACATAACATGTTATTTGTCATGTGTTATGTTATGTTTAACAAATCTGAGGCAAATAGTACTGAAAAAAAGTGCTTGAATATTTTAAAAAGAGTCAATGGAGGGACATTGGTAAATGGACGCTTCTCTAGTTTTCATGAGATTTAGTTCACACATCCACATTGTGTCACATTGACCCCATTCACACCCATTCATATGCCGATGAGTATGAACGCATACTGTCCATCTGTCCACATCTGCTCAACAAGTTGCTTCACGTATTTGCATGCATTCATTCTCTGAGGGTGTACCATCAGGGGCAATTTCGAGTTCAGTATCCTGCCCAGTTGTACTTCAACATGTGGGCTGCAGGGGACTGGGATTGAGGACTGGGATTGAACCACTACATTTGTAATGAGCTAATGTCCCTATGATCTGCATAATTGTACTTTACCATAGAATACCACCAACTATGTGTGGTACATCCTAGATGTTTAAAATAACATTTTGGACAGGAATGGGTGTATTCTTAAGTACTTTTTTCATGTCTAGAAATGACCTGAAAATCACAGATACAGTAGGCACATTGTTAGCAATTGATTACAAGCCTCTGAAAAAAAAAACAACCTCACAATATATTCCCTTAAACCTGCCATGTAGAAAAGCTGTATTAAGTGATATTTGTTGGCGGTTTGCAGGCCTTGAAAGGTTATTTGTCAAAGATGCCAGAAAAAGTCCCTTGCTGTGTCATGAATGTGATAACCTGATGAGTGTATTGTCAGCCCGATGTTTTCTTTCATTTTTGCTGCTCAGTGATCCACTATGGTCACCAGCTGGTTGCCAACTTTCACTTTGTCTGTTTGCTGTTCGGTGTTGACAGGTAGCATAAAAATAGCTTCCTGATGCTGCAGCTGGAAATACCGTTGATGAGAGCAAAGAGAGTGAAGGGAAAAAAAAAATGTAACGCTCTGGGCCAGAAAACCAAATCACTGAGCTGAGAGACCTAAAAAATGCTCTGTCAAGGGTAAGTTTGAAGTTAGATGATGTAAACAACACGAATATAAAGGAGGATACATTGAACATATGAATCCTGGTCGGACCGAGGAGTTTGTACCTCCCCAAACCCCCCTGTTTCCGCAGTTTTTTTATTTGTAGGTAACCTACAAATCAGGAAATTTAATGGTTGTGTAGAGGGTATTAACACTGAGCAGATTGGCTTTAGAATACTGTATTTTTATTATTATATTTGTGTAAAAAAAAAAAAGCACTTTAAATGCACCATTGTATTTTCATTTCACCCACAGCACTTGACCCATAAATGTGGAAAATCACATCGCCACAGAGAGAAAAATCAGCTTCATTCAAGTTCATCGCTGGAGCACATCCTTCTGAGTGGAATGAACAAGCAACCTCTCACTCATTAATTAGTCAACCTCTCTACCTGTGGGCCAGTCGGCTGTACTCCACTGTGACTGATGGAACAAGAACAAAGGAGAGGGACCGTGATTACTGATGAGAATTATAAATACATTTCAATTAATAAAAACCTCCCATTGGTCATTGTCTTACAGGTTTTGCAGGTAGTGTAGGCGTGTAACTGGTGAATATTTGCCCGATGTGGTGAGATGGCAGCGGAGGAACAGGAATAGAACAACAGCCATCTCCAGTGCTATTCTAGGTGAATGAACAGGCATAGATAAATCGAGGGAGGAGGAGGAGGAGGCAGGAACAAAGTGAGCGAGGGCAGATGGAGAGAGAGAGAGAGAGAGAGATAGGGAGAGAGAAGGAAAGACGAAAAGATGAGGGTGGATGTCGCCTAGTGCTCTTTAATAACCAGGGCAGCGGAGGTTCAGGATCCAGACATGAGCAACCCAGTGGACACTAGAGAAAGGGCAATGGGGTCACGCGGCACGGAGG
This sequence comes from Karalla daura, assembly GCA_029224185.1. Classification (NCBI taxonomy): domain Eukaryota; kingdom Metazoa; phylum Chordata; class Actinopteri; order Chaetodontiformes; family Leiognathidae; genus Karalla; species Karalla daura. Next base: position 14,092,057 of record CM055195.1, read on the forward strand.
GGGAAGACATACAGCATCGCACCCACAGGAGATTGATGTGTTTCCCAGCAATCTACAAGCCCATAAAAAAGGGCACGGTCCACAGGCAAGCTTAAAAACCAACCAGGGAATTGGTGGACAAAAGTTCATCTGGCACTGTCATAACACTGCAGCATGACAACATAACCTAACAACATCAGCAGCTTCACAAGGTAGGGCACAAGATCTTCTTCTCTTTTTTTTTCCTCACACGCAATGAAAGCTGAAATGTTTATTTGATTTATAGAGGGTGCATGTTTTACAACATAAAGTCAGTCTGAAAAAATCCTCACCTTGTTGTGCTGAGTTGTATTCAAAGCCTCCCTGTGTTGTGCTTTCAAAAGAAATAAACTTCTTTTACACATTGTGTCCTTGGCTCAGGACTTCAAGTAGTAAAGCCCCCCCATTGTTGTTTGCACAACCTATTGGTCACACACTGGCTTGCTTAATAACTCTTACCCTACAGCTCATTTGTTAGATTCCTAGCTTTCACAACAGTCAGCATTCCTCTCTCAATCAAAAATCATTCTTTCCTATTACCTCCAACTGTTACAGTATATGCACAGATGAGGCACGTCTTGGGAATCGGGTGCATTATGACCAACAGCAGAAATAATCGCAATCACAATCATTACCAGAAAAAAAATACACTGATGAAAGGGGTTTCATCTGAGGCAGAGCTTGTAGATGCTGAACCATAGAGCTGTGGGATATATATGTTGCCTTCATTTCTAGTACCAGGCTGGGCCCCCATTTACCCTCAGAACTGCCTTAATTATTTGTGCATATATCCAACAAGGTGCTCAAAACATTCTCCACAGATTTTTGTCCATATTGACTTGCTGCTCATCATCCATGAGGTGAACCTCCCATCCCACCACAATCTAAAGTTGGTCTATCAGATTGAGATCTGGTGACTGTGGAGGTCATTGGACAAGAGTTAACTCATTGTCATGTACAACAAACCAGTTTGAGCTGATTTGAGCTTTGTGACGTGGGTTATCCTTCTCTAAACAGTCTTCAGAAGATGGGCAGACTGTGGTCATTAAGGGATGGACAAAATCAATACAACCATTTTATATTGGTTAATAAGGAGTCCATAGAGTGCCAAAGAAATACCACACCATTATACCCACCACCAGTCTAGACTGTTGATAGGAGGCAACATGGATCAATGTTTTCATGATGTTTACATCAAATTCTGACTCTTCCATCTCAATGTTGAAGCAGAAAATAAATTGCAAGACTTGCAAGACTGTCCAGTTTTGCAGAGTCCTCGTGAACTGTTGCCTCGGTGTCCAGGTCTTATCTGACCCAGTGTGATCTTTTGCCTCTTTTTACCTCACCTGCCTCGAGGTTCAAGTTTTTGCACTGTCAAGATGGTCTTCTGCGTGCCTTGGATGTAATGAGGAGTTATTTGAGTAACTGTTGGACCTCATACTGTCTCTTAAGAGCCTGGTGATTTTCCTCTGACCTATGCCATTGCCGAAGCATTTTAACTGCTGCTCACGAGATATTTTCTCTTATTCGGATCTGTAACCCTGTAACCCCGGAAAATGGTTGTGCCTGAAAAACCCTCTATATCAGCATTTTCTAAAATACTCAGACCGACCAACCATGCCACATTCAGTCACTTCCATGACCTTTCTATCTTCTCCATTCTGATGGTCTAAATACATTGAGTTGTTGCCTTGTAATTGGCTGATCAGCTATTTCCCTAAATGAGCAGTTGGACAGTTGAACCTAATAAAGTGGCTGGTGTGTATACATCATTCCATTAATCAAAAAATGAACAGTGGAGGCATACTGTCAAGAAAAATAAATTAAAAACTATACAAATGTTTTTTAATACAGTGAAAGGAAAGCTTGAAACATGCTTAATTGGTCGTGTTGCTTAATAAGCCGAGAGAAAAAAAAGCTGCCTTGATAAGGGTTGGTGATCTTCAGCAGAGTTTTCATAATGCAAAAAAAAAAACTTTCAGAAAATCATATTCTTACACTGTGTAAAAGGAACAAAAGGCTGACAAGACATGAATATGCTGGTGAGATTGCAAAACTCCTTCAGACGTTCAGCGGGGGATTTCAGGACACGGAAAGCAAGCAAAAGTTTTATGTAGAACCAGCCCAGGTGCCTGACAACAACATGACAGCAACAACAAGCTCAGAGCCAGGTACAGCAACTTCCATCCACCCCCATTCAGTAAATTGTATTTAAGTCCGGCGGGTTTTGCATCTCTGCGTGGGATGACCAGGCATTTCTCAAAGCAGGCCCGTTCAAAGACCTGGTTCTGCTCAGCTCCCAAACCTGACAGCCGGCTGCGAGGGGCGTCATCATTCCTACCACTTGACATAAAAAGTCTCGAGAAGCAGGGTAGAGTGATGTATGTGTTCAGGAATTAAGTGTGGCCCTCAAAGGATATTCTAATATTTGTAATAGACCTTGAAAGGAGAAATGTGCTGTACCAGACCCCTGTGATACACTTAGCTAAGTCTATCATGCCCTAGCTTCAAATCCATATTAGACTCACTTCTAACTATTTTACTTAAGAAAGAGTACAGAAATATTGTCTGAAAAGTTATCATTTTATAGTCACAGATTAATGATGCCTGTTGGGCGGTTTAATTATATCAGTTCATAGTATTTGATGAAGTCCTTCGGCATTTTATAAAATCTGAAACTGAAAAAGAAATATTTGATGGTGAAAGAGTAAAAGAACCAAAACATATTCAAGTATGAACGACTTCCTCAGCTCCTAAGTGGAATTTAAATACAATGTTGAAAGTACAAGAATGGAGGACAGGACTTATTGGTTTCTTTAGTAGAATTTGCAATCTAGAAAAAAAAAATTGGGACAACGTGGTGATCTGCATGTTAAGCAAGAGCACTGCAAGACAGTGCACTGGAAAACCATGGCTATGAATCAGTATCTGAGCCTCACCTTTGAAAGGAGAAAACCGCGACCTTATTACAGCCACATTTCAAGTCTAGGGAGGAACGATTTTTTTTCTCTCTCAAAAGAGTTCATCTTCAAAGAACTGACTCTTTGGCACTTACCTGTGTGTAGAAATGTTACAAAACCCAAGGTAATTTTCAGCATTTCAAAGCCGCATTCATGATGACACCCCAGGTACATACTATAACCTCCCCAAGGACGGTGAAATTTGCATACCGGTTGGACACTGAATACACAGTGGTACGAGCTGCATTATAGTCTGGAGGCATAAAAAAATGTTTCTATTGGATTTTAAGGGCCAAAGTATCTCCCACCAGGTCTCAGTGCCAGCGTTGCGGCAAAGCCATCGTATTGTCTCGCAGTGGGAGATCAAAGCACATTTTGAACTGTGGCACCTTGTTTCAGAGCAGTGGGGACGGTTGCATGAGCATCTTCAAAGGGAGACAAGCTTTATTAATCACCGCGGCGTCTGTGTCAACACTGTGAGGAACTGAAAGGAATACATTTAAAGCTCATAACGCCGGTGATTGAAACATTGTCTTCCGAGCTTTGATTATGCAATGTTTACAGGAAAAGATGTAAAATCCCCACCCACGTCCCCAAAAAAATGAATAAATAAATAAATAAATAAAAGGCGGTTTGCGAACCCCAAATGTTTGAAGTGAATTAGAGCCATTCAGTCTGACTTTAAATTCTTCATAAATAAAGAGTGAGGCAACATTTGGCACCAGCTCTGCTCATTGTGCCCCAACAGAAGAGGTTTCATTCCTCAGCTCTGGGTAGCATTGATCGTCTCGCACCCGCACCTGACTCCGCTCAAAAAAGAGTGCATCCTCAACCTGCGCGATATTCCCATGATGCTTTTTTCATGCTCCGACCGCTGTGACAACCCGGCTTGCAGCTGTGAGGGGAGCATATTTGATTCAACACTGCCTCTAGTGGGCCGAGGCTGCTGCACCCAGATGTACAATAAACAGCTCCAGTGCCAACCAGAGCAGACGCTGCAGTGGAGAAATGTTCATTACCTTATATCTCCTGAACGCTGGTGGATGCCCATATTGAGCTGCTCTCAGACAGGAGGGTTCAAGTCTTATCCGGAGTAATGTGGTTAATCAATTAGAAGTCCTCGTCCCCGGAGGGTATTCACATTAACTTGAGTATAGGTTTTCACTTAGAGTGGATCAGTGATCTCGGCAGTGGCTTCCCCCCCTCTAGACTCCTTTCATTATCTAAAATGAGAGCATATTGAAGGGGGGCACCAAGGTGGAGCAGGTTGGGGGTGTGGCAGAGAGCGGGTCTGCGCGAGCGGGTCACATTCATGTCTCCTGCCACACCTCAGAGCAGAGGTCGGGCCGTTCCCGTCGGGTGGTATCATCCACTGCCATCAGCTGATTATGTGAAATGAAAGAAGACGTATTTGGAGAATATTAAAAAAAAAAAATCAGCAACTCAGACAAGTACAGCCTGTGTCAAAAAAAAAGAGAGAGGAAAAAAAAAATCACATCTTCGCGGTTCCTCGATCTCCCCCCGGCTGCAGTCGTGGTTGGGAGGAATCTATTCAAAACCTCACATAATTCCTTGCTTTCAGTCTCATTCATACAAATGTGTTCATTCTCTCTGGGACAATACTCTATTCAGTGTTTTCTCTGTTAAGTCTCTGTGCCTGGCCTTGCTCTCGATCTCTGCTCTGTTGCAGTCATCCTTCAGAGGACACTCCTCCCGTTTCGTCGGCCGGGGCTTTGTCCTCATTTCAATTCTCTACGTCGGCGAGAGCTGATTAAAAATAAGGCTGAAAATAAATAAAGCACAGTGGAGACAAACCAGACAGGTTCCAGACGGGCCAGAAGACCTCATCTGTCATGTGTCAGTTTTGACAGGGATGCCAAGGAACCAGTTACATCAAGAACTGAGATTATTCTGCAGCTCGGCCGTCCAGGAACTGTTGACAGCAGCCCAGGGGAGAAAAAAACCCACAAACTATCAAACTTTTCACTGCGCGAAAACGTATTAATAGTGACGTTAAAATCTCACACTCCTATACGTCCCAACAATCTGTGCATTTCAGAGTGCACCCCTGGGCAGAGCTGTACTTCCACACATATGCTCAGCGACTTGTGTCAATAAATATGTTTACAGAGTGATCGTGAAATGATAGCTCCATCTGGTTTTGTTCATGAGGTTTTTGTTTTTTTGTTTTTTCCATAACAAACAGCTGCAAGAATGAAATGTTAATTTCAACGTGATGCACAGCATGTTGCATAAAATCACTACATACACCAATGGCAATCACAGTTGAAGCTTTGTGCACCGATATTGTTGTTTAGCAATACTGTCTGTTGACCACTATGAAACCCATCATCGTCTGAGCTGCTCTCACCTTTGCCCAGTTAAGGTTAGAAAAAAAAGATTCACATTAGACACGTCAAAAATCCACCGTGGCGTTTTGACGTTTGCATTATATGAGTGTACTGACAGTACAGAACTGACTCTGGGCTTGTCTCTTTTAATATCCAAATTCTTTTGGTGTCTGTACCTACCCAAGCTAAGTCTGACAACATTAACCACGTGTCAGACGGAGCCTAGGGCGTGAAGGCTCTGTGCATTGTCGAGGAGTTTCTCTGAGCGTGTAATTATGAGAGAAGCATCAATTTCCTCATCCAGCACTCAGCAAGAAGATCCTGGATGTCAGACTATCCCTGTAAAACATATAAAGTCATCACAAGACTTTTTTTTTTCTTTACAGGCAGTATTCAAAGCAAAATGCATTGGCGATGACGGATAGATCGGGCAAGCTTCTCTCCTCCCAAAGACGCTTGGTTAGATCCCATGTGTTAGTAAAAGGGATGAAACAATAGAGAACAAGGAAAAAAGTGCCCCACTGTTGGCTGCTTTGCCTCCCCACCGCCCGAATCTCATCTGTCCTCCAGCCTCCGTCCTCCGATTCCCTTTCCATCATCAGCTCTCTGTACCAGTCTGCTCCCCTTCCAACACTCCATCACGGCAGCATGGAGCCCTGGAGATGTCTCCCTGCTAAGGAGTGATGTAGTGGGCTACGCTAACAGACCCTCTCGGCCACTATTATTAACCAGGCCCAGCCCTCATTTCTCAGGGCCTACAGAAACACGCGCACATACACATATATACACACACACACAGAAGTAGCACACAAAAAGTCCAGAAAAAAACACACACAGTGAGACAGGCACTTCGTTCGATCCTTCACTCGGGATAAGTAGACACTGCATGTTTTCTTACGTTAGAATTAATGTGGCAACAACTACATTTGATTTAACTTTAATTCGGTAGTTGAATTAATGAATTAGCAGCGGTGCATTACAGCGATGACAGGACTATTTTTCCTCAGTCCCACAACTCCAGTGGCCAATGATAAAAGCAGTATTATTACCACAGTATGCAATATTCAAACAAGAGATTTGTCATCTAATGAAGAGAATTACATTTCAGACTGCATGTATAATTCATTGCCATCAACCTTAATCCAGTACTCAGTACTGCAGACACAGACTGCAAATGAAGAGCAGAAACACACAAGTGCTTTGTCTGAATCAATAAACCACTATAGATTAAAATTCAATTCCATCAGATAGGGGTTTTTTGGGCCGTATTTGCGAGGACAAATTTGGGCGTAGCGATTCCCGGAGCACGTGTGTGAGTAGTCATGCATGCACGCTTGCATGCATCCATACAATTCAGTTTTTCTCACATCTTCTCCTGTGGTGCATGAAAGAAATCAGTTTTATTTTTTTGTCCGTCAATGTGTTGCACACTGTGCTTTCTTGCTTGACTGGACTGGTATTCCTTCATTAGTCTACCCTTATCAGCCCGACTGCCATTCCTGTGCGCGAGTGAAAAAAATGCCTTCGCCTTCCAGTGGTGTGTATCGAATTCCTTTACCCCCTAGTACAGCTAGTGCTGCTAGCTAGGAAACAGAGTAAATATAACTGCTCCCTCTCTGGCCCACCAAGGCATTGATTTATACATAGCCCACTGCAGCTGGGAGCAACAAATCTGAGGGGAAGTCAGCTTATTCATAGAACAAAAATATAGTTGTTTCATACACACGCCTCGGAGGATTTGGTTCAGTATAGACGAGGGTTGTCGAGGCAGTGTGTGGCAGTAGGTGCCAACTAGACACAAATGTGGCGCGAGTGTGAGAAACAATGCCAGTTGATGACATTCCCCGAGTTTGTGTTTGTGTCTGTAACGCGCTGCCTGTGGAGTCCGCCCGCGCTCGTTTCGCCTTTTCAGAAACGCCAGTTCCAAGTGAAGCTAATAGACTTATCTGCCTGCATCGAGGTAAAGCTGCACGCAGCAGGAAACCACCTTTGCACTCGGAGAACAATTAAGCAAACGGGAAGGAGAGAGGAAGGAGGAAGAAGCAAGGGAGGGAGGGAGGGAAGGAGGAAGGAGCGGGGCGGGGCGGGCGCAGTCACACGCCTTTCACCTCCGTAACGTCTAAATAATGCAGGAGGAAGCAACAAGCAAGTGTTTGCAAATGCAAAGAAAGAGGGTAAACAGACAGGGACAGATGGGAGAAAAAAGAGGAAGCAGCAGATGGGAGAGATTGAAACAGGCAGAGGAGGGGAGGTGGGGTGTGAGGGTGGTGTGAGGGTGGTGTGTGGGGGGAGGACGGGGGTAGAAAGACGGCAGGAAAAGTATAAAAGGCCCAGGTCGGGAGTACGCTCCTCTGTTGTGAGAGGAACCTTGTTGAGTAAGCCAGTGGCTGCGGCGTCTGGCACAGCATCAGTCCATGTGATCAGACACCGGGCGTCTGGCTCATCACCCAGTCACTTTGTTCCCCCTCTGACAGCCTCCAGGCCTGCCCGCCTGCCTGCCTGCTTGCCTGCCTGACTGACTGACTGTTGGTGAGGGGGAGAGAGGCGCGGAGAGGAGGGGAGGACGCCTCCCGTCGCCGCTCATTGTCAGCGAGGAGGAAATTAGCGACGTGAGGCAATTAAAACTACTGCGAAACGGCGGCTAAAATTAGCTTTCCCAGGGGTCAGCGCAGCACAGGTCGATAGTTCAAAAGGATGAGATCCGACTCCTGCTCGCTCTATTCGTCACACGCGGACAAGAAAACATACAGAAATGCACACGCGCACACACACACACACACACACCAGCAAGATGTATAATGGCTGTCCTGTCCACGTGCCCCGCAGGCCATGATCCCATTGCCCAGATAGAATTCCTAATTGATGTGACAAAGTGCCCCGGAGTGTCCCGTTTCTCTGCAGTGGTTTTCTAAAACGCCGCTCTGACCTCTTTCTCCCCTCACTCTGTCCTTTCGTACGTTATTCCTTTCACGATAAAGTGCGGTTTAAATGGGGCAAGAAGAAAAAAACACACACACACTGGCTCGACATCCGACAATCGGATATTATTATGATTGCCGAATATTGACCGTAGCCACGCGGCGGGGCAGGGACGAGAGGGGGGGGGCAAATCAAACATCACAAAGCTCGGGCTACAAAGCGACGGCCGCGGCAGAAATGAGGAGCGCGGCGGTTCGTCGGCTTTCATCTTGTAAGATAATAGCCCAGTCACTGCTGTTAAGAAGACACGGCTTTAGACTGCGAGGAGGAAACGGGTTTGCCTGGTGGAAGCTTTTAGGAGCTGTCACTCCGAGAAACATGACAGCGCCGCTAAAAATAATGTCCGCTTATAAACTCAATGTCAGGGGCTCGGGGGCGTGTTAGGTGTCTGCTTAAGAGATCGCAGTCTCGAAAAAAAAAAACAACATTCGAGCGCGGGCCGGCCACGCACACGCGCCACGCACGCACACGCAAACGCTATCAATCTCGGTGTTACATTTCGCTGTCAGCGGGCAGCAAACGTAGAATGACACGAGCCGACCCATTCTTTGTTTCCTCATATCTAGATGGATGTTCTTGTTGTGTTTTGTTTCCCATTAATTAAGTGTGGGGGTGTCGGTGTCAGTCACTATTAATTTAGAAGTGGTGATGCGCTCGGCTTTGTTTGTCAGTCTTCCTTTATTACAGCCCAGACCATTGTCAGTGAAAATCATGATTAATTCGTTGAATTTAATGATGTATAATTTGGCAAGTCCGTTTTTTTTTTTTTTGTTGTGTTTTTTTTTCGTTTTTAAATAGCTGTCAACTTGACGGCGCAGGAAAGATGTATTTGGAGGTTGGCTTTCGTGGCATTGCGGGTTTGCATTTGCTAATTGTGATTTGGTTGCTGAGATTGTTTTTAAATAATTCAATTATTGTAAATGAGTTACTGAGAGCTTTATTTTTTGTCACTATATTTATCTCTGCATTAATGTATGTGTTTTCTGTGGTGTGTGTGTGTGTGTTTCTTCCTATTTTCAGAACAGCTGAAAACTACTACCACCGCAGCTTAAGCTGATTTAAGACCATTAAGTGGAAAAAAAAGAGAGAAGAAAAGTGAAACATGAGACATCCAACACCGTACCAGCCAACACACCGGAGCTCAGAGCCTGTGCGGAGAAGCGACGGAAATGCTGATGTGCCTGAGCGCGATGGCTGAACGTCCTTGTGTTCTGACCTTTCACTCTGTGATTTGGCCACTTTGCTCTGCGGGCCTAAAAGACGGCCGGAGATAAACAGGCATTCACTGACCTGTGCAATGAGATCTACTCCGCAGAAAGACATGCAGTAATGCGTCTATCGCATCCTGCCAGACTGTGCTTCCATCTCTAGGGTGTGTGTATGTGTGTGTGTGCGTGTGTGTGTGTGCATGTGTGTGCATCCATGTTCGCCAGCCCCAAACTGTGTACAAGTGAGCGCACATGGGTGTACACACGGGGGGCAGGTGTTTCCGTTTTTTTTTTTTTTTCCTTCTAATTCAGACCGGTATATCGCTCAGAAGTGTTGATGGAGGCCATTTACATTCTGGAATGAGAAACAGATTCAAATTCGGGGACAGTTTCCGAGGCTTATTATTTGCCGTCACTTTCGAATCAAAATCAATTTCTGCAGCCCCTGTTGTTCTCCTCGTGGGCTAAAATATTTTCCCTCCGAAATGTGTCTGATGAAAGGTTTTCTCTGCACAGCCCCCGAGAGCCGGCGTGCTGAGGGGGAGGCTCTGTGCACCGGCGTGTGTGTGTGTGAGTGTGCATGTCATTGGAATTTAAGATGGAAAAGAGCAGTCGACGCTGACCTCAGCCGCCCCACGCTGCTGTGTTTGTTTAGAACAGAGAGAGCGCTTCATACTAAAGACAGATAACATCACCACCAGTAAACACACACACACACAAGGAGGCAGAAACACTGGGCCCAAAAGCCCCTCTCTGTTGCAGTGCATGTTTGTCCTGTGATGTGTTTTGTCTGGAGTGCTGTTTGCCCCCCCCCCACCTCCCCATGCTCGATCAGGTTGGATGAAATCTGCCTCTCCCCGCCGATGGCAGTGACACAGCAGCGGAGGGGGGATACTGATCTGTCAGTGCACCATACAGACAGCACTTAAGAGACTCAGGGTAATGGCTGTTCGCGGGCCCTGTTAAAAACCCTCCCCTGTTGCTGGGGCTTAGTGTCACTTAGGAGGAGGGTGTGAAAGATGCAGCACAATCTGCGGGGACTCTAACTAGATGGCTGCCAACTGTAAAGACGAGCTCTTGTCCAGAGAAATAACAAGAATCTTGGAGCCACTTAAACGCGCAGCTGAACAGTACCCCCCTCCGACTGGTATATGTTCCATATGTCATACATATCTCATTTATACATGTAAAACTTCTATTTTAATAAGGGGTGTCCAACGCAATACTGATATAATATTGTAAAATAGCTAAATTAGGTGGGGGGTTTATGGAAAACCTCTTTACGACAGGATTGGAATATGGAATAAGTGGGCATTAAAACATAAAATTAGGTTGTTCATATGTAAGGCTGGAACATGTGACCTCTTAGTTTGTTCATTGCATTGACACCACTCAACACTGGACACAGTGCTGCTTTAAGCTAAATGCTAGCCCCAGTATAATGAAAATGCTGGTCATTTGCTGTTGAAGAGGCAGCCATAATGTATGTGCAGTTTATGTATGTTCAGTTTACCATGTTAAGCATCTTTATATGGTAATATTTAAACACTAAGTGCAGCCAAAGCTGTCATTGTCCATATTCATATATTGTTATTTGTTTACATCAAAACAAACTAAAGCGTTGGACAAACTGAACTCCCACGACCCCGTGAGATGAAACTGACAAACAAGTGATTTTGTGACAACATAATAATTACATTTCAAGTCAGCAGGTGCCTGTCTCTCAAGAACTGCGCACAAATGTATGACATTGGATTATCCAGAGGAAAAGAAAATCTGGTCGATGATTGTTTTTCCCTCAATTTGTGTCAAAGTAAATTAAAAAAGTATGCAGAAGTATTTAAAACATGCTAAAAGATTAACCTCATTGTTGCAGAGGATATTTTGCATGTATATTGTCATTTTACAAACAAATAAAAATATGATATGATAGATATGATATGATGATATGATAAAATATGATATGATAGTCCCCAAATGTACCTTCAATGTACCTTCATCCCATGGGGTTGTCAGAATAAGAATAAGAATACCTTTAATTGTCCCACAATAGGTTGAATTGTGAATATATCAAACAGCACCCCCAGCTAATTGAGCACAGCATCATCCATACACCCGTTTGCTTTTTGTTCCGTGGGTGTTATCTTATAGATTGAGTAGAGACACAAAAGACGTAGAGTTGGCCATTATTCTGTTGCAACTGTGGGGCTTCATAACTCAATAAGAACATGGCTGTTGGTGATTTATGCCGGCGACCACGGGAGTCCGTACATAAATCACAGAGAGCTCACCTATCGCTTTCACTTATTCATGCTAGCTATTATTTATAACGCCATCGTCTGGCCCTGTGTGATCAATATCCTTAATTCTAATTACATCTCAAGCACTCGCCACTCCGTGTTGTTGGAACAACACGCATTTGCGTCGAAAATGTTAATCAGCGAGGTCAGTGCGAGGCGGACGGGAATCACTGAATGTGGGGAGAGTGGCGGAGCCAGAGGGAGTGTGATTAAGGTGGAGTGGTGCGCTGAGACTATGAGCTTTCTGCTCCCGCCGTGGGATGATGTTGACCTGGAATACCTGCGAGATCAGACATAATCTGTCCTGTTCAGCCGAGGGTCCAAAGTAGTGTAGAAGAAAGGCCAAGACCAGATGAATAGAGAGGGGATCAGCGTTGCCAAACAAACAGAGCTTTTATCCGGAGCCGAGCGGCCTGTTGACACTCCCTATAGTTGGCTATCTCCGCTCCCATCGCCTGTTGACTTTGCTGCTCACTGGATTTGAGACAAGGATCAGACCGGGGCTCAAGTCAAAGTCTTGTGTTCATAATGCCCAGTATGCTAGCAGACACTATAGGACGCTGGGTGTGATAAGGTCTGCTCCCGGCCTCGGTCCCTGCCGGTCCGCCTGCTGTTTAACTTCACAAACACCAGCGGTGGCGACAGCCCCGGTGTAAGACACACCTCGTCCCTCTCCGCGGTGCATGATTAGGGCCTGTGATCGCATCTCGTCGGCACAGCCGGCGGCGAAATGTGTTTGCGTGTTGCTTTTGATCTGATGTGAGCAGGGATGAAGAATCTAATCTGTCCAGCAGGAAACAGAGTGGAAATCTTGACCCCTTACACACCAGCTTTTACTATATACATATATATATATATATATATACACACATGTATATACATATATGTAGTGCAAACACAAAGTCAAAGTTGGCATCAGTGCAAGGCGGGTGAACATCTCAGTGCAGCCTCCAAACTTGCCTAAAGTTGATTATGTGATCGTGCAGGTAAATAAATTGTCCCTGCACAGACGTGACCGGAGTCCCCCTCATCTGCTGTTTGCGCACCCCGAGATTACTCACGTTGATGGATGTGTGTTTGTGCACGGGCACCTGTTCCCTCCGCGTGCTGTTTACTGTAAGGATGAGGAGTCTCTGTAAGCCAGGGCGCTGCTGTGGCAACACGGAAACAAGAGGCGGAGTGACGCTAATCCCGCGGGAAATAAGAAGAGGTGAAACGAAAAGGTCACCCCCCACCACCACCACCACTACCACCACCACCCCAAGGAGGGAGCGGGGTGAAAGATACAACGAGAAATTCATCCAAAGTCAAAGAGGTTTTCCAAGAGTCTTTTGTTGGAGGCCATCCAAGGAGTTAGCTGGAAGCGGCTACATTGCTGACGGTGCCTCCTCAACGCTCCTCACCATTTTATTTTTCTCATTCGTGAGAGGCAAAAAGAGGAAACTTTGCATGTGTAGCAACAGGGTTGACTCCAACACGTAACAATCGATCAATCGACAGAAATCGACTCGTATAATGATAGACGACTATTCTAGTAACTGTCAGTTCATCACCTGCAGCAGGACAAAACGACTTTTCAAACAATTGTCATTCCAGATACCAAACTGTAAATCGATTAATGGACTGATAATCAATTCAATTTCAATAACTGATTTGTTGACTTGAGCCTTTAAAGCACATTTTTGAGTGTTTACCACAAAACGAGGTCAAAACTCTTTTGAAACCACATTTGTCCATTCAAATATCTTCTGGCTCGTTTCTATGACAGCAAGGTGAAGCAAGGTCTTTCTGTGGTTGACAAAACAGCGTGTTTGGAGACTTTTCAACATTTTTCTGACATTTCATAGACCAGCTGATAGAACAGTTGATTGATTAATTGAGAAAACATTCAACAGATTCATCAAAACACAAAAAATAATCACTTGTTGCATCTCTCATGTGAACGCAGAACACCCTGGAAGCACATCTGAATATTTTGCTTTAGCGTGCACAGGTGTGCGTGTGTGTGTGTACGTCTCTACAGAGTCTTCTTCCAGCTTACAAAATACCTCCCAGTGGATAAGTTTCACATGCCCCGACATCAAGTTTTGTCAAACAAGATTTGTCTCGCACTTGTTAAACTAATTGGCCTTCATCCTAAACACGAAACAAATCATGTCATGCATTCCATTATAAATCTACCCCAGTGGAGGTTCCTGTCAATAGCAGAGGAGAAAAAGGAGGAGTGTGCGTCGGGGAAGATGGTGGTGTGGTAGCGGGGGCACAGAGCAGAAACACATCATAGTTGTTGTTTAATTTGATGATGTCTCCAGCGAGAGCAATGTGGGCGTGCTGCTGGCTCAGATCTATCTCCCCCCCCCTCTGTTTGTGAATGTGTTTTTAACCACTAGATCATTGTAGCAATACACTGGTGGCAGCGCTCCGGCATTACCCTGCCTGCAGACATCGATCCTCACAGCTTCATTTACAACGCTATGGATTTCTGCATCAGAGGGGAGGAGTGAGGGAGACAAAGAGAGACAGCGAGTGAGATCGAGGGCGAGCGAAATGAAATTTTTAGAGGCAATTTCGACGAACGCACGAGAATGGCAAATGTCTTAAAACTAAATAGAAACATACGGGCTGCTTTGAAGTCAACATGTATAAACTTCAAAGGGCTGAGGTGGCTTGTTATGTTGTATGTTTTTTTTTAAAAGAGGAGGTGGAGAGGTGGAGTGGACTCGGGGGGATTAAAATATGGCACTTTCGTAAAGTGGAGGAAATGGCTGGAAATAAAATAGAATTGCCAAAAATCACGATATAACATCCTTACTTTTAGTTTCCATTATGGATCAATCGCCGCACCCCCCGTTCTCCTTCAGAGGAAAAACCCTCAGTATACAATAGACAGATTTCCATCAAAATCTAACTCCGATTTTAATTGAATTTTCGAAAGGAAATCTGCAAAAGAAAATCTCATGCAATCTCAGCCCCCCCCCCCCCCCCCCCCCCCCCCCCCCCCCCCCCCCCCTCCACCTCCACTATCCAGCTCTGCAAATAGGAAGCATTAGTGGCCCTTAATTCAGCAGTCAGGTGTCATTACAGAGGAAGGCAGAGCGGGGAGGGGAAATGTAATCAAAGGTCAAACCCTCAAACGGGAGGAAAACAATGACAGAAACCCGCTGGAAATACGGCATTTATGTCTGTCTCATGTTTTAATTTGAGGAAGGTTACCTCCTCCTCTGATGTTTTCATCGGCTGGGGTATTTCTGCCGCCCGACAGCGGATATTCAAGGCGCAGGCTTCTTTTATCTCTTAATTTATTTGTTAATTCCATTCATTCAGGAGCTAAAAACAAGGTTTTCCTCTACTCGAGTTGTGAATGCTCAAGTTGACAGACGACCCTCGTTGCCTGGAGAACACTCGTCTTTCAAAGCATATTGCAAGTGCTCCACTATTACAGTGCTTACAGCCCACCAACCTGGATTTAAGTCACTAGAACGATCATTCAGTCGTGTCATTAAGTCGTCCAGAGTGACGGGTTAATTCTTCAGAGGTACTCTCTGATTTGTTAACTGAGGATTACAGAACAGATCATGTAACTGCTGCGGATAATCAGGGCTGTTCATCAAAACAGGTCCGCAGATTTTTAAAAATCAGACTTGATACAGTTCCCCTAGCTTATTTAGCTCCCAATAATCTTACCGTTTTAAGGGGACTTAGATTGGTAAAGTGGAGTGTTTATCCTCTAGGTTCTCAGGTGGTAACATAGAGGCATCGTATTCAATGACTCCTCGTTTTCCTCAATTTCCCAGGAGGAACTTCCTGAAGGGATCAATAACATTGATATCTGTCTGTCCATCCATCCATCTATCTATCAATCTATCAGAAATGACTCAGATGCTATTTTAAAGTGCTTTTAAAAGCCTGTTTTTTTCTGTGAGTACTATAGTCTGATTCTGTGCAAATCCCTTCCATGGTTTTCTGGCAGTCACAAACAGGCATTACTCTGATTGGCTGTCTTAACCATTTCCCTGTGTGATCACCCCCAATTAAGTGTTAACTTCTGTTTCACAGTCAGACGAGAAATCATATATGAAGGAAAACTTCATGAGTCACATAATTGTTTGGTTTTCTTGCTGCCATTTCAGTAAACAAATCTATAAATGAATTATGTACATATGATTACAATTACAGTGACGCTAATGATGATGTGACTTTTGACTTAGCTAACATCTTTGGGTGGGAAAATATTGATGCAATTCAAGAAGGCCAAGGTAAAAGCTGTCTTTATTGTGGCTCCCCTTTAAACAGGCTTGTTTTAAGCTGTAGCTGGCAGCTATGGAGAGTTATGACAAAGCTGTCATGCACTGACAGTATGACTGTACACAGTGAGAAATACCACACGGAGCAAAACAAGCTGGTGGAGACCAAAGCAAAGCTGCATAGAGATCTGATGTTGGACTTTTGTTTAACAGGTGCTTATGACTGTACATCAAATGAATGATAATGTCACTCCACGGTTGCCTGATGTGAAAACAGGGAACAGGTTGCCAACATTTATCATTATGTCAAAGTGATGCATTTAAAGCTTCATCTGCTGCCCCCAAGTGGCTAAAAACCATCCAGAGGAGAAAAAAAAACTTTATCATGACTGCGGTGCAAAGCAAGACATCAACACAATGAAACTATGATGGCGCCCCGTGATCATAAAAACAACAATATCAAAATAAATAAAGAAGAACGGTGTAAGAACAAAACAAGCTCACGATTAGGTAATCCTGCTCTATGACACATATTGCTCATTCATGACAGATATTGCTTGGGTAATGACATCACATCATTTATTGATAGGCATTTACAAATGCAGAAAGCGTATATTGATGTAATTTGAGTCCTGGCATATAAAGTGGGTCTAGTTAATGTATCCAGGGGGATTTATAATTCATTAATTCTCTGTAGCGCCGATGGTAGAGGCTTAGTATTGAGGATGTGCCAGGAGAGAGGGAGAGCGAGGGAGAGCAGAAGAGAGAGACAGAGAGAGAGAGAGAAAGGGAGAGAGGAAGAGAGAGAGGACAGCGGGCACAAAGTCAAAGGTCAATCCACTGAGGCGTAATATAACATGCACAAATGAATGAGCTCAGTGGCTCTCACTCAAGCCTCACACACTCTCTCTGGTTTTTAGAAGCTTTGAGGGATTTCTTTAATCAGGGGGATCAGAGGGACTTATGAATGTCCACTACCTACACTGCCACGTACAGTGTCTGTGTGTGTGTGTGTTGGAGAGATAGATAGGTCTTTTCTTTAGTGTGGCTCGTAAGGTTATGTGTGCAACAATGCCTGCTACAGATTAATTTCAAAGCAGCAGCAGCCATATTAGATGAGTATTAGATGGAATTCCTCTCCATTCATCTTTCTTCCTATTTACTTAAGGTTTGGACTAAGCCTCTTAGTTCCAATTAAGGGGACAATGCTGCCAACTTTGTGGTCACAGTGTGTAGCAGACTCTTTCCTCTTTTTTAAACATGACAGAACTGTTACAAGCAGCGAGGTTTGTAAAGAAATGGTTTTCCCAGTTTGTTGTGGGGGAACTTTATTGGCCCACAGACAGCCCTGAGACCAACCCTGTCCAACAGCTTAGGGATGGATTGGGGTGTTTGCCAGGCCTAATCTCCAACATCAGTGGTCGACCTCCAAAAAGCTCTTGTGGCTGAGTGGCAGCAGATACAAACCAGCATCCCAAGAAAATCAGTCCAGGCTGGACAAATCTGCACCTCTGGATTCACCAAAAACAAACAGACTGACCAAATCAGTAAATCAGTAAATCATACCTTTAACTTTAATGTGGGAAGACATAGGCATTTATCATAAAAAAATGGAAAAATGTTGCTGAATAACCCAACATCGACTCTACTGGCTGCCGTCAGCGATATTAAATTCTCATGAGTTCTTATGTTTGAGTGTCTACACACTTTTGGTCCTGCAGCTTCCTAATCCCCAGCTTTTGAGATAAATGGTCAAAGCAAACTCATGTTTGAATGTCTTCTTTAACATCCTGATCTATGTTCAAAGTGTTTTTTTTTTTTCCTTTTACTTGAGCGGTGAAGAGTCACACGCTGATTGCCGCAACAGGTAGGTGATGTAATCAGGTCGGGGCCTCGGTGTTCAGTAACCATTTTTGGAAGAACGGTCCTTGCAGGAAAAGAGTGCGAGGATAGAGATATCCCCTAGAGCTCTTATCAGCTCCCACTTCTAGCTGATGCACACAGACACACTTATCCAGAAGAAATGCCTGAGGTACGGATGGGAGCTTCGCAATAGTCAAATGTTGCTCCATCGTCCTTAACACCAGCCGTTGAGATTCAGGCGCATGAGCAGCCACACACACACACACACACACACACACACACACACAAACACATCCATACATATATATATAAACACAGATGGACAAAAAAAAAAAACCTCTGTACAAGAATACAGATACAGACTCACCATGATGCAACTTGCAGTTGTAGACGTGAAAGAACGACAGGAGGTGACTGTTGGAGCTGCCACCGGATGCCACTTTATTCAATTCTTTTCTCTAAGCTGAGTCCTTTTGAAATCTTTATTATTATGATTGTTATTATTATTATTATTATTGTTATTAATATTTATAGGCTGCAACAGTGCCGGAACAATGGCGACCTCTCCTTTTGCTCCTCCTATGCATAAATAACAAATGCGCCAGTGACCGTATGGTATGTGATGCTGAGGAGAATGCTTCATTTCTCTGTTTGGAACTCGCGTTTCTCCCTTTCCTATTGCACCTCGGCTTGTTTGGCTGATAAATGCGAATGAGGATGTAGATCCCCGCAGGATTTGCCGTGATTATGCGCCACTGTAGCATAGCTGAGAAACCCCGGCACGAACACAGGGACCGAAGGACGTATAGGAAAAAAAAAAAAAGAAAAGGAATATCAGAGTCGGACAAGGTTGGGGGGGTGAGAGAGGGGAGCAAGCGGAGAAATCGTGGACCACATGCTGTAGTGAGAGCGCACAGCGGCCGGGGAAGGGGATAAAACAGAAGTCCTATTTGATATTTAATTGGAATTGATCCTGTGGAGCAGCTGAAAATTTTAACAGTGGGCAAATCCATACATTTCAGGCATGGTGCGATGCGCTTCACCTGAATGCGTAAAAGTGTGTATGTGTTTGTCCTTGCACCTTTGTGTGTATATGAGTGTGTGTGTGTGTGTGTGTGTGTGTAACTGTGTGTGTGTGTGTATAACTGTGTGTGTGAACAGATAGAAAGTCTCGCAACACAAGAAGGAGCAGGCAGCAAAAAGCCCTGTGAGTCACACATCAGAGGGCGAGAGGCGAGCAGAGTTAGGGGGAGGGACATGAAAATGAGAAAACAAAACCAAAAGGATGAAGAAGGGGGAGAGGAGAAAAAAAAAGAGAAAGGGGGAGAGAAGACGCAGATGACACGGGAACAGAGAGCAGGAGGTGGGAAGGCAACAGACAAGTTTTAATATTTCTTCAGAGATGATTTATTTATCCACCTTATGGCAACAACACCCGTCTGGGCCAAACAAACCAACAAGATCTTCAATAATGGAGGCATGGGGGGTAGAGGAGATGTTTAGTTTGAGCATTTTCACTACGTGTTGTTTTTTTTTCCCTCAGATATAATGCGAAATCTACCAACTGTTTATTATACACTAATCTTTATTTGGACTATTTTTTTAAATAAAAACCGCCAGACACATTCCACAATTTACCATATGAAAGAGTTTCTTTTTTCTGACTTGACGTGTCGGCTGAATATAAATGCTCAGTCTAACAGCCACGTTTGACTGTTAATGTGGTCTGCAGCTGTATAAGTGTGAACTGGAACAGACGGCCACTCTGTCCCCACAAGTTGTTTCTGCAAAAAAATATTTAAAAAAACCTTAGTAATGAGACCAGATAAAAGAAAAAAAAACATGAAAGTGTGTGTGTGGGGGGGGTACATTACCATGTGTGAAGAGAGGGGGGAAATGCATGCGACGTCCTCCTCGTTCCCACCTCTATCTTTGTCTGTGCGCTGGCACGTGCATGGGCATATATGCACATGTGCACAAACACACAGAGGCACGCAAACAAAAAAAACACAGAAAGCCAGCGCCTAAAGACAAAAGCTGCGCTGCGGAACAAAAGACGACCAAAAAAAGCCATCAAGACACCCGCAGCAGGCGCCCATTGTGATTAATGAAAACAAATATTGGGAGAGAGTGGGGCACGGGCGCGGAGAAACAGCACAAACAATGGAGCAGACAGCATAATGCATTCAGGGTTCGCTGACGGCCCTCTAGTGCAGAATGAGAATAATAGGAGGAGAGAGAAAGTGGGATAGAGGGACGAGAGAGAGAGAGAGAGAGGGAGAGAGGGAGAAGTAGGGGAGGAAGAGGAAACAAGGGCACTAATGCAAAATCCATTCCCCCTAAAAACATCAACACACACACACACACACAAACACACACGCAGCCTGCCAGCTTTCAAAACCGCGGTGCTGTCAGTGCGTCTGTGCTTACACCTGCTATGCCGAACAGCCTCGCTGCAACTGTCTGCACTCCCCGACATGCAAGTGGGGTGTGTGTGCGTGTGTGTGTGTGTGTGTGTGTGTCACACATAGCCATGCACCCCTGCACATTCCCGGTTGCATCTGCGAGAGGCCCAACGGTTCAAAAAAGATAGCGGCGGGGCCCTCAATGTCATGGCTTATTGGGACGTGCACCCCGTCATCGCAGAGTAATGACAGCTATAGGCAATACACCAAATTGCATAGACGGGTCCAGTTTTGAGAGACAGCCTGTGATTTTCCGCTCGTTTCGTAATGGGACCGGTCAGAGGTGATCAATCTGTGGGGTGGTGGCCCGGGAAAATGTTTTGAAATGGACGGCGCTGATTTGCCCAAAACAATCTCGACTCTGTTTTTCTCTCGGCTCTTAGAGCTTTTTCCGGCATCATAGTCCTTAGCTCCGACGTCGATGGTGGAGCCTTTTGACGATAGTGGGCCCTTGAGGACTTCAGCACCGGTGCCAAAGTCAGAGCTCGGCATTTCACTTTGGCTTTAAAAAAGAAGCAATTCCACCACTCGCAAACAAGTGGACAGCAGCGGGTTGAGTCGGTGTTGATAACTCAAGAGGCATGCCCTGAAATGTGTCACATCTCTTTGAGTTTCTCATGTTAAAACCTACTGCCTGTTTAAAGCAACTCATTGTTTAGCTCTTATGTAGTTGTACTGATGAAATACTGCTCCCTTACTGCCAAAACACAGCCTCTTTTATCTGTTTGCTTTCTCTGTTTTTATCATATTTTATTGTAATCTGTTGTCTTTTTTTTTGTTTTTATTTTGAGATCTCCAATCTGTCGCATCCCCAGTGCTTTTGTTATCCGGATCTTTATTCGATCACCGTGTGGGCTTTGTTTTAATGTTCCTCCCCCTTTGTAACACTGCTTCGAAATGAGCCATGTAAATTAAGGTTATTATCGTTGGGGTCCCGTATGACACCGACTGGTAAGGCATGAATTTTAGGCTCCAGTGCTAAATTCAGTTTTAAATGGGTGATCATTTGTAAGCAGCACACTTAAAAGAGCAATTAAACGTCAAGCAAAGTAAATTAGTGGGCTGAGGGCTTCTCACATTAATGCAAAAAAAAAAAATGGGAGGGGTCAGGTGATGAAATACAAAAGAAACATAAATACAGTTTTGTGTAACAGAGATATATATATCCCCCCCCTTTCTGGCTGTCTGAAGTCCGACATTGAAACATGAAAGCTCCCTCTTTGGTCAAACTCCTCATAAATCACATCCACACAAAAGCCATTGCCTGCGTTTAGGGGTCACAAGTTTCCACGGTTTCAATTTTGAGGCATCACAAACCAAAGTGTCGGGCGAAGCAGCGACGCTGTGGCCGACTCCTCAGATGAGCGTCTCTTCTTCTCGGAGGCACACCGACACATCTTAAACTAAAAATCCAGGAGACACCTCTGCTCATTAGGCTGCGGCTAATTAAACCTCTGCTGATTAGTAGTCACCCCTCGGGACCTCACATTCCTCAGAGGAACAAGTGGCATCCGGTGATCCTAAACGTGAAGCTAACTGATGTTGGACTCGACCGTTTGACTCTGGGCCGGGTTCAGCCTGGCCGCCTAAACGTCCCCAGCTTGTGTGATAAGACAAACACAGGGAGGGGGGGGCCTCCAGCAGCTCGATACCCACTGGGAATCAGGGCAACTTATTTCCCTTCATCGGCGGTCCCTAAACAAACACGGCCAGCGGGGCAGGGATGAAAGAGCAAATGTATGTTGTGAGACAAAGGGCAGCCGTGGGAGGAGGGATGGATGCAACAGTCGGGTCCGGCTGTCTGGCCAAAGGCGTCCTTTGGTGGTCTGTGTTATTCCCATCCGGCTTTATTACAGTCTTATCTCGAGGCGAGCCGCACAGCCAGTGAGAACGGGCCAGAGAAGCAGCGCGAGGTGGCGGACCCGGCACACCTGCCGCCTCAGATAAAATAAACATCAGAATTAGGGCGCAATCCTGGCTCCCGCTTCTCAACATTTTCCAGTCGCTTTGCTCCTTCTTATCCCCGGTTGATTAATCCCTCTCTCTTCTCTCTCCCCCTGTTTGGCTCCTCTCTCTCTCTCTCTCTCTCTCTCTCTCTCTCTCTCTTTTCCTCCCTCCCTCCCAGTCCTGTCCGTCCCACCCACCCTCCCTCGCTCATTCCCTGCAGTCCTTCCTGACAGGGCTGTGATAATGGGACAGTAAATTAGGACAGTCTCGTTCTCCACCTATCATCCTCTCAGCTGTTGATGTGATCTCTCACCCGCCAGGTCAAAGGCTAATCGGTGTAAAGCCGTCAGTGCCATGGTCCGAATAATCACTCACTCTGCCCGGCGATATCACAGGTGCCACATAATGCTGTAAACACCACTCTGAACCCCCCCCACCAACCCTACTCCCACCACCCCTCCCACCCACAAACACACCTGCTGCTTTTATGTGCATTTCAGAAGACGCGCGGCTTTCACTTGCCGATGCGAAGATTGAATAATAGCCAGTGTGAAGGTAACGAGCACGCGTTTCTGTGTTTTCGAAGATCAGCCGTGATGGCCACGCTGCCAGTTATTAGTCATCCGGAGACAAAAGTGACTGCTTCTGCCGCTGGCACAATAGCAAGTGTTTACATGGGTTTTTTTAGCCTTTCACGTTCCTCCCTTTGCTGGAAAATCTAATCACTCTCACAGGTTTCACTTAATCACATGAAAAACAAAACCTGAACTATTGAGTCTCTTTAATCCACTTTGTGAATACATATTGGAGAACACAGCTTTCAAATTCCAAAAGGGATTAGTTCTAAACGGCAGAGACAGAGAGGCCTTTGAGGGGAGCTAAAATTACAGGTGGAGTGATCCCTTCTAAAATTATCCAACTCTTTTATATTGCGGCTCTGAAGAATTCATGCTCATGTTTAATTCCCGAGCTCTGATAACGAATGTCTCCTCCAAGCACCTGAAGATTAATAGACTTTTACCAGGTGCTCTCTGTCTTTTTATAACACACTCCAGCTATTTAAACGCTCAGCTGTCTGACTGTCAGCTTACAGCATGAGGTCATTTAGAGGAAGTCTCAACCCATGGACATGCTTACAGAGGGGTATGGCAAATATCGTCTGACACAAATCGGCAGAAAAGTAAACTTGAAGCAGGAAAAAAAAAAATCAATTGCTGATGCAGCTTTTATTTTGAAAGTGCGCGAGCGCTTTGACTCGAACTCGAATGATGTAGTGACGCTTGAGTACAAAAGCGAAAGCAAAGTGTGCAAACACGTTGTCGGTGACAATGCTTTAAGCAGGTGTAACGTCGACCGTGTTTACTGCCGCAGCGTGTTAACATTTGCTAATTAGGAATCCACACAATGTCCCGAGGACCTAATGGAAATAGTGCAGGAATTAGGATAGCTCCTCAGGGGCACAATGAATGACAAACGCAGAGAGAGAGAAAAAAAAAAAAAACGTGTGCCAGATCATCGTAAAAGTCAGTGGAATTTGATGGGAACTTTTTGGAAGATCACGAAACAGAAAAAGGAAATGCAAATTGGGTCTTTGCATCGACTGATGAGGCAGAGACACTCAGCTCCATAAAGTGTAATTTCATTAGAGGTTGTCAGTAGAAGGTGTGCTGAGCAGGGCTGTGAGAGAGTAGAAGAGGAAGAAGAAGTGTGTGTGTGTATGTGTGTGTATGTATACACACACACACACACACACACACACACATATATATATATATATATATATATATATATATATATACACACACATAGGGTTAGGGTTATCCCTAACACAGAAAAAAACAAATCATCAATATTTGGCAGTACTACTGTTGTTTTTTTCCCCAGGAGTACAACTACTCCAGGGGGAAAAAAAAAATAAATAAAATTTTAAAAAAGAGCCCAAGAGTTCCAATCCAATCCCGCAAGGACACAACCAAGAACACAAATCCAGACCCGAGCGGGAGGCGATGAAACCAAACACAACACGAGTCCCTTCCCCTTCCCCTTCTCGCCTGACGCCGGCCGAACTTTGAGTAATGAAAAAGCATATTCAGATTTCACACTCCAACAACAACAAGTAATCAAAGCTGCGGCCCGATGGAGGCGGCAGACCGGGGCGGAGTGACGCCCGCCGCAGCCCTCAGTCACACTCTAAACACCTGTCTTCAAAATGGACACATCAATCCCCATTTCACAGCCCGCCTGGCCTCCTACACTCGCACGCACGCCATGCATATGCAACGTATACGCACACACATACGCACACTCACTCCGAAACCATGCAACCGTTTGCTGATATCGGTTGGAGCAGCTGTTTCAAAAAAAAAAACAAGAAACACACAAAAACGAAAGCAAATAAAGGTTTTATAGTGGGGAAAAAGGTTGTTTTTTGGGGGAAAAGGGAGGTGGGTGTTTATCTACAAAGCTGGGACAGGAGACAGCAAAGGGATAAGGACAGAATGAAGATGGAAAGCAGAGCGGAGCAGAAATCAATGCGTTGCAATGCAGCATAGGGTGATCTGGCTCTCTATCGCTCTTTTTGAGCGGGACGGACTGATTCACAGCCTCGGAGCGGCCGGGGGGGACTGGGCTGCCGCGTTGAGAGAATCGTCCCGGACCGAAAAGAGGGTACTGAGAAGCACTTAGCACCTGGTCCGGGATAATACCCATTCTCCCTCTCTCTCTCTCTTTCTCCCTCTCTCTCTCTCTCGCTCACCCATACACACACACACGCACAAGCACTTTGCCTAATAGAGTAGCAGCAGTAGTCAGCGTTTCCCATGGCAGGCTGTAATCGCATGGCTGGACTCGGTGATGGATTTTGGGTTAGAGGCAGCATCAGCACCACCGCAATAAAGACACACACACACACACAGACACACACACACACACCATTCGCATGTGCATACTTTATTTGTACAAAAGGTTCTGTGTACGAAAGGATTAGCGCTGATGTGAAAGTTAAATGGAAGAGGCACATGAAGGATAATGGTTGTTTTTTTTTTCCGCCTTGCGCACAACACGGGAACAATTCTTGACAGTACAATAATAAAAGCTTGCTGATTTTTTTTTTTTTTGCATTTACCGGGTTTTGTGTGTAGATACAGGGTCCTTAACAATGCAAAGGAATGCCATCTACCTTTATTCTCATATTTTGAGGAAAAAAAACCCCACCAAACATGCATTATTCATAATCTTGTGATTTCTATGAAAGCTAGTTCTTCAATAAATCTAACAAGTTGTGCCGATTTGTGCCTCTCATACTTTTACCCTTGTGCTTTATTCACAAAGATGAACATTACTACTTCTTCTTCTTCAAAAAAAAGAAAGAAATAGCTGTTGATTTGTGTCAAAACCCAGAGCACATGACACTGTTTTGAGAAACCTCAGACTCATCTAACCATCTGGATAAGACTAAAATCCTTCTGCTACAAATTAAAGAAAAAACAACCCAAATTTTGCCTTTGTTTTTAATCTAGAGTAAGAGTTTAGCTGCAGATTACATTATTTATCCGTGCTTATTTTGTACAATGACAAACAAAATGTAGAATCACTCATTCCCACACACACCGTGTTCGCATGCGGTGCATTAACAACTCGCAATGATATACTGTAATTAGTTTTTAACAGCTGGTCTCACAGCTTTACCTGAACTTGAACCCCTCTTCCTCCTTTATATTACAGTGATCCATCCCAGTAATACCCTAACCGTTTGTTTCACATCATTTTTTGTATCACGTTAGCATCAGCTTAGCGGGATGATAAGGTTGAATACCGGGAGGACAGGATGAGGAGCACAGCTTCAACTAGCTTGAGAAAGTTACCTAATTCACTTGTCTAATTCTCTAATGGGCCTTAATACCAGCCTCGTACACCCATAGACTATGCTAATGATATCCTGGGCTTCCCCTGGATGGTGAAACGGATCCACAACAAGTCCAGATGCCACGACTAAACTAAACTCTTTGGATAAAGACGACCTGGGCAAATGAGTGAGTGTCATGTGAAATTCACATGCTGGGTCTGAGCAGTGATGCCAGCTGTACAATAGTCATCATATTGGTGTCATAATGTCAACAACTGTACAAATATATGATCAGTTTCAGTGAACCCACAACAAAACTTTGTTTGCGATCTGAGAGCAATTAACCACTCACATCAGCACCAGAGCCAGATGGCAGGTCAAACTGGTTTTATTGAGTTTCCTTTTTAGTAAACATCTCAGCAAAATTAAATCCCCTCTATTAAAGGGGGTGGCACAGTGTGTGCCTTTTGACTTTTATATTAAAGGTGCTGTGGTTGAATGTGTGTAAGTGTGCGTGTTTTCTATTCATGTGATGAAGCCTCCATGTTATTACAGTAGCTTCACCTGCATGTAATTAGTCATTGGCAATGATTTAACTCGACATAACAAAGTGCAATAACACTGAAAACTATCACTAATTAGTCAAATTTCTTGATGGTTAGATACTATAATACAGCCTCACCACTGCATGTTACATTATGTAATATGTGTCTGCATACTGGGCTTTGAGAGGTTCAGGAAGTTTCCTTGCACACCAGACTGGCACTATACAGAGATATTCAATAGGTCTCTTAAGTGCAATCCAGTTGCCACCACAGCTGAGTCAGACAGTACCCAACATCAGGCAGCTGTACCCAGCACTCTTTTTATGTATGTCGCAGTCATTGCCAGAAGAAAAAAAAAAGAAAGGCTTTGCTGCTGCTGAGATCTTGCTTTTCTTTAAGCGGCCCGGACGTGAAGACAAGGAGCACAGCGATGAAGCAAAAGACGAGCCAGCGGGGAGCAGGTGCATTGAGGCTTTAAGTAGAAATAATTCTAAATCATTTTCCAGTGTTTAACTCGTCAGCCTCAGTCCCCCAACAATTAGACGTTGAGATAACAGGGTTATGTTAGCGGCTTTGAATGGGTAAAAAAAAATCTAAAAACGAAAGACACGTGCACTTGATGGTTTTCTTCTAGACTGAGACTTTTTGTTTTACATTGCAACTCCTGTGAGAGGCACTGTTAGAATGCCAACTCTCCATCTAAACACAGCTCTCAATAGGAATTACGTGTGCCCTCTTGAATCTTATTGTGTGACGGTGAAGTAAATTAAAGCAGAATCCATCACATACTGTATATCATCCTGGTGGACAACTTCATTAAAAATGTGACAGAAAATAGAGTGAATTGCAAGTATGTTGCATAATGCACCATGTATGGGGTTGTATATGTGAGGGCTGGACTATTGATCTTGAATTTAATGAATATAGAAGTGTCCGATGCTGGTGTCACTCGGGTGACAGGCGAGCTAGAGTGAGACAGTTTTGAGGGAAGTATCTCCAAAGACACTTTTTTATACTTGCAAACCATATACATGTACATGTTCATGCTTTTCTTCACGAATGTGTTTATTGAAGTGTGAACACAAATATTTAATTGTTTTTTTTTTTTAAATAAAGTGACACATTTTCATCTTTTGATATCCTGGCTTGCCCATAAAAAGTTAAAATGGATTGCAAAGCATCATGGTCATACAAGAAGGTTAGTGGTTCGATTCCAGCTTGATACTGAACCTCAAACTGCCCTTAATGTTGTGTCATCAGTGTACAACTGTGTGTCTGAATGGTCACCAGCCTCGTCCACCTGTGGTTGATTGAATGAATGTATTTGTCTTTGTAAAAAGCATTTTGAATGCTCATAAAGACCATTTGCTACTGCAACGGCTGTCACAACTCTCTCGGTTAAGTAAAGACTCTTCAGTTATTTACTTTTTTTGTTTTTTTTTGGAAAGTCTCATGTTTGGCACCAATATGTGAAAGCAAGACACAAACTGAGGCTAATCACCAAAGTTCGAGTTCATCAGTTGATGTAAGAGGGTGTAAAGGCTGATTTTGAGGTGACGAAACACTGAGCTGTGATTAGGATCACAGATTTCCATACAGTGTCTGGTTTCCAAAGGCGGGGAGTGGTGAGATAAAGCACGTTTGCTTAGAGGAAAAATCTATACCCGGTGAAGGCTTACGAATGGCTGAATAATTCACAAAGCAACACGCACGCAGCGAGCAGACCGTCGGTAGATGGGAGCGTGATCTGCACGCCGAATCGCACGGGTGCACACTTAGACATATGCAAACTCGCGAACAGGTGTTTCCTCACCTACACGCATCCAGGACCACATTCAGCGTTCGTCCTGAAACTGAATTTGAACACGCTGAGGGGCCACCACCAACTGTGAGCAGATGAATTATGTTCCAGGACCTAACACGATTCCTCCCCACTGTCTGTCTCAACTCCTTGAGTATCGTGTTGGTCCATAAATACCGGGTGAGGGCGATGATGTGAAAACCGGTTGCGACATTAAAAAAAAAGAAAAAAAAGAGGTCATAAAAGCGACAAACAGAAACAGTCATCTCCATCTTATTCAGCCTCACTTCCATTAGTGTGACAATTTCATTAAACAAACATAATGTACAAAATCATTTCCTCGACTTGGCTGGCTCCGAGAAATTAACAGCAACATGGAAGTCATGCATAATGAATGTGAACATTTGCCATCTACAAGTCTCCCACAGTCAAACATTAATTCAACCTCGCGCAGGGTGTGGAAAGGGAGGAGGACGACAAATGGAGCACGGGGAAAGAGGAAGGACTTCAGAGAGGGGAAAAAGTGAGGCATTTGGTGGCGGTCTGACCGTGAGGCTTTGTGGGTTTGGATTGATGGCACTTTGGGTAAAAATAGGAAACTGAAGGAGCAGGAATGGCCCACAATCTGTTGGTACATCAAAAGAACTTTGCTTATGTTTGCTGAAATGAGAAAGGGCCATTATGGCAAGCCCTTCAGAAGTGATACCGCACACACTGATGGGGGCGATAACTTTTCTCATTTCGAAGACAGGAGCAAACAGTTTGTTGTCGAGAGCCGTTAGATTGCGTAACGCCAGGCCCAAAATGTGTCAGCAAGACAAATATTGCAGTATGCATATAGCATAAAAAAAGACAAATATCAAGTAATTAAATTCAAGTCGACAGGGAGTTAAAAGTACACGTCAAGTCAAATGAAGTCAGCCGCTGCTCTTTTCCCATTGATCAAAAACGGGAGAGTTTGACATGACTCTCATGACCGTGCCAGAAACACTTGGCATCACCTCATTCCCTTTGCATAAATCTTACAATCATTTATCTAGACACAACACAACAAAATGCTAATGGTAACATTTTAGGGAGGGGACCTGAGAAGAAAAAAAAAGAAGAAGAAAAAAAAAATCACCCTTCACGAGGTTTGATTTATTACCCGGTACAGCAGGGTCATACATTAATTTCGCTCTTTATATAAAAGGCCTGTTATTTCTGCATGCATAAATAAAAGGCTCAGACAGACATGCACACGTAAACACATGCATAGGAAGTGGTTGGGGGGGGGGCGTGCATGCGGACGAGCACAATCGCAGGCTTCACACTCGGCTCGCGTTGGGGAAAATGTCACAGTGTCGAGAGGATGTTTATCTGGCGGGGACAGATTTGACGGCTCGACGTGGCCGCGGCTGCTCCCCTTTTCCATGACGCAATGCGTGCATGTGTGTGTGTGTGTGCGCACGGGTATTGTTGACCCTGATGTGTGCAGTCTTTGACTGACACGGGACTATGGGAGACGCCAGCGTGGCACGCGGCGCTCAAGCGGACGCACATCAGATGTGACACGGCCGAGCCAGCGGTGTGACAGGCATGTGACAGGGCAGAGCCGGGGCCTAAATGACTTCTTAGGCTCCATTACCCTGCCAAAACACCGGACACGCCATCTCCCATTTCCCATTTCCCCTTCATGGTCACGGAGCCCCTTTTTGCTAGTCACAAATGGAGCGCTGATTGCCACCCTACCTTTCGCTCGGTATAGATTAATCACACGTAGACACAAGCTTGCACGCACTCAGATAAGGCAGCCCCCCACCCACCACTGCAAATCAAAGACGGGAGCTGAGCGGGGCCCGCTGAGTGCCAGGGGGCAGGCCAGCAGCAGTGGTGATTATCCTGAAGGAAGCATCAGTTGTTGGTATTTACACTGCCACTCCAGCCTCTGATGTTTTGACACCGGCGGCCTCTAGAAAGCGAGAGCATTTGTCAAGAGCCGCTTTGAGAGGGAAGCGCGCTGAAGGTGACCGAAGATGAATGTGTCATTAAGCCGAGACACAAATTAGTCCGGGGGTGGGCGGGCGGGCGGAGAGGGTGATGTGAGTGGGGGGGGGGACAAAGAGAGAGAGAGTGACAGCAGCAGCTCTGGAGCCGGATGGGAAACAACAACAACGGCGCAGTCGTGAAAGAACAAAAGACAAAGAAATCGCGCTACGCTCCGAAAGTCTCCGGGTTGATATTTCAGGCTGCCGGTGTTTTTTGTTGCACAGAGGGGAGTGGGGCCAGCGGTCACTTTTCAGTCCAAGAGTTTAAGGTACACTTGTTCCTCGGTGGTGGAAACTGAATAAATAATGCAACAGTTGAGCTTTCACTATCCTGTACTTTTTGGGAGGATGATGTTTCAAGAGGTTACAAAAGACATAGCGGGATGTATACGGATGTAGCTTTTTCAGTCGTGTTTATGTCCTTCATTCCTCTTGGAGCACTGGTTACACCAAACCTTTACCAGTTGAAAAAAACCCTTAAAAACCTCTCTTTCCCAGTTGCCAATCCGTCATCTACCCACACGCTTGGCAGCATCCTCCTCCAAAGACTCTTCTCTGATGCTACTACTGCATTAAGCCATCCTTCAGAAGGTACAACGCATGTGATCTACTGCCATGAAGAGGCTGCTATGAGTCAGACACGTGTACTTGTGGACTAAGAGGACAATTACCAAACATTTTTTTTGAAGCAGGCCAATGGAAATCCTCCCGATTCTCCAAATTAACCTTGGAGGTGAAAGGGAGTGACCCAGCTAAGATTGGGGCACAACCTTCAACCCTCAAGGGCCAATGTGCTAAGAAGTATTGATAAAAATCGAGAGAACGCACTTCACATGTGCACACCCCTTTGATGTAGGCAGAGAAGAAAAAAATCTCTGTCATGTTATATGATCCCGAGGCTTTATGATCTGATGCAGTGCTACCCTCAACCACTTTTTTATATCACAAGAGGCTTTGATGTCTTCTTGCCAATTTGCGGAGCCGAACGTACACATTAGCTGCCC
Organism: Karalla daura; assembly: GCA_029224185.1. Classification (NCBI taxonomy): domain Eukaryota; kingdom Metazoa; phylum Chordata; class Actinopteri; order Chaetodontiformes; family Leiognathidae; genus Karalla; species Karalla daura. The sequence goes on from CM055195.1 coordinate 14,123,613, forward strand.
TTAATGAGGATCGTGAAGTGTACGTTAAGCCCTGATGCCTGTTAGTGTGTTTATCTGACAGGCCGAGTGCTTGTCATCGTTTAGCCAGTTTAGCTCAGTCGAGTGTGGTGACATTTCTGCTACTTCCTCCCTGGCTATTGTGCAGTCTGGTAATTGCAGTCTTACATAAAAAGCCACGTCATATTTAAAGTGGGGAAGAGGGTGTGTGTGCGTGTGTTGGGGGGGGTGGCAAGTAAACAAGGATATGAATTCCGCCATCAGATGCAAAGACGCATGAATCATTTATGGGACAAAATATTTGCAGACATGTGTCGAGGGCAGATAGGATCTTTTAGATTTGTGAGCTTGTTGACAGAGCAGGCCCCCTTACTCTCGATTAGTGGATGATGTGTGATAACTAGCAGGCACCCACTATGAGAGAGGAATTGATAAGGGAGGTGAAGACAAGAGATAAACCACACAGACAGACACAGAAAGATAGACAGACGGGCGGAGAGGAAGAAAGCAGTGGCAGACGAAAAGTCCTCTCAACAGTTCTGGGGCCGATTCCCGGGCCCTTGTAGCAGAGCTCCCGGTGCATTGTTTTGAATGAGCCCTGGCTGGTATGAATGAAAATGAGATTTCACTGTATCCTGTCCGCTTAACACTGCATGAGTCTCAATAAACACTTCTCATTTCATGCTTCCCAATGTGTGGCGGCAGACAGCAACACCACGGCGAGCAATCACAAATTCAAATGAAAAGAGAGAGGGAGGAATTTCTCCTTCACAGCCTTGTTTAATTTGCCGCCTCCTGGGCAATTGAAACGTGCCTCTGCTGTGCTGCTTTTTTTTTGTTGTTGTTCTAAGGGTGTGTGAGGTTCAGAGAGAAGACGCCTTCGCATGTATTCAGTGCTATGAGTAAGACGAACAGGATGGAAGAGAGGGGTGGAGCGGAAGCAGGGCTACATAAAAAAGAAGGCAAATTGAATAAACTCCATAGTTCATTTTCTTTTTTTTTGTGTGTGTATTTTTCTTTTTACCTGGAGCAATGCAGCTGAAAGTTGAAAGACACGCCCACACGCGCAGACCCCGCACGAACACACCCCCCCCCTCACCACCACCCCCACCCCCACCTCATCCTTCCCAACACGGTGTGTGTTAATGCCTGGAGCCCTCCAGCCGTGCAGGCTCCTCCGGGGACGCATCCCCGATAACGCAAACCAACTCCTAGCTCGCGGGTCCCCGCGGACAGACAAACAAAAGACCAGGTTTTATCTTCTTTTATCTCATTAAACACTCTATAACTTGCCTAATTGTTTACGAAGGGATTTGGGAGAATATCCCACCCAAGGTTTACGACTTTGGCGTGTGGGAGCGCGTGTGTTTGTGTTCGCTCCGAACTCCACACATGCCCGTGGAATCTGCATTGATTCATTGTTGTAGATGAGTTTTAATTGGGATGTGTGCGAGGCCGCCACCTCATAAGATATGGAGGCGATTAGGAGACAAAGGGCAGCATCTTAACTCTCTCTCTGCTCCATTATCATCACGGCTGCCAGCAGTGTTAAATCTGCAGAGGTTGTGTCTGCCCGGGCAACAGGAGCATACCCCACCAACACCACCGCGAAAATGTTTCATAATTCAAAAATGATATTTTCCCTCCGTCTCCATTCACTCCCTGCCTGGCCTCCTCCTCTCTTTTTATTTTCTCCCCCGCTCGTTAGATATTCTGCCAACAGCACCCTCCTCTGCTTCCCCCCCCGACCCCATGCTTTTCAATCTGTCCATCGTAACACTTGAGCTTTGATCTTCTCACCCGGGCCCACTCATTCCAGCCCTCCAGCATCCCCTGCTCCCTCCCTCCAACTCTACTCATCTTTAATACCTCCCATATCCATCTCCATCCCCCTTATCCCTCACTCCACCCCCACCCCACCCCATCCTTTGCTTTGGCCACGCATGTGGAATGCCTATTGCTCCCACGGTGCTTATTAGTGCAGCGCCCTTAATTACAGTTTGTGCATCGATCAATCCTTGCGTTGCGAGTCGGTCCCCGTCGTCCGGTTACCATGGTGATGGATCACCGGCGGGGATCCGCCGCGGTCATCAGTGACACTCGGATGCGGATTCCTCGAGTCGACAACGCCGTCGCCAGCGCAAGGTATGACAGGCGTAATGAACGGCGAACCAGGTATGCAAGGGGGGGAGAAAGTTCAAAGAGCCATGAGCAAAAACGATAAAAAATATATATATATATATATATGTACAAAATGAAAGAGAGGCAGAGTGAAAGTGAGAAAGTGAGTTCGCTGAAAGACCGAGCGAACCCACCGACCACCCCCCCCACCCCCACCCCGCTCCACAACAATCTCTGTCGCTGCATTCATGTATTTCACTTCATTTCAAACTCACTGATTTGCATTAATGAAAGATAATCTGGATGCCTTTGAAGTTTTGTTCTGTCCTCTGGGAACAAGGGAGAAGCTTACTTACACACACACACACACGCACGCGCGCACACACACACACACACAAATCTGATATTTCTGCTCAGCATGCAGAACAAGAGCTCCAGCACCTGTATCTAACCCGCCCCCCCCCACCCCCCCTACCCTAATCCTGCTATAGTCTGACCCCACCCCCCCCACCCCCCCCTCAAGATTAGGCTCTCCTCCTCGGTGCGATACATTCAAACAAATCAACACCCTCCCGCACCGTGCACACTCACCCTGAATTCTGAGTATGTTTGCTATGCTAAGGGTGAAACGCGTGAAATATAGTCGACTCTGAACCTCTTGTAAACATGTTTACAGATGTATACAGGCAGGTACGTACGCAGAGGGGGGTAGCGCAGTCAGATCAAACAGGGTTCGAGGTGCTGATGAATCATGAAAAGGCAGATCCTGGTTAACAGCTGCAGTGCGATTATTCTAGTGGTCTGACGGTAGCAAGCCTCTCCTCCAATAAGACACAGAGACAATGATCTTTGGCAGAGCAAACAGCGCTTTAATGAGGCTTGTTCAGGCCTAAAACAAGGAAGCCCGATTTTTCCCCTCTCTCTCTCTCTCTCTCATCTAAATGACTTATTCCACACACACACTCGCGTGAAACAAAAAACAAAAAAAAACCAAACGCATGCCTGTGCTGAAAGGCTCACAGTGGAAAAAAAAATAAAATAAGAGAAAGCAGCGAGCTGTCTGTCCTGAGCCAACCCCCTGCCAAAAAAAAAAAAAAAAAACATCGCGGATTATTGCTGAGTTCATTAACATGCAGGAGAGAGCCAAAGAGTCTGATGCATAGACAGACTGAGACAGTGCAACTTCAAGAGTCACTCCAAGACGGGGAGGCTGCGGGAAGTTATAACAACACATCAAAGCAGCAGCTGGCCCCCGTCCTCTCTCTCCAATTGAGACGTGTCAGGGAAATGCCACAGGTAACTAGCGGCCGCCTTCACAGAGAGCCGTAATGTGACAGAGCTCGAGCTGCGTTTTGTGCTCAGCCAACTCATTTGAGTGCCCTTCCAAAAAAGCTCACAAAGGCATAGTCGGGGGAAGCGCCCCCCCCCCCACCCCCCATCCTCCAGCTCCGCTAACTTAACTGCATGCAGTGCCGTAGTCTGTGTGTAATCTCATTACCCGTCTTGTTGTGTAACCTAGCCCATAGTGCTGTGATGGGTTGGCATTACTCTGATTAAAGCGGCTGGGGGGGGTGAGTTCAGAGGAGAGGTGGACGGGGGTGGGGTGGGGGGGGTGAAGGTACGTAGGCAGGGGTAACGAAAAATGTGCGTGTGCATGTGTGTGTGTTTGTCAAAGGGGGCAGGAGTGACACCAGCACTTATTGGTATTACAGGGTAAACTTTCAAAGGCATCCATCTAACGTGCAGAGGAAACTTTCCATTCAGAGTCGCTCCTGCCCTTGACTTTGATGTGCTGGTGACAAACGATCAACAGGAAAAATGGCCGCGTTCTTGTTTTGTTATTTTTATCACAGCCAGGAGGGGGGGGGGGTAAATAAATAAATAAAAAGTGCCCACTTGGCTTGAACCCGGGGGGTCATTAAGAAGGAAATAAATAAATACAGAAAGTTTACATATTGGAAAGCTGTCAGCTTCGGGCCGGCCTGCTCACTCCCAGCTTGATGGAGAGCCTTCTTTACTGGGTAAGCCCCCTCCTGGACCGGGTGCCCGATAAATCAGGCCCGGGTTGGACACATGGGGGCAGTTGTCATGTAATGATATTAACCAAAGCCGCAGTGGAGACAGTCACACGTGTCACGCAAGCATGACTGAAAATAGTGCACCAAGAGTGATTCAATTGTAAGGTAGTGTAAGGTAAAGAACTGTCAATGATATTCTGCATTAACTATGAGGTGTGAGTGTGAAAGTGAATACTGTGTGTGTGTTTGGCCCGAGGCCTTTATTCCACCTCTAGTCTATTTTTTGACAATACATGCATACAGTATGAAAGTTTGATACCAAAAGCAAACATCGCTGAATAAATTCATCTGCACTTTACAATTAAGGAGCCAAAGTTCCTTTTTTTGACAGGCTCCCCTCACTTTGTTTCTAATAATACAAACTCACAAGAAGTGTCAACACTTGATGGAAAAGCAGATCGGAGAGCGCTCACACACATCAAAGGAGAACTTGCGCACCCTGCCCCCCCCCCACCCCTCGGCACTTTGAAACCCCAATATATACATGCCTGAAATACACAGACAGCACGGGCGGTATGGACGGTTGCTTTACTGTTGCGCGAACAGCTTCGATGCAGACAGGGCGTAAGCAGTGCGCCTTTACATGACACAACATCTATGCAATGAGAGTGGTGGGAGGATGCCTGTAGTGTCCCCATAAGCTCTGACCAGCCATTAGCAAAGAGTATTTATTGAGAGTTTTATCTCCGGACACAACTGCATTTATTTATTTTTTTATTGCAGTTTAACAGCACGTACATTCCATTCAGTGCCATTTCTGATATTTTTCCTCAGTCTGTTAAGCTATGCAATCCAGACCGGCCCTATAGTCTCCTCTTCGGTGGAATGCGAAATGAAGTGGGCTATGGGCGATCTCAGCGCGACCAGACATAAAACTGTGAACGCAATTCTCCACAATTCTATAACGTTGTGCCAAAGATGATCTCGCTTCCATCCATTTCCTCTCCTCACTCTGCGGCACTATAATTACAAAGCCGCAATGAGCACCGTCTATAAAGTGATTCGGCCTTACAAAGCAGAGGTATGACAGCCATACGCATTAAGTTCTTCTGGAGAACAGCTCGGGCTGAACGTATACACACTCATGTGCGCGTGCACACAATAACACACACACACACACACTCACACACTGGAGTCATCTGTCTCCTCCTGTTACGTCTCATCTTGAGTTGTCCTGACGACCGCTTTCTGACGCGCATCACATCCAATATCATTCCACTACTTTGACAGGATGCATTATAAATGAGTACACAGACGAGCACGCGTGCGCACACACACACACACACACACACACACCACACACACACTCTCCATATTTCATATTTCTAAGATCAGTCCACTGGACTTTTCAGAATGTTGTTAAAAAGAAAACAGGATAGAGACAAGGGGCCAAGTCGTGCGGAAGCCCACCACAACGCTCCGTGCTTTGACCCACACCGAATTAGTTTCACACTATAAAGTGTCCCGTTCCCGGCGCAACCACATTACTGCACTGGCCTAATGACTCAGGGGTCTTGGAGGTGGACAGAGGGCCCAGGTCTTGATAATAATTGTATATGTTTGCTGTGTCAGTGGTCAGAATGAGCTTTTCCATGCCAGTTCTTGTTATGATAATATGACACATGCTTTTTTTCCCCCACCAAAGCAGCTCTAGCACTGGTTCTGGATCCTAGCTGATGCTTTTTTTAATGGCTAGAGGTGGTTAGTTTGTTTTGTTTGTTTTGTATATTTTTGGATTTTTTTTTTACTTTTTAATCGTTGACCTAGATATCCCTCATATTAGATAAGCTAAGTAGCTGTAGCTTTAGGCTTACACTCACACCTAGAGGTGCAAACTCATTGAGAAGGCCTTCGGTCTGACCAGGACTCAAACTCCGGACCATCTTAAACATGTAGATCAAAAGGAGCCAAGAGGCAGATCAAGGAGATAACGAACGTGATGAACCTGTGGTTGAACACGTTGGTCAAATATGCATGAGGATGTGGAAGCAGGTGCAAAACCTGCCGCAAAGTGTCTGTTGGTATGTTTCAGGTGAACCGAGGAGAAACTGACTGAGCGGTTTTAACAGTCGACTCAGGCTTGATGGAGTGCAGCGAATCTGAAATTAGCGCGATGTGAGTAAAGAGCTTAATGCCTTTAAAAACCCAGCACAATGATATATGGCCTAGCAATCTATCATGTGTAGATGTCTATGAGGATGTGTGTGTGTGTGTGTGTGTGCATACGTGTGTGTGTGTGTGTGTTTGCAGGAGAGAGAAAGTGTATGCGTACGTGTGTGTGTGAGGGAGACAGAGAGATAGAGAGAGTTCATGAAAATGCGTTAACCTACAGTATGATCGCATGCATACACACAACACACACGCACACACACGCACACACACACACACACACACAGGCATAACCACACACACACATATACACATCCACACAATCCTTCACTAGACCAATATATCACTGCACTCACAGACCAAATGAGGCAATCGCTCAAAATTATTTGCATATAAACTAATGAAATATTACTGGGTGAAACTCAGTTGAATGTTAATTACAAAGGTAATGCACTATTTGCTGATTAATGGATCGTCTCCCTTTTGGGCAAGAGACGGTATGAGCTAGCGGATGAACAGTGTGGGGGGGGGTATCAAAAATAAATAAATAAATAAAAATAAACTGGTGATTCCAGTGGATGGAGGTAAAAGAGGTGTTAGGGGGAACCGTGCAGTGTGGATCAGGGATCTATGCTGCGGGGTGCGGGTTGGAGGAGGAAGAGGAGAGGAGGGGAGCTCGGGGGAGGAGAAGAGGGGATCCATTGTTGGAAGCCAAACAGTTGTGCTAAGTTGAGTGGACATGGTCACACGCCACAAACTCTTGTTTTACTGGAGTGGGGCGGAATGAAAATGCATTATTCATTCATAGATCATTAATTATGAATCCACCAAAAAGCAGGATGGGAGGCCGAGGTGTGAAGTGTGCAAGTCAAAGCATTTTTTTTTTTTGTCGAGGATACACATTACACATTTCATCTCACTGTCTGACCTCAGAGTTCGTAACAAAGCTCCCTGTGATTTCCAAAGAGCGGAGAAGCTTGGAACGAAGAACGCAATAACTGCAGAGCTGCTTTGTAGTACATATTTACAAACTACTTTCTTAAATATGACCCTCTATCATGTCTACAGAATTAATCAACTGACCCTTTTCAAATGGTCCAGAAAAATTTCAGCTTTGTGTTGGGATGAAGTAGTGGAACACTTCCCCTCCGACCAAAGGAGTCTGTCTCAGACATATTTTTCCAATACTTACTAGGAAAGAGTATTGATTTCTTATTAGCCCCAGGCTCAATTGTTTTTGCAATAGATGTAAATCTGATGTGAAACAGGTCACAAGTGAGTTGTTTCACTTGTGGAAAGTCTTATGTAAAAAAAGAAACTGGCTCCCAATGGTGAATGTGGCAATAGATGTGTTTTCAGGGATTGTTTTAAACACAGCTACTCCCAACAGAAAGAGGCCATAGAGCAAATGAGGGCTGAAATGTGGTCAAAGTGAAGCTGAACTGAGGGACAGTGAAGCTTTGACCTGTCATTGGTCAAAATTATGTCAAAATTAGGGCGACCAATCATGAGTGGACTGGATACTTTCTTACCGCTGACGGCAAACTGAGGGCGACCCATCTGGGTGGTTGGGCTGAACTGGCCTCCTGTGAGACTTGGACCACCCAGGCCACATCCATTGTAACTAAAGGTGACTTTATGTGACTCTACGTCACTTAATGCGACCCAACTACGTAACTGCACGTGACTATGTAACTGAACATGACTTTATCCAACTCAATGTGTCTACGTAAAAGAACGTGACAGTGTAACTTAACGTGACTCTATGATTTAACGTGACTACATAACATGAATGCGATTTAACATGAGTACATAACTTAACATGACTCTATGTGATTTAACGTGACTACATAACTTTACATGACAACCCCCTCACACAGGATCACCCGCCTGGGCAGCTGCAGGGTCGTGGGATGGAGGGAGGGCGACCAGCGGGCCCAAGCAGCGGGGGCAGACTGAGGGTACAGGACTCATCTAAAGAGCACGAACAATATCAGAACACGAGGCCATTATCTCTGTGCAACAGCCGACCCGCGCGGCTGTGCCACCAAACATTAATTACCACATGCTGCGGCTACGAATGCGCGACTACAACTCTCCCGGTTTAGAGGCGGGCTTATCGTTTCAGCGGCTGTGTGACGCTGCATATGCTCAATAAGATAAAAGATAAGGATCTGACGCGCAGCCGGCCGCGGACAACACACGCCACATCAGTGCCGACAGTCACCGTGAAACCCCGGGATCCGCCCGGCGACGCCAGAACGCAGCACTGCGCAACACGAAAATATAAAATAATAAATAAAAACTCCAGGACGCTGCTTCTTACTTTGACGCGCAGATCATTAAATCGACAAAAGCAGCAACAAGCAGTGAAGCAAAGCTAAATAAACTGCAACCGGCACCATATAACTTAAATCCATGGCCCAGACTGCCTCATGAACCTAACTGTATTCTCCCAGTTACTAGTTCCAGTACGAGCCCAGGCTTTGGCAGCACACACACATCTGCTGCCTGAATGATGCGCATCCATTGCACTGGATTTGTTTTTTATTTCTTTGTTTTTTCTCTGAAAACACAGGGAAGCAGCTTCCTTTCTCTCTTTCAGCTCTCGGGGTGCGATATGATGTTTGTGCCAGATTTCCATGTTTCACATATTGTGGAGTTAAGCCGCCCTCCTCCTCCTCTCCAAACCGATGTGGCGGTCTCCCAGAGTGCTGCTTGGCACTGAACATAGTTTTTAGTCGAAATTACTTAAGAACATGTGACTATTTTCGCCAGATAAACACACAGGTGTTGATGTGGGGGGTTGCCGGTGGGACTAAGTCCAAATAAATGACAGTGGTCCTGTCCACAGTAACTCAGGGATAAGCCCCACCAGTGGAGCGCTGCGGACCATGGGAACAGCTTGGGACAACTAACACGTCAAAAGTTTAATACGTCTCCAAAGGATTGATTCATAGTTTATTTTGCTATGAAAACTTGTCGACAATAGGAAAATATCACCAGAGAGAAGCAAAAAATGTGCCCTCTTCAAATGTTTGTGTTTACAATGTAAAGACCGCATAATGTACACGCGACGTAACACAACATATGAGTTGAAATTAATCAAATTAATATAAACGGCTCGTTTTTATGTTCCGAAGCGGAGATTTGCATAGAAGTCCCCGAATTAGCATAGAAAATAAACACATACAGTTTGTTAGACACTGAAAAAAAAAGTCAGAATAGAACAAACAGAGGGCAGACAGAAAGTGGTCTGGCAACCGAAATTGAGGCGACGGGTGTGAGACGGAGCAAGTGCAGAAAAACAAAAAGAAAGAAATAAATAAAAAGACAAATGGTCAGGAAGTCAAGATAGCCGCTAGTCAGGCAGTTAGCATGGGCAAATGCTGACGCTTCATACGCTTACAAAAGGTGCTTTAGAGCACCATGCAAAGCTATGCATGTGGAATGAGCGGCTTGTCTACCCCTCCAGACGGGCCGACTACAGTATGCATAATGCATATGCCCGTGGCGGCTGTGGTGGAGTGACTGAGAGATTGATAGATTGATTGATTGACGGTGGCAGTTATGACTAATTCATTCAGAATCTAAAGCTGGTCTTGCATGTCCCTCATTTGGGGCTGAGGGGAGTACACCGGCCATACCAGGTGTCTGTGTGTGTGTGTGTGTGTCTTGATCTGAAACATGGTTTGGAGTTTGGGTGGGCAGGGCTCTATTTCTTCCACTAACTACACTTTACCTCCTGATGGAACACGTTACACACAGATAAACACACACACATCACAAACCACTCTCGGAGGTAATTATAGAGGAAAAACATCACAGATGTATATATATGGACACCCTGTCCCCTTGATATTTACTGGAAAGAATTTCAGCAACTTATGGTTTGAGGGAAATCCATGCGGATGGATGGTATTCGAGGCACAGGACTCACAGGATTTGCATGCGACACCTGCACCCAAGTTAAATTTAGGCAACAAAAGCAATTTTGTTAAAGAAACAGCCCCACATTTTGGGAAATTCAATTTCTCGCCCAGGAGTAAATGAGGGGATTGATGGCGCTCTAACCTGTGTGGGGTACGTGACAAAGATTCAGAAAGAAGACTGGAACCGAGCGGAGGAAACCACAGCAATACAGTTAACCAAGCGCCACATGTGAAATCCAGTAATTAAAATGATTTTATGCCTGTCTAATCCATCTACTCATTCATTATCTCATCTGCTGTGTACCATAACAGTGTTGTGTGAGGGTCCACTGGCACCAACCTCCAGCTCTCATGAGGTGAAGGCAGGGAAAGTTTAGTTCACTATATAAACCTCAACACAAAATAAAAATCTCAAAGCTTCCTGGAGGCACCTCAAACACTAGTTAGTTGAATACTTTGTTAGAAAGCTTGTAATAGACATGGTGAGATACACAAGTGGGAGGTAAAAAATCTTTCTCAGCAAAATTGCGGAACGGCAAATTTCCCCCACAAAAAACCTCGACCTTGTGGGTTTTACTGGTGACGCTCCAAAAATCAAGTAAAGCATGTGTTACCTTGCATTTCAGATTTACGTTGAGTGAAAAAGCAGACATTTACAGAAAGGAAAATTGAACATTTTTCAGACAAATTCAGCCACAAAATGTCATCACTGTCCACATTCAGCAACAGTGTTTCCTCGGTGCGTGAATTGAAATTGAAGACTGGGTTGATGTGAGCCTCAACCGGTCACATGCCATCTCCCGGCCCTCATACATACTCATAAACACACACACACACAAACAGTGTCCGTGTTCTGCAGTCTGCTAACTAGCTCAACTGTTGGCCAATAAATCAAAGAGTGTCTTTGTCAGCTGGATGGTTAGACACTAAACACACACCCATGGAAAAAAACAGGCAGTTGGCGGCTTCACACACAATTAGGTAGCTGCAGCGGGATCCCTTCGGGTTAAAAGCATCAACTGGCCCGCGTATGGCACGATTTGGAAGTCTCTTTAAACACAAAAACATCCGCGTGAAAGTGGGAACTTGTTTGCCCATATGTGTGTGCGTGTGCATACATTTTCAGGGTTTCTTCTGTCTTCAAAGGAAGAAATGCAATAGAGTTTAGCATACCCAGAGGGAGAAGGAGAACTGCAGTGTAGCAGCCCTTCAAGGCTACTCTGCATGCTTTTTGTGTCCAGCAGTAACAATATGTATGCATTTCCACATTTGAGGAGACCAGTGAATATTTGAATAAATTGCAAACTGACAGAGCATGCTTTGGAGAATCAGAATGAATAATGTGCGAGGGATTTCTTTCCTTGATGTGTTCGGTTAGTTCTATAGCATTTTTTTTCTGTAAAATGACAAGCTAGGGAAGAAAGTCAAACATTGAACAAGAACAAACAAAAAGTGAACGCGATTGAATGACGAATTACAACCAAGGATGAGAATACAAACAAGCTCATAGAGTTGGTGTTTAATCAAAGTCATTACTTCAAATTTCAGCAAAAGCCGAAATAACGGGCGAACTGACCCTGGACTGAGCTGGATCTAACCGTCCGATCTGGCTCGGCTCTGCCATAGGAACTGTGGGCCCATTGCAACAACTCCCTCTCACGAGGAGAGCAGCCTTTGAGATGCTATTTCGACAAACAGATGTAACATATGAAAGACGGAGCGCATCGAGCAAGTCGAGGAGGCGACGGGGAGCTTTAGTCACTCGGACGGGTGAGACTGCGTACGCACTCCTGTAGTGCACATGTTGTGTCTGGATTTACGGGTGACGATGAGGAACAAAGGCATCTAAGTTTGGTAAATGCCACAGCCTAATGGGCAGAGAGTTAAGAACAGACACCGCAGAGATGAAGAGATCTGGTTTTATGCAGGCAGGGTTAAGGTGCCGTGGAAAGGAAGGAGTTCAGCTACTTAAAAAAAAAGAAAAATCCTCTATCGCTTCCCTCTCATTGTTACCTCCGCCAAGGATTTTGTAGCTAACTGCTTGCTTGCAGCAATAAAAAAAACAAAAAAAAAACGCTCAACCAATTTCCACAAAATCTGGCAGTAGGGGTGAAGCTTGGGCAAAGGAAGGACCAAAAAAAAATGTTTTCATTGAAAATTTTCAGGACCGGAAAGGTTTTCGTTTCCGTGGAATCTTATTAGAGGCACTTTACGCCTCTGGTTTCCCGTTGCTTCCGGTGCTCTCTTAATTCCCTCCGGTTTACTATTTGTGGCCTCCTTTTTTTTTTAAAAAGCTGACTCCCCACCATCAACCTCTCCCATTTCCTCCTTTTTGGACTCGCCCTCCCCCCTGTCCAATCATTTCCTCCCCCAGTCATACTCCCGCATAAATCACCTCTGCGCGATAGTTTTAATGGCTTTTTAATGAGCCTAATGTTTTCTGTTTTAATGAACTTCTTACGTCAGCCTTAATCATTTTAGGGGGATGAAAAATGATTGAGAAATGGCCTACATTAATTTAATTTACTGTTCAATCTGCACAGCCCTCTTTACAACCCTGGGAAGGCCAGGGCAAGTAGGAAAGAGAGGAAGGAGGGAGGTATGGGGACGAGGGGTGGGGGGTGGGGGTGGGCGCGTGAAGGATGGTTCTATCACAGAGTGGGATGAAAGAAAAAGATTTTAGAGGAAATAAGCAGGAGAATTGAGTAAAATGGCTGTGAAATGCAAAGAATTAGGGAGCGCAGAGAGGCGAGGAGAGGAGGGATTGTAGGGAAAGAGGAATGGGGAAGGACTGGGCGGCACTGGAGCAGTAATTTATGAGGCCATGCTATAGGATTGTTGTTCGGGCTTATCTCCAATTAGGCTTGCATTGTTGAGGCCTGCCAATGCTAGTTCCTAGCGCTCTGTGAGACCAGCGGATTTACATAGCCATTAACACAGCAGGCCTGGAATAAATGAACACAATATTCAGCATCTGTTGCTCCACGTCTGAGTTTCCCCCCACCGCCCTCCTGCTTTTTTGTCGATTCTCGCTCATTTTTTTTTTTCCTAACAACTTTTTTTTTTTTTTTTACTTTCTCCATCACTCTTTCTCCTGAGTGACACTTAGGGGTTGTCATTTTGCCAACTTCAAATTAACAGAGCCATAAACCAGCTGGTGTGGCCTTATCGTCTCGGAGCGGCGTGCCGTCTCCCTTCCTGTATTTAGCTTGTACATCGGTTTACCCAAGGACACCTTACCTTGCCAGCGCTCCGTGAGAGTCAGCCCTCCATTTCACTGTGTTGATAGTAAAAAAAGAAAAAAAAAACAGGCTGTGAATATGCCAAGGCTGCCTGCCAAGACTGCGCCGCACTACCTGAGCAGAGTTGTCCTTTATGGTTTGCGTTTGTGCGTGCGTACGGCTGTACACCTCGTCTGTCCTCGAGGCTGGAGGCATTACCATGCACCGGTGATTATATGAAAAATCACAGCTGTGGCTGCTTCCTATAAGCGCTGATGTGTTTAATGATCCAATGCCGGGTTTGTGCGAGGGTGGACACAGGTCTCGGAAGAAATGAGGGCGCTAATGCCGAATTGAAACCAAACACATATATTATTCTATCAAAAGCGGATTACTGTCGCCCATGATGCTTTTCATATAGCCGAGCACCTTTGGGTACGCATGTTTTTATAGCTGCGTGTGTGTGTGTGTGTGTGTGACGGATGTGTCTGTCGCCTTACAGACAGACACGTTGACCCCCGGCTCCACCCCAACGCTGACTGAGAGATGAGCTCCGGAGAAGGGAGACAGTCCCGTCCCGCCCCTCAGAGTATAGACTGATGTCTTCCTGTCTGTTTGAGACTCTCGACATGCAGATCCTCCCCAGTCGGCTGCCTTCACACCATTTCTGGATTAGTATCCACCTGTCTCAGGCGCAGCCATCACCGTGCTGTTTTTCCGTTAATGTCCAGCCGTCAGTTCCTACGGCTCTCTCCCTCAATCACTTTTGCTTACATTCTCCTCTGCCGCAAACAATTTTAGACTTGTTTGTGTTCAGGGGGCCAAGAATCCGAGTCTGAATAAAACAGTGTGTTTCAGCTGCATGCTATCATTGTCAGAAAATCTGTGCCGTTCCGAGTTGAGTGGGTTTGACAAAAACAATTTCTTGTTGGGGAAATCTTGATGAAAAATATATGGTCTTACAACCACCAGATGAGGTGTGTCTTATTTTGTGTGTTTGTATTTTTATGCGGCGTTGTTTCGGAAAAGATGTGATTTGAAAGCGAGCGATATCGTTCGAGATCGAGTCTGATTTGTTTCAAACCAGATAAGAGGTACTTGTCAAGACACTTGATATTCTGCGCGCTGTGGCCTCGAACGTAATGAGCGAGCCGTCGTGAATAACTTTTGTGTCTTTTTTTTGAATGTGTGGTGCGGGTGTGTTTTTGCAGGATGCGTTTGTAATTTGTCGCCATTGTGTCGCAGCGGGGTGTGATGCTATCCAACAGGTGGCCGTGGAGAAGACAGGCATGAAAATGATGCTATTTGCAAGGGCGGGGGCAAGGTCCTGGGGGCGTCATCACACCATTTTAACACCTCTTCCTTATCCGATTGGCGGGTGCCCAGAGCAGCCCCAGCTCCATCCAGGTCAGTGGGCTCCACATGGTCCACGTCGACCACGGGCGGAGACGTCGGCACGCTATTAGCACGGCGAGGCCGCCGGCTCCTGGGTCGCGCATCTGATTTACTGCTTCTGAGAATTACAGTGCCGCGATGGTGCTAAACCGCTCTGCAATTTTAGTAAACAGTTATTACGTTTTTATTGTGCGCAAGCCATATGCACACTAAATGTGCCACACATAGTAAAAAAGAACGCGGACCCGTTCATGCATATTAAGTTGGAAAGTCGAAACCGACGGCAAATGATTGTCATTGACTTGTGCAGATTAAGCACGTTCGTTTTTTTTTTCTGGGATGGCAGCGTTGCTTCATCAGTCACTCATTCTACCACGTTCACCCAGACTGAAATATTACTATTGGCATTCCCATCTGTTGTATTTGGTGCTTTTTTTCCCAAATGAACAAATGCTAGCATGCTGTCCTGTTTAACTAAAGTAGATAGCTGATGGTTTGTTATCATTTGCTAGACATCAGCATGTCTGTGTTGTCACTGTGTGGCTTAGATGACTGCAGGTGGCATTAAGCTCAAAGTATTTCTGTTTACAGCGAGCAAGCATGGCTGACTCTTCATTTAAGCACACACCTGGTGAGTCCATGTAGCCTAGCTATCTCATTCCGGCAGCTGTAATATGAGCTGAGGAGCCTCAGCGGGTGCAGGAAACTATATTTCAACTCAAAGCATTGAAAGATTTGTCAGCAACCTGTTACAAGTTACAGCCTTGGGCATCTTACCTATAATACAGCCACAACTAATTTTAGCTGTATTTCACTTTTAGAAGTGACCTGACAGAAGCTGGCTGGGGAGGAAGCGTAGCTCCTCAGACAAGGTAACTAAGGTCCCGTCCTGGAGTTGGGCCAGGGATGAGGCTGGGCACTGTTCCATCGGGCTCAACCTAAAGGACGTGAAAGGAGCTGATTGGTGGAGATGGGGACATAGGCCTGATGATGTGACATGTTGATAGCAGGTAAGAAAGCACCGTTATGAGCTGGCGCAACACAAACCTGAGATACTATGGTCTACAGACAGCAGCAGGGTCTGTACATGTGCAAGCTTGCCAGAGGAGTTTTCGAGTCCAGGATTCACGTGTCTAATGATTCTAGAGAAAACTTATAGCTCTGTTTGGATGAAGGTTTAGGGTACTGGGACCAATGCAAACCGCCCTCTGGCAGTTATATAGCCAGAGTGAGAGTTGTGTCTGCATCTCTGGCAGGAAGTCAAACATATTTTCATACTTTGTTACAGATTCTCTTTGTGGTTTTTATGGATAGGATCTCCAGCCAGAGCCAGGGGGCAAAGAATGTAAAAGATCTATTCTATTACACAACAGCCAGTGAATCTCACTGTCTTCCGTGTTTCTTCGATACATTTACTTGTTTTGCACCAATTTTGAGGATATGAAAGTCAAAAAAACAAATGTATGCTACAATAATGCCCGTAGTATGTCAACACATGAGCTGTATATACAACACAGTGTCACAGGTTCCATAAAACACGTTTTGACTTTTGAAATGTAACTTCACGTCTCATGTCACATTTTGAAACCAGCACATGTCTTGGACACCATCTGAGCTGACCCATCAGCCAATCTCAAGACCTTCAAGCTGACTTATTATGTAACCATCTTCCACACAGACAGGTGGACCAGACATGTCACAGTCAATCTACTCCCCTGAGACTTTAACAAGCTAAAGTGGATGGACAGGCCATTTCACGGGCCAGGCCTCTACCCCTCCGCCAACAAGAAACTAGTTTTGGACAAGTCCAGGCTCTGATGTATGTGTGTGTGTGTGTGTGTGTGTGTGTGTGTATTCGCAGCAGCACACATACAGTATGTGCAAACACAGTGTGATTTCCTCTGCCTTAGGACACTTACATAAGACTGTGAAGACAGGTGATGAGACGGTGAAAAGGCCAGGAAGCAGTGAGCGACAGAGTGTGCATTTTGTGCGTCCATCCATCTGCCTGTCTGGATATGTGGGTAGTGGGTTGCTGGAGGGTAATTAAATGTATTTCTGTCAGCTAACCAGCTCTGGCTCCCTTATCAGACATGGGAAACCACAGAAGTAGAAAGAAACCAGATGGGTCATGGCCAACAGGGGTGTTTGTGTGTGTGAATTTATGTGCAGGTGGGTGGGTTAGAGAGAATGAGACAGCTCTAATTCCCAGACACCACCCCTTGGGGGGCTGGAGGTGGAATTGAACATAGTCTGGAAGGGACAGCTTTGACAGCTTCCCTAAATACGCCCAGTAATGTTTTCACTCACACTGGACTGGGGGAGATTTAATCTTAGCCTGGATGCACATTACTGGCGCACAAGCCCTCACAGTCTTTGTGATTAGCAAGCCCGAGGATGCCAAGGTGGTCGTTTTCTCAAGCTGTCCCGGATAGAGCACACTGCTGAGGAACATGTGCAGGGAGAATGCAGATTTACGGTGCGAGGGAGACTTCGTGCTTCAGGGTCCCTTGATCTGTGCGGATGCGCAGGCTTTGTTTTCCCCACCTTGTTTAGTCAGCACAATTTTATAGTATACGTACCTAAAGCTCTCCGCAGTCATGATGCATCGCCCTCATGACGAGGATTGGGGCTCCGCATTCATCCTCATCTGTGAGTAAACTTCAAGGCTGGTGATTCACCTTCTGTCCTTGCAGCCCTTTGTTTTAAAGTTGTACTATAGCCTTCATCAAATGAGTCATGGTCAGCCCAAGAGCATATATCCAAAGACAGACAGACAGACACACACACACAGAGTCTCTGATATACACGTTATGGGAACTTGCTGGAGCTGAGGTAATTTCAATATATCAAGAAACTGTGTTCCAGACAGCATTACTCTCCCTCAAAAATATTATTGTTCCGTCACATCCAAAGGCCTGTTGTCCTACATCTTCTGTATTAAACATATAGGAAAGCATTGTTTCAGTTCAAGGAGGGTCACTGAATAGTGAATGGTGAAATTATATATTATAGTGTGGTAAAGCACTTAAATAATTAAAGATGCAGCAACTGATAAAATGAAAATTACTAACCATGACTTAATATGGTGGGTTGGATTCACTGTCATTACTCACTGGACTTGGAAGTTGCCAAGAGATGGTGTTCATTCATTCATTTTATAAATACAAATCGTATAATAAAAGGAAAGGTTTTGGGTTTTGAGTGAATATGTGAGATTTCTGCTGGAATCTTTGGCACATTTGGACTGTGCGGACTAAAAGTTTCCAGCCTTTCTTTGGATAGCATCCCTAGAGGACCCTAGAGTCTCTGTTTCATGCTGCACCTTGTTAAATGATCTCCGGTCTGATTTGTGCAGTGACAGAGACTTGTTCACAGACACACATCTCAACCAACCCACACATGCTTCTGGATATACCTTGGTGCAAGGCCAAAGACTATTTTGTCAAGCACGCTGATATTAATGCCAGAAACAAGCCTAATGCTGGCAGGACCAGTACCATCGCTAATGCTTGTTATCAAATTAGGGACGTTAAGTGCAAACTTACAAATGTGCCAAGCATCATAGTTTGTGACTCAGCCCAGAAAGCGATACTGGAACCATATGGGCGTCAAAAAGATCAACATTAATTTGGAAAGTAATGACATTTTAGTCGGTCTGTTGCCTCTGATGTGAATTTTGGAAGCATGCTATTGGAGATCATCTGAAGCACAGGAACTTCACCTCAACAGAGAAAAAAATTGTGGAATGATACTTGCAGGCGAGATACTTGTTGGAGGAGAACTGAAGAATATTTCCATAAAAACTCAGTGTACCAGTTGTATTTGGTGCTGGAACATAGGCATCCTGCCTATGATCATTTTCTTTCAGAAAAGCCCGAAAAGACACTCATACCAAGAGCACCAACTGACAGTCTGTAAGTTGCAATCTTTTAGAAATCTCCAAAATCAATGCCTATAGCTTATATTTTCACACATAATATCATCCTCACTGTTTTCACTTTCAGTACCGCCTTCACCACATTGTATGTATATTGCACATGAACAAATCTGCAGGAAACCATGAATGGATACGATGCGGACGCTGCACTATCAATTTGATTATACGAGCTGGCATGGCTGACTATTCTCTCTAGTCCTCTTTACTGAAACTGGGTCCTCCCCTGTCTGTTTCGGACCTAATAAGTTATGCAATCTCAAGAACAAAGCCATTCATCACACCAGTGTAAAAATGCAATTTCAATTTCCCCCAGTGACAACTACAATCATGTCGACAAGGACCGAAAGCTGAATGGTGACAACTTTAACCAAGGAAACACTTGTGTTCTGTCATAATTCCATCAGCACTGCAGGCACATCAAATGTTCATTTGTTCGTGTTTACAGCTTATTATCCTTCTATTTATGGATTTGTTTCCAAGGAGCAAAGTATTCAACCAATTAAAGGGTCTGTCTTTATACCACGGTCTTCTTTATTTTCTCATCAGTAAAGTATTGTGCTTGAATATGTAGTATTATAATGCGATCAGACAAGTGTTTAAATGTGATTGTCTTGGAAGATCGTCTTGGAAATCTGCTGCCATCTATAATTTCTATAGCAGACCTGTATTATTCATCATCAAATATGACATTCACCTATATGTGCACACACACACACACACACACACACGCACACACACACACACACACACACACACACACACACGCACAGGATCCAGACTCCATAGCTCTGCCTCAAAGAGCGGCATTTACTGTTTAAAGTATCCGTGAAAGGAGAATATTGATTTCAGCACCAGTGGTCTGGCCCTTCTGCTGTCATGTTGTGCTGAATAAATTTACACCATAAAGTGCCTCTTCAAGTGTCCTTCTTTTCTTGAATATAAGAACCGTCTTAACCAAATCTCCATTCAGCACATTTCAAAGAATTGTCTCACTTTAAAACTTGCAAATTTAAAGATTCTTCATGCTGCAATTTTTTGTTCTTAGCACAAAGCACATCACATTCTCAACAGAGCAATGGGAAAAAGTTAGAATTGAAACCTTGAGGCATGTGCAGAAGCTGTCAGGAATTCATGCATGATATAAGTTTTTTTTTTCTTTTTTTTTGCCCCTCTTCACCCATTAATGTCCTGTTGTCGAGGCTGTGAATTGTTTCTGGGCAGTGTACAACCACAGATGGATCCGCTGTGGGGTTCTGCTGGTGATTCATATTAATGGACCTGACCCCAATCCCTCCTTTCCTTTTTCTTCTTCCAATCTTTCTCCCCCGTGTTCCTCCCACTGCTCGCCGTCTTTCTCATCACTTCCAAACACCCAGGAGACAGATGGACCGACACTCAACTTCACACCATTTAGCTTTTCAAGGCTGCTAAAATAGTGTGTGTGAAGAGGTGGAGTGAGCGAGTTGCGAAACAAGGACGGCGTGTGTAGCTTTGTTTAAGTGCGCCGTGCGTGTGTGTACGACGGAAAGAGACAGGAGAAGGAGAAAGAGAGGGAGAGAGAATGCACAGACGCGCTGCCAGTATTAAACATCTTTGTGTGTTTGGCCATCATGTTTGGTGTCTGCAGTTGTGTGTCTTGAGTGTTTGTGTGCACCACGAGGGCATTGGCGTGAGGTTGGCAGGCAGGGGGAGTGAATGAAGGACTTAGTGCTCTACACGACTGACTGGTCAAATCTATGATGCTACCTTGAGCTTCCCCGGCTGCAGTCAGACACTCCCCGCTCCCCTCAGTAATAGAGACTGAGTGCTGCTGTGTACCGAGCCAAAGACCCCGCAATGCACCGCCTGCAGGCGCTCTGGAGACGGAGCGGAATCCAGTGCATTAAAGACGCGTTCACATCGCCGTTTGCTGGCAAGAGACACAACAAATTAGAAGTGGTCACAATTGTCATGCTTGATGAGAGAAAAATAGTAGTTCAAAGTCTTGTAGGACACAAAAGACATGTTATTTTGGGATCAGTAAAAGTCAGCAACTGTTTGATTTTAACATCATGCTAATTGTTTCAGGGACCTGCTGCTCCATTACAGCACGGTTTTCCTCTATGATTGCTCCTCATACATGTGAGTTTTGTAGCTAAGAGCAGTACCAGCACGGGGCATACAGTATATTTAGAGTAGAGGAAGAGACAAAATAAGACAGAAATAAAAGGAAAGCAGTGGATGGTAGGTATCAGGCAGGGGCAAAATGTGTGACTTTTGCACAACAGATGGGAGGTTTGATTCTTATTTTGTGTCGAGTTATTGAAGAAAGAGATTACTTATGAAGAACCTGCTTTTTTCCTTAACATACTGATAAAGTTTCGACGCCCAAACCCAATCAAACTGTGACTGTATCCTGAATCGTCTGCGGCAGGCTTTGTCTGGAGGGTATAACTCGTTGTTGCACAGTGCATCCTTTGTGTCTAAAGGCAAAACAAAATGTGAGACAGCAGGATCGGTCTGCTGGATAAGATGAAACAGGCAGATTGACTTGGCATATGTGTTGGCAATAGGTCGAACGCTGCAAGTCTCTTGTCAGCCGCAACTCTCTCCCACCCCCTGCCATTTCATGGTTTAAGCGTTACTCCACTCTCTCCAAACCGGCTTTGACTTGAAGGTGTGTCACAACACTGAATCCTGTGACTAATGTGAGATAAAAGCAGAAGACCCCTTGGAGGACAGCCGACATCACAGGAGCCAATCCTGAGCCTTTGTCCAGTCGTAACAGGATGTCTCTGACAGGATGCGGGGATGATGCCCTCTACTTTGATACCTGACACCATGATTCTCTCCCCTCTAACAGATGATGAAACTGACAGTCATTCCGGTGCAAGGGGCTACAGTAATGCAGCTGTTGCCTTGGACCACCATGGCACAGGATGCGAGCAGAGCAATGAAACAAAGCCCAACTGGTTGCACCCACTTGACTCTTTGTTCTGACCTTCACCTATGGTTACAAGGTTTTGATGGTAAGTGAAAGAAGGAGAACAGAGAAGTGAATCCTATCGACATTTGGCTTTGCCCTCCACGCTGGTGTGTGGATCTGAGAAGCCAGAGGGTTATACGCACGGCGACTGCTTCGTCCTGATGGAGCAGATGGGGTGGTATCGGGGACTGGCACTGTGTGGGACCACTGCAGAGGAGGGTGAGCGGGCCACGGCCGCCGGGAGCAGCCAGGACAGACCGGAGGCACAATTTCCAGCTGGCGCAGGGGTGTGCGGAGAGATCTCCCAGGGAGCAGCTGAGAGATGTTCACACTTTGTCGTCGACTTGACACTAATGAGGACGAGACAGTGGATGGATATATCCACCCGCCGCTGAATCAAGATTAGTGAGATATTAAAACCACGGAGTTATTCACAAGTGATTTTCATCGCGTCATTTTTCATCCCGCAAGTCATAGAGTGAATTTTTATGTGTGTGTGCATGTTCGTGAGAGAGAGGAACAGAGAGAGAGAGTTCATGCTTGACTGGGGCTTGCAGGAGTATGCCTCAGTGATACTCTGCTTATCTGCTTTGTCCACCATTTGCTATTTGCAACTCTCTATCTTCGGTCCACTCTGGACCCGACCCCGGGGCGACACCGGGCGAGAGGCGGGGTGCGTCTGGACAGGTCGGTGGGTTTTATCGCGAGGCAGTCAGGAGTGTCAGGCAAACACTCGGAGAGACAAACAACCCCGTCGCGTTACGAGGAATTTAGAATCGCCAATTTACCCTAACCTGGGCGTCTGCGGACTGTGGAAGGGAGCTGGAAGCTCATGCCAGCACTCCACACGGAGGAGCTCCAGCCTGCTGGAGGCTGCCAACCCTGAGCATCCATGCTGATTCACGAGGCGACAGTGCTAGACGCTGCGCCCACCTGCCACTGGGCTCCCTATCTGGAGCATTTCGAGGGAATAAAAATACGAAGCGTCCGCACGGTCTGAACCGAGGACGGCACAATAAAAAAAGCGATGGAAATTTGCAATCTTTGGCTCGCGCATGAAAGCAGATGCCCGGCTTTGACCCCCCTCCCCGCCACAATATTGGTTGGTTGAGCGGTAGAGTAGAGGTGATTTTGGACGTCCTCTGCAGAAAGAGCACAAATAATGAGTGAAAGCGAGGGGCATAAAAGCTACTTTTGCCTCTGTGCCTCTGCTGGCTGTGTCACTGTGTGTTTGCATGTGGGCAGGGCTGAGCTCCTGCACACACACAAACACACACATGCATACACACACACACACACACAGCAGACAGCGGCGGATCTTCAGAGCGCAGCCCACAGCGGAGGGAATGAAACAGACTTTAGGATAAATTTTAGCGGAGTCAACGACAACAACGGTTAGGGCAGCCCTCAAGGGTCAAAACAAAACAACATTTTAGAGAACACGACATTTCACAAACCACAGCGGCATCTCACAAAACGCAATATTTCAGAAAAACACAGCATTTTAGACAAGAGAAAGAGAGGGACGACATTTATTGTGGCGCTTTGCTTGAAGAGAGCGACTTTGAACTCAAGCCCACTGTGGGCACGTGTTGGCACGTGTAGCATGTGTTAGCATGTGTTAGCACATGTTAGAGTGTCATCTTACCTTGTCCTCTCAGTCACAGTTCACTCAATTGGGCTCTCAGGGTCTCCAAGAAACACTTTTATATGTTAAAAGGATATCAAGTGAAATGAATATCTTTTGTTCACATGCGATTCAAGTCTCTTGGCACTCAAACTCAGTTCATAATCTGTGCAAGGACTGGGAGTACTTCAGGACAGAAGACAGGACATGTCCTTCAACTGTTAGCACAGACATGTATTCGTCCCTTGTTCAAACGCAGTGATTGTTATCAGACCGTTTTTAGAAGACTAAGGGGAAATGATTGTTTTCCTCAAATGTCTTTACTAAAAATAATTTGTTACCTGTAGTGTTTTGGCAGTTAAAATGTCTCATGAAATCCTTTTGTGGTTTCTGAAATGCTATTTTTGGATAGCTGCTTTCTATAATGTTGTCTTGTTTTAGAAAAGAAAAACTTCTCGGGATGGCTTTGTGAAATGTCCACTTTCAACACTCACTAGTGACCATAATCTTGTCATTGTGGAGGCTATAATGGTAATGTAATGTATTTTATCTTCCAACTATCTTCTGTTGACCTTGATTGACGTGACTCTTTTACCTGAACAACATCATGTCACAATTAACAACACAATGTTGCAATTATTTTGCCCGGGACACATCGTGTTTCTGTCCTGGACAAAGAGCTCAAATATCAAACTCACTTTGAAACAAACCTTCCTTTGGGTATTTGCATGTCCTAGCAAGCAACAACCTCTTTGATGGCTACTTTCCTAAACCCCCGCTAACTTCATCCAGACAGGCATGAATGTAAAAGACTCTTATTCATTCATATCTTTCCAAAGCCCCGCTGTCCTCCCGCATGCCATCTCACCCTGCCAGCTTTTATCAGCGTGGTCACCGCGCTCGCTGCTGTAACTCCACTGATGCAATGAAGCTTGTGCAGCCATCCACTCACGGCAGAGAAATCAAAATCCAGCCATTTGTAAACTGCAGTGGCACTCTCATTATCTATACACTGAAACGTCCCAGCGGTCTGGTGTGTGTCAGGCAAACTAAATGCAGACGCGACCGGCTTTCACAGCTAAGTGCTCTGCGGAGAGCGCTACTGGATTTATGCACAGGACACGACTCAGCCATACGGGATAAAGTATCATGGCAAAAAGTCCATGTTAATGTTATTTATTTATTCAACTTGCATCATTAATAGGAGAACAGCCACAAGTTGTGTTTGTACCACTGGGGAATGTGCACAGGACTATCATGATGAGAGGGGTCTGGTGAGCCATGTGGACCGCATTCCTTTGGTCATCTCTGGCAAAGTGGCACCATCGCCAGTATTCCAAATCAGCTATTAGCAGCTTTCATTTTCAAAGCGGCCACGGCTCTAAAAATGAATGTTACAAGATGATACTGATGGCGGAGGGAGAAAAAGTCGATTCCCAGGAAAGTTCTGTAGTTAAAAAGCGGCACTCTATGTGCGCTCATTCGCCTCGGACATAATGACCTAATTAGAAAGCCAAAGTCAGGCCGGATCGCGCGTCAAATGTATGCGTGCGGATTCTTCCAAGTTACGACTCTTGGAGAGAGTGCGAGCTTTGATGCAAATTGCGGCGGTCGGGGCGCCCTGGGTTCTGAGCGCGCCTCGTGTCACAGCTGCAGCTCCGACTGGTGACTGTTGTTAAGTGGGCCAAACTTCAATAACTATCTGTTGTCTCCTCAGTGTCGGCACGCACCTGTTCCTTTCACCTCCCCTTGCAGTATCTCTGCCTGGCGTCTCTCCATCCGTGAACCCTGGAGACTCGGCCGGGGCTCCCCGGAGAGACGCGCCTCGCTTTTTGAAGATCTCTGGTTGACAAACCTGCCGGAGTCAAAGTCGGGAGGTTTAAATACGCCGATACCTCTCAGCATGCAAAGCACACAATCACACCCTTTCCTCCAATGCACACATGGAAGCACACATGAGGTCCCCCACCCTCCATCACACACACACACACACATACATAGACACACACATATACCAAGAACACACTACTTCAACTTTTATTGAACAAGAATCCAATTACTTAACCCAGATTCAGGTTTCGTACCCTCTTTGCTCCCCCACCTTGACAAGTCTGCGTTAATATCTGCTGACAGCCTATGTCCACCGTGCACAAGCACACACACACACACACACACACACACACACACACACACACACACACACACACACACACACACACACACACACACACGCACACCTCTCACACACACAAGCGTCCAGCTGATCCCCGTAAGAGTCTGATTAAATGAAAACTGTGGTGCCCATTTCTCCATCCCAGGGTCAATGAATACCAATGAGAGTCAGATATCACACTCCTTGGCATGTGTGTGTGTGTGTGTGTATGTATGTAAATGACAAAGAGAAAGATGAGGAACCAGTCTCTGGCACTCATGCAATCTTACAGTGCTAGATATGTAACTCTGTGCTTTTTTTCATCACCTTTTTTTTTTATTCCTGCCTGTTCATATGTCTCCATGACATCTGGATCTTTATTGTTCCCAGTCCATAGATCACTTAATAAGCCAAGTAATGAGGGGGTCATGCATAATTTCATTTGCTCTAGCGGTACCTGGGGACATTTTCTTACTTCACTAAAATCTATGATAGTTTCCTTTTGAGAGGCCATAACTCTCCTTCAGTAGCAGGCTTTGGGGTCACAGATGCTAAATGGGCCATTTATAGATTCCTGGTGGAAGGAGAATATTGTGTTGAGTCGTTTCAGACCTCTTATTGAGGCTATTTGACTCCACATGGTTTAATTTGCTCCCGGTGATATATCTGATAAAGGACCAACCTTTCAAATCATTCATGTAGCTGTGCACACTCTCCCACACTGGGTTCAAGGCGGTGTATAACGGATGTTATTTAAGAGGAGCGACTTCAGTTAAGCTAATCGAATGTCGATATTATCCCCCAATAGATATTCTTACCAGCAGTGGCCCGTGGGGACTACCAATGATTACTGGTAAATACAATTATGTCCAGAGCAACGGGGCTTCAGCCAGGGCTCAATTTTTAGCACAGCAGCCCGCTCTTTGTTTTGCAGTTCAATAGACAGAATTTAAATCCATTTCTATTTACACAAGATATCTCCAGGCGTCATTATAATGCATGTATTTAGCCACGGCATCGCCCGCCACAGACCGCACTGTTTACATTGGAGAATAAGGAATGCAAACGCTATCATTTTCCCTTTGTTTTGCCTTGCTTTCCTTTCCCTTTTGTTTTTATGTTTATATAATGCGCGTGATAACCTCACGTCGCTCGCAGACACGCCACCCAACAGGCTTTCATATGAAGAAATATCAAATCGCCGCAGACAAATAATGTCGGCACGGCACACTTGAAAAATTTATGTCCTTGGAGGCGGTTCATGTATGACAATCAGAGACTTTGAGAGATGGGGAATGCTGCCTGTGCGATGCGGCACGTGTTGTGCCCCCCCCACCATCCTGTCTCAGCTTAAGAAGCGTGCCGACATTGGTCAGTTGTCCTGCAGGGATGCTTGCCAAGCTTATCGGTCTGTTACAAATCAGGCGGAGACATTGCAGCAGGAACACCTCTCCCTTTTTTCCCTCCGCTCTCGCTCACCGGGACCACTCAAGGGGATTGAAGCACTAAGAACACAACACAAATCTCACTTCCTTCTTTACTCGCCCGTACCTCTGATTTTTCTCCTCTCCTCTGATAAAGTTTTTCACCCTGTTTTTTTTCCTTTGAATAAAGGTGAAACTTTTCAAACTAATTTTATTTAGGCTGCACTGTCATGTTTTACATTCGACCATTCGCCCCATGATCGTGTGTCGGTTATTAAGTTTGCTGCATAATCTATGTGTGAAATGGCTCTAGGGTTAAACATCCCTCTGCAATATGTCCCCTCTCTGCCTAATCAAAAGTCCCATTCATGACTCCAGTGAATTTACAGATTGGATCTGAAGTCCGTGTGGGTGTAGCTTTCACCCAAATTTACCTAAAAGTATGATGAAAGGAAGCCCAAAACATTTAATAAGGTTGGCTGAAAGCAGCTCTTGGGAATTTGAGTTGCATCCATGGGTCAAATTTATTTAATGATGTATTTTCCTTTTTCATGTGGATAATTGGGCACATGAAAGAGGCAGATGAGAGGCAGAGATAGCAATTTCTTCACTGACAGTAACCTCGGTAGTCCATAACGCAGCCACAAGAAATGTTACATTGCGTGTTGTAAGAAAATCGGACAGGTTGTTGTCACAGCTGCTTGTTTCCTCTCGAGGGCCAGTGACAGATACACTAACTATTGCTAATTGTTCTTTCCATCAAAGCACTGCACAGAGCACAAAGGGTAAAGTAAACCTAGTGATTAAAATTCTCACATCCTCCTCGGCAAACATCCGTACTGTACCTGCTGAGAGCAAGTCACCGATAAGGGAGAGGACCGAGACTTTTTAATGCTGCAATATTATATGGTTGGAAAAGTAAATCAGACAGGTCGGAAGATCAGCGAAACAACACGTAAATACATACAACTGTTGCAATTTATCTGATATGTCTGAAATTGCAACTCTGAAAATACTCTTGGAAATGGGAACATATAGCCTTTCCTCACCATAGAAACAGCACTGGAGGTCACCTGTATTTCAGGACGAAACCCTAATTGGCTGTGGTATCTATTTTACTATTTTAGATAGTTTGTTGTGTTTTTTTGTTAGGATTCTTTTTCAACAAGGCAATGAGAGAGAGAGAGACTGAGAGAGAAAAACTTTTTGGAGAAATATTTCTGGTATAACTTTGTAACAGTTGGAGGAGGAATTTGTACAAGCACTCCCTTTTAAGGGAATGAAAGTGCTCACATGCATGTAATGTTTAGGTCTATACATGTGGTGCAGGTACTATAAAACAACGCATTTCAAACAAGCTCCTGCGCTAGGATCTCATCCATCTTTCACCTAATACATTATGGAGGATACAGTGTTTACCCCCCCCCCCCCCCCCCCCCCCCCCCCCCCTCATCCAGCACTGCAGGTGGTGGTCGTGGGGTTGGGGGTAGTAGGGGGGGTCCTTCGGTGTTTGTTTGTTGACCATCCATGTGAAACGGCTTAAGTAAGCGCCATTTCCATATTTTTGATTCTGATAATGGACTGCCTTGCCATCATCAAATTATCCTAACACCACACTGCCAGCCAAGTGAGTGAATTAATGTCCAAAAATGGCAATCTCCCCCACTCCCCTTACACTTAATTGTGTGCGTGTGTGTGTGTGTGTGTGTGTGTGTGTGTGTGTGCGTGTGTGCGTGTGTGTCTGTGTGTTTAGGGGGGAGCCTGTGCTTGGAGAGAGTGAGAGCTTAATGACTTTTTCACCTCTCACACGTGCCTTGAAGACACATTTCAGTTTACATTTGCAGTATTGAATTCATAATTGCTTGTTGGCCATATAACTTCCTGTATAATGAAATGCTTTCATAATAATCAATAAAGGAAATAGAGCGGGTCCATTTAAATGTTGTGGCAATAGGAGAAACCCATCAAGCTGAACCATTGCTCTCAGTGCTGCAGTGTGTTACTGTATCAGTGAGTGTGGCACGTGGTGGAGGGGGAGGAGGAGGAGGAGGAGGAGGAGGAGTGGATTCCATTTCAAAAAATCTCCACTTGGGAACGCTATCTTTCTTTCCTGAGTGATGACACGCGGGAGGCAAGGAAGGATGGATGTCTGTCTGCGGTGTTGGAAGTAGCCCCTGGCCCTTGGGTGCCCCTTCACCCACTCTCTTTAGCCAGCTCACAGTGGATTGTGCTTACTCTCATTTAGTGAGGCCTATTTATCTTCCGTATAAAGCCCAACCTGCACCAAAGATGTAATTCCATAAAAGCATGCAATCAATACATGAGAAACCGTACTCTCATCTATCATTTTTGATAAAAAAAAAAATATGGGTGGGGGGGTGGGGGGGATTGGTGGTAAAGCAAATACACAAAATTGTGTGTATGCTTGTGTGTGCAGGCGTGTGCACGGATATTTGTGTATGCCTATGTTCAGACACAAATATTGCAAATAAGCCAAACGGGGCAGGTCAAAAACTGCTGGCTCAGTCCTGAGTGCTGGCAAACACTGGTGCTTAGAGGAGCTCCATCCACTGGGTGCCACTGTTTCAAGTTTTCTCAAAGCCGGAGCGCCAATCAATTCATGCGGGGTGTACTGTGTCAAAAATGAGGAAATATTCATTTCTTTGCTCCTGGAAACCTTAACATTTCCAGGAAAGATATAAATACAATAACCACACAGACACGGACACGCACACCCACACACGTGGCCCTCATTAATCTCCTCTGTAACAGGACTCTATCCTCTGGCTCCGATATTACAGTAAATGGTGATGCTTATCTGCAAGCAGTCCTGCCCTTGAAATAGGTGCTGTTCCATTCCCGGCTAATTCCACACCCATTAAATGGTTGGCACATTTTTCACAGGTATATAAATTGCTTTAAGCTGCAGCTTACTCTCAGCACATTGAAATACAAACAGGGATGTTCTCTCCTTTTTATCTCACTCTGCCCTCTGTCTCCTTAATACTTCCAAACCCCCCCACCCCCTGTCTTCTGCCCACCCATCGGCCCCACCTTCCCATCCTTCTTCCCCACCCCTCCCAGCCACCCCTCCCTCCTCCTTACAAGTGAAATGAGCGTGGATTGACTTCTAGCTCGCAGCAAGGTTGAAGTAATAGCTTATTAGCAGCCAATAAACATCAGTCATTTCCATTTAAGCTAAAAGTCCAATCTTGTTCATAATCACCAAGACATGGATAGGGTTGAAAATCAATGGCACATTTTAACAAGGTGTCCCCTGTGTGGCGTTTGATCCACGCCGGATCAAGGAAGTAAGGCAGGGCTTTTCCAACATATGCCGATGCGTTAATAAATCAGCCAAAAAAAAAAAGAAAAAAGACTCAACACAACACTGTTCCATACTAATGTACAGTACGGGTACGACTGCACACCATGTCGACATGGAGTCAGTAGATTTGAATGTAGGAAAGCCCGGAGGCAGCCTTTCTTCAAGAGAAGAGCGGGGGCGGGGGGTGGTGGCCCATCAGACATTCACATCACACCTCTGCCCACCCAGACCTGACAGCGGGACACCTGCAGCCTCGCTGATGAGGGGATGAAATACTCCTCCCCTCCCGCACGCTCACATTCTCTCATCCATCCATTTATATTCCGCTCTCCCCGCGTGCCCACAGCCACACAGAGCAGCTGGCCAGTTATTTGTGACCTGCCAGTCTGCGGGTGTAACAAGGTTTCGACGCAATTAAGAATACATTTCCCAGGTACCCGCACAACAAATCACTCGGCTCGAGTCCCCGGATACAAACACACACACACGCGCGCGTGTGCGCAGGCGTAAACTTTGCCTCGCTAGTCACACAAATCAAGCGGTACACAAATGGCAACATGAAATAACTAATCATTGTCGGAGAAGAAAAGGCAATTATTAATCGATTCCATTTGTGTTGAGCTGAAAGGGGTTCAAAGAGGCCCATTCTTTAGAGGAAATATTTGCCGTGGCTGTACAGCTCGCCCGGCGTAATCACCACCTATTATGTGTGCTGATTTGAAAGTAAGAAGCAAAGTGGTCAAATACATCACAGGCGACCATTATTGTGTCAATTCGCGGACAGAAAAACAATCCATTTCACGCGATAAATTCTAAAACGCACACTGGGCGATGGGAACTTTTTCTCAGCATGTTGATTTCACAATCTGAGATGGGAAGAAGGGAGGCTGGTGGGAGGAATGCCTTTTGGTTTAACAGGGAAATGGTACACTGTCATATCAGAATTACAACCTAGAGTTTTCTTGTCCGGGCCGCTCTTCAAACCGAGGTGCAGTAAAAGGAAAACAAGCCGAGATAGATTGTGATTTACAATTATTAGATGTTGAATTTTTTTCTTCTTTTTTTTTGTTCTTGGTTTTATTGGAGGAGGTTTGACAGCCCAGTCGCTTTCATTTTTTTTGTGTAATGAGAAGAAACAAGGCCGGCTCATTTGAAGCTTTGAGTAAGTAATTTTCAAAGTTTCTGTAGGCACCAAAAAAAAATAAGCCTCCCTCAATAAAGCTGCCAGAGGAGAAGACAAGCTTTTATGCTTATTCTTTTATGTTGTATCATTAGATCATAAACAAGTTGGGAGCCACAGACTTTAAAAGACTCAGAGACAGTTTCCTTACAACATTAGTTATAATTTGATAGATGTGAATAAAGAATGTCACCCAGCGATGATAGTCGGTGCTTCCTGGTTACACTTCAAACAGGAGACGAGGTAGGGGACGCTGCCACCTTCATCTCGCCTTGGTGAGGGAACTGATTTAGGAGCCTTGAGTTTTGGAAGATGCAAAAAAGAAGAAAGGTTCGGATGGGGGATGGATCTGAGCGAGAGCCTTTAACAGCAAGGGCCTGAATCCCTTATCATTACATGGAATAAAATAGTAAGGTAAACAAGGGAACGTAGTATACATTGCTCTCAATGCTATATTACGTCAAGACAAACTTCAGAGTTGTCTTGGTCCTGTGTGTAGTATTCACTTAGTGCTAAGATATTATTTGAAATCCAATCAGAGCAAAGAGGACTCAACACTGAGATGGCCATTTCCGACACTTCCTGGAACAGCACCACTGGTGTCTTTTCTTCTTCTGATAGTTCAGAGAGGTGGCTAGCTAAGGATAAGTCAACCTGTTTCATCTCGCTTCATTCATTACTGGCACATGATTAGGAATGTTAAGGGTAACTTCTGCCTTAGTTGTGCAGATGGTGCGTAGGAAGGAAACCAACAAAACACTTGTACTACAAGATAAAACATTTCATTTACACTTTAACAATTCTCCGCAGGTTAAACAAAAAACAGATTTTACATGCATTGTTTAAATGCATTTAAATACATTAATCAGTCAGAGGAAGGAGAAGAGTGGTCTAAGAAACATTCAGAGGAAGCTCGTACATCTTTGCTTCCTGGTTGCATCAGCCTTCGAGGCCACAGAGACCTCAGGTGGAGCAGGTCGAGTCAGAGCAGAACATGTAACTCCAGTGACTTCAGAGGCTGGGACCCAGTCTCTGCCTGAGCCTCAGTATTAGCAGCAGCAGCAGCAGCAGCAGCAGGGTCAGCAGGAGGAGTCAGAGCTCCTCCAGAGCTTCAGCAGTGATATCACCCCTGGCTTCTTGATCTTGTGCAGCAGAGTCAGAGATGGAGCACAGTCTGGTTGGCTCTCTTGTCCAGGCTGGGGCTCACAGCTGCCTCCTCCAGCATCCCCAGCAGAACCTCAGGTTCAGGGTCAGTTAGGGGTGTTGAAGGAGGTGGAGCTGAAGCAGAGTTCACTTCTCTTGTGAGTTCACTCACAGTCACCCGCTCCCAGTTCAACTGTAAGTTTCGGCAGAGCTGCAGGGTTTATTTCAGCAAAGGGATCTGTGGTTGAAGCAGTTCATCCCTAGAGGAGAGAGAGGAGGTGATCCTGTGTCCCACACTGTGGAGGGTACTCGAAACCCGTGTGTCTGTTGGGATAGAGCTGTGGATTAAGAGGGGTCTCTGAGGAAGCGCTCAGTGGCCCTGCAGGTCTCTGGGTAGGACCCGCATCCCCACCTCTTAAGGCCTGAGGACTCTGGCGGAGCATAGTGCCGAGCTGCAGATCTTCAGATGCCTCTCAGGATGTCACAGTCATTCGCACTTATTTTCCAACTACTTAAGAATACGTTTTTTCAAAAGAATCGAGATTTGTAACTGATTTAATATGTTTTTCCTCATAATTTATTTTTGTTTACCATTCAATTTAACTTCTGGTCCATTTGAAAAAAAAAAAAACTTGTGCAACAGTTTGACTTTTGCCTGTGGTCTGATAGTATATCTTGTTTCACTCACAGGTGTGTTTGTCTGGAGCTAATAACAGCTTATGACCACATTATTATTATTATTAAATTCACTCACTGTCAGCGGGGAGGAATAATCACAACGAGCACTAATAGTGAATCATGGAGACTCCTGTCAGTACACTGAAATAATGTGGAACATCAATACACGAGTCGGCATACACCCAGTTGACAGGTATTGTTAGCACAGATTATACAGGTCTAACATGCGCCAGCACAATTCCATCCGACGCCGATACTCACCCGGTGTCACATCATAATTTGCTGTTGGTTGATTAAGCTTTCCATCATTTATGTTAATTGCAGGATGGGTGATTTCTTTTTATACTCCTGCTGATTCCTGGTTGGCAATTTTCCGGCGTCTACTAAACCAAACTATTAAAGAAAATCAAATTCTTTCTTTTTTATTATTGTTAAGAAAATGTACACCAAACAGCTTCCGAATTCCACAGGCACACAGATGAAAGATGCCCCTGATTACTGATTACACATTGTGCGTCATGCAATTTTAACATGCAACTTTCCCTCAAGTAAAACCTACTTTTTTATTTCTTAACTTCTGTGAGACAGATGTGTATGTTCACAGTTTAGTGGTTGATCCATCTCATAATATGAGTGCTGCTCACTGGCTAAAGCACATGAGTACACTGGAGTGCATTTTTCTCCTCCTCAAAGGCCCCCTGCCCCCAACTATTCCACTAGCGATGCAGTTATCTCTCTCTGCCTAATGTGGTTTTGTACTGTAAGAAGCACATAATAAGCAAGCAAGCCTCATTTGTGTACATGAGCAGGATTGTGTGTGTGTACATGTGTGTGTGTGTGTGTGTGTGCATGTGTGCGTGCGCGTGTGTATGTACGTATGCACATGCTCCTCTCACAATCCATGCATAGCACACAGACAGAGGAAGGGGTTTAGGGTAGGGGGGTGTAGGGGCAGGTTCGACATCTGCAAATTGAATTCTGCCCAAACGTGACAGTGATGAAGTGTTGTTCATAGCAGCCGTGATTGTCTCTATCTTCGCTCCTGTCCGTGGGTATTACAGTGGGCCTTTGCTGCTCTGCACGCTGCAGCCCCGGCACCGGCGAGCTCATCTATTAATGACACCATTGTAAAATCAAATTCACAGATACATGTTTTATCAGCGAGGGCTGGCAGGAACGAGCACCCAGTGTTTGTGTCTCCACGCCCCTCGCTCCGCTCCGCTGTTTCGCTCTCTGTCTTTTTCTCCTTGTAAGATCGGGTTGTCCTCAGCCCTCAGGCCAGCTTTTAATAATAGGATAAGGTGTGGAAAATTGATTTTGCTTCACAGTCGTAAGCTTTTAGGATTATGTCAATAATAAAACAAAGTTTGGCCTTTTCCCTATCCTGCATCTCTCTTTAGGCAAGCAGAGCACCTTTGTGCTGCACTATGACTCCCTTTGTGGCTTCTATCTCTCGAAAGCGCACCAAATAAGGAGGAGAGGGACAGAGGGAAGAGGGGAGGAGAAGGTGTGGTTACTTTGAGAGATGAAAAGGATTTCAGAGAGATACCCGAGCACAGGTGCCTGAGCAGACCAACCTTTCTCCTTCAGGGTGAGAAAGAGCATCAGCAAGTCAGCGGGGTGGATGGTAAAGAGGGACGGCGGGCAGGTAAGATACAAGCTTAAAATAGAGGTCATGTTGAATAAAAAAGCGATTGATCAAATGGGGAAGTGAAGAAAAAAAAACCCGAAGCATGGGAAACGCGGTGTGCAGCTTACATATGTTCAACAGCAGTGCTGGATGCCCTCCAGGTGTGCTGAAAATAGTGCAGCACAGGAAGGATTTCAATAGCCGCTCTTCAAACAAACACTTGAAAAGGTAAAGTGGAAAAATATGGCTCCCCATATCCAGTTCCTTGGAAATCAATGCCGTCTGAAGTTTGGGTAACAACAAGTAGTATGCAGTCTCCCACAAAAGCATATGGGAGATCCTTCCTTCTCCTTTCTTTGCCGCTTTTCTTTTCTGTGGGTGTTTTTCTCTCCTATTTCGTTTTTTTTGATACAGAAGCACTCAGGCCCAAGCTTCCCCCTGTGATATGTGCTGCGGCGCTCTCATTCCTCTTTTCCTCCGCGCCTCCACATCTCGCTAAATGGCAGGCGAACACAGACAAGACTCAGCTGGTTGACTGACTCCCTCAGTTCACACCAACAATGGCTGGCGGTGGGAGACAGGGCTGCTCGGATGGATATAGCCCTCCATAAACTAGAATAATTTCTCGCCTCTCTTTTCCGTCTCTCTATACGTCTGTTCCCTGTTTTTTTTTTTTTCTCTCCCTTAGCAGAGAGCGCTGGCGCTGTCACGGGCTGAGTGATGTAAGAGTGAACTTGCTCCGACCTCTCCGCCGGTAATAAGGATGGAGTGACGGAGCCTTCATGGTGACACAAGCAGACAGTGAGGGAAAGGGAAATGTGGCTGTGGGAGGGGTGGGGAAGGGTGGGGGGGGGGGCATACAGCAGCACTCCCTACATCATAGTTTATGAAGGTTAAGCAAAAATGTCTCGAAATTGCGTCAGCCTCGGGGGCGAAGCGCGGGAGGACAAAACAAAAGAGACGAAAAGCTCTGTAAAAGTGGCCGAAAACTTCTGAGTCTTGAGAGACGGAGGAGCGGCGGCGGATCCTTGGTAACTCCCGACGAGGACGGTTGCCATGGTGAGGTCCGGCCTGGCTATTCTGCCGCCGCATCTGACATTATAGCATCCAGCACTTCAGGGGCCACCACTGGGGGGGAAAAAAAGCTACTTAACATAGACCGAAGGCCCTCAGCTAGGGCA
Organism: Karalla daura; assembly: GCA_029224185.1. Lineage (NCBI taxonomy): Eukaryota > Metazoa > Chordata > Actinopteri > Chaetodontiformes > Leiognathidae > Karalla > Karalla daura. The sequence continues at coordinate 14,159,714 of CM055195.1, forward strand.
CTTTGCCTCTCACCTTAATTTGAGCGAACGCTGCTCCACTGCTTGGTGTAATGCACGGGATAAACACAGGGCGCAGCGGGCAGGCAGAGGGAATAACCGCTAGGCCACTTCAGGCCACAAAAGGAAACAATTAAATGGGTTTGCATGTCCGCTCTTAAGGCCTTCAGACTTGAAATGAGCGAGCACGCCCACGCTCTCTCAATCCATTTCGTTTTATTGTAGCAGGCGAGCGGGACGAGTGCTGTATCAAGGGGTATTTAACCGTCCGCTCACATGCCATGTCTCCGCTGAGGAGCGGACATTCACCGAGTATCTGTATTCAAAAAACACGAGCTGGATTTTTCTGGCGAAAGCAGCTGACGCCCGCAGCCTGGCTCCGGGCTAAACTCCTCCCGATGATAAGGCTCAGTGTGAAGTGGTGGGTAACTAGAGATAAATTTTATTATCTTTAGACAGAAACCTGGAGGTGTGCGCGCCCACTACCTCTCCAATTTCTGTGCCAAGATAAGCTGACCGGTTTCAGCTAAGCGCCGAATACAAGAAAATCAATCCTGTTCTGTCATGGAAAGGCAGTGTCCGCATTAATCAATCAAGTGACAGAGAGCAGGGTTTGAGGTCACCAGTTATAATACGAGCTAAAAAGCACAGGGCAGATTGTTGGCAGGTACAGAGAAGTTCAGTCAGACCCCTCGCTATATCAAAGCCATGTAGCTCTCTTTGCTTTAATAAGAGTGTTTGTGGCTGCTGTCAGTGCACACTTTACATTATTCATACACCCTGGTGTCTCATTCTGCTACTGAAGTGGCAGTTACTTAATTTCTGTGATCTAATATTCCTTTTTGCACCCACTTTGCTGTCCAGGGCTCTTTTTAGTCATTTCCAGTTCTCTAATTGTCTCAGTTTTGCTCCCCTCTCCGCTCACTTGTAGAGGAGCTTCAAGAGCTTCAATCGGGCCCCACTCCTTCAAGTCACGTGATCACATTTCCTCTTTTTGATCCTTCGACTGAAGGGCCTCCAAAGTTGAGGCGACACACCATTCTTCACATATATGTGGCAACTTGACAGACGCTCTGCCGTGAGAGAATGGATGAGCTTAAAGCAAGCAGGAGAATGCTTGGCAGCTTCGTCTGTGTACAGGCCTGGTCCAAACAGTAAATACAAACAAGCCAGACTGTTACTCCCCGCATTAACAAGGTGGGGGAAGCGTCTCTCACAGTGCAGCGTGTGAGAGACGAGTCTCACATTTCAACAACGGAGGGGACGGGGAAAAAAACAAAAAAACAATGACATCTGTTCCGGATGGAGGCAGCTCGTCAAAAGGTCCAAGCAGGGCAATGGAGGAGGACGAAGAGGACGGCAGAGCTTCATATTACAGCCCCGTACTAAACAAAAACATTTGCAGGGCATATGAAAAAGCAGCTCCTATGAAAAAATACAGCAAAAAAAAAAATCAAAGCAAAGACATGTTCAACAAAATCTCAAGTTCAGACAGCTGAGTGTTTTTTTTTCCGCATTGCTGCTTTTTTTCCCAGTCGGTCGAAACCTAAAACTTCCTGGGAATATTACACACCAGGAGCCTGCAAATAACTGGCAGGCTCCCGAACTCCTGATGTGAAAAATTTGTTGGAACAGTTGAGACGCATTTTGAGCAGCTAAACACCGACTGAGAAATGCAGAATGGAGAGGGCTAGAATTTATTTGTGAATAAGACAGGTATTTCTTTTCTTCCAGAGTGATGAGTTTGTGACGTGACTCCGGTGTTTTGTTGGATCCGGTACCGGGGATAACACCGAAATCTGAGCAGCAAAAGTAATGAATAAAACGTTGTGTCTGATATGAATCCAACAGAGGCTTTTCAAATGTCCTCTAAAGCTGGAGACACACTACAAGATATTTCAAGTGTTTTTACTCAGGATTCTCAGTCCGGCTAAGTCCGCGCCACTTGCCACTACCGGTAAGCACAGAATTGTGTGAAGGGCTTTGTAATATATATTATTACTGTATATTACAAGTATTTATTAATATTACTGTTTATTATTGTATTATTGCTCACTTATCACTTTATTACTCATCATCTATCTACCTATCTAACATCTGCCTGCCTGCCAACCTACCTACTTAATGTGCACCCCCCCCACCCCCCCCCCCCATCCCCCTAACCCCCTCCCATCCTGTTATCATGACAGTCCCATTGTGTTATTGTGTACTTTTACAATATCAGCTTGTAACTTTAGCCACTACGAGAAAGATGCGACTGATGGGAGCTCCACGTCTTTGCTAAGTTTAACCCTGCGTGTTGTGCTGACTTTGTCCTTGCTTGTCCCCCGAGGGGCCTTGGATACTGCAAACACACACACACACACACGCACACGCACACACACACAGACACACACACATCATGAAAGCTTTTATCACACACTCCCACTGGTCAGCAGTAGAGAGAGTGAATGAGTGGGACTGACCTTTTCAGATACACTAAATACCTGAGGCTTGCTGATGCACACGCTCCTGTCCTTTGTGTGTGTGTGTGTGTGTGTGTGTGTGTGTGTGTGTGTGAAAGAGAGAAAGAGAGAGAGAGAGAGAGAAGAGAGAGAGACGGAATGGAAAGGAAAGAGAGGGAGAGGGGACAGAGTTTTCACCAGCGGTGCAGCTATCAGCACCAATATGCATCAAGCCTAAAGCAGCCTAGTCCTGATGTCGTGGATGACCTTTACAAGATCAGACCTGCCACTTTAGTTACAGATCAGTCCAGGAAGAGGCACATACACACACACACACACACACACACACACACACCTCTGCCACCCTTCACTACGGTCCCTCCATCCTCTGCTCCTCCATACATGCCCCACCTGTTAGTGTGTGTGTGTGTGTGTGTGTGTGTGTGTGTGTGTGTGTCCTCGCTCAGGTGTGCGTTTCAAAGTGACAAAGCCTCTCCGCAACTTTTTTGGCCACAAATCAAAAATGACAAGCGAGCCGGCCGACTTCCACTCCGTGACTTCGGAGACATTAACAAAAGGATTTAGCTGCAAATGAAGTCAGCGTGGGAACGCTCAGGGGCCCAGCCTTTCCTCCCCGTCACGTCTGTCACAAGCGATCGCCTTTCCGACTGAAGAGCTATTTTCTGAGTTTACACGTGTGAAGCTGAGCGCAGTCAGGAACGGAGAGAGTGGGCAGCGCCATCGGCCGCGTTTTTTCCTCTAGCGCGGGCGGGTTCAGCCGCTTTCATCCGACACACCACCACCACTCTTCGGCAGCTCTCGGCGGCTACAGAGGCGCACCGCCTTGAGGTATCTTCCGGGGAGCTCTCTGTGATGCTCCTAAAAGATATAAGTCTGGTCCGCGGCGCTGTGTCGAGAGAGTATGGTATATCTGCAACAAGTCTGCCGACACTACAGAGCCCACGGGAGAGGGGAGAGAGGTAGAGGAGATGAGAAGAGGCGGAAATCAGAGGGAGGAACAAACCCACAACTTTTCTTCCTCCCTGAAAATAGCATGTGTCGAGTGTGTGACGCAGTGGCCTTTGAGATGAGGATACATCCTCCCCTGAGAGTGAGAGGAGACGGGGGGAGGAGGTGGGGGCAGGATCAGAGGAGGCTGTAGCCATGCTCTGCAGCCTCGCTTGTTGACAGGTCATTGCCTCTACAGGCTCGGAGATGCACGCCGTTTCATCCCCATTTAAGCCTAATCAAAAATATCCTGACAGCCGATTTCATTTTCTCATTTCCAAAAAAAAAAAAAAAATGCTGCGAGAGAAACAAAGCCTGAATTAAATTTTATCTGCCCTCTTTTCATATGCTGAGCCTGGACTAGCATAGATTGAAAATCCTATTAGGGCTGCCGCAGCCAACAAACTTGTAAAGAGCTCTGAAAGCGAGAGGCCTTTTTAATGATGTGAGATTGCAGTGAAATTTAATCATAATGATATTTTTAAAAAAAAAACACATTTCTTGGGATGCTCATAAAAACATGAGGGCAAACTGAGTATTAGAAACCTACAAAAGCCTATATAAGTGCCAGCATTACCCCTCTGTGGTTTTTAAGATGTTTTGAAGAAAGGGTCCCTGAGCTCTCTTCTTTCCATAGTAAGACAAACCCATAATCCTGTGACCTGTAGGCCACTGAGTAGATCTCAATTACAAGTGATCTACTATGAAGAGTCTTCTATTGGGTCCCAAGGGCAAGTTTATTTGGCGTCTTCCACCACTACTCATCACTTAACCAATTGCCATAAAGGATGCTATCATCTACGGACCGTCTCGCTCCTGCTCCCTCCTCCTCCCCCTCCTCCTCCTCCATCTGCGTCATTAGCATAGGCTATGCAGAGCACTGTTTACCACATATGACATCAGCTGTGATAGCACCCAAATTGATTGCCATTTCCAGCTCTGTAGTAGGTTGCTGTGAGTAATTTGTGTGACTTTCCAGCAGCTGATTTTGATGAAGTGGTTGCTTGCCTGTACCGGGGGGACGACAGCTGCAGAATGTGGAATAGCAAATGGTGACCTGCCAGTGATAAACGCTGTGCATCTCTGCCGCGGATGTGGGCTTTTACTCTGGGAGGATGCGGCACAGCTCCAGACACAGGCTCCTAATTGACATGTGGGGAATCTCAAACCCAGCAGCGGCTTTAAAAGAAGGCATATATCGCAATCACAGTTAAGTTTGTTACAAAGATCGATGATGCTGAGAATCCATGGGCAACATTACTCAAAGAACCTCATTGGAAACAGAATACTTTATGAATCCAATTATTGGATTTTTAGAAGTATTATTTCAACAGTGTGTATAGTATTTTCTTTAAGCATGCGCCTCTGAAATAAATTAGAACTTAAAGTTAAAAACAGTGGCCGTACAGTAAGTAGGCTTGTTAAGTAATATTTTGAACAGTATGTTTACTCTTTGAGTGAAGCGCCATCTCCTGGTCAAACCCTGTATGGTAAAACGTAGACACGCCCACAAGACGGAGGGGGTTTGTCCAGGGCAGGGGACTCTGCTGGGATTTGACTGGAAGCTGGCCGGAAAGTCAATGGCTGGCAGCAAGCTACCACTCAGTATACGCAGGGAACATTTTGAATACTGTAGTCATTGAATGTATCATCAATCTCTATCTTCTACCCTTTTTCCATAGAAGCAGTTCCAGTATTGGTTCTGATTCTGGTTGGGCTGGTGCTAGTGCTGGTTTAGTGTGTCTGTACTTCTTTCATACTTTTATAACATGCAGACATGTCTCTTCAAAAAGTGACTGTACTTACATAAAAACAAGTGAAAACAACACAGTAAGTGAAAACATAAAAATGTAAAAAACTCTTTAATGTGTTTAGACATCTCCTTGGCTGCCCATTGGCGCTTTGATCAGGATGCTCTTTTAGTCCCTAAATTATTCCTGAGCTTCTTTAGCTGCTGTCTATTCATGTCCATGATCACTCATAAACAGCGAGGAGAATGGCGGATTGTTTTTGTTTTTGACTCAATACCCCCACCACAGCAACAGATGTCAGTGGGTCTTACTACCAACCCTAAGCCAGAAAAGAACTGGTGCTCCTCTGAAACCATTTTTGTCAGGCCAGAGCCAGTCTTTGTTGGTGAAAACAGAAAGAACAGCTCCAAATGAAGCGCTTGGCCTGAACCAGGAGTGGCACTGCTTTGGTGGAAAAGACGGCCACTCTTAATCACATGACTACTTGACTTAGTCTTATTCTGCTCAAAGTTTCTAGAAGGAAGTTTCTCTTGCTTTTGCTTGCATGCTTACTCATGCGGGATTTGTTCGGCTGTTTGTACAAGGTAGTTGAGTTTTCTCTGGGTACTCCAGCTTCCTCCCAAGTCCAAAACCATGCATGTTTAGGTTGTGTGGAGATTCTAAATGGCAACAGTTGTGAATGTGATGGACGAGCGACCTCTGAAGTGTGCATTTCATGCCTTCACAACCCTGTGACACGGTTAAGGTATAGAACAGGTAACATAATAGATGGACAGACATCGGTTCCTACGTACATTAAATCATTTCTTCAGATCTGCTTTGTATAGGAAATGTCACGAGATAACATTTCATGTGGATTGCATTTTAAAGGTGAATGGAATACAAGTAATATATTAGGGAGAAATGTTTCAGTTTTGTGCACGTGTGTCATGAATGTCAACGTAGCTATAAAACGTATAAAACGTAACCTTCAAATCACCAGGTTTACGTCTCGCACCCTGACGTGTTGAGCATGCTGCCTTACAGCGTTTAAAGAAGTCGTACCATACAAAGCTCCAGAGCTTACTTTAACTTTTTATATTTTTTTCAACTTGGAAACAGAGTTCTCTTCAAAGGGTAGGCAGACTAATATTTAACAACTGAAGTGTGCAGCTTGAACACAATCATGTGAATAAGGCAGAGTCCGTGCAGGATTGGATTAAGGAGGGGGACTCTTAAATCCAACTCAACCATGAGAGTTATATTATAAATGCGACACAATAGCACCTGGGAATAGTCTGTGCTGCAGCAACTATCTTAAATATTTTATCAACCATTAAAGTCAGTCAAGCTGCTGTCTGGTAATGTGTGTTCGGGCCTTTCTTTGTTTGCCAACACCAAAGCCTCGATCATAAAAATACATGAGATTAAAACGAAGCTGAAACTTTTAATGACCCCTTTTTCATTATATGCCAGTCTATTTTTCATCAGATAACAGCTGAAAATATTTTATAACCAGCGTTTGACATGTCAAAGGAATGCACCACTCACAAATCCCCCAGTGTGCCGTGCTGCACTGATAACTCCATGCAAATGAGCTGATGGAAAGTTGGGATCCCAGAGAGAAAGCGCAAACAAAATAAAACACAAAGTTTCCACAAGCAGCCATAAGTGCAGTCAACACAATATGGTAAACAAACTGACAGATTAAATATAAGCTTGTTTTATCATTCTACGACAGTCGCACAACCTCACAGACTGAAAGGATCTGCAGCAGAAAAAGTGCCTGATACGTCGGAGGGATTCTGCGTGACCTGCGGTGCAATGCCACACTTTAGCATCTCTCGACGTGTTTTTTTAAGTTTAGATGGTCAAGCATTAATCATTTAGGGAAATATCCCTCGCTTCCTGTGTGTGTGTCTTTGCCGAGGGTACCGTTAGACCTAGATTTTTTTTCGGGGGCAACGGCAGCATTTTGTTGTGCCCCAATAAGTAAGTGAGTGAGTAAACAAGTAAATAAATAAATAAAGAATCTGTCTCATTCTTGACAAACTCTTCTTATCTGGACCCAGGACAAGGCACTGGGTGGAGAGGACTGGCAGTGCTGAGGAGCAAGGCATGACTGGCTCTCCGAAACACCAGGAGTTTTCCCAATGAGCCCAGAACAAAAAAAATCTGTTTGGGAGTCTTCCCATAGACCTGCCTGCCAGGGACAGTGTGTATGTATGCCTGTGTGTGTGTGTGTGTGTGTGTGTGTGTGCATGTGTTGTGTGGGTGTTCAAAAATTCACTATATACCATGGATCAATTTTTCTTCCACCACCCATGCACATGAACAAAGTCAACAAGACAAATTATGCTGGCTTCAAAGTGTTGTGAATTACAAGTTGATCATGCGCTGCATGGAAACTGTGTCAAAAACTAATGATGTGGTGTGTTTTGTTTTTTTTTAAAGCATTTTCAAAGAAAAGCCATACTATAAATTGCTGTTGCGAGGGTGCTTTTTGAGCAGTGGATATAAGCTTTCACTAATTAAAAGTTCACTGTAAGTGTTTTGGTGGCATCTAGAGGTGAGGTTGCAGAACATAGCCAATAATCACCCCTCACTTTATGTCTGTGCATAAATACGAAAGCTGATCACTTGTTAGTTTTGTTCTTGTTGACCACATTTTAATCTACATCGGTAGATGTAAAGAACAGACAATGATTCAGTATACACTGTATACTTTATTACACTAGTACATATACTGCTTTATCTTTCTGCCAATAAATGGACGTTTAAGGTGACAGTTAACTTTTTGGCTAGCAGAGCTGTATTCAGCAGAAATGGGTAACAGTCATTCAAGCTGTCAGCCGAGCAAGCAGTGCAATGATAACAGCTTTCTGCTCTTTTCTGGAGTGAATCACAACAGTAATGTCGTGGCCCATAAAACCAAAGCAGCTTGGTCTGAGAACTTGGAGGAGGAGCAGCAGAGTGGGGCAACATGGCGTGCCAGCAGCTTGCGAGGCTGGTTTGTTTTATTGCATTCATGTCTGACTGACAAAATGAACCAGATATCCACTTCTACCAGGAATCCAGACTAGGGATAGGAAATAATGTCTTGGTGAATGCAACGAGATGTGCCGCCTCAAGGAATCCTGGATGAAAGCGGACTCTGGCGAGTGCACAGTCTGCATGTCATACAGGCGGTGTGTCAACCACAGTTACGAGTCAGGAGTGTTGGTTGCTGAGCTGATTGTGTCCTCATCGCTTGAACAAACAAACTGCTCGGGGTTTTGAATGGCAACGGGTTTAAACAAGTTCCAGCATGAATCGCTGCCACAGCTCAAGACGGTTACACCAAAACAAACAGATCAAAGCAAAGTTTAAGGCCACAAACGTACTGACAAATTAGCGGCGCCACTGTTACGACAATCCACGGAACATATACTTTTCTCACTTTGCACATGGCTGACTGTGTGTGATGCTCCATGGTGACACATAGCCAAGGTTAAAATTGAAAAGGACAAGTGAAAAATGGAGGAAATACCATTATAGATGATACAAACATTCATATGCCCTCCAACGTCTGCCCCCTTTCACCCCAAGTCCCCTCAACATTTTCTTTCCTCCGGGTACGTACTTCATGGTTGATTTCCCGGTATGATTTGGATCATTGTGTCGTTGTCTCTCGCCCAGTGCATCAGCCGAGAATTTCTTGATATTTGCTGGAATCCAATCCTTCCTCAGTGCGATATTTCCTGTGCCCCCAGGTGTCACGCAGCCCTGATGCATAATGGATCCATTGCCATTCCTACCAGCTGACGAGCCCCTCTCCTGCCTTTTGTCTCTTAATATCAATTCTTTGGCGACAAAAAGGTTTCACTTTGGTCTCATCTGTCCAACGCACACTGTTCCAAAGGGCTAATAGCCTCAGGTTTAAAGTCTTCATTGTAGTTCATTTGTGTTGTGAGATAAAAGGTTTTTTCTTGCAGCACTATCATGTGGGACTTTGATGTCTAAAATAAGTTATATTGTGATCCTTTGAACAAGTAGACCTGTGTGCCACTCTGTCTTGTAGTTCTTGCCTTGATGTCAGCTGCTCCACTTATCTTCTTGATCATGCTTCTGTTAGGGGGAATAGGTAGTCTCAAATGATGATTTTTGTCACTTTCATCCTACCATCTTAAATCGGACATCCTTGGACAACTGTTAAAAGGAGAAAGAAACAGAGGTCAAGCCAAACATTGCTTTAAGTGTTTGCACAAGACCTTGTCCTTTGGATATCATTTTGAAATTGTAAAAAGGAATAAAGGAAGAAATACTTCTTTTTTTGAAACCTTTAGAGGTGCGGTTGTCTTGGTTAAAACTTGTAACTTGCAAAAACTTGTGAATTCTCACACACCACTGAATTTTAATTAAGAAAATACTGATCATCTATCCATCCGTTAACTCACCTTTGCATTCTGCTGGAACAGTGGTCAAAGGGCCAAGGAATACAGCCTGGACACACAGCATGGCAGCAATTTAAAGTCATGCATGTGTTTGGACTGTGGGAGGAAACCACCAGAAGACCCATACAGATACAGGGAGGATGTGCAGACTGTACGCAGGATGAAGGTCAGATCAGTATTCAAATCGGGAACCTTCTTGCTGTGAGGTGACGGTGGTAAGTATTTATCCATCAGGTACTTAATATTAATCAGAACATCTGTAATAGAAATGTAGACATGGGTGGTTGCATAAATTAAGTCCTGATTACACGTAAAATGAAATCTCCCTATAGAATATATGGAACTCTATGGACATGTTTGCTCGCTGGCTTTGGATGATCCAATGATGTTTTCTGCATGTTTGGATAATGCTGTGCAGCCCCCACGGGTAGAATGATGAACACTTCTGCACTGCAGATTATTTTCTTTGCACACCAAATTCCAGCTGTGGATCCATTAAGTACCCAAACATTTACATTTACATTTACAAACACACTCATACCTCAGTGAGGTGACTTCACATGCAGGTGCATAGATTTAAAATGTTGGCTATATAATCTGTCGCACGGCCCCCGTCACTAAGTACATCGAAGAGCGTTTCAGACATGACTCTCGATCAACCCTGAGGCTGGGAGAGATCGTATATGTTGGTATTTATGTGCCTTTGCCAGTGTGCACACACTGTGCATGTATGTGAAGATTCATGAGGACACGCGTGACCGTGTGCGTGCGAGGCCTCCGCATGCACGCATGCACGGCTGCCACGCGGGCCTGGGAGCAGGTAATTACTGCACTGTGGTGAAACATCATTATTCACTCATCTGCCCACTAGCACCATCTGTCCTGCTGAGCACCACCTCATACACAATCAGCATCACACCAAGGACAACTCCACCCACACACCGCCATCCATCTCCCCGAGCCCCGGCTTATAGGACACCGCTCATCACTTCACCTTTCTCTCCATCTATCCTCCATCACTCGCCCCTTTTCCTTTTTTTTTTTTTTTTTTTTACTGTACGCTGTCTTTTCCTGTCTGCGCATGATGCTAGTAGGTTCTTCTGTTGCTCATTAAGTAATTGAATTCAGGGACTGTTCTCGCAGAGTTTCATGTATCACTCTGATGTATCAAGAGGCGAAAGCCATATTTCACGCCGCAGCTTCACCTCTCAGCGTGCATTAGTCCAGATGAGATCATGAGCGGTCAGCAATGCATCCCAGCAGCTGCTGGTATGACTCGGGCAGGAGGATATGGGCTAGAAATGACAAGGAAGAAAAAAAAAAAAGCAGAGCGCCGTGAAAAATTGTAGCCGGCGCAGTCGGTAAAGATGAAGTGAGAGCTCAGATTTCAGAGGCAAAGTGGGCTGGAAGAAGAAAACCACAACTCAAACACTGCGGGATACTCTTGCATGTATGGAAAATTTGCAGGCTGCAATTAAAATCCTGCGATGACTAAATCTATCCTAATGATGTGCCCTATTATGAGTGTCCATTACTCTCCACTTGCTCCACATGCTCTAGAGGAATAAAAGGAACTTTAATAGCAATTTGCAGTAATGCACCATACCATAATTCTGGCTCTGTCTTCTGGCTGCATCGATGGCCGGGTGTAATTGCTGTTTTACTCATAGCTGATGGATTAGAACATAAAGTAACAAGAGAGGAACAATCATGTCAAGGAGATGGATGGATGGGCTCACAGGACTGAGTCTGCGTCTGAGTGTGTGTGTGTGTGTGTGTGTGTGTGTGTGTGTGTGTGTGCTGGAGTATTGTAGGAGGTTGGATAGATAAAGGGAGAAAGGCATCAGGCAGCAGATTTGGATTGCTTCTGGGAATTTATCCCATTTCCCGACATTCCCCACCCAGTGTCAGTGTCTGATATACAACGAGAACAAACGCGTACAGTTCTCTCTCCCTCCTCTCTCCCTCTCTCTCTCTCTCTACACACCTACACAGGCACACACAGACACAAGAAACCCTCAAACATCAAAAAGAAGCCCTAACTCAAACAGATTTCATAATTTTCCAATTAATCTTGTCATTTTTCAAAAGCTGCTGCGGTCAGATAGATCAAGGAGATGGCGATTTCTAAACAGCGCTTCGTAGGTATTTGAGTGTCTCGCCCTTTTCCGATCTCAAAGCCTTGAACTAAAGGCTAGTCTGCAGCACAGCTTTTAAGTTGCTTCCCTGTCAAATAAATTTGATTACCAAGGCCTTCCTGCTTTGCCGTTTCCCCGAGGTCAGAGGAGAAAAAAAAGAAAACGATGAGGGGAAAAAAAAGGAAAAAAGTCAATGCAGTCATAAAATGCCACGCATTCAAGCATCAAGGCCTCATAAGACGCAATATTCAGTATTTTTCAGAGCAGTCTAGCTGCACAAAGCATTGATAATAAGACAGCTATGCAGGGGCTCATTCATCACTGCCACAGATTACAAAAAACTGTAGCAGTTCAAGACGAAAAGACCCTGAAGCCTTTAAGAACATCACAGTGACTCAATTATTATCTTCTTTTTCAATAAGCTTTAAATATTCCGCTTCAAAAGTGTGCGGCACTCTATTAGATTTCATCACGGCGCAGGTAATTTCTTTTTGCAAAGTTTAAGTGAACGATCTGTAGGTTTGTCTGAGTGCAGCGTCTGGACTCGGGTTCAGCCTGTCAGTCCTGCCTTTGCCCTGACGTACCCAGACCATTAACGCTGCTTTAAAAACCTACAGCTAGGTAAATAAATAAGAGGCCGGGTAAATTAAAACTCTGATGCAATTACACAACCACTTCCAGTTAACCCCCTGGCAATTAACAAGCTGTCAGCCGGGATGGATAGGAGAGCGCGTGGCAGCGCTGGGGTGTGTGTGTTTGCGAGCTCGCGCGTACATTTGCATGAGTGTGTGCGTGCCCAGCTGGCCATATAACAACCTGCTGCTGATGCAAAACTCAATACGCTTAATTAAACAGCCCAGAAACTCTTTACGAATACTGAGAGGGCCCAGCACGGTGGCGCCAAAGAGTCAAAGGTCGCAGATTTTCATGGCCATCGCGTGAATTCAGAGCAAGAGAAATAAGAAATAACACAGCTTGAAATTGACTAACGCGCGCCGCAGAATGACAAGAGAGGAGATCGAACGCAATAGACAAAGTCATGAGTGCAGATTCAGCTGGAGCCAAGGATGAGTTAGAATCACAGAATAGCACTGATGCTCGGGCAAGAGTCTTTTGTAATACATCAAAGGCAGCAGCTATTTGGCTAGAGAAAGGGAGAGAATGAGAAAAAAGAGTGAAATAAAGAGAGAGGGTAGATGAGAGCAAGGTCTTGGCTTGGTTTCAGACACCCTGCAGTTTGTGTGTGTGTGTATATTTGTGCATGTGTGTGTGAGTGTGTGAGTGTGTATGTGTGTGAGTGTGTATGTGTGTGTTGTGTGTGTGTGTGTGTGTGCGCACCCATCCCTGGGGCCTAGCTTTAAGGACCCATTAAAAGCCAGATACGAGCCAGGCTGACCTCCTTGCTCTCCTAACGATTTTTGATGCCAGTGGAGGAAAAAAAAGCAAAACATATCATCCCCCCTCACAGCCATATTGCTATCATAGCACTTTAATGAAAAAGAATGCAGGGTACTGTCCCAGAGGTCCTAGACAGATAGAAAGGTTAGAGTCTTGAGTTTAGGGGGAATTAGAGGGAGGGAGAGGCTCGCAGGACTTGGATGTCGGCAAAGGACAACATCGGCTTCCTTGGGGAAGTCCTAGACAATATTTGACCTCCTCAGGCCAATGTTAAACACTGTCCAAACCAATGTCAAATGCCATTCAACACACATACACATACACACACGCTCTTTGGGTGTATGTACACACATTCACACGCAATCAATCTCAAGCACAGCCATGCGGGGAGTAGCAAATCAATCGTGAATCAAGTGCAAGCATGAGCTATTTGCAAAACTCCCTCCCTGCGTGGAGGGTAGGTAAACACAAAAAAAGTGTGTCCTCTTTTCAAATGTGCATGCAGTAGGGGAAAAGTGCACACACACACACACACACAGGCGTGAACACACACGCACACACAGCCTCACACTACCCTCCCCACACACACACAGTCACATTTTCTGAACCCAGTATCCCGTCCAATCAAAGCAAAGCTAATTACTGTGTTTCGGTGGTGTTATTCCAGCGTGGAAGTAGCTTGCCTGTTGATGGCGCATAAGCTTAAATTACTGCTTTAATTACTGATGCTAATGTTTTCCCTGCTATTAAACATTTATGCAAAGTGGCATCCGGAGATGTTCAGCCCTTATCTCCCCAGATCCCCGAGGGGCTGAGGGGCTGAGGGGAGTTGGTGGGTGGGGGGGTGGGCAAGGACTGAGGTGGGAAAGTGCCATCACTGCAGTTCCACCCGTACTCCCATGGTGCTTCGTTGTAAAACACCAGCGTTGGCCTTTGGCTCCAGGCCCAGGGAGAGAAACACGGCTTTTCTTCTGCTGGAAGAAGCGTGCACCTTTGCAAGAATATACATATATCTGTGGTACAGAGGGAATTAGAAGCATGGGGTGGCAGAGCAGAAAGGTTCTGTGAGATGTTGAGGAGAAAGATAAAGGGCAAAGAGAAAATGTGACATGGGAAGTGGAGGCATAGCCAAGGAAGAGGACAGACTGCTAGATTACAGAGCATTACGCTAGTGTGATGTGAAACAAAGGAACAAAGTTACAGAGTCACAAGTTGGTGTAATTGCTGTAATTTTCCCAAACGTTATTAATTACTTTTCGGCTATCTTGATTACATTTTGTGAAATTGGAACAGGATTGTTATGCGTACAAAAATAAAAAAGTAAAAAGACACTTACCCTTTCAATCACAGCCCACTGTACACAGTGTGCACCCAGTGGTGTCACTGGGATCTGACGGTGCCCACCTCCAGTACACATAGACTGAACGTTGGGAATACACCCGGGGGGGCTTCCGGTCCGTCGCCAGGACACACATCCACACCATCCTGGCATCTCATATCATCTCATATCATTGGCGATCAATCCCATGCATTCATGGGAGGCGACCTGGAGTCGATACGACCAGGATCTGTCCTGGGACTAGGACTGTCCACCAATCCACCAAATACAGGGGCACCAACTTTAATTATTTACCCGCAACCTCACAGCTCACTCAAGATTCAGTCTGCCATCCCATAATAGCCTGCTGTCGTACCAGCGCACCATGGTAGTCAGGAGCATTCCTGTCACTGCGCTCTTATCTCAACAGTGATAATGGGACCAGCGCTAGGCAAAAAAATACGACAGCTGTGGAGTTAGGCAAGCAATTCTGGAGTCTGCTGGGGCCCCAGGCAAACCAACCAGCCCATGCGATAAATAAACAACAAAAAACGAAAAAAAACAAAACGCAAACTCAAAACCACATCTCTTCTGTTGTCACTTTGCACACCTTCGCTGCTGCAGTCTCGAGTCTGTCAGCTCTGTCGGGTCGAGTCCCGAAACGCTCGGAACGACGAGCGAGACACAGCTGTGCTTATGAGTGCGCACCGATAAGTAAGGACAACCAAGGTAACGAAGCACTTTTAAAGATAACATCCGAGAAAAGTGATCCAAGGAAGCTTTAAAAGAAGGGAAGGAACTCGGGTGCGCAATTAATGGCTGATTTTCACAAACGCACGCGACACTGATTGTGTCGGTAGACTGGGACCGAGAGGAAACAAAAGAGGAGACAGGGAGCAAAGGCGCAAGTGATAGTGAGAGAAACAAAAACATAATTATAATAAGACGGCTATTAGCGCAGCAAATTCTAATCAGAGTTTCACAGACAACTCCTCTCGGCCGCGCGTCTCCCGTAGTGATACTCCAGCTAAATCAATAACTCCCAGATTCAATTACTGTCCCCTACTGTTCACTATACTCATCCCCTCCGTGCGCTTCCCTGTGTCTGCATAAAGAACGCAGACAATTAATTTATCAGGGTGACATTGTAACTCAGCGAGAACACCGAGGAAGACTACGCACGCCGTGGCAAGTCGGACAAAAACTTGATAAATCCGTCGAGACGCCTCGGCCCTCTAGATAGTTTGTTTGCCGCTTGTTTATTTCTCGCTCTGTCTCTTTTTTTACGAAATAAAAAGAAAAACACCGTCTCATCCTGAATGAAGTGTGAATACTCCACTGGACAAACCCGCTTTGTCAGTCTGTACAAAACAGTTGACTCAAACCACTAAGAACACCAAATGCAATGTGTCCTTACAATAACCTCGAGATTGTTTTGTTTTGTTTGGATTGATTTCAGAAACAATCCACTTGTTTTTCAAAAGTGCATCCTGTCTGCAGCGTGCACGCGCGTGTGTGTGTGTGTGTACGCACTTTCAACGCCAATATCGTTTTGCTTTCCAAAGTGTGCCGCTTCAATATGATTATCATGTAATTCAAAGCACTGAATGAGTGTGATCGAGACTGGATAATATGAATACAGAGACAAAACAAACAGGCTGCAGTGAAAGAGTTTATTTTGATTTTCTCCCCTGGTCAGACGTTTCAACAATGCAGATGACTTTGGAAACTGTGACTGGTCATCTCTGATTGCTTTCATCTAATGCCACGCTAACACAATGCCGTGCTGTCGCCTCACAAAGCAGCGAAGCATGGGTGTGGACTCATATAAAATCAGGCGTTTTCTTTTCTTTTTTTTTCCCCAGAATAGACACGAATGACACGATTAGACAAATTTCGGTGGGGTGACACCAATGTTGCGACTGCACGAACTTTAAATCCCACGGCTTTATGAGTCATACAAACAGAGATGAGAAGAGTGGGAGGCGGGGGCAAAAGACGAAACAGCCAAGAGTGAGTCCGCTTCAGCTGTCAAAGTCGCACTAATGACGCAGGGCTTTTTATCTGGCTGTCTGACTGAACGCTGGCTCAAAGCGTTCATTCTCATATTTTACATGCTGTGAGACCCGGGATGATGCAGGTCTTGGGCCGGATGTACAACAATGTATTATTGTCCTCTGTCAAAAAGATGTAGAAATGTAAAAAAAAAAAGAAGTCATTGTTGCCATCCGCATATTGGAAATTACGTAAGAGTGTTGAATGCTCTGCTCAACTTTTTACAGTATCGTTCAGGATTAGTTACCTTAATTAACAGTCAAACCGTATAATTATCAAATCAGTTACACAAATGTGATTTTTTTTTATTCCCACTCTCTATCAGATGGATTCAAATGGAAGTGGTACTGTACATGCTCAGATATTCCTTGACTGTCCTGTCTCCCAGGCTCCCTGAATCTTACCGCTTGTTTAGTCTCGACTGATGGCGCAGTTCCATTTCCTCGAACACGTCCTTTCATCGTCTTCCGAGTTTACGAGCATGCGATCACAAATGTGCACTACACGCCGTCATGATAGATGATATGATCTCACCCCGTGTGAGAGGTTCTTTTAGACGCAGCAAAACCAGAGGATCGTGCAGACGGAGTGGAAGCGTCCTCAGGAGACGCCTGGCCCCTCTCCCAGAACGACATTATGCAGTCCAGCCGGGTCTCGTGAAGCTCGGCTGAGGGTCCTCACTCTGTCTTACCCCGTTCACCTTGGTAAAAACTGAGTCTCCTTCTCCCCTCGCTTTCACCCCACTTACACCTTGTATTGAAATGGGATCTGTACCCGGGTGCATCATCCTGATAACAACAACAATCCAATCTCGCCTCGGCATTTACATTAATACTTTTAATATATATTGCATTGTCATTGGGACGTGATGTGCGTCCTACAGAGGAAAATCTTCCATATGAGACGGGATGCGTTAGGACCATGCATGAGCAAGAATTTATGTTTTCTTCCAGACCCCATTTCCACCTTTCATTCAAATGCCTTTTAGCAGAGTAGGAGTAAATTGGATCATGCCACCCAAATACACAAAGCAGAGGTTAAGTTGACAAAACCTACCTCTGCAGGGGTTGGGACAGCTTTGCTTCCATAATCATCTCTACATTATATTCCATTGCCTTATTTATTCACATACAAATCACTGTGATGCATTACTGTACACATACGTATGCATATCTGAAAAGCAAGCAATCACAATCATTTCCTAGTTGCATCAAATGTTTGAAAGGAAAGGAATGCAACTCTGATTTAATGAAAAATTTGATTGACACAAATTTAAACTACACTGAAAATGGATTTCCAGAATCTACTTCTATTTATAGTCATACAAATGGAGAGAAGAAGCAAAAAATAACCATTTCAGCAGAATAAAGGCTGAACATCTGAAAAACTGAAATGAGGATGTCACTGGAGGGACTTTATTGTACATGGGAAAATATCATTCAATTTTATCACTCCCAAAAATTTCAGAAAGGTCATTGAAGTTATGGATAGTGCTGGAGAGTGTGGAAACTCATGTTTTCTAAGAATCATGATTTTTGCATCTATCTTCCCCACAAACTATGCCCTAGATAACTACCTGGTTAAAATAATGTTAGCAGCCAGTAAAAAAGCTATCACATAAAGTTTACCCCTCCGACCCCCGACAGCCCTTGAAAGACATAGGATCTGTTTATTAGGAGCCCACTCACTGCTTTGTCTGTAACAGAGGGCATTCAGGTACCATCAGAAATGTACCTTTGACCTTCAGTTCCACAGACAACATTTTAAAATGCACTTGACTTAATGGTCAAGTTAAACCCATCAGTGCTCAATAAATATTTTTAGGACTTTGTCATTGAATTATTCTTTGAAGCATGAATATTGATTTATGCAGTTGCAATGCCTTATTTTTTAGTGAAATAGTAATAGCCATAAATACAATGGTATAAGTAATTGGCAAAATAATTCCTTTCAGTGTTTAGGTTTTCGACCTTGGTTTCCTTATTTTCAGTTTTTCCAAGAATTTTCATTTCTGTCCCAAACGAGAAAGAAATGTTTGTCATGGGACAGCTGACAGGACAGCTTGTTCATGGACAAATGTAATACATACCAGAGGAACGGACAGTCCGCTATAAATACGTGACCCCGCATTAAAACAGGATTGAATTATTCAGTGCTTATGTAGTAAAAAATGCCTTTAAGTCCATGTGCCCTCTCAATGTTTACTGTTATGTCAGAAGTCTTCCATTCTGCTTTGATCTTGAGAAAACAAAATGATTGTTTTCATTTCACAAATGTACACGTCATTGTGACTCACCTACTGCCTGCTTAAGTTTTCCATTGTTCATTTGTGCCTTTTTTCCTCCTCTCTTTTTCTGTATACTGTAAAATATCTATTATATATATATATATATATATATATATATATATATATATATAATTTAATATGAAAATAAAGTTTTAGAAGGAAAAACCCCTGATCGAACAAGCAAACCGTTTCATGTACTGGCCTACTTACCAACATGGTGGAAGCACAAACACAGGAGGGGAATCGACTAAATCAGAGGAGGAAAGCGCTCCACTTCTTGGACTTTCCTTGAATGGAGTGAAGTCACAGCGAGGATGATTCTCGTCTGGGAAACTGGAGACATGTTTTACTACTGGCTGCAAATGTAACCATGGCTCGATCGGTCTAGACAAAGAGAGGAAGGCGCTGTAGTACAGGGTGTCTGCTCGTCCCCACGCACCTCAGTGTACGTGTTGGCATGAAGTAGCGTCAAGACAATATGTTTCACGCAAAAGTGTTCTATCATCACTCCCCTATAAAGTCTGTCACTTCTACTTTCTTTATTGGATTTTACTTGCACTGCCTCCTACGTCAATTACCCCCCCAGGGACGATGAAATTGAGTTGTGCTGTGTTATTGTGTTACGTCCGAGCATGGTTTCGAGGTGTGATGTTAAATGAGTGGTGATCCTGCGCGCTGCTCAGTTAACCACTTATGAGCCTGCATGGACACCTGTGCTCGGCCAGTCGAGACGCGGATCAGAGGGAAAAGACTGAGAGAGAGAGAGAGAGAAAAATAAGCTGCGCCAGTGGAACATGATCGGAATATTTCTGCCCCCCCTTCCTCCTCCTCCTGTCAAACACTAGTAAGGCAGCCAATGAGGTCGCTTTCTAATGACACATTTGCATCAGGCAGCTGCAAAGGTTTTCTTTTGTCCATGGGATTCCTTATTACTGCGCAATATAGGGAACGGCGGATTCACGACTCAGTGGATGCTCTACTGTAAGTGGTTAAATTGTGTGTTACATTGGACAGGGAGAAGAGGAATATTAAGTGTTTTCTTCCGCTGCCTCTGCCGAGGAAAATACTGTATTGCTTCAGCCTGAAAAACAATTATTTAGAGAGGCCTCTGTGCATCAGCCTCTTCTAAATCCACCCACTGGTACTCATTACCTCTCCGCTGCAAATATATACATACACATGCATACTCACACACATGCACAGCGGTGTTTGTATTCATCGTATAGTTCTAAGCACTCGAGTGCTTTGATATCCTCCCTCCCCACGTTATTCTCCGGAGAAGCGTTCTCAGAGGGAATTGAGTCGGCCTCTCACGAGAGCTGGAAAGTTCACCGAAACATCCCCCAAATAAAGAGAGCTCGAGTCTGGGAAAACTGTTTAAGAACAAACAAGATAACAGACAGTAGGTGCGAGCAAGCGGTATCTCGGGCCTTAATAGAGGGAATAGAGTGAAGAAAATGTTTTCAAATTCCAGCAAAACGCAAGGTTCGGTTAGAGGATGAGAGCTGCGCTTCTGGAGATATTCTCCCCGCACGGTGTTTATCGAAATGTGCCAGATCTATTTCAGATGACATATTCTCAGTGCACCACCCACATGCAAGGATAGCTATGCAGTATCCAGCTACATGCGCAGGGGGGAGGGGGCTAGCGGCGGAGGTGATCCGGTCTCTTAGCCCCCCTCCCCTCTAGGAACTTATGAAAGTGACCTTAACCAACGATTACTGGCAACCCAGGTAAATGCCACCAGGGGAATGGACTCCACTCACTGGCAGCCGGATCCATATGTGTGTCAAATGTCAGGGAAGGTACGATCATGTGTGTGTGTGTGTGTGTGTGTGTGTGTGTGTGTACACGTGTGCTCTGTCAGACGGTGACCTCCCGCAGCCCCCGTGCTGAAAGTGCATCCTCAGCGAAACGTCGAGAACGGCGCGAGGAGCCGAGTCTGCAGAATGCTTATAGTTTACACACACACACACACACACGCACACACACACACACACACACACACACACAGGGGCTCAAGATTTAGAGCATTAAATAACACGCACGCGCTCACACACACACACGCACGCTCTCTCACCCCCCGACACATGCCTGCCTGGCGTCTTCACACACAATACACGTAGACACCGACGAGGGGCCAGTGTTTTACACTTCCTCAGCAGCATTTACGTCGGCTTTATTTCGGCCGATAAAGCCCCCCCCACACACCCCACTCCACCCCAACCGATATAACTCAAAAGGGGCAGACAGTGGTACGGCGCGTAAACGCAGCCATGAAAATGAAAACTGGGGCTTCTGCAGAATTTCAACTGCCCCCAAAAGGATCGAGGTGCTCCGCCGCAAAGGAGATATATAACTGCTGCTCCTCTTCGTCAGCCTCTGCCAGCCCCGTTATGCAAAATGCATGCAAATGGGCTCAGTGATTGGAGGCTCCTAAAAAGAATGCTAAGTGAGTATTAACACGTCGAGGAGCTGTTGTGGACTCATCGTTTCGACTTCCATTACGGCAAAATATAATGCTGCGTATGTGGAATCATAGTATCAGAATCAGAGTATTCTCCATGAGCGGTATGGGAGGGTCTGGGCATCAGTATTAATCAGTATTCCACTACTGATTAACATGCAAGCCTTGAGATGTAATTACTAATGGATTCTGATTTTGGATTATACAAAAAACTGTCTCAGAATTTACAACTGTGAAGGTCCCACGTTTGGCTGCATGTCTTTGGGTTCATCCCTACAGTCCTAAAACATGCATTTTAGGTCAATTAAACAGCCTTGTGATAGTGAATGGTGTGTGTGTGTGTGTGTTCTGGGATGGCCTGCAGACCTGTCGAGGATGTATTCCCTGCCTTCACCCTATGTCCTCCAACAGATACAAAGCAGGATGATGGATGAATGGATGAATATGGCGATGAACTCATTACTGTGGGTACGACCACAAACTTGAACTAGAAACAGGCGGTTGCACCAAACAATAACCCAGAAGTTCAAGATGTTCTTTTGAGAGGTATTAAACGTGTAATAGATCAGTTCCATCACGTCATCCTTTAACAGCAACGACGTAATCTTAGTCTGACTATTTAAATTGAATCTTGATGGAAAATAAATGTGATGTGATGTGTATGACCTTATCCTAACTGGTCATATATAACCTTATCATACCATATGATATTAAATATGACCTTATCATATTTAAGATCATATTTGTATCAACCTATGTGAACGCGGTTACATAGTTGGTATTCCAACCAAGTCTAGAGTAGGTGACATGATGATGGTGGCATGATCACGAGTATAAATCTTACTGTTGCTCTAGGAGCTTCTTTCCCCCTCTAACTTTGCTGTTTTGTGAGACAACCCTGCACAGCTTGAGTGAAGGAGACAATGCTTCAAAAGATTCCTGTGGAAGAGAAATTTTCCCTCCTTCATAACTGGATTGGAATACGGTTGCTCTGATATTGTTTTGTTTTGACTTTTTTACAGACTTGGCCCCATGGTCCAGGAGGATCATTTCAATACATATTGCTTTCTAAAAGCTGGACAATAAAGGTCACGGCATTTTAGTAAAGAAGCAGATGCAGGGCTGAGTCTGGACTATCATCATCTGCATGCGGCTCTCGAGGTCTCGGGACTTGGTGTTTGTTTCCCGCAGCATATGTCACTTTGCCAACTGGAGAATGTAAAACCATGCAGCCGACGAGCTCATAAAAGCCCGATCCCACAGGTGTTCTATAAAGTTGTTGTTGCAGAGGCTGAGTGTTTTATATTAGGAGGTAACCTTCCATCAAGACACTAACAGTCCCGCTGAGGCGCGCAAGGACGAGGAGGTCACGAGAGGAGCCAATAAACGTTGTCTTATCTTCAGGTGAACGCTCAAATAAAAAATCCGCTCGCCTGGATAGATTCTGCGATTTCATGTGGTCACGACCTGGCTGTTTACACCTTTGAAAATTGGTTCATCCCTGATTGGTTGCGGGGGTCTTATTTCAAACTACCCAATTATCTGCACAGATTATGAGGAGCATCGCAATATATATCTGCCTTTTGCTGTAACCTCTGGCTGCTGGATTTATTAAATCAACCACTCAGTCACCCGTTTACAAAGCCCAATAAAGCTGATCAAGCAAATTTAAGACACACACACACACACACACACACACACACATTCAATGGCTCCACGGGAGGTGGAACCAGCACGAGTGCCTTCTCCTTCTCCCACCTTGTGGCCTTGTGACTGACCTGCTGTCTGCATAATGAGAGGAGGATGAGGTAAGAGGACAGTTTAACAGCAGCAGGGAGCCTCGTCATGTTTATGGTGAGTGTGTGATATCACCGCCGGCTTTATTTAGATTAACTCAACACCATCCGTCACAGTTATAGAGGAAGGAATTAAAAGTGACACTCACTTTAAATCCTGGTTTTAATTAAAGGCCGGACAATCGACTGAGAGGGAAGGGAGGCTCCATCCTACATGCTCAGAACGGGGTTACGTATCTGAAAATGTACTGATGGAGATGATAGATCCTGCTAAGTGGGTATTACTGTGATGTATGAATTCATATGGGTAATGTGTCTGCAGACACATCTTGAGGCATCTTTTCCCGAGACATTTGTAGACGCTGCAAATGCTAAAGCTGCATTAATCAATATTTTATGCACCTCTATGAGCATTTTAGTGTCTCCCAGCTTATTGTTTTGATTAAAAGGCTCAAAGCTTTGCTGCAATGACTATACTGTCTTTACACTGCCTTTCATCCAGTCATTACCCGACCTGGCTTTGCACCCCATGGTATTCCGGTGGTCTCCTGACACCTAACAGCAGGTATCCAGGGGGGTGAACAGCGGTAAGCAGTGCATTTGTTCTGCTCTTATTTTAACAAACTCAAAATTAATCTCAGTGCAGCGAGCTAAATACAGCAGCTCGGGCTTCACAGGCACGAGATAATAGAATGTATTCATCATTTACTGTTTTAATGGGATTTGTTGACAGTAGGAAAAATACTCTCCGCCGCATCCTTTAAACTGACTTTTTGGCCAGTGTCGTTGCCTCCAAAGTTCAAACTCAAAAAAAACAAAGTTGTCCTTGGTTGACTTGAGAGTGCTGCCATTAAACCATTCAATTACCAAATGCTAAAGTTTTAATGTTTCTACTGCCTGAGATGTGAAAATATGCCCCCCCCCCCCTCCCATAAATGGATATACTGTGCGGCGGGAGGGATCCATCTCCTGCCGAAAATGGCCTCATATTCTTTAATTCATCAGTCACGCTAATTGTCTACCAAGACAGCCAGGAACATAATGCATCAAACATTGTTGTCCCGGCACAACATTAGTTTGGCGAATCCAACAGAGAAGGCAAAATAAAAGTCACAATTTCCATTGATAGCAATATCAATTGTGTCCTTCCCAAATTTTAAAGCTCATTTGCCAGAGATTACGGCGGCTGCGCGTGTTGTTTTATCACCACATCGGCAAGATTAAAAGCGAGGCGAAAAATGGAAATATATCACCAACTCAATCATCAGTTTTAAAGTGAAAGCTCATCTAATACAGTCTGAAGACGGATGTGTTTGTGGAAACTAGTTAAGCCCCGGCGCTGGATGAAAGCCCCTCTTTTATTCTGAAGGTGGCTAATACATCACTAAAAACTGGCATCAACTGTTTGTCACCCAAAAAAGATCAAAGTGCCAAAATGATGTGTTTTGTTTGTGTCAGCTGACGAGTCCTGCGTCCGAGTGCTACTTTAGCATCCGCGTTGTCCTAGAATGCACACACACACACACACACACACACACACATACACACACACACACGAGTGCAGTGGCATACGCACACAAATTGCGTCCAGGAAAATTACATCACTTCCCTGCCGTTGTCTGAAAATTACATCTGTCCCTCAGCATTCCACCAATCACTCCCACCCCCCTTTGCGGCACTATTTTGGGCATTTCCCTCCACTTTGACGCCAGGCCCTAAATTGCTGGGCCTGAATTGCCCTATGAACAGCGTGAGGTGGACAGGTCGGTGGGAGGTGTGTGTGTATGTGTGTGTGTGCGTGTGTGTGAACGTGAGTCTCCGCACTATCGCCATCTCTTTTCATTTTCCTCTCCAAGTGGTGCTGTCAGGAGCCAAACAAGATATCACTCTCCAACCCCCCCCCCCCCCCCCCCCCCCCCCCCCCCCGCCTCCGACAGGGAGTCACAACACAACATCGAGGAAATGGAATAAAAGAATAAAGACAAAGGTAAACAAAATGGTTGCCTTCCAAACTCCGACACCTCTACCCGATCCCCGCTAATCCCACGATTTTCTTTGTTCCTTAATCCCATCAAGCCACTGGGGCCCTGCGAGGTTCTCTGGGTGCAGATAATGGCACCACGCCGTGTGTCTTGATGAAGTTCAGTCCCTTATTAAAAGAGAATTCACACGCACGTGTAAATGCAGACAAGCGCCCGTGTGCACACGCGATTGAGGAACTCAGCCTCGTGATCCCGGCAAATTCCACTTTTGATAGTATCGACAAACAAAAACTTTCCCTGGGCTTGTAACCCGGACGTCGTGCTTGGCCCGCCTGTTCTTTTGTTTCAAGGTAACTTTGTAAATATGACAACCTCTGACTTTTAAAGAGTCGCGGTATGCTTTTTTACAGCTGAAATAAACTGGCGGTCAAGGAGGGATGTGACCATTACGGTGAATCAGCGGCAGCTGCATCCTCCGGACGCGCGTGCCAACACAAACGCATACAGCCAGGCGACACGGACTTGTGTTTTAATAACTCCATCAATTGTACATCCAACGCCACCTGCACACGGCGCCAGGAGGGGAATCCAGGTGCAGCGTTCCTCCAATTATCAGGCATCTCATCTCGCTCAGCCCCGGCGTGTCAAGGGTGGAGGGGCTGAAGCCGGGTCATAAAAAGTGCATGATTTAAACTCATTGCCGTTGGAAGTTGTGAGAAGGCTGGCTTGTAACGGCCTCCGTTCAGCCACTAGGCAGGCTAAATGAGGGCACGGTGATGCGCAGGCTTATTCACAGAGCAAGTCCTGTCTCACTTGGGAGCCAACAAAGAGAGAGTGTGTTTTTAGCGAACGAGCATTGTCCGATACAAAAGGCGCCGTATGCCTGCATTTGTCGCTTTGATGGAGAATCGCATAAGCTGCCAAGCTGGTGCGTTTAATGAACGTAGAGCCTCAGACAGATGCTGCTGTATTCTCCTCTGCCCCGTTCCGTGAACCTGTAAAAAAAAAAACAGCGCCGGCAGCTAAAGCATGATAGGTTTGTCACAGAGGCTGCGGCAGCGGCGATGCCATGTGTATTTTTGGGAACAATGGTTTTCGGAGACCTCCAAGTGCTACCAGGAGGTTAGGAAAAATCAGACGCTTTCTAGTGCTGCAAACAGCTTGAGTGGTGTAATTTCATGCTCGGAGTAAATAAAAAACGTGTCTGAAATCAGCAACACCATCTACTAATGTTTCTGACTTGGCTTCCGCGCGCACCATTTGCACACGAGTAAAACGGTCTCGGCACAACAGCCCAGGAACAGTAAAAGCCATTGAGCGGGCTCTCTTGCTCTTCTCTGTTTATAGGCACACAAATAGTACAGAGCTGGCGAGATGGCATAAAAGTCCAGGGACGTTTGTGATGACCTCGGCGGGACTGCGCTCACGCATTCAGATTTCTAGTCCATTCATCCTCCCAGCTCTTTTGGAAACTTACATGCCCGCGAGCCTGTAGGTGTACGTACACCCACACACACACACACACACAGATATGTAAGCGTGCGCTCCCCTGTAGCCGTCCAAGGCAACATCCATCTCCGTAACTCAGCTTGCAGAGGTTACTTTAGGGGCAACCTGCTCATTACTCCAAGTGTTGTTAGCCAAAGTACACGCGCGCTAATTCATCAGCGTGCACCAATTTGTCAGAGCCACTCACTTCTGCTTGTTAGCGGAGTACTTCAGCCCAGAGTCGGTTACCGCCGGTGTGTCCGCCGGCCTGCTTGGCATGCTATGTGCAAGCATGTGAAAGACTCTGCATCCTGTGGCGATTCAATTGCGTGTTTTATTGCATGTGTGCGTGTGTGAGGGGAGAATTAACACACACACACATACACAGAGCGCCTGGGTGGGTACATTCTGCATCCATAGCCCAGTGCTTGTACCTTTGTCCATCTGTAATTTTCTTGCCCGTCTCCGCCTGGCCGTTTCCACGGACCCCACCGTCTCCCTGCAGCAGACGATGTGTGTGCGTACGTGCAGACTGCCTAATCTGTTGCTGCAGAGCTATGGCTGCGGGACTGCAGAGGATATCCTTTATCAGACTGATTAGAGAGAAGGAGAGGCGCAGTGGACGGTAGGAGGGAGGAGAGGGATGGGAGGAGGGGTGGAGGGGAAGGAGCCTTCTCAGGTAAACACACCCCAGGCGCTGTTCGATCTCGACGTTTAAACACACGCATGCTCAAAGCCGCAATCCAATTATTCACCGCAAAAAGCTCCTTTCAACAAGCTCTAACCCCATTTAAGAGGTCTCCTCACCCAAAGGACCCTTTTTAATAAACAGTAGCAAACAAGTGTTGACCAAAAGGCAGCAAACTATTGCTCTGCGCTTTCTCTTTTAACCACTTAATTAATGAAGTACTTTAGCTATAATGACCCAAAGTTCATTCTTCAAAGTAACTATTTAGAAGTCAACGTGTAAAGGAGAGTAGTAGCTTGGGAAGCTTTAAGACAAACCCAGGGATATTGTAGTAAACAAACACCGCGGCTTGGTAGTCTTTTGTATAATGATCATACCGAGTGTGTGCAAACGCACTTAAGCTTCTCAGGCGCTCACCCACAGATCGCACGAACAACAGAGCTGCTCACGCGGGTGTCCGACCCGATGCTAAAACAAACCCATCCCGAACCTCTCTCCTTTTCACGTGAGCAGCCAGCATCCATTGGGTTGCCAGCCGGCTCTCATTTACATAAACACTTCACTGTTCGAAACACAGAGAGCGGTTAAAGACTGAATTAGACTGACTTTGCATGTACCCATCCCATTAAACATTTATTTAACATGGTTAAAGCAGGAATGGAGTCTCATTGAAAGGAAATACAGTTAAAAAACCATAAGGAGAAAGTGGAAAGGACGTTAAAAAAAAAGATTGCGAGTCTATTTTCCAAAAGCAGAGGGGAATTTAATTCCACTGACCTCCGCTTGCATCACACTTGCTGATATGTTGACAAGTAGTAAATAGCCATAGTGCTTGGACCTCTCCATTTTCCCTTCCATTTTTTTTTTCTTTTTTATGCCCTTTGCTTGCCAACAGCTCTCCTGTAAACCAAGAAGCCAGGGCCAGAGGCCAGTCATCATCTTGTCATTATCTGATGGGAGCACCAATAACTTCCCTACTGCTTCCTTGTTGAGGTGGGGAGGGTCACGGAATCGGCCCCTGTCAGAAATAGAGAGGAAACTGTAGAGCCGGAGCTGCGCTATATTGATGGCATTGACATATGTAGCAGACTGTGATTTGAATTTGCAAATCCTCATTATAGCCCGAGCCTGTCTGAAGACAGCA
This sequence comes from Karalla daura, assembly GCA_029224185.1. Taxonomy (NCBI): domain Eukaryota; kingdom Metazoa; phylum Chordata; class Actinopteri; order Chaetodontiformes; family Leiognathidae; genus Karalla; species Karalla daura. The sequence goes on from CM055195.1 coordinate 14,188,087, forward strand.
TTATTAACATGGTGAGAGGCACACACGCCCCCGTGAATACTAAAGTCCTGTTTGCCTTCAGTGGAGGATTTGCTCCCAAATCGATTAGGAAAATATGTACTCTGCATCAGTATGAGTTGGAGAACTTGGCATTATTGAAGTTAAGTCACTGTTTTTTTCGCCTACTCAGCACATTAGCAAAAATGTTAAACTCAAGGTTAACATATTCACATCGGTCATCCTTTTTTGTTGGTCAATGATTTATCGTCATAATCTTTTTTTTTGATCAGTCTATTCTGATGCCGAGCCTGTCAAAGATCATGATTTTTCATCGAATGATGATCTGGGGGGAGACTTCCAGAATTTGAGTCAGCAGAACTTTTCCTCATCACTGTCTAATTTGCAGCGGGTGGGAGTGTGGGGGGGGGTGGGGGGGTGGCATCATTATGCATGCACACACACGATCATTCGCGCACACGTTCATCTCCGTGATCTCCTGCGTTGGCTTGCCCTTGGCCCTCTCACTGTTTGCAAACAGAGCCGCCCTGGAAGCCTCTGGGCCGGCTCCTCCTCTGCTAATCACAGCTCCCACACACCGGCCTTTATGAGGCCACCGCCACCAAGTGCAGAATCCAGTATTTAAAGAGACGGCATCCTTTCTGGAAAAAAAAGAAAGTCTTTTCAAGACAATTTATTAAGTGTCACAGTTTTATATTGTGTAGTTGGGTGTTTTATCCAGGGCTAGAGGTGTGCTCTGAAGCAGGTGCTGAATCTGGGTGATGTTTTGAGGGATGCTGTGAAAGGTAATTCAGAGATTTCCAAGTCATTACGCATTAGTGAAGAGATCATCTGACTCCTGACCTTAATAAAACCGCAACTTGTTGTATTTGCACCTCTGCCACACTCTGCTCCAAACCCAACAGACGAGAGACAATGCGGGCTTTGGAGGCGGTGTGAGGAAGGCACTTGCATAGCATTTCATAGAGGTTGCACAGAGAAAAAGCAGCCGTGCACATTTGCCCCAAATGTCAAACCACCCGCCTCGATGGCATCGTCGCCGCATTCAGTCTCTACAGCCTGACAGTGTTGCTTTTTCTCTTCTCGGTAATTGATGTGAGATTGCCCTGAGATTTCTCCGTGGCAGCTGCAGCAGGTTAACCTTGCAGAAATAAAACGTATAGCAATGTTAAGTGTGTGTGTCAGTTCTTCAAAATGGCAAAGAAATGCTTCTCCCCGGCCTATTTTGCCCAATGAAAATCACAGTGAAAAACAGTTGACATTGATTTCTGAATTGATTACTGCCTACACGGCGACTGTGACTGCGGTCCTCTCTCCAGCTCCAGACTTGTGCTGTCCCACTGCTGCCCACACGTTAAACGGTCGGGACGCAACAAGTCCAGACAAGTGCTCCGGAGACTGTCAAAAGTCGGCTGGGTGAGAACTAGGACGCTTTCTAACTGGGGCAGCGGGCTGAGGGGAAGAGTGCTGGAATATGAGGTTAAAGAACAGTTCATCAAAGAACTCCTGGACGGAGTTCAGCGTCACGGATTGATACGGGCGCAGAAGACAATCCGAGGATGCAACCTCCCTCTTGCTGTGTGCGTGTGTGTAACGGAGCGAGGGAGTGTTTCTGTGAGTCAGTGTTTGCATGCGCGCTTTTGCTTGTAAGGTCTCCGTATGATCTCTTGCCCTCTGGGCTGTAATTAATTAGAGTTGCAACAAGGCCCGATTAGGATTCCTCTGTGATTCACAACCTCTGCGACCTTTCCATCCAGCACTGCAGAACCCATCCCAGCCCGCTGCAACGCGCCCGGGGTGAGCGCCGCTTACTTAGCCGCGTGTCAGACAACGAACCGTGCGTGGCCTGCAGGGGACGACGAGGAGCGAGCGGGGGGCCGGGCACGGGCTGCCGAATAACAACGGCCGTCTCACATTTGGTTCTAATAATAAACGAAAATGAAAGAAAAGGCATGACTCATTCCTTCTATTAGAGTGGCTACGGTTTAATAAGTACAAGGTTTATTAATGTGATTCGGCAAAAAAAAAAAAAAAAACAGTAAATCCCTCTTTGCATTCTGCTGTGAAGCTGCCACGGGGGGATATCTTGAACACCACAGCCTCTTGTCCTTGGCCACTAAGGATTACTTCCACTAGCCAGCTATTGAAATTGTTTCTTTTGATCTCACATTTCCAAATTAGGATTCTAATTCACACTATGAAAAATTAATTACCATTTTCTCGCTTTTCAAAGAGAATGGGCGTGATTAGATCCCCACCCGGTTGGTATAATGTGTTAAATAGAGGGTCCCTCTTCCTTTTTTTTGTTTTTTGTTGCTTGGTCAGAGCGCAGAGTGTTGAATTAGTGATGACCTTTATGGTGTGACTCTCTCAAAGAGGCTGTCTGTGAGTCACAGCCTAGGTCTGAGAGGGCACTCCGTCCTAATACAAACAGCGCCTCAGCAATTATTCAACAATTCGGCTGAAGAACTCGATTTGAGCAGATTTGTAGAACCCGCAGCCCCCGCGGTTACACTTGAGCAGAGTTTCATACATAAAAATGCATAACGTGTTGTCAGCTGGGAAGGAGAACACAGTCATAGTATCTGTCATAATATTTTTTTTTCCTTCTTCTTCTTACAGGAAGAAAAAGGATAAAGGCAGCAGTCCATGTTACCCACTGAATCCTAACATCTTCATATCATCCCGCTTTGAAAGATGCACATTTCCGGAGCAGGGACAGACTTTGCTTCACCCTACAGGAAGAGGAAACTGTTTATGAGGCCCTCACAAGTAAACACGATTGCAGCGACTCGGTTTTTTAGAGGTTGATTGAACACATGAATGAGCACGGCGCCGCCGTCTCTGTGACGAGAGGCGGGCTGCAGGTGAGTGGGAATTATCTTACAGTTAGCGGGTTTGATGGAGCTGTTAATTTAAGTGATTCGATCTGAAAGTTTCATTCAACTCGAGTGCTTTAATCAGGAGCGTATGCCTTTACCCTTCACCGTATCCTTCAGACAACAACTCTTATTGTTCTTGCTAATTAATGATGTTTCATTGACTGTTTCATTTGTATGACAAATTAAGTGCCTTTCTTCCTCGACCTATTGCCAAGTGTTTAACTTCTTTGTCTTTTTTCAATAAGCGATATTTAGGTATGTAATTAATTTCTTTTGCTGGAAACACAATTGATTCATTAAAAAGCGAGGATTCTCCTTATCATTTTCCCATGAGGTTTGCACCCACAATTTCCTGTTCTATTTCAAGCCTATAAACTGTTCAGTCGAGGCCAGAGCCAATCAGGACACATTTAATGATAATGGTGGACTCTCATTATGCTATTCAAAGTTAGTTGACCTTACAAAATTGAAATGAAAGAAAATTAATTTTCATTGAAATTAACAATATGCTTAACAACCAATGGCAATTTAGCAAAGCTTGAAAGGATTTCCTTCACCTCTTGAATGAATATTTTCAAGGCACAATAGATTTTCTTACTTAGTAAGTATTCATTGGTTATTGTACACTGTGAAGAAGCCTTGATTTGTCTCGGGAGCAGCTTGGTGACTAATAATACATTATTGCAGACATTCAAGTGAATCTTTTCTTTTTTTTCCCCATTAAACTGTGAATTCCCACGTGTGTTTAAGAGTTTTGAAGCTCAAAGGTTTGGGATAGAAATTGGGAGAAAGAGATGTTTTCTGAAGCCACGAGCGGACAATAGATATTGATTCCACCCAAGTATTGGGAAAATCTCTACGGTGACCCATTTATCTGCTAATCTGTCTGCAACCAGAGGTGGAGAGCTACAGCGGACGCGAGCCAATACACTAAAGTCTACACAACATTTTATAAACTAATTAATCAATGCTGGGCCCTGGCAGAGGCCAAGAAACCTGCGTGAGAACTGCAGAAGTGCAACACTGCCACCTACTGGCGCGGTGCCTCAATTCATCAAAAAAGTAAAGGGAGCCTTTGGCACCAACAGGCGCATTAAGACGAGAAAACGGGCCGTGCCAAATGCTGTCATATTGTGTTTTCTGGTTAAAAGAGACGACCACTGATTCAGCTGTTGCGAAGCTGAGGGAGATGAGCATATGGCCTCAGTAACTAATAGTGGATTTGCCAGCAATGTTAATTATAATTCACAGATTTAATAGAGATGGAAAGTTTGGCTTGAGCATTGTTCAAGGTTAGCGTGCGATTTGTGCAGGATACATGGATTAAATCATGACGCTGGTACGAACTGCAATAAAATCCTCTGCAACAATCTGCCCGTGGCATTAGGAACAGGCCTGTTTCCCGTGAAGGAACGCGTAACAAGTCTGTCTCTGCAGATACGGATCTGTTTCTAACCGTCTGCTCCTATATGAGATACAAATGGGTTTGAGCTGTTTGACCAATTATACTGCATCTTTTTTTTCCAGCATTATTATCTGATGCTTTAATATTTCAGGTCCTACAGACGGCTGGATGAGTACAAACAACTCTTCCCCACTGAGTATTTATAGTTTTACTCTGTCCTCGTTTCATCCTAACATGTTAGAAATTTTATTTTTTCTCATTTGCAACAAACTAAACCTGCCTATCTGACAGATGGGAACAGATGGGAATTAGAAAACACTGTTGTTGCACCAAATGTGAGGCCATATTTGATATGCTTGCAGGTAACTCGCATATTTTGATTTTGGGATTCAGAGAGAACATGTTAAAAGTAATGTTAGCACCAGTCAGATGGGGAGCATTCAGAATCATCCACACAAACTTCGTAAACCTGCTCGAATCCACATTGAAAAGTAACTCCGGCATTGAATTCGGGACAGGTTGAGGAGTCCCACTCTGCGTACACAATGACACTTCTCCAGGACCCAAACAGACTGTGAGAGTATGTCCACTCAGCCTCCCCCCAACACGGCAGCAACACCCAATAAAGGAGCGATTCAAAGAGGTCCACTTTCAAAGGTAAATACATCAGACATTAAAAGCTCCTTTTGAAGTGAAATGAAACAGAATTTTAATGCAGCGCCATCCACCACCTATTTCTGCAGCTTTATTGCAGGATAAATTGATTAAAGATCAGTGGGAACTTCATGTGTACTTTGTGTGCCTCTCGAGCCTTGAGGGGAACTTGTGCAAATGTCATGCGTTTTTATCGACAATAATGATATAACTACCTCCAAATCCTCAAAGTATTTGCTGATGTTTACAGCGGTGTGTCATCATAGAACTGACAAACAGAAAAAATATATAAATATTTTTAGTTTATCCTCAGTCCTGGCATCGGTTCATCCGCCAATTTCATTTGGAAGGAGTTTATGGGCTGCAGTGTGTGTAGCAGTAATAACACAAAAAGTCACTCTGTTAATTAATCAAGGACACATGCCTTATCAGCTCCTATACCTCAGCTGTGTTGGGCTTAAAATGTGCTTTCCCATCCCGGACGTTAGTATTTCAATATCAACAATGGATCTGTGCTTGTAAAAAAAAAAGTTGCTCATGCTGATGGATCCGCAGAGTATTATTATACCTCAGGAAAGGAAAGTGAATAATGCACATGTGTGTATATATATATATATAAATATATATGTATATCTAAGACTGTCACGCACGAACTCCGCTGTGATACTAATTCACACCTCGCTGAAGTGTAAAATGTGTCTAGTTCAAGCGTATCCACCTGCAATCTTACAAGCAAAATCTGAGGCTGCATAATGGACTTGGTGCCACCCACTTAAGTACTGAGCAGACTCCATTGAGAGCTGGCCACTGTCTGCTACGAGTGCAGCTTCAACGTTTTCTGGCACACATTGTCGTATGGCAATGGCAGCACTTTATAGTAATCACTGCTTCCCTGTGGGAGAGACAGAAACCCCCAAGAATGCCTCTATATCTCCCATAGCCAGTCCACCCCCTTCATTTCCTCTGGCTCGGGGCTCTGGTGTGTAAGTGGAGTATAAATTTTTGTCTCATATCTTTACCCAGCAGTGAGCTGGAGCTCCTCTGTCCAAAACACTGCAAGCTCTCCCTCTGCTTTCCCGCCGACCGTGGACCCCTACATGTGGGAATTTGCAGAGCAAACATTTGCATTATGCCTACCAATATTTCATAGAAAAACTAGATGGTGACTGCCACACAGTGACTGCTCGATATGAGCGCTTGCATGTATTGAAAGTGTGAAGAGTGGCTAATTAGTACTCACGAGCTTTGCCTCTAAGTAATTAGCACAAGAGTATTTATTACTGCACCTCCTATACTGCTTGTCAAGAGCAGCAATGGCATTGGGAAGCAAGAAGCAGGAGGGTAGTTTTACAGTGAATAACTGTGTCCTGATTGAACATCTGACATCCTAGCAGCCTGACTCTTGTAGATGAAGCCAGCATGAACGTTGCACTGAAATCCCTTTCTAAAACAAACATAAAGTCTGATTGCACTTGTCCTTCAGCTATAGTGAGGCAGTGTTATAGCGTTGGATGTGACGAGGTTGCTGATAAAAGACTCTCATCAATATGAAATAATGTGCAAGGCTGAATTTGTGAACAAAAAAAAATCATACTTACTGACACATGTCTGACACGTGTTCACGGTTTTGAGCACCCTGCTAAACATTTAATAATATTTACCTTTAGCCCTGCTGACCAGCTCTCAGCCCAGGAGTACAACAATTTATTTGACAGACAGTCTCCTCTTAGAGGAACATGACGAGAACATGCTAAGCGTTCAATGCTGGTTCAGGCCTGGCTCCACTTGCTTTTCCACCGCTCCAGAGCCAAGTCATTACGTCCCTGTATACGTCAGTTACGTCACCGCCGGTCTGTCTTCGAGGCAAAACTTCTCAATTACAAAATATGGATTTCTTCTTGGTCATTCCGACCTTTCTTTAGCTTCTTTAGCTGCCATTTCATCAAGTTTGGCGGCTTCTGTCGGGTAGCGCAGCTGGTTCTGATGCTGTGTTCAAGACAACTCGAACTCAGGGTTTTACTAATAGCATCAGAACGCCAGCAACGCTAAAATATTGGTGTTAAAGCACTGAAATGCACCAGTGGCAAGTTAAATTTTAAGAAATATATTATGTAACTTAATATGAATCAATCAATCTAAAAATGAATTAAATAAATATAATTGAGTAGTAGGTTGCAGGTGGCCTATAAAAATTTGTGCAGTTGTTTTTGTCCTCTTTTTTAATTAAATGAGAAGGCAGCCTCTCTCATTTTGATGTTCTCATCCAGTTTGCCGCAAGACAAAAAGTTTCCCAGTTGTTTGGAAGGCAGCATTACTCTTGGCCAAGAAGAAGTAATGTTACTCTGGAGCATGTTCTGTACATCTATTGTAGGAAAGGAAAGGATGTTCAAGCCTAAGCAGTGGTTGGGAACCAAGAATGGAACTACACTTGTGGAAAGGGGCATATGCCCACAGCTGTACTTATTCATCTCCTCAATGGAAAGTGGTACAGTACCTGCAGTTTTATCTTTTACTGGGGGTATTTTCAGACAGTAGAGCTGCTTTAGCTCCATTCCCTACTGCCTGTTAGATCTGATGTGAAACTAATTCTTGTGACCCAGTTCGAAGACTGGGCCACATCTACAGGCAGAGGGTACTGTATGTTGTACACTGAAAATCCCTCCAAGGCAAATGTCTGATTTGTGATTTTGGCGGATGTATATATAAAACTGACCTTGCCTCTCACCCAGTTTGAGCTGGAATAGACTTCAGCCACCTGGGACATTGCAGAGAATAAGGGTGTACAGATGATGCTGGGATTGATGGGCAGATAAAAAAAATGGACTTGACAGGATTGTGCAGTTAATGCTGCATTGGACACCAGGCACAAACGAAGGCTGAGTATCTAACAAGCGGCAGATACTTCAACTGAATTTTTCCTTAACAATTACTGTAGGAAAACCTCTCAGTGGGATAGTGTTTGCTGATTATACAAGTAGACTTTTTTTTCCCTCAATTATTAGGAGTAATTTTAATTCAACCTTAACAGACACTTATTATGGCTTTGATCAAGTCAAATCAAGTCCAGCATATAGTGGGTTTTAAGTAATTGCTTGCTAATTTATGAATGTATAAATTATTCTTTATCGGTGTGAAGTGGTTTTTAGAGTGGTGCTTCATTTTACTGTTTACGCCATAATATCACTTAATTATGATGAACAAAATAATGCCCCTCGGTTCCACATTTCGTGTGTGTGCGTGTGCACGTGCACATTTAAAATTAGAAGGCAATTACAGAAAGAAAATGCTTCTAACAGCTATTAGTGAAAAACAAAAAGGCCAGTTGTACATTATTTCATGAGAATCTTAAAAATCTTGTTCTCAGGATATGTTGTTTATGCGAGCGTGAATTTATGGGCTGTGCCTCTGAGATCTGGATCTTAATGCCATGCACAACCTGAGTGAAACAGAACAATGGTTCATTTATGACAGAGCCCTAAAATCAGTCAGCCAGTTAGAGCTGTTTGACAGAGACAGCCCCCTCTGGGCAGAGTGGGACCTTGTTCCTATGACTGAGCAACTGCACTGAGAACATTCACAGATTAACCACTGCTACGAGGATGTAGTGAACACACTAACATGATCATGAGTGGGGAAATTATACACTTGCAAGATTATATATATATATTTTTTGAAAGTGCCCACTGCGTAACATGTTGAAGCCCCGCAGACAGCGGCCAATAAAATATAAAAGGAGGAAAGGACATGAGAGGGTGTGAGAAAAATTAAGCTTAAACTCTGGCATTATTCCAGACACATCTGTGTGTGCATGGGTGTGTGTGTGTGTGTGTGTGTGGGCGGGCGGCGGTGGTTGCATTCATCCGTCTGTGCGTGTAGCGGCGTGTTATGAATTGGATGCCATTTTGAGAGATGCTGTTTATGAGCGTCTGGATTGACGTTGGCGGCGACAAGGGAATGTGGGGGAATTAAGGAAGGAGTGCGAGCTACACTTAACAGAATGTGACAGCCGCAAAATGACAGGGTTTGGCCCCAGATTCAGGATGCCATGTTGCGCACACGCACACACCTAATCCTCACACGCAGATGTAGACACGCTCAGAACACACACAAATGCACTCTGCCATGGCAAAGTGGGTACAAGCATGAGGGGACAATTTGATCTGTTCCACCAAACACAAATCAGCGTCTATGTGGCTCTATTTTTGACACACACACACACACACACACAGACAGACACACACACAGTCCCAATCAGTTGGGCTTTCTCAGACAGGGACAAAACAAAGTCATCCGAGCCTGCAAGTGGCTGTCCCAGCCTGGTTGTGACAGCCAGGATAGTTACTATTAGACAAATTAACCTGAGGGATTTCAGCCCAGCCTCAATTGCCAAGCAAGGACATAACATTCTCTGTCCCTCGCCATATTTTACTTTTGGAGTGGAAGATACACAGCTACCATATATCAATGTGGTTTGCCTTTTTTTTTTAATCAAAATTGACTTATTTACAAGCTCGCAATCTTCCTCTTTACATTTGGCCATGGTGTTATGCAAGGGAGAGACATAGAAGGAAAACAGACATTCTGTCAGATGTTGTGTCAAATGTTTGATGTTTAATATCTTAAAACTGCTCCACGCCCACAGAACACATTACACACTCAAGCTCGAGGAGAAATAGCAGGAATCGTCTGTCCTTTCAAACATCTGTCACATATCAGATTGTTGCTTCAAAGAGAGGATGAAGTGTGTAGGGATAAGGCCGTTTCACGCTCACACACACACACACACACACACACACACACACACACACACACACACACACACATCCTGAGCATATGCTACAGAGTGCACTGTTTACATAGGACCACTCAGCCAGCTGTTATTAATCTCCTAATAGTGGAGGTTGGGGGTCAAAGGATAACAGTGAAAGACCTTTACGCGCAGGACATCCCCACCTGTATTCACTAACTCCACTTAATCCTCTGCAAACTCTGAACGTTGACATCGCGGATCTACATCCTCTTTGAAGCTTATTGTCCAGTGCAAGCTTGGTATTCAAGGCATACGTGCATCTCTCTCCGTCAAATGGAAACACTCTGCCGATGTTCAAAAGAAAATGAGACAGAAAATAACATGTTTGCACTGCAACCTCTATTGAACATGGAGCACAAGTTCCAAATATTCAATGTAAAAAAAAAATCAGCTATAAGCAATATCTCTACTAGTTGAAACAGTATATGTAAAGCAGCTAAAGAACGGAAGTAAGGTGAAGTGAAGACGTGTTTACATGAGAATGGAAATTGTGTGAAGAAGTGAATATGTGAATATGTGAATTTCCCCATTATGAGAATATCTTAATGAAAAGAAGAAAGACGAGAGGGTAAAAAGATGATGCAGAGGAGGAGAAATAAGGGGAGGAGGAGGAGAAGAGGGTGAAATGCAGCAGGGTGACAGTGACAGATGAGAGCCAGAGCTGACGGAGCGCTCAGTGATGGCAGTTTATCAGCGACTGGTCCGCAGGGTCACTTCAGCTCTCGGACTCCTCGTCTCATCTGTCTCCATCCCTCTCCTTCCCAGATCTCCTGACCCAACTCTCTCTCCCTCCCTCTCTCTCTCTTTCTCTCTCTCTCACTGTCCCTTGTAGACAGCCCTGACAGCACGAATGCACATATTCCTGCTTTAATTTCTCCCACACAAACGCAGTCACAGTCCTCGGAGCCATGCCCATACCAGCCCGAGAGATGCTGCTAAAAATGCACCAGCAGTTGTCAATAACCTCAAAGACGGACTAGACAATGACTTTATTGCGTTGGCATTCGCATATTTAAAATGCCAGCCTCCTTGCGCAAGAGCAGGGGATTTATGCTGACATCCTCCAGCTGATTGAATATGATGCTTGGGGATGAAATACAGCCTCGGTGAAAGGAAGAAGAGGGAGTCAGCGGAGGCCAAGCTCGCGCTGCATGTGTACGACACCTTAATTGCATCAATGATTATCCCTCCACATTACGCTCTCCCTGCTCGTATTTATAGTTGTGTCCAATTTTCATTATGCTCTTCATTATGTGGCATAAATAACCTGCGTAAATGTGCCGGCACACCACGACACACCTCATAACATTGCCAAGTGATATCCATCTTGTCCCGTCCGTGATCCGACATTACCTGGCTGAGTTATGTCTATTAGCTGTTCTTGGCCCCTCCCACTCCATCAGGACAGCAGTCCGCAGATGACAGCATTAACTTTTTAAGACTTTATAGCATCTTCTTTACCCAACACATACCATTAATCCACTTAATGGCCACCATGACCCCTTTCATCGTGTTTCATAAAATAAAAATATGAATAAAGCCCATTACGGTCTCTATTGTGGAGAGCCTTAGTGATCAATCAGAGCGGTTCTATTAGAAGGATTGCCTCTGTGACAAGTCAGGTTGGCTGCACTAAATCATCCACGCTGTTTGCTTTATTAAAGCTCCTTTTGCCCGTTTTAATGCTTAGAGCTGGAATTTTTAACTTTCTACATGACTTGAGTCATATTTCAGTCCCTTTTTGTCCTTTAGCAAGTTGTTGGTGTGAAGGCTTGTGAACTAATACGTACTCTCTCTCCCTCTCTCTCTCTTTCACACACACACACACACACTTCAGGAATCTTTCCTAGACAGACACACTTGTTTGCATCTGCTGCAGCAGAATGTCTTGCATCCTGCAGTGGCTGCAGCTGTTGAAATAAGCCTCAAAGTGGATTATTTTCTTGCCGCTTTACGCTGTTGATTTCTCTGCGTGAAGCAACAACAAATCAGATCAGTGTGTAGTTTCCTCTGGTATGAATACACTTTATTTGTGGGGTCAGGCAGAAAGGTCACCACCCACAATAATGAGTCTTAGACATGTCCAAGCACATAAATGCACCAGTCCAAACACTGAGGAGAGACCAGCATGATCAAATTAGCCCATTTTAGCCAAAGACTTGAAGCTGCTCTTATGAATGTTTTTTATATCATCAACTAATCTAATTACTATGCAAATTTAACGTAAAACATAATGTTGTTGCTCATACTGACAAAACAACCAAGGGATGAACCCTGATTTGTACAGTGACTCGGTGCTGGTCTTGAATTCAGCCTTGGTACGACAGAGGCAATTTGTCTTTTTCCGACAGTCGACTGGTCCTTATATCTAAACAATTCATTAGGTCGATTTCATCAATATTGGAGTGGTGTTGAACCAGGTTTAGACACCAATATTGCTTGGTTAGTTTTCAGGAAGGAGCATGGGTAGAAATTGATGTTCTATGACTATATTTAAGCATTTTATCCATCCATCCATCCATCCATCCATCTAGAGGAAATTTATAGACACAGAGAGAACATGCAAACTCCTCACTGGAAGTCTATCAGCCAGACCTGGAGTTGAACTCTGGACCGATACTTCAGCACTGACCACTCACACACTATGTGGCCACTCAGCAAAGCACTTTTCTCTTGAGCTCAGCTGCTGTTGAACACAGCGGATCGAGCGTCAGCTGCAAGCATTTTTTCTTAGATGTTAGTAAAATCTGAGACAGAGTGGAAAAAAAAGAAGAGTGAACATTTGACTTAACATTTATCAGGTGGATACAAACACAGCTTCAAGTGAATGCTAATGTTGCTCATGACTTCTCAATGCTTAAATAAACCCCAGCTTGCAGACAAATTTCCCATACCAATTACGCTAGCCTTACATGACAAAAAAATGAATAAACAAACCAGTGCAAGCTTAACTAAAGTGTCAGCATTACGATGTTGTATTTGTACATATGTTTGGAAAAAAGGACAAAACGGAAAGAGACTTTTTATTTCGTTATTATACTGAGAATCTTTTATTTCTGCAAAGCCCGAGATGGCTTAATCACCACAGACCCGTCACATATGATATAGAGCTGGAGAGAAAGTCATTTAAACTCACCCAAAGGCATAACTGCCAAATTCTATTAAGCGTGTCCACTTTCTGTTATATTTGCAGATTAACTGCGGACTGCGATGCCGAATCTGCATTCAGAGCATTTCTCATCGCGAGGCAGCCATTGACTGGGCTGGGGCAAAGGGCAATCACACAGAGTACGAGGGAATATGTGTGTGTGTGTGTGTATGAAGGAAATATTGTGTCAATGAGAAAGTTCATGTCCGATACTGCTGAATTATGGAGCAAACCCCTACCAGGTTAGAATGAGGTTTCTCCTTTCACTGTGTTCCTTGAAATTATTCTTTGTGGCGATTCAGAGGGGAGTTGTCTTGCCTTCACTTTAAAGAATTATCCCCTCCTCTTTTTCTCTTACACTGGGCCAAAAACCGTCTTCCATTAATGGGTAACAACCCTTGTGATTGGGCGTCACATATAGTTTGCTGCTAGGGCAAAGCAAACCAGTTTGTGCGAGGACACAGTGATGATAAATGAAATTATACTTAACAAAAAAGACTATCACTGGCTGCGGTACAAAGGCCCTTTCAGTAAATTCTCAATTTGAGCATCTAACACTGCCCTTGAATTGTTTAGGCACAACTGGGACGGGCGGAGGAATTAATTTCAGATATTACCAAACAGCGGGGTACGCAGCTCCTCAGGCACCGCAGACAAAATCTTTCATCCCTGTTAAAAAAAAATTGAATGGGGATTTAAGGAGAACACAGATAATTCAATCTTTATCTGCGGCGAGCCACAATGAAATGTTAAGTTTCCTTGGGATCCTCTCACCTCAAAGGAGGACTCTGGAATGAAAGGACAACACCATCTGAAGCATCTCCATCCTGCGCTCGAGCAAAAGACTAAAACACATGCGCTGACGCACATCCCCCCCCCCCCCCCCCCCCCCCCACACACACACACACACACACACATAAAAGGTTCTCATCAACATATCAAAGCTGTAGCGCCTCCTGTTCAACATGCTATATGGGATCTCAGTGGAAGCCAACAAGGCAACATACAGCCCCCCTCTCCGCAGCTACACACTGCTTCTATATATCGCTCTGACAGCTCCTGCAGATAGCAGACAGTTACAGATCGAGATAACTCTCGGGTGTCGGCCGTACATGCACGTACACACAAACATGGCCATGTTTGGCATTCAGCCCCATCACCAGCAGCACCTTCCTCACTCACATTTTACACCGGCACAGTCAGTGTCTGGGAGAAAGTTTTCAAGGGAGAGGTAGAGCAGAGGGGGGGAGTAAGATGAACAGCTCAGACTTAGTAACATCAAGTCAAACTCCCCGAGATACCCACTAACAGCATACAGATACTTCTCCAGCAAAGCTCCACTGTAGCATTAAAGGTGTCAACATGCATCCAATCCAACGGTTTGGAGAGCGTTACCCCGAGTCAATATGCAATTTGAGGCAGGTTGGCAGAGAACATTGGATTGATTGATTCTGACCTTTTCCCTGACAGTACCTGCTGTACACATTCTCCACGAAATAATGAAAAGTGTTGAAATCCCTCTATCTTTAGCTTTGGCCTCTTTTCTTCTCCCAAATAAGCGCCTGTTGTTAATCCCACTCATATGTCTGGCTGTAGGTCTGCTTTCTCTACTTTATCTCTAAAAGCAGGGGGGGAGACAGACTCTGGGGGGTGATACCAGCCGTATCGATTTTTCCAAACATGCACACACAAACAAACGCACACACACACGCGCACCTCCAGCAGGTGGCTGTGCACAGCTTTGCTATAATCCTCAAAATTTCACTCCCTACATCATTCACCATTACCGCGACGTGATTCACCATAAAAGCAAAAGCGATTCATTTTATTGATACACACACACGCACGCACGCAGGCATGCAAACAGCGAGTAATATAGTACCATTCAACATTTAGACAAGCAGCACGGTGGTCACCAGTGTGTTGGTCAGTCAGTTGGACTGAAACACCCCAACAATTATTTAACGGGTTGCCATGAAATTCTGAAGCCGTGGCCTCGAAAGCTCAACACACCGTGGTGTGAGAAAACAGACAAAGCACAAGCAGTGCACCCACACATGCATAGCATTTAGATAAAAAAGGCGGCTGAGGGGGAAAACACAACCTAATACGGAAAGACAGAGAGACACAGGAGGCCCGGGACACGCTATAACGCTCGCGTTTTAGCTCGTTTTCCAACATCAGTTACAGATAACGGGCGTCAATAACTTTATGAGTAGCAAACCATAGCAACGAGAGCTGTGTCACAGCTGTGTTCATCACTTTGTAGTGTCCCCTGGAAACAATTTCTGTTGTCAGCCAAGCCACTCGCAGCATTTCTGTATTGGATTGTGTTTTCTCTGTTTTCTCACTCATGTGTCTCTGTCTCTTTCCCATCGGGTCTTAAATGGCAGCGATGACCTCTGCCCAGGATGAATTTGTATCATATAACTTTCCAGTCCAGCTCCGTGATCTGGTCAAACTTCTCTCCATCTAACCCAACTGGTTTATAGCACAGGAACCCCTGAAAAAAAAAGATTGGCGTGAATATTCCCAACAGCCTCGTCTGTGCTAATTAATGCATGTTGGTACGCTACATACTAAACCAAGTTGGTGAACACAGCGAATATTTGCGGGAGCGTTTAGCTCCAAGCACCCATCTGTAGTCTCTTAGCCTTAAGAAAGATGCAGCCATAAAACTGATTTCGAACACTGTCAACATCAACAAGAGAGACTGTATCACATCAATCCCGAGCTGAAGCGAATGAACACCCTCTTTCCAATGAGAAATGTGAGAGATGGAGCACATTTCAAGCTGATACCACATCTCCTTTGGGGCATTGAAGGGTTATAATACCCAGGAGGGAGGGTCACACTACAAAGAAGACACAACATCCCTCTCCTCTCAGGAGGTGGTAGGGTAAAAAAAAAAAAAAACACATTCCCTCAGACAGGAAGAGAGGCACTCTCATATCAATCCATCAAACTAAAAGATGCCTCACGCAAACTAGAAAAATGCCAATTCCAAATTGAATTCTCTTGTCTCACGCTGAGCTAAACTTGAACATGCAGGTCGACGGAGGGTTTAAATAGAAATCTATTTTCTGGCCTGAAAATCAAACTGGCCATCATTCTGTCCTGCCTCACCTCTCTCTTGGGGACTTGTCACATTTATAACATGTAGTCATTTTCTCAGCTGTCAAACCATGCTCTTACCAGGCTCTGTTCTCCAACCCAACCTGTCAACTTCTAATTCTAATCGCCTCAAACGTCTCTGTGGGTGTATGTGTGCGACTGGAAGCGTGCGCCATGGATCCGGTACAGTTAAAAAAAGAGAGAGAGAGAGAGAGAAGCCATTGGAATTACAAAGTGGGTAGCGTTATTCATTATTAATGTACGTGTGTGTGATCTGTAAGGGTCCGGACAGAGGTGGCATAGCAAAGTAGGTCATGACAGAGGTTAGTACTGCATTAGCGACTGTCACAGGCAGGACAGGAGAGACCAGACTTCAGGGCAGCCCCCTCTCTCTTTCATTCACAGTGCCTCTCTCTCTCTCTCTCTCTCTATCTCTCTCTCTCACACACACACACACACACACATACAAACACCGACTCTTCCTGAAAGTCTGGGGCGTTCTGTCATGGATCTGAGCCAGCAGGGCATGACACACATGGAGGGCACTGTCTGGAACAGGCGGACGTGTCCAGTCTGTCTTTTGTGTGTATGCGCACGCATGCATGAGACAATGCGTGCATATGACAGGGCTCCTTGACCTGCCAGAATCCAAAGTTTTCGCCCTTGCCAAAGATGCAAAAACAACAACAAAACGGAGAAGTTTTCAACTTTTTATATATGTGACACTCTCTTGATGCTCTCTTTTTCTCTCTTAGGCACGCAGTGATTTTTTTTAATGGCAGCGGTTCTTGCAGGCCTATTCAAAGATTTGCTCAGTCTAAGCACAGATGATGAATCTTCACAGAGGCTTTGTATCAGCACCCGGTTCTCAGAGTTGACTTATGGAAATCTGTCTCATTACTTCTGCCATCTTGCGGCTCGGGCTCTCACATAAAAACATAATGATCCAAACTGTTTCTGTTGTCTGCTGCTGGAGTTTTTGACATTCTAAGTCTTTTCAGTTTCCATCCTCAGAAAGTCCGGGATAATTATGGGAGTAAAAAGGCTCACTATCAGAGCAGATTAACAACATCTCACTCGGCTGAACCCCTCACTCCCTTTTATCTCCTCAAACGCAGCAGAAGAGAGAAGACAAGTTACGCAACTCCCACCTTAGGGACCCAGCCGACTTTCCGCCCAACTTCTGTCTGTCTCTGCATGTCTAGGGTGTCTGCTAGTCCTCTGCTATTTGATGTGCGTGTTTGAAGCAGCCATGCGACCGGGGAGAGAGGGCTGTGCCTGTTGTTCGCAGCTTTGCGCCGTTCCCTCGAGGAACGACTTTCAAAGCGTGGCAAAGTTGGACCTTTCCTGGTTCTACATTTAACACCTCTTCAAATCGCAGTGCCAAGGTGCTGGATGGCTTTTATTCCCACCTTTCTCATTTATCGTGCCTCCGCAGACCCTCCTTTCATTAGCCAGAGTTTTGAAAGACCTCCCCTCCCACTGCTGTCATTTAGCTTAAAAACCTGTCATTTAAAGGAAATGAACATCTGCTTCAGTTAATTCCTACTGTGCCCAAAAGCCACTTTAATAGACACATATGGACCCTTACGTGATGTTCTTTGTCTTTTTAAGAATAATATTTGATCGTGTCAGGTTGCTAATGTTGTTATGCATCAAAAATGCTAAACAGTTACAAGATTCATACTGTCAACTCATTAGGAGGAGCTTTTATCCCCCTCGTGGAACATAAATGAAAAACAAGTTGAACTTTAGGTTAATTGGCTTTGGCTTGCTTTTGCATCAAATTACCAGATATGGGATTTACAAAGAGGCCAGCAGAATGCCAATGTATGTTCACTGTAAAGGGACATTTCAAAACAAATGTATTATTTAAGAGTGTGCCACGTAAGATGTTACATCGAACACAAGGGTGAACTGTGGAGGAAGGGCCAGTTATGCAACATTCAAGCCCTCCTCCTCCCAAGTGCGCGCTCTCAAATCTGACAGCCAATCAGGAGTGGTTACTTCGACTTCCAGGCACGGCAGAGACATTTTTGTGGATGTGAACCGCTAACAAGTTTTGCAGTTTTAAGTCTAGCTGCTGAACAGTCACAGCAGCAGACCACAATTACACATGGTGGTAATAAATTTGATAAGATGATCCAGTTATGGGGAGATATCAACACAGCCGCGGCAATATACGCTACTTATATGTGGGATCGCAGGGATTTCTTCTGCATGTGTTTATGCACTGTTTCTGTGCAAGTTCCAAAAAGGGGAAAGAAAGCTTGTTTGGCTCAAAAACAAGCAAAGAAAACTTGATATTTAATCAAACGGTTCAGCCTCTGAATGAAAACCTAAGATCAACAAAAGGCTGGTATAAACAAGTAACATTATCCAGAGGCACTAATGCCAGTAAGAGCTTTCTTTACTTGAACACAACGTTCAAACAGCTTTGGTCGGGTCCTGTTTGATATTTCAGAGCCGTTCGAGTCGCATTTAATTTTACATCTGTAATGTTTAGATTGGATTATATATTGATCTCGGCATGAGGTCAGAATGCAGATGTGTTGCTTCTTCTCCTTTCAAAGGCTGTGTACACACCACTGGGGGGAAAAGCGCACCAGAAATGTGAGTTTTGAACATTTCTCCCAGGGAAGCGTATATACACCCCTGCTGGCGTTGCTGCTGAAGATTATTTGTGGAGCAGTTTTGATGTTGCTGGACTGCTTCCAATGAAACATGAAACAGGCCGAACATGCTGCAGACTGATTAAGCTTTCTATTCAAGTGTCATCTACAGAAAAAAAGAGGCCCGGTCCATATGATCCTTCCACCTCAGAGACAGAGAGAGAAAAAAAAAAGAGGAGCATGCATGTGTTGAATATCATATAGTAAACATGAAGCAAAGAGCGTATGATGAAGATGAAAATGAGGGTCTTCCATGCCATAGCCTTTTGACCGCTGGTTGGTTTTTTCAAGGTGAGCATGCAGCTGGTGAGGACCTTTAAATTCAGAGCTGCAATGACAGCCGAAGGGGGAATACGAACGTGACACGTTTCTAGAAACAACATTAGTCCCGCTCCTCGGACAGTTCAGCTGACACCGGTGAGTCTGCGCATGCCTTTCCTGCAGCTAGAAACTGGAGGGCCGACTCCTGAGAGTCACTGAGACGTGTAATATCTGCCACAGCTCTGTACACAGCGAGCCAGTGCTTAGTTCACTCCTCAGCCGTCTGGCTCTCTGGCCCCAAAGTAACAAATTCTGGTTTAGACACGTCTTTAAAAAGTATATATTTTTTCCAAGCGGGAGAATTCAGGTCAGTATGAATTTGCACAAGAAAATCATAGCTTCATTGTCTAACAGCTTCCGACAAATAATATGATGGCACCATATTCTTTTAATATGCAAAGGAATTGGAAATTGTCAGAGGGGACAAATCTAATCTTGAACATATCATTTTCTCTAATCTGGGTTTTGTTTTGTTGGTATTCTACAGATTATTTGTCATCGTTTTGTTATGATTCATAATTATATTACATGAAATGCCCAGAAACTTAAACAATCGGACTACTTCAAATCCGCAGCACTTCATTAAACAGGTCAGGATGACCATAACAATGTTATGTTGACCTGAGACAAACTGGGGGCTCAGACTGAAGAAGATTGGAGGCGGCTGGACCTAGCAGATGTCAGCTGTAACTCTGTGCCTGCTCCTCTCAATGAAAAACAAATTATACAAAGTGAAATCAAACCGGAGCCAAGGAGGTGATGGTTCAGAGCTGCAGTGCGGCCCGAGGGCCTGACATTTCAGTCATCATGTAAAATGTAAAATTACACAATTTGTCACCTCGCATCTATATTTGGCGCAACATCAGATACAGTAGACACAGTGAAATTAAAAAGAGCTGCTGCGCTGGATGAGATGAGTCAAAACCTATCCCATAAAACAAGGCTGCAAAAAGCACAAAAATGGGCTAAAGCTTCTATTTCTGCCAACAGTTATATCATTAAATTTGAATTCTAATTTAACATGTGCATACTTATCGTGCAATTATATTCATATCACACTTTCCAGCACAATAACTTATTTATGAAAACCATGCTCAGACAGTTGTTTTGGAGGATCCTGGACAATAAGTACCTGTACATGCTGCGACAAATATGCATATTATCATTATTATTATTAGCAAAAAACAATCAAACAATAAAACTGCACAGAGTTCATAAAGTGATGAAACATGCACTAAATAAGATAGGATAAGTAATTTGTTTATGCCCAAAAGGAAATTATTCTGTCCTGCAGCCAAAGTCATAAAACAGAACACCAAAATCAATAAAATAAATACAAAAAGTAAATAATAAATAAAAGTAAGTCAAGCAGTACACATATATTGAGCACAATAAGTAATAACATCAGGTGAGGCATAATAATAATAGACAGTATCAATAATAATAGGGAAAAACTGTAATAATAATAATAGAAAACTACAGAAAAATAGTATCCGTGTCTCTAAGAAAGTGAAAACTTGCCATATGATATTGCTTTTTTGTTAAAAAAAACGCTAGCATCAGAGAATTTCATCTAGATTTTATGACATCATGTTGTGCCTACAGTAAGAGATTATGAGGCTTTTAAGGCACTACTCTCATTAATCCTTGTTTGCGCACGTGGCTCCTCCCTAAACTGGCCACTAGTGGTCAGCAGCAAGCCTGCAGGTGCTCTAATCTACACCCAGTGACCAGGACATGGCATATGGTGTTTGTCTGTCAGCAGGTGAGCAGTGCCAGTCAGGCCACGACACAGCAGGGGTTGAAATGGGTATCACTCTGGGTGACTGCCCTTCTCAACTTTGTCTCAACTCCCCTGTTGGACCACACTGCAGTTAAATGACTTAGTGCCACTCAAGAAGAGATCAACATACTTACAGGTCAGGGTGTTAATGAGAGGACCTTAGAGTTTTCCGCTGAGCCCGACAAAGGCCAGGTGGAGGTGGGGAGTTATAAAGGGGAAAGGTAGCCAAGTGGAGATGTTCTCTGTACCTGCATAGTCCTAAAGGCCAAGGCCCTTTTCATCTGTAACTACCAGCTGCTCTGCTGCACCGAGGCCTCAAACACAGGTAAGCAGGTTTCTCTGTATTCCCTCACGATTTCAGCTCTGAAAATTTATGTGTATAATAACCAGGGATGAAAGTAAAGAGTAGCATGGGCAGGATCTATAATTCAACTAATCTTCTGTGCCAAGGACCCTGGCAAACGGCCAAAAGGGATAGAGGAGTGGCCGGGCAGATAAAGTGCTTTGCCAATGTTGTAATGCCTGGCACAGGTGCATTGTTAAAGACACTGTTAAAATGATTCATTTTCAATCCAATAATCTGCAGTACACTATAAGATGTCCACAAAAGGTCTATATAGTTTCTGAATGACTGCTAAATATGTTTTTCACCTTGAAAATGGGGTTGAACTTCCAACCCAGGAGAATAACCATTACAAATGGGATTTGACGAATAAAAAAAATCCGTAATCTTGCTCAGATCATTTCTAACGCCTTAGCATTAAACTGCTAGAGATGGATTACAAGGTGGGATTGACCTTGAGGATACACTGACTGTGAATAGAGATTCTAGGACGGGGTTGATCTCTCTCTGGCTTGTCATAGATGATGCTTTGATAAAATGAGTAAAATGAAGCTTGGCTCGGGACGAAAACAAAGCCAAAGGAAACAGAATGAATTTTCAATTGACTTCAGGGGGAGCTGTGGTAAAACAACATGCTGTCTGTGAAAGTGAACTGTGAAATGTCCAACATCAAAAAGATGGTTGGACTGACGTGAACTTAGAAACTGTCCGATCCTTCCAGGAATTTAAAGGTATCATTACCGCATCACCCCCAGCTGGAGGATCACCTAGGTCATCAAGACGCTCTCTCTGCTCTCACCTTCTTTCCTAATCTTTGACTTTGCCTGCTAAGGCTCATGCCATTTTGGAATAAAATTCGAGCCAAGTATCACGCGATGACTTTTCTGCAGACCTCGTTCTGCTGCAGCTTTTCATCCCTCCCTTTGATTTCCAAGGAAAGAATGAATTGTTCAGTTTTCTGTGCACTTCAAAGCCCTTATTTTGAGATGGGGGTACACCAGCGCACCCTTTGTATTGTCTCAGAGCAACTGTGCACCCGAGGCGTGAAGATGTTTGCGGAATTTCACAGGAAAATTACAAAATGTATCTTAGAAAAGCGATTAAAGCGGTGTCTTAATGCCTCGGTGTCATCACAAAAGAGTCAGTCGAAAGAGTCAGTCGGTCTTTAAAACCAAGAATAATACCACTCGACTCTGTGCTCCCATCCAGCAGGTCTCCCTCCTATGGCCAGGATACCATGGACGATGTCCATGCTGTTACTGCTGGTGCTGCTCTCCCCCGGGGTGTCTGCGACCCCCGCCCAGCACCTGTGTGGCTCCCACCTGGTGGACGCCCTCTACTTTGTATGCGGAGAGCGGGGCTTCTTCTACAGTCCAAGCCGAACCCACAAGCGGGATCTGGAACATCTGCTCGGTGAGGCCTCATTAACTCCACAAACAGACTTGACTCCTTCTGTTTGACTTGTGCAAAATAAGTTCTAATTGTGCCCTTGATGGTGGGAGTTCAGACGGAGAACAGCGTGATATTGCCCCGAGAACCCGGGCAGGCTTTGTGTCTTTGCCTGCCGTGTTCAAAAGTCCAGATTCGGTCTAATGAGAATGCCAATTTGGATCCTAGCTAGAGGAAAAATGTTTAGAGACAACATGCTGGAAACATCCCTATACTAAATCCATGTACGCATTTGTCCGAACCATCATTAGTGCACAAAATCTGTGTCAGGTCTGTTATGAACTCTTGCCTGGTTTTCTTAACGTTACTTTCAGCATCTACGAGGCAGCCATTAATTACAAATCCCGTGGAAGCCCGACGCTCCTCATTACACCACTGTCAAAGAGCATTATTTAGATATATATATATATATATATATTTTTTTTTTAGATCATGTTTGAAAATTCGGAGGCGCGATCTATGACGTGCCTCCGTCGGAGGTCCGTCATATCTCCTCGTAAAGTCGAGACTAACAGGACTAAATGGATTGAGGAGATCAGATTACCTAGCCATTAAGTCTTTAATATAGTGTGAACAACAGTCTAAATGGTAGTAACGCGGGGGCTTTCTCCACTTCCTTAAAGGGTTCCTGTCGAAAAGAGCCAGGCGGGAGCGGCAGCTGTGGAGGGCCCTGTCTGGCCGCAGAGAGCCCAAGGTGAAGAGAGGCATCGTGGAGCAGTGCTGCCATAAGCCGTGCAGCATTTACCACCTGGAGGGCTACTGCGACTGACGCCATCGCTCCACCACTAGCACCACTCATAGCCTGTCAAAAAAAAACAACAAAGTCCATTTTTTTTGGCCTGACACTTGATGGCTATGTCTTATCAACTGAAGGAAATAAAGCTTCATGACCCATAACCCAGGGCTCCTCTGTGCAAAGATGTGAATTTGTGTTCTTTGTAGCTGGTACATAGCGTGGGTGAAACACGGGTTGGAAGGGCTTTTTGTTGCAGTCGGACGCGTGCCCGCGGTCCTTGAGTGCTCTCTGCTGGCTGACGATGGACATGGCCCGGAGGATCCCCAGCAAAACAAGGCTCTGTACATATTTGTTTTCATACGGGAAGTCAATGAATGTGTGTTTGGAGAGAGAGCTTTAAAATCTGGTTCTATTTGCAAACAAGAAAGATTCACCAAGCCGTCAGCCATGCATGAAATAGTTCTAGTTGTGCAACTCAAAGAACTGCTGAAAGAAAGTTACAGATAAAAACTCTAGAGGGAACATTTAAGAACAGAAAACATTCAACAATAAAGGAAAAAAAAAAGCTGACTACAGAGTTTGTTCTCTGGATTGTGTGCACCACCTAGTCCCTCATTTTGGAGAGTGCTCGTTTGCACACACACAGACACACACACACTGCAAATTTCTTTATTTTCACAGTCAATCACATTAAATCCTCACATTCTATGCAACTATTTGACCAAGTTAAAAAAAAAAGTGATAAGTATTAGAAGTAGTCAAAGACCAAACCATGGAAATTATATTTGGCAGACAATCACTCGTCAGTTCCTGGTAGGAGTGCTCCGTTACGCATGATTTCCTGATGAAACACACACACACACACACACACACACACACACACACACACACACACACAAGCTGCAGATCACCTCTCCAAACACCTGGCCTCGCAGACGTTGTTTGTGTGGCGAGGAGCTGGCTTGGCTACTCACCTTCTTTAAGAGGTTCACTGGGCTCCGTTCGCCTGTTCTCCTTGTCATGCTGGAAAGCTTTGCTGGGATCAAAGCGGCGGCGGGGAGCCCCGGGCAGCTGCGCCCTTAGCTGCTCCAGGTCGCCCCTCTGCCTCGTCACCTGGGACCGCAGCCTGGAGAGCTCCTGTGCACACAAACAACAAAACATCCCTGGTTGTCAACACAAAACAGAGGGTGGCCGGGGCGGACCCCCCTCCTGGAGCCTGGAGCCTGAGCGGATGCTGCTGCTGCTGCTGTACCTGTTTGAGAGAGATGTTCTCGTCCTTCAGCTTCATCACGTGTTTGATCTTCTGCTTCTGGTTCTGGTGGCCCAGCAGCCGGGCGTAGGCGTCCGACAGCTTGTTCAGCTCCTCCTGGTTCGCTCCGTTCTCGTTGAGCAGCGCGTTGCGCTCGGCCGCGAATGCGTTGAGCTGCTCCTGTGGGCGCACACGCACACGCCGACATGAACATGGAGAGGGCTTTAACTGTCTGTAATTCTTTAATCCAGTTATTTTACCCTAAACCTGCGTAAGGTCATTATTTGGGCCACTTGGGGGCAGCGAGGCGAGTTGTTAGACCTGCTTTCACGTGTTTGCAAACGGTGGGTCGTGATGACCTGATCCGCCTCGGTCGGCTCCAGGAGAGGCTAGCTTTCCATTACAGGATGGTCTCCTCAGCGCAGGTAAAGCCTTAACGCAGGCACGTTCAGCAGGGGCTGACGGCTTACTGGTAGCAGCGCTAAACCGAAGGCGGGTTCACGAGAAAACGCCGCATCATCACCAACTGCGTTTCCATGAAAGCGATTATTCTGAGACCAAAGGAGCGCTTGATTTCTCAGACAGCTCTCTGAATTTCACTGTTGTTTGGTGTCCAATATTGCAGTAATGTGGTTGTCACATATGTCAAACAATACGTCTCCTCCTCCGTACACACATAGCGTGCCATCTCCAGTGACATGTAAAAACCAAAAGTGTTTCCACTGCACCTTTGCGAAACACTTCTGTATGATGCATCTGAAAAAACACCTCACGAGAGCCCAAAATATTTTTGCGAGGTTTTTTTTTTTCGAAAGGTAGGTGTTTCCAATACCATTTTTTTTATTGCGATACTAAGGTTTTGCGCACTTCTAGGGGTAATGGAGATGCAGCTACAGTCTGAGAATATTGCCATGCAGCCACAGGAACACTGACCTGGAAGGGCCCGACTTTGGCGAACAGCTCCTCGTACTGCTCCCTCCAGTGCTCCGCCTCCGAACTTGTGGGGCTTTGAGAAAAAAAAAAAAAAAGGAAGAAGAATTATGCAAAAAAAACCCTAGCAGAACTAGCCCAGAACGGACATTTCAGATGGGACCGACGTGCCCTCCTCACCCCTTCTCCTGCGCCTCGGCTATCTGTGCCTGGAACTCCCTCTGCTGCTCCTCCACCTCCCACTGCAGCGTGACCTTCTCCTGAGTCAGCACGTCCAACCGCGTCCGCAGGGCGTGGCTGTTCACCCTCTGCTCCTCCAGCTCCAGCTGCACGCCTCTCCCCCTCTCCTCGGCCAGCTCCAGCTGGACCAGGAGGCTGGCATTGGCCCGCTCCGCCTCGTCCAGGAGAGACCGGAGGCGGTCTTGCTCTAGCTGGGCCTTGCTCAGCCCGTCTTCTCTGGAGCGTTCCTCCAGCTCCCGCTGGGCCTGCAGAGCCTTGCTCTCCTCTGCCGCCTTGCCCAGCTCGGCCTGCAGCCTCTCCGCCTCCAACCTGGCTTGCCGGTGGCCCTGCCTCTCTGCCTCCATGGCTCCCCTCTCCTCCAGGAGCTCGGCCTGGGTCTTCGCTCTCTCCTCTTGCTCTCTCTGGAGCTCGTTCTCTGCCTCCTCCAGCTTTGCCTCCGTCGCCTTCATCCTCTCCTCGTTCCGGGCAAGGAGAGCCTGCACCTCCAGCAGCATTCTGTCGAGTGGAGGAGGAGAAGATGTAAACGACTAGAAAGTGGTGGCCTGCTAGAACAGAGGCCGAGGAAATCTCAAAGCGTACCTGGCGTTTTCCTCCCTGGCTTTGGCCTCGGCCAGCTGCCTCTCCTGGTGCTCCTCTAACTCCTCTTTCACCCGGTTGATCTCGGAATCCTTCTGCTCCAAGACTTTGTCCGTTTCCTCTTTCATCTGCAGGGTCACTCTCTCCACCTTCCCCTCCAGCTCTTTCTGACTCCCCTCCGCTGCCCTCACAGCCTCTTTGGTGCTGAGGAGCAGGAGACGAGCAGCCTTTGAAACTCGCGCACACGGGCTGAATTTTAAGCCGAGGGCCGACACTGGATCAGGTCGACATTCCATGAATACCTCAAGAAACGGCCGACGGCCGAGCGCTCACCTTTCCAGCTCTGTGACGAGGTCTGCCATCTTGCTCAGTGAGTGGGTGTGCACCTCCTGGAGCTCTCTCACGGCTGCCAAATGCTCCGCTTTCAGAGTTTCCATATCGATGCTGTGTCTACAAATCACAAAAACAGACGGAGTGAACGCGTCGCCTCGCCTCCGAAACGCCAGCACATTGCAACAACCGAGCAGAATCAGCTACTGGATCCATGAAATGAAGGGTGGAGAGTGAATAGGGCTTCTGACATTTTGGTGATCAATACACTGGATTCATGAGCAACCATTGAGGGTCTCAGCTCCCAACTTATAATAGTGTGCTGCTTTGTTTTGTACAATTATGAAATGCACATCCTTGGCTCCAGTTGTCTGTGAGAAAATGTAATGGGCGTCTTCGATCGAGTCATCCAAGAAAAGCCAAGTTCAAACAGAAATGCACCCATTTCTTCTAGGTAAATGAAAACAGACGGCAGTCCTCCAGGTATTTGACTGACATGCTGCTCATTTTAGCTCCCGCCACACTAACGGGAAGTGAACCCCTGAATCCCTCTCTCCCCCCAGACGGGGGGGAGGCGAGATGACTCGAAAACTTGAAATTGGTCATGAGCAGAAATAGCTGGCGACCAGCTGCTATGTCGGACGTGCAATGGACTGGCAGTCTGTCAATTATTTTTCTCCACTTCGTGCCCAGTGTTCGTTGGGGGGGGCGGCTGCCTGCCATTCTAAATGGCAACACGCGTGCAGGCGCACAC
Organism: Karalla daura; assembly: GCA_029224185.1. Taxonomy (NCBI): domain Eukaryota; kingdom Metazoa; phylum Chordata; class Actinopteri; order Chaetodontiformes; family Leiognathidae; genus Karalla; species Karalla daura. The sequence goes on from CM055195.1 coordinate 14,215,480, forward strand.
AGAAGCCGGTCTGACTTTCACACTTTGTTTTAACCCGTTATGACATTTTTTTTGTTGACTTTAGAGCAGACGACCTTTTAAAAAGGAGGTCCCAACATTAACGCTTGACCTCACATTCAGGTACCAGTCCGGAGCGAGGGTTCCTCTCACCTCTTCAGCAAAGCCTCGGTGTCACTCAGCCGACTCTCCAGCTCTTCCTTCTCCTCCTGCATCCTCTGGAGAGTCTCTAGGCTGCTGTCCATCTCCTCCTGCATGCTGCGCTCCTGATCCTCCAGCACGGCCAGGTCTCCCAGCAGCTCCTCCATCTCCTCCTTGAGCAGATTGAAGCGCTCGTCTGTGTCTTCTCTCTCTTGTTCCACCAGTACCGTCAGGGAGTCCACAAGCGCCTGGAGAGAGAGGGAGAGGGCAGAGTGAGCATTCGCCTCGCCTCCATCTGTGGAGGCTCCTCCGCCAGAGACCGAAAACGCAACTCTTTCTTTGTCCAGCTCCTCGGTGAGAGCGGCGTGCTGCTGCTCCAGCTCCAGCTGTTTCTTTTTCTCCTCCCCGTTCGCCTCCTTCAGCAAGGCCAGCTCTGTCCTAAGCTCCTCCACCCGCCGCAGCCCCTGCTCCTGAGTCCTGCCTGAGACGAAAAAAAACAAACAAAAAAAACCCCACACAAATCCTCCATAAGTTCACCACAAAGCGCTGGGAATCAGCATCACAGTACGCCGGCCCGGTCTACATACTTCTCTCCTCCTCAGCGAACAGATATCTCTGCTCCAGGTGCTCCACCCTCTCATCCAGCTCCTTCTCCGTCCTCCGGAGCACCCCCCTCAGTCTGGCCAGCTCCACCTCCTGCTGTTGGACTGTTGCCTGAGAGTCTTGAATTTTATCGCTGGCTGACTTAAGTTGCTCCTCCATGTCGCTCCCTGATTTCTGCAAGGCCTTCAGCTCCAGCTCTTTCTTCTCCAGCCTCCTCTTCACCTCCATTAAAGCATCCCGGGATGCCTGCAGCTCCTTCTGGAATACCTGGGCCTCTTCCTCCTTTCCTCTCAGTGCGTCCTCGGTGCTTTCCAGCTCGGTCTTCAGTTGCCTGTTGGCAAAGTGACAGATGAGTTTTCATGGCATACAGTCATAAAGAGTTAAAAGAGTATGGAGGAAGCAGTTTGGGCTTTCTGACTTTAACTTCTCCATCTGTGAACCAGCAGCAGTGTTCTCCACTTCCTGCAGCTTTAAGCGGAGATCCTAAAGCAAGAAAAAAAAAAACATTAACAGGTCAAGCATGTCTTTTATGAAGAATGACGGAAAGATTTTGGCTCATTGCAGTTCGCACCTGGATCTGATCATTGGCTGCGTCAAGGTAGCCGTGCACAACTCTGATCTCTTCCCTCAGCTCCTGGATCTCCGCTGGAAAGTTTTATGGATGGTGGAATAAGACAGGAGAACACCACTGGACCCCTGTGACTCCACTGGATAGGACTCACCACGTGAGACTAACCTTGCAACCTAACGTTGTCGCTCTCCAACTCTTCATTCTGAGTTTTGGTCACTTGATGAAGGTCCCCTGAAGAAGAGGATTAACATCGCAGCCAAGTTAACTCACCGACGGTGTCAATCCACTTCATCTCCTCTTGTGCACTCACGTTCAGTCCATTCAATCTCTTCAACTTACCCAGGTCTTTATTCCTGTCCTTCAGAGTGGAGACATTAGCCCTGGCAGCTTGGAGGTCACACTCCAACACTTTCAGCTGGCCGTCAGTGTTAATCTGCAGGACACTTAACTCCTGGTCGCACACAGACAGCGAACGTAAACATTGGCGTCCACCGTGGGTGAAAACGTGCTTAACGCTGAATCAATATAGGGAAGAATAGAGGAAGATGCCTGTTTACGAGTCGTACCCTGTTTTTAACATCCAGAGCGTTCCTGGCCTCCATCAACTCCATTGAGAGAGAATTGATTTTTTCCTTTGTCGTGTCAGCAGAAACCTTAAAAATGTTTTAAAAAACAAATAAATAAAAAATCATGCACTCACTCAGTCATGGTATTCTCACCCGAGGCCAGATGGAATAAGAATAGCATTTCTCACAGCTCTAAAGCCGAGAATCTAAAACTTACACACACCTTGTTTTTCAGGAACTCATTGATTTTCTTGAGCTCGGCCTGCTGTCTTTCCAGGGAGGCGACACTGGCAGCCAGGCCGGTCTTGGCCCTGACGGCTTCCAGCAGCTTGGCCTCCGTTTTCTTTAGCTCCTCTTCCATGGCCTGTAGACGCTTGTCCTGTTCACCTCGCTCCTTCACCATGGACCTTATCTGAGTGGACGAGGAGGAGGAGGAGAGGAAGAAGACGGACTGTGACCTCCCCGGTGAAGTGAAGCGAACGCCGTGGCTGCAAACCACAGATTGCTGGCATTTTAGTGGTAGAGCTGCACCTCTTTCTCCAACAGCATCTGCTGCTTCCTCTCCAAAGTCATCTGATTCCTCCCCTTCTTCGAGCTCGACCCGTCAGCCTAGGGTTTGGTTTGAACAGACCAGGCTCGAGGCGGTTCTGAGACCAGCAGATGTTTATTTAACTTTATTCAACTTAAATAAATACTTACAAGGCCATCGACTGACATTGTCCTGCGGACAGGTGATATGAGGACATTTCTGGAGGGCGATGGTGGAGGTGGAGGCAGGGGCGCTGGACATGTGAGACAGAGGTTTATTGGCATACAGCGTTGTCAGAAAACAACTATCCACACAGCGCAGTTCAAACTTTTGTTGTTCTCCCTTTACAGTCAATACACAGACAGCAGTGTGGTGCTCCGTGCTGGAGCAACAGAGAGCGTAAACTATAAATACGGAGTGTAAAATAAACGGTGGCAGCCGTTGGTGTCACATCATCGATGCTTCTTAAATGCACCCACCTGTCTTCTCGAGCCTGAATCGATCGGATTTGTCGAAGGACGCGGCTCCTTTCAGCTCCCCAGATTTAATATCGTAGGATCCGGGTGGAGGTGCACAACCTTAGCAAAACAGCGTTAGATTAGAAAAAAAAAAGCATCCCACGCTTTTATAGCCAGCTCTGTGCTTTTAGCTGGAATATTCACGAGTATAAACCCGAGTTGGCGTGATTGAAGTTTGTTTGACAATCAACGTCTCTCTATAAGTACCCAGCTAACAGAAGCTAACATCAACTGGCCGGGCTTTGCTGTTCGATGCCCTCAGTTTAACTCACCGACGTTGTCGTTGAACCTCTTCAAAGGGGCTCTTGAAAAAGACATGTTCAATCCAGTGACTTTGAGTCTCCTGCTGAATCTTCAAGGCTGCGGAGCAGCTCCCTGGGAAACGCAACAAACGCCTCAGCGCTAAAATTTCAAACCGACGTCATGCGTACGTTTGCGTAAGCGTAGCCAATAAGCGGCCAGCTTTGGGTGACGTTACACACTGGTCCTCGTGCAGTGAGTAACCAAATTAACCAAATTACCAGTTTAAAAACAAACGAAAAACAAACCGAAAAACGGTTCAGAAAAGTGTATTTGATAAATATGTGATACCATTGGAATATCAATTGGTAAATGGCTTTATTTTGTGACAGTAATTTGTGTTTCAATCAACGCAAACAGTGGGCAAGGTGGCTGCTTCAACATGGAAATGTGTTCACAAATACCAACAAACTAATAATATCAGGAATGTGTATGTGTATATGCGTTTTGCATATTTATGTCTACATATACAGTTTAACTGTTCAGTGGGTGACATGGTAAATCAGTGGTTAGTGCCGTCACCTCATAGTGTGGAGGTGATGGTCCAACTGGAATTGAGAGCCTATCGCTGGTGTTTGCATGTTCTCCCCATATCACATTAAGGCTGATTAGGTGTGTTTGATAGTGAATTATGTGCATTGAATATTAGTGATTTACACTGAGCAGGTCTCAAGTAAATCCCATCCATCTTGAATCATTCATTGGGTCAAGCCTGCAGGCAAACTTTACTAAAGGGTGCATTTCAAAAAAAGGAAAAGAAAAACATGATACCATAACCTTTTTTTCAGTTAAACTTTTATTTCATGGAAATACAACATAATTTTAAATCCTTTGCAGGACCATTGTTGTACATTTCATATTCTTTTCTCCATTTTTTGTACTTCAAAACATGGTCACTTGTACAACAATATCATAAACAAAGCCTCATGTCACAAATGGAGCCATTGATGACAATAAATTACACTTGCCATGCTAAGATTTTGAGATGATACATTGGTACCTTCGTTTTGACTAGATTAACCTTTAAATGAACAATACGTCAGAATTGAATAAATATGATAAAAAGACACCGGAGTTACAAAAGAAACTTTGTTCATTCAAAACAGAGCAGAAAAGGTCACAGGGCTGTTTGGGGAGGGTCACATCTTCATAATAATTGATTTGTTCTCCTTCATATGAAAAAAAAAATAGGGACAAACTTTGCATATTTTGATAACACTGCTAAATCTAAAGCAAAAGTCCAACAATAGTAAATACTGACTATATTTAGGAAACTGCCCTTTAATTATAACTGACATATTAGTTGATTTTTTTTCCTTTATGTGCAGAGTATTTCATAGATCTGCTCGACCAACATCATCCATTCACACTCAAAACAGGTTAATCTAGTACAGCACTGTCTTTATACAACCTAGAGGTATTTTCTAATCTTGTTTCTTTTGTTGTTGTTTTTTAACTCTTGAAAAAGCAAACACATTTACCCCAGATGAAGATGTGTCTTTTCCAACCTGTAAATAATATCACTGTATTCATGTACAGAATATAAAAATCTTCCCAACAGATAAAAGAGAGAAAGGAAACAAAACAGCTCATGAGGTTTCCAGCCAGTAGAGTAAAGTATACCAAGGATGAGTAAATTAAAATACTCATAATTAAAAACGAGAACAATTACAACACTCAACACTCCACTTAGTTCAACAGTGAAATTTACAGTGGAACTGGTACCGAATTAAAATGTGTCAGGAGGAAGAGGAAAAGAACCATAAATAAAAGCAAATTCCAAACCGCGATGTACCTTTGTTCCTTTGAAAAGCAAGCAGGTGATGAAAGAGTAAGGATGCACTCGAATGCGTGGTGACAGACGGCAGCATGAACATGGGCAGAACGGATCTTTTTATGAACAGGTGGAGGGTTCTAAATGCAGAGTAAACTGTAGCACAGGTATACAGGTGTCTAGCTCTGCTAGAACTACAGTCTGCAGTAGCACTGAGGAGCACCATGTTACACGTAAAAGATATTAATAGAAAATTAGTCATTTTGTTGCAGTAATTCAGCATTAAACCTTGTTAGATTGGCTTTGTCTCACTTTTTTTGTTTTTTAATTCACACATTCTGAAAGGCGTCTTGTGAGCTCCCGGCTGTGACTTGTAACAAGACTTCAGATTGTAGGAGAGAAATATTCTTTTGGCATTTGTGCCTGGATTCACAGGTGTGGAGCGGAAGGTGTAAGAGAAGGCATGCATGAGTCTGAGTGAGTGCCACACAGAGAGCAGATTCAAAAAAAAAAAAAAAAAAAAGAAAGAACGAAAAAAACAAAACGAAAAAAAGAGAAAAAAGTGAATATATACTTCCACCTCTGGCCTGGTCACAGGAATGCCTCAGGAATTCAAAGACACAAAGTCACATTTTGGATAGAGGAACAGTTTGATCAAGCTTTGTCTTTGGATTCGTGAAGTCACTAAGGAGCAAAGATAGTAATCCAGACTTCTATGGGACCAGCGAGAGGCAGAAATTATCACCACAACTACGTGTGTTTAAGTGTGTATGTGTGTGTGCACTATGTGTGAGGGGTCTATTTCAACAAGTGGTAGCCAGGGATTGGTGTATAGGAGGCTGGAAACAGCGAACATGCTCCACGGTGGAACTGTCCGTCTCCACTGCCTTCATGTACTTGTTGAGGATGGCGAAGATCTCGTTGTTTAGGATCTGGTACTTCCTGATGCGGTCTGCCATCTTCTTCAAGGGCTGTCCAAGAAAAGCAGAGCAGTCAAGAGAGCAGAGACAGGCTGTGTTCTCACGCATTGGGAATGAATGTAGTGGATGGAAGTGTACCCACCACGTTTTTGATGATCTCGTCCTTGCCGTCCTGTCTTTGGACCTTGAGCAGGTGGTAGCAGAAGTCGAAGAGGTCGAAGCGACGCTGCTGTCCCAGCAGCACGATGATGGCACAGCCAGCCCAGTTCAGGCCGTCCCCAAAGCACTGCCTGGAGGGCGACATTTTAGGCATCACTTTATACGATTATACTTCATAGGCATCACGTTATATGCCTTCCTTAAGCTTTGTCATATCCACTCTTTCTACGCATCACTTGCACCTCATTCCTAAGTTTTACAGTACTTTTAAACATTGCTGGCATGTTCACAGAATGAACAGATTGTGAACAAATGAGACAATGGTGGAAATTGCTGCGAGGAGAAATGCCAAGACGGGATTTCAGCAAAGACTCCTCTGAAAAACAGGACACGGAGCAAAGTAACAGTTGGAATAATACACGGAAATAAGCGTAATTATCTGACAAGAGAACAGGAACATTTCACTTAGCAAGATTTCTAAAATGGGCCACGACGATCTCGTCTCAAAGAGCCCCAATTATTTTAGAAGGAGCGGGTCCAGATCCGACACATTTGTGCGGCTCGAGAGAAAGCTCTGACTTAATCAGGCAGATTTCTAATTCTGGAAATTGTACTTTCAACCATTTAATTACTACAAGCGAGCAAAGATAATTGTAGCAGGTTGTTCCAATTGTTTATTGGGATAATTACAGACAAAAACCGTGCAAGCAAGTAAAAATTATACCCCAACAGCATCAGCAGAGAAAAAAAAACAAGGTGTCACCTTAATTTAAAGGAATTAATGAAATCTGATTCAATAACTCAATAAATCAATAAATGATTAAATGGATGGCTCAGATTCTTACACACACACACACACACACACACACACACACACACACACACACACACACACACACACAGGCCACATGCTACTCACTCTGCAGTGAACTCGTGCGTGCCCACAGGGATGCAGTAGACGAACTGCATGGCGCTCCACAGGCGGTGGAACTCCATGCACTCGTCCACGTGCATCACGCCGTTGGTGGGCGGCGGCCCGCGCCACACGCCGTCATGCAGGAAGCTGCGGATGCGCGTCAGGATGACCTCGAACATGGACAGGCCGCAGCACAGACGCTCTTTGGTAAGCAGGTCTCCCTCACGGGCAATGGCGATTTGCTGGAAGGAGAGGGTGGTGGGATCAAAAATACGTCTGTGAGCGTGTGTGTGTGTGTGTGTGGAGCTGCTGCTTCCCCCTTAGGGATGGAGCGGTGCTGGGCTCACCTGCGGGGTCCCCAGCCTCTCGATTAGAGGCACGAGGTGGAGCGGGGCGTACTTTGCCTCCAGTCTCTTCATCCTCACCTCCAGGCGCTCTCCCTCTGTGGGAGGACGTGGCACACACTGTGTCACATAAACCAGCGGCTACCAGACCAGACTCCAGCTATTTTTTCAAATTTATTTTTACCCCTTTAATTTACTGCCTGAAACCTTTTCAGAGTACCTTTGATGTAGACTCTGGGCAGAATGTTCTGGAAGGGGGCGGCGTGAAGCAGGTCGCACACCTCCTCCTGGGACTGAGATTCAAGCAGAGCACAAGAAACGGTCACTTCGAGCGACAGGACGGGCGCCACGTTGCTCTATGGACATCATTAGAGGGCATGCAGGCGGCCATGGGGTGATGATGATTTCATACTTCGAGCCGAATCCAACCACTGAGCCTCAAAGTCGGCTCCTGGAGCGCATGTGGAACGCTTAAAAGGTTCGATGTTCGCTGTGGACCGCGCTGGCGGATTTACTCAATACTATCTTCAGCTTATGCCGAGAAGGAGATAAGATAGCCGAACCAGTGCGTATGTGTGAGTGTATTATGAGGCTATGTTTATCAAGCCATGATGACAGGCCAGTATTAACGGGATTATAATTTGTCACACTCTTAAGCGCAACATCCCCTTTAATCAGCTTTAGCGGCAAGAGGTCAAGTTTGCAAACATTTTAATAACCTCTCATCCCTTTGCCTAAAATGTCAGTGTCTTAAGTGGCATTGTAGCCACGTGAAGTCGTACTATCAGGATCACTCGCCCGGCTCGTTCCGCCCAAGCCGTCGCCATGGTGGTTGTTAGTCGGGACAAGATGCTACGAGTTGGGACTAAAATCGAAGAGGGGCAGTGTTGTGACAAATCTTGAAACTAAAGGGTGATGGATGTGAGAAGAAAGCCATGCAGTGATGACAAAAGAAGCAACACACAGACATACCACACCAGTCCAAAAGGCAGGCAACAACACCCCATACACACTCACAGATCAGTGCAATCGGACAGAGATGGTAGAAACAGTGACAGCAGAGTGGTCGTGTGTTTGCAGGCATCACAAGCCCCCAGAGTCAGAGAGGATCATGGAGGTAGAGGTGCAGAGCTCAGTACGAGACTGCACCCGCAACCAACCAGAAACGTACCATCACCTCCTCCATGGAAGACGAGGACATGAAGATTCAAGAGATTAGCAGCCAAATGTGCTCTATTTTACCAGTTGTTCATATAGTTTTATACTGTTTGGAATTATGCTCGTTTTGATCAGAATGTTCCCTTTGCTTCCATGGCTGATTGGAGGGGAAATACAAGTGCCAAACTAACACGGTGAAAAAAAAGAGACAGAAAACACAGCAACCCAGACCGACAAGAGATAGAGAGTAGAGGAGAAAAGACACATTCAGTCTCTGTGTTATTTTGAAGACCTAAATCCTTACCACCTGTGGTAGATGCCAGCGTGAAATGGAAAAATAGAGTTGTATTTCAGAGAAAAAAAAAACACATCAAAAGATTAAGGAAACATTTGGGGGCACACGGACCGGGAGGTCCTGAACGCTTCTGTCTGTGACGTTCAATTTGAGACGTGAATCAAGATCAGACATTGGACAGAAGCGTCCAGGCTCTCCAGGCTCTTTTTGGTCACCCACACAAAAACATGGGAGTCAAGGAGAGCTACACATTAGCAGCCCATACAGAGCCGAGACTGCTCTGAGGGGGACCGCTAAGGGAAATAGGAGTGGGGAGGCTGGGAAAGCGACTGGAATTAGGGGGGAGACCAAAGTACAGGAGTGCACATCAGATGTCAAAACAACAGAAACAACAGGCGATAGGAACAGGGCTATAGTTATAATACAGACTGAAGGGAAATGGACATGTGTAGAAAAAAAAAAAAAAGGTCCTACCAGAGCTTGCTCGATGAGCAGGCAGAAGAGGATGGCATTTCCCACCTCCCTTAAGCTCTGGAAGACATCTGTCTTCAGCTCAGCATATTCAATGATATCCTTGAGCTGGTGGTGGAAGAACTCCAGTATACCTGTAATGGAAAAAGCGTAATCTCCCTAAATCCATATTCTCCACACAGAGCATCTATCGGTGCAGTTGTCGCGCAGAGCCCGGCCGTAAGCGGCCCTCAGACGCCTCATTATGTCATTGGTAATCTATTGCCATCAGGATGATGTCACCAGGTCTGCCCAACTGCCCTGACCCACATTTGGCCCGAGCACCAGGTCGGAGCAGCAGAGGACAGGAGGATCACTAACTGCTGACAGTAAGATCACAGACGGTAAGCCAGGTACAGCACTCGGAGTACAGAACATCAGTAATCTACAGATTACTAAAGCCTCCCCATTGGCGTATCCCATCTGACTGGCCTCTAATCTGCACACAGTGCTCCCGCTATAAGGTGTGCGCCGAGGGGTCAGGGAATATGCCAAGGTTCGTGGAGGGTAACAAACAATGACATCCTCTTTACTCTTTATGGCACACACTCTAACGCGGCTAAAACACACAATTTGGAAGTGTTCCTATCCTTTCCTGGAGCAGGCTCCAGTTTCCAAGTCTTCTCCAACTGTATTTTAAGAAGAGGGGGCACGTGCACTGGCTGCCTAACGAGGAAGTGGGACTGAGCTGGTATTAAAGTGCAAGTAAAGCTGTGCGGCAGACGCGGAACTGCAGCTCAGTTCCTGGAAAGCCTTTTTGTGTGCGCGTCTGCTCTAGACCAGCGAGTTCTGCACGTGGACACTTAAATGGATAACTGACAATTATCAATATGCAGAAAAAAACAAAAGAACCCCCAGAAGTGAGTGAGTGTGAGGGTGACGTGTGTGTGTGTGTGTGTGTGTGTGTGTGTGTGTGTGTGTGTGTGTGTGTGTGTGTGTGTGTGTGTGTGTGTGTGTGTGTGTGTGTGTGTGTTCTGCTGGTTGCAGATACTTGCAGACCCCTTTGACATGACTGGGTATAAAGGCAGGGAATCTGCAATGATCCAAAGGATCAGAACTGAACATCTGAACAAGGTTACATACAATGTTGCTATAGAGGAAAGTCAAGTGCTTAAACCCCTTTGAATTCACAGCTTTCCACTGCCACCCGTTACAGCCTACTACTGCTCAAATGCCTCAAGCGTGGGCGACGTTTGGAGCTCACCTGGGGAGCCGTACTCGTGGCGTGGCAGGCGGCAGATCTTGGGCATGACCTCTATCAGCGTTTTCACGTACTGCAGTATAGTGCCCTGTAGCTGTGAGGCGACAGGGGAGATGGATGGAGCACAGCAGGCAGAGAAAGGGGGGGGGGCAGGAAACAAATTCACTCATAAGAAGGCAGCGCACTCGGGGGTGGGCGCGGTGGGGCGCCAGGTTTTGTCGAGATGCGGAGCAGAATGAAGATAAATACCAGGCTCTTGACGATCTTAAGCAGCTCCTCCATCACCACGGCAATGCCCTGGTAACCAAGGAGACGGCAGATGGTCTTGAAGTGAGGCGGGCCGACAAAGTTTCTGTAGGAGCTGTATATGTGGGAGTAGGCGATGTTCAGAGGCTGACGAGAGAGCAAGGGAGAGAGAGAGAGACAGACAGAGATGGTGTGAATCAGGATCAGAAGCAGCACAGACACAGGAGATGGGAACGTGAGAAGATCTTCACGGGCAGTTGAATGCAGTTGCAATGTACCTGAATATGCAAAAATGTTCAGTTACAAAGCAAGCATCCAATATGAAATACAAATAAAAAGATTTTTTGTGTTTTAACTCTGGCTACATATATGTATATATTATTCAGAGGATTTGGTATCTTAATATGTCTTTATGCATTTTACTATCTATGCATGACTTGCAATACATGAACAATAACAATAATGCAATGTTTTATGTGTGTGTGTATATATATATATATATATACACACACACACACACACACACACACACACACACACACACACAAACACACACACACAAGCATCTGATGTATGGGAGGTCTGTCCTATACCTTGGACCCATACAGGTAGTAAGGCTGCACATTGGCTGGTTTGTCTCTCTGAGGCTCCTGGGTGAATGGAATGGCTGTGCGCACAAAGCTGAAGACAGAAAACAAGTGTTTAAAAAACAACTTCTTTTTTCCCCACTGGTATTTTACTTCAAAAGCCTGTGTCTCTTTAAACCCTGACCGGTTCGTGGATCCGTTGTAGCAGTAGTTGGGCAGGAAGTCGAAGTTGAGCTCCCAGAAGACGTGGAGGGTGATGCGGCCGTAGGGGGCCGACACGTTGTGGTTGGCCTCTCGGAACATGGCGTCGAAGCTGTCCAGGGTCATGTGCTTGGAGAGGAGTCGGTGGGTCAGCCTGTTGATCTCCAGCAGCCACTCCAGCTCCTGCCAGGGGAGGAGGGGGAGGAGGGAGAGGAGTTAACAGAGAGGAAGGTAAAGGTCGGCTGTGTCAGTGTGCGTCCCCGGCCCTTCATTCCCACCACTATGGAGGTGAGGTCCTCGCTCTCGAAGCGGCTGATGGCGTGGTCCAGTGATTTGTACATGGCTGCTGAGATCCTCTGGGTGATCAGGCGGTTCAGGTCGATGGAGCGGCCCAGGAGCTGCGAAACAAAAGCGGCACGGTGTAACATAGATACAAATGAAAGCTATCCTTAATATCCTGTCCTAAACACAACCAATGTGAACGCCTCTCCTACCTGTACATGTCTCTGCTTGAGCAGCGTCTCGTAGCGGTTCGACGGAGGGTACGGGATGATCACACCGTAGTTTTTACACTCTGCTCTGAAGCGCTTGTCTAGGAGGACACTGTGAGACACGTGCCGGTTAGTCAATGAATCTTCGGCGACATACTGCTATAAAATAAGTGGAGAGGAAGGCACGTCTCCTACCTTCCCGCCATGGCTTTGTAGTAGGCGAATATCTGATCTGCTAACTTGTAGACGAACTGGTCAAAGCAGAGGTTTACCTGAGGGCGAGAAACATATCGTGTTGGGTCCAGTCTCAAGAGCTGGGATGAAAGGTCGGCATAACGGTGTTCAGACCTTACCTCGGCCTCGATTTCGTCGTAAAGGAACTGCTTCTTGAACTTGGTGAGGGCGTAGTAGCCACTGTCGTTATACAAGTCCAGAGGGTACAGCACATACCTGGAGGTGGGGAGGGAGGTGTTTAGAGTGAGAGTCTGGACACAGACGTGATGGGAGTCTCTGTCTCTGGAGGCGGAGGCGTCTTACTCCATCATGGAGGGCTCCTTGGTCTCCAGGATGTGGTCGGTGAGGATCCAGGGCATGGACATCTCGATGGGGAACTGAATGCGGCGGCCCATGGTCAGCTCCAGGAAGAACTCTCGGAACCACAGCTGGGACAGGTCGCAGCACTGCTGCAGGGCCTCTGCACAGTGGGGAAAAAGCAAGGGATGGATGCACATCTCTCTGGATCTGCAGGCATTACAGCCTTCCCATAAGATATCAAGGAGGGCACAGAATGATGTAGTCACCGCTGAAGTTGAGCAGGTGGGTGAAGAAGAAGGACTGCTTGTGGAAGTCCTCTATGGCCACCACGATGGGTCCGTCGAGGCTGCTGCGGAGGGTCTTCTTAGAGCCGCTCTTATCTGCTATCAACGACTCCAGCATGGTGCGCACCATGTACAGCTGCACGGAGAGGACAGAGAAATCAAGCATGTGATTAAAACTGAACCTTTTACACCATAATTTGGAATTAATTGTATCTGGTTTCAGCTCAATTTTGCTCTCAAACCATACTCTCTTTTGATAATAATGAAGTAGTTACCAGTCAGGTCTGGAGGTGTGAGACAATAAAGTTGCTGTTAAAATGAGGTATTTGAGGCACTTGCACTCCAAGCCAATAGGGGGCAGCAGCTAGACTATGCTGGTGGCACACCTGAACGTTTCGAGGCTCAGTAGTTGATACTAACAACCTAAATATAGTATAAATTGTTGACTCTCTTATTCCAGCTCGGTTCCTGGACTTACACAGTCACTGCAACGAGTTCTAGACATCTTACCTGTGTGCTGGAGGGCCCCACAGCCCTGCGGGGCACCTTGATATCAAATCCACCTTTGGGGTCCTTCTCCCCCCTCAGACAGGGGTCATTTGGAGGTTCCCTCGCCCCCTCCCAGTCGCACACAGTCTTTCGGATGGCTTGGAGCACACTACCAGACCAGAAGAAACAAACCTTATTATGCAAGTTCCTACGAGATGACACTTTCGCTCCCATCGGGACTGTGTTTGTGTGTGTGTGTGTGTGTGTGTACCTGATGAGGACGTTCTTCTTCTTGCGTACAGCCTGGCGCAGGGGCTCCCTGAGGGTCATCTGGGCAAAGTCCTGCAGCGCTGCGTAGATGGTGTTCCTGATGGCCTGGTTGAACACCGACTCCATGCGGCCCATCAGAACCTGCACACCATCACCATCGCCATCATCACCATTAGCATCTATATACCCAGCCAGCTATCAACCAGTGATACAGTGACAAACACCCCAAAAACAAGCAGAATGCCTCAGAAATTACATGGTATACTCAACTATGACCATTCTGCACATGTTGTTATCACCCCATAGATAAATCCAGGAAGTTTTCCAGCCTTCATGCCAAACTGAACTACCTTGCTTTAGGCATTTTGATTCACATCCGAGTGCTCTTTATTTTCTCGTCTGACTCAGCAATGACGGGCCATACATATGCATTTACACAAGAAGCGGAGCGACTTCAAAGCGACAGCTTGTCAGCTCCTTTCGACGAGAGTGGAAGAGGAACCTCACCTGCAGTCCTTTGATCATGGCAATGACCTCCACCAGGGCGAACTTCTCCTCGCTGGTGTAGTTGTAGCGGGTGGCGCGTTCATACTCCTCGGCCGTGCCGGGACAGTCCTTGTTACAGAATTTATCCGTGGGGTGCACCAGCTTCCACGAGTACTGAAAGAGGCAATGAAGGACGTGCTGTAAGGAGAGAAGCCAAAAAAAAAAAAAAACGACTTTGAGCCATAGGCCGGGGCATGGGCCATCTCGCTCACCACTTCCATGACGTGCGTGCTCCACTTGGACAGCAGCTGCAGGCCCCGCAGAGCCAGGTCGAACAGCTCCCTGTACTCCTCGTCGGACTTCTGGCTGTCCAGGCCCGAGCCCGTCACCACCTCGCTGTTGCTGTAGCGCGCCAGCTCCGAGATGAAGCGGATGTGGTCCTCCCTGATCTGCACCATCTGCTCGCACAGGTTGTACTGCGGCGAGATGCTGCTCTGGGTGCACGTCCACCTGGAGGAGGAGAGGAGGAGGAGAGCAGATGGTAGTCAGTGATTGCTAGCTTCACGTGAGGGTTGCCTCTGTGTGAGCTACAGTGGGCGGGGCTCTGCTCACTTGGACTTGTTCTCCTCGTAGTGAGCGCTCGTCTCGATGTAGCGCGACAGCTCGATCTGCATGTCTCCGAACAGGGGCACCACCTGAAGCTGAGAAGGGGCAACAGCTTACACTTAGTGTGCACACACACACATACACCTTCAATAAAAGAGAGGCGGCAAAATGCTGACTTGGCCTTACTTTGAAGAACTTGTCGATCTTGCTCAGGTTGATCCTCTTTTTGGCGTCTAGTTTGTAGATATTACTCACGTTGCCGTCCATCAGGTACAGACCAAAGCCCATCACCTGACACACACACAGAGACACACAAGTGATTCGTTTAGGCCTTTGTCTGAGCATCAGCTTGATAAAGATGTCATGTGTCAAACTGCAGGTACCTTCAGCAGCATGTGTTTCTCACTGGGCGTCAAATACATCTTGTTCTCGTAATAGTCAACACAGATGTTGACGATGTCTGCCAAGAGCTCCTCGTAGCCAGGGATCACCTCCAACTGTTGGTGCAGGCACTGCACAGAAACAATAACGGGTCACCTTCACATAATTTCATTCATGCGCATAAAGCAGAAATATGGACACTGGCAAAACTGGAGGAAGTTCTAGGAAGCCAAGTATGGCATCTTCAGGCCAATCTGAGGCATAGCTCTTGTATGTATGTTTCCAGCTTGTTCTTTTGCTTGCGCTCGCTCACATCTTAATGAACCGTGAGTCATAGCAACTCGCACCTTAATGTGCTCGGCAAGTAAAACACTGCTTGTTACTCACGTCAGGTGTCAGAGCCTGAGGCTAATAGCTACACTGCTCTAAAACACATATTCAATCAAACTGCTTTCTCACGTCACCTCTGCAGAGCACGTATGGTAAATGGACTTGTTCTCATACATTATATTTCCAGTTTTTCCAATTAAACAATTAATCCATTTACACACTCGTGACAGAGGCTCCCCCACACAACCCGTTTGCCTAACCCGCGGCTTCAGAGAGTAGCCTGAGGAAGTGCATCTCGGTCTTCTTTACACCGACACCAACCTGAGTGATCCTGTTGTGGTTGGCTAAAAACATGGACAGGTTCTGGGACTCTTGGATGGACTGTGGGTCAGCCATCTTCCTCAAGAACTGAGCAGCCCTGAGGGCAGAAGAAGAGGAAGAGGAGGAGGGGAACTTTAACCTGGCTCTACATCAGATATTCTACAGTGGCTGCATTATTTATGGCCCTCTACCTTTTGTAGGCCGAGTGATCGTTCTTAACGCTACACTTCATGTTCTTCAGCTCGTCCAGCACTGCAAACATGTTGATGAATTTGCCCAGTGTGAGCAGGTAGGCTTCAGACACAAAGTCCTTCCTCCTCTCGGCATGACATAGACGCTTCACCTCGCTGCAGAAGCGCTCGATGGCTTTCCGCTGTTAATGCACGCAGATCAGAAAATGACCATTTTGTGAGATGATACAAATGTGAGCCGTTAAATGGCTAAGAGGGAATCAGTCTTACCTGGAAGTACATAAACTTCATGAGCTTGGTCACCTCGGGCTCTAACACCTCCACCGTTTTCTCATAGATCTCCACTCTGTTGGGCTGCTCGTTGCACTTCACCTGGTGAACACAAGAGGGCGCCATCATACAGCAGCAGGAATAAAGTGTCCGCTCTTTCATCCGCCTTGCTCTAAAAAATAACTTCTGTTACAGCCCATTTTCTCTGTCACGCCATTTTTCCTCACAACCTATTTTTTTTGGTAGGATAATTGTCCAGTTTAAGGAAATTCCATCCGTATGCAACAATAACAATGACACCCAGACAACACTAGAGACCCTAAGATGAAAAAACATTTGATACCAGACTTCGGTTACAATTCGCTGGTCAGATCAGGTAGCATTGAGGCAAGATGCTGCACGTCATGCTTGGAACCTGTATCCTACCACTAGGCTGAGCCCTACTGATGCACAACACACTGTGAAGACTGTCATAGATATTCCAGTCACAGACAGACCATGCAGCTCTCTCACTGAATCTCTTTTGTCAAGAGATCAGCATGGAAGGGATAATTTGACAGAAGAATGGCAAGTGTGACCTGAAGCTTAAGTATGTGTGTGTGTGTGTGTGCGTGCGTGCGTGCGTGCGTGCGTGCGTTTGTGTTACCTGAGGAATGGCTCTGGAGCAGCTCCTCCAAGTGTAAAGCATCACAGCGTACTCGTGCCCTTCCTCCAGCATCTCATTCTGCACAGAACAAATAGAGTATGGAGACAATATTCATCCTTAAGGCACAATCACAGAAAACAGTCAGCTGTAAAATAATAAAATAAAATAAAATAAAAAGAAAAGTCTCCAGTGGATGCCTTCATTCGTTGCATTTTTTACATCTCTGATATGTGTAAAGGCCCAAATGGATTTTGTGAAGGCGCATGAAACAAAATAAAAAGGAGATTATTATGAGTTGTAATATACCTCGGACGCTGTGTTCTCAGGGGATGAATGGGGCTTGATAAATATTTGAACAGGGGGAACATTTTCCTCCATTCAGAAAGAGAGGGGAGAGACTTCTCCATCGCTCCAGAGTGTCCTCAAATAGACCAGCTTCCACCTCAATGGGACTTCCTGATTAAATACGGCTAAATAAAGTGCTGCTTCCCCTCTTTGCCAGTCAAATCACACTCTCCATTCATTCACCATTGGGGGAAAAAGGTTTACTGGTCCATTGCCTGTCTGATTCACCGGTGTGTGAGAGATGTGTGTGTCTGACTATGAGTGTGTGTGCGTGTGCGTGTGCGTGTGTGTGTGTGTGTGCGTGCGTGCGTGCGTGCGTGCGTATCCAGCCACAGGCCGAGCCAAATCCCGACAAAAGGGCCAAATGATAATCAATTCAGTAAAAACAAGGCTCGCTTTAAGGGCGTGAGGCTGCTTCCCACAGTGGGCTTTGTGTTTACTGAAAGAGGAACAGCCACTATTTAAAACACACAACAAATTGATTCAACCCATCAGCTGTGTTTAAAAAAAAAAAAGAAGAGGGGGGAAAAAAACGATGATGTGTTTGTGTGTGCGTGTGTGTGTGTGTTTCCAAAGTGCAGCAGCAGAGCTCTCACCATGCTGGAGTGGACCGTGGCCTGCTCTATATAGCGAGCGATGCCGGTCACGAACGCATTCCTGTCTTCAAAGTTGGTGTCAAAATTAGCCTGCAGACAAAAAAAAAGAAAGGAAGGCGGTGAGAAGATCTGAGAGGCAGCAGGGGTAGGGTGGTGGCGATGGGTTTATGTGTGTGTGTGTGTGTGTGTGTATGTGTGTAGGGTGCGTACCTGGTACATGATGGAGGAGGGAGGGGGCTCGATGCATGGCTGCTGGTCCGGGAGCGGCAGCTCCTCCAGCAGGTCCACGTTGGACAGGGCATCCTCCAGGGTCACGTGGGTCGTCATAGTAACAAGGCGTCACTCACACAACACCCCAGTCTGGCGTGGAGTAGAGAGAAGACAAACTAAGTAATGAAAAAAGAAAAAGATGCGATGGAGAAAAGGACCGTTTTCAAGGTTGATTTGGAATCCGATGATATTCTCTTTGCATGTCTAGACGAATTCACTTCCTCTTTTTGAAGTGCGCAGCTACGCTGGGTAGATCTGCACCTGCATCCTCTACCACTTTACTGTATGTCAACAGACTCGAGCGCAGGGGAAACAAAAAGGGCAGAGGCCTCTCTCGGTTTCTTATTTTACTCGGGGCGTGTGATTCATGACATGCTTCTAGCTGCTTCTCACTGACCTGGGAGACATCACAGACATCTCATTCATTCGGCTTCAAAACGAACAATATGATAATGACACTATGAAACAAGTGGCTGGACCGCTTAAACCAGGCAAAAGTGATTTTGATGGGAGTGATGTTTGGTACCCTCCTCCTCCTCCTCCTCGTTACAAAACAAGCAGCCAGGCACCAAAGTGGTGTGTATGGGCCCGCCCATACATCATGTGCCTCTAAGAACTGTGTGTTTTTACGTCTGACCGGGCAGACAGAGCTGACAGGGCCGATAATCAGCTTAATATTCACAGCCAGGGGAGAGCACAGCTCAGGCCGCCAGGGCCAGAGGCCAAACAGCGCGAGAGAAAAGAGGCAAGATAAAAGTGAAACGCGGGCTGTCTCCTCCTCTCCTCGCTGTGGGCAGACAAAGAGCGCACAGATGAGAGCAGGTTATTGCTTCTTCTACAGTCGAGCAGCTTTTTATTTGTCCTGGCAGACGACCACACGCTGAAAAATCACTCGTTTACGGGCAGACGAGCCCTCCTCATTTCTACGAGAGGCGGTCAACTCATCTGAAAGTCTAACCGGACACCCGTTACCAATATCTAGACATGAGATGTCTAGATAATATATATAAAAAGCAGAGTTGCTCTTTTCAGTTGGCTTTGCTTTCATAACATTTAGACTATGCCCCTCAAAACACTAAGGAATACAAGGACAATTCCCGACTTGCAAATTAAAGCAGCACAAGGAAGAAATGAGAGAAAACGTGAACTGAAACGAAACACCTCTCCAGTAGGCAAGCGAAAGAAACATTTGCCTACGTCATGCATGTGTGAAAGAACGTTGGGTGGAGTTTCCTGACGTGTCGAGCTGTCCTAGCTGTCACGCACTGAGGTTGCAAACTAGACCTGCTGTAAAGGCCTGGTGGAGGCCTCCACACCAACATCAGACCTTTCCGGATGCGAGTGAGCGCTAAGAGTAACCCGTTCACGCAGAAGCAGCTCCTTCACACTCTGATCAGGACGGGCCCGACAGGTCACGTGCTCACAGAATCCGTCCTATTATGATTCTAGAGCGAGCTGGGAGAAACACCCTCACACAGGTGAGCTTAATGCTGACTGTGGCTGATGCCAACCCTGACGGTGGGAGGCTTTAATCTGGAGGTCCCGTTTATTTTGATGCGCAGGGTGGTATGAAAATAAAGTGATTATATAAAGCTGCAGACCTGATGCGGTTCCTGCTCTAACCCCACGCTGAGGTCTCAGGCCTCGTTGCCGCTGCTGCTGCAAGACTTTGCAACTTGCATTTGCACATTTCTCTCTGGCTCCTTTGAAGCCTCGGTGTGTTTGTGTGCATATGTGTGTAGAGTGAGTGTGTGCTTGTGTCGAGCTTCGAGCTGAGGAAACGTGCAGCTCGCTACATAGGCTTCTGTCAGCCAGACAAACATGCTCAGTGCTCCTGAACTCCCATCTGTGCCTGGGAATACAGACGCACACTAAAGCCTGGGTTGGCTGAATAAACTTTCCCACCCTGTACACCACTCTGTTCAACAGTTTGTGAGTGTGTGTGTGTGTGTGTGTGTGTGTGTGTGTGTGTGTGTGTGTGTGTGTGTGTGTGTGTGTGTGTATCTTTACAAAGCAGGGCCCCTTCATTCTCTTGTGGACTCTTAGTAACCTAGCTGTAGGCTCCAGACGGACAGTCCATACAGTGGTTGAGTGAAACACTGAGGATCATTGACACTCATAGCAAAACCCCCTCGCAGCCATGTCAACACTGTCAATGAAAGCAGTCATAGATAACCAGCCGGGGTCACATGCTAAGATGCTATAAAAAAAAAAAACCCAACAGCATAAGGAATCGAGGAAGAGTTTATAAAATAAATAAATAAATAAGACACACAGAGACGAGACGCAGGAGGAAGAGTCCAAAAATAGCCGGAGGAAGCTTTAATGCACAATGATACACCATTTGGAGGAGAGAAAGCGGGACTAGTATGTGCTTCTGGCTGTTTGTGTAATACATCCTCCCTGAGAGAAAGACAGAGAGGGAGAGAAAAGTGTGTCAACTCCAGGGTCACACCACTCAATGGGATCTCCCCCAAAGGCGAGCTTTGTAAGATATATTCATCCTCACAATGAGAGCAGATCCGATCAGAACAGGGGAGGAAGGGATTCGTTGAGCAATTAGACACGCACAGACACATGACCACTTTACAACACTGACTCCCTCTCTCTCTCTCTCTCTTTCCCTCTGTCCCACATGCACACACAAACACACTAACACATGTGTGTTCCAGCAGCATCTGCGCAGCCTGCAGCGTGTGGGCCGTGGGCAGGACGGCCCGGCTGAGGTATTTGACCCTCCCGTTTGTCACTTCAATGGGCGACAACGCGAAAAAAAAAACTGCTGTTGTCTCATGATCCCCATGATGTCATGCTCTCCTTTTAGAGCTGCCACAATGACCACAGCATGCATATGCAACACAAGTCTGGTTCATACGGTCGCCTGGACTGGACAGGTGGAGGGGAAACATGCTAAAAACCTGCCACTGACACATGCTGCAACGCTGCACTAGACAAAGTCTGGTCTCAGCCAATGTCGATGTGGCATGGCTTCACACATGAAGCAGCATGAAATCTGACCAATCTTTTTTTGGGTCGGTTATTTATGACAACAAGGGGATGTACTTTCTGACACAATTTACTGAAGTGAAAAACTGAAATTCAGCTACATGGACGCCAGCAACCCACTGGCCGCGTGTGATCACGCTACGTTATGTTACATTGCGTGTGGACGTAATGACTAAACCATTTCTCCAGTCACATTATGGGGGCAGAGGAAAGCGTATTTCCATTACCTATTAAACTCTAGCCTCATCCAGCGCCACAGTCAAACAAGCCCCGGCAGACATTTAACTGTCAGTGATATTAACACAGACAACAGCCAATCGATGCATTTGGGAAAGCCAGACATCTGATTTATCTCTCAGTCCACTGGTGATCAGCACGGTTAAAGAGATCTAGAGACGCGATCTCCCAGTCACATCACACCTAGCACGTCTGTCTGCTTCTCACATGCTTTCTGGGGATTTTCCTGCTCCTCATCATCCAGTTGCTGATAGGACTGAGGGCCCCATGCATGTACAGCCTGTAATGCACTTCACACATGTCGTAGCCTGACTACAGATGAACAGGGCTGGACCAGGCAGGCAGGCAGGCAGGCGTAGGACTGGGGTGCTCCCTGATGATGTTTCCATGCATGGCTCAGGCCAGGCAGCAGCAGCAGCAGCAGCAGCAGCAGCTTCATCATGACATCACTGTGGGGCCGAGGGGAGCTGGGATACAGCTTTACACCCCGGATCATAGTGTGGAGGGAAGGGTGGGGGGTGGGAGAGAGCTCACCAGCAGAGATCTCTGAATAGGAAGTAGGTGAGCGTGTCATTTGTGCATCGGTGACAGACAGACGAGGCCTGTTGATGCAGGGCCTGGTGAGAGGGGCTACAATACTACACGCGCATACACACATGCATGCACACACGCACGCACACACACATACACACACCCTCACTAGATCTAATCTGCATGCAGCTCCTCGCTCAGATCAGATGAGCTCGAGGAGATAGGCAGATACATGGATAGATGGGTGGAAAGATGTTTGAGCTCGAAGCAGCCTCGCAGCTTTTCACTCTGCATCCATCCATCCGTCCAAACATCCATCCATCCATCCATCCTACCATCCACCATCCGGGTGCACTTGCTACAGCCTCTCTCCGCTCACCCCACCCATCTCAGCGGCGCAGATGGAGACCATAGGAGGAGGAGGAGATGGTGGTGGTGGTGGAGGAGGAGGAGGAGGGGGAGATCCCATTCACGGTTCGGAATAAATGAATCCGAGTGAGAAACAAAATTCTGCGCGATCGCCTTCGCTACGATTGTACGGATAACGGGACTGATGCACGGAGGCAGAGAGAGGAGAAAAGCAGCAGCTCCATCTCTCTCTCTCTTGCTCTATCTGTGAATGTGTGTGTGTGTCCAGCCATCATCATCAGTAACCCAGCGCACATCAGCAGCCCCGTCCATCCACACACACACACACACTACATACCTGTAAATCGCATGTCCGACGAGGACTGCAGCTCCGGTATTTTGCTGAGCTCCTGTGCCGGTCTTTTTTTTCACCCCTTCCTTTCTTTTTCTCCACCCCTCGTCTTCTCCTCCGGTGCCGATTGATGCTCCAGTTTCGCCTACCCAGTGCTAATCCACCACCCCACACAAAGAGCAGAAAATGGCTGCAAGTGCATTTCCTTAAAGGGACAGGCGCACCGAGAAGGAGGAGGAGGAGGAGGGGAGGGCGACGAAGGGTCGCCCCTCTGCTCGTTTCAGCTGCGGTAGCTTTTTTTTCTAAATAAATAACTTTGTTGTTTCTGCCGAGGAAAGGCATCCCGCTAATGTCGGACAATATGCGTTCAGTGTGAGTGTGTGTGTGTGTGTGTGTGTGTGTGTGTGTGTGTGTGTGTGTGTGTGTCTGAGAGAGAGAGAGAATGGAGGGCGAGTAGTCCATGTGAACTTTGATCTACGAGGGTCTTTGAAGGTTAATGGCCTTTAATGGGGGCAAAAAAATAGATAAATAAATGGGATTTCAGTGCAAGTCGGGTGCATTTTGTTGCTTAATACATTATTTTATCTCCACAGAGGCTTAAAAAGAATGAGGTTTCTCAGGAATGTCCTTAGATTTAGTACTTATTTTATAGTATTTTCTAGCCTTTAATTTTGTGAATAACGCTACTAGTAATACATTTTAATATGAACAATAGTACTATCATTTATATATTTGTTGTATACGTGTCCACTGGGTGTTTTTATGTTGTCATTGCTTCTTTTGTGTTTCTTGTTTTTATTAGTTAATCATTATTTATAGAGATGTCATTTAGATACACAAACACACTATTTTCATCTTTATATAAAATAACCTACACAGTGTTACAATGACAGGATGTCCACATAGTAGACTACATAGAAGTCTGCTTCAGACCCCTGGTGGTAGGTTTCCCCTCAACAACTCGCTCACATACTGTATGCAGTTGTCATAGCTAATTCATGTGCAACATCCTCTTAAAATACATCTTTGACAATGTATTTGTGGTTGAGTCTCTGGACCAGAGACACAGCTGTAGTTCAGCCTTTGGCCACTGCACAAGCAGACCAGATCGGCATTTCTTGTTATTTTTCTATTTTTGAAAAATGGTCACAAATGAGATGTAATGCTGTATAAAACATGGATGAAAGATGGTCACTCGCTGATATGCCTCTGTGCTCTCTCTCTTGCATTTGGCCATCAGACTGGTTTACCTATGCCTCAGAATGTCACAAACCCTGGACTCACCTTTCTTTTTCCAGCACATTCACATTATTTATATTAAGATTACAGTTTACGACAACTTAAGTGCAACACTCTTGTTCTCCAACCCAGCGCAATGATTGCGCAATATTCTGCAGAACAGGACAGTTACTGAACTAGGCAACTTAACTCTATCCTATTGAAAACTTACCTAAACATTAATTCCACTACAGTTTAAACTATATATCTATATTTTGAGTAGTCTCATGTTTCTCATCCTTTCCATGTACTAAACTTTGACTGTCAAGGAACCACTTAAACATTGGTTCACATGCATTTTCCCTCTCGGGATCAATGACGTTTTGTGATTTTTCTGAATCCCCTTGGGGGTGGAAATGAAAGGAGTATCTATGAAATGCTCAGTTTTTCGCATGCAGAAACAGAATGAGGTTCACCGCTCTGGCAAATGCATGGTCTTCAAAGGAAGTTTCTACGTGGCTCAGCCACATGTGAAAAACTGTCGTCAATCACCTGTTGTGTAATGACGGTGTGTGATGAAGGTTCATCGCTTCACTTTTCCACTTGTCCAAACTGTGTCGCTCCACTGGTCTTTTTAAAAAAAAAACAGTACCATGATGTTGGTAGAGCTGTGACCATTTCGAGTACGTACACTGAGCAGAATAGTAATGGGTTTCACTGATGAGGTTTTTTTTTCTTTAAAGCTTGTTACCACTGAGATCCACTGCCGCCAACCTACATTCAAGCTGAGGGGCGAAAAGGAAATGACAAGGATTGTTTTAGAGGCAGCTTTCAAGCTCACAAAGGTTGAGCAATTGCTAAAAAAAAATGCATTTCCAAGCAATGTTGTATTTTGAATTTCAGCTGTTGTGGCAACGTCAGTCAGGACTGTCAAATGTATCGTTTACTTTATTGTGCACCAGTGTTAGGTAAATTTTAGAAATAAGAAATATATAAAATGACCACATTCACAAACTTTATTTAATCAACAGTAGGATAAAAAAAACCTCGCCATTTCCAGTGACCATTCTCAATGTACATAATATGTGAATACGTGATAACATAAACCTGGAGTGAAAAAGTTTGTTTATTAATGGACTGAATGAGCCTGTATGGAGAAAATGGATAAAGTGCAATGTCTCTGAAACTCTGGTGTGTTATGGTATCATCTTACGAAAGAAAAAAATAAGTCAGATGACTTAATAAATAAAATAAATACAACGTTTGGTCATAAACGTCAACTTCAACCCTCATCTGAGATGGATGCCAGCTCATGCAGGAGGAGGGCAAAAGATGGACGATCATCTGCTTTCTGAAAAAAAAAGGAGAACACAGAGAAAAAAAAAGGAGAACCATTACTCTTTGTTTGCTGCCAACAGTTCCTCTCTCAGGAGTGCATTCAGTTCCCATCCCCACCTCTTTCCAGCACCACTCCATGAGCAGGTAGACCGAGTCTGGGGCCAGACGAGGCTTCAGGAGTCTCAGGCCTGAGTTCAGCGACTCCACCACTTCAGCATTAGTGCGGTTCTCATAGGGAAGGCGGCCCTCGTTGTACACCTCCCACATGAGCACACCTGGGCACGGCAGAGCAGTGGAAACAAGTTCTGTCAGCAAGCCGTTCAGCAGATGAGGACAAACCAACGTCTGACACTGTTCAGAGAAAGAACGGACTCGAGATTTTGTCTCTTTGGGTGTTTGCAAATTTACACCCTCAGATTGTTTTCGCATGCTTTTTGTTTTGTCCCAGTGCACCAGAATCAATATACTCTCTGTGGTTATGGCCCAGCAACAAAGCAATGGTGGAAAAAAGACAAAGGAAGACTGGGGCGGTAGATCAGACGAACAAAACGAGTGAACGGCAAACTGAACACACACCAAAGGACCAGATGTCGGACTTGCTGCTGAACTTGCAGTATTTGATGACCTCTGGAGCCGACCACTTGACAGGGAACTTGGAGCACAGTGAGCTTGTGTACTGATCATCGATAACAAATCTACAGTTGCAAAGGGTGGAGACACAAACACAAACGCAGCATTTAACAGCAGTTTGACGAATAAAAAACAGCGAGTATTGTAAAGAACGTGGGCGTGAAGAGCATTACCTGGTCATACCGAAGTCACACACCTTCACCTCATTGTCCTTCGAGACGAGGCAGTTTCGAGCGGCCTGCGAGAGACAGAAGAACGGAGAGTGAGAGAATGATGTTTTCTGATGGATATGAAGTACAAGAACGTATCATGCGTATCGATTTCGTCCGCTGGTTCACCAGATCTCTGTGGATGAAGTTGGAGCTCTCCAGGTACGCCATCCCCTCGCTGACGTCCAGACACATCCCCAGCAGCGTGTCCCTGGACAGTTGGCCCTTCCTGGCTCGCAGGTAGTCGGACAGACAGCCGTTGTCCATGAACTCAAACACCAGGCACATGGGAGAGCGCTGGGTGCACACGCCGTACAGCTGGACCAGCTTCCGGTGAGACAATTTCCTGTTTCGAAACAAGCATATGAGCTGAGTGTTTTTAAGATTTTCTTATTTCCTGAGTGCAACTTTATGAACGACTCTTACATCATCACTCTGGCCTCTTCCTTAAACTCCTCGTCCGACATGCAGTCCTCCCTCGTCATCTTCACCGCCACCCTGAACTCCTTCCAGGTGCCCTGCAGCACACGTCCAAATTGGCCGCTGCCCAGCTCCTCACCCAAGATCAGCTCCTCGGGATCCACCTCCCACTGGTCTGCGGTGTGGAGAGCAAAGGGAATAATAACAAGCAAACCACGGAGGCAGGTCACCCAGGAGAATAAAGCAAATTTGTGCAAATTTGCATGGCAAACTTCAGAGATTTGAAAGATTTGAAAGTCTTGGGTTTGTTGTGCAACACCAGTCACATCACACCAAAACATGGCTCAGAAACCACTAGAGGTCAGCAACAATTTGACAGTCAGGCAGTAAGCTGTGATGGTTTAGTTCAACTAGCCCGCACGACGAAGAAGCCCCTCACCTCTTAATGGATCGGGGTTGTTCTGTAAACGGCTCCTGTCTTGAGTCACTGGGTGTCTTAAACGCGTTATCAGGCCTGCAACGCAGATTACACACACTTATTATTTCCGTATCCATTTATTCTTGAAGCACCCAACCAGGGTTTGTTGCTCTGTCGGCTGAATTTCCTCATCCGATGTCTGAGGCTTTTCACCTACCGGCAGCGTTGTGTTGGTGGTAATGGATGAGCTCAGGAATGGTGCTGAACAAGTACT
Source organism: Karalla daura (assembly GCA_029224185.1). Taxonomy (NCBI): domain Eukaryota; kingdom Metazoa; phylum Chordata; class Actinopteri; order Chaetodontiformes; family Leiognathidae; genus Karalla; species Karalla daura. The sequence continues at coordinate 14,242,507 of CM055195.1, forward strand.
TCTCAGCCAAGTAAAAAGTGGCCTCCTCTGCATCTGTCTGCCTGATCTGGTAATGTTTCACTCGTGGATTCTTCTCCCCATTGGACCTGGAGGGATGAATTATTATCATTGTTTGTTTTTTTCCGGCAGCTGATTTAAACAAAAGGTTCAGTCATCACTTATATATAGCATTGTTTGTAATAGTTAGATGCTGTAGGAAGTAAAACCTACCCCGGTGCTTTGGTGTAGACTGACACTGTGTAGACTCCTGCCTGTCTCGAGTCACGGACCATGAATGCACCTTCTTTGGCCTAAAAGTGGAGTATAATGTACAATCAGCCAGACGACCAATACATTTGTGATCCATATGTCTTACACGCTAGCCGATCATTCAGTTCATGCGCAGCAAAAGACCGGGCTAGCAAAGTATTCACAGGCGACACATGATGATTATAATGATAGCACTTGCAGTATATCTCGCTTTTGCAACATGCAGGAAATTCAACATTGAAGGAAACATTGTGGTTGTCATGCATTCTTTGTGCCACATGTCAAGTTCTGAGAGTCTGGGTGCAGGTGCATTTGTGTAAATTTTGCAAATGTGAGAGTGTCGTGGTGGGCACAGTCATTGCATGAGTACGATGCAAAGCTCAGAAGCAACATCTTGCTAATCGGCATCACTATATACACACATCTGTGCTTTGTGTGTGTGTGTATGTTTTTTATGACAAAAAAATGCCGGCGAAGGGAGATTGTTCTTACTTCTTGCATTAACAGCTCTTCTGCTTCTGTTCTGGTGATGTATTTGTTGTACCACCTATGAGAAAACAATCAAACCCCAAGTGAATCAAGAGGATTGGACGGATACTCAGAAATCTTAATGTTCGGACACATGGGATAGAAATGTAATCAGACTCACTCAAATCTCTCAAAGTTGTTGCCATATTTTTCAGCCACACTGGTACTGGGTACGAAGCCTGTCTCACTGATGGTGAATGGGTTAAAAAAAAAGAAAGAAATACATTATGCATATACCAACAATCATCCGTCACAGAGGCTGGGATGAGGGTTTGAGGTGCCGTACCCCATGTCATTCTGCACGGCCCACCAGTGAGAGTGGGAACTGTTGAGTAGAATGTATTCCTGGTCTTTCTTAAGAGGTATGTCCTCGTCTCTGAATGGTGTGTAGTCCTGCAGAGCGATCACTATCCTGTGGCCTGAATTTTGCACCATCTGTCAGAGGAAAGAGAAAAGAACACTTTGTCAGGGAAAATATGATTGTAAATATTAAATAGGTGTGGCGCATGAATTATTACGCCAAAAACTCTCAGTCTGGCTATTTAGTGTGAAGGGATGGCAGGGTAACACTTAAAAGCCGCTTTTGCTTCACAGATTTAGCGAAAAACGAGCAAGGATGACCTCTGTATGATTTCTTCACAAAACACCTGTAAAAGCGGCACATGAAGGTGTGTCTCCCCACGCTATATAGGTTAGATTTTGCAACAAACACAGAAATGTCGATCCATTGCGAAATATGCGTGAAACAAGGTAACATACGAAATTGCATGAGATACAGGGTCAACTGCATCAAAAATACACGCACGTTATGTAAAAGAAAATTCATGATTGCTATCTAAGAAGACAAATCTCAAGCGGCGTCTTGAGATTTGTCTGCCTGTTATAATGTGATATAATGCCACAACCTGAATAGCGTTTCATTGGCGTGCGCTAAACACACTTTAGAAAGTATTACCTCTGGATCTGGAAGTTCAGGGAGTGGTTTCTTCGAAGCTGTGGAGAGATAAAAGAACATTTAATTGAAGATCTTTTTTCCAAACATACAAATTAACAGTCTATACAATGACACAGGATTTTCTTGCATGTTAAGTTGTGAAACATGGCAAAAGCAAATCCCTAATGACGTAGGGCTCAGGACTTAACGTTATCCATGTAAATGGGAAAATGGAAATGAAACAGAAAAATAGAGAATAAAAAGTTACAAACCAAAACCCTCTGGGTCGTATACGTGACACCCTGTCGCCAGTTTCTCTGTTTGTTGGCAACATTTCCATTTTCCATCCATCCAGAAGTTTGGGTGATACTTTGCAACTAAATTGTTGTTCTTTGTCTCTGCATCACACAGAATAAAAGAAACACATTAGAATATTTCATCTCATGAGTTCATATTCAAGAATTCACAGTTATCTGTCGCTCCGCCATCAGTATCCAACGCATGGTGTTGGAAAAGCTCCTTACCCTCTTTGAGAGCTCTCACCCATCTCTGCCGACAATCATTGTCCGGGGCAAAAATGTAGAGGTAATGGTTGTCATAAAAAACCTATGTGGACATTTTAAATTGAGAGAGAGGGAAAAAACAAATGTCACGCCCAAATATTTCCACACGTAATCATACCTTATGTATACAACAGTGCATTTGATTCAGAGATCACACTTTAATTCTTTTTTAGAGGAAATATTCTTGGAGGAACTATAAACCTCACCTGAAAAGGGTACTTATAGCTACATGGTATGGGGACATTGGTACAGACGACCTCCACACACTTGATCCTGTAGAGCTCGATGCAACCTTTCACCATGGGCTTTTTCTGTAAGGACGTGGAATTCACGGACAACCATGTGACTATGATTCAGTTATCAGAAGGTGAAGTGCACAGTGGATCTGGTCTCTGTATCATTCGATCCAATGTCTATTCATTCGTTAAGTGTACTTACGCCTGGGCGACGTTCGGAGTACTTCAGATCTTGGGTGTCCAGTACAAAAAATCTCTCCTTGTAGTTGCATGGCGACGTTCTCTTCTTCTGTTGAGACTTTTTAATCATAGTCCCCCTCAAAATCACCCTGGGGAACATGGTAACGCCGATACGGACGCCAATATGAAGCTCACGAACCACTGATGTACAGAGACTGAAGGCTGTGCCGCTTCGAAGGTGAAAAAAAAAAACAACAAATGTGGATGATAAAACGATGAAATGAAGTGAAGCCGTGCAGCTTCCGGCATAGAGTTGTTGCACTAGGCAGACCACATCCTTACGGCAAGAAATGGGTTGTGCTTGCAGACACATACACACCCACACACAGTAATACACACACGCACGACCACAGGCAACATGTGCTCACTTTTATTTTCACAGGTTACAGCAGCAAGAGCAGGGGATCTGCGTGTGTGCATGTGCAGTTCTGACTTATTGATCTCTGATCTTTTATCGGCTTTCTGTGCTTCGTAAAGGTCAACTTGCACCCTTTTCTCAAAACCTGTTCATTTGACAATAGCGTGAGAGTATGAATCAAATTTCTTGGGAAACATCGCCTAATGAATAATTAAAACGCTTGAAACAAGGTGCAGGGTATTTCCACTTTTGTTTCTATATGAATGCAGACTTTGGAGGCATGTGCTGTGCTATGTGAATTGCATATTTTGGAGAATTTGTCTTGCTCATGTGATTGAATCTCATTTGCCACCCTATCTTTGCTTTAATACACTCATAAGATTGATTGTGGATTCTTGAATGATTTGGATTGTTCTCTCACACATTACACATTACATTAAGGACTGACAAAGGGAAACAGATTCCGACAGAGCTCAGATTGCTTCAGTGGTATAAGCAAAATAATGCTGATGGTAAGTTCAAACAGCATTGATAAAAAGTATCACTTATTTTAAGAGAATCATTTTGAGAGGCTGAAAGTAATCAAGCAATCTATCAACTCCGAAGCATTATAGATTTGCAACAACACTACAGCACCACCATCAGGCTTTTCTCTCCATTTGGCATATTATCTGGTCTCATGCAGCTTCCATTGGTCTGTTTGGTTTTATTTAAAGTAATAGATGTATTGTAAAAAAAAGCCCAGAGTTGACGTAAGAATACATTTATTAGGGAAATTAAGTTTTGCATGCATTTGTATCCAGATATGTATTTGAGTTAAATTTGTTGAGTCTCACAATTGTACATTGCAGTACTACATGAGTGATGTGGGAAATGTCTATGGACTTTCAGTTTGAACATTAAAAGAGACTGTGGTCTGATTTGTGTCTGTGTGTGTACACACACACACACTAACTGGCAAACAACACTGAGAGCTAGTACACCTGCTACAGCATTACTGTAGTAGCAATGATCAGTGTTAAAAGTAAAAAAAACAAAGAATAGGGTCTTCAAAATCTAAATTCAAATCAAATAAGGTAGCTGAACAAATGAAATTTGATTTGACAAAACAGTTGATGGCAGTCTCTACATAATTCTCCTGTAATTCAAAACATGAGTAAAACATGATGTGTATAGTGAAACTAACATTGCTTTCATGTTTGAGAGTGTGACTATTTACATTTAAAAACGGCTTTTCTCAGCTATATTTTCACTTTAAGACGTACCTGTATCAGAAACTCAGCTTTAGATAACTATTCATGCTTTTCTGTTTGCTTTTTCTCTTTCCATCTGCCTGAGCAAAGCCTCTCTGAAACATTGAAAAATTATCCAGCCGAGAGTGTCATGGCCAGGGTGCTGAACAAATCAGGTTCCCGTGTACAGTGGTGGTTTTCGAACCGGGGCCTACTGGTTATCCCCCTTGCTATAATGAAAACAAAAGATGACTGAGTGGCTCTGACCCCTTGGAACTCCTACAGAGGCGGTCTGCATCTTTGCTTCATCTTTGCATCTTCTGCATCTCAGAAGCTTTTGAAGAACAACTGTAGACTTATCTATCAACAGCAAGCTTACCTTTAACTCACAGTAAGATGATCAGAACCTCTTTCTTGTGTTCCTTCCGTGGTTTTGGTTGTGTTTTTTCTGCATGGGTTTTACTGTGTCTTCTTACATTTTATATTGTGAAATACAATTAAAATGACTTTTATCTGCTCCATGTTTTTATAGTTCTATGTTTTATATTTTTTTATTCATAGTTTCATTGACTGTCTATTGCTTATCTGATTACAAGTTGCGAGACACTCGACGTATTTTTGTAAAAAGTCCCCTATAACTAAATGTATTGCAATTAATATTATCCGATACGTCCGATTTTCCTTTTTTCTTTCAATACAAAAACTCAGAACCATTACATTCTCTACTAAATGCAAAAACATTAATATAACCGCTGTTCCGTATTCATATTGTTTAAATTATTTGTTTGAAACAAATATCGACAACTGGAGACTGGAATTGCTGTGCATTTCTAATGAAAAGCATGGGAGGAATTTACCATATTTATCTGCTCTACCCCCTCCAATGCCATCCGTTAGAACCAATCAGCGTTCTGTTTGCTCATCAGTCGTGATCCAATCAGAGCGACTTACACTCGCTATGTGGACAGCCCAGCCAATCGAATTGGGGAGAGAAAAAGGTGTCATGTCAGTTTCTGGAAGAAGCGAAGCTAGCGCTGAGCTAGTGTGAGTTCTCTGGTTCAATAGCTCACATCTTCTACATCTCACATCAAAAGTCCACATTCTGCAACCGAGGAGTCATTTAAAAGGTGTGTGGAAATAACGACACGTGGTTTCCCTTCCTGTATTCACTGAATGGAATTAGTTTTGGTACCGACGCAACTATAACGAAACTGCTAGCCCAACACTGTAGCTCCAGGGCTACATTTGTTAGCTGTGTTGATCTCAAACACGTCCCTGTCCTACTGTAGATGGCATGGTTACACATTTTGCAACTTGAAGAGATGTGTTTATTACGAAAGAAAGGTGTGTTCGCCGTTTATTTTAGTAGGTACCATGAAAAGAACACCGGTCGTGTGTTCAGTTGTCGATAGCCATCATCTGTATCAACAACGACCAGGTTGGCTCTGTTTGTTTATGATAAATTTGTAACATTACTCGAAGTAAATTTTGCCTCGATTGGCTATGAGAGTATCTATCTATCTATCTATCTATCTATCTATCTATCTATCTATCTATCTATCTATCTATCTATCTATCTATCTATCTATCTATCTATCTATCTATCTATCTATCTGCTAATAAAGTTGATGTTGATGACAGGGCTTCAGGGGTCATGGGTCTTTGTGTGCAGGATTCTCCATGTATTGGTTTCCTCCCACAGTCCACAACATGCGTGATATAGCTTGTCATTCATGGTTGGAAACTTTTTCCTCAGTCGGTGTGAAAGGATGAACAGTGCGTGTGTGCTCTATGATGGACTTGTGACCTGTCAAGCAACCCATTCAGACTCATTGTTTGTTAGATATTGCACCACTACTCACTGTAACTTAATGATACAATTGCTGCTATCTGTGTATATATACTGGTTTTGCAATTTTCCCCATTGTAGTTTTTGCCCCGTGTTCTCTTAACTGTTACTACCGCTTTCATGTCACCTGGAACATTTTGCTCGCAGCGAATGAAAATAATTGAATTTTTCTATTTTAACAGCCACAACAACAAAAAATTCTTACCTACACTTCATTGTATTCAACAGTTTCTTTAATTCTTGTTAATGCTTAAAATTTTGTATCCAGTCATGTCACTCAGGCCTGCTGGTTCTTTTCTCCAGAGCACATAAGAGTGAAGATAGGGAATACACCCTAGACAGGTTAGAGTTGCCAAGTAACCTTGACATGCATGTGTTTGGACTGCGGGAGAACAGGCAGAACCTGCAAACCAGAGGCTGAGTTTCTTATTTGTATTTAATCCAACCTAAAGGGATGTGTCCCAAACCAGTTCTGACTTAAAGCGCTCATGTCAGTTGGGTGAATTTCTTACAATAGGGGCATTATTTTATTGATGGTCTGACCAGTCCAATACAAAATACTTTTAACAGTAAATTTAGAAGTTTTCCTTTTCTTACTAAAAGCTGAGTACATGACTGGCTCTCCCTTTTATTTGACTTGCTAGTTGTAATGTTTACATGTAATGTCCTTGTAATACATTTTTTTCTTGTGAGGCATTAAATAAATCATTTTTTGTTACTATTAACAATTACATTCCATCGTGTGAATGTAAGAAAAAAAAAAACGGAAACTGCGGTGGTGAAAACAGGAACCAACTTTTTCTGTCACTGTTTCAGGTCGGCATCATGGGTGAACCACAGCAGGTTAGCGCCCTGCCCCCTCCGCCTATGCAGTATATCAAAGAGTACACAGATGAGAACATCCGCAAGGGTTTGGCTCCGAAGCCTCCGCCACCCATCAGAGACAGCTACATGATGTTTGGCAACCAGTTCCAGTGTGACGACCTCATCATCCGGCCTCTGGAGAGCCAGGGCATCGAGAGGCTCCATCCTATGCAGTTCGACCACAAACGGGAGCTGAAGAAGCTCAACATGTCCATTCTTGTGAACTTTCTGGACCTGCTGGACATCCTCATCAAGAGCCCTGGCAGTATAAAGCGAGAAGAGAAGCTGGAGGATCTAAAGCTCCTATTTGTCCACTTACACCACCTGATAAATGAGTATAGGCCACATCAAGCCCGGGAGACACTGAGGGTGATGATGGAGGTGCAGAAGAGGCAGAGGCTAGAGACGGCTGAAAGGTTTCAGAAACATCTGGAGAGGGTGGTGGAGATGATCCAGGGGTGCCTCGCCTCTCTACCTGATGACTTACCACAGATAGAGGGTGCAGATGGTGCTGGTGACGGGACAAGGGGTGTGTCTTCGGTTTCTGGCATGGGCTGTGCTTCTGGGCAGGCCCCCAGGCTGAAAACTGAACCCATGGATGTAGAAGAAGCAGGTGCCAGCTGCATGGCAGCTGGTCAACAAGACAAGAGCACCCCAACTACCTCAAAGAGGGACAAAATGTGGGACAAAGATGCTGCTATGTGTAGTATTATTGATGAAATTGCTTAGATTTTTTTTGCTAGGTAGTTGTATTTCTTGTACACCTGAATTGTGCTGGGTTTTGCATATTGTGCTTAAATGTGAGATGACGATGTTTGCTGTGTTTTCATTTGGCTGGATAGCCGGATTTGTATTTTTGTTGATGTAGATAGTAACAATTCTTATGAAAATTAATGACATTTGAGATACTGTAAATATTACACCATTCAATTGGGGTGCCAACTTTCGCTCTCTCTTTTGAGTTTGTTATGAAACCAATAAAGAACTTTCTAGTTGCATTCTGCTTCATCTAGGCAGCAGCTTCAGTTTCCTTGGTCACTTCTATAAACTCCTGTGGGAGGATCCTGAGGTATTCTCAAACCAGCCAAGAGATATAATCTCTTCAGAGTGTCTAAGGTCTGCTACTTGGTATTTAAGTGTCTTCCCAGATGGACCTGGAACACTTCCCCAAAGACCCATCCAGCGGGCATCCTGGCCAGTTCCTGTCTAGTTCCTTGTGATGTGGAGGAGCAGCAGCTCTACTTTGATCCACTTTTGGATGTCTGAGCCCCACCATCTCTAGAAATCTATTTTCATTGGGTTGCACGCACAATCGTATTCTTTCAGTCACTGTTTATTAAAGTGCATTCGATTCTAAACCAGGACATGAGCTAATACTAATGTGCTCATGGAGACTTCAGCAGCAGGGACTTGCATACTGTAATCTAGTGAGAGAAGTCTTGTAGAGGGCAGCATGTTAAGCACGAAGACAGTTATGTAGTCACCCCTCCCTCCCTCACCTCCCATTATTGTTTAAGCGCTTAACAATATGCCTAGTGTTAAGTTTTCTTGCACAGCCTGTTCTTTTGTGACAGCTGTGACTTCATCTTTATAATAAATGGAATAAATATTTAAGCTACCATAAAGTTCTTATCTGTATCATTATAGGTGTATATCTTTGTGTGCTTATGCACAGGCCACACAACGGCACATGCATAGCTGTAGGCAATGGTAATGTGCATGTTAGATGCGTTTCGTCTTGCTTGTGTAACAGTTGAGCAGAGATTTATTTGCATCAGTTTAACCTGCATCAAACATGAACAAAACCTGCACCTTTTGTGTTCCTCTGCAGTTTGAACTCAGCTGGGACCCATTTGTTCTGTTTAGCATAACAAACAGCTTACACGTAACTCGGTTTTGAGGACGCGTGCGAAAACTGTGGATGTGAACATAACTAGGTTTATGTCACGCTCCTGCCACCCCGCCCCCCTGGCTATTATTATCCTCTGCTGGGATTCCCTCCTCTCCGACAAGGTGATTTCCAGCCTTTACGCCTTCATCTTAAATTATTAAGACCCGAGCGTGCGAAGGGAAGTTACAACGCACCCCGGTCAAACATTTCCAATCAAAAACGAATATAAAAGCGACGACTTTTGCCGCAGGAATTATGTTATGAAACTCCGCATCCTTGGGTTTCACAACAGGGCGGAAAGCCACCCCGTCGTCCAATCAGAGTGCGCCCTGCCGCGTCACGTGGTCTTTATTTACGTAACGTAATGGTGTTACACAGTAACCCAACAGCTTTGTGGCCGTGGCGACGTCGCGACAGGGTTAAAGCCGGACACCGATGATTACTACTAAGAAATAACACAAAGTGTGACTTTTCTGCAGCGGCAGCGACGGAGGAACCAGAGGCTGAGTTTCGTATTTGTATTTAATCAAACCTAAAGGGATGTGTCCCAAACCAAAGACTAAGTTCTGGCTAAAAACGCTCATGTCAGTGGATGAATTTCTTACAATCGGGGCATTATTTTATTGATAAACATTTGGGGAAACTAGTCCGGTAGATGTGGTAGCGAGGGAAGGAGGGGGACTACAGTTACTGTATCGCTGGTGTTATTCAACCAGTCCATGCAACACTACGGCCAAGCGGAGCTCCTGTGTCCGCATTGCGTTGACGAAGACCGCAGCGGTTCTCCCCCTTCCAGGACGTGGCTTTGCTGACCGGACCGTCCACCATGGACCTGCTGGAGTGCCCGCTCTGCCTCTTCCTCATGACCGAGCCGGTGTCCATGTCCTGCGGGCACACGTTCTGCCGGAGCTGCGTGTCCTCCTCGTACCTGCCGCCCCGGTGTCCGTCCTGCAAGGAGCGCTTTAAGCAGAGGGAGGTGAGGAGCACCAGGAACAACGTCCTGCTCATCAGCGTGGTGGAGAAGTGCTGCCCCGTCCAGAGCAAGACCAAGTGCCAAATCGTGGAGAAACTCAAGGCCGACGAGTTCACGGAAGCATTGCGCATCGCGAACCAGGGGCTGGAATCAGGTGAGGGTGGGGGACAGTCAGACACAACACAGGCACATGCGTGCAGCTGCGGGACAGGGCTGCAGCCAGCGGTGCCGCTCATGTCAGTGAAGGGGGTCACCTAATGCACAAGTCGTATGTATCCACTGACAAAGTCTGCAGAAGGCCTGGATACATAACTGGGTCAGTGACAACCCATCTTCCTGCTCTTTTGTTGCAGGAGTCATGTTTACAGTTCTTATCAGTTGTTCTGTGTTGCGCAGGTGATCAAAAGAGCCAGTCTGCGTTGTTTCTGTCAACAGCTTCACACAGTGCAGGAAGTAGTTAATTCAAAATTAGTTAAATTCATTTCCAGGTAGTCACTCCTCTTCTAGGAACCTGTTTTGGTGTTTCAGTACACCCAACGCTCCAAATGACCAAACAACGCTGTAAAATCGCATGCACATTTATTACAATAGTTCATACCACTTAGTGCAAGTCCATATTCCAAGAGAGACTCATGGTACTAAACATATTGATATGTATATTGTCGTACAGCTATTTTTGTGATTGCTGCAAAAAACTGAGTAGTATGGGTTAGGTTAGTATGCAGATTATCCAAAATATACAGATGTAGACATTATGTACATGCTAGTGTGTATGTGCATGTAGCTGCAGTTATGCCACGGTGCAAGCATTCTTTGCATCTCTGCTGTGTAATGGAGGACAAGAAAGCAGGGAATGGGCAAGAAGAGGTGATGTAATATCTTTGTAGGTAATGCCTCCGATTCCTGGAATCAGCCGTGTAACTGAAGCTACAACTTCACGCTGCATGCTTCTTGCCTTTGTATGTGCAACTGACCTTATTTTCTGCAGGCAGAGGCGAGGAAGTACAAAAAAAAAGGGCAACTTCTGTCCTAGATGAGTCGAGCTAGTCAGTGGGCGTCTCAGGATCGTAGGAGGACTCGCGCTGAAGTGAATCAGCGTGGTATTGAATTGCTTTCATGTTTGTCATCTCCACCCAATCCAATTGAAGACCGCTGCTTCTCTCACTCCAGCCAGCCAGACTGGTCCTGGTGTGAGAACCTCCTGCTGGACTTTGGTCACATTAAAGCGAATGGCTTCTGTCACTAGAGATTTGCTCTGACAGCATTATTTCTCATGATATAAGTGGACATTGTCAAGCACTGTGTCTGTTATTAAGGCCCTTCCGCTGTCAATAGGCAGGACATGAACAGGAGCAACAGCCTCAGATAATAAAGACCCTTGAAGCCCTCGATGCAAACATTCAGTCCAGAGGCTCAGAGGATAACCCTACCATGGCCTGTCCACCTTGAAACTGAGCTGATGATATCTATCATCCGTGCTGCCAGGTTGAGGATGTGTGTGCGGCCCCCATGTTTTATATCATGATGTTCACATAATGTATCACATAATGTAATGCAGAAGTATATGCATATGCCAATATAGAGCTTCAGAAGAACTTTCTATGAGTGTGTTGCCATGTAAAAATAGCTTCTAAGTGAAGACAGCATGCCTCTCACTGGAAGTGATCCACCGGGATCATCCGCGTCAATTTTGTGATAATTTCCATTTTGCCAAGATCGTCACCTAACGCTCTCAGTCAGCTGTGGGACGTTAACTCTATTTTGTTTTGGCATCCTCAGTTCCAGATGACCCGGGTCTGAAAATGCACAGAGCAGAAGCTAACTGCGGACTGATGCATTTTTCCGACGCTCTGACCGACCTGGACTACCTCTGCTGCCTTCGTCCCAACTGGACCGAGGTGAGAGACGTCTGTAGCGCCCAGGGAACGCATTGTGATGCCCTTGTCGTCGTCTGTCTCTGCACAACACGGGCAAGTCTGTTGAAGTTGTCCATCAAACACGCCAAATTTAGAGCTTCCGTTTCACTTCAGTGAACCTCCTCGGCTGAATCTCACCCAGTGTGCACCCCGCTGACTGGTTTCGTAACATGCATGTAACAGCACACACACGTAACCATGCAGAGACGAGGCTGTTGTGCATTTTTTGGGACACTGAAGCATACGTCTCTGGCCCATCCCTTATTTTCTCGCTTTTGTTGATATTACATCATCCACAAAGTTATGCAAACAGCCACTTATGTCATAATGTCATTTAATCACTTCATGCCAGTGGGTGGCTCACTGTATACTCTGCCATTTTACTAAGCAAAAATGTTGCATTTAAACATTGGCAGTCGCACTTACATGTATGACTGAAATGGCAAATTCGCTCAAACGGTGGAATAAGAGGAACTGCGATGTCACTTTTCGGAGGACAGTGGCAGAGTTTGTTCTCCGCAGCGACACTTATCAGAGGTGTGGCTGGCTTCCACCTGCGGTGATGTGCTCATTCCTCGTGTCCCTGTTGCAGGGCTTCTTTCGTAAAGGGAATGTGCTGCTGGAAATGGGTCAGCAGACGGAGGCCCTCGTACAGTTCCACCGTTGCCTAAATCTGCAAGCTGACTTTGTTCCTGCGAAGAGCCAGATCAAGAAGGTCTGTATATGTCACCAGAGGACACATGTTCCAAAACATCAAACAAGTATAAGACGGGGGAATGTGGTGTATAAAGCTGCTATTATACTATACTGGAGAAATGGTTTTATTTTGTCTTAAAGGCAAACAGCCGGGGGAGCTTAAACATATTGCTCTTAAGTATTAAATAAACCTGCACACATCATCATGAGGCCACATCATGAGTCATATGATCATGCGTAATTATCTGTTCTGAGTAAAGATTGTTTCCAGCATGTGAGGGTGCAACTATAGATTGCTTTACTGATTTATAATTTTTAATTATTAATTGCCTTTTTAAGTTAAGTTTCAGCTAATGTTGACCCTTGACCAAGTATGTTTACCCATTTCTTATCTTTTATTGATTGATTTATTAGTAACACTTAATTGTCTAATTCTTAATTGTCACTCAGACATGTCACTAGACGCTCAGACATAGACTACATGTCGATTATACTTTCAGTTTCAATGTTGGGTTTTAATCACATATTTAAAACATATTTATAAAAAAAAAAAAAAAACATATTTTGTAACCTCTGCACCAATCTGCAGATCCTGGAAGCAGAAGGTATGACAGTGCCAGAGGAGGTGCCCTGCCTCTTGCAGCTGGTTTCAGAGTACCTGCGAGAGCCCTGCCCCATCACCAGCCTCAGCGGCTGCCAGGGGCCAGTCGCCCCAGAGGGCCTAAAACATCCACACGGGGACGGAGGAGAGGGACAAGCAAGGCGAGAGGCACACCAGGTGAGCCCAGCGCACCGAGGAGAGCTCACTGCTCTACTTGTGGTAGGTGTTTAAGTGTGAGTTTAGAATACGACGTAGATCCTGACCGATCGAACCTGTGTTGCAGAGCTCCAAGGCGAAGCACGACTCGGGCACTGAATGCTGCCTCAGCCTGTGCCAGGCCGTGTCCTTCCTCCCTGCTGCCGAGGAGGACGAGGAGATGATGATGAGGAAGGAAGACGGACACGGCAGAGGTACGCTGGGCTCGTCACCGGCCCCATTTGTCCCTTTGATTGCAATTATGCTTGATCAACAACCTCGGCATGGGAGGGCCGTGCAGCCAGTGACCGTGACTCATCTCGTTTCCTCCCTCTCCCAGGTGAAGCCAGCCGCAGCAGGCAGAAGACTCTGGCCGTCCTCACCGTGTCAGACTTTGAGTGCCCTCTCTGCATCAGGTCAGTGTGCTGGAGTGCTCCCTCCGATCGATAATGCTCCGCTGCCTGTGCCTGATTCTGTTCAGGCTCTCTTCCCTCTGTGGTTAATGTTCAGCACGCACCGAGCCTGGACACATGGCATTCATCAAATCGGAGCATCCGAGAGCCGGGATATCCTCCCTCAGCTCGACTCCACAAACTCACGCCCTCTCTCGTCTTCCCCCTCGCCCTCTCCAGGTTGTTCTATGAGCCCGTCACCACCCCCTGCGGTCACACCTTCTGTAAGAACTGCATAGAGAGGAGTCTGGACCACAACCTCCGCTGCCCGCTCTGCAAGCAGCCGCTACAAGAGGTAACCAGCGCCTGCTTGCCAGCTGCTAAATGCTTTAATGCTCGGTTATTTCCACCCCGTCGCGATAATAAAACTAGATTTAGCCCAGGCAGAAGGAGACGCATCAGTCATCTGCTGTGTCTTTGTGACAGTCCTATTCATCGTAATTGATTTTTCATGCGCCTCTTTACTGCTGACAAATTGTCAAGTTACAGGAGAATAGAGTTTCCTTGTTCCTTGCGCCTATTTTTGGCCTGTGATAAAGCTACCCCATCTCTGATGAATAACTATGTTTTATTAGCTGTATGTCTTCAGTAATGAAATACTAAACTAATAAATCTTCTTTTTATTTCCGCAATTGGATTGCGGGAATATCCCACTCTTCCGTATTGCACCAAAGTGCAAAGTACGCATTTAACTGCAGTGTTTTTGTAATATTTCTGGTGGTAAAGGATAAGAGGCTGTAAGCATCATGATGAGACTACTGCTGCTGACGGCTCTCGTGTCTCTGCTCACAGTATTTCAAAAACAGGAAGTACAACCTCACAGTGCTGCTCCAGGACATCATGACAGAACTTTTTCCCTCTCAGCTGACTGAGAGGAAAGAGATCCACGAGGCTGAGATGGCTGAGCTGTCCAAGTAAGCACCTACCTCAGTCGATTCATGCTTAGAGATTATCCAGCACTTCTTACTATGCTTTACAATCATGTCTTTTGTCTTCTCTTGCCCAGTCTGACGAAAGACATCCCTATATTTGTTTGTACTGTGGCCTACCCTGGCGTGCCCTGCCCCCTGCACATCTTCGAGCCGCGGTACCGGCTAATGATGCGACGCTGCATGGAGACCGGCACCAAGAAGTTCGGCATGTGCAGCTACGAGCACGGGAAGGGGTACGTCTAAAACCAAACAGCAGAAACGAGTCAACTTGGGTTGATGATAACGCTCTAAGCTATGTGGTCTGAAGCTATAAGCAGGGTTTTTACTTAGGTGGGTTTACAGCTGTTTTGACCTAGAACGCCCGGGCGCGGAGAGATGGTGTTTGACATTTCAATAGCAGGGGAGCGTTGGTAACAGGCAGGAGGAGCGTGACGGGCAGGTTGACGGCGCTGCAGCTCGGGCAGATTGCACGCTGGACGCAGTTGAAATCACTCATATGTGACCTCGCGTGGGCAGAGCGGTCAGCAGCCCGGCATGAGATGTGCTGTGCATTATGTTCCTACTCCCACTTCATGTTGTCAGAGCAGCGGATTCCCCGGCATGGGGAGCGATCTACAGAATCGTGTTCTCTCTCTGCAGCTTGTTACATACACGCTGCCGGTTTATAGGCCATTTCTCTGCCGGCCTTGTTTACAACCTCTTGAGAAACTATTTGCTTCTTACACAACATAAATGGCAGTGGGCGTGTGGCTAGAACAAACACAAACTTTCATGTAGGTTTGTAGGTTTGTGATTGTAATTATGTGTGCATTTCTCTCAAACTGAGGATGGGTATTGAGATGACAAGTGTTTTAAATTAAGATGTTGGTGCTTCTACACCAGGTTTGCAGACTACGGCTGCATGCTGGAGATCCTGACACTGGAGCTGCTGCCTGACGGACGCTCATATGTGGACACAGTGGGAGGCAGCAGATTCAGAGTGCTGAAGAGAGGCCAGAGGGACGGCTACCACACGGCTGACATCG
Source organism: Karalla daura (assembly GCA_029224185.1). NCBI lineage: Eukaryota > Metazoa > Chordata > Actinopteri > Chaetodontiformes > Leiognathidae > Karalla > Karalla daura. The sequence goes on from CM055195.1 coordinate 14,258,241, forward strand.
AGTACCTGGAAGACCTCAAGGTCAGCATACCACAGATCACAAACAGCACCAGCTACGCTGGAAAAAAACTGCGACGAGTCCCTCTTTCTCTTCTCATGTGCGTCACCTGTGCGTCCTCCTCGTCTCTCAGGTGGATGGCGACGAGCTGGAGGTCCTGCAGCATCTCCATGACAGTGTGTACCAGCAGGCTCAGGACTGGTACCAGCGCCTCGGCAGCCGCATCCGTGAGCAGATCAACAGGCAGTACGGCACCATGCCAGAGAAGGAGGAGGACATCCAGGTTGGGATATACAAACGTATTTTTCTCTAGCATCCACTGTTGTCCAGCATAGGCTTGTTTCCTACACTCTGAAGTCACAATACAAAAGCAGGCACCGTTTTCATTTGTTTGATTTTTATATTTATGTATGCAGAAATATTTACTTTCAGTCATGTTAGGGTAAACTGAGACCTTACTCATTTGTTCATTTGTTTGGTTTGAGATTATAAACTAGCTTTGATACTGTGGTTTACTGTGGTTTCCATTTCTTCTCATTGTATGAGCATATTGTGCATGCTAATGCATGCATTTATTCTGCCTGTCCTCATCCCCCAGGCCTCATCCAACGGTCCAGCCTGGTGCTGGTGGCTGCTGTCGGTGCTCCAGCTGGACCCATCCTATCAAACCACTGTCCTGTCCCTCACATCGCTCAAGGACCGCCTGGGACACGTCCGCCTCGTCCTCGAGTACTTCTCTCAGAGCTAGACACCTGGTATCGTGGCCACAACCTGCTGAGAATTCAAATACGTTGTGCACACACATATAAACCAGAGGGAAACAGCACACCACAGAGCCTCACACCACCGAGGTGGGGCTCTGAACTATGGAGGGATTAACCTAAAAAATCACCCTGGGGCTACAATCGTCTGGCAAGAAAAAGATTTGAGTGATTTCATTATAAACGCAGTACATTTGTGATTTTTGCGGTCGGTTGACTTTACCCCCCTTCCCTGGGAATTCAAGGTTTCAGAGTGGCTTCATAGATTCACACTTATATGTTGCTGGACTAAGAATTATGAGGGCTGACCAAAGATTCTTCTTATTTAGGTCCATCTGATGGTGTAAATTGATAATCAGATTTCCCCATATTTCATTCAGAGAATAGCCTCTGGGTGTCACTGTTTCTCCCCTGTTAGTTTAAACAGGAACTCTATCTGTCGAGTTTGACAGTCCTATCATGAGTTGCATATTCGAGATGCATAATTAGGTGTGTGTCCTGAGAATAAAATTAATAGTATGCACAATTAGCCGAGAGCTTTTCAGGACTATGCACATCATTGGAATCATGTAATGCGGGGCACTACTCGAATGCTTACCTTTTATTTGCATTCATTGGCCTTAGCAGTCATCGACTGTGGTGCATTTTATATTGCAAAATAATCCTCTAAAGTCCTCATTTGGTATTGAGTCATTTTGCAGTAATATTAAGTAGTATCCTATGGAAGGAAAGGAGCTGGAGGACTTTGGTTTGTAAAACTACTGCCTCTGAAAGCTGCTATCATGTGACGGAGAAATGATTACAAGGCAGAGATGCTGTCAGTGAGTAGTGATGGATGCGGGCCTGGTTGGTATGACTCTAGAAAGCTGCGTGATTATATTAATGGTTGACGGAGTGTGGATGTTTCCGTGCTAGCGGTAAACATTAAGACATTAACTGATTTTTTTTCTTCACCTGCAGCGTGGTGTGCTCATATTCACTCACAGGCGATATTAACATGCTAAAGCAGGGCGAAGCTGTAACATAACATAGCAAGGGTCTAGGACTAGGACTAGGCCGCACCCTGCAGTGCCTCTGTGCAGGCCGTCCCACCTGCCTGGCCCCTCCACCACCAAGTCCTGGTGCCTTCCAGTGCCTGGGCCAGCGCACAGCGACACCTGCAAGTCTCCGAGTCTCCGGAGGATGGACTCTGATTTTTTTTTGCCATTGATTTTTATTGATATAGCGCTACATTCCATGGAATGTCGAAGGTGCGATGTTACGTATAGTTGATTCACTAACCAGTACGGGCCCGAGTGAGTGCAACAGAGGAGCTTACGCTTCGTTTTTCTACTTTGATGAACGTGCCATTGATATTTCTATGCTCTGCGTTTTATGTGAAGAGTTATCTCAACGGCCACCGTGTTTATGTTTGCATCATAGAGTCTAGAAATTAGCCATCGACCCTGAAGCCTTTTTGTGCGGCGGATGGCGATTTGCCGTCTCTCCCAGGCCAACATATCACTTCAAACATTGAGAACAGGTTCACAAGCACCATAAATACAGTTATACAATACACAACTGAAGCCCTGCAAGTGTGATATTGTATACAACATAAAAAGGGGTGATCATGAGACTTGATGTGCACATAAAAGACCCACTGAAAGACGGGCCAATAAATGGACCGACGGACGTTGGCGTGGCATTGACTAACTGATAAAGTGGCACTGAAACTTTTATATGGGAAAAACAAAACAAACCCTTTACCTGAAGGCGAGACACAACTGTTTCTACCATCCCTTAAGACGGCTTCATTGTCCTCAGTCACTGTTGGGAAGTCTTTTGAAGCCATCCGGGGACGTGTGCTTGGAGTCAAAAAGACGTGAATCTGCCAGTGATCACAACATTTCCCCCCAAGCCAGCAGTGTGGAACTCAGTGAACACGTGGATGCGTCAGAGCTCACTGAAAACAAAAAAGGGACTGCGATTCTTAAAGGATGTCTGAATGACCTCATAAACCTTTGTGTGAAACACATTGCCCTTGGGCTGCTGAGGTGAATTCCATAGTCTGGCATCTTGTTTGTTTTGCACAGCGATGTCACAATGTTGACGTGTTTTCTGTTCCCTGGCCGAAGCCTCTCGCACGCTATCAAATCATATTGTTCTTTTTTTCTCTTTCTTTTTTTAATATTCGGAAGACCTCACTTTTTGTGTGTATGTTGATCACAAAGCGCCGCTTGATTCTCTCTCTACCACAGTGTGATTTACTTGGTGACTAGAGTAATTTGCACCCCCATATTTTCATCCACTCACTGGTTTCATTAGCCTGTAATGTTTTAACAGATCCAACTCTCTGATTCAGAGTGCAGCCCCGGTCCCCGTAAACCCTGCTCGATGCCCAGTAGCTGTCGCTGCCTTGCGATTGGTCGATCTGAAAACGCCCTCTCAACGCAGTTAATTTGCCCCCTGAGCCACACTGTCTCTGAGAAGTGACCTGCGAGAGAGCGACTTTTACACTTGTGTGTTTTATAAAGACTGTGAAAAGGCAGTGTGGTGGCGTGCCCTCGCTGTGTGCCGCAGCCTGCTGCAAATGTTGGCTGATGTGGTCTGGTGATCAGTGAGCTGCAGGCTGTGTCAACCACACACACACACACACACAGGCACGCACGCACGCATTGTTATTCTTGACGCTTGCGCTCCAAAACCTCTAAGTCAGTAACAAGAATTAAATCAACTTCTGTCCGAACAATTTGTGTTCACCACTCCACCCCTGAGCCAACAGTAGTAAATCATTTTCTGATCCAATTATTGTTTATATGCTTGCCCCCGAATGACTTTTTAAATGTTATTATAAATAAAGTTTTTCAAAGCAATATCTGTATCGTGCTCATTTAATGTGTTCTTTTTTTTTGTTGTTGTCGTTCAGGCGGCATCACAAACCAAATAGAAGTGGCGGGATCTCTCTTTGCAATTCACACCATGACAGAAATTGGTCAGGAGAGGGAGGGGTAGATGGGAGAGAAATGTGCCACACATACTGATAGCAAAGACACTGGCATGGCCACAGCTGTAATTAGACTGCTGCAGCTGCAGCAGAGTGAAAACAGCCTCGGGTTCGCTCTCGTGGTTACACATTAAAATTAGCAATTGGCAAATGGGTTTTCCCAGCGAGGGTCCAATTGGATGATATACTCAGCTTAGAGAATTGATCTCAAAGTTGTATTGTAGTTTTTTTTTTTAACCTAATAACATCTTTGAAAGAATCATTTATATGATGTATTGCTTCAGAGTTGAAATGTGACTTATGCTTCCCAACTGGAGCCCTGGATGCTGCAGTAGGTTCAGGTTAGGATTCATGTCACTTAATTGGTTGATTTGTTTCAGACTAAGACAAATCACACGAGTGTAAGATGACTCGAGTGATAATCAGAATGGAAAACACAATTAAAGCTGTCTAAATAGTAAAGTCTTAAGGGCTCTGCCAATCAAAATATAAGGGATAAGAGATATATTCGATTGAAAAGTTAACACTTTTATGGATAAAATGAATAAAAAAAAACAAGGCAAGAGACAGTTTTAAAAGCATAATAAATGGTGCCAGTAAATAGCTAATGATGATGCCGCAGCAGTCTATGTGCATGTGTCTGTGTGAATGTCAGCACCTTTTGTGCAGCTCTGTGGAAGCTGCAGTTTCTCTTCACATCTGCAGATGCTCGCACATCTGTGTGCGCCACTTATCACAGATGGTTTAAATGCTAAGACTTGATCTCCCCCTCGGGATCAAACAACTGAATCTGAAATTGAAATTGGAGGCATGTCATCAGAGGCGCGTGCGACGAACAAAGCGTCCACCAGGGGTCAGTCTGTAGCTGTGTGAGGACAGCGCGTGGCGTAGACGCATGTGAATAGTCGCTTTACAACCAGTGGAGATCTCGTAAGAGCACGGCTCTCAGAGATGCTACAAATGAGCATGTCAGTGTGTCATCACTCGGGTCAAAAGTGAGATCGTGGCTGGCAGGGACAAGCAGCCATGGGAAAAACAAGCTGTGAGGAAGTCGTTATTCCCCACGCGGCTGAAAAGGAACCCAAATCAGTGAAACTAGAAGCGGATGTGTGTGAGTGTAGGTGTGGGTGCCACGAGCAGCACTCATGCTTTGCACGGGAAGAAAGGAGCGAGGCATGTTTCCTGCCAACGTCCTCTGCATAGGAAGCAGGCAGATGAAAAGAGGTTTCACTGGCTTCAGCCGGGTTCTGTAATGCAGCTCAGCGTCTACATCAAAGCCCATTACATTTGAAGAATGCTGCAGCTTTTCTGTACTAAATTGATCCATCGGCTCGCGCTGACTCCCTGCTTGTGTATGACTGAGTAAGGATGACAGGCGTTTTGTAGGAGTTATCGCAAAGGGGGAACCGGCTGTGGCTCTCTCCCTCTCTCTCGCTTTCTGTGTGTGTGTGTGCTGTTGTATTTCTGCTGTTCAGAGAACCCAAGTTCCCTCACAGGGACAGACAGATGAAGAAAATCCCTCCCCTCGACAGAGAGGATATTTCGGCTAGTTCAGGGTTTTAGGTTCAGGATTAAACCTGGAATTGATGTTAGGTTCCGGGTCAAGGTGAAAGGCGCGCAAGAGAGAATGAGAATTAACAAGAGCGTTTCGGTGCTGAAACGCACGCTTGCCTCGAGCGTGCGAATCTTTAATAATTATACTCCATAATTACGACTCACCAGGGCCTCGACTTAAATAGACTATCTTGCTCTCTGTGCAGTACAAAACAGCAAAGAGGGTCACAGCGAGCGTCGGAGGATGAATGCGGCTCTGTTGTCATAGGAACAAAACCCAGTCTGGCAAAGCTCAATGACAAGAGCAGGATTATCAATTAGGAAATTGAGAAACTTTGTCTTTGAAGTGAAAGGCATTCTGTTTACCTTGCAGCATGAAAGACAACACGCGGGGAGCTAATTCCCGCAGATATAAGCATGGGAAATTGAAGAAGAGTGAGAGGGCGATAGAGGGGACGAGCTGCAATCTGTGTGCCTGTGCGTGTGTGTGTGTGTGTGTGTTTTCTGTCGCACTCGGCGCACTTCTTTGTAGGATTGGAGTGTTTTCACGGTGTGTGTGTCTTTGTATAATCCCCTTGAGCGTCAACATGATGATAAACCCATGAGTACGTTCTTGTGTGACAGTGCCCCCGAGAGTCAAAGTAAACATGTCGTCGACCTGCCTCTGTTAGCGCCTTGTGGACACATCGTACGCTCTCTAATGTTGGTCTACAAACGAAAGGGAGCGCGGGGAGATAAAGAGACGCAGCCCAGGAATGAGCCGTTGAAGGATTACGACTACCGAGCTCTTGTGTTTCTTCAGTCTCTTCCAGCATTTTGACCGTCAATGTGATTTCTGAGGCGAGCAAAAGAATTTGACCTTCCGTGTTGCAGTGCTGCCTGATTGACAGCCGAACATGTCAAAAAAAGTAAAGATGGATGAGATATCCCTTCGCCCCACCACGGTGCAGTCTCTGAGACAAACACATGAGCAGCTTGAGCGGGTACGGACGACTCTCCCCTCCATATTCTGGTGAATCCCGGAAAAAAAAACAAATGAAGCAGAATTGCCTGCTGGGCGATGAAGGACAGGAGAAACGGGGAAGCGGGGAGGGGGGCCGCTGCAGGAGACATGATGTCATGCTACTGGCTCACTGATTCACAGTTACCACCTGCTGAGACGCACACCTGGCTGTGGGGCGGCTTTCGTACGGCTCTCACAGTTGTGTGGAGCAGCCCAGGCGTGCTGGGCTTCGCTCGGATACGTCCACGTACCTTGAAGGACAGAGAAGACGGCCGTAGACGGGCAGCGCGCAGAGCGAGACTCCTGCGTCCCGATTCCACATCCACACAATCCGCACTGTGCGAGCAACAGATGTCCAGGGGCGTGTTTTCATGTGTGTCCCTGCTGCTTGCCCCGAGCTAAATGTGATCCAAATTCTTTTCGAACGTCGCTTTAGTCGCAGCACACAAAAATAATGTCACATTAGCTTCACCCACAGCGGTGTTTGCAGACACAACTCTGCATAGTTTGGTTTGTCGGGATAAAGTTTTACGATAAACTAGTCAAGAAAAATCTCTCGGTGTGTAACTATGTCATTGCATAACTATTTATCTCTTTCTCCAACTGTAACTCTCAGCATCCTCAATCTGCCACACAAGCCATTATCCCCCTAAATCTCACTGAGTCATTACAATCCCTCGCCCTGCAGCCAAGCATTGTTCAAATCCACAGAAGTTTATTTTGGATGCTGCAGGAGAAGGTGAAGCATCCAAATATGATGTGGGGAAAGAAAACATCATGGTGGTGGTGGTGATGACATTTGGACTGTTTTCAAAATGCAGTCTAGGAGTTTTGATTTCAGTCACTCTTAACAACCTCTTCAGCCTTAGGTCACAGTTCCCCTGAGTTGTTCTGTTCTCGCTATTTTGACCAAACAATTTTATTTCACTCTCATCTGCTTAACATCAACCTGTTTTCTGTATTTTTAGTGTAAAACCTCCAGCCTGCTGTTCACCACCTGGTCAGCATTAAAGCACAGGCATGCCTCCTATGTGATTACAGGAGCAGCAGCTAAAGGCAGATATTAGCCCTTCTAGAGGCAGATATTTCTCTCAGGAGTTGGTCTTCTCTCTGGAGACCAAAACAGAAACAAGACAGGAATTAATACTTCAGAATCAGCACAGGGCCAATAACATGATTCCAAATGAGTGTAAATGTCTAGTGGATATGTAAGAAAGGATAAAATGATGAAAGAATAAGTCTGTCTGAGCTGTCAGGGTTCGGCCCATTGTCGAGAAGGCAAAAGACAGATATTTTGTTTGACTGACAGCAAGGTAAGAGAAATATGTCAAGATAATCTAGATATGGATATGGGAATGTCCATATCTACTAGTTCTGCGACAATGCCGATGACAATGATTGTGATAACAATGATGAAGGGTGGAAACAGGTGGTTGGAGGAGGGGGAGATGATGCAGATGGGGAGAAGTGATTCAGCGAGGATGCAGAGATAAGACCTGAGTGATTCCAAAGGCCAGTCCAATTTGACAAATATGCACATTTCAGTAAATATGGCGATATTGTGCCATTTTATCTCATCACCCAGTGGTCATAATTTTCCCAGCGGCGACTCATCATAGCGAGTCTCACCTGGGGAGGAAAGCTGGGATTTAAGTTTGTTGCGAAGTAAAGGTGTGTGTGGAAGATAAGGCCTTGCCAGAATAGGAACAGCAGAGACCAGAGCTGAGGGTGAGAGCTGTTTTACTGTTCAGCCTGTGGGTGTTGTCACTACAGTAACTCCTGTAACAAAGGAACAACATGCGGCGACAGGGAACGGGGGGAAAAATCAGAAGTGGTGTGAATGAAAGACAGAAAGTTTTCTTTCTAAATCAGTGAAAAGATATACTTAATGTGCTCCACTGGCACAGTGACTAGCTGGCTTGCTGTGAAGCCTCTCAGTATCGCCGAGCACGGGGACTTCCTCACATTTCCATGTTTGGTTGTCATGGAGGCGAAGCGGTCGGCCCTGGCGACTGTTGCAATGATAATCTGCTCGCTGGGCATTTCTTAATTAGATCACCGTTGGATGCAGACATCCTGTGCACTCAGGGATAATATTTACAGGTGAGTGAGTGTCTCTGCCAATGTGTGTGCGTGTGTGTGTGTGTGTGTCTGTGTGTGTCTATGTCTGGGCTGCCATTAAAATATATTAATGTCTGTCTCTGCATCTGCACGAATCCATCTACGAGTGTGTGCGTGCATATTCGTCTTCCCTGAGCCTCCCCGAGGCTGCTGCACAAACACTTGACGTCAGCAGCCATAGAAATAAACAGTCCCCTCATTTCTTAAATACGCCTCGCATTGAGGCTCATTCATCAATACTTCGACCGCTTCAAAGTGCTGAAAATGCTCCACTGTGAGGCTGAATTGCTTCTCTGCATTTCTCTGTTCAGATAATGTTTTTTAAGACTCAAAGCTCAGAAAGAAAAAACACTGGAAAAAATGTCATCCTTGATAGATGAGACGTAGTCCGCCCTAATGCTGAGTGACAGTGGCCTGGATCTCATCTGCTCAGCCTGAGCTTCATGGTCCCAGTCACCACGCATCAAGCGGGGAAGCGACGGGGACTGCACATGCTTCACTACATGCCGACAGGTGACTGCATCACACACGGTGTGAATACTCATCATGGGAAGCTCATCTTTTCGCTCTCATATTGGGAGTTTTTCCATGCGGTGGAAGGAGCTTTATGGGCCCATTTGACGGAGAGCTTCAATAATACATGATTCCAACATCTGAGGAATATCTGTCTTTTATAGTCCCCCGCAAAGAGAAGTGGAACTGCAGAGAACAGCAGAGCTACTTCTCTCCGGGATGAGAAAAAAAAAGACGAAGCACTATTTAACCGTGTGCTTGTAAGCGCTGCCTATGTGTGTGTGTATGTGTGTGTGTGTGCATGCTCATTTATGTCTGAATATTCATATGCGTGTGTTTTGTATCTGCTTTGCATGAGGGAACACTTACAGAGACATATGACAACACTCACAACGACTTAAAAGTGCATGACGAGGATTCAAAGTGATTATGAAGCAAGGGCGACCGCACAAGAGGAAGCACTCGACACACATGTAGCCATATATGTCAGTCACACACAAACACACACACACACACACACACACACACACACACACACACACGCAGAAGCATGTGCTGCAGCTTTGCAAACTCGGTGTGTGTTTCCCATGAGGGATTTGCAGGAGATAGCAGTGAACACGGCACAGGATTTCTGTCGTCATTGAACACATGGGGAGAGGAGTCTGCCTAGACAGCAGCATTGACAGATTGCATGAATAATTTAGGAACAAAGTGAGAGGCCTCATAGACCTCTGAATCACTACCGATGACAGCTGCCTGCTCCGACTTTGGCTTCTCTCTCATCTTTTTTAATGCATATTATTTCCATAAATTCCTCTCGTTACATCTCTAAGCTGCGTCCAAACGCAAAGAGCAAAATGCCGGATCTCTGACATGCAAGCAGGGGCCATGGTTGGGCTGAGGGGCAAGGTAAAATGAGTTTCAAAAAGTGAGGCAAGCTATTTGCACTGCAAGACTTCACTCACAGTTTTAGTTCAAGCAGTTTAAGGAACATCTTTTGTTAGATTTATCGGCTGTAACTAAAGGAGTTGAACTGGAGACAAATATCCTCTCAAAGTAACTGGAGATGATAAAATGGACATTCCAACAAGATTCACACTCAGATCATCAGCATTCTGTAAAAGGGTAGCAGACACTCTGTATTGATTTGCAGTTTTCTGTCTGATGTAATTGGGGGTTGATAATTGGTGGACTTGGTGGTGATTTCCAGAAGGTGGAGGAGATCAGGGTTGGAGGAAAGAAGGTATAAACAAATGTAATAGTGGGCGGAAAACACTCACATTATTGCATCGCAGGGATCCAATATCCATCAAAACAAGTTAAGAATCAGGCCTTGGTTTAATATTTTAAAAGGCGACTCAGATGTTTTACTAATTCACCATCTTGGAGCTCCCCCATCACTGTCATCAGCAGAGACAAAAAAATGGCTTTCATTCTGTACTTATGCTGAGTTATTCTCAGAACTTTAAGCAGAACTTTCTCTCCAATATAGTGTGCCTCTGCTGCAAACGTTACTTGACCAAAAATATCAATCACCAATAAAATTTTGCACTGCAATTCCAATTCTGTTGCAGCAGCTGTAGGATAATATATTTTGTCATATTTTCTTAGTTATTATGTTATTTCTATAAAGTAGTATCGTGTTTTGAGGGTGGAATACACAGCCCAATGTGAGTTGGAGATGGGCACCAGCAGAAGGGTATAAAGCGGGTAAGATAAAGGATGGATGGATGGATTTGTTATTTGCTGATGGCACTTTGTTCAGACTAGTTGTTGTGGGTCCAGGGAAAAGAAGAGAGCTGTTCTCTGTTAATTAAAAAGGCTACAAAAGCAAATGTTTATTGGAAACTGTTTAGAGAGTAAATTTTCATCTGTTAGAGATCCACAGTGTGAGCAAATTTGCTTAATAGCCCGGCCCTGCTACATACATCCATAATATAAACCCAAATGCTCAAGTTGGTGAGGCAGGGGGACAAGCTGGCCCTCTTCACTGTGCCACCTTTGAGTGTAAGCCAAGCTGCAGGAGTTGATATTCACTTGAGCTCATGATTAAAGAGGGTTTAAAAATGTGTCTTGAGTGTGCGCGTGTGTGTTTGTGTGTGCACGTGTGTATCACAGAAGGAAAGGGTGGGACGTGCTGGTCAGAAGGGATTGCAGGCTGCAGCATCGGTGCCTGCCAGGTTACGATCTGACTTCAACTTTGGACAAGTTGGCCTCAGAGCAGTGACTGAAGAAGTGTGTCACTCCTAGGTAGCCAAAAACAATCAAGGTACGTGCAGCCCAAATCCCACAAGGCACTCTATAATCCCCATAGCCCTTGTTGAAGACTGACCTTTTTAAACAAGAGCTTAAAAAAAAGAAATCACTAAATCCAATTTTTCCAAATTTTAAATGGCCTTTTTGGACTCGCAGTGGTTTGAAGCAGCATTCCTCTTCCCTAAGTCACGTACAGAGGAATGGGTAGGCCTACAGTAATCTGCATTTTCTCTCTCTCGCCTCACTCCACCCCCCCTGCCCTCTTTCAAAGAGGAAGTTGGAGGTTTATTAGAGTTGGTGGCCTGTGATTGTGTTTTAATGAGAGAAAGACTGCGGAGGGTAGATAAGGCACCCAGTTCAGGCTGAGAGGTCCTTGGTGGGATTAAAATAATCATCAAAAAATGCTATGTCTTTAAAAAACACACAATGGAGCCGGGTCGCTCCCGTTATCCTGCCCTCCTCTACCCCCATTCATCCCTCCATCCCTCCATCCCTCTGCCCAGACACCGGTTGTCCAATTGACATTCCGGTGTGATGGTCCGCTGCTTGCATTGGAATGTGACATTTCCTCTCGTCACTCTCTGTGCCGAGCCAAATGTGCAGTTTTACAGATTAGAGAGGGACAGTGAGAGAACGTGAGGATGGGGGTAGTGTGGAGAGAAGAGAGGATGAGATAGATGTGAGAGAGTGAGGGGGCACAGGCAGGGAGAGAGGGAGGGAGATGGAGAGAGATAAGGAGGCATTCAAGTTCTGAATGAATGCAAAGTCATGATAATGAGGCATTCACATACCAGCGGCATCATTAACCATCATGATTTTACTGCCTTCCTGCACTTCGTATTTAATGTCAACAATCGACTGTAGGCTTCGAGTTGCATTATGTAAATTAGCAGTGTGAGAAGGATAAATATCATAGTGCTATTCATTTAGGTTTCCTATAAATGTCACATGTTAATGTGACCTTAAGACTCAAGCTATATTTGGTCTTAGCAGTGCAAATGTGAAGACATCAAGTCTGTTGACAAAACCATGTTGATTTCATACTTCAAATTTCATGTATGTGCACATGAAGATGTAAACTCACTAAGTGAAAGACCAGCTTAGGATATTGCTCAAGGTAATGATGATATATAGCATATGTAAGGGTAATGCTAATATATTGTGACAGTGCCATGGCAACAAAGCAATGTTAGCTTGTTAGCGTGGCTGCTAATAGAAAACAAGCTAGCCAAAGCAGTGCCAAGCTTTGCTACTTTGCTACTCTGCTTTACTTTGCTGTTAAACAGCCCAGATCCAGCATTCTCAAGATTTTCTATAAGCTTTTTAGAAGAAACACTCGACCAGTTAGCTGTTAACTTTGTCCTTTTGTTGTTTGGTGCTGGACAGGTAACACAGAGTGAGTCTGTCAGAGACAATAAACCAAAACTGTGAGCTGTAGGAGATAAACCAAAAGTTCCATGGAGACCTTCAGAAGGTCATTCCCAGTTCCTGACTGAACTAAGAGCCTTTCTGTGTTGAACGATATGTGTTTGCATGAGGTTTCTCCATCAGTCACGTTTTTTGGACAATTGGTCATTCTAAAATTGCTCCCAGACAACCCGTTCTCATCCCAACGCGTCAAATACCGACTATTTGTCACGCCCCTAAGCGTTGCATATGGACGCCAAGGGTACCCTTCCGCGTCTGTTTATTGACGCTCCGGGTTTTCCATTCACTCTCATGCAAACCCCAGCTCGGCAGGACGGGACGCTGAGAGCAGAGGCTCCAGCCAAAGCCCCTAAACGTCAAATAGAAACGCGGAGGGTAGAAATCCGCGTCCGGATTTGACGCTGCGAGTTCTGCATTGACTCTCATGCAGACCCCGGCTCGGCAGGACGGGACGCTGAGAGCAGAGGCTCCAGCCAAAGCCCCTAAACGTCAAATAGAACCGCGGAGGGTAGAAATCCGCGTCCGGATTTGACGCTGCGAGTTCTGCATTGACTCTCATGCAGACCCCGGCTCGGCAGGACGGGACGCTGAGAGCAGAGGCTCCAGCCAAAGCCCCTAAACGTCAAATAGAACCGCGGAGGGTAGAAATCCGCGTCCGGATTTGACGCTGCGAGTTCTGCATTGACTCTCATGCAGACCCCGGCTCGGCAGGACGGGACGCTGAGAGCAGAGGCTCCAGCCAAAGCCCCTAAACGTCAAATAGAACCGCGGAGGGTAGAAATCCGCGTCCGGATTTGACGCTGCGAGTTCTGCATTGACTCTCATGCAGACCCCGGCTCGGCAGGACGGGACGCTGAGAGCAGAGGCTCCAGCCAAAGCCCCTAAACGTCAAACAGAACCGCGGAGGGTAGAAATCCGCGTCCGGATTTGACGCTGCGAGTTCTGCATTGACTCTCATGCAGACCCCGGCTCGGCAGGACGGGACGCTGAGAGCAGAGGCTCCAGCCGTCCATTCACTCCCATAATAACCCGGTCACGCGAAGCATGACGCCGCTTACTACTGTCTCATTGAAGAACCGAGTATCCTCTGCCCGGAAGTGTTTTTCTCACTATTTTCTCACTATTTGTACACTTTGTCCCGAGAATATATCCACTGACACGTTAAACAAGGCCAAAATGTGAGATACCTGGCTAAATAACTACGTAAATAATGTGAATTTATACTAAAACAACAATGATAACAGTGGATAAATTGGATTTCAACAGACTGTTTACATTTACTTTGGACCCGCCCCCCTCACGTGTGCGGCGTGTTACCATGGAAACGAAAGGACGGCGTTGCTTCAGGTAGTCTCGTCAGGGTTTCCCCAAAAAAATGTATACAGACTTTAAATTATTGTAAAGTAAACGTCAATTAAAATGCATTTAATTTTCAAACTGTAATGGAATTTCTAAACATTATTTTTATTTGATTTTTTATCATCTAAAGTCTATGCCATGAGACCTACAAAAGTCACCGAATTAATTGCAGCTACTGAAAGTGAAATATGCAAATAGAGAATTGTGTGCAATCCACATTGTCAGCAGTGACTGGATTAAATTATTGATTATGATTATTATTATTATTATTATTTGGTCGTTCTCCGTCTCACAGAGAGAGACAGACAGAGAGAGACAGAAATATGTCATGTTTATACATATTTCTTTGAATATTGACTTGGTATATGAGAATCTCTGAGCTCTGATGAGAAGATTGAAAGATTGATGAGAAGAAGAAATTGTGGTCAGGAACCTTGGAAGCTTATTATAGATTTTGGGGCCTGCTTGAACGGTGTTGCTTCTGACCTCCCCATAAACATTCTAAAATGTCATCCTCATTGCTCAAAAAATCTATGGAGGGCTGGTTCTTGCCATAAGTGTTATGGGCAGTCACATGGAGCGCCATCTGCTGGAGGGGTGCTGTCATGTCACCCTTGGCATGTCCTTCAATTGTGTATGGCCCTCTCAGACACTTTCTGAGGTAGTAGGAGCCTGAAACTCAGCACGATGGATGCTCTTGACCTACTATTGAACATAGTAAAATTTGAGCCATTTAGCTCAAAGTGTTGAGGTGGAGTCCCTGATTGAACAATGAGAGGGTCTAAAAGCTATAGCAAACTAGACCATCAGATTCTGAAGGCCAATCTGGAGGAGATCTCTTTCTAAAGGTGCTGTGAATCTGACATTTTAGTATGTTGTAGGGGGCCCCTGGACAAGATGATATGTGTTGGTTTGGTCCTGATTGGAGCCATACTTTTCAAAGGGCGGGGCTTTGAACGTTCGCCATTTCCCACCTTTGAGGACTTGCCACGGTCTCAAAAATACACCAAATGGCCTGAAACTCAGTCTGCAGACCCCATAGCGGACCTGGAACAGATCCTCCGAGCCCTGCCTCCATAGACCCTTGGGGGCCCTTGGGGACGCAAAGTTGCTCTAGGAAGGTGCTATTAACTTGGAGGCAGCAGATCCTAATACAAGACCTTCTGACAAGTAACATAAACAAAAACCAGAAGGAAATTCCAAGGGGAAGGTATTTTTCTCTCCCCTCCTCCCTTTTGACTCAGACACATTAGGACTACAAACAAAATGGCGGAGCACATGAGTGTGTATTGCAATGTAGTTCATTTTTGGTTAAGGCTTCAGGGGGTTCAGAAAACCTCTTTCTAAGAAATATATATAACTACAACATATATATTTATTTAATGTGACACAGTACATTATGAATCATAAACATTTACATTTATTAGAACTAGTGTAGAACTAGTAGACACTGCATAGCCAGCTTATCATGTGCGGCGCGGCTATGACGTCATGAAAAAGTGCGGCGTGGTGGCTGCTGGGAGTTGGAGTTGTGTCAGAGTGAAAACGTAGTAAACCATAATAAACAGTTGTGGGGTTACCTCTCCAATAGTCTCGGTTCCTGAGTTTTTGGCAGTCATAAGAGCAGTTCAAGAAACCCTACACCTCGGACGCTTCATTAGTTTAGTTTCGATTCCTGCCTCAGTCTGCAAATAGTAAACACTCACTTTGTGTCGCAGACTGAAGAGGGTGCATTCAAAGTCAAAATTGCTTCAGCAACGTTTGAAAACCACTTCCTGTGCTTTTTTGTTTATTTGTAAGAACTAACAAACAAAAGATCATATCCACTCACTGAAGGAATAAAAGGAGACTATAAGGAAGCGAATTATGTCGGCACAAATGCGAAGCGAAACAACCCTTTCGTTTCCATGGTAACACGCCGCACACGTGAGGGGGGCGGGTCCAAAGTAAATGTAAACAGTCTGTTGAAATCCAATTTATCCACTGTTATCATTGTTGTTTTAGTATAAATTCACATTATTTACGTAGTTATTTAGCCAGGTATCTCACATTTTGGCCTTGTTTAACGTGTCAGTGGATATATTCTCGGGACAAAGTGTACAAATAGTGAGAAAATAGTGAGAAAAACACTTCCGGGCAGAGGATACTCGGTTCTTCAATGAGACAGTAGTAAGCGGCGTCATGCTTCGCGTGACCGGGTTATTATGGGAGTGAATGGACGGCTGGAGCCTCTGCTCTCAGCGTCCCGTCCTGCCGAGCCGGGGTCTGCATGAGAGTCAATGCAGAACTCGCAGCGTCAAATCCGGACGCGGATTTCTACCCTCCGCGGTTCTATTTGACGTTTAGGGGCTTTGGCTGGAGCCTCTGCTCTCAGCGTCCCGTCCTGCCGAGCCGGGGTCTGCATGAGAGTCAATGCAGAACTCGCAGCGTCAAATCCGGACGCGGATTTCTACCCTCCGCGTTTCTATTTGACGTTTAGGGGCTTTGGCTGGAGCCTCTGCTCTCAGCGTCCCGTCCTGCCGAGCTGGGGTTTGCATGAGAGTGAATGGAAAACCCGGAGCGTCAATAAACAGACGCGGAAGGGTACCCTTGGCGTCCATATGCAACGCTTAGGGGCGTGACAAATAGTCGGTATTTGACGCGTTGGGATGAGAACGGGTTGTCCCAGATGTGAGTGTGAGGCTGAATGATGTTTGTGGCCTGTGATGGACTGGCAACCTGTCCAGGGTGCATTCCCTGCCTAGGCTCCCCCGTTAGGTACAAAGGAGATCAAATCATGGATAGATGGATTCCTTGGTTGTCCAAGGGAGAAAAATAATCATTTGTGCTTGTATTTTTGCCAAATTGACAACTGAGAGAAGGGAGAAAGAGAAGCTGAACCTCTGCTGGAGATCCTCAAAAAAAAGTCCTCCTGACCACTTTAATTGAAGAGCATGTGTGGGATGAAGTGTGCCAATATTATTGTGTGGTTGCCTTGTGAGGGAGTGAAAGTTCAAGAGATGTCTGAGAGATTCCACTTTTATAAATAGTGACACCTCCATCACCATGCATGTGTCCTTTTCTCAGTCTGATCCCACTTTTTACCCAAATGGGCAGTTGTTACAATTTATCATTAACATAGGCCCACGTTCCTGGCTTCACTCCAGTCATAAGATCTGGAGTTTGGCTTTCTATTATCAGCAAGTGGTGATTTCACAGTAGGAATGTGTTTGATCGAAGCTACGAACAGAGGGAAGCACACAAACACAAAGGTGCCGTTGAGGGTGCAGCATAACTTTCACTCTAATTAGCAGACAGAGGGAGCCTGGTTGTGATAAGGTGACAAAACCCTGCAGGTGATGAGGATATGTGAGCTCTGTTCAACTGGAACTCTGCCTTATTTACTGCTCTTTAAATGCTGCTTAAATCACACCAGCTAATCTGAAAGGCTTTACTGACATCGATGTGTGTGTATAGACTTTGTGACAGGGAGAGAGGGAGAGAGAAGAGAGAGAGAGAGAGAGAGGGTGAGGTAGGTGGGGGTGGGGGTAGGGGGCTTGGTTTACTGCCTCTCTACAGGGAGAGGGGATTATGTTTCTCTGCTGTCATGTTTCCTGACATTCAGTATGTTATTAAACTTCAATAGGCTGAGCTCAGGGTTCACTGATTACTCTTACTGGGGCTGAATCCATTATTCAGGGTTTACTTCTCCCTGTGTTTACTGAAATCACACCTGCATGCCACCGATGCGTGTGCACCTGAACATGTTCTTGTGTATGCACACATGCATGCATGCATACAGTACATGCATTTTTATACATATGTACATATGTATGTATATTTATGTGTGTGTGTGTGTGTTAGCATCTTGCATTAAGATAGTCACACACAGGTGGAAAAGTGTGATCTGTTACTGCAGTAACACATTTTAAGTAATGTGTCTGTCTTGGTGAATTTGAATTACATGCCTGGTGAATGTATAGAGCCTGGAGGAAGAAGAGGGATGAAACTAAAAGTTCAGGATGTTTCCATGGTGCTGTGAGCGTCTCTCCAGCCTGGAAGCGTTGTTAAAGAGGGGATTCCGGCCTATTGACGGTGCAATAATCCATTGCAATGTAGGGGATATTTCCTGCTCCTTGGTTTTTGACCCTCCACCAGAGCGATTGGCTGGGACTCTACCTGGGTTGTTCAGGGAGGTTCCCTAACTTTGATCACTGTGGAAAGTAGCCCTGCTCCATAATCCCCTCATCTGTCATTCTGTCTGAGGCGATGTGTGCTGCCATATATCTCTCCCTCACTCCCTCTCTCCCCTGTTCTCTGTGTCCCCAGCTCCTGTTTACTACCGCCATCCATCTTCCCCTCAAGGCGGTCCTCTGCCTGCGTCCGCGGAGATGGACAGATGGGAAAACAGAGCCGGAGAAGTCGGGGTTCAGGGGGGCAATGCTGCCTCAACTTCAGCAGGTTTGGCAGCAAAGCAACTTTTCTCTTCCCCTCCAACGATGAGGAAGCACATATCTCGGGCAGGGACAGTTAATCTTGCGAGCGTGGGACTCAGAGGCTCTGTCTCGTGATTGACGGCCCCATTCTGCCGATCCCCGGGTGAACCTCAACACCACAGAGACGCGGGAGGCCCAATAAAGCTCAGACTGGATAATAACTCATCATAACCTCATACGTTTCCATTTACAGAGCAATATAACCACATTACCAGTTATAAATCAACAGCTAATGGGATAAGTGAGGCTGTGAGCCGTGATGTGTGTACTGACCACTGATGTGCTGCGGCAATATTTAAGACGGCCGTGCCTCAGGCCACAGTCTCTGTGTTAATCCACCTGTATGGTCGTTTTTTTTCTTATTTTTTTAACTCCAAAGTGCATATTTTTACCTTTAATTTGAAATATGATGAACATATAAATAAAGTGCTAATTAATACTTTATTGATTTTAGGGCTATTAAGTTTTTTAGTGCTAGAGTGAGCAGCTTTAAAAGACCCAAAAGTAGAAATCTGGCTCAGCAGCAATTTACTATATTGTTATTAATGTTGGGAAAGTGGCACGATGGAGTGGCTCAGGATTGTGAACTGGAGGCAGAAAGCAAAGCAGGCTGAGGCGGGGGCTGGGGGCTTTGAGAGTATAAAACCGGAGACAAACGGGGATCATGACGAGTCAGGAAAGCCAAGAATGCAGGAGGTGGTGGAGAACTGTGGCACACATAGGGATCTGACGGAGCAGGCACCACGCTTCAGATAGCACAGGTGAGTGGGAGGATGAAACTAGGTCACCACACCCGACTCAAACAGGCCCGCATAAACACACACACACACACACGCTAGGGATGAGATAGAAATCCTACCAGATCCTATTGCTATATTAGGGTTTAAAATTTTCCAGCTATAAAACAGTGCTAAGCTATAATTGGATCAACGAAGTGGAAAGAGCAACATAGTCTGAAAACTATGTTTTTACCAACCAACCAAACACACACACAAACACACACACGCACACACCTGTGCGTCTTGTTGCACCTCTCCTAGCTACTGACATCCAAAAATAAGTGCTTGCAGAAAAAGCCCTCGAAAATATCTGTACACATTAAAAGGGACAAGATTTTATTAAAATTATTTTTGAAGCAAATGGACAGAAGTCTGTTATAACAGCTTGCTCAGATACATCTGTGAGGTACAACTACCCATGCCATCAGGTAACAATATGACCAGAAGTCATATCCAAGGCATCACCTGAAGCAGATGGTCTGTGTCCTTTCATGAAAAATGTATCAAATGAAAACAAGCGTTAGCACAGAGAGATGCTGGGCAGTTAAAAGGCAATCAGCACATGGTTTCAGTGTATTAACAAACACTTCAACAACTGCACAGCAACAGAAAGATGAGTCCATAATCAACAGGTGGGCAGGTGTCTCTGTGCCTGTGTAATTTTTTGTCAGTCACATGGCCACGGTAATTGTTTATTTTCATTGTTCGGTGATTTTTAATAAACCTTATTAGCATCTGACATCCTCGATGTCTGAAGGAATTAGTCTAAACAGGCGTCCGTCATGTTGCAAGACATCCGATCGGTGACCCCCAAGTCTCACCACATTATTTAGTTATGATTGGCTGTCTGCCCAGTATGCACAATGTCTGACAAGTGTGCAGATGCACTCATTTTCTTTTGTGCACTGTCCAGTTATATAATATCCTTTTGAGAAAAAGAATAAACTTTGAAAATACTGGATGAGCTGTAAATCACTCAAATGAATGTGTGTGTGGGTATATATGTATATATATATATATATATATGTGTGTGTGTGTGTGTGTGTGTGTGTGTGTGTGTGTGTGTGTGTGTGTGTGTGTGTGTGTGTGTGTGTGTGACATGCATGTTTACATATTGATCAATATGTGTTTAGGGATCAAGCCTGCCCTGCGGCAGTTTCTGCCTATTGTCACGGTGCTGTAGTGATGTGCTCCTCAGATCTCATCCTGCTGCGAGTGCCAGTCACTCAGACAGAGAGGAACGGCCCGAGGGCTCGATGGATGACTGACAAGAGGTGCTACGTGCTATAGAACAGGGCTTCAGTCTTGCAACATCTCCGTGGGCGGCGGCGTGCGTGTGCGCTCGGGGCTTATGTGCACCCATGTCCCTGTCAGTGTGTACAGCTTTGCTCACATGTGAGCGGAAGAAGAGGAAGGAAAAAAAAAAAACAACTCCCACGTAGGAATATGTGCAGCCGCTGCCTGCAGCTGCTTTGTGGGTGTACACAACACACATGGAGGAACGTGGGGCAGGCGTCAGAGAGGACAGAAAAAGAGACAGGTGAATTGTGAGTCCCTGCTATGCTGCAAATAACGAGGAAGAGTCAACAGCCATGAGGATATGTGTGAATCTGCCATTTTGCCACAGACCGAAGCGGTGGGCTCACGCTGTGCGGAGAAGTGAGCGTTTCCTCCCCGATGGCTGCAAGACTTTACTCCGTGCCTCCAATACGAGCTGGCAGCAGCATCTTCACCGCTATTGATTTCCTTTCCTCCTCTATTTGGAAAAACATGGCTCACATGCCAGGAGGAGGCACCGCAACAAAATTAGACTACCGCTCTTCATAACGGCATTATTGAAATGCAACAGAAGACAAGAAGAGAGTTTGGGAACCAACCCAATTTAGAAAAAGAGAAGGCCCACAGGGGAGATCAATAGAAAAGCTCCAGCACGACACACGAAAAACAACGACTGGAAACCAGTCGAAGTGGCGGTAGAAGCTCAGGTGGAACACACATCACCTGCAGGTGCTGGAGAGCAGGCAGCATCCGCCTGGAGTTCTCTGGTTCATGGGATACTAGTTATCGACATGTTGATGCCGCGGGAGCGTCCAGCGGCAGCTGATACACTGGGGACGATCGAGGCAAAACAATCTCGAATCACCCTGTTGCAGCTGAATCTCACTCCCAGGTATCCAGCACGTTCTCTGCATCCTAAAAACTCACAAATGAGTTGCTGCGATGCTTGTTTTCATCAGAAATCAATATTAGAAATATATCACTTTTGCAAAGTCCGAGATTTTATGCTTAGGGTGTATCTGACTGCTTGTTAATACCCTCCCCCAAACTGTCCATGGTCTTTTTCTGGCTTGTAGTCAGACTGAGGGAACTGGAGTAGCTTCTTGAACCATTATATCACCAGATAAAGGCTTTATAGAAACAACTTGGAAAAAATAAAAGTAGTCCTATTCACATTTACTACACATTCATTGTGCAGTATGTCAGATGTGTGTATCTATATCAATCAAATTCCGAATCTAGCCCCCCTCTACAGCAAAAGCACTTAACGCCAAACTGCATGAACCACAAACAAAACCATAAACACAAAGGGAAAAAAAAAAGAACAATGTGAATGAGCGAATGTATTTGGCGTGAGTATTTCTGGGTCCACTTCCGTAGGCCCTATGCTGCTTCTCATCAGCGCTCCTCTAATGAGAGACAGAGTGTGGAAGAAGTCTGCACCTGGACACAATTAACCGGCTTTCACTGTCAATGACTCTCCAGGCTACAACCAGATCCCTCCCTGTACGCTGCTCTCTCTCCCCCCGTCTTTGTTTCCACACGCTCCGTTCTCTCATCAACATTTCTTCCTCTCTCCCACTTAATATTTGCGCTGCCTTCATCATCGATAATAGACCTGCAGGTGTTTCTTACAATCTTCATTATCTCGCTGTTGACGCTGTCTTTTGTTTTATGGCACTCCTGAAGTCTTCACAGTCTCCGAGGACATCGTAATTTCAAAACAGGATTTACCAGTCCTCGAAGATCCCGGGCAGGTGATGCATCCAGATTTAATTTTAGATAAGGGCTGATTACTCATGCTCTTAAAACCTGGGGACATGATTTCATTCTCCTTGGATAAAATTCATCCCAAAGTGTATGGTGCCTCCCCAAAGTCCACGTCCCGGATCTGTGGCAACTCTGGGAATCACATCTGAATCATATGCTGAGCCTCCACAAAACACCTTCTTTCAAAGTCATAAACAAGAACAATAAAGTCAGAAGTGGTAAACGCGAATGCAAAAACGCCGCTCAAACACCTTGGAAGTGAAACGGAAGGAGTGACAGAAAGAGAGACGTTAATTATACACCAGTTCTTTGGCTGTCAGAGTGAGAGAGAGCAGGGCCTCTCTGGTAGCTGATGTCACTAATCATGGGGTGTGACACAGCATGACACCCCGCTATCTCTATGCAACACACAGGCACACACACACACGCAGACACACACACACAGACACACACACACACACACACACAATTAGCGCTACAGCACACAATAACACAGTCTAAATTTGAATCTTAATAATCACTATAATAATTCTTCCGGGCTGAACAATGAAATGAGAAACGACTGTAGCATGAAATGTGTCTTTCAGTTAATGAAAGATAATTCTTTATGCACACGGACAGAATTTCCAAAATGAGAGTGTGTAATGCGGACAAGACAATAAATAACCGAGGCAACAATGTATCGGTGGGGTGGGGGTTACAAAGTAGGTAGGGGTTATCTTTCTCCACCAACTGCCATCTATCTATCTATCTATCTATCTATCTATCTATCTATCTATCTATCTATCTATCTATCTATCTATCTATCTATCTATCTATCTATCTATCTATCTGTCTATCTGTCTGTCTGTCTGTCTGTCTGTCTGTCTGTCTGTCTGTCTGTCTGTCTGTCTGTCTGTCTGTCTGTCTGTCTATCTATCTATCTATCTATCTATCTATCTATCTATCTATCTATCTATCTATCTATCTATCACAGCGTGACATTAAAAAAGGGAAAATACAACAGCAGAATACGAATGAGAATACAGATCGTACAGAAAACAGATGCAGGCGAAACAGGAAGGAAACCAGACACAAAAGGAGAAGATCTTAAAACGACACGGAAAAGCACCAAACCACAACAGGCTCATTTTGAGAGTGAGCATCAAGCAGTCAGACGGCTCTCATGTTCTCGTCTGCACCCACACCACATCCTCCTTTAATGTACTGTATCTCTGGAGTGGCAGCCGCTTTTTACTGCAGCCCTCACCTGAAGGCTCCAGGTCTGATGTGTGTGGATGAGCTATTATCATCACCATCATCGTCGCTTCTACTCGCCTACTGGGCTGAGCTTGCAGATCTCTGTGGGGGTGCCGGAGTACGAGAGTGCCTGCTAAACAATGAAGCTATAAATTCCATATCTACACAATAATCCATCTGGAAATGAGTTGTTTGACTGAGCTAAATAAGTTGAAGCATTCACAGCTGGCGGGTTGCACTGTTAATACAGCCACTACAGACTGTTCTTTCACAGTAAATGCCTGTGCTTTGGGAGCTGGCGGAGACTAAACCAGAGTTTAAAGAAGACAAGAGAGAGAGAGAAGCGAAGACTCATAAATTAACCTCCTCTCTAGCCTGGTAGTAGCTCTGTAAGGACTGCATTATTGAAATGGAGATGGAGGCGGCTTGTGGTCCAAATTTAGCCTGGCTTTTCAATTATGTTGAAACCTGGATTTTTTTGGGGTCCAATTTCTGATGTGCCATTCAAAATAGACATACTTAAGTACTAACTGACACTAGACCTGTGTTGTTTTCTTACTCTGAGTTATTTCCTCATGCAAACAGCAACAAGACAAAATAATATAAAATATATCTTTGTGTTGTTCAGTTCCCCTTGTATCCTATCAGCCATGCTGCTCTTTTTAACTACCTTTCGTACATGGAAACAATATGTACACACAGATGTAAATTAGCGTGAGAGGCACATGAAGGTGCGTCTTAATTAAGTGTTGTCTGCTCTCCCTAATTTGCATGACCTGATGAGCACCATTAAATCGACACAAGTTGGTCTTTTTTTAATTGCCTTGCGGCTTATGTAACAGAGGCCGTTTGTCCCGTGCTTCTTCCAGGGAAGACAGACTGCATGAGATTATGTTTTGGATCACTGCACTCCTTCGTAGCCCAGGCAGCGCTTTACTCCTCTACTGCCGGCAATATCTAAAGTCATCTCCTGTTTGCCTGGAGCTCCGCGTGAGATATACGACTCCCATGGAAATAAGGCTGAACAAATAAACATAGTTTATTCCTTTATTCGGTTACAAAAGCATGATGACTTCCTTCCAGGACACTTTGGTTAGAAAAGAAAGTTTATTTCCCAAAAGTCTGATTCTTAATAGTTGTACTCTGTTACATTTTTTTTAAACTCTGAACCCTTTTATTGACCATCGATAACACCCTTAAAAAAACAACAATGATGTCTCCATGTGAACAACCTCTGATGATTAGATTCCAGTAATAAAATACTGTGGAGGAAAAGGAAAAGCAACAAAGAAATTGTCAAATGGTGTTAAATTCCAAGCACTTAAAAAACACCAACAGGAAATCCTTTTTGAAAATTGCAACAAACTCAAATGAAATTAACTCAAAAACTGGCTTTTAAACAACATTAGCATCTACGGATTATTCAACATTGGTGTGTGTGTGTGTGTGTGTTTTATTTTTTACACTCTGCAAAGTGTATAACACTTTTCTGGCACCCCAGCTGTCATTTATAATACAAACATTGAGTCTCTTGTTTTTTTTTTTTTCTTTACAAATCTGTTATGGCATATAAAACATCTTTCCAAAGGTAAAGCCTCCACTGAAGAGCGCTGTGCTGTGTCCTAATTAATACAACATCAGCAAAAGAAGACGCATAGATGAGGAAAGAAAGGAAAAAAAGTACTCACGCATTAGGTAACTAATTCAGGTACACTGAGGCATGATTGGGAGAACAAACATTTTCACCGGGGAGGGGAGGGAGAGAAAAAAGCTTTTTATATACATAATAGGTGGAGATATGTATGGTTTCAGTAAACTCTATGACTGCCCATTTTTCTCATTCGGATGACGACGACAAGAGGTCATACACCTCGGATTTGGTTCCATGTGTTTTAAAGCAGAAACTCAGAGGAGGGAGAAAGAGAGAAAAAAAGAGAGAATAATGTGTGGATGGGTAGCCGTGGAGGCGGCCATGCCTTTGTGCAGGCGCCCGCTGTGAAGTGAAGGGTCAGCGGGAGTGCGTGGCATGTCGTCCCAGCCCGACCCCATGGCATCCTACGGCGGCAGCCGCGAATCCCGTTTTAAGCGGTGACCTTCGTGTCACCTCAAAGTGCAGTCACACCTCTGGACGCTCCGATACCAGCGCGTGAACATGTGGTGATGCCCAGTGCATTTCAGCAGCCTGTTTTTTCTCTCAGCCTGAAGCCTGCTCTCAAATCATTCAGATTTCTGCACTAATCTGTCCTGGAATAGCTGCATGGGTAAGAGCGATCACTGGCGTTGTTTCTGACTGTCGACAAATCTCAATAAAAGACCGAAACCGACTGACTTTACAAAGTAATAGCGGCCAGATTTGTAATTTATTCATTTGATTCAGTTATTAAAGACAATCATTCTGATGAACCACACTGTTGCACCAGCTGATGTCCTTGTTCGTTATTACAAACATGGGAACTGTGGCTTCTTTTGAGAAAATCCCACACAGACACCCTGCCACATGTAATCAACGCAATGCCAAAATTGTATCCCTTCTCTGCTGAGGAACAAATGCCTTATTTCATTCCCTTTTTTTCATCCAGATTTTTTTAAGTATCAATCGTTATACAAAACTCATCTTTTTTCGGTGCCATTGGACCTGCGCACGCACTCTGGAACACTCTGACATTTTCCGCTACAAATGTTGTTAATCCTCTGTATTTCACAGAAATGTGGAACACTGTTTTTATCCAGCCAATGCGCACCCACAACAGAAAAGTGAGAAGAGCCCAGACGGGCCTGGAAATACTGAAAGATCTCATGCGAAATAAAGCCAAACTTTTGGCAGAAATTCATGTGCTCATCTCAGCCCCTGCTGCTCATTGTGAGAGGTGGACTGAGAGAGCTGCTTTCCAGGGCCGCTGAGAGGTGAACCAACACGCCGTTGTTGTATCCTTTCATGGGATTTTTGCGAACAATGGGAGTAAAGTAAATCCTCAGGCCAGACTCCCCCTTAAAATTTCCCTTTGATTCACCGACATTTGCGATGCCACTATTGACAAACCGGGCCCGGAAATGCATCAGTCCATCACCAGCAGTTCTTCACAGTATTGAGATGTGCTCAGGTGGACTGGACTCTCTCTGGTCTCCCCTTGAAGGCCTTTGATGCCAGAGTCTCTGTCATCCCTGCCCTCTGCTGTCCGGGGCCTGCCACTCTGATTTCTGTTTACTTGACGTGATCTGAAAGGGAGAACTCCACCGTAACCTTGACTCGCAATAAACACGGGAGATGATAGTGACTGTGAGTCTGTCAGTCACACCGAGCTCCGCCGCTCCGCCTCCTTTCTGGGCAGCCGCAGCAGTGAGAGGAGGGCGGCTTTCCTCGCCCTCCCTCCCCTCCCCTCCCCTCCCCTCTGTCCCTTCACGAGTCTGGGCGCCATCTGCAGGGGATATGCCAACTCTCAATAAAGTGAGAGTGAACAGCCGCACTGCCCGTTTCATTTCAATTGAATACAGCCGGAAATACAAGACGGCAGGCAGCTCTTAGGACAGTTTGAGGAATATTTTCTGGAGATAATATGCGAGTTTGCTGATCTTTGCTCTTTGACACGTGCTGCAAACTGTTATTATATAGATGGATATGCTATGAATGTAACAACGGTAGAATACAGTGTAAGGTCACTCAGAACTGTACATAATATGTCAGTGTTTTCTATACTCTCTCTCCTCTTCCGCACAAGTCAAAGAGCGTTTCTGAATCTGCCCTCTTGACTTTTTCAGTTTTTAGTAAATATGAAAACTCTATATGTAACTGTTGGCCAAAAAATGACCCAGTAGCAACAAGTGTGTCATATCTGTGTGTATGTGTGTGCGTGTGTGTCTGTGTATGTGTGTGGATTTGTGTGAATGGTCATATGGCACAAAGACAAGGCATGATGTGTTAAATGAGGTGTAGCAGCAATGCATGTTCGTTGTAGCCCGGTCAGCCTGATTCAAGCAGCCTTCGCCTCCGGTCGAGCGGGAAATCAAATCGAACAGTTTTTCGACAAAGCTCTTTGCGCTATCACACCAGTGTAAACCGTTTTACTGGATCATAAAAACTGGCTATGCTACACACAGCACTTTGTCCCTCCGACATGGCGCGAAAATGTGGGGGGAAGTGAAAAGGAGACAGGAACGTCCTGTCAAACATCTGGTTTTGGGAGCTGGGGGGTTGGGCGGGTGGGTGGGATTGGGATCACAAGTAGTCCTGTCCTCCTCCTCCGCCATGTCTGTGCAAAGACACCATCTGTCAGCAAGCGTCTAGGTAGTACAGGGTCAGCAGTGGAGGTGAAGATATTGCACACGCAGACTAACGTCAACAGCTCCATCGAAATGGCACAGCGCAGGCGTCACACTGAAGAATAAAGTCTTTTTTTTTTCTTCTCCACATAAATGAGCAATGTAAAAAATTCGAAAAACGCCCCCCATTGACGGCTTCTTTATTGCAGCGCATTTGCCTTTCTTTCCCCTCCGACATCTCTTTCCCCCCACCCCACCCCCCAACGTCTGTTCATTTAAAAAAAAGTTGCGGGTCTCTGTTTCGTAGTTCGTACGGAGCGTTTGTTTCGTTTTCGAGAGTGCATTTTGGCAGTAAGTTAAGTCTTGTTCAAGTCGGGTGAGATCGCAGACAGCCAGGAGAATAGATGGGCCAAACCGGACAGCCATGATTTTTCGAGGTGTTTTTCTTTTTTTTTTTTTTCAAGTCTCGCGCTCCTCTCCTGCCCCTCCCCCCACCCACCCTGCCTGTTCCTCGCCGCCAGCACAGCCGCGTGGCACATCACATGCCGGAGGCGCCCAGTCCCATGCTGGCGGTGTGGCTCATGCAGGGCAGCGTCTGAACGGTTTTGGGGAAGTCGTGGCTGAGGATCCGTCCGTTCTCTCCTCCGCTCCCGTTGCCGCTCATCCTGGTCAGGGTGGAGCAGCGCATGGCGTCATTGATGGATTGCTGTCGAGAGACGGGAACACACACACACGTGTGCTGCTGTCAGACTGCATGCCAGCTTTCTGAGTAACACAGTTGTATTGTACTGTATCCTAATGAGAACAGAGAAAGATGGCGCGACAGTTAAAGCTAGCAGCGCACAGCATTACGAACAGTACAAGGTCTTTCAGCTCTGGACACGTCTGTACATGAGAGTTGTGCGACTACTCTGCTCTTCTTTATTACATGAATAAATGTGTGTAAGCAGCTGTTTCTGATGCTAAGTGAGTGTGGTGCTGGGGCGCCAAGAAACTCAGGAGCAGATTGAGTGTGTTTGGAGCTGCTTTTCACCCTCTTTATCCAGGCCTGCATGATTTTCGCTGGGTATTAGACCATGATGCTGGCCAGCGTACATCAATGTCCCAATTTGTAGCGGGAGGAAGGGAGTGAAGCGTGTGTACGGCAAGAAGGGAGGCTCTGAGGCTTCGCCCATCGCTTTAATAGCCCCATTCTCCAGTCTAGCGCAATAAAAGCTACCGTGCTCGAAAACTGACCTAATAATGTGTGATGCACATGTGCGCACGTATGCGCCTTTGTGCCTCTTCGGCGTCTGTCCGCATCCCCCTCCCTCCCCCGATTCTATAGCTGATTAAATTGGGCAAAGCGAGGGGCAATCTGGAGCAACCAGTGAGTGCTGCATGGGGACTGGAGATCTACGCCGACCTCTAATTGGAAACAGCGTTGTTGTTTCTTTCAAGCCAAACAGCATAAAGGCGCCGCCGGACTAATAGGCTTGCCTCCACTCTCATCAGCATACTGATCAGGTGCTTCGTCGTGGGCTGATTAAAACATGAGAGATTCGTGTAGAAGATTACTCCTCGTCTCGGCTGTGCCTCTATGTTTCTGTTTACATGAGGAGTACACCAGCGAAGTGGGGGGGGGCTTTGATGTTGGAAGGAATCAAACGAAAGCTGTGCGTAGTACATCGATCCACAACAAAGCAGACGTCGGACATCATAAAAAAACCCTCACATCTCCCAATAAAAGTATTAGCAGCAACAAGGCCGGACGATGAGACTTCTCAGCATACAACAGTTTGACTGTTTTAGGCCAAAGCGGTGATGGAACACATGTGAGCCGCACGGGGCCGGCCTTATGGGATACATATAAAGGATGTTCACCACAATGGGCCCTGCGTTTGCGAGACAGTCAGCAAAAAGAGAAGAAGGAGCAGGAAGGAGAATTTGCTCAGAGCGACAGAGGTAGATAGATGGACCACTGTGATTTAAATTGCCTTCATACCTGTGCTGCAAAGTGAAACCTCCTCATTTGTGACCGTGTGTAGCGAGGTAATTGTCATGAGAGTGAGGGATGTGGTGCGTCTGAAACGATGCTGAAATTAAACAGATGAATTGGACGAATCTTGGTTTGCATTCAGCATAACAGATAATTTTGTCATATCGATATCGATATCAGTGACAGCCATAGGTATTTT
The DNA here is from genome assembly GCA_029224185.1 of Karalla daura. Taxonomy (NCBI): domain Eukaryota; kingdom Metazoa; phylum Chordata; class Actinopteri; order Chaetodontiformes; family Leiognathidae; genus Karalla; species Karalla daura. Next base: position 14,288,191 of record CM055195.1, read on the forward strand.
AACTATGGGCCACAATGAATCTAAAGAAACAGGCATGAGGGCAATTTCAAAATCAAGTGATTCCACAGCACTGCAGGAGGTCAGCGAGGTAAAGACTGAGCGGCAGAGGCAGAGAGAGGTACAGGAGAGCGTTGGCACTGCGGTGGAAGCCGTGAGAGGGCCTACTGTGATCACGGTTAGATGGGCGGACGGGGGGTGAGGAGGCGGATGTCAGCATCAGCAGCATCATCAGCAGCATCATCAGCAGCATCATCATCATCATCATCATCATCATCATCACGGCTGGATCGCAGCAGTTTCCTACCCCGTGGCTGTGCTCTGCCCTTATATCTTAACAGTGTTGTTGGCGTACAGGCCGTAGCTCTGCAGCTCTGTGTAGGGGGCGCTAGCACCACTGTCTAAGGCTGAGCAGTGAAAGGCCTGAGCGGCTGAGGCGGCAGCAGCTCGCGCGGTGGACACCTTCATTCGACGCGACTCGGTCCGCGACTTGTAGCAGAACTCCACCAGCGCCACCAGCATGGCCAGGCCCAGGCCACCGATGAGGATGTAGAAGACCCCCGCCACATTGCTGAGGCTCAGAGCGCTCGTCTTATCCTGTGGGGAGGGGGAGGGAGGGAGAGAGAGGAGAGCAGAGCAGAGGGGTGAGAGGCGGCGATGGTGGCAGCGAACCAAAGCTCGAAAGCTTTACACGCACACATGGAACATACACCGAATCACACACATGGACTTAGAGACAAACACCCGCTTTACAAAACAAGAAGAGCAAAGACCCAAACATATTGTGTTAAAATAACACACACACACACACACACTTCTGACACACAAAGTAAAGACAAGTTGAGCACATGTAAACTACAAGAAATCAAGACACACACACATAAATCCACAGAAAAAACACAGACACAAGGATACATGAGAGGCCTGCCTCACAAAGGCTTTAGTGGGATCCCTTTGGATGTGCTAACGGCTAATGATGCAGTCTGCTGCAGTACTAACCCTGCCCCACCACACCGAGCTAAACTTGTTCATCTTGTATGATGCATTTAAAACAAGAAAGGAAGAAAAACAAATGTACAAGTTGTAATGCTGTGTGAAAGCTACACATAGAACAAACTGAATGTGACTAACTGCGAATTCTCTTTAACATATGCCCAATAGACAGTTGAATATAACTTGGTACTTTATGTGGAGTTGTGAGAATGTTCACTCAATCAGTCATTAATCTTCAAAGTTATACTAACTGTTTGCATTAGGCAGAACAAGGCAGAGTGAAGATAGTGCAAATCTGAGGATGTGTCTGCAGGTCCATAGGAATTTTCCGTCAGCACTTGGCACCATGCTTCACTGTGTGTATTGGTAAATCTCATGATGAATCCTTTGTAGTACGCCTGGTCTTCCCTGCTGGATGTAAACCAGGGCTCCTCGCTAACAGGCAGTACAGGTGGGTGTTTGGACGGGCCGTTAATAAAATCCACTGTTGCATGTTAATTGTGCCGAGATTGGTCGCGGCGCCTTGCTTTAATGCAGACTGCTGGACTCGTGCTCCATCAGTGCGGCAACGGGGGAATATGAGGCCACTTCATGATGACACTGCCATCTGAAGAAGATGTATTCTGACGGCGCCCTAATGACGAGCAGTGATCAGACGTTTTAATTTAAAAAAAGGAAGAATGTCTGCGGGCTGAAAATTAGCCCCCGTGATTTATTCAAGCTACATTTTGGTCACAGGCTTTTATCAAGCCTTTTCTTTCTTTCTTTCTTTCTTTCTTTCTTTTTTTTTAACTTAACCAATCATCCTCCCGCCGTGCTCCTGTCGGTATTAAACAGAAGCCGCGCTAATGCAACACTTGACCGCTCTGTGTTTTTCTTATATTTGTTCATCCTGTAATTTTCTCTTTATAATGGGAAAAAGACAAAACTATTTCTCTGCAAACCGTTTAAAGCGCGCTCGGCAAATGTCAGCCAAGTCATTGAGGTCTATTTTAAGAGACGCCGCATTGGCATTCTATCATATTTACTGGCTAGCTTTTTGTGATCCGGTCGAGTGTCTTTGACTTTCACATTGGCTCAAAGTTCCAAGATGGGATCATCACTTAAATCTCCCGTCATGCTAAATTCGTCATTCAGGGGGTCTAATGTAATTGGCTGTTCATTAGATGTCACGTCTCTGACTGCATTTGAATTCACTTTGTGAGGCAGGCCGCAGAAAACCAGGACAAACCTAGAATTTCAAACATTTTACACAACATCTATATCAGCCTCTCTAACATACATATTCAGTACTCCACACAACGTTTTGTGAGGGAAGGTCTACAGGTACAGTGCATTTACACCCCACGACACATTCATGCATTGCATTCATGCAACAACAGCACAAACAAGTCTTCAAGTTTGACATTGCTCAATATCATGGGTCATTGTTCTCTGTCGCACCTACTTTCATTTGTACCAATGTAGTCGGTAATAAAACGGCATCATTAGCCTTAAATCAGTCAGACTAAAGGGCTCTCATGGAACATTATGGTCTAACGCGTGTTGGTTCACATAAATCCGCATGGGGGAATAGCTAACAGAGATTAATGCAACGTGTCAGCTAAAGTCCTGTTGGGATGGTTTTCCTTTCATCACGCCTCTATTTCTATTTGAGCTGCTAGTTAACTCAGTGCAAATGGCACTTGTTTGCTTTGTGTGTTTTCACTTTAATTTGAATACAAAGTAATGTGCACTTGATCCACTATCGTCGCATGCGGTATTAAAAATGTGTGTCAAACTATGTGCCACACAAGGCCGAGAGTTTGCAGGTTTTTTTGCTCCAGACAAGACATCATGAGACCAGTGGTATTCTCACGGTGCTGTGTTCACAAAACTGTGTGCGTGTGTGTGTTTGCGTCAAAACTCCATACTTAAAAAGACAATTAAAAACAAGCGACAAGGGAAAAAGCTACTTATGAATGGTCTCAGTCCGTCACACAGCTAATAAGTGTTTAGAGTAATGAGTTGGAGTTGTTTTCACAGAGACTGGAAGTTTTTAAGCAGATGAGAAAATTGTCGCAAATAAATAGAATCCCACTTTCAGAGAGCTGACAACGGCTGGACGGATAAAAGACGCCGTGTTCATCCAAAAGCCTTTGTCGCCTGTGAAAGTCACAGGATGTAACTTAGATGGATGTAATAAAAATACACACTCGGAGTCACACGATCAGAGGTGTGAGAGTCACATGACTCTAGAAAAGATGGTTCTCCCAACGTTTGTGATTAGAATGCAGATCTCTTTAGCCTCTCTTTAACCTCTCTTTTTTGAGATAAGTGTACAGAAGCATATTCAAGTTGAGTGTCGCTCAAGAAGATGGATATGCTGAAAAAGGGGGGTCACTTCCGATCTGATTTTTGTAAAGATGAAATAAATGTGATTATGTGCTAACTAGAGAGCACTGAGGGTTCTTGTTGGTGCTATCTTGGGATTTGGCCATGTGTGACTGACCATTAATGACACTAAATCTCTCATTACGTGGGATTGGCAATGATTCATTAGCCGAGTTCAGAGCTCTCAGAAATAAGTTCTCACTTCGTCATACATTTCCTGGACACTAAGCCCATGGTGGCACATGGTTTGACACTCTAACACTGTCCTAATATATGAGCCAGAGAAAGAAAAAAAAAAGCCTGGAACGAGGCCAGCTGACATTTAAAACAGGTACAGAGGTACCCGGGGCTGAAGCAACAGTGGATAATATATTGTGAGGAGCAGAGACATTGTGTGAATCGTGGTCGATCCGGCTTGATTGATGGGCTTGCATCCATACATGCACAGTCTACAGTAAGAGCGCTGGGGGCCGGGGCCGTAATAAGGGCCAGAACGCAAAGGTTGTGAGTCGACGTGTTCATAAAGCCCCATCGAATTCCAGAGGCCTAACATCCTCATCTGTCTCCTCTGTGTCCGCCTAAGTTCCTTTTCCCTGCCTCATCTCCCCGCGAAGAGATATATTATCGCAAATTGCTCGCAGAATGATTCATATTCAACCTACAGTGCTGTCTTCAAGGTTATCATGACGCCTGATCTGCGCGTGTTTGAGGATTCGCACGATCCACTTGAAGAGGATTTATGCCACCTAGGTGCTAATTGTACTATATGTGCAGCAAACCACTGTAGCAATCCTTAGTAATCCAACACACAATATTTATGTACACGCTGGTAATGAACATTAAGTCTCTGACAACACAAGCGCATCAGTGAAAACAAACAGACGCCAGTGTACCACCAGGGTACTGGCCCGAATATAAGACGACGTCTCCTCTGGAAGTCGCATCACATTAGGAGATCTTCTTTTTCAATGTGGCTTGTGCAGGGTTTTTGCTTTGAGAATGAGCTTTAGTTACATATAGTGCTGCTGGGTGAGCTGTTTCCTCATTATACATCAAGCCAAAGGTTTACAGCACAGCTCTGTAACTTAGGAATGAAAAAAAAAGAAAAGCATAATAGTTTTGAAGTCATACAGTAAGCGATAAAATGCATTCCAGTGCATTTCCTACGGCCTGACCTACTCTAGTAATGTGAGCGGAACCCAGAGTGATTACATTAAGACATACATTATTACAATAGGACCTTTTTCTATTTGCACAACCATTACTCTATTCTTTGGTGTTCATCATGCACTCCTATATGGCCACAGTGTTGTTTAGCAGTTACACAGGCTCACTTTAATCTATTACTAATAGATTAAAGAGTGTGTTTTTCGAACGTGGCCTGCCCAGAACGAGGGCCATTTCCTATTTGACTAAAGTGCACTTAAAGTGACATCCTTCATTACCAACATATGAATCCACTGACCTCAATCTCTATTATGTTTTATCTCTAATGAAGTGTTTGTATTCATGAGTTTTATTTTCATAACATCCTGCTTGTAGGCAGACATTTCAAGTATGCGTATGCTTTTCCACCTTTTAAATTTGTGTAATTTGTGGAATGTGTTTGTATGCCGCGGTCGTCTTATGTTCGGGCCAATACAACGACACTGCTGGGGCCACACGGGGAGCATTGCTCAGTGGGCTGGACTTGGGGCTGGTCTGGGATCAGGGCTGGGGTTGTGCTGGGAGGTGCTGTGAGGTGACAGGTTTGGGTCGGGGACTAACCTTTCTTGCGGAGTCCTTGCTGCCACACTCCCCTTTATCGTACCACCATTTGTTTTTCAGTTTGTCTAAGACGGCTTGCTCATTGAGTTTCAACACCGCTAGGTTTACTGGGATTCTTCCAACCATAAGGAAATAACATAAATAACATATTATACCATGTTATTTTATGTTATTCATTCAGAAACACAGAGCAGCAATGACATTCACACGTTAATGCTTGAACTTGCTTATAGGTGAAAAAAATCAAATCAAATAAAAAGTATCACGTACACCACACACGTACACACACACACATATAAACAGCAGAAACATCATTAGAAACATCAGAGTCAAAGTGATATGCATTAATACTCCATCTAACTTGGTTGGCTCACTCCCTAGGGCATTAGATGTGTATTACTATATCACTTTGGGTAACCGGCAGACTGCCTCCCTGCACCTCGGCAACACAAAGTTAGCAATGAAAACTTAAACAATTCCATTGAATGTGCTCTTAAACGCAGCTGCTGTGACTGTCGCTCAGCTGCAAATCAGGAGAGACAACACAAAATGTGTTTTTTTTCTGTGGTTTTTCATATTCAGCCAGCGTTAGTCAAATAATAACCCATCCCTCTCTATTCCTCTGGCCTTTGCCATGGCGCAGAGACTAAGTGCTGCCAGAGTGATGGTGCAGCGTGGGCCTGCCGGTTACCCCCTCCCCCCCCCCCCCCCCCCCCCCCCCCCGCCCCCTTCCCCACCATGAAGCCCACACCGCCCACTCCCAGTGGTGGTGGTGTTACCCGCAGGGGTTAGCAAACTGGCTCTGACCTTGGAGTCCCCGCCCCCGCTGCCGCACTCTCCCTTGTCGTACCACCACTTGTTTTTCAATTTGTCCAAGAGGCCCTGCTCGTTCAGTTTTAACACTGCCAGGTTTACTGGGTTTCTTGAAAATAATATGAGATGATAGCCATTAGGAGACACTCTATGGGACAGATATAAAGAGATTGGTCGCATGGTAAGTTGGTGCTGGTGGTGATGGCAACATTGACTCCTAGAGACTCCTGCGTGTGTCTACTGGTATGAAGCAGGAGGGCCGTCTTCTGATGCAACATGCTAGCAGTTAGGACTGCAATGGGCTGAAATGCTGCGCGCCCATACGGGAGCAGAGTCAGGTTTTACCAAGCAGGGGCCTCAGAAGCAGACAGAGCAGCCACTATAAATGGAGATGCCTTGGATGTGGAAGTAAGTCTACAGATGGTAATTTCCTCTCGGCGGCGCGGGCATACAGATCGCTATGGTAACTAACTTATCAATATTCAACCCCATAACGGCATCCTGGCGAATAGGAGCCCAGGGTTGATTAATTTACAAACAGAGACAGAGACGTCTCAGCTGTCAGTTTAACTTGATTTCTGAAAACAGGCTGAGAGGAACCCGAGCCACCCGCATCCAAAGCATCTTCTGCAGGTTTGCTCTCTCTCTCTGGTCAGAGTGCGTGTGTATTTCCTATAGCTGACCGGCTGCGGACAACAACTCTCCCCTGTCCCCAAGTCACAGAGAGGCAGACACTCGAATCAGAATTTGCATGAGGAGAGTGCAGACTAGAGCCCGGAGCGCCTTGTCTCTTCTCTGAAATCACTGTCACTGTCAGCCGTGCAGCGACAATTTGGCTCGCCGACGCTCTGCCTCTCGCGCTGGCGGACTGAGAGAGCTTTTATCCGCAGCCTTAATTGTGCAACACAGCTGTAGGGAACACAGGTATCCTCAGAGCTGGTAAAACCTCTGAATTCTTTCTCAGCCCGCTGGAGACAGACAGAAAGAAAGAAATCAAAGAGTGAACATGGATGATCCAGAGACCTGCAGGTCATTGGTTAGTCGGGTCAGTCGCGTTTGATGCTGGTGGATGTCGGGCAGCGACTGCGCTGTGTGTGAGGTGGGATGGGGTAAATAGTCAGATGCACGTGGGGCAATGGCTGAGCGGGTTGTACGTGAAGGGAATGAAGCAGAGAGCACAGAATACAAACAGGGCATTTCAGAGATTCGTCATTAAGGGTAGTTTGAAGGCAGGTGGTTGGCGCATCCTGTAAAATAAAGTCAATTTTCATCTGTTTTCAAAGCGCTTCTTCAATTAAACCTGCACCGCAATGGTTGGCTTATTATATATATATATATATACATATATATATATATATATATTTTTTTTTTTTCTTTGTACATGCAGCAGAGATGTGAAGATCTGTCAGACAGCCTTTGGCACCTTAATGAGAGGACGTGGTTAATCTGATTAATCACTAAAATATTTCCTATTCTAGTTGTGCCTTTGCTGCAGGGAGCTCATTCCCATGCATAAAAGGTCCAATATTCTGCTCATTCAGGGTCGGAAGTCTACTGGAAATCATTTACATGCTTTGATGCTCTTACAGCGCATTACTTTCATCCATGGAGAGACTGCACCTGGACCGAACCCTCTGTCCGACTATGACAGAGCAGCGACCAGTGAACGCACAGAACAGTGAAGCTCTAATGTTTTTCAGCCTCTGGGTTGCAACAGTGACCGGGGTTCCCTGTAGCAAGGACACATATTAAAGAAGGAGAGCAGATCAGCTCTTATTCTAAGGAGATATTATGGATTTAGGAATCAAATTTGGAATAGTAGAGAAAGAAAAGCGGAATCAGCATTGTGCTGCAGGTGTGATTGAAGAGGACGCTTTGACTACACCGGGCACTCTCTCATGCCTGGTTCCACAGGAACAGCACAATTACTCAATTTCTACTTGAGCCATTAATGCATTTCATTCAAAATTTCCATCCCTTAACACGACACTTCCAGCCACGAGTGTCTGGAATCAGTTATCTGTTAATGAAACTCAGACATGTGTGAATGGCAACTTGAGAATAGCATTCATCACTGCTGGAGCCACAAAAGAGAGAGCGAGAGATAATGGGGACATCCTCTGCGATTCTACACCGCTACGTCGCTCTATCTGAGCGAACGCCCGGGGAGCAGGTTCGTTTTTACCTCCTGTCTCGTCAATAATACATTTACTTGCTGCGCCAAATGATAATATGATATTTTAGGGAAGTGAGACATAGGCAGCATTTTGCATCAGTGTGTTCTGACCTTTGGCTGTCAACCAAGGTGGAACCCCGAACGAGTCCTCAGCCAGTTTGAATGAAAGTCCCCCCCATATGGCTCCTTCAATTAAAACGAATGAGGCCCATTAGAGATAGATTAGAAGCTTCAGATGCCACCGGTCCCTCTGCTCTCTCGTTCTCTCGCTCTCTCTCTCTCTCTCTCTCCATTTACAAGAGTAATATGAATGGGAAGTTTGGTTAAGGTGTTAATGTGATGTGAAAAGACAGCTGCTGCTCTTGGACACCCATGGCAGAAAAGTATGAATAATCATTCATTAGGTCAATTATCACATTGAATGTGGAAAATATATGTTCATCTCTGCTGACTTCACATTCAAGGTGTGAGCCCTGGCGAAAGTGGAAAAGTAGCCATATGGGTTTGATCCTTTAAGCCGTAATCCCGCTTCAAGGGCCTCGTTGGTTTGTAAGAGGCTCATTTGCATTTTTCGTACACGTGTTTCTGTGTGTGTGTTCGAGGGGATGTCTCTGTCTGAGAGCAGACTGTGTGAGACGAGCCACCGGGAACGCTCGGGAAGCAGGTTTGGAATGTAATCAGACGGTAGCAGGAAGACATGTGTTGCTTAAGGAGGATGGAAAATCTCATAGTCCTACTTTACGCTCTCGCTAGTGCTCACAAGTCAGCTATGAAAAGCCTGGCTGCATACATACATATTTATACAGTACATATATACATACATTCATATGCAGGCACAAACAAAAGAGGGATGGGGAGGGTAAAGACAGTCACAGTGACATTGAGACTGTCTTTGAGACAGTGTGTAGGCTGCGAACACAGGATGGGAAATATTCAGTGATGGGTTGTAAAGTAATTCCATGCCTTTTGTGTATGTGATGAGGATGCATTCAAAGTGTGTTGAACAGATGCAAACAGTTCTCATGGGGGAAAAAAGATGCTCAGATAAATGCAAACCAAAAAGAAAAGACTAATCACTACAAGCAAATGGTGCAGGAGTCAGACTCGATGGACAAGTGGACAGGTGACAGATGATACACATGCAGCATCTCCAATAAAAGCCCTCAGGGAGAGGTGTGAGGGGGTGGATGGGGCTTTTATCCAGGCCACTCTGCAGTGGCAGGGCCTTACCTGAGGGGGGAGCCCTTGGGCGTGGCGATGCCATAACCTTTAGAGTCCAGGTTTCCTCCCACCTTCATAGTGTCACAGGGTTTCCTCTGCTCTATGTACTCATTCATGGTGGACTCCAGCAGGTAGGCGTACTTGCCCTTGGACTTCCTGACCCTCATCACGCCCTCGTCTGTGGTCTTGACGAACACGGATGGGTCGGCCGCCTTCATGTATGACCACATCTTCTCAAACACGGCGATCTTAGATCTCTGCCAGCCAGAAATGTTCACGATAAACAGAACAAGCATCAGTGTAAAAATCCTATTATCATACATTCTCTTGACCTGCTTTATCTAACAAACAAAAGTAACAATCAATAAGTCATCAGTACACATGCAGCTGACTTTCTTTTGACCAACTTTTCAGTGAATTGTCTAATTGTTTCGGCTCCAATACCCCTCTTGCGCTTTTATCTATTGTGAACAAGACGCATTTAATGTACTTACATCCCGTAATTACCTCTCTATAAAGTGATGAGTCCAACATTCCCCCACAAGATTCAACCCGGGGCGGATTAAGAGGAAAAGATGTCTGCATGTAATCCACTGTTACTGTCTATATTTGGATCTCATTCACATCAGCCTCATGGTTTCCCTCTCTCTCTCTTTTTCCTGACACTTGCTGAGCTGTATTAAGTCACTGATCATGCAAAGCCAACACGCCCTGCTGCTCCTGCTGCTCCGCATCAGAAGCACCCGGCGCGACCGTGATACGTCGCGGAGGTCGAACGTGTTTGGATCTCCGTCTCTCACCCGGAAGAACTCTTTGGTTGAGCCGGCATCCAGCGTTCCATAGGCGATCTCCGTCTGCTTGGCCAAATCCTCGGCACTCTCTATAGGAGACACCATCCTCTCCACTGTCAGGAAGGCAGCCAAGTTGGCAGTGTAGGATGAGATGATGATGAGGGTGAAGAACCACCAGACGCCTCCGACGATGCGGCCAGACAAGGAGCTAAAAGAGAGAGGAGGATAATAAATTAATGAAGAACCGCAGTGCATTTATGGAGGTATTAGTAGTAGGTGTGTGCATGTGTGTATGTGCGGTATAATTCCAATCCAAGCTGGTTAAGTCCATGTTTCACGTTTACCAGCAGAATCAATTGACTTGGGGAAAATCAATAGTATCTTTCTTCTCCATCCTGGCCAATTTTTCACACAATCAACATGAGCGATCTAACAACCCTGTGATCGTTCACGCCATCCAGACAGCCTACATTGCATCACACTGCCCGACCACTCGTAGTCTCTTTGCTCCACCATGCTTGGAGAGCTTAGCCCAATGTGCTAGGCAAAGATAACCACTTCCACAAAGGCCCGCTCGGTTTCCTGCTCGCCAAATTAATCTCACTTTAAGAAAGTTGCCAATATGTTTTCGTGGAACCACACACATTAATTGTTGGGGATTAATAGGCAGCGGAGAACACTTAGCCACTGGTCTAATTGCACTTAAAAAAAATACAGATAAAAAAAACAACAACTGGGTGATTTGCGAGCAAAATCCCCTGAGTCAAATCCCTCTTTTCCTCTCCCTCCCTCTCATTCTCACTCTCGGTGTCTCTTCACCTCAAGAGAAGCCAGCTCGCACAGCAACAGCAGAAATCATGTTGCGTTACATATTGGGTCCCCGACAAGCGCGGAGGCACAGTGCGGCGGAGCTTACGCAACGAAAATGACACAAATCTTAAACAAAAAAAAAGGCTTTCATGATTCACCTTTGTGCCGTCAAGCCAAATGGAGCGTGAACATGAAGGCGAGATTAAGTACGGGAGAGAGAGAAAAAAAAATAAAAAAACATAATCATTTAAGATGCTTTTCAGATGACGGGTGGATGATGAAAGAGCAGCCGGGGAGCGAGTGGAGAGCAAACACAGAATGGATGCCGAGCCTTTGAAAATCAGTTTGGAGAATGCAGAGCTGTCTGCAGGGTGTGTGTGTGTGTGTGTGTGTGTGTGTGTGTGTGTGTGTGTGTGTGTGTGTGTGTGTGTGTGTGTGTGTTTTGACTTGTTCACTGATCACTGTTCAAAAGGGGTGTGAGGAAGGTTAATCTTTTTTCTATGCAGTGAGCGAAGCAACATGCTTTCCTAAACACAACAGTGCATATTTAGCACTGCAGCACCCAAGACAGAGCGAGTAGCTTGTTCTCCCTGCGTCACAACTCGTCCATTTTAGCTCTGTTTATCTTTTTCATAATGTCCCGAGGTGGCTTCAGATCTTATTAAGGCACACATAAAACAATATAGAGAATACTGCACAATCTCATATAGACTCCTTCCTGGCATCCAACGATGTTTAAGTAAATGACTTTTATTAGATAGTGAACCAGTTGAGCGCCTTAACAAATATCAGGAGATTAACAGCCCACATGCTCACAGGAATGTAAAAAACAATGATGATGATGCTGAGATTGTTTTGAGGTTGACAAAGGATGTACAACAGTATAGAAGGGTTGATCTGTGGTTCGTATGAGATCAACATTGTTTAAAAATGTAATGCTGAAACTTAGTAGAAAGTAAGTTATAGAATAACTTACTACTTGGTCGTATTATCAGTTGGTTTAGTTCTCAGATGTGGTACCAGAATATTTCCTCATGAATTCCCATAGTCCATAGTCATGCATGAGGAAGAACAGCAGCAGATTTTTAGTTTTATTTCTTTCCACTGGTTAAATTGGAAGTATTTCTGGTCAAAATAAATCAAAAAATCAATTAATCAAGCAGCTGGGGGCATCTGCAAACGGTTTTTGCAGTCATCTGCAAAAACCGTTATTCATCTCTCCTGGCTTTGAGCCACAGGGTCACAATCAAAGCAGACAACGGAGCAGATTTTACCTGACCGTGAACACTGGGAATAGAGTGAGTGACAGTGAAACAGATCTCTGGGATTCTTCCTCATATCGGACAAGACCTTTCTGTAACCGTGAGCCCTGCTGAGACCGTGATGCCACTCATTACTTTAAACTCCATCTTGATGACTTCACATGTCTTTTGGTCTGACTGGAAGAAAAGAGGAAGACCAAGATCACCAAAGTCCTAAGACGCTAAAACCGGGCAATAACAGACACCACCTTATGTCAGGGCTGAAACACTGAGGCGAGTGAGGGAGGGAGAGAGAGAGCAAGAGAGAGAGAGAGAGAGACAGAGAGAGAGATGGCAGCGATGTAAAGTGAACTGGATAGTACCACCAGAGGCTGACAAACTCCTTAGCTCTGACTGCTGCTGGCCTCCAGAGATGGCAGTAAACAGCTGTCTAATCCTTCTCCTTCAATCGTCCTTTTTTCTTCCTCCCTTCCCTCTCTTTTCTCCTCCTACTCCTCTTCCTCCTCCACTTTCGTTTCATCTCCCCTCTCTGCATCCAGCCTGCGTGGCCGCTGTGCTCCCTGCCTGTCTTCTCCTGTGCTGGAGGGCAGGGGGGCCGCAGACAGTGGCTTGTTTTTGGGGCCAAAACAACAATGGCCTGCACCTTGGCACCGACACAGTCACATTCAAGTTTGCATTTTCACACACACACACACACACACACACACACACACACACACACACACACACACACACACACACTCACACACACACAGATGCAAAGATGAATAGTTTTCCTTCTCGAGGACAATGCGTGTGAGTTCTGTCTCTGTGTGCATGAGAACAACCAGGTCACCGTTGGCTCATGTTTGTACGTGTGTGTGTGGGTGTGTGCTGGTTCCTCCACAGGAACGGAGCAGAGCGACTGGCAAACACAGACCTGTTTGTCTCTGTTTGTTTCCTTTTGAACTCGCTTCCTTTGAGCCTCCTCTCCTGCTCCTCATACATTATTGCGGAGCCGCCAACCTCGATACCGTGGCAAAACATTAAGTAACTAAGCTGCCTTATTACGGTGAGGGAAATCATCCAGGCAGCACCGCAATTTCATAGTCTCGTTAAGGCAATGATTAATCAATTATTCACTCAGCCCCTTTCAGCGCATTACGAGGGAAAGCACCAGTCACGTTACAAAATCTGTTGTTCAATCATTAAGACATAGAAGTTCATGGGGAGGATTGTTTTGTTTGCATTGAGTTCTCAGACCTGTTGGGAAATCCCATGCTTCTTCTTATTTAAGACGCTTAAATCTAACTGTGACAGTGTAAGAAATGTAGAGCAAACATTTTATCTCACGTGTCAAACTTGCATTCATTTTATTTCGGGCCACTTGGGGGCAGCAGAACGAGCACCCCTGACATCACTTCCATTTTTTGCTGCGTTTACTTTTTATGATTATTGATTTCATATACATTGTGTAATTGCGAAAGGGTTACGGTTATGAGGATTTTAAACTTTCATTCATTTATTATTTTGACCATTTGGGGGAAGTAGACTCACCATCACTAATATGCTTTTTTTTGACGGCTTTCACCATTTTTGACAATTATTTTCTGTGCATTGAGCAAATTTAAAAATCTATCCATGCATCACTTCCCTTGGCTCAGACTTTGGTATTTGCAGACTTTTACACGATTCTCCAACTGCAACACTCACCTGCAAAGTGGCTTAATCTGTCTGTCTGCTGTTTGATGCCGGCCATGGAGTTCGGTCGTGTTGTTTTGATGAAAACTTTAGGTCACTGGAGTGACCCGGGCTCTCTGAGTAACATGAGCCAGATGAGGGGGCGATGTGAGTGGTGAGTCATGGAAACGAGCCCCATGCAGGAAAACAACCTCGGCGGCGTATGGGAGCAGGCTAAACGAGAGCAGAGAGAGCGAAGCTGTGGGCCGGGAGATGAAAACAAAGAGCTGGAAGACAACGAAACAGCATCGTAGAGCAGGTCGTATACATCGCGTCGTATGTGACGTGGCTGTACAGCCGAGAGCTGCTCACGCGCTACACAGCGACACTCCGTCAGGTGTCTTTTGACGGACAGCAAAACAAATTGGACAGTCTCTGTTTCTCTCTCTTCTCCGTCAGATCCAGATCCCCATCTCCCGCTATATGATCTCCACCCACAGCTCCCCGAGAATCTGCTGTAGCACTAAACTCTCATTAGAATTCCCCTGGCTGGCCCCCTCTATTCGATATGGTAATTAGCAATGACTAATGACTTTAGCAAGTGTAAAAAATGAGTCAGTAATGGCCACATTACAATGGATTAGGAATTACAGAGGTTTAAACAGGAAAGAAAATGGTCTCTAATTATGGTGTGATTCTAAAGCAAATCAAGGATAGAAAAGGAGTTTTCTGCAACACTGCTTTTTTGTTATTGTTGTTTTTTTGGGGGTTTTTTTTGCTCCCAAGCAGAACGTTCCTTGTGACTGGGCATCGTCTGGACGGAGGACGGAACTTGTTTTGTGCACGTCAGTGAGAAAGACAAAAGCGAGAGTGACAGAGGCTGGCGAAGTGAACCCTCCGAGGAGAAAAAAAAAGCGGCGGCGGGCGTGGGAGCAGAGAAAACCTGCAGACCCGGCGGGCAGAGATGAACGCGCACGGGCCGCAGACACAGATCACTGCGTGTGAAAAGGACGACACAGCTCCAGAAACTACTAAGTCACAGCAGAGCTGTGTTTATATCGAGACCACGTCCAGAAAGAGAAAGTGAGACTGTGTGTGTGTGTTTTTATCCGAGCTCGCATTAAGACATCCTCTAGACTCCAGAGGCTCAGCCAAACCAATACAAGCCAGAGAGGGTGAAGTAAACATCCTTTTCTCCAAAGTAAAAGCTGTTTTTTAAAGTGCTGCTCTACTAGTTACATCTGGACAGAAGAACCGCGCATGGCTACAGCATTACGAGTATCTGCACTCTCTACAAAACAGAGATAACCTGTTGCTGCTACAGCAAACTCTAATTACTGTACTCTGTATGTTCTTTTTACATTCTTAGCTGTATTCCTATTACGGCTGTGAAAACGAATTGACTAATTGATCAGTAATTGACAAACAAACTAACCTAATAATGAGTCAATTTAAGCAAGACATTTTTGAGAATGGTTTTAATAAATGAAGCCAGTCAATTATCTGATCTCAGCTTCTTAAATGTGAATATTTTCTGATTTCTTTCGTTCTTTGTGATGGAAATCATCAAGGTGAGGATAGATAAAGATTTAAAGACCTTATCTTCGCTGCATTATATTACAAACCAAAACAAGCGTAATCAACAGAATAATCGACTACAAAAATATTGTTTGTCTCGTGCTGTGTCCTCAGCTCTGCCCAGGCTGCTTGTGAACGTTACGGGCCGTAAAAACTTTCACTGGGCTCGATTCCCTACAGCGTTCTCAGTGAAAAGCTGCGTGTTAAAATTCATGCATGCCACCGTGTGCATGTCAGGATAATTAACCAGGATTAACTATTTATAAACACGTTTACCTTTTAATGCAGCGCTGCCACCATATAGGTCAGACGAAGGAAGGCATACACACACACACACACACACACACACACACACACACAAAAAGGCCATTTCGAGGGTGCAGACGTGACAAATGGGTTTGATGTGTAAAGCACAGCGCTTTTAGTGCCCACCTGGCACCAGAAAAGTGACAGCGGAGACTTTCTGACTCTGCACTTGTCTGACGTCCTGCAGCGCTTTTCGATGCTCCCCCAGCTCAATATTGCCAAATGTGACCCTGGGGGATGACGGCGCGTAACAGACCAATACTGTTGCTAAAAGTGGCGGGTTTCTCCGGATCCTGTTTGCTCGGCCGCTCTCGTGCCTTTTGTTTTGACAGCTCCGCGATTGTGTATACTTTCAGAGGGCTTTCATCTTCCAAGGCCAAAATAACATGCGCTTAATGCGGGGAGGGGGAAAAAAAAAAGATTTATTAAAACATCTCTCTCTCCCCTCTCTCTCTCTCCTTTCCTCTAAAGGTCAGCATTACCATGCCATTGAGTTGAAAAGAGAACATTATGATAATGCCTGCAGCAGCCCTACCGAAATCCCCTTATTATACCAATCCTCGTATTGACAAAAGCATGAGGATTGAAAATGCTATGAAATTGTTTTACGTGCATTTGCTTCATTAAGAGGCGTCTGAGCCGAGCTTTCGCAACACACGCCTTCTCTGAGTGATGCTGCGCGGAAACACAACAATCGAGTACCCCCCCTCCAGCCTTCCTCATTTCAATTTTTTTTTTATTTCGCTGAATGATATCATGGATGCTGCCTTTTTGCCTCGTGTAACCTGAGATAAGTCAGCGCCGGCGAGCTGTGAGAGCGCTGTGCTACGCGCCCACACACATACGCATAGCCTCTTAGTCACTCCGGCTAGAAACCCAGGAGTCCAAACACAGATACATCACAACTGCTCCGCTCTGCCGGGGATCAATACCGCGTCGAAAAGCGCTAAAAGAGAAAAACGCGCCGGAATCCGACAGCACCTCGACGCGGACGGACAGACAGCGCCTTCGTGTGCGTTCACGTGCCGTTTCACGCCTCGGATGCGAAGCTGCATTGCTCCGACGGAAGAAAAAAAAAAAATCTGTGTCTCTTTACGGTTGCCATGGCAGCACGGTCCGCACTCCAAACAGTACAGCTGAACTGAGAGAGACTTTAGTCATCTCACTCCTCCTCCTCCTCCTCCTCCTCCTCCTCCAGCTTACTGTCTCTCTCTCTCTCTCTCTCTCTATACGGGCTACCACCTCTATCGTAGGACAGAACGGTCATTACAGAGTGAAAGCTCTTATTATGGCTTCTCTTAGGTAACAACCCACCACACACACACACACACACACACGCACACACACACACACACACACACAGGGCTGAGTGATAAGCCTCTGGGCGTCATGCTGCACATCGTTCCGCTCAGACTATCAGTAATGTTTACTTTGGTCCAGGTAGATTTCCCATGTGGCCTGTGCCTGGTGTATAATGCATGTTTGCTGGAAAGACATTCGCACATTGTCACAGCTTGATTACAGTGGAAGCTCCCTCCGCTCCCGCCGGAAACATACGTGCGCCCGCGTGACTGCGATTTATATGCAGATTTGACGGAGTGTACGTCCCTGAGGGGAAGGTGTCGTTGTCTGTGTACAAACTGTGTTACCCCAGTGAGATGCTTCGAGTGTGTGTGTGTGTGTGGGGGGGGGGTGTGTGCGCGCATGAATGTGTGCCACATGACTTTCTTCATGCATGTATGATCAAAAGTCGCTTTCATGCGATTGCCAGATAAATAAAACATAAGCAATTCCGTGAACTAAACTGAACCCGCTCTTTGTGAATAAATTATATATTTTCTTTCCCTACCAAGTCTTCCCCAACCGCTTTAACGGCAACTCGCCACCTCGACAATTACGTAACTCGCTGGTCTGCAACTTAATTTTGCGTTGTTAACGATGATAACGACGACAGGGATGCGAGGCCTTAACTAGCTGAACCCTGCGCGGTAATAATGATTCCCTTGATCGCGAGTGCTCGTTTGGCTCCTCCCTGAGGGTTTGATTAGCGAGTGAACGGCATCTTACGCCGTATCATACAACACGCAAGACGCTTTGCGAGGACATCTAAAGAGCACTGTGTAAATGCGAGATGACAAAGCTGATTAAAACAGCTCAGATGGGAGACGACACACGTGCTTGACCCTGATTTCACATATCTCGGTACATACTGTAAACGCAATGGCAACAAGTCCCATGTTTTTCAGCTTTGGCACTCTATGGTGGTTCTGTTTCCCGCTGAGTGCGTCATGGAAATGAAGCTGAATACTTAGTGGAGGAACAGACTCTCTGACAGCGGACACTGTGTTGCTTTTATGCATCCGGCTTCCATTATGAGCCGGGACTAGCGCAGCTCCAAGCAGAGGCAGGTCTGAAAGCTCGACATGGAGCTGAAGGACACTCTGACATCTAACACAATCAGCTCTTAAAACAACTTGTGTTCAGAGCAGAGTGACCGCAAGCTGTGACTGTAACTTTGGTGGAAAATGGCGGAAGCTCCATTCTGAACTAAAATTATAATAATTAGCGACCGAAAGTTACATGAGTTGGATCTTTTTTACCCACTTTTTCTTTGTCTTTGTCTCTTAGAGTAATTGGCCATTTGCAGGGCCTCACCTTGGTTAAGCTCCACCTGGCCAGCTGTCCATTCTGGCAACAATAACTGGAATTAGTTAAAAAGATACAAGATTAACATCCTTGAAGGTTACTGCGAGTCAGGTAGAAGATGTTTAACAAGGACATAGCTTTGTGTAATGCCATGTGCGTGGTATGTGTCAGTTGTCATCTCACATACTCTTTCAAAATGTTTTCATTTAAAATATTAGAAGGCCACAGAGAAAACAAAAATGATTTCAACCAAAAATGATGTTATCCTGTCAAGGCTTTATGTTTTGTCCCCATATTGAATAAACTATTAGAACTACAGTACCATTCATCTCAATCCTGGGTTGTCAACATTGGTTGAATCTAGTTTAGGTCATTTTTTAAAGACAGTCATCTCAAACTATAAAATCTGTTAAGTAGATAAGATACAGTTAATGCTGGTAAGCCTGTTTGCAGACTGGTGATTTTTTTCCCCCCGACATGCTGCAAAATTTAGAAAAAGCAGAGCTTGACAGGCTGCTGTGCCTGGTTACGGTTGCTAAGACATGATTGGACAATTGTTGTTCAGCTTGAAGTCCTGCCAGAAATGAATTTCTAAATATGTATATGTGGAGGCTAGTGAAGTATTTTGCCCTCTCCACTTTAGAGCTTCAAAGGGGAAAACAAGCATCACTTTATGACAAAAAAAAACTTCTGACCCTCCCTGGATACCATAATACACCGCATACTCCATCCATTATTGAATGATTCTGACCGCCAGGCTGAGAAATTGCTGTTGTGGCGGGCAGAGTGTGAGTGGCAGAGCTGATTTATTTCAGTCTACAATCATGTAATGGGAGCAACACAAGTGCTGAGGAGCGGAGACAACACCACAGGGCCACACACACACACACACACACACACACACACACACACACACACACACACAGACATCAGAGACGCACACACACAGACATCAGACATGCACACACACAGATATCAGACACAGACATAAACATCTCAAAACACATTAACTGGCGGAAAATCACGCACCCACAGCCTCACCTCCAGCCTCACATGGAAATTGAGAAACAAGTTCAAATCCGCAAGGTCAAGACAGGTCGTGCTGCTGCTATTCCTCCAGTCTGTACTGTCTCCCTTCAGCCTAATCTCTCCATGTACTGACTTGCTGGAGTTTGTATTCAAAGAGGACCTGGAGAGGTTCAATGCAGTATTCACCCCTCTTCTTTGGTAGTAACATAGAACCTATGGAACACTGGTTTCACCAGAAAAGCCACAAAAGCAATTTTTGCACGCCCCTTTTTTACAAGATCTGCAGAGAACAGTGAACCTGAACACTGTGGCAATACAGCTGTAGCATGCGTACACGTCGACATATGTTTGAGCCAGAATCAGAGGAGGAATTGAATATTGAGGAAGGAGCATGTGCACTGAAATTTCATTAGAAACTTCACCAAACTGCTACCTCACAGTCCCACACATATCACATTCTGCCTCTGTCCAGTTTGGCTTATTTTTGAACTGCCATTCATTCAATGTTTGTGTATCTGTATATTAATGGACGTGTGCTACATTATAGCCGGGGAAATTGACGGCGGTCATTCTTTTTCTTTCTTGCAGCCTTTAACTGAAACTCCTCATACATGCAGCTTTTAATAAACAGCAAAGATTAGAATTAGCTCGTTCTCGTTCAAGTCCTGCAGCTGCCTCACGGTCTAAGTATTCCACTGGTGCCTCCTCCCTGCGATAGTCCCATTAGGTTTGGCAATATAAACAAGGAAATAAAAGTATGAATAAATGCAGCAAATGGCACTGAATGGGCTCTGGTATCCCCAACAGGGGAGCAACAGCTGTGGCCTCGTAACTCCAGGCCCCGTTCTGATCTGGCTCTGAGACTTTGCAGAGGGGTTAAGTATCGTTTCCTGGGAGAACACACACAATTACACACGAAGCTGGTGCATATAATGTGCAGATGCTGCAATGTTAAATTCACGTGAATCAAGTGATGCTTGTCTTCCTCGCTCCTGGTGGTGCTGTGACCGTGACTCATTAATACTATATATCATCCATGTGAGCTCTGAGTCTACCACATCAAATCAAAATATTTATTAGGGTGTGTTTGAGGGGAGCTTGTTGGCCATGCCGGAGCCCAATCAGTGCAAAACTTTGCAATTTTCTCCACTTAGTAACGAGTGTGCCAGTTTTTGAGAGTTGAAACATCCCAGGCCACTCAAAAAATACATTTCAAAAATAGCTTCAGAAAACTAATAATCTCTACAAATTCGATGTTTCTTGCACCTCCGGTGCCAAGGACCGTTGGCTGTGACGCTCTCTGCGCTCTGGCCCTAATTAATCCAGGCAAAAGCATATTATTATTTTAATATTACACAACACAGGATCCAAGTCTAAGGCTTGTGAACATGGCTCAAATTCAGTCTGGGTTTTGATCAGTGTTCTGTCTCTGATCCCACACTGTGCGTGTACTGCAAGATGCCAGAGCTGCACAAACGTGCACGTTGTTATCCCAAAGAAAAAATAGTAAAGCGAGAAGGCCACAGTTTGTGTATGTGGCTGTTTGGCACAGGTTGGTGTTCCAGGAGAAACAAGGAGCACAGGAAGGCATGAGATGAGAGGGCATGAGCCACACATGATCAATTCTTTATCACAATCCCCAGAAGAGGCAGAGATCTATAAAGGATGAAGAGCAGAGCGGGCTGAAAGGAGGTGATCGAGGGGAAGTGCATGGGTGGATGGATAGATGGATGGATGGGTGGATGGATGGATGGATGGATGGAGTGGTCTGGGGGAGGTGGAGCGGGAGGGGAACTCTCAGAGTCCACCTGTCTGCAGAGATAAACACAGGGAGGGCCCAACAGCACGGACTGGGGCTTATGGGAGGGCCTGACTGACAGTACTGACATTTAGAAAGAGCACAGTAAACAAGGTCTCCCAGAGAATAAATAGCAGGGGGAGCAGGCTAGCTAACACACACACACACACACACACACACACACACACACACACACACACACACACACACACAGATTAGTACTGTACACATTATTGCACGGACATCAATGCATGGATACATGCCTACCATGAAGGCATACACAGACGCACACGCACACACACATACACACACACACACATCTCCCTGCAAACACTGATGCAGACGGGCAGCAGATAGAGGCAGAGGCACTAAGTGCTCGCTTTTGATGGAAGCGGTCCCAGCACACACAGGCAGGCGGCGAGGGTTGCACGCCTCCTGATTAATCCAAGACAGAGCCAGCGTCACTCCTCTGCGTTTTGTCTCAAATTAAGGACTCGACGACACGATTTCAACAGTCGAACCTCTAGAACAGCCTGTCCTTGTCTGGTTTAAGAGTTCACAAGCATCTGTTGAGAAAAATGTCAATTAGTAACAGGATGTCATTTATGTGCATGATTTCATTCTCTGTCATTATTAGTTTTTGGAACATGACACTGACAGACTGTGTTAGAGCTACTACAATACAAGTAACTGCATGACTAATGGGTGCAAAATGAACACTGGTTTAATAATAACTAGAATTATGAAAAGTGAGCAGATTATCCTCGGTATCTCTTGCCCTCACCTTATCGAATCAGGATAATGTGTTTCAAGGGTCCCGTTTAAAAGTCTTATCTGTTTGATTGAGTTTCATTTCAAAATCTGTCAGTTTGCTGCTATCGCCTCCACAGTGTCACTTTTTCTGAAACTAGTGTAGTGTCCGATGTGATCCAGATCTGATCTTTTTTGTGTAAAGCTAAACTATCTAAACTAAAACACAGACACATGACATCAGACACGTATCTGAACTTTTGAAATGTGACCACAGTGTGGAGAGTAGTGCGACAGGAGTCAGAATTTGATGCGACTTTGACATAAGACTTTGTTCACGTCTGGCTGCAACTGCACGTCCATACGGTCCTCATTACAGAGGCAGCAGCTACTGCTCCACTCAAGACCATGATCACACACACAATGCAGCTGTTCAGCTCTCAAATCAGGGCCTTGATGCTTTCACACAGACACAGGTCACATTTTAAACAGTCCCCCTGATCTGATCTGAAGAATAATGTAATTCAGCACTAAAGCGGAGTGGAAACATAGTCCGTGAAGCTCAAGGATCACTACCAGGCTAAGCCCAGTTCACACTTTCTAATGATGATGCTAACAACTAACTACTAGCCACTGCTGTGGAACCAAACAACACTGAAACTTGTTGATTATCCAAAGAAAGATTATAGATGCTGCGTAACTGACTTGAGATCTTGGGATGATTAGACCAAGATGAAGAACAGACAATGAATGGTTAACAGACTATTGAGTGAACTCAGTTTACTCAGATTAATATTTCATGAAACAAATAATCATTTTATTTGGCTGGCTGCTAAAAAAAATGTCGCACATTTTTCAAATGGTAAAATGTCATGTAATATGTTTGTTTTGTGAAGTGAAAACTTGACCTAACAGTGTATTTTTTAAAGAGTTGTCTAATTGCATACGAATGGTTTAACAGAAAGAAGTGGTAAAAAAAGCGTATTTTAGAATAATTAAAACACTCAGCTCCACAAAAGAACAAAAACATTGTCCTCAGACAAAAATGGGCTTCAAGAGATGTCCCTGCAACAGCAAGCAACAGCTTTGCGTCCTTTCACATCTAGACGAACGTTTAAGGAGACACAAGAGCGCGCCGTGCTAACTAGAGCAACTGGGTCACCTAAATTTTCAAGGGGGAAGATGTCTCCTTCAGGGCAGCATTCAACGGGGTGAAACATTCACTGTGTTGGTTTTCAAGACGAGGCGAGCAGAAACGGCCGTGCCCGTCGCCACCCCGCGGACCACTGCACGCGCTCCCCACCTGCCGGGGACACCGGCGCCTCGCCAGCGTCACAGGAAGGAGACAGAGTCACCTTGGAAGGACGCTGTGAGAAAAGGAAGATATTTGACTCAAGTCCTCGGAGGATATGAGCCCTTAAAGCTGTCACCTTCACTGAAGACACTCGGAGCGGCTTCCAGCTCTACCTGAAACCTATTTAAATGGGAACACGTAATAGAACAAACACGCGTCTGCGACTCTCCAATGTGGGTTACGTCTCCCAAAATACTTGGAGCGAGGAGCCGTTCCTGTTAACAGGACAATAAAACGGCATTTTTCTTTTCGTACCACGTCTATATCTGTCGGTTAATGGAACCTCGGGCCAGCAGTTGTGTTGCACGTTTTACAACCGATGATGAAATACAATAAGTCTTTTTCAACAGACTATTTTACGGTCAGAGGTGGCATGGGGACTGAATCGCTGCAGGTGCTGGAACA
Source organism: Karalla daura (assembly GCA_029224185.1). NCBI lineage: Eukaryota > Metazoa > Chordata > Actinopteri > Chaetodontiformes > Leiognathidae > Karalla > Karalla daura. The sequence continues at coordinate 14,311,919 of CM055195.1, forward strand.
ATCTGTTTTGTCCTCTTTAACTGTCAGTGAAAGGTCTTGCATCAGCAGACTGCTTTCTCTAGCCTCCCCCAAGCAAAACAAATGCAAATCCTGTGCAAATATGCATGGACCCATGTGTGGTCAAGCCCACATGCAGAGTCCTGCACACAGATCCATACACACACACACACACACACACACATATATACACAAAACAACTGTGCACAGAGAGATAAACCGCAGGGAACAGACAGCATGCGGATGCATGGTGACATTCTCTCCGCCTCTGTAAGGCGTAAAAGGAAAATCAATAGTTATTGCAGATGCATTTGCTTGCTGTAAGAGGGGACCGCTCGGGACAATGGGCTTCATCCTGCATGAAGCGAGGCAGAGTCTCCGGGCAGAAAAATGGTAAATGTCAGGTGGAGACCCGTGGGAGGAAAGGATCCGGTACCTACACCGTGTACGGCCCAACACCTATGCGCCGCACACGGGGCAGAGAGGGGCAGAGATTTTCACCCCTCTGATATTTGTATAGGAGAGTGGGGGGGGGCAGCAAAGTGAAAATACATTTCGTAAATGTCACAAGACGGCAGCCGAGATAAAAACGTGTTAGTGTTGCACAGCGCGGTAATTTCTTTAACCTTCAGCAACTCAATCAGGGAAGGCCGAGCGAGCGGCGCTGCCATTTCTGGGTAACGTCCCTCTAAACGAATGATCGGGTTCAGACCTGGGAGCCGCTCTCCTGCCGCTGCCGGCCACCCCTCCGCTGACTGCAGTTTGTTCGGCCGCATTACACCAACACGTGTTGTGTCTTATCTGGTGCTCGATGTATCCGGCCGCGTTTGGTTTATTTTTCTCAGGCGTTATCTCTGAGATAATCAGTGTATGACACAGCGTAATAGAGCAGAGGGAAACACGCAGATTCAGAAAATTACATTAAGAAATTCAGCAGTCACGCAACACGATGCCCTAAATACTCAGGGATATATAATCTTCTGAAGGACCATCCAGAGTGTCTAGATGCCATGTCATTTCTGGGGCAGTGAATATTGAATTTTTTTTTTTATTAAGAACCACCTTTTGTCCTCTGATTGGCAACATGTCATTTATTTCCATTGCCTTGGAATGAGGGCAGGCATCTTCGAGAGGGGTAGTTAAAACTGAGGTTATTGAAAGCCGAGGCGAGTAAGAGAAATTGATTGCTTTTTCCTTTTGCCTTTTGTATAAACCAGTATTTAGAGCTCGACACTGACAAGAATTAGAAGAGAAGGTCACCACCAACTAATGATGTTCACAACTCCATGCTTCTACAGTTTTGGGCAGGTTCAAGTAATAAGATAAAATGTGTTCATTGGAGAGTTTACAAGTGCTGCTGGGTATTTTTTATTATCTGAACAGAGTTTTCCCAGTTGTTTTTCAGTCTTCATGTTGGCCTAAGATGATCTCACATTTGGCTCCAGCTCCATATTTACACCAGGAAGATATCTTGATGACCAAGCTGATTCCTTGAATCTCACACTATTACCTCTATGTTCTGTCAATGGTTTGGCAAAACATACAGCCATACCACCATCCCCCCTCACAGTGTGGCTGCTACTATGGGTCAAAATTTCACAATCAGTGCATCCCTAGCTGCTACAGTATGGATGCATTACACATACATGCTCCACTCTCCACCCCGCACATATGTACAGTATAATACATACGTAGTTTAATGTTTAAAGAGACAAGGAACTCTGTGTCTGTCCATGACCTAACCTGTCTCTCCTGGTTCAGAGCTTACAGTGGCAATACTGACATTATCTTCTCATCTCCTCCCGCTAGTCCCTCTGGAAAGCTCAGAAAGTCGACCTCCGTGTCTCTAATTTCAGACACTTAATGAGATTTTTAATTGGTGACCTTTTGAGAATGGTTTCATGCCACAGCTCCTGAGAGCACTCGAGGGGAGACAACACATACCACTCAATACTCACCAGGATCCTTCAACCTTCATCTACCAGGGGTCTGCTATTTACTCAAACCGCACAGATAAACTGATTATTCGATTGCTAGCCTGACAGATTAAAAAATGTTAACAGTGGAAAAACCTATTGACGTCATGTTCTCCTACTCTTCAGAGTTTGTTGAATGTTTTCACCACCGCAGGAAGCATCTCGACAGTGGAGAGCGATAATGCAACACTCTGCAACAGCACAACACCACAAACTCTCTTCCTCTGCCGCTCTTTATCAAACTTTTATCACTGCTCTTGTGATGGGCAAAGTCACCGACTGAGTGAGTTGAGCGATGCAGCATGGCGAGTGCCCGTCCGGCAGACAGGCATGTTCTGCGCGTTGCAGGCGGCACTTAAGAGTGTGTGCCTCTCGACAAAATGTGAGCTCCTTACCGTGGTGAGATATCGCAGCCCTGCTGCATGAAAGCCCCCAGGGAGAACCACAGGGAGTTGAAGATGCCGAACTCGTTGGTCTGCTCGGGGCTCTGCTGGTTGGCGTTCTGCTGCTGGGCCGCCGCCTGGCCCTGCTGCACGCCGTTAGTGGCCGAGGCCTGGGTGGGGGTCTGAGGCTCCGCCCCCTCCTCGTAGTCCTCGGCATGCCACTCGTACGGGCTGAAGCGGCTGACGAGGAACAGCACCACGCTGACGCCGATGTAGGCGAACACTATGCACATCCAGATCTCGTAGGCCAGCGGGTCCAGGAAGGAGAACACGCCCGGTTTGGATTTGGTGGGTTTCTTGATCATGATGGAGATGCCCAGCGACATGAAGGGCTTGGAGAAGTCAATGACCTCTTCGCGCACCAGGGTGATGGTCAGTGGAGCCACGGCCACGTCGGCTTTCTGCCAGAGCAACACAAAGAAGAGTCCAGCATCAGTGACCTGTCCATTGATTCATGGTCCTCAAAGTGTTTAGACAGAAAGGTCAGGATTAGTGTTGCACGATCATTATTGACATTGACCATTATCAGCTGATGTCGAACAAAAATTATGTCACAGCCGCAGTTTTTTTTTTTGCAGATAACTCACTTAATTACCCAACATTACATTAATACATGGTTGCAGAAATTTGATGTGATATTTCAAATATGAAATTTCTTTTTCCACTCATTTGCTGTTCTACAAAGTTTCACTGGTGGTAGTAGAGGGTAAACAATAATCAACTGATCTGTAATGTGTGAGTTATTGGGATTGGGTTTGCTATTGGGATGTTGTTCTTAAGTCGCAACTACTTCTCATTTACTAACAGGTAATAAATGAGGAATAGCTGCAACTTTAGAATAACGTCCCAATAGCAAACACAAGCTAATAACTCATACTTAACAAGTCATTAGTAAGTAATTCCCTAATAGCTTGTTCGTAATCTATTACTAATTCACGAGATATAGCAATAAATCATTAACACACAGTTAAGTCATTTATAACTTGTTAACTAACAGCTTGTAAGTTATCTATTAACTTTATATAAGCATTGTTATAAATCCTTAACAAACGGTTAACAAACACTTAACAAGTCATTAATAACTCAATAATTAGCAGCTTACTAATGACCTATAGACGGGTTTTAACAGATAGTTATTTTAAAGTGTTAGCCAATAAAGCTGCTGCAGTTGACACTCAAGCTAATGCTAATACTACAGTGAGCAAGAAGCTGTCTGAAGCTGGGGCACTTTTTTTTTTTCATTCTGTAAAACCAGTGATGTCTGTTACATTATTTTAAGTCACAGGCAGACCTGTGATGTTACATTCATCTCCTCCCACGACATCCTTCTTTAGCTCGGGTGTGTCTCTGTTACTGGTTTGGTTTAGAAGACGCAAGAAGTCAGCAGTTATCGGCTGCTACTCAGATGGTAACCACGGTAACCATGTAGCCACAACATAGCACTCTCACATATGGCTGTTGATGTTTAACCCCATTCTGTGTCTGCAGCGTCTTTGAAATGATCCCACATCATAAATGTTGTGACATTTTGAGAGCACGTCATCATGTCACCGTTGATACAGGATACACCTCACACATATCTAACACCTGTCGTCTACTCACCCCGTATACCAGCTCTCCCACCATTCCATTCCACATCTTGGTTTCTGGGTCTCTGGCTCCGTACTTGCCATCGGTGACAATCTTCAGTTTGTACTGATAGCCCACGTGCTTGGCTATCTCCGCAGCCAGCTCCACAATGTAGCCCTCGTACTTTTCATTCCCAGAGAGCTGCTCGTGGTTCTTCTTCAGCATCACATACGGAGACTCCTGTTGTGTGTCGAGAAACACGCAATGAATTTCGGTTCTGCTTTGCTTTCAGTTACATCAGGCATCAAAACTAACATCGGCATATACTTAATGAAATAATCATGAATTTAACTGCTGTGCATAATCATCGGATGCTAATATATTATATCGTTCCTTGGCACTATTTATTGTGAGTAAGTAGGAAACTTTTACAGCAGGACGGTTTATGAAGCTAATTAAGTCAAAGGCAGCATTACGGCCGTTAATAAAGCTTTCGCATGTAGTTAAGTTTTATACTACTATTTGAAATTTGGGATGGGATGTTGTGAGTACATTTTATAATCTGTGCGATTCATCGCACATCTTTTCATCCATTGTTCATCACAGATGGGAAAAAAAAGTGCCATGCTTAAAACACAATTGTTGCCATGAGAGGTCTGAAAGAACAGATCATTATGTGAAATTACAAGGCATTATGGCTGCTTTGTTCCTTCAAGGTGTGGTGTGTAATTGAAACACAAAAGGTGCCTGAGTACGATCATTACGACAGCATTGTTGCGTTGAAAGGGCTGCTGATAACATTATTAAACCAGAGAAGACTCCGGATCAGAGATAAAGAAGCATCCATGCATGCGTCCCTGTGTGCGTGTGCGTGTGTGTGTGTGTGTGCGTGTGTATGTTGAGCGAGACGGTCGACTACACACTGCTGACCTCTGCTCTGGGGCCATGCAGTTTTTCTCGTTATATCATATGACAGCCCACACTGATTGGCTGTCCAGAGAAATTACAGCTGACATGGCACCTGGGGCTCCACATTTACTTTGAGGAAAACGTATTTCATATAGAATCCCGGTCAACTCGCTCTGCAGTTGTCCACCAGCACTCGGTGCACTCCTCAATTCCCACAAGTTGTTATGTGTGGCTGCTTTCAGCTAAGGCGCTGCTGAGCTGAGCAAATCCTGCCATCACATTTCAGCAGGGTCTGGAGACTGGGAGGGGGGGGTGGAGGAGGCGAGCCGGCTTCCTCTGTGTGTTACAGTTATCTGGGTTCTCCTGCTCTTTATGGTTGAGGTGAAGGTAATCATTGTTACACATGGAAAGCCAGGGACCCGCTGGTGGAGACACAGCACCCCTGGGAGAAGGCGGCGAGGAAAGCTCTGGCATGCGGCACCTCGACCGCTTGGACGTGTCAGAAAAAGACAGGGACACATGTGTGTGGGTCTAAACACATACACACATACACACACACACAGATGCGGGCCCAGCTGCACACAGACATGGAGCAGCGTACAGCGTACGGCCCTCCAGGACTCTGTCTCATCGACCTCCACTAGTTCTGCTGGGATCTGCCATCACTCAGCCATGTCAAATGTAATACAGACACAAGCACGAACATGATTCAGACGCTCATTAGGTGTAAATATGCATACGCACAGAAAAAGTAAACAAACTGAAACTAAATGGGCAGGAATTAATGTGCGGGATTAGTTTTATTATTCACCTATTTTAGTGGACCAAATGAACCTCAAATGAACATCAAAGGAATTTGGGAATATTGTATTACACAACCTGCTCTCGCATGCTCCCATTTCTTCTTGAAAGCCCATTAAATATCTCTATCTTATTTTTATAGCAGGCAGTCCATAAAACTCCTCGCACGGTAAAACTAAATCCTAAAATTCCAGTCTAGTCCCTGTTTTACGGTAAAGCCACGATGGTGGAGACACCGAGCGCACAATTAAAGGAGTTGTGCTTCGTTCCTCTGGATCTCCAGTTAACCCAGGGTCTGGTGTGTATGCCCAGACCGGGACAGCAGGGACGCACACTTACAATGACTAAACCACACACTCCCCCTGAGCAACAAATCAGCGAGCGCAGAAGTTATAAGGTGTAAAAACTCCACCGCTCCCCCTCAGCCCAATAACTGTTCACACCTTATCTCTGCTCTTAGGTTCCAAGACTGAGAACCAATTTATCTTCCTAGAAAAGGGGACACTGATAGGAGATTATGTCAGAGAGAGTTATTTTAGGTCCGCACTCTTGGGAGACTGCAACCTTCGGGTTTAAATGAGGATTTTCACTTATTTTTTTTTAATTAGATGCCAACTTGAAGTTTTGCCAACTACGTCCAAAGCCCCCACCTTTCTGTGCGCCGCTTCATCAGCACCACCTGTCGCTCTGCGCTAAATCCAACCCGATCCATTTTAAATTGGATTTTTTTCTTACGTCTTAAAAGAAAATGTTGTTTAAAAGCCGCCGTCCGCTTTTACCTATCAGCTATCTTTTAACTGGTTTCCAGCCACTCACCCATTAATTGCAGCTATTTAAAACTTCTCTGCCCATTTGCTATCTGCTTCCTTCTGCGATTCATTATGGGCAGCAGATAATTTCAGCTATTTTTTTGCCTAAATTACTCGATCTTCCGCATTTTCAAATTGCACAGGATTTCTTGCATCAGGACTTGTGCACTGAGAAAATATTGGCACATCTTCGGATATTCATACATTATTCAGACCCGATCACTCACACTGCTGGTTCTATGCACAAACCAGATAAATGCAAAAGCTCCCAAGTTTGCAACTTATCGGCTATGTTTTCCTAACAGTTTCTTAAGTTCAATCAACTGCGTTAGCCAAATGATTTCATTTGCTCAACTGCAGGGTTTTATTTGGATTAAAAGACTTTTTATTGCACCAGGTTAGCACCAATTTGTCGACACTTCGACAATTTGTTCCTTCTGGTGGTTAACAGGGTTCCCATCAGAGATTTCCTGTATCTTAATTACACCTGAGATGCTGATGTGAGCGTTTTTTTTTCCCACTCTGGTGCTTCTATTTACACTCTGCTTGATCACATGCTACAGGGAACCTGACTGAAAGCTTCCCTCTTTAGAAAAATTGAACAGCTGACTTATTCTTTTCTCTTCTTCTTCCTTCGTTCCTTCCTTCTTCCTTCCTTCCTTCCTTCCTTTTCTCTTCTTCTTCCTACTCTACATTGTCTCTCAGCTCCTCTACCAATCCTTCATCTAAAGAGTAAATTTGTAGTTGAAGTCCCCTTTCCCTTGACAGTGGACATCATCATCTGCACACACACACATACATACACCCTGCTAGACCTGTGCAAGTCCTTAAGTCAAGTTTTTATATTTTCTGTGTTTTGTTTTGTTGTTTTTCTTATATATTTTAGCTACATACTGAACCAATATATTGGCTACAAGCAAATTACATGGTGGCAGTCATAATAGTCATTCCCACTTGAAACACTAGAGAAGAAGGCTCCAGGCATCTACAGACATCTCACTATTCTGAGATTACATTTTCAAGATTCTGACTATGAGAACATCTTGTACTTGCCGGGATAAACTATCATCGCCCCTGTATTCCCCTCCGCTGTGAGTCAGCTTGGTATTATCGACTGCAACATCTCTCTGTTTTTTGAACGGATGTCATGACAACCTGGCTGGACAACTCTTTCCTGGCCCTGTTGTCAGACCCTCACAGAGGAGAGCGGCTCCGGCTCTGATATGTAGGCCAGGGCACTCAGAACAATGTGGCCGACCGGGGCTGAACACCCTGATGGCGACACCTGAGCCAAAAGAGGAACAACGGATGATTGACACTTCACAGCCTCGGAAATGAGTGCTCTTGTCTTCTGAACACGTCGTAAACACGTACAATGAGACAAAGTGTATGAGCAAGACTAGAAAAAAAAACATCTGGTCTGGCACAAATGAAGTGAGTCCAGTTTTTGACAGACTCGGGTCAGACAGGCTGGAATAAAGGTGCCACGGGGAGGACTGAACTCTTAGGAACTCTATCACAAAAGAAAATGAAAACCCTATCTCTCTTTGTCTCTCCCAAGCCAGCATCCACTCCTCACACAAATCCCTCCAGCTCTCAGTAGTGCATCTACTCACCAGGATGGTGGTCACGATGTAGGTCCGGTTCTGCAGACCGTAGGTCTCGTTGCTGCCCCTCATGAAGCTGGCCGTAGTCACATACTTCTCATCCTCGTTCCAGTAGCCAACCTAGAAACAGGCAGGAAACCAAGCCAGGGTCCGTGTTTACTTCATAAACGTTAATTCTGTTTGTAAACTTCCTTAAAATAACGCAAACGCTCTATCATGTAAATAGTGTAGAGACATACTCTATAGAGACCATCTCCAGTCCTCAGGCTGAATAATATGTGGAATACTTTATAAGTCACTATTCAATTTGTTTAACATTTGATAACACATTCCTTATCTCATTAATCGTAATTGCAAAAAAAAGACAAATAAAGCCAACATTGTTTCCGTGCTGTCTGCCCTCAAAATTATTTCCATTATGAGATTTTCCTGATGTTTCTTGTCAGCCAGCAGCTGCTTTTCTTTTGCTTTCTGTTGAAGTCTGCTTCCTATTATTTCATCCCAATGAATAGTGACACAGCAGATTAGAAAAAAAAATGTTGTTCATTTCACATGCAAAATGGAAATAACTGGGGATAATCAGGATTTTAGAAATTAAAATAACACAGTCTGATTGTTTTTTTCCTGCTGATTGATTATCAGATCACTTGAAAGCCACCCTGCCACATTGGTGTATGTCGGATTAGTCAGTTAAATGTGTCTTGTTTACAACAACTTCATAGTCCTAAATTGTCTCTTCAAGTGTAAAGCAAATGAGATGTCTAATGGTTTGACAAACATGGGCCCATAACATTGTGTGAGCACCTAACATGAGCCACAGGCTTATTTGGATGATAAGCTCTACTTTATGTATACAACTGTCCCAAGTATTCTGGTTCCCTCCCACATTCAGAAAACATGCATATTTAGGTCGATATGAGGCTGTATACCCTGAGTCCTGTGACACCATTAGGATCAGTGTGGGTGGGATATTGGACGTATGGATGGAAGCCTGAAGGAAACCTCTCAAACAAGGCACCTGAACAAGAATCGAAGCCTCGAGCAACAGACGTACCTTCTTGGGTCCAGAGGGCGCCAGCTCCATGACGCTGACGGTGTAGTTGGTCCTACGGCCTTTCTCATTGAACTGAATGTGACCGGTCAATCCATCAATACGGACCTGTAATGGGAGGGAGCGGGTCGCAGATATCCCATAAGTAACTCCAGGACTCGCCTGGCAGATTGGTAAATAATGGCGGCGGAGCGTGTCACTCAGTGTAGTCCATTTGCATGTCACGTTCACACGCAACGCATGTTAAGTGCAGCCTGCATGTGTTTGGATAGCATTCATTTGCCAGTGTCCACAGTGTCCCGGGTCTCCATGGACGTGAATGACAGACGGTATGCATGTATGCGTACAGTGGCGGTGTGTTTGTCTTGGCCGTGTGATGGAGTTAATTGAGCGAACGCGGCTTCAATCTCCAGTCTATCCGCAGGCAGATGGCAGGAGTGACTCTGAGCAGGCCTCTGCACAGCCGCTCCGTAGACAGAGCCTCGGGCTGCACACGCACACACACAGTCATACGCACACTCACTCAAATGCAATTACATTTGTGCCACCGCAAATACAGAACACTCGTGCATTTATCGTGGCGGTATATTTAATGCAAATGGCAATGCAGGATCGCCAGATGCAAAACACATTTGACTTTTAATTTGGGACATAATTGCCTGCGTTTCCACAGCATCTATTTTTAAAAACACAAACGGCGAAAGATATCTCAGCTACTTGTCCTTGTTCCTCGACACGGATGATTTCGCATGCCCGCCCGTCCGCCTGTCTCACATCCCGTCCGGCATTCCTCCTTCCATTGCCAAATATTACATTTCTAAACTCAATTGCCGATGTCATATTTCATGACGATCACGGCTGAGTGTTATTGCCCGCAGGTTTTGTTTACTAGCCGTGATGTCACATTTGATACTGAAGAGCTCTCCCGCGACTTAATGTGAACTTTACGCGACAGAATGAGACCTAATCTGTTCAGCCAGCTCCGGCTCAGGAGCTGTTAGCCGATGTGCCACTCACGATTTTTGCGCGGGTGCGCGTGTGTGTGTGTGGGGTCTACGGGCGTACGTGTGGCGGGGCACCGACCTGCTGCAGGGCTCTCTGGATGTCTATGCCCTGTCCCCAGGGAGCGGGCGGGTTGGCAAGGCACTCTCCAGCGTTGCCCCTGCGAGAGATGTCTATCCTCTGTCGCCTTAAATTCTGGAAGGCCGTGGACATGACTTTCACCCCGTCATATGTTAGAGCGCCTGTGTACTAAAGGGAGAGAGAGAGACAGAGAGAGATAGAGAAAGAGAGAGAGAGAGAGGAGAAGATTCAAACAGATCCAACCTAATAAAAACTGATGAGGGTCATGGCCGAGGAGTCAGTGAAAACAACATCTCAGAATCAACAGCACTTCAAGTTGCTGGCAAATCATCCAGATTTGGTTTAACGTCTAACTGCCCTATAAAATGTTGGCATTTAGATTCAATAGTCTCTCAGCTGGTTGGACAGATGTTTGCATTGGAAATCAATGATTATCTGATTGGAGAATTCCCCTGATCGGGCTCACCAATCCGCGACAGGATCAAAGGCTTTCTTTCACCAAATTTAATAGAAACCCCCGTCATAACTTTCTGCAATATGCTGCCGACAGCCACAAACAATCCAAGAGACATGGGAAATAACAGTCTGTGATTGCTAACCACGATCTAACACAGACTATCATGAATAACATGATTTAGTCGAGGTTACTTTAAACCTGGCACAGGAGCTCCAACACATCCTGTGCTGATTCACACCCTCCTGTATGAATGCTTCTTGTGAAGAGAGGAAATATGAGATGAAAAAAAAAGAGTCGTACTTTGAGTCCAGTCTTGGGCATTTTGGAGTCCTTGTTGTCGAACTCCAGCCACTGCTGGACGACTCGGCTGACGCTGGGCTCAGAGTTGTTGACGAGCTGGAAGCCGGTGATGTTCGCCCCACCTTTCCGCAGATCTGTCAGGTCGATGTCCAGGAAGCCCTGAGACAGGAGGTGGACAGGCAGAGAGGTGAGCCGAGACATGCTGGAAGGAAGGGGAGATTTATGTAGCGCACAAGTAAATAAAATCAGGATTTCATTCACACACACCGTGCCTAATCAGCACAGCAGATTCATTTCTGTTATATGTGGATATCTCATTTTGCATGACTAGAGTTTCAATTTTGGTGCCTACAAAATCTTTAAAGCATCACAAACAATGACACTGATGATCACAATGATTTTATTAAGATAGGATTCCCATTGTTATCTATGGGTGTGAACCATATATTTATATATGAGAACTGATGGACTGTCCTGATCCTAGGACTCTCTCTGTGAGAATGGTGCTAAAGGTGATTAGGGGCTGTTTTAAGTGATCTCAAGCCAAACAGGCAGGAAACCAGCAGATTAGTGGGCACCTGCCATTAGAGGGTAAATCATCTGACCATGCGGCACTGCTCCATCATCAAAAGTGAAAGGGTTAATGGTATATTGGAAATGATAGAACCTCCTTTTTCACTTAGAGAGGTTAGCTCGTTGAGCTGAATTCATCCGTCTTTCCGGAGGGGCCTAAACGTTGAAGAGAAAATGTTGAAGTGAAAGAAAAAAAAAACCCTCATTTCATGGCAGAAACATTCTGGAGCTAATCTCTGATAGACTGAATCCTCATAGGCTACTGTTAACAATGGTGGGATCAAAACCTTATAGGCTACTGTGAACAATTCAAGGGATGCCTCGGGCAGAGTAGAATGGAGAAAGAAGCGATTTACTGTAATGGTATCTCCCTACTTGTATTTCCTCCCCCTTGACTATTATGTGGAGATGGCTGTTTTTCAGCCGAGTGGCGAGGCAGAGAGGAGCCGAGGCAGAGCGGGTCTCTCAGCAGGCTTCCTGTCAGCGTGGGGACGAGAGGGAGGACGGTGAGGCAGACGAGGGACGGGGAGCGGGTGGGAGTGGAGACAGAGTAGGCGGAGGGGGGGTGTGGGACGGCGCGTTTGTCTGTGATTTGTCTGAGGTTCCAGAGCAAACTTTTGACTGATGAGAAGAAAAGGTGTCTCTCTGCATCCGCCTGACAACACACACCTCCCTCTCCTCTGCTCTACATGTTTGTTTCCTGTCATTCCAGGAGTCATCTCTCTCCCTCTCTCTCTCTCTCTCTATCTCTACCTCTCTCTCTCTCTCTCTCTCTCGAGCACGTCGCTTGTTTACTTTCTCTGATCGTCATACGGAGCACAGTGGAGACAAATGTCCACATTTCACTGTTGAGCAGACAGGCTTGTGTCTTTCTTCTGCTCCATGTATGAGCTAATGCAGTGCAGCGAGCTGAAGAGGTTACTATAGAAACTAGCCTTTGCGAGCACTGGACGTGGAGGGGGGGTGCTTCCGACAGATATTTTAACACGTTCTCCTCTCAATCACACTATACTGACTCACACACACACACTCGCACAAACAGATGCACATTTCTGTATACGTAGTTGAGGAACCTAACTAAAAAGGTGCAATAACACAAGAAGTTTTATTTTCTCTATTTTTTTTTCTTTTTCTAGTGCTTAGCTTTTAATGAAGCTATTATGAATGACTGTGACCACTTTGCGTATCAGCTGTTATTAAGGTCTAAGCCTTATCACCGAAAATTAAATCTGGCAAACGGGCCAGACAAGAGAGATTGAGCCAATCTAAAAGTCCAGCAGTGAGAAATTGTTCAAGCCAGCGGCTGCATATTAATGCTGTTATTACTACGGCTTCTGCTGATGTCAATTTTCTCTTCATTTGGCTGCATTTAGTGCGTCTGAAGCGGTGCTGTAGGGGTCTACATACCATTTGCTCTGCGAAAATGGCAGCAGACACGGCGAGCTAATGGATTTAAGCTTCCACACACTGGCTGCTTGACCTTTTTCTGTCACTGTGCGTCTACATAGATTCCTGTCTCCGACTGTCACAGGGTCCCCCCTTGTGCTTTACGGCTGGTCTGCCGCTGTGCCGCCAGCTCTGCGGCTCTGACAGCGCAGTCGAGGAATATATGATGCAGCTCAGGAGGAAAATGGGACAAAAGAACGAACGATAGAAGACACACAGCCTGGTAGTTCCCAGACAAACTATTTGTAACATGCAAATCTATTAAACTGGCCATTAAGCCTGAAATCTTGCTGAAATCCTCTTTTAATGGCAGCAGAAATTCAACAACGCACAGTATGGATGTGTGCATACGGCCTTGTGGAGAAACGGCAGAAAGAGATGCAGAGAGGTTGAAAGCATCGATGTGAATACAACCTCTTACCAGGTTAGCCAGGATGTAGTGGTAGCTCTTTGCGTTCTTGCCTTGTTCAACAATCTGGAAGACAAGGTCAGAGAAGAGGGATGTGTGGTTACAACTATGTTGAGAGAGAGAGAGAGAGAGAGAGAGAGAGTGAGAGAGAGGTTTTGACAGTGTCTCAGCAGTACACCTTGTACAGAGCTACAGCATATAGTACATGACCTTGTGTTGAACAGACAGAAAGAAGAAGCACGGGAAGTCAGACACGAGCCACCGAATACTGAGCTTTCAAAAGCTTTCAGTAAAAATGTGGCCAAATTTCAACGTTACAGCTTTGATACCAACAAAAAAAGTCACACATATAAATAAAGATCGGTAGACTGTCTGCCCTGTATTAATACGAAATTGTCTCCACAGTTAGGGGTGGTTACTGAGTTTCACTGAGACAGAGGACATGTACTCCTAAGAATTCAACACAAAAACACACACACATCCACACACAAACACAGCTGAAATTACATGAATTCCCCTGCTCAAGAACAGCAGCTCCATACATGAGGTCACTTAAATGTCATGATTACGATGAAGTAACCACGAATCAAACAAAATCATGGCTCCAAACAACTCAAAATGAGGATTAAAATTATAGGTATTATTCCAAAGTACGCACACAGGAAGTACTGTCAGAGTAGCCGCATGCAATATACTCCATTTCACATCCCCTCTTGACTTTTTATGTACCATAAGTGGTGCAATCAGTCAGCAATTTGTAAATGTAATCCTAGCACGTCTTGTCCTTTTCTTTGCTTGCACACTCCTCCCTCTGGTCTAATCTGGTTCCATCTTTGCTCCCTGGAGAGCTCCGATTTGATCTTTGATCCGATATCTAAATAACTTACACTATTCCTGCTTCCCGGGGCTCCAGCATGGTCTAACAATATCATCAAATAATGAAGTTTGTCGAGGGCTGAGCTGTGCCACACGCCCCTCTCCCTCTCCCACGCTCCATCTCTCTCTCTCCCTCTCTCTCTCTCCTTCTGACTGCAGGCGTCACAGGTCGGCCGAGCACCAGGGGTCAGCGTGCCGCGGTGAGAGGTGTGGTGTAGTGCCAGCGCTGCTTTATTTATAAATGAAATGAGACATCTGAACGCAGGGAAGGTGTTAGATTAACTAAAAATCACCCTGGTGGCGCTCACACACACACACACACACACACACACAAACTGTCAAGTTCTATACTCGAATAAAGAGCAGATTGTACTCTACAACAAATATATGTGTGTGTCATCATAGCATACTGTGCACTCACAGAAAAAAAGAAAAAAAAATGAAGAGTGGGCTGCACTTATTCTCAGCCATGCATCCAATTAACATCCTCAGTGCGGCGGATAAGAGTCTGCTCAGGCTCCGTGCACGGCTTCCCACATTTTTCACTCCTCTTCCCCTCTCCGAGCGTTTCTCCCTCGCCGACACTTCGGGTGTGTAGTCGTTTGTTTGTGTGTTATGTGTGGGTCTAATGATGCTGTAGGTCATGACAGAAGGTGGCATTTGTTATTAATGGTGACCCCAGCACAAGGCGGGCCCTGCGGCCGAGCCCCGGGCAAGGAAAAACTAGAGGGAAGGAGGAGACACACACACACACACACACTCACCAGCACTGACACCAATACACCCGACACCGGGGGAAAGCGCACACAGCGCCACAGCGGACCGTCAGATGGAAATGTTGTGGATGTGAGCAGCTTTTTAATTATACATGCAAATTTGAGGAGTCATTCAGAGTTCAGCCCCAGGAGAACGGGTCACTTTTTTGTCTCTTTGTTTAGAAAAACACACTCTGAAACGATTTCCAGATACATCCTCTGTCACGGCAAATGTTCTCCGAGGAGAAGATTCAAACACTCAAACGTTCATTCAGCCTGCAAAAAACCAGACGTCAGCCTCAGCATGCTGCCTGTGACTTTATCGGGAGGGAATCAGTGTACTGTGGCAGATGAATGAGGCCAACGCGGGAGCTGGTTTTAAAGGATAAAAAAAAAGGGCGATGAGTGTGCGTCTGTGTGTGTGCGTGTGTGCATGCGTTTGCCATTGTTTGGGTGCGCGGGCCGGGCCAGTGTGGAGGCAGGGAGCAGATGTGGGTGATTGATGGTGGCCGTCTGAATGGAGAACTTCTCAGGCTCAGCTCCTGTAAACTGGTGAGAACTGATGCAATAAGCTTAACTGAAGACACGGGGCCATCAATAACGCTCAGACGGAGCAGCCGCGGTCTGCACATACAGATGGGGACCGTGCCACAGTGTGTCTTTTCAACATCATTAAAGAGCAGGTGTGGGTGTGGGTGTGTGTGGGTGTGTTTTTTTGTTTTTTTCTGAACAACGAAGCTCTGGAAAGACAAACCGTGGTAAAAAAAATGTGGCGGAAAACAAATAGATCACGCATGTGACGTTAATAAGCAAAACAAAAATAAACATGACGAATGTGTGGATTTTTTTCTTTCCGGGCATATTATAGAACTGGCCCCAGGTGTGTATAAACATTATTTATCGACTGCTGTCAAGATTTCCAAGCTTACGTGAGCTTTTTGTTGCAGACATCTTGACCTGTCACAGCAGGAACAAAAAGGTTAAATTAAATTACTTTAGAATTAAATGTTCATGGTGGATAAGAAGCCTGTGAGCACAGCACTTGTTATCAGAAAGCAATTTCAATTTCATGACAGAATCTCTTCTGTCTGCAAAAGGTCAATAATACAGTACAACAACAGTGGCTGCATTCTTTTCTTTTTTTTTTTCAGTTTTGAAAAGAAAAAGATGATCAAACGATCACTTCGTGTTCTTTATCCCTGGCCGGAGATTGACATCTGTCACAGAGGCAGCTTTGTTCCCATACAGCATGCTGCTGCAGTTAGTCCTCGTATTTTATTGTAAGTATTATTAAGGAAAAATATAAGATCAGACTCCTCTTATATGTTTCCAGGGCGGCCACTGGGCAGAGCAGCATGTATGCTATAAAAACGCTGTGACGAGCAAATTGCTTTTCCATTTCTAAAACAGGAGTGCAGTTTCAGCTATTATTTATCATTAACGCTATTTTTTATGCCGCGCTGGTCCTTAATTGTTCGCGTAGGGTCTGAACCATTAATTTTGTGCGTCTGGTAGTTGGTAACTGATATATTACATGCCAGTGACTGCTGACGTTATCTTGCTGGAGGCGACTGAAGTTCTGCTGTTCCTCCCCTGACTCACTGCTTAATGTGTATTCGGCATTAAAGTGGATTTATTTAGCATTGTTTTGACAATAAGAGTCAACAGTGTGTTTGTGTGTGTGTGAGTGTGAGAGAAGAGTTAAGCGGGAGCACAAATCATGGGTGTATGTTGTTATTAAGGGTTTATAACCAATGATAGTTATGTCATCGCATGCTCAACATATTGTTGCTTCTCAGGCTAATTAGCCAGACACGACAATGTTTGCAGATTATGTAAGAGCAGACAAAGTCCGTTTCCGTTGGTTTTGATTTGGCAAAAAGACAAAAAGATGTCGCATCACAGGAAACCAAAGCCTCCCCCGACGCCCCTAGTTACGGTTGCTATGCTGTGATTGGACAACCCCCGTTTGCTTTTGCCGAACGGTAAACTGTGACACCGCTGCGCTATTCCCTTTCAACAGTACGGAGGTGAGTAAGTGATGATCCTATCACAGAGGAGCTGCCGTCTCCAAATGCCACTGCAGCGTTATTTATCTCTCCCGTCCTTGGTGCTCCAGGAGACTAAACACAGACCACCAGACAACCCCCCCTGCTTTCCATTTATAACCCACCTTTCTCCTCCTGCCTCTCGTCTTTGTTCGCCTGATTAAAACACGCACAGCCTTGCACTGAAGTGTGTGTTTTTTAACTGGTTTACAATAAGCCACATATTTGCCCACGAGGTAAATTCGTCATGTACTACCGCTTGTAAAATTTGGAGCTAATGCATAACAGACAGTTTGCTTTTATTGCGTTACGTGGCCGCCGCCATCAAGCTGAAATTGAGCTGCGACCCGATCGCAGCCGGAACAGAGAGAGGCGCTTTACCTTTTTGAGGATGCCCGTGAGCCTCTCGGTCTCGCAGTCGATGATGATCTGGCCCTCCTTCCTCTTGTCCAAATCCTGGAAGACTTTGAGGAAAGAGGCCTCCGTCATGGTCTCCACATTGACTGAGGTCACCAGCCAGTTCCTCTCCGCCGCGGTGTCCAGGACCTTCTGCAGCACGGACAGGCCTGAGGCCGGAGTTTGGAGAAAACAAGTCTCGGTTACATTTACTCATTCGGCAGATGCTTTCATCCAAAGTGACTTACAGTTGAGGGACAATATAAGGGTTTACAATGCAACAAGAGGCGATAGTTGAGGTAGATAGGACAGATAAGATAAAGGTTGAATTGAAAGATAGGATTGATTTCATTTATATTAGAGGAGTTAGAGCAGGGGTAGGGAAGGTTGCAGCATCTGTTGCAGGTTGCACGTTTTTGTTCCAACCCAGCAGCAGCACACCTGATTTGGCTTATGCAATCAACTGATATGAGTCTTCAGACAGTTGATTGGTCAATCTGTGTGCTCTGAATGGGTTGGAACAAGAACCTACAGCCACATGGATCTTTATGGAACAAGTTCCCTACCGCTGAGTTAGCGCAATTTGCCACAAAGGCAAACAGTCTGGACTGTGCGTTGGGATGGCAAGGCACGTCCAAGACAAACACAGCGATAAGCGGTTAGCAGTTTTCAGGGACCCATCAGACACACAGTACGCGTAGGTTACATCGTGACGCGAACAAGCTGCTAGCGAATCGGATGCCGCGCAGCAAACCGAAAGCGCTCCGCGCCAGCTTATCCATTTGAATCTCCCCTGCAGCTTCAGTGATAAAGCACAATGAGCGGGACAGTCCATTAAGCACACTGACACTTACAGGTGTGCTTTTCCAGCTCATACGGCGGCGGGCTAAATAATCACCGCTTTTCACGCTAACGAATAATCAGCCCGTGCATCACTGGCGACGGCCGGCGCTCCCAGCCAGCTCCGCGTCCTCCGAGCACCAATTACAGGTGGCGCTACTCAATTACGCTGTCAGCGATACGCCGCGGAGACACTCGAGGCGCCACAGACACAGAGATCGGAGCGGCCAATGAGCTAAGGGCTCATGCTAAGACAGGAAATAAAAGGCGATTAGGGAGCACATTGATCTCGGGCTCTGATTTACAATCTGACTCACTGTCGCGCTCCTTCGCTGCTGGCAGCGGACCAATCAGATTCCTCTGGAGCTGGCAGCCACAGTTGTTCCAGAGCAAATAAAGCAATTTCACCCACAGCAGACTGGCAGCCCATTACCCAAATGAATCATAGCAATTACAAAAATTTAGAAATGTAAACTAATACATGATGGAGCCGTGTTTGTTTTTGGGGTTTTTTTGTTTTGTTTTGTTTTTGTTCCTGTGCAAAGCTGGCAAGCGGCGTGGAAGCGACCACAGGGCTGTACACGATGTCTCTTCGTGTTCGTACCGTTTGTGCACGCTGTGCAAATGTACAAACGGCTTATCTGCACCCGCAACACAGAGGCTGTCAGAGCAACGATGAGAAATGCAGTGACAGCCTCTGAACGATGATTTTGCCCGGCCTCATTACAATGCGCACCAGCTGCTCTCCGGGCAATTCCTGCTGCCTGTTTGACATCAGGTCATTAAGAAATAAAAAGATGGATGGAACCCCCCCCCCCCCTCCTTCCCTCCCTCCCCTTTACAGTACGTATGACCACGATGCAGGACATGCAAAGAAATTGGGCTGGGGGGAAGGCATGACTGCGGAGGTGCATGGGGATGTGCGATAACTTTCACGGCGTCTCTTTTTGCATTCTCCTGTCGCTCATGAGTGAATAAATGCGGTCCTTGGTGCTGGCGGATTTAATGGGAGCTGTGAAAGCGATGACGGGCATGGGAACGGTGCGGGCAGTTAATCGTGGCCGTGAATAAGGCCACTGACGGCTGAGGAGAATGGACAACTGTCTCAGGCTGGACTGGAGTCCTTGTGCCGGTAGAGCTTGAACAGACTCCCACTAAAGCTTGCTCCTCAACCTCTTTTTTTTTTATGCGTCTTTGCCCAATGCCGCCACGCGCCTTTGCTTGTTAATCTGCCACCGCATTACGTGCGTTACATCTCAGCAGTCCAGGGTACGGCTGGTCGGCAGTCAACAGGCGCTAAAATTAGAGCTTGGATCTCGTCGACACTCAGTGCCGAGGATTGTTCCCTCACTCTCATCGGCCTGGCCGAGGTTCCTTATCTTTTCAGATATTGCATCTATATTTCATTCCTTCTGCGTTTTTCTGTTTACACTAAATCTGACCCCGTCCCTCCCCCCCGTTAATGCAACCATATGGCTGATGTGGCCCTATAAATCAGGGCTGGTCTGACAGGGAGCCTCTGAGGACTGGCCAAGGTAAAAATGGTTCTTCAAAAGCGTCCTGGAAGGGAGGAACATCATAATGGAATCTGGCTGTCATAAGCGTCCTTCCTGGCCAGAGGCGATACGTGGAGTCGCAGGCACCAGGCAATCGAGACTAGAGGAAATGACACTTTAGGGAAACAATTTTCTGAATATTGTTTATGATGGGTTTAATGGGCTATCAAATTTGTTTTCCTGGTCTTGGTTTTTGAAAAAAAAAAAGAGAGAGAGTGGGCGCTTTTAGCGGTGAATGCTGTGCGGCTCGGCATGGCAACGAGACAAATGTCCGCAAAAAAAAAGAGGGGGAAAGCTCCGGAACTATGAGCATAGTTAGAATAAAAAAATGTGTTTCATTCTTGATGCCTTCAAGATGGATAAAACACCAGGAAATTTTTTAGGGATAAATGCTTATCTTATACTTATATATCAGATTGGAAAACTTTTGGTCTTCTCACTGTCAATGTCATGTCGCACTTTAGAATATGATAAGCATATACACACTGCTTGTACACACACACATACACACAAACACACACACATGCTAAATGAATTCCTCACAGCTTAATGTGATTTTTCTTAAAGGCTTAAAATAACCCTGCAGGAAGGGGGACTATAGCCTAGTATCCAGGCAACAGAGGACTACTGATGCAGACTCTACTGGCTCCATCCCACCCCTCAATCACACAGGGTTGACCCTACACACACACACACACACACACAGAATCACAAATGCACGTATCCAACAGCGTGTGAGTGGATAATGAAGGGATCATAAAAGACAACAAAAAAAATCTGTGAGACGCTGTGACCATCATGCATCTGTGGGGCTTGAGACCACTGTGAAATCCCCCCTGTCACCGCTCGGCAGTGTGACACGATGCCATCGCTCTTCTTAAAGCTGACTTAAGCCTGTTTGTGCGTCTCACACAAAGCGGAAAAGAGAGCGAGCCGACGTTCCGGTGCGCCCACGCGCTCCTCGCATGCAAATGCGTACACGCGCTCTTATCTCCGTACCAAGAGTGGCTGCTTTTAAGGAACACCTTTCATAGTCATGCTCCAAAACACACAACACCTGGGACAGATGGCGTGGCATTATGGGAAGGGTTTCGCTGATAGGCCAGAGAGTAGAGGGAGGGAGAAGTGAGCGGGGAGGCTGACAGGTGTGCCGCTTTATTTCTGCCTGTCTCTGCAGGAGCCTCGTTGAGATGTTTAAACTGAATGCCGCAGCACTTTTTGTGTTGTTTTTCTGTTTTTTTTCCTCTCTCCCAATACCTCTTTTGTCTGCGTGCAACAGACAGCTGCAACTTGATGAAAAGGTTGATCTTTTGCCACACTGAGTGATTTATCTGCTCGGCGGCGCAGGTCAGTGTTTCTTTTCTGCGCTCCTCCCGTCTGAACACAAATGATGGTGTTCTAAAATAAATGCTCTGACGGCTGCTCATTACCGCACAATGGCTACGATTGACCCCGTTGCTGTCGCCATGGCGATGTGAAGACAGCTAATAGTGAATGGACGGCTTAGCCTCTGGCCATCATCATACGCATCGAGCATACAAGAACGTCTTTTAAAAGGAGATCTCAAGTCAGAACATGAAATGCTATTGTACAAAGGTGAACGTGGTTAAAGATTTCACCCTGGGATCAATAATCCAGCCTGGGTATCGAACATATATGTGATCACCCGAAGGCATTATGTCACATCTAAAGCTTGGCGTCATGTGGTGTGTGTTTAACTCTCCTACCTGAGTCGGAGCTGTACATGTAGACAAACTTTGTCCATCCATAGTGGTCGATCACTCCCACCAGGGCGTCCTGGAGCTCGGGCCTCAGCTGGATGACAAACTGGTTGGCCGTCTCGATGGGGAAGGATGGGGTGACGAAGCAGACGTGCAGCGCTCCGCAGAAGGACATGAGCATGTTGACTGTCTTTCTGTCATACAGGCCGATGATGGCGTACACGCCCTTGGAGAACTGGGAGCAAACTGCAGGAGAGAGAAGTGGAAGCAGGGAATAAGTTTCTCTGGGATAATTAGAGGATTATGGAATGTTTGTGTTGAAATGAGCAATAAACTCCTGCTGAACTGGAAATGCTAAGCAGCTCCACTGAGCCGACATGACATGAATACAGCCCCTTCCCATCAAGCTCTATTTTTGAAATAAATGAATCTATGATATGTGAAAATTGTTAGTTTTTCAGTGCTATAAACTACAGCATAGAAAAAGAAAAACATGCACTTTGCGCAAACCAGTTACATGGCTCCTACACTTGATGTTGGCTCAGACTGAATTTACATCGATGCTTTATAGATTTTATCATCTAGGAGTATTGAATTAACAATGAAATGATTTTTCAGTCATGAGATGGTCGATTCCTGCCCCTTGTGCACGAGCTTTTGTATCTTCTACAGTATTGTAGTGAAACAAATGTGTCAGAAAAAAAAAGCCACGGATGCTTTGGTGAAGAAGTCACAGATTGTAAAGAGAAAATGCTTCACACGCATTTCCAGCTGAGCAGCACAGAAGAGCTACATAGACGGCACAGTTTCACGGCAAAATGTGAAATACAGTCACAATCTCTGCTTCTCTGGGGTGATGAGTCACAATCGTATTCTGCTCGTGTGCAATTTTCTCACCAAAATCGAATCAGTTTAACCACAAGTCTGCGCGGACGCTTGTGTCAAATTTGAAGACATTCAGAGGAATGCGATATCCACTGATGGATGGAGGATGGAGGGTATTAGTTGCAGCACGTTAACCCTTTAGATTCAAGCTAACATCCATCATACTGTGCTGTCAAATCTGCAGTTGACAGCAGCTCTCGCGGCCTTTGTCCATTCAGCTGCGTTGTGGCCTCCTAATGCAAAGCTGGTCAGTTTGCCCATCTGCATCCCACCAGCCAGTGTTTTTGAGGAGGAGGTGAAGGCAGATTAGGAGCAAAGAGGTTAATCAATGCATCCCCGGGGTTTCATTGACATTTTACTGGCAGCAGGAAGCAGTTCCCATCTCTCATTTGCTTTTCTCCCTCACGCTCACCATTCTCCCATTGTCTTTCCATCACTCCGGCTTCCTTCACACCCTGTAATACCTTAAAATAGCTCATTATAGGTCCACCGTCTTCTCTCCGGAAGGTAAACCCTCTCTGTGCTTTCTGCCTAGCACGCTATCTTTTGGCCTCCGCAGGTCCGGCGGTGGCTATTTTCCGCCGTGGCGATGGGTGGGCCTTACTTATCTCAGTATTTACCAAACAGATTGAAGTCGCTGCCTGTCCCCTGCGCCACGGCCAGCTCGCTGCTGAGGAGCCGAGGGAAAGACAGGGAGGGGATGGCCCGCATCCAAAACGCCTAACCTGTCACAGACCTGCACCCTCCGGGCAGGCACGTGTATGTGTGTGTGTGACGAAGATAGAGAGCGAGAGAGAGAGAGAGAGAGAGAGAGAGAGAGAGAGAGAGAGAGAAATTCAGCAGTATCACATAAAAATACATGTGCACACACATGAATGCACACACACATATGCAGCCTCCAGTGCTCCAAAAGCCTGGTGACTCACCCTACTTAAAGCAAGCCCTGAAATAGACATTTTGAGCCTCGCCACACTGACTCAGTAACAGAACTATCTTTCCTTCATGGTCTGCACACGCTCGTGCTATTAAATCGACACTCTCCCTCTCCCTCTGCCATAGCTTTCCTCTAGCACACATTATATTTCCCCCCTTTACAATTTTCTAGGGCCAATTTCGGCGGTGGCCTCCCTGTTCTGCCTGGATAAAAGGTAATGAGAGCTTGTTTGACTTTTTGTGCTCTGTCCCATTACTCTGCCCTACAGCAGGTGACTGTGTTTCACCGGATCAGGAGTCATTTCTCACAGCTACTGTACTGTACGTCTGTCTATACACTGAAGAACTCAGCCATGTGGCCTAGGCCTCCCGCTCGGGGCTGGCAGGGCGAACCATGTGCTCGTCTTATCGGACACGGACGTGACACAGAGCATTAGTGTAGCTCAGCAGGCTCGGGCTCAGTCCGGACAGCAGTATAGCGGAGCGGCGTACCGAGTGTTTACGTGTACGAGGGCCGCTTGTTAGCGCCACTCCACATGTGTAATGACATCTGAGGCAGGGTCGAGGGACCTCGAGTGATCCTGAAGACCCCAGCAACACCTGTCCACCCTGGCACTCTGCGTGTCCTCGCCACAGCTACAGCTGCCATGGTGGCAGGGCCGAGGTTGCCCAGGCAACGGTCTGTTTCCCTGGCAGGGATTACAGTAGCTCAGAGCTGCTAGAGGACTTTTGGAAGATGAGGTGGGAATTGTGAGTGTTTGGACATTTTGTCATAATTAGGTTTCCCTTCAAGGAGTTAGCAAACTTGCAAAACTGATTTGGCTTTGCTGAATCCCGCGATAATTTTTTTCTGAAATAATGGACAATTTCCACTGCGCCACGTTGTTATTGACACTCAAAACAAACCATAATCATTTCTGCAAGACAACAAAACTTAATCAGCGTTTGCATATAGATGATGTGGTAATGCTCCCCGGAACAGCCTCCTGATTTTACATTTTCATCCTTTTGAAACCTTTCCCGTAAACGAACAAGTTGATTTGCATTTGGCGTGGCCATCGCCTTAGAGGCTGCAGGAAAACGAAGAAAAAAAGGAGGAAAACTCAGATCCTAAAGGGACTGATACCCACACAACAGGAGGAGCTGTCAGAAACAACTCATGCAGCTACTGTCTTCCCTGTTCTCTGTTTCCTGTGCCCTGCAGCTGTTCCTCTGCTTAGCATGAGCCAAATTTCAAATGACAGACGTGTCTGTGCCGGCTGCACAAAGAGGGCGTGTTTGTGACAGTTGTTCCTGCAACTGAAGATGTGGATGATGAGAGGGCTGCTCAGGGTTGGTAGACAATGCTTCATCTTTCCCTCTGCCCAATGCAAAACCGCACCGCCCGACAAGAGAATCACTCACTCAGTCTTAAAAATAGTCCGTCTGTGTCTACGGCATATGAGCAATACAGGTGGAAAATATAACACTACATGTGTCTTTCAGTTTCAAGACTCTAAACCCATAATCCATAAATACTGACTGTTGTTGTTGCGGTGAGGTCAAAAAACCCTGATATCAAAGCGAGACCTTTTGAATGGACAATCTGTGGATGAAGGTCGGCTTTGGCGAGACTGCATCAAGGTGCCCTTGTCCCTGATGCCTCCCTCCAAGCGGCACCACTAGAGCTGCTCACTAACCTGTGTGTAGGCCTGTGG
Organism: Karalla daura; assembly: GCA_029224185.1. Lineage (NCBI taxonomy): Eukaryota > Metazoa > Chordata > Actinopteri > Chaetodontiformes > Leiognathidae > Karalla > Karalla daura. The sequence continues at coordinate 14,337,056 of CM055195.1, forward strand.
CATTACAGAGCAGCTGCTTCATGTGGGTGTGTGACTCTTTTTTCAATACCTCTGCATCGCTTGATATGTCAAAAAAAAATCGATACAGCTGAATTGAATTGTACCGAGTGCACTCACACAGTGGTTTTTCGAATGTATTTTTGGGGCGGAAACCGAAACCTTACAATGTGAGGATGTTGTTTTGAGCGTGTCAGCTCAGTAAAACACATGTCATATGGACTCAGGGGTTCACTGTGACCACACGCACACAACCTATTCCGCTAAGGACATTACATACAGTGTATGCCTCCACAAACGTATACAGAAGAAACACAGGGGTTTTTACAATTTTCCTCCCCTGGGACTTGCATGCCGTTATGCAGTGCAACAATAAGGTCAGCAGTACAGGGAGGAGGATTTCATGGCAGCAGGAAGCTGGGTTCAGCTGGAGGGAGTGCTCCGATTGGAGGGTCCTTGTTCATCCATCCATAAAGGTCTTTTTTAATAAAGCCCAACTACTGAGGACTAACATGTCCAATGACTGGACAAAGAAGATTTTCTACAGCAGCTGCAGGATCACAACACTGTCCGAGCCCGACAGTCATCTCTTGCCAAGTTTGGGACAAAGTCCTGTAAATGACGGCAGGCAGCTCCGTCCATGTGTGGTTTAGCTGTGTTAGTAAACAGAGAATCACCTGTGTTTTAGCTTGTGATATTAGAGAAACTGCTAAAGCACAACTTCTCATTGGGAACTACTCAATTATCTCCCAAGTAATAGTAGAAGAAATGTGCCCTTTTCCAAGCAGTTTCCAGAGACTTCAGTCAGACCTCTGAAACCTCAGAGGCATGACAGACTACGAAACTCGATGGTATAAAAATAAATACGACACAAAAAAGATTGAAAAGTCATTTGAAAGGCAGTTTTGAGAGCTTTGCTTTTCTGACCATTTTCATCAATCAATTAATCAATAGTCAAATTGAGGCTTGACCACCTGGTTTTCTCACATTGTTCTTGCAACCATCTGTGTGATCCCTGATCAGCAATGTCATCATAGTTGATGACATTGCTTTTTTACAGGGGTCAAAGCACTCGCTGAAACGCCCATGGATCATGTTTGGTTGGGACCTTTGCTGATTTCTTTTCATTTCACTACTGTCAGTTTTCTTATAATATCAAAAATAAAAAAAACATATAGTTTCAAAAATAGGTATTAAAAAATAGTTATTCTGTACTGGCTCTCTTATAGTCACAGGGAATGGCAGAGTATGGTACAATATCTCTTCCGTATATGGTCTAAGGGATCATTTTGAAAGACGAGAGGGGTGATGGGAGCAGGAAGGCTGCTGTCACATCAGGCAGTAATATACACCTCCACAAGGGTGAAGGGTCACTCAATCAACCACAGAGCTCTTTGAGGGGAGATAAACACATCTGACACCAAACACACCAAGACACACACACAATCATCCTCCACTCAGCCACCCATGGCTAATAACTGTCAGATGATGTGTGTAATAAAAACAGGGAGCATGTTGTGGATCCTCTGGTCCCATCCATCTTCCAAAGAGCTAATCAGCTATGGTAATGAGAGTCAGAGCAAAAGAGGTCGATATCCGATTCACACACCAGCACACATACATGCTCTCGGGACCTGCTGAGGGTGCACACAAACTCCCTGCACCCGCCTCAGCTCACCGTCGCAATAAAAAACATGTCTCAGTGGTTTTGACAAGAGAGCGTCTCACACACACAGCGTGTGCCTATGAAGAATCCCTCAGGTGAAGGGTGGGGGTGGCCTACTCCCAGAGCCCTCCAACACAGCGTGACTCACAGAGTGCAATCAATCCCCTACCATTCAGAGGACAGGGACCCATGGGACGAAACGCAGCACCAACAAGAGACATTACTGTGTAGGAGGATTTTACCGTGAGAGCAGTTTTCTCTGGATCTGCTGCAAATGACACGAAATCCACTCTAGAGGAGATTGTTCATTCAGCGATAATGTGTCGGTGTACTGCCAAGAGATTATTTCATCGCACATTTTTCTTTAGTGCCGAGTCGAGAGATGCAAAGCAGGTTTTAGGTGGTGGTGGGCTTTGCCTCACTGCCTTTCTGTCTCTCTAGGGTACCTATGTGCCCCATGGAGTGTGGTACTCTAGAGAGGCGTGTGCACTGTTCCCCGGTATAAACAGTTTGAGCTCCTCAAGCTTAAGGGAGATTTACTACCTGGGCGAGAGCAATAAAATTGTGTTTATGTCACCGCCGCTTCCAGTGCATGACGCAAAATAGACAAAAGAGACAATAATAGAGAAAAGGAAGAAAAAGAAAAAAACAAGGAGTCAATATAAACTTTAAGGCTAATGAGAAGGGGAAAAAAAAGGAGTGGAGGAAGACACTGCTCTCTTGGGTCTCCACCACTGGGGATAAAAGTGATCAGAGCAGCTGACCAGCCAAACAGATCCTAGATTAATGTCGGGGAGCAGTGTAGATACTCATGAGAGATTACATTAGTCGAAACGGGGGTAATGGAAGGTTAATAGGGATGAGCAAAATAGCTAGCTCGTCTTGAAAATGTAGGTGAGTGCAGACAAGAGGCAGATCTGGATGCCGGAGAGGACAAGAAACAAAAGCATTAGTGTCTGTATGAGGGGATGATAGGGAGACCGCTGTGAGCAGAGAGAACAGATGCCAGCCTAGCAGTGGGAAACACAGGGACCACACAGTGAAATCTAGATCTCTCCTATTTTCTCAAAGTAATAAAACAATGGCATGACATCGGCTCATTAAATGGGTAATCGAGGGTGTGAGAGCACTCCCCTCGGCTCCGAACATATCTCTGCCTCACTCTCTAACCCTCTCACGCTAGGCCACTGTCTTCCCTCCTCGCTGTGTCTCTCCACGTATCCAGTCTGGTTTGCTGCGGAGCCCTGCCGCCCGCTGAATAAATGCTTACCTGGGCAGTGGGTCAGAAACCCAGCCCAGACCAGCACCTGTCAGGGGGTATGGAAACTCCAATTATCTCCTTAACAATCATCCCTTCGCAATTATCTCTCCATCTGCGTATCAGTGTCGACAGGTGCAGAGGGACGATCCCGCGCTCACTCGTCCATTTCTCTGACAGAGGAAGTGATGGAGGTGGATGTGTGGAGCAAGAAGAGGCGAGTGCACACGCTGCATGCTAATTCATCAGGAGCTGTTGTGGAAATTAGCAATTGTCTCAGCCAAGTTCCAGTCAAGCCACTGGGAAATGAGAGGAAATGTTTGTTATGGACCTGAGCTGAATCTCTGACTGCTGCGTTTAATTTGTTACAACAACAGACTAGATGTGTAACAGACATTTTTCCTGCAAACAATTACTTTAAGGATTAGTTCACTCACCTTTGGAAGAAGAAACATTTAATTTCAGAAATCTGGTGTCAACTCAATACTCTGCATGAACGGGAGGCTTGAAGTCCATAGCACCAGGAGGAAATAGGGAATGGCCTTGCCCCTAGCCCTCCTCAGCCACTGTGTTCTGTCACTACAGAACGCAGCTATAGCTGATGCTTGTGAGGTGGCTAGACATCTACAGTTAGCTATATGGAGCCAGTAGTATCTCTCTGTGATGTCAGATATGATGTGCTTGGTTTTGCTGTTTGACGGTAGGCTACAGTTAGCTGTATGGAGGCAGTAAAACCCTTGATTTTTATGGCAACAAATCAGTATTCCTTACATCACACAGACAATAATTAGCACCCGGCGAGATTTGCTTTGTGAGAGTAAAAATGAGAAGAGATTTTTACATAACCTGATGACAATGCGTCACCTATAGGGAAAGGTAGTCCCTCATCTTGATGCAGTCATCACGACTGCAGGTGGGTGTAGCGCTACTGGACTACTGAGGGTTATGCAGAGAGATACCTCAACCGTGGTTGAGGTCATGAGTCTAAAGTTATACATTAAATCCACTATGTGGTGGATTCGTCACATTGGGCAATAAGGTCTGATATATCTACACAGAGGATAAAATCCGTAGTAACACTTACATGTATGCTGTCTTGTGAAATATCACTTATCTATTTGTACCTTTTTTTTCTCTAGCTTGCTTTGTTCCTCCATCCCTCCACAACTGTTGCAGGGCTGGCATCAAGGCAAAGCGTGCAGATAGTGCCATTAGCCGTGCAGATGACAACAGCAGTCATGTGCTGTCACCGTGAGAACAGTTACACTATGTCGCACTGCTTAATATGCTTGTAGACTTTGTTCCTCATTAAAGTACACAGAAGCTCCTGAGATGTGCTGTGTGACAAAAGAGGGACTCTGCTCCCGTCTTTGCTGCGAAAAACGTGACAGCTGCCGTCATCCAGCACTCGTCCCTCCACCCCGCAGCACAAATCCTGGTCCTCATCCCCCCCAACACATTGTTTTCTAATTGCCAGCCCCACACGTCTCAGCTCAGACCTCAACGTCCCAGCTGTCATTACCTCCAGAGACGGCAGATTTGTTTTAAATACTTGGTGAGCCTGCGTGAATACAGAGAAGGATTGAGAGCTGGCTTAGAAAGACAATGAGAAGAATAAATACAAACAGAGTGGATGCCGCCATCAGTAACGTCGCTTGTGTGTAACGCTTGTATGTGTGTGAGAGTATGTGTGTGTGTGTATTAGACAAGGAGACTGCTTTCTTGTCCACACAACAGAATTCTCACACCTCAGTGACACGGATGGCCATTCAGGTTACTTTTATGTAGCAAGTAGTCCTCAGAAAATGCTCATAGAGAGCATGAGGAGATCAAATGGTTGCTTACGTTCTCCTTTCTAACCATTTGTCTCCTCCATCATTTCTGCCCCATGGTCATATCTCCTATTCCTTTCCTTTGCAAAGCAACACACACGCACACACACACACACACACGCACACACATTCACATGCACACACACACAAAACAATCTCCATCCCCCTTCTGCTCCTCACTCTATCACTTGGCTGTTTGGGGAGCAGTCTTGGCTGATCTACATTGATTGCTGTGGGCCATTCTCTATCCCTGGCGCTGTGGAGCAAAAAAAAAAAAAAAAATCCAAGCTTCCTCATTCATCAAACCAGCACCTGCCAGACGCTAGCCCAAGAGAACGACCGTCAGTTTCCTCTCTTTTTTTCTCCCCGCTTCTCTTTGTTTTCTACTCGACAAATAACTGTCATGTCCCGAAGAGTCAGGAGGGAGCCCTGATCTGCTATTTGTCTGCCTTTTTCAATAACACATTCAATACCAAGTAATCCCTCTGAACATGCATGCACTGTGCAAGTCCGTCACTACAGCTGTGCCTCAATGACTGACACAGTGGCTACACTATAAAATACAATACCCCAGAGTCACACTGACACCAGCCACCAGGTCTGGGACTGTAGCGTCACCTTCACCCCTGCCCCCTTCCTCTCACAACACGTACTGTACATCCCAGCTGAGACTCAGCTGTGTTGTTTGGCTCTGGATGGGGGAGAGTGGTAAAAAAAGGGGGCATACACACACACGCGCGCACACACACACACACACACAAATGTGGAAAAGCAAGGTTCTGCCAGACAGACATTTCTTTTTCAGCCTCTCCAGGCAGATCCTACAGAGAGCTGAGTGCTTTCACAGTGCTTAACAGAGTCAGTTGAATTGTCTTTTTTTCCTACTGAGTTATTATTACATATTTATGCTTATAACTCCATGGAGTGATAGCTTTGGATGTGTTACATTGAATAATACATTAAATGCATCTGCTCAAGCTCTGTCTCTTGTTAGCTATTGTGAGTGTGCGAGTGTGTGTGACCACGGAACTTCACAGAGCAGTCTCACATGCTCGCACACATTCCTATTTAGCAGTCAGAGGGGCAAACTACTCTGATGAGGAAAACTGTAGGCAGGTAAATGCAGCAGTCCACTGGCACAAGGGAAAAGAGAACATGGCGACAACTGTTTTGTTGTTTTTTTCATGCATTTTAAAGGATTGTTCGGGTTTACTCAAGACTTCTTTTTAAAGTTTTGTTGTCATGTTTGCTGCAATAACATCATTCTCAACTCACTGAATGAATTAGTGAGATCTAGGACACTGCTACATTGCTAGAGTGGAGAAACACCAGCTCTAAGTCCTGATGTTTCTTTTTAAAGCAGTTATCGAGCCTACTGTACCAGTATAGTGGTTGTATATAACATTAGACGATCAGACATAAAAACTGCGACAATCCTTTGCCACATTGTTTGAACCAGGCATGTGACAACATATCCTGTCACTCACTTTGTCCTCTGAAAGAAAAACATTTAGCCCTACACTGCACTTCGACTGATGGCTTAATAAATACATTGCCCATCATACCATACAGTTATAACTACAATGCCATTGTCATTATTGACCGTGCATCACTTATTAATGTCTACCCCCAACACCGCAGAACCTGATTTACCACGGACGTTTAACTCCGCCCCCCGACTTGACCTCTACCTGTACACTCTGTGACACAGACCTACATACGTCCCATCACCCAGCGGTAATTCATATCTATCCTCCAGGCCTGCCCATGGGGAAGCAACCCTCCCCCCGCTCATCTGTGCTGTATTGATTGGCTGGGCAGGCCTCAGTACTCAGTCCATTGATCATGGCTGCCTCATAGATCCTCTTCCAGTCCTCTTTAACCGACCTTCAGAGACCTGGGAAATACTGCGGCCTATATCATGGTGACAGCACAAATTGTCTTTTCCATGAGCACTAATTAGTCTTAATGAAAAGTTTATTAACAGCAAGGCTGAAATGGACACAAAATCAAATGCGAATTAGGAACTCGAAAAGCTAAATGTGCATCGGATTCATAATTCTCACCGTGCGAAATGCTACATTTTGTTACTAGGTGCAATAATTCTGCAGACAGATTTTCAACCAAAAATAACCAAAGCTTAGCCTAAATCTCACCACACACATGTAGGATATCAAAGAGAGAAGTAGATAATATAGGCATGAGCCTGCGGGGGATTTGACATGAAGCTAGCGATTCAGTGACGTCCTTATTATAAACCAAGTCAATAGCAGATTATGGTAATGTGATATCTAACTGAGGGGAGCTGTGACTAATATTCTCCGTGTACACACAGCATCCCTGGAAGATATTTTTAAACTACTGGAAACATGTAAAATGAGTCAGTCCAGGAAGTGCTTCCACCAAAAATATGAAAACAAAGGCACGTATAGATCCATAGTACAAATGCCAAGAATATAGGAACACTACTTTACGGTTTGACTTGTGCATTTGAAAGTACAAAAAGGACAGCAAGTGATGCAAATTGCCTCCATTGTCTAGCATTATGGGCGACATCGCAATCGTCATTACTACTGATGACTGCACGGGCGGGAAATAAAATGAATCACCATTTGCCATCAGCATTCAGCGTTTCTATCACTGGTGTCTTCGCCTTCTGTCCTCTCCTCTGTATTCTCTCCCACCTTTGCCCTAGTCTCTTCTTGTTCACGACCTCCCAGCCCTCCTCCTCCTGCTCTTTAGGCAGGTGCCAGAAAGTGTGTGCGAACATGTGTACGTGTGTGTGGTGAGAGGGCTTGCTTGTGGAGGAAGAGGCTAGTCATAAGAGCCAGCTGATGAGTATCGCCCCTCTTCCGGAGCTCCATTCATCCCTTTGCACAAGGGGCCCATTCACCCTACGCTCTTCTCACTTGTGGACCCCAAGAGCCAGGGCACGTTCCCACAGTCACATACCCTTACCAGGGTGAACTGTCACTCATTGAAAACATCCTACACAGATGCCATAAAGGGCACCCAGATGCGTACACACACCCACTCCTCCCCACTGGCATATTAAATTGATACCCAGGAATAGGCTGCTTTTCTCATCTGACTCATTATAAACAGGCCCTGCAGCCTTTCTCTTCCTTTACAAACACGTCTCTATACCCCCTACATCCAAATACTGTTTTAGAAAGGGTGACACACAGCAGGGAAGAGGTGTCATTTTCATTTATGCCGTCTCGCTCGACTGTGAATCTTTCTGACATGCTTGTACCACAGCCCACCATCATACCTATGAACTGTGGTGATATGTGTGACACCATGAAGAAAAGATGTCATATTTGATGCCTTCGCTTCGGAAGACAGAGGTGACGAGATGGAGAGAAAAATCTGCAGAAAACCTGCAGGCCTGACAGGTAGTCAGTAGCATTCTGAAAATCTTTCAGACTTGTGGTAAAATGTTTCTTTCAAAGCCTGTTCTTCATCTTTTCTTTTTTTACCGGAAGATATTTGACCAATTAACTGAGTAAAAATGCAGAAGAAAAGTAATTAGCAGACACCAAGGAGAATCAAAATTGCGAAATGCGCTTTAACAGCCTCGTGTGTGCTTGCTTCCGTCTCTGTACCATGTTTGATCCACCAGCGACATCCCTGGAAATGTTCAGCAGTCCTCATATTCACATCACATTCCCTTCTGAGCAAAGGACCATCTCGTTAATGAGGGCATCTTGGGTGTGTTTACATTTCATTACACAGCTCTGCCTAGCTCCCTGGCCTAAATGGCTGGGTTGTGGTGGGGGGCGTTTGCAGCGTTTGCAGCGTCTTTTGGGGATGGGCCAGGTTTCTAAATATTTTCTGCTCTTATTTTATTTTCAAAGCCAGCTCTAGAAAATCAACACACTCAAAAAGACAAATCTGGACTATAGAAGACTATGTTTTCTATGGACAAGTAGGAGAATCACAGCAAATACAAGGAAAGAGCACATAAATCTGCATTGTGCTCTGACAGATGAGTACATTTAGGGATGAATATGCAATGGCATGCAGCCCTGAATGTTTATAAATCTGCATTTACATTATGCTTTATTCCAAATCCAATTCTAAACTCATAACTGGATCATATAAAAGCAGCTACAATCATATTACATCAAACCGCTACGCTACAGATGGAGATTTGCTTAATATTTCTTTATGTACTTGAGGCTCCATTTGATTGATAGCCAGCTTTTCTTGTCTGTTCTTTTGTATAGAACCATATACCAATTTACACACAGAAAAGTGATTGTCGACTGCTGTGACATGATTCAACATCATTCTTGTTCAATTCGCTTCGTGCCGTTAAGGTTACATAGTGCACACAACTTAGCATTAATAGATTGATGTTTATTTTGAAAGCTATGACAGAAACGAGGGATAAGCAGAGGTTTGTCATCCTAATTTACCCACTGTGAAGTTCATGAGATGATCAATTGGCGTTCTGATCCTCGATGTAGTCTTACAACATTCTGAGAAAAGGCACAAAAGACAGAACGACCGATGTGGGGAAATGCTGATGAATAGCTCAAGGTTACGCCACTGATAATGAGTTACTCCAAACCCAGGTTGCAGCCTAAAAGCCATTCCCCAAACAGTGCAGAAGACAATGACTCACAAAGAGGAAGCCGACCGAACACGGCATAGCAACATATGCAGCAGTGAGCCATGAACACCTGATACCTAATGAGCTGATCTGCATTCAGTCTTTAGTTCCAGCAACCGAGGCATCATTAACTGTGAGTTTCGCGTTGGAGGTAAGGTCGATGTCCTCAGGTTATAAAAGGCACACGCAATGAAACCTGCAGGACATGATCCTGCAGACATCTCAACAAAGACACCGTCAACAGCAGTTTGCAAAAGAAAGACAAAACTGTAGCAATTAAGACATCAAAGCTGCCACCGCTAGCTCTTATCTTACACATACAGCTGAGGATACTACGTACGGCAGCCCTCAGAAGAATGTCTCGCTCAAGATTATAAGAGATTCACTGAGTCGGGAGTTTGGAGGCCAGTACTGTGTGAGAAGATTGATCTGAGCAGCGAAATCTGTTTCACAGTGCAGCCTGCCAGCAGGACTTGGCTAGAGAACCTGAACCCAATGGAGGTTTTGCACATTAGGAATTATAGACTCATCTGAGGTGCTACAGTATCCTCTGCCATCCCCACAACATCTCTGCCCACGGGAAGATTCTGGACTAAGAAATCCTTCAGGGCTACAGCACTGGGTATGGACTATGACTTATGGACAGCACGTAACCAGCTGACCGTTGCTCTACTCTTGATTGACACAGATAAGAGAAACTACTTACAGGAATTAGACATCCTGTTCTGGTGTTTGGCTCAGATTTTCCTCACCATGTTAAAATCACATTACCTCTCGTTCTAGACCCCGGTAGATACCCAACAGCAGTTGCATCCTTTCAGGTTGAACTTAATTTGTACAAGGACATGAAATTACACATTAGTGCCTAGTGTTTCACCTCTTTTGCTGTCGCTCAGATGAACTGTATCTACATGTCAACAAGCTTTAGCAGCTTGACATATTTCCTTAGCACAGCACCAGAGTTGTCACAGGGTCGAGACAGGACAATGAGGCTGTCAGCATCTTTGAGACTAAGACACGTCGAATAGACGTTGATGGAGTATCCCATTCCACTGCACTGCTCCTGTGAGTTAATGGTATTGTTCCTTTACAATCCCCAACAGAAAGCAAAGCAGCTTTGAGGAGTAAATAGAAGAGACTTGTCAAAAACACACCCAGGTTGAGGCACATGGAGGAGAAACCACGAGACTCAGGGTACATTGTTGAGCTGCAGACAGACGAGGTAGAGCAGTCCATGAAAGTCTGGTATGGATGGCACCGTGAGGTGCAACACAATAAAATATAAAGAGATGTATTCAACTACTGATTGTAGTTCCAGAGAACAAACAAAAACATTCTATGACGACACTCTCTTGGCCCTTTCCTGTGAGAAGCTTTGAACCTTTGATCCTTTCATGTAGAAAAAATTGTCTCTGCAATATCAGCGTGAGTGGTCATGGTCAGGAAGCCAGACTGATCTCTTGACTATTGGAGGCTCCGACGGACAATAAAGTGTGACCTGAGCTGCCTCCCTGCATAGTCCAGATCTGCCAGACGTAGTCATTGTCCGACAAATGTTCTACCCTACCAACACCCAATGAATGATGACTCTACCATCACCTCGCAGAGCACTGCCAAGAGTTTGACGAGCCACCGTGACCCTTTGTCCCCGTAACCACACATGCTACGGTCTTGACAAGAAGAGGTGGCGCGATAGGGAGCCCCAAATATAGATGAATCAAAAAGAAAATCCATCTGCAGTGACGCACCACAGATCAGCTGCTCACCTGGTTCCAGAGCGACCTGATGGAAGGATTTAGGACGCCACAAGACCGACTTAAAAGCAGCAGGCAAATCCACAGCTAGAAACGTGTGCCGTTTTAGCTCCCGGCCAATTAGCTCAGGTACCGAAAACTCGCTCAATCCTCCTATCCAATAGGTTAAGCTGTGGCACAGTGCCATCGCATTGTAACTTAGCCTCAGTCAGAGCAGTGTCGCCATAAGGAGTCTGTTCACATCCACAGGGTCAAAGCCCAGGTATCACGAGGACTAAATGACTCGGGCAGAGAGATAAACCTCACAGACGGCATCGCTTGCTGTCAAGTCCACGTATGTGGTCACAATGGCATCTTGGCCAGGAATGTGCATTTCCTTCCCTCCTGCCAGTGCAGACAAACTACAGATTATTCTGATGTCACACTATCCCAAATAGTCACAGGCGGACAATATATGGGATATGGAGCTATGATATATTAAAGTGTTTTCCTAATACTAAGCATGTCTCAATATCCTCACATGGCTATATGGGAATTTTCTGTGGAAACCTGATTTATTTACTTGACATTTTTTGCCAACATAAACACCTTAATTCTTCACTGTCAGCATGATATTCTGTTAATATAGGCGTTGATGTACTACGGTTTCATCACTTAATAGCTTGCTGATCTGTTCATTTGTAGAGAACCATATCAACCAATCAACAGGTGGGCAGTGGAGTACATTGATAGTATTCAATAAATACCTCAGAATACATTTGAATGCATTGTCCATGACCCGACATCTACGGCAATTCAGAGCAGCAAACCAGAAAATCTAAAGGTTAGAGAGTCAGTCATTATGATTTTTCACTCTGAGTCAGAATGTCATTATGCTTGTATTTCACGTATTAATAAAACGAAAATCCCTTGTTCGTTTATTCTCTTAACGACTATTAAACTGATATTCATGAATGCCTCTCAGCCAGTGGAAATGGAAATAAGACCCATTTTTACATTCCAGACAGGTTTCAAAGTGTAAATGCAACAGTCAGCGTCTGAAAGATTAAATAAAATGCCTGTCACTGAGGCACTGACACAGCTGGCAGAGACGGGCAGGTTTCCTCTTGTCACAGGTATCACCTGGAAGTGTGCAACTCCACTGTGTGTATCCGCACAGGTTTTAGGGTGAAACAACAAAAATAAAAAGGCAGCAGAAGTAAAGTCTCGAGGGCAATAAAATGTTGCCAGAATACAAAACAACAATAAGTGCAGGCTTTACAAAGAAGACACAAATTATACTAGCATTTCTTTTGTACAGCTCAGACATGTTGTGATTGTCAAGCTGCCACAATGGTGCACATTATCACCCACAGGACAATGGCGTCCCCACCGCTCTGACCAAGGACTCAGAATAATGATTTCTCAAACTTCCTTGTTGACCACAAGATCCTGGCATTTGTTTACGCGACGCATCAATCAGCCCCTCGCACTAAATCGTTAAAGACCCTACATTCACGCAGGGCAAGACGCTCACGCAGGTATTATCTTAAAAGTCCTAAAAGTTGAAATGTGCATTGTGCGTGTGCATGCCTATGCGCATGTCTTTGTGAAGGATTAAGGGACACGGCGTTTAATAATGTGTGTTCTTCCAGAAAAAGATAATCGGATTGTGATCCGTGGCTAATTACAAATGCATTTAGAGTCGTTTCCCTCTTTGTTTCGCATCGCCTATGCGCCCTGCTCTGCGCTCTGGCTCATTTCCACCTCTCTATTATCCATGCTATTATTCTGTTTAACCCTGGCGGGAATTAAGGAAAGCGCACCGGGATTTTTTTTTTTTTTGGATTTAATGTTCGCGCCGCTGTAAAAACAGATGTCATACGACGGAGAGGTATTTTCTTGCGGCTGCAACAGAGGCTGATCCAGCTGCAGTCACAGTGAAGACTTCTTCGCTCTTTGGTGAAGTGGATGAACAGGTTGAGGAGACGCAGGCAGAGCCAGGATGCGTGCGTGCTTGTATGTGTGTGTGTGTCTGTGTGGTGGGGGTGGTGGGAATAACACCAAGTGTGATCTACTCTTATCTCCATCGAGGCGATACTTACATGCATATGTCATGGAGAAGCTGTTCCCCATCTTGACCATATCCACCTGCGGCACCAGTTTGGGGATGTCCTGGTGGTGCGACAGGGCGAAGCGAAACACCTCATATTCGTGCGATTCGGTTGGGAACAATCCTCCTGTTGAGCGTCAGAGAAGCAGGGACATGAGGGTTGAGGTGCAAAGGTTGGGGAAAAAAACTTAAAACAAAGGGCAGAGACAAAAGGCATGCGCGCTGTGCTCACCTATGTTGATGTTACTTGGAAAACTTGAGCTTGAACCCAAGCACATCCCCAGTAAACTGGTGTAGAGGATGGCGAAGCTTCGCTGCATATTTCCTTTTGCATTGGCGAAGGGAAAAAGAGCCGAAATCCGCGCATAGGTTTTGTCCGTGTGTTGAAGTTAAAAATCCTCCTCCTGCGGTCCGAGCTGCGGTGTTCACCGACACGGAGACAGCGATGGCGATGGAGAGGAGGCACCTTCCCCTCTCTCTCTCTCTCTCTCTCTCTCTCTCTCTCTCTCTCTCTCTCACCCTCTCTCTCTCGCTCTCTCGCTCTCTCTCTCACTCTCTACTGATGCTCCTATGTCCTTGGCTGCTGTTTGTATGAGAGATGGAGAGCGACTTCAGCATGAGCCGCGCTGCAAAAAATAAGCCCGTCTACGGAAAGCTGTTGACTCTCACTCTCATTTTAATCATTTTCTCGCCCGCCCCAGACGTAATTCTCACAAGTTTCGTATTTGCAGGGGAGAAAGAAAATGTGATTTCAATAAATGTTTTCTGCTAGGAATTATGTTGAACATCAACAATTATGTATATCGACAAATACGGCACACATTTCTGAGAAAAATGATTTTCATATAAAACAGGTGACACTGTTAGATGCCTGAATCCCTCACTCCTTTATAGAACAAACACAGATATAGGTGCAGTTTTCACAGCCATTAGGCTGCTTGCCTAAGGGGTATTTCTTGCAGCGTGCAGCCTCAGAGCGCACCCACGGGTCCCTCAGGAGACGCACGGGATTTCATGGCTGTCCATTCACTTTCCTGCGCTGCAAAAAGTGATCCTCCACGCCATGGTTAAACCACGCTTGATCATTCATTTTTAAGTAAATCGTCTTGTTTTTTCACAAAACAACTGTAAAAAAGGGGTTTCAGGCTCTCCCCTGTTATCATCATCTTCTCCTTTTTTCTCGTGAGCAGAAAATCACAAAACAAGACAGAATCTAAAAATCGTGTGCAGCTGATGTCAGTTCATGTGGTGTTCTGTCTGATTAAAATACAACACAGCTGACACCGCCAACAAGCAGAGGTGCAAAGCTGCTGTGATACAGCTGAAAAATACCCGAATTGTAATTTATCAAGTAGAAACATTCAAGTGTTGAGGACATGTCCAAAAGCTTACACTGGCCTATCAATAGGGTGACTTCAGTTTTGTACAATAGATATCCATCCAATAATTTACCTGCATACGGTTACAGGGAATATATAATAAATAGGGAATATACTCTATAGACAGGTCAGGACAGACACACCATTCGCTCTCACATACAGTAGAGACAATTTTCCATTGAACTTGACATGTTTGTTTTTGAAGCGGGGAAACCTGCACAGACGTTGGAAGAACATCCAAATTCACATCTAAATTCACTTTATTCAATTTCTTTCACTGTATTTCCACCACGTGTTAACATGTAAGATTACTAGAATACATGAAAAATACATGATGAATAACAGCCGTACTATTTCGGTCTTCCTCTACGCTTGGTTCCAAATCCTGCAGAGAACAAGTAGAGGTCTTGAGACAAAATGGGTCATCTTCCCTTTGCTTGGTGGGTCATACGGGATTGGAAACAATACATGGATGAAAATATCTCGGGCAGGGATTACTTCACTTTGTTTCCCACCTGGGGGATATGCTTTTGATGTCGCTGGGAGCTGAACACACATGGCCATTTGAAATGCAAGTAGTGTTTCTGAGCTGAGGAGGTTTTAGACTGAGTAAGAGCACATAGCGGAAAATGGGCCAAATACTGCCCGGTTTTACCGACTCATTTTTAAATAAAATTTCACAATTCTGAATTTGTGAGAGGACGCTCGCCTCGCCTGCCTCCTGTCCCCCTCACATGGTGCCCGACTGGCAAGCAGCTGATAAGCTATGACTTAAACCATGTATTTACAGCCAGCTACAACCAATTATTTCCTCAAGTATAGGTACATGCCACCAAGCTTGTAATGCATGGTGCAAAATTAGCTGGCCAAATTTTACAAGCAAATTTTTTATGAAATAGATTGGAGACCACACATTGTGTTTAGAAAATGGAAGTGGTAAATCCTGCCTTTGACACAATTAGGATTAGGGATGAGCTCACTTATCAGACCAAGGCAGAGGACTTTTTTGTTTTAACTTAAAATCACCATGCCCACTTATTGTTTTGCCCATAAATTGAAATTTGGAAGATTAGAAGCTTTTGCTGAATTACATTTCTAGTGTTCCCAATTAGGCAGAAACATTTCTGATAAAAAAAATTGCGGCTCTGATTGCTGTACTTTACACACTTGAGCAACAGAAAGGCAAGAAGTAAAAGGTTATCTAATTTATGAATGATGGATGTCCCATAAATATGGGCAGAACAGTCAATTTCCCTCGCCTTTGTTCAAAATGATGAGGGCTCAGCTCAAACATAAATGCTTGGCCCGGCTTCCATGACCATGCTTCATTTTTTTTCTTCACATCTTTGGCATTTTATTCTCTGTGTACAACAACAACAACAACAGGCTTGATTAATGCATATTTTCCCTACCCTCTTCTATAGTGTTTATTTCAGTGTTTGGGTGTTCTTTGTGGCTGCATATGTGCGTTTACCCGCCGTTCCCTGTGTGTAATGAGTGCCATGCAATCTTTTTTAAAATCCTGATGAATGCAAATAGGCCTCAGAATAGCATTAGTAAAGATGGCTACATTTTCTATGGGGCTAAGTAGCGGAATAACAATCAGAGAGCTTGTTGTTCTAGGTTAAAAATATCATCATCATTATCAGACGGATATCTAACAGAGATGTGCCTATGTTCCTAAAGATGTCTCCATCATAGATCATAATGTGAGTGTCTGTCTGGGGTTTTTTAATAGAAGTCAATATGAAGAGTATAATGAGGCTAATCCGTCAATATCTGCTGCTTCCACTTGAACTTGAGTGAGGATGGGGGGGAAGAGGGGAGAAAAAAGGGAAAACTTCCCTGCATGTTATTCCTATAATTGAGTCGCTGCACTTGTGCTGTCAAGTATTTGTGAACGTCATTGCTGCTGGAGGCAAAACTACACAAAGTATTTTGTTGGAGAGGTGACAAAGGAACAAAATGTGTCAAACAGGCCAAGTTGTAGATGTGAAATAACAAAAAATATGTCAACCTGCCGTAGACATCTCTCCAGGGACGTCAGGAACTATTGGCAGTGAGATCAAACATGACACTGGAGAAGTGTGAGATTACCTACAACATGACACTGCTTTGTCGCTGTTGCTCCTACAGTATCATAATTAGTGTTGATCCATCATAACTGAAGTGTAACATCAGACATTGTTATATCATTCGCTTGCTGGAGCACACCTCAACTTCCAACTTGTGGTCATAAACATAGGTCAATGAACAGCTAATATATTTGATATATATTTTAATATATATTTTTCTTGGCCGCCAGTCCCATCACCAGTCAGACTGAGGGCCTTTCTATGCAGAGTTTGCATGTTCTCATTGTGTGTGCATAGAGGTTTCCTTCCACAGTCCAAAAGCATGCATTAAGGTAAATTGGAGACTTTCAATTGCCACTAGGTGTGAGAGTGAGAGGTAATGGTGTGTGTGCACCCTGCTATGAACTGCCGACCTTTCTGGGGCGTATTCCCTGCTTTTTACCTTACTTAGCCTGGAGGCATGAGCAGACCCCTGCAACACTGTTGGGTGCAAAGCGGGCAAGATGGTGGATGGTGGTGAATGGAATTTAAATCAGCCCTTTAAAGTCCTATGGATCAGGCCTCTGTTTCATCTGTGTCCTCCACAATAGCTACAGCCGTGAGTCTGAAGTCAGACAGCATTCAGAATTGGACTAACTTTTTCCTTTTCTTTTCTGTCTACCAACCAATGCTAAATGTATTTATTTGGCATTGTGCGACTATTGTTTCAGATGCGCTGCTAGTTCTGAATTCATAGCCCGCCAACTGTAAATGTTCTAGCTGCAAAAGGCGCAGCATGAAAACAAGAGTGAGTTTGTTATTCTGGCGTAATCTGATCTTTATGTGGGAAAAAAAGAAAGATGAAGTGAGCAACTAGATTTTTATTAGAAATTTCACCAATCTTTTCAGATTTTCCAGCCCATTTGCTTTTGAGAACACTAAACTGAATCAGAGAAGGCAGACTAGAGCAATTGAGCGTGCTATTGTATCCTATCCTTCCATAACAAAAGAAAAGAAGCTCGGCAAAACACAATTTAGAAAGCGACAGTGCGAGAATTGTTGCCCCCCCCACTCTCAATGTGATCTCTCAGTTGTGCAGCAGTGATCCATCTTCGTGTCACACAGAAGTCAGTAATGGATTCTGATGCTCTGACCTTGTTATTCGCTTTATGTGCACACTTGATTACAGCACTTGTTGACTGACTGACAGGTACTGTGGAAGTACCCCTGCCTCAGACAAATGCCGGGCATTAGCACACAATCGATAGGAAGCAGGCCGGCCCGGACTCAGTGCGTGCTTGATTTCTTCTCTGTACCTTAATTGGGATGAGTTATTGACATGAGGCTTAATTAGACGCCCCCGTAATTGATTCAGCAGGTCGGTTCAGAGAGGCAACCCACATTTTAGAGGAAAGAGAGGATCAGGACTTCGGAAAAAAAAAAATCCTCATTTCAGAGAGAAACTTTGTGTCTTTTTAAGAGGAGCTCAACCGTTTTGTTCAGGTTTGGAATGGATCATCATTCTCTGTCTCATAGGACAAAAGAGTAAAGAAAAATTTTTGAGATGAATATTTCCTTAGTCACACAATGGGGAAATTCCAGAATTTCTGTGTGAAGGACACTGCATAACAGACAAATAAAAAATGAACTTGTCTTCTCATCTTTGTTGTAACTTACAATTAAGATGGGTACCATATTTAATTTGCTAATGCACAAGTACGTTTTTTTCAGCTTTTGGACAACTCAAAGCAATTCTTGCCAATAAAAAAAGGATAGGAATACCAGCAGTCCTGTATATTAAGGTGGCCACTGCCTTCCATTGTTTATTATGAATGATGAAACTATTTTATACAAGATGTACACATGCAATTTAATCAATGTGTGCATAGCCGTGTTTGAGCTGCACTCTAAAATGTATATCTATACAAAAAGCAAAATACAGAATTAAAGCAAATGTGATGTTCCCTACGGTTCATCGAGTCAAACCGGAGAGAAAGCCATCTTGATTGATATACAGAGAACTAAGTGGAAATCAATCAATGTCCATAAAAGGTGGAAAATATTCAGGAGCGCACAGCAGTGTATTGTAGTCAATGAGGCACACAGAGGAGGGGAAAAAAAGGGTGCCGTGTTTCTTTAAAAGACGCTCTACCTTCAGGCAAGTTTCTGTTTTCCAAATTATGGAATGATATTACAGATGGCCACACTTCATTTGTATCAATCAGCCTTGTAAAAACCAGGAAGGCTGTTTATACACAATCAATCAGATAACGGCAACGATCAAACAGACATGCAGCACAAAGAGAAAAAAACATGAAACGGTATGAGGAATAAACACGCTCCTTCCTGTCTACTTTTTTATTGCTTTTCAGGTGTTCTTTGACTCTCTCCCTCTCTCTCGCTCTCTCTGGCTCTGTGTGTAGCTCCCTCGCTCTCATGTGCTACCTGCATAATTGCCTTTCCCCTCCACTGGCCGCGGGGGAAGTGGAGCTCTCCCAACGTTACCGTGGTAATACTGATTGATGGAGTCGATACTTGTGCGGTTCCAGAACATCGAGCATCGCCGCACACAGACATGACAAATTTCAGGGAACAAATTATAATGGCCTGATTAATCCCCTCTGGGGAAATGGAAATATTGTGAATACCTATAAACTCATGGAGGACATAACAGCGCACAATAGGAGCAGACTCGGGGCACTTTTGTCTCCATTGTTTGGCTGCGCCGACACAAGGGAAGGCTGATGAGCAGGAAATTCATAGCCAGAATTTAACAGAGGCAACAAAGGGAAGTCACTGATAAATAGCCATATTTCAAATGCAGATCTTTTAAGAATTCATCACTGTCCAAATCCTTGCAATTGATTTGCACTATTATCTCCCTGATTAATAGCGACTTTGGCAGAATATTCACTTGATTGGCCATAATCAAGGGTAAAGACACATTGTGGCAAATCTAATATCTGACCTTTCACTTTACAGCTTGAGTCCTGATGTGGTTCACTGACCTGATGTTTTACATTGACTGAGCAACATTCGTACAATGTGCAAAACAGAGATTCCCATATGGAGGTAACTCCCATATCCAGGGGCTACTGATTTGATGACTATTATTCATTCATTCATCTTCTTAAACTGATGCATACCTAATGAGTGTCACAGGGTCTACTCAGCCAATCCCAGTGCTCATGGGATGAGAGGCTGTAAATACACCCTAGGACAGGTCGCCAGTACATTGCAGGGGACACACACACACACACACACACACACCAAGGGGCAATTTAGAGTCTCTAATCGGCTTATTGATGCATGTTTGTGGACTGTGGGAGGAAACCAGAGAACCTGGGGAATACCCTCATGGACACAGAGAGGCCCTCCAGGTACTTTGATGTCCTCCCACAGTCCAAAAACACGCAGACTCGAAATTGACCCTAGGTATGAGTGTGTCAGTAAATGGTGTGTGTGTGTGTGTGTGTGTGTGTGTGTGTGTGTGTGTGTGTGTCCTGTGATGGACCAGTGACCTGTCCAGCGTGTATTCCCTTCCCCCTTTTCTGGAGCTCCAACAGACCCCTGTGATACAGATTAAATATGAAGTGGGCTAAGAAATAGAAACAAAGAAACTTCAGCTGCCATAGAGCGGACATAGAGCATTCCTGGCAAAACTTGCTGAATGGACATTTTATTCACAGGAAATAGTAGTAAACTGAGAAAGCAGAGTGCTTTCTCAGCATCCGACCTTTGACTACTTAAGGTTTTATTTCTTTTGCAGACACTATTGTGTCACACATACAGTAAAAGGCACTAGAATTGAATTGAGAGGGTTAAATAAACGCTAAAACCAAAAAAAAAGCATTGAACTTTAGAGCCGACATTTTGAATTGTTATGGTATGAGAAGCACTAATAACATCAACAATGTTCAGATCAGATGTCCCAGAAAACTATGACCGGCTGACAGTGAGCAGACTCCATAAGCTGAAACAACATAACCCATTTTATTATTTGCATCAGTGCTTTTCCCTACAGGGACATGTCAGAATGTATCCTGTGAAAACACGGAGTAGTAGCTTCACTGAGCCTGCGCGTCACAAAGCAGAAAACCCATTTTCTACTCTTACTGTCTACCACATGGTGAACTGTCACCTCCGTCAGACTGTATGTGACAACATACAGCAGCTTCGAGCTTCAGCTGAATATATGATGGTCGAATTAAGCATGACACGCTGGTTTAATTAGAATAAACAAATCAGACTGCTTGTTGTCTCCTAATTGCTTTACTGAAGAGGATAAACATGTCTCGTTGTTTACATAAACCTTTTAGTCCCTCTCCCATCTGCTATTGTTAAAGTCATGTGACAGACAAAGTGGAAGAAATTACATTGTTTACTCAAGTGCGGCATATCTTACTTTAGATCACTTTACTCCGTGTTAGCCAGTGATGGACGGGCTGTGTTTCAGGTGGAGAGCGCCAGTAAATTTGAGGGGTGCAAATCGATATGTTACCTGGCTGCCACACCGGCAACTAATTTTGAAGATCAGGCGTGTGCGAATGTTCTGCCTCTGCTGACAAGAATTTAGGATCAATCAAAACAAATTAACATTATGCACGGCTAACAGGGTCAGCCCAAATGAGATCAGACACACTTATGGGAACGGCCAAAGGAAAATAAATGATTAACAAGGCCTCGAGCTGTCAATCTTCCAGTTTAGTTTCTACTATTGAACCGCTTTCATTACAAGTGTTCGAGAAAGGAGGAAGTGGCTGCTCTATGATAATAATAGTCTTGGTCATAAGGAGGGAGAGGGAGAATGAAAAAAAAAAACAATAATACTGAAAATGTTCACAATAGTATTTCAGACAGTGGCCTCCCAGTGCCAGCTAATTACCACACACAGCTGGTATCGGTGGCCTGAGAGTGAGGAAGGAGACACAAACGCTCCTGCCTTTCAAATCTTCATTAAAGAAATAATAAGAAAAATTTGGATGCAGAGTAATTAATTTTCTAATCATGAAATCCCTCTGAAACCATTGTGGCTGATTTGAATAACCACTCTGCCTCTTTATTCCTCTCTCTGTACCCGTGCACATACACATCAACACACACCAGGTTCAATATCATGGCTCATGTGTTGCAAGTATACATTGCAGGCGATGAAGCTGACAGCTCCCTCCCATGAAAGCAACCACGCATCGCACACATTTGCCCAGGGAAATCAGTGCTGGTCCAATCAATTTGAACGTCCGCATGTGTGTGTGTGTGTGTGTGCGTGTGTGTGTAAGCAGTGCAAACCTTTACTGCCACAGCTGCATGGGGCTACTATGAGCTCATTAAATCAGCAGCTCTAATGATCTCAATAGGCGCCTGATGCAGTCTGACTGAGTGGATGCTGGCAGAGAGAGTCCAGGATGGTGGGAGGGAGAGGCGGAGGTGGAAAGGTCAGGGTGAAGTCGTGGAGGAGAGACAAAGGGGCGAGTGAGCACAGTCAATAAAAACAGCCCGGCTTCAGACATTTAGTTTGCAGGAACTCTAAACTCCAGCACTCCAACTTATCATCCATCATCCCTACCTGAAATGTGAGCCAATGCTCCAAATGGACGGAACACACACACTTCCCGATGAGGTGTTAGGGCATAACTTTATTTAAAGTGCCAGTTCATATCAGTGTTATCCCAAGACACTTAACAGAAACAAACACATAAACCAAACTAGCAAAACCCCATGAGCGAGCTGGAAGCAGCAGCGGTTAAGAAAAACCTCAGCTATTCTTTATATGTACCACAGCATCCACCCATGATCTAATGTCCAGCGCTAGCTACTGTTTGTGACCAGGGCTAATCACTTGGTTGAACCTGGTTACTAGTCAGTGTGAGCAGCTCAAAGCGCCGTGTCGGTGCTGACATCGACCATAAAAACAGCCTATTTTTCCCTTCCTAAATACATCACGTCTTTCTTCTTGCATCTCACATATTCAGATGTGATGTTAGGCAGAAGAAATTTGACACATTTGACTTTTATATTCAATTTAGAATTGACTTCTGGTACTTATAATAGTTGGCATTAATGGAAAAGTGCAATAAATGAGTTTGCACACATTGCTTAAACAATATAAATTATTAATAGTCTTGCGTTATCAATTGTTGTCTATTCGGACTTTGGTAGAATATGAATACAACAGATTCAGAAAATCAGAGTTAGCAAACTACTTTTGTTTTTAATTCAGTAAGTAGCCTAACTTAAAAAGCACACTTTCTACATACTTTATAAAAATATTTTCTTACTTTCGCTTTACAAGGATAGTTGGTCTGGTACTTGTACTTTTACTTGATAGCATTATTGCCAGATTATTTGTACTTTAACTGAGATACCAAGTTTGAGTGCTCCCCTGACATCTATTATTTCAGAGCCAGGGTAAATTTCACTGTCCACAGGCCCCCCTATAGCGTGGCCAGCACCGTTACATGACTGAGATCACTAAGTGAGGCTGTGATGACATTATATGATGAGACAACGTCTCTGTAACTTTAAGTTAACTGAGAAATGTTGACTAAATAAAGCCAAATAAATCCTGTGGATGTGTTTACAGCTGCACAGCTACAGTCGGGTGTCCTGCGGTCTAGTTGCAGTGATGATTCAGTAGCGAGCCTGACGGAAAGCAGTCTGCTGTCGGGCGAGCTTGAGCTGTGTGGAGCAGAGAAGTGTGAGTAACACAGGTGAACATGCCCACCCTTACTGGGTCAGCAAACCAGGTCACAAACACAACGTCATATAAAAACAAACACGCTGTCATGTCCACGTTGTGTTTGTAACCACAGGAGCACGTGTTGCTGTGGAGCACTCCTACTTTAATCTGATTTCCCCCATTAACAAGTATGGGTACTGTTTGATTTGTGGCAGACTGTAGCAGTGGAAAGCAAAAAAGGAAAATGAAAAAAAAAAAACTTCTTCTCCAATGTCATGGTTGCTACTTTTGCACAAAGCAGAGCAACTGTTTCCCCAGCTCCCTTTTCATCCCGTTGTCTTAATGCTATTCTCGGGGAACAAGCTGCTGGCTTCATATTTAGTATTGTAATCCTTAAGGCCTGTGGTGACTGGTGGAAAGTGTGGTTTACTACAACAGAAAATACTCCCTGAGCATCCTGCTTTATCAGAAACATGACAGAGGAGCCACTGGTGGGTCTTTGTACACTGCAGCCACACAAACTCATTTTCCTTGATAAAGAGGAAGACATAATGGCTGCTCCTTCATGTTCCATTATTCCCTCGACTGAATTAAAAATGATTCACTGATGGAAAAAAAAACCGCATTGCCATGTCTTGTCACTGTACTGCAGCTCTTCCTCCAGCTGCTTCATACTAGATCCAGCTTTTCATGCTATCCATGTGAAGCAGGGACAACAAACACGCAGAATTTATAGCAACATAATGCATCTAATTCTGCCTTATTCTTTGTGAATCCCACATAAAAGTGAAGCCAATTTAATCCAACGTAGGAGTGGTGGATGCTAGCATTGACAGCGACAATATGAAGAAATCATTATTGAATGTAAATACATTAAAAAGCTATTTCTGATGGTGGGCAGACCATGAATATTGTCAAATGGCGTTTGAGTTCATGAGAATTTTTGGTATCACAACATTAATAGACATCTATTAGAGCGGTATTGATCTTTTTTCCTCAATCAAGAGTGAGAATAGGCCTAACACATACAGTACAAGGACACAGAAATACATTCTATGAAACCTTATATGATCTGTATTGAATCAAGGAAAACTGTACACTGATTGATTTTCAACATTTGCTAATTAGTTATGATAGAGATAGAAACTAGAGAAACTGAAACCTTGAATACAGCATATGTAGCTACTAACACAGACTCCAATGAATTAGAATACAGTTAAGCCTACAGTTGAGTCTGTCTGAGCTGATGAGTCCAGAATATTGACTAATACACAGTGAAATGCCGTGAGGACGGCAGCGGGGCTTGTTTTGGAGCAAACAGGAGACAAAATGTAGCTCAATCCTCATGAAGTCGTGAGAGAAGGGTCTGCGAAGGTTTGTGAAGGTCACAGCACATTCTTGCAGCTGAGAAATCAATTTCCTTTTGAGCTAAACCATCCCTTGTGTTTTATTGACCCATATCTTTGAAGTCGCCAACCCCATTCCCTGGTCACCCCAAGTGTCTTAGAGGCAGAACTGGAGAGCAGCTATGGACGGATGAATGAGACGGACCAGTGTGTAGCCTATACTTCCATGCCGCATGCAGGAATTGGATTACTTCCTTTTGTGTACATTTTGCATGTGTGCACAATCTCAGTATGAGCTGAACGCGTGAGCGTACGCTGTGTGGATTTTTTTTTTCCATGCATGTGGATGCCTATGTATGTGTGTGTGAGCGAGAGAGAGAGCGAGTATGTGTGCCTCAGAGTGCTGAATTTGTGCTTTGCTTTGAAGGACAGGGAAGGAAGGATAGGAAGCCAATCTGTTCCTCTGCAGATTAACTCTCTCATTCCAGACCCCTCTTTTCTCCAAAACACTCACTATCTCCAACGTCTGTCTCCCTCCATCCCTACCCCTTCCTCCTCTCCCCTCCCTCCTCCTCCTCTCTCCTTATTGCTTCCGTACAACCCCCTGTCTCTCTGTCAATCAGGCTACCTGCACGGGCCTGTGTGTATTTGCGTGGGAGAGCGATGAATCAGTGGACGTGGAGGTGGCGTTAGACGCCCGCCTCCGTTTTGAGAGTGTAGCCGAGGCAGCGCAAGAGTAACGGCGAGGGGATGGTGCAGAACTGAGGCCCCGGGCTGGACGAGTGCGAAGGCATCCACCGTGCCATCCCTCCTGTGAGAAAAGGCTCACTTCTAATGCCAGAGAGTGAATGGAAGTGAATGGGAGTGGGGAACACTCCCTGCCTGCTGTCCAATTAGCCAGGCATCCAGCCACTTCCTGTCTATTCTGTGAGTGTGTAGCGCGGGGCTAAAAGCGAGTTCACGGCGATGAAAAGTGAGGAGGAGGATGCCAGGAGTGAACAACACACCTTCATGACCCCTGGGAACCGCTCATATCCCCCGCCTCCGCCGATTAGGGAGAGAAAGGAAGAAAGAGAAGGGTGAAATATGAATAGAGCAACCTCAGGAGGAAGTGTTGGTGGCGGCCGATGAAGCGAAAGAAAAACCCTGTGGGGTTCTGCTACCTCTCCCACACATCTCTCTGTTTTAAATTGTAAGTCGGTCCTTGTGTAATTGAATTCTGAGCTCAAAAGGGAAAGCGATGGCGAGACGGAGGGGGCTCGGACAGGTTGGGGTAGAGGTGTTGTAGATTGTGTAAGATTCAGCGGGTGATGTGGGGCTGGATGAGAGGAGCTGAGAGGAGGTGTGGGGAAAAACAGTGAGGGTGCTAGCACTCTGCGTGCTTTCATTAGCACTCTAAATGCTAATGAATAAGTTCATAGCTTTGAAGATGCAGCTATGTTAAATATGCATGGGTTATCCAGCACAGTGCACAGAGTGTGAGGGGGAAAAAGGGTTGGAAGTGGAAGAGAGGAGAGATAACGATGGAAGTGTGGGAAGGGAGGTGGAGGGAAGACAGGGTGAAAAAGGGGGGAGATCTGGAAGTCCCGTCTCCTCTTTTATCACTCTGCCTATCCCTGTTCGCTCCTCTCCTCGGCTCTAATGGGACATAATTTCTTTGTCAACAGCCATACTGAAACCCAAAACATCCTCGCAGAAGTACTTTAAGAAAATGGATGAAATGAGAATTGCGATCTTAATTGTTGCAAATAAGAGTAAGACTTTTCATTGTGCTCTCGTCCGCTCTCTTCCCCGCAGGGACAGATGCCGAGTCAGTCATTAGTGTTAAGTCAAAAGACATTAAGCCAAGCTGCTTGTGGTGCAGTAATGACCCAGCAGTTTGAAGCGACGACAACAGCAACAAGGGACAAATCTCAGCGGAGAACAGCTTCATTTTCTTCCTTCCTGCAGGATGGGAAAGTACGTTGTTAGATATAGGGAAGCACTAGTCTATACATCACACACACGTGCAGATGCGCTGGAATTATATGACACTGACTACACGTACCATTAACACTTAATGCATTTGTAAGATGTCCAAGGCTCGTCACCACGTGTTTTTTTCCTGTGTGCAAACTGAATAAATACATGTATAATGCAGGTTAATTGACCATTATAGTGCGCTGGTTGTTAACAGGTTAATGGCTTTCCATTAATAGCTCTGCAAAAGTGAAGGGGGATATGGGGCGGAGGGGCGGGGGTTGGAGGAGCTTCTTCAATTTGATTTCCAATTAATATGTATGAGTAGACGCGTATGAGAGTGATAATATGAAGGCACATTATCGGCACAGAGGTGACTATACTATCTGATGACTCGGCTTAAAGAAGGAAGTGACCACGCTGCTCATGGGCACACCACTGATTCAGCAGAGTGAGGACAAAAGGCAAGTTTGACTAGCACCACAACAAGGGAATTCAAAGTGCTTAACATTAGACATGAAAGAAACATGAGGCAAAATGCATGCACATATATACGAAAGCTTTAAAATTAGTAAGATGAAAGAGAGCCGTAGTGTGTTTTTACCATAAATTATTTAGTGTTTCATCAACCAACAAAGTCCGGTAAATCTATCCTTGGACAAACAGCAAAGTAAAGCAAAAATGTGACTGATGTGACAAACAAGCAATGCTTGCAGGAATGCTCTGATACTGATGTTAATTCGTACCTGATTTATTTTTCCTCAAATGACACTGTGGGGATTTTGCATTTGTCTAATGTGTTTATTTAAAGGTGACCTAGAATGAAAACCATTTTTATGTCGGCTTTATTAAATATTGGCAGCCTATACCCCATCAAAGATGTATGACAGGTCCAAAAGCATCATCACACCCTCCTTTACATTGAAACTGAGCACCCACACCCACACACACACATACACACCTCCAACAGAATGCATGTACCCATATTTATTTAGTTACACTATTAAATTAAGGCACTTGTTGCAGTTGGTGAACTTTCCTGTGAAATGTCAGTCTACCAGCTCCTGGTTCTTCCTCATTATCTGACCCTGGTTCAGCTTCTGGTTCAAACGGGGCTCATGAGCCTCGATTCGTACTAATCCTGTAACCGTATTGCTTCAGTTACTGCTGCTTGTGGTTGCCAGATAAATAGTAAAAGGCACCAGCACATTCTCACATTGAAAAACTGATTGTAAAAGGGCTTGTTAAATGGCGTCTGAGGCATTTCTCATAAAACCAGTGCTCTCTAGCTGTATGTTAGTACCAGAGAACAAGGACAAACACTCCATTCAACCATTCTAGGTCCCTTGTAAGTTTAAGTAAGAGCCCATGAAATCATCTGATTCAGTACTGGTTTTTAAATGTTTTAAATGTTTAACTGAAGAAAATGTTATGACAATGAAAGCATAGTCACTCTTCAATTCATTTAACAATTTGATAATATTTCTATGAAAATTTAGGATCATGGCAAGGTGCTTTATTGTTTTCATACATTTGAGCCAGCAGACACATGCAGTTGATGGAGGAGTTGATTTGTAAAAACTGGTCAAAGTAGTCTCTGTCCTTCACTCCATCACACAGGATTCAAACCAGCTTAGCACTGAACCATAACATCTGCCCCGGTTTTCCAGCCTGGTTGTTAACACACACTGGGGAAGGGAGAACGAAGCGGGGGTAGAAGATGGGGGCGAAGAAGGGATTGTGTCTAAAAACAGGCATGCTCGTATGGTTTCAGGACATATAGTACACAAAGCCAGAGAGGTGACTGCTGCAGTATGCTGATGGCAAGGATGAGAGCCAGAGAATCCAGGCTAGTTGGATAAAAGGTTTAAAAGAGTAGCAGAATTTGCATACGTAGGCAGCGAGAGCAAAATAAGACCCCACATTTCACCACGAATGCCACTGAATGAGCCGTTTTGCTGGGGGAACACTTTGATGTCAAAAACGCAGCGCTTACTGTTACATATTCTATGTAAATGATAACAACACTGGAGCATCTCCTTTTTTATCCATGCGTTGATATGGATGTTAATGACCAGCTATTTGTCTGCTCACAGCTGACAGCATTAAAACACATTACTCCTCCATCCGTGCCGCTGTTCTCTGTGTTATGAATTATGCTGTTTAAATGGGTTCGCTCCTTTAGAAGAGCTCTGGGCAGGGTCTGCAGAGAGGCATCTAATGGCAGCTAAATGAATTCATGCCTAGATAAGGCGTAGGCTGCACACACAGCAAAGCAACAACAGCTGTCAGAGACAGAGAGACGCAGAGAGAGAGAGAGAGAAAGAGAGAGAGAGAGGGAGAGGGAGAGGGGGAGGAGAGAGCGGAAAGGGACCAGGAGCTGGAGAGAAGTACAAAGATGTAAAAACAAATGGAGTGTGTGAGCGGAAAATGAGAAAAAATGTGAGTGGTGCTATCCAGCCTCTCAACAAGTGAGGAGGTGTGTGGGAGAGGGAGCAGAACAGAGAGTGACATTAGTTGTGAGGAAAGCTATTGATTGCCACAGCAGGCGTTATTCTCTAAGTCAAGAGACTAAAGCGAATGAAGAAGGGAGATGTGATGGATGGCATTTGATGTGATTTTGAATCACTCCTCCGTTGTACTGGTCGCTGCTCACATGTGCTGGCTAGTACTGAGTTGTACAGGTAAGCAGCAAACATTTTTTCAACGTGCATCCCATTCACCAGCTGCCTTCAGTAGTGGCGGCGGAGCCAATGTCACTTCCACTGAAGTCTAATGGGAAGTAGGAGGAGACCGATCTAAAATAAGTAATAATGATAATAATAATAATAACAAAGATCCATTTATTACTTCCGAGAAAGATGTGTAATCGGCTAAACTGCTGCTGATGTGCAGCATTGCTTTGGCCCAGAGTTTAGCAGAGATCTGCCAGAGGGGAGAGAAAGGGAGGCGGAACATATACCAACAAATAAATGGGGGGGGGTGGCAGCTCAGGAAGGGGAGGGAAGCATTTATGTATGATGGATGAGAGGTGGAGAGGGTTGCAGACTGTCAGATGTTCCCTTTATCTCTCTTATGCGCTTTTGATACGCAGAGTGAGGGAAGGTCGGACAGGGGAAGGGTGGGAGGGATGGCGGAGCGGAGATGGAAGGTGGCGATGGGTAAATGGGAGGGTGGGGGGTGACAGGAAGTAGGAAGAGGCGGGGATGTGCTATCGCATGTGTTACCTGGCAGAGTGTTGCCTCGGCTCGTCATTAATGAGGCCGGGAGGAACATTATGCAGATGAGCTGTAATGGAGCATGGACCAGACCCCCAAACCGGGGTCACCCATTACTACGCCTCCCTCATCCTCCTCCTTTTCATCCCGCCATCCACGGCGCCTTCCTTCCCCGTCCTCGCCACCGTCCAATTTGTCTGTGTCCTTATCGTCCTTGTTTCCTTTTTAATTTTCTCCTTATTGCCTACCCTTGATTCCTAATCTACCCTAAATTCCTCCCCGTGTTTGCTTCACTGCTGGCCTCCCCTCATCATCCCATTCTCCCTCTCAGAGAGCGAGGCTGTGTCATCGATCTCCACCCCAGACATGCCGGGCTGATCAGAAGATGAATAGGGCCCCGGTGATGTAAAGATGAAATTCATTGCAGAAAGTGCGCTTTAAACTGGCGTCTGGTGTGGAGAGGCTGGGAGAGACAGGAGAAAACATAAGCAATGAAGTGCAGGAAATGAAAGAAAGGGAGCCGTGGGGAGGCTCGGGCGCATCTCAGACGGAATTTCGAGGGCCATTCCTGAATGATGGCTCATCAAGCTTCATTCTGCGCATCATGTCTAATTGCTTTTAGATCTGTTCCTATGGAAACTGCAGTTCTCTTCAAAGCGGCTGAGGGGGGATGTTTCATCACCTTTTCTCTTGGGGGTTGGTGGCACCGCTACATGTATGGAGTGGATGAGCACTGCAACGGTTCAGCGAGGAGGACCATCGTCATCTGGAAATATTGAAGGCATAACTTGTTGTCACGTGATGCCACAGCGAAAAGGCACATACCGTGCGTATGTGCCTTTTCTGCAGACGTACCATAAGGCATGCATGTGTACTGTATATGGCATGAACACGTGGTCTCAAACAAAGGCATACTGCCAAGACCATTGGCTGATCGGATGGGACTTCCCTATTCATGTGCTGGCATGTAACAGGCAGGATAACAGACTTTCATTTGGAATCTCTGAACACTGCTGCTGCAGTGAAACAGCTTCCTTCATTGTGCGCATTGCGCTGATCAGGAAGTGCCATTCCAGAGGGTTTGAGAAAGAGAGAGAGCAGATGTTGTAGATTCTTGTGCTAGCGGCATCTCTGCAAGCCCATTCTTTTATGTACTCCTTTCATTCTCCTACCAAGAGTTTGTTGTTATGCAGCCACCCCCTGAAGTGATGGATGAATTTTAAATGGTAATTTTGCGATGATTGATAACAAAGCACTCTTCCTTTTGGAAGGAAGAAAGCATAAAGAAGCATTTATTTCACACTTCTGTTTTACTTGTCCACGCCTGAGAGTTTTGTTGCAAAAATGTCAAATATTCGCTATATTTATGTGAGTGTGTATAGTGCACTCTCGCCATTGTTCATCTAAAGAAGTGACAGAATCATAAAGGTTTCACGGCAATATTCAACAGAAACCCTGGTATTTTAAAATTAATATGCCTTGTGGGGTGTAACACATCAGGTTAGTTGTACTATATATTGCTAGAAACTCATGACTTAAGGTATTCAGCTCAGTTTATGTGCAGCAGCAGAATGTTGAGGTAGTGGTGATGGAATGGGCTGTGTCTCAGTAAGGTATTCTACAAAAGCTTCCTCTCTCCTTCAGGAGATTATAGTCTCAATAGAGGTGAAGAGGAGCCTTAGTGGTTCATGGGTAAACGGTGATTGTTTCTGCATCCTGTCTCTGGCTTGAGATCCCCACCTTATGAATTATACATGGTTCTCTAAATCATTTGTTGGTTAACAGAGTAATGAGGCTGATACTTAGGCGGATTATGAATCTCTTAATGGGAATCATGACATTATTTCACCTTTTATTTATTTATCTATGTGCTCCCCAAAGCACTATGAGTTGAATGGTGTCAACGTCCAAGTGCCAGTCAAAAGCTAATTGTTTCTGTGTGTAAGCGTTGCTTGAAGATGGTTCAGTCAAGTGTTGGGTTTTTGTGCAGAAACAAGCAAATCCTGTGCATGTTGTGTCTTGAAAGAGAAAATCCATAGAGGCTTCGTTTCTCCCCTATGGAGCTCATTTCCGCTCTTGACTGCCTGACAGCCATGCCTTGTTGGGCAGCATCACAGAGGCAGAAGGTAATTCCTCAGTCCTCCCATTGGCCACTCTTGTCTGAGAGGGTCACTGGATCACTGTAGAAGAGCGCTCCATTTATTTCCAGTTCCCCCATGTGCTTACCTAAACCTCTGGGAATGATTATGACGGCGGAAGCATGAGGGCACCTCAGCATCACAGCTCAACAGCATGTCTGCCTTCTCAAGAACTGCCCGAGCTTTATGTCCTGTCTGATTAAATAATCGATTATTTTTTTAACAAGAACACATTTCTGCTCATTTTGTGGTCCAAGAGAAACTAGGAAATGGGAGGTACACTTGGAGGATCTGACCTGTTGACTTCATAAAGATTACACCACTGGTTTACAAGATATACTCAGAAAAAAAAAGAAACATTTTTTATCATGTATCAGTGGCTTCCAGGCACAGCAAGTTTCCTCCACTTTACCTTTTAAGGAGTAAAGCAATTTACTGTTGGGCGACTCCCTGGTGTACTGCACTCAAAGTGCCCCGACAAAGTATATAAGCCGCTGTGGCTGCAGGTGTGTAATGCCTGTCTACTTTCACCTGGATGTCTCTTTATGGCCTCTGCTGGAGTTCACCTACACACCTCTGATGGAAGTGAATCAATACGGCCTACCTCAAAAGGACAGTGGTAATTTAAAGGTTGTGGCCATCACCCTGTTTTCTCGTACAGTAGCCGCAGGGTTGACGTGCTGCTCGTCCTGGTTCTGATCGATGCCAAAATGTTAGCGAGAGCTCAGAGCAGCGTGTTGCTTTAAGACTGTTATTAAAGCGATACCGCCTAATCAAGATAATGGCCGATGTCTGCTGTGTGAATGAGTAATTGATTGAAATTTCAGAGGACACTTGAGACTGAGTTTGTTGCTTCTCAGCTCTTGTTCTGGCAGTTTCTTCTGGGGAAAGGTCAGCCATGCACCCTATTTATTCTTGTAATGATCAATGTTTGTGGTTTGATTGTTTTCACAAGACTGATACTGCCCTTTAAATGCGTTCCACTTGGGAAAATTACAATGTGTTCATTCCTCAGAGGCAGTTATTTTTTATTTACTCTCATCCAGCGGACAGGGACATGGTGTTTGCTGAGGGGAAAGGAACCTTGTACAGGTTTAGATTGCAAGGCATATTTTCCAACACACAGGCAGTCACACGTGCCTCCTCCCTCCAGTTGTTTCTCTTTTTTTTTCTCTTCCGTCCTATTTTATTCCTATTTTTTTCTGACTCTTACTTTCTTTGTCTTCTCCAGTTGTTCCCTTTCTCTGTGTGTCTGCAGCCAGCTGTTTAGATAAGATGATGTATAAATTCCTCCAAGCCCCTCATCATGGCTGGTTGCCTTATCAAGGTCAACAGAGTGCTTTGCAACACTTACAGCATTTTATCGGCGTATTATCCGAGTGCAGAGAAAGACATGGAAAAAAAGACTGCAGGGAAGAATTCCCCCGCGAAGCTTATTAAGCCCGTTACTGTTTTTGATGACAGGCCATGTGTAAGTATAATGTTCCTTATGCTGGAGCTCCACGCAGAGCTGAGGATCATTAGAGTCTAATCTTTAGCTCGTAATCCCGTGGACTGGCCTCGCCACCTAACCTTGGAGCTGTGCCTGCTCCGGAGCAAATCCTCAACCTTGACTTGGCTTCGTCTGTTTTTACAAGAGCCTATCCCAAGGCTTAGCCCATGCCTGGACTTCTGAACATCAAAAGCAACATTCTTCCTCTCTTCATTTTGAAAAGAATGAAAAAAACATCTGAACATGCAATGTCTGTGTGAGACCATAACAAGTCGCTCTCTCTGGCTACGTGGCTGAGCTGAGCATGAGACGGTTAATGTTATTCGAAGCCATGACTGTAATTGCTGGCTTTACCGAGCCAATCAACAGGGTGGTTAATGTAATGGAAATTAAAAACAAAACTGTTTCTTTGATGTCTGTCTTCTTAGCCTGACAACAGGGAGTGAAGGTTAATACCCAGCGAGCACACTCTTTTAACAAGAGGCCCTTCAAATATCCAATGCAACCAAGAAATATAACGCCAATCAGGACATAAGGGATAAATGCCTCATTACATTTTAGAAAATAGCAACACAACAACACAAGGAAATTAAAGCCCAAGGGTACTCTGTTCAGTTGGAGGTCATAGATGGAGGCTGAGGTGATTGATTTTCTTTTTGGAATAAAAAAACATGCTCTGACTTTGTCACCATGAGATAATTTACATTTTTTTGCATGTTATAGACATCGATAAAAAATATCTCCATAATCATCATCATCTCTGAGGCCGTAAATGCAATTAATGCTGTCAGTGCTGCAGGCTTAATTATGGCTAATTAATGAATATACTGTATCTCACTATTTTCCCATTAGGGGCCTGAGGCTGTGTCATCTGCGTCCTAACATGGCTCAAGTGTGGTAGTGCCACAGAGGATCTGTACAGTGTCAGGGTTGAGTCAGGCCAAATTGCTCTCCGTGGGTCACTGGGCCTGGGAATTGGGAGCATGACTGACAGTTAAACAAGACTATGACAAAAATTAAGGAAAGGTCTTACTGAGAAAAAAAAAAACAACAAAAAAACAGCATATACCGCTTGTTACACACCAGAAAACAAAGACAGTCTGATGGATAGAAAATCGAAAGAAAATGGAACGAAAACAGTCCCATCTCCACGGCTGACATTAAGGGAGCAGTGTCAGAGAAAAAAAAAAGCCATAATGTTACTGAAATCAAAGAGCTTATCCTCTCAAAAGTCGTTTAAAGTTTCTTCAGTAGCGTGTACCTTTTAGGCTTTTAGCTTGTTGAAGTCACCTCTTTGTTGACGGTGGCAGAATATCTAGACAGCACATGGTTCCCAAACTAGGGACTAGAGCCTCCGCAGAGCGTTTTCCCAGCATATTCACACCTGTCAAACACTAGTAGCTAATATCTTTGCAGTGGCTGGAACAGAGACACCATTATAGTCACTATGTTTTTTCGGCTACATCTACTGAAAGCAATCCTGCCTTTGATTTTAACCCAAACCTTAGACGATCATCAATCTCACCTCTGTCTATACTCCCTACAAAGACAATATACTGATATTGTGGTTTTTAGGAACCATACACTTGTCTTTCACTGGCCCATTCTAGCGGTGTGAGAGTTAGGCAGGTGTAATTTTACAGTTAAGTATTCGCATTGTCTAGAGCACAGTTTATCTGCTCAAGCAGAGGCAAATTCCCTAAACAGATGCACAACACCTACAAACAGCATCCCTTTTCATCTTCTTTAGTTATCCTATTTCTGCAGGTACATAATCTGTACACATGTCCTGCAGTTCCTCAGAGTAGTACCACCCCTCTCCAATTATCGAGAATTTAAAGGAGTGGCTCGGAGGCGTGATGTTTTATTTTTTTTCCTGCCTTTGTATTCTTCAGGGCGAGCGCTCGGTGCCTCATCATATACGCTGCCCGCACTGTACTATAATTTTGTTTGACTTGAAATCAAATTCTGCCAATCCACTTATCCCAGCGACAGTGTGTTTGCTGCGTTAATATGAGGCGACAGTGCTGAAGGTGCATGCATCAATTAACGTGGGGAGGACAGGTTCCAAGAGATGCTGGTAAGCTCACAGGTTCAGCCAAACAGCGCTTATCTCCCGCTGGCAGCTGGACGAGGCAGAAATAACTCAATTTAATACCCATGGCTGTTGCGTGATAATGGCCGCACTCCTGTCACGCTGGGAGACTTCTCACCTCTTCAACCCCTCAGCTCCACTCCTCGTCTGCAAGCTGCTGGCATTTAGCTGGAGGAGGCAAAAATTCATATTGTCTGTCGCCGCCCGCCATTCACCCTCCCCCTCATCAATCATATCAGCGTAACATTTTCACCGCCTTCATCTCCGTGTCTTCTCCAGGTTTGCCTTAAGACACTGAGGCTGTTTTATTTCCATTTGAGGCCCAAAGTTATTAGTCTGTTGTAGTCTGTCGCACACCTCTCCGCTGGGTCACACTCTCATGGCTGGCGCTCAGACGGCTGCGGGTCTGGATTAGCTTTTATGAAGCGACCACAGTGCAACCTCTAAGGGAGAAAGACAGCTCAGTGACTCATGGCCAATCTATGTCTGCCATACACTATTTGGGCAGTGGACAGATTTTCAATTCTGTCCCTCTGAGGCATTCGGACTCACCCACAGAACAACAAAGGACTCTGAAAAGCTACACGATGGCGATCGAAAATCACTGTGGCAGAGTTTCGCAGCAGCGTTTCTGTTTCAAGGCTTTAAATTGGCTATGATCTGTCCATCTGTCTCACCCTGGGTCCATTGAAAATCATCCTAATTAGCTCACACTGGCCAGGCTACAATGAAGTTTGGCACTAAGAGCACTGCATCAAACAGGAAGGTGCTGTTGATTATTTTGATGATTCTCTAATCTTTTGTCGAGCAAAGTCATTAAGCTAACGGTAGTCACTGACCTACAATTCATCCGTGTTAAACTGAGTAAGGAAATCCATTTATGTTAAATGAATATAACACTCTTCAAAGCACATCTAAAACCGTGTTTAACCTCTTAATTGAATCTCCTTTTTCTGTTCCTTTGCAAAATACACATTTTGGCAAGAGTTTTAGGATTACTCCGACAAAAAGTCACAACAAGAAACAATAAGAAACCATAGGATTGAGTGACATCATCCCCTTGTCTTCTCTCAGCATTGGTATAATGACTGCTTGAGTCACTTTATTATTGAGCACCCAGAGCTGGTAGCACGTCAGCGAGATAATGCAATTGACGTGCAACCATTCCTCAAGCTGAGCATGAATCAATGATCTAATGTACCAGTCAAAGTCACCCATGCTACATCCTCTCCTTTCTATCTCGAGGGTAGCTCCAAACGTACACTACACTTTTATGCTCATTTGTCATATATGCACGGTGGAGTAGCCCCCCCCCCCCTTAATGTGAGCCGACTGCGATAGTGTACTTGTCATCGGGATTAATCTCTGCTCATCACTGAGCAGGGTGCAGTTAAAAACACGGCATGAGTAAGAACACAGAGGAAAACTGAGACGAATGTTTCCGTAACCCTAGGAAATTTCTGCTTGGCGACTGGGGATAGTGCAATATTAATTGAGTGCTTTATGTGGACATGCTTCTCCACCCCCTCTCCCTGTGGCATGTCGCATGTTTTGTTGATCACGCACACAAACACAAACAAACACACACAGGGTTAATAATGACTGTGGCTGGTGATCCAATTCAATGACTATTAGGAGACATAATGTGTAGCTGCCTAGTGCTGCTCCTGTGCTAAACATAAACCAATGTGCTCTCTAATGCCTGGAAGTGGGAGGTCTGATTCTCTTAAGTAACTCAGGTTTTTCAAGCCGTCTCTGTGCAAGTAAATCAATACAGGAGCTGTTCACTTTATTCACTTAGATGCCTTCGCCTGATAGTCACAATGCATTAACTTACCACTGGAATCAATTCGTCCTAATTAAACCATACCGTATATTTTGACTTCACCCCGGTGCCGCCAGTGGCTCATACAGTAATGTCATTAGTTTGGTCCACAGCAAATGAACCTCTGGATTCACCCCCACCAATGACTCAGACATTTCTGTTGTTCGGCAGAGTGCACATTCTCACACACAGACAAAACAGCAGCAGCAGCAGCAGAGGGCTGGAGATACAAGCAGCATTTTAAACTGGAGAAAAGGCCCCGGGAGCCAGTGGTGCTCAGAAAGGTCGCAGCTCAAAGTTAAAAAACCTAAGCCATGAGAATAAATCATCACATACTGCAACACCACAAACTGGGAAGAAACTACATGCAAGCGTTGCTCTCCCTGATAATCACTGAAGGTAACTAAATGCAACACAGCGAATCATTTGTCTTCAAACTCTGCAAAAGTTTGAAGACAAATGCAAAAGTTTCTTTTGCAGTTTATCAAAAAAAATACTATCGCTTAGTCAATGTCTCAGTCTCAGAGAGACATTAGGTCATATCATCATATCATCAGTGAGCAAAAGGGTACATCTGATTGCAGCTGTGTTCCTGTTATGTGGCGATATATTATAACAGCAGGCCAAATGCATAAAAGTCAGGGATAATCACTGTTGTGCCTTCTCAAAGATGCCTTGGTAAATGCTTTCATTAATCAAGAGTGAAACTGCAGGAAAACATAAAAACAAATGCAATTCGATGTTGTGCATGGCGAGCTTGCTAAAAGCTACGTGTGGAATAGGAATTTGAAATCAATCTTAAGGTCTTTTGTTGTAAATGTTTTTTAAATCATAGAAAAGCCGTCGAAGTTCACGAGGCTTGCAAATATTACCAAATGGAATAAAAGTATCAGGTTACATAAGAAAAACTTGTGTAAAAGGATGGCAGAAAATCCACTTTTGCTGTTAGTCTCAAAAAAGGTGATACTTGATTCCCTTAGTGTTCTTAAATTTAATAGACTCTATATTTTAAGTTTTTTTAATAACTTTAAGTTTCAAGTCTGAGAAAGTAATTGGTAAAATACTGAGCCAGCATTGACTTTTGGTTTCACAAGGATGAGTCAGGGACAAAAAAAAGACTTGAAGATAAACTTAAGGACAAATGGTCTGAGATACCAAGCTGTTGAACACAGATTACACGTTTCCATTTCTTGCTATTTAGTGCAATGCCATCTTTGTAAATGCCATGTCGTTATTTTAGCCCTACTTTCATTCCTACCAGAACAGCAGATCAAGGTCAAACTACCACATTATGGTCCTTTCAAAGTATGTCAAATAGCAATTAGCCATAAAGCCACCTGTGTATTTAAGGCGAATAATAACTACTTTTAAGATAATGTCGAGGTTTGCCTTTTTACCTGGGAAATCAACACAGAATCAGATCAACACAAAGCAAAAATGTTGTGGCTGAAAAGTTACCCAGACTCAAAACGTCATTTAGATGATGATGAACGACGGCTACAGCCAGGAAGGCGATACGATGTCTGATGCAATTTCAGGCAAAACAGAGGTTTCTGTGGCTGAAAAAAACAGGTGGAAGACAAAAGAAAGGCGGGAGTAAGAGACAGGAGCAGCAAGAGGGCAGACACAGCGTGGGGAGAGGAAGCCTGGGCATACAAAGATGTTTCAACACGCTAGATCAAATTATTGAACCCCATTTGCTGTATTATCATTGCAAATTAACATTTTTATGAGTGTGTGAAATTACCCGTGAACATCTATTGCCCCGCAATACAATGAGGCACACAAGGCCTATTGCGTGAATTGAGGATCCTGGGACTAAAGAGGCAGCTTTTCCACATTATCCTGCTCTGAGGAGAGGTCTCCTGAGTCAGTCGCAGGTTAATGCAGTAAAAACTTTTGTAGTCCCGAAAAAGACACCGATCACAACACTTAAACGTGAGTCTGACAACAAGGTCACCTCTGGGAATTTATCACGCGCTCCAAAAACTTGCTTGTCCCATCACAAACGCTGACTGTAAGTTTTACACCTTTACAGCGCCAATAAATCCAGTGAAACTCTTCGCCTCTCTGTTGTGTCCTTTCAGCTGAGAGGAGAACTACAAAAGTCGACCAACTTAAAACTGCTTAGTGCAGCACCCCTGATAACGAATAAAGGCTGTTTTTTTTTCTCTCTGTCTCTTTTCATAAAACCCGTCATTCACGAATGCTTTTTTTCCTGCACCACATGACCAAATCTATTTCCTGTGGCTCTGCCGGTGTGTTGCTGTGTAAAATTGCTAAACTTATCTTGATCACTGTTCCAGAGCCAGGCTTTAAGGGGGATGAGAGGATCGCAAAGAGTTTTGGCAGGGTTTTGGGGGTGAAGAACTGTAAAACGCTCCTTGGTAATCGTGATGCTGAATTAAGAACAAAGATAAAAGTCTATCGGTGTCCCACACAAGCATCCTTACACAGAAGGAGAAATGCATCTACCGTCTGAGACTCGCAAACATGAACAACAAGGACAAATACATGTTTACTTCGATTGTACTTTGCAGTAGATCTCAGTCATGCGAGGAGATTCTAAGATCACTGTGCTTCACAGAGCAAAACTGACAGATGCATTTACATTGTGGAGACAAAATACAGCCTTCGGTTTGATTCTTTTCTCCCTCATATGAGACAGTGTGACCATTAGTGAAGAACAGATTCAGAATCACTTTATAACAACCAACAAAATCTCAGGTTACAAGATGCCTTCATGCATGTGTATTTGCTAGCCATGCTCCATGACTGCTGTCACACGTGATTTATGACACCTTTTCCCTCAACATATCACGATTAATCACTGTCAGCACAATTACTGGCCATTGCTTTGCATCGCATGTGGATACTCCCCCTTCGGGTCAAATCTATGTTGGCCTGGACGTTTAAGGATCTGATTCATGCGACCACGAACGCCTCAGACCGCATGTTCCAAAAAATGGCAGCAGCCATTCGAAATATATTTCTTTTGCCCGGGGAACCAGTAGTTTGTCCTCACTAGACACCATCCTGTTGTTGATCCTGCTGTCAAGAGGAGGCAAGTTCTCCTTTGTTAAACGCCTCAGTGTTGACAAGTAATATGGCCATGAGCAAAATTGAAAAGCCTAGTAGACAGATTTCATTCAGCGCACACTGATGACTCACAGCCTCGGTAAAGTGGCTTCTGATGCCACACGCCCGAAACGGTTCAAAGCGGCAGCAAACATAGCCACAACACTGCCTCCACATATTCATTATCTTTGAAGGACCCTGGCATGGCAGTCGACAAAACAGCTGTCATCAGCTTTGCAAAGGGCTTAAGATAAGGAAAGAGCCGCGGGCCAATAAGAGTCACTGAGTCCGGGCCTGGAGTGAAGATAGAAGGCATTGTGGGATAATGTCTCGCCGGTGGGCACAAAAAGATGAAATAAAAAAATAAAGACTGTAAAACAGCCTGTGAACAATTATTTGCCCATGATCTTGCTTATGGATCGGGGGGCTGTGAGTCCGACGCCTCCTGGCTCTGATCTGCAGATCAATATTTGATTAGAGGAAGACCAGTCGGATCAGTGGACGCACACAAGCACACAGTGAGTGGAGCAGCGCCAAGCAGGACCCGGGAGGAGATGGATGAGCTGGCCGAACAGGACGACTCTTAAGGTCAGCGCTGAAGACAACTCTTTCATTATCTGCTCTTTTTTCTCTTTTTTTTTCATATACCCATCCCTTAAAGTGACCCGTTTACAGATTCCCTCAGCGCCCAGAAAATGCTCTCCCGGATCAAGCTCCTCCTGTAAACACATTTAACAAGGACCACTGGACCTGCTGATGCATGGGAATAATCAACGTGATACACAACAGAGCAGCATCTATGCTAATAAGGTCATTCATTAAGCCATATAATGCATTAATTAACCAGTTCTTCAACTACTTCACAAAACACATGGTTTCCATTCATTTTAACTCCCTGTTGTAATGCACCGAAAGTAATCTCAGGAAGAAAAAAAAATGATACTCATTAATATGCATATTTATTCATCGAGGTAGCACAGGTAGATAATGCGGTCAGTAGGGGGTTTCTCTGCTCTTAACTTTAAGTGTGCTCGAGTTGCTACATACACACAAATCTCACACACGCACACACACATGCGGTGCAGAGCATATCTCTGGCTGGCAAGAGTTCACAGGCCTTGTGGGACGCAGAATGACTTAGTTGAATGACTATTGATGGGCCGAAGATGTGGCAGGTCCAAAAAACATCATCATGTCCTCATTCATACCCATATTTCAGTCTTTGATATGGGAGTTAAATGGAAGAATCCGAACAAAAGTGACTTAAAACGACTATGACGGCAGCAGTTTGGTGATGTTTCTGAGGAAAGCCAGTTTATGCACAGCTTGTTTTTCCCCAATATCTGAGTTATTTTCCACTTCAGGCTCAAACATTTAAGGCAGGATGTGTACAGAAAGCAGCAGAAAGGGCGCTAGATCTGTGCAGAAATGCATGGTTATCCCCACACCAAAAAACTACAAGAAAACAAACTGGAGGCATTGATGATAAAACCAATTTCCCAAGCCTTCTATATTAACACCAGCAAACAAAGAAAAGCATATTCAACTATTTTTGGTCCCTTCAAAGCCAAGTTGTGTTTGCATACTGACATCATCATGCCAGCGTAACCATAACAATGCTAATTTTTACATACTTAACTTAGCGAATATTTACAAAACACTTAAAGTAGTTTTGTCAATGTCAGTTTAAGAAACTTATTGCAGCCCTGCATCTAGTCTTTTCCACAGCAGCAGGCCATGACACCCCGTCGAAGTCATTCCCCACCACATGCCAGCCCGGGCTGAGTCCTCTTTGCTAATGCATCACATGCTCCCCTCCACAGCACCCATCAGGACTTTTTACCGGCTGGTTGGCTGACTGCGCAACCCAAAGCCCCGTGTTGGGATTGAACACGCTGGCATCAAAGCTGACGGCCGACGCCACACAGAGACATGGCCCTGCATCGGGATTGCTTCCATTTGTGCACCTTCCTCGAAACAGGCCGAGCCGTGGCGGGGTGGAGTGGGGGGGGGGCAGAGTGTGGGCTGACGGAGTCAGGATAAAGTTGGGATGAATAGATGCTGCTGCCAGGACCTGTCAGCGGTGACAAATGGATGTTGCAAAGATGAAGCAAGTAAGACATTAGAGAACAGTGATGTGGTGAATCACCGCTATGAGTGTG
Organism: Karalla daura; assembly: GCA_029224185.1. Taxonomy (NCBI): domain Eukaryota; kingdom Metazoa; phylum Chordata; class Actinopteri; order Chaetodontiformes; family Leiognathidae; genus Karalla; species Karalla daura. The sequence continues at coordinate 14,379,701 of CM055195.1, forward strand.
TGTGAACCCGTGTGTGTTTTATATGTGCCTGTCCGTGCGCTTTGGCGACTGTGTGGGTGAACGAAAGGCGTAGTGTGCACGCGCGCGCGTGCATGTGTGTGCGCATAGGTGTGTCCCGAGTCGCGAGGTGCCAACCCTGACAGCGGCCCTCCAAGATGGGAGAGTGCTGGGAAATTGATTTAGGTGGTGTCTGAGGGCGACAGAGATGAATCTGTGTGTCTGATTACAGGAGAAAAATAGCAAACACTGTGAGATAGAAATGGCAGAACAAAGAATACCAACGGAGAAGGGCACTGAAAGGCAAGGACAAAAAGATAGATAGAGAGAGAGAGAGACACACACACACATTTACAAACATGTATGTAAATGACCAAATGGGAACAGCTGAAAAGCAGTTTGCGTCCGGGGACTTGCACATCACCTCATAACATACACGGTAATGTCATTTCTTCTCTAATAATGGGAAACTTGATTTATGTTTGGCACAAAGGTGGGTGCCATGGAGGACACCCACAGCGTAGGCTTTGATTTATAGTTGGGCGTCAGTCACTGCCTGCGTGCCCACAACAATAGATGGATGTATCACACGTGATTAAGCTGCACTGTGCTTTTATGATATTCACCCCGCTGCAACAGTCCCACTTTGCTTTTTACATTGTCAGGGGGCCATATACTTACACAAGCTGAAACATGTTAATTAGGAGATCGCAAATAGAAAGGTGTGTAAGACGGTAGGCTTGCAATGTACACAGCAAGACTTCAACGGATGTGTGCAGGTGAAAAAGACGATTCTCTGACGTTGCTGTCCTCGCAGACTCAAGGACATTAGTCAGTCAGTGCTCTTGCTGTGCCCACGTGGACTGCTGCAGTCGTACATGGGCTATTACATTACATTTTTGCGGAGGCATTCATCAGCTGTGACGCAGCCTGCAGCGTCAATAAGCACTCAATTAGATTTGATTTGAACATGAGCTAAGGGAGGGCAAAACAAGCCCTGGAAAGTTGTGTTCGCTCCACAGGTCAAACATTATCAGCAGGTGAAAGAGTTGTAATGATCTAGGGATTGCATGATATCATTATACAGGACATTGTGTACGACACCACCAAGTAGAAGTACTTGGAAGTACTTGAGAAAATGGTTTGTCTCTGAATCTAAAAGCATCGAAACACAAGGTTAGATGCCATCAGGCAAAACAAAACCACACGTCAACAACATCCAGAGACGCCACCAGTGTCCCTGTGCTCATCTGCAATGAACAGACACAAAGTGGGAAAAGTGTCTGTCGAGTCCACACGCAGTCCATTCATGTTGAAATGCACAAACAGGCAACATGCGCTTTCAGTCCAGATGATGTCCTCTTCTGGGAATCCGACCAAAAAACAGCCAGTGCGGTTGGATAGTTTAAATCATCTGTGTTAACCTTAGCATAAACCTGGCTGCTTTTGAGACCATGATGATTCGTTTTTCTATTTTTACCCGACAAATTGCAGACTATGAGACATGGGCGTGTTTGACTAAGCTGCGTTGTGTACCAAAAGTAATGCAATTACCGTTTGAATGACTAGCACACACATCATTTATTCATTTAACGTTCAATATTTCCCTAACACTGCAACACACAAATATGTTTTCATTTGTTTTTTTCTTTCCCCAGTTTTGCTCAGTCTGAAACTTCACAGATTATTTAACAAAAGCTCATTTCCTGGGTAGCTTCTTATCTGGTGAGCCAGAGTGTCAGCAGATGCTCCCTGTCTCTCCCCACACGTATAAACATATGGCTCTATCCAGAGAAGTGCACTTGTATGAATATTAATATAATTCCACCGTGGAATAAACCTCCCCACAAGAGGCCTGTTTAACTTGAGTGAATACTGATGGCATGCATTAAAATGATTTATCCCATAACTTAGGGTGCTAAGGGAGTGAAATGAAAGATGCCCCCATCTTAATGTTATCACACTGTCACCGCTGACAGGCAATTTCAGCCATTTGATGACGCTTTTATTGTGATGTCCTGTTGCTTAGTCAATATTCTCACCGCCCTCTTTCATCCCGTTCCCAAAGCGTCACTTACACTTGCTCTCCAGCATCTCCATCTTCCTCTGATGCTTTTATAATTGACCCGACTAATTTTCTGTTACTGAGCATTCAGAAATTCCTTTTATCTGCTTTATGACAATTTCATCTCTTACAATTCCCTCTGCATCAATATGCTTTTTGAACGCACACTTGCGAAAAACAAATCTTTCACTTTGCAGATTTACATCTCAGCTGAAATAAATTAAACCCAAGAGTTTTACCTACTTTGCATTATTGACCGATATAACTTCTGTTGCCCATTACTGGTGAATACAGCTCCTAAAAATAAAATATTCAAACCTTCATCTGTGTGAAATTTACAGTGAGAAAAGCCACCAGTGACTAATAATGCAGCAGCACATTTTGATTGAATACAGACACTTTTCTGCGACTTTTCCCCCCCGTTTTTCCCTTCTGAGAATTGTCACTTTGCCTCACTTATCATTTTGATCACATCCACATGATGAATCTCCTCCCTCGGTTTTGCAGTCAGCCTGGCCAAGGCTCTGTCTCTTTCCCTTAACAGCCCCCAGGCAGCCCATCTGGGGACACTTCTGTCTGCCCTGGGGTCTACTTGGTTTGGCCAGGGCTCCTCCAACACACGGACACAGACAGCGCTGTCTGAGGTGAACACATCACATGTCTAAAAACTGGCAGCACCACTGGCCCTCCCGCACTTACACACAAGCGGGGACTATCATCCCAGATAATTCAAGGTAATAGTGCACACTCTACTCTCAGGTAAATAAATGTCCATTTAAAAGATTTACACTCGTGGTGTGACTGAGTCGACACCTGAGGATGGACACTGGGCTGAGATTGAGCCATAATTTGTTTTCAGTACAGAAAGGCTCCTCTTGGCCGCCGCCTTTATCGACCTTGCAATCTATTTGCAGTGAGGGATCAAACCTGGAGGCTGATCTGAGCGAAGCCAGCTGTTAAATACCGCAGCACATGCACTAACAAAGTCACTTCTACCTCCTGCGATATGGCAAGGATGGAAAAAGATGACACAGGTTATCAATTAAGTTCAACCACAGGTAGACCGTCTGCTTCAGTATTATATCTAGATCTTATATTGATGAGCTCCATGGCTGTGAGAAATCTAATTTGCCACACAGTGCTTTATCCATGGATGGGGCCTTCAGGCGTGCAGCATGTTCATGCCGCTGCAGAGGTCAAAGCTTCCCTGGGAACACAAACACCATGACCAGGGAAAATTAAGCTAGAATTTCTTAATCGAAGCTGAAGTCTGGAGAAATGATACAAGGACCACTGCTGCTTAAGTTTCATGAATATGAAAATGAAGCATGAGTGGCGCGTTTCCGCTCTCACCCAGAGTTTGAAATAAGATATCACCTTAATTGGAAAGAGGAATGAAAAATAAACGAAAAAACTGAGAAGAAGAGAGGCTGGAGGCACAACTTTATTTCAACCGTTTGCATTATGACATGCACAGCTCATCACGCATGAAAATGTTGTGCATTTGCTCGTCGATACCCACATGAAGTACGGAGAAAGCTGAGACTGAGGCACTAACAGACAGACTGAGTGGGTTCAGTGACGTTGCTGGAGCTATAAATACAGTCTTCCAAAGGCCGTATTGACATTTAGGCGCTGATTTATCTGAGAGTCTGGCTCTGGTTTATGAGGTCTTCACCACTGTTCACAGGCAGATGCGATGTTATCAGACCCCTGTCTCTCCCCGCATTGTGCAGAAGCTCCACGTAATGGCCGCAAATTGTTTCTTTTTTGGCACCAGTCAGGGAAGGGGCTGCCACTATAATACTGTGTGATAACATCCACCATTACGATAATGGGCCTCAAGATAGCTGTAAAGTTTGCCAAAGGAAGGAGTGATTTAGAGCCCTCCCAGTGCAGGAAGAGGGAGTCACGTTCTTTTTTTTTTTTTTTTGTATAATTGTGGGCGACCATAATAATAGGTGGAGTGGAAGGAATATGTCCAGGATGAAACATCAATACCAAAGATGAGTAGCTGCATCAAAGACTGGAGCTGCACTCCAGCACAATTATAGACAACACTTGAATGTGTCGCTCTGCAGCAGGGTGCTCGGCACAAAGGCAGAAAAATAAAACTAAATAAAAACTAAAATACAACATAGTGGCAACATGCTGAAAAGAAATGTCCTGGACATTCAGCATGACATGGCTCTGCCCTGATTTTCCCTTTTCAACCTCACACAACCACTACCACTCTCTTTGTGGAAACTACAGCTCTGTACTCTTCCCACCAACTACCCAGGAGAGGGATGATGTGGCCTCCGGGGTAGATAGAATAACGTGCAACAGCAATAACAAAAGGTTTAGTTAAAAAGTTAAAATTCTGTATGTAAATTTCAGCTAAATAATGAATGAGTGGATCAATTTGCCAACGTTGCCACAGTTTCAGACCAAGAAGCATGCCGTTTACCATTTTTGTGTGTTGAAACGGGTAGAATAGAATAAAGAAAAATCTACTTGTACATTGTTTAAAGCTGTGAAGTACTGAAGATGAAACTGTAAGAAAATCCTGAACAGTCTGAGTGGATTAAGTCATAGAAATAGGCAAATAGTTCTTTACGAAGAGATCTGATGAGCAAATCATAACTCCTGCCAGAGTGTAACGTATCGCTTGTTTTTTCCTCGTCTTTGCTCTATTATAAAAGTGAGAGAAGTGTCAGAAGTGGTTTCAGCACTGGCGATATTTGGGTTCACTGGGTTTTTGACATGTGGAGCTCCTAACTCGCTCGTGTCACAGTTGAAAAATGCCAACGCGAGCCATTGTTAGCGTTACAACAAGGTCAGAGAGTTCTTTACCGAGAGAAGTTTTGTTCCCACTGCCTCCAGCCACAACTGCTGTGGTTCACACAGAGTTGACTCGTGCTCTTGTCCCTCTCTCTCTGGCTTGTCTTGACGGTGCTGCCGGGAAGCATATGGCCATGTGCTGACAACGTAATTATATACATTTCAACATCATCCTTTATTTTCACTCCCACCTCTTCTTCGTCTGTGGCGACTTGTACGTTGCACACGATGAAGAGTATTTTTGTTGCAAGTGAGTGTCATGAACAGTGACATAATTTGCAAACTCGTCAGATGTGCATATAGAAATGGCTAAATCCAGGCCAGGCTTTGTCTCTCTCTCTCTCTCTCACACACACACACACGCACAAAGCCTTACAAGCCTTATGAGGAGATGCAGCGTCAGGCAGTTTGTTGTTTCCTGTCTTTTCAATGGAATAAGATCCATATTATCAACATTAGCTGTGATAACAAATGTCTACAGAAAATCACATTGCTGTATTTGTGGCGGTGTATCAGGAAATATACAAAAACCTGACCATGTGTCCTCTATGGGGACATCTTCTCCTTGCTGAATAGGAATGAAACCGTGTACCTGCCGGGCTATAGGTTGCCTTCAATGCATGGAATGAACTGAGATTTTGCTCCAGCTTATCCATCCAGAAGGTGGTGAATTATTCACTGTTTTGTTGGCAGGAGGCCTGGGTGGGGATGAAAGGCCTGGCTCCCACCCCGGGAGAGCCGAGGGGTGGGAGGGAAACAGCTCGCGGCGACTCCCCTCCCCTCGATCTGAGCATCGAGCTAACTAAGCATAGTTAGTGGTCGAACAGCAGTTTGTTCATTAACGGTCCCTTGCTGGGTGACAACATCCAGTCAGTGTCAATTAGATGGTAGCAGTTGAACAGGTGGGAATGTGACTGCTGGGAGGAGAGGAGTCATTAGGGTGAGCAATGAACGCCAGGAAGTACAGCAGCGAGCAGCTGAGCTCTGCAGCTGATGTGATGCACCGGGGGTCATTGGCACAGCCACTGCCGGAGCATTTTGCTTTCTAATAGTCCACTCACACCTGTTCAGGTAAAACCAGCAATAAGATTCATTATAGTACAATTTGGTGCTGCAATATTACCTCATCCTCTTAGGAGAGGAGAGATAATGTGATGCAGTTAGAAATGAGGAGGGGGGGGGGCAACTTACCCGTTTGTAAATTGTTGTTTCACTGGAAATGCTTTGCCAAACAAAGAGTAGATAATCTCAACACTTATTCCTGCATTCATTTGGGACACCATGTCACTCTAAATATTAGATTACAGAGAAGCTCAGCCATTGCAGCCATTTTGAAAAAACAAAAAAAGCCATCTTGAACCAAGTAGCAAACCAAACTCAGCGAGTGGCTGAATCTTTTGAGAAGGCGCAGTAGGAGGTTTTAGTTAAAGTAGCAGGCTTCGATCCGTCACAAATCTTTCTCTCTCTCTCTACTCAGGGAGTTTCATGTCTGTCCAAGCTACAGCTATGCTCCAACTGCCAGAGAAGGGGTGTTTTCTGTACAAAAACTAAAGCTGAACAGGAAATTAACAAATTTGTTGTTTCACCCCTTTCTCACCACACAGTATAAAGTGTTTCCCCACATAAAGTGAGAAACCTACATGTTCCCTAAAGTACGAGCAGGTAATAATGTACCTACCATTCAAAGTGTGAATTGATTCTGAGATGATGCTGAGTAAGAAGCAGGTGTTTGCTTCTCGTCTTTCTGTTAATCAAATTGATATTTTCACCTTTAAGCATTTCTGTCTTTGTGTCTCCTGTGCTTTGAAAATGGCAGGATTTGTTGATTCTTCAGTGACAGAGAAAAGCAGCTTTGTTGAATTCAGTCAGTTATCATGGCGACCAAAAATGACAAGTTTTCACAGTGGGGTTTTAAAAAAAGAGTAATAAACCATCCTCCAAAATGATTTTCAGCCACCTCTGCAGCATAATTCACTTTTCCACTGTCCATCCTTATGCCCAGTATGTTGCAATCCAGGCTTTGCCAAAATACGGCTAAATAGACTGTTTCTGTGTCATTCTTTCTGGAGTTACAGAAGCTCTGAAGTAGTTTGCTGAAAATATGAGTCTTTGGAACATATTGAGCACACAGATGGACAGCAGAACAGTGGATTATGCTTCAGACGTTGTCTTGGATGTTTGGACTCTTAAGTAGGGGTTCATTTTGAAAAATACAACACAGATTCCTTAAAAGATGGCATGCTCCTCTATTTCATTGAATTTTGTGAATCTGATGCCAGCTGATTCTTCAAACAGGTTGGAGCTGAAGAAAAAAAACCCAAAAAACACTATGAGTTGACATCAAAGGATGGGGTGAGGTTCAACCACCATACCTAAAGTACAGCCTCATGCTCAAGTAATATATGTGAAGGTAAACACATCCATCCACCAATGCCCACTTGTTAATTTACATGCACGCTGAGCCGTAACCCACGCAGAAAGTCACTCATCACCTGTCCAAACAGATTCACCTCCTCTATGCAAGAGACAACCCCTCTAAATAAGAACGACTCTATAATGAGATTTCTCTGGTGCCTCTTTGACACAGAGAATGACCTTGCATGGCACTTTTCCCTGATTTAAACCACAAATCCGTCACGTCGCCCCAAAAATGGAACATTTACAATTAAATGCGTGATAGTTAAATTGGAATACTTATCTTGGTGTTTTTCATTTTCCCCTCTGAGCTCAAATTCCATTATCTTTGTCTCAAGAACTGCCAACGCATCAAGATTTCACCCCACGCGACAGCACTTAAATACTCTTTTCAGACAGGCTGACTGCTGCTAAGGTGAGGAAATTAAATGCTCACACCATCCCGCTGTAATCCCAACCGAGTGGAGAGAGTCAAACAAATGGCGCCCTTCTGCCCTTACAGAGGCACTGTTTTTCATCGCTGAACCAGAAAAACAGAATGAGAATGACATTTTCTGCATTGTTAACAAGCTCAGCTACATGTCACTGCCTTTGGCAAGAAATGTCCTTTGTATCTAAGTACAGAAGGAGTCCGAGGCCTACGTACTGTACAGCAGCTCCTAATATGACCCTTAATTCAGAGCCAGAGGCGGTAATGGCTGTTTGCATAAAGGCCGACATTTCACTGACATGAAAGCACACTTTATTTATACTTATACTATCATGTAATGGAAATAATGGATGCATGAAGTTATATATTGTTCATTTAAATGGCTATAATCATCACATCCATTCAAATGATTCGATTTTTTTTTTTTCACAACTTGCAGGTGCAATTCCTTCTTGGCCCTGCAGTCAAGGTACAGTCAAGAGGATGTTTAACATTTATTCATCATCCGTTTTCATTATTCAACAGTGCATCCGAGATTATTAACACCAGTGGGCCTCCTCCTGGATGATCTTTCCCTTTCCTTCCATCTCCACTTGTGCTCCTGATGCCCGCTGCCCCACAGAGCATGTAAATCTCACCAGTAAATATTTCATCAGGGTCACGCAGAGTTTCCCCCTGTTCTCCTGTGAGGTTAATAGAATTCGGGGAGCGTCTTTGCCATCAGGATCAGTCTAATTAAATCACGGGAAGGATGCTCGTCGTGCGTACCCGCGCACTTGCTCGCTTACCTTCGTGCTGTAGTTTCCAAAGATACCATAGGAAAAGATGAAGACTGGCTATGGTGATAATTGATGGGGGAGAGGATTTGAAACAGCTCTCTCAAAATAGACTCAAGGCTGTTTTGTCCTTGGGCAATGGGAATGCCTCAACGATTGGCTCTAAGTAATCGTTTGGAAAAAAGCATCTATTTCCTGTAAGTGTTTGAGGGTATAAAAACAGCAGCTCTGAAATCTGACTTCAATTTACGATTTATTAAATACATTCATTGAGGAACTCAGGAAGACGATCTAAATGTGAACATGATTCGTGCAGTATGAGTAGACCACACTTGGTCTTAATCCTGCTTTTGACTACTTTGTATTACATAACAATCACAATGTGGCTCCAGACAGAGAAAAGAATGTAGCTCATAAATGCTTTAGGTCGATTGTTACTCTGCAGCTTTACACATGGTGTTAACCAAACTGTGATTATCCATGCATCCATTATCTTACCCACTTGTGCTGTAAGAGTGTTGCAGGAGTCTGCTGGAGCCAGTCTCCAACACAGGGTGAAGACCAGGGATACACCCAGGAAAGGTCTTCCATCCATTATAGAAAATGTGACAGTCCACAGAAGAAACTTCACAGTTTGAGCATTAAACTATATCACCTTTTTTAACTAAAGCCTGTTGTAACAGTTTGTAGCCCTTTTTTTCCAAACTGGAAAGTCCTATTTCCCCATAGTTGGAAGATCAAATTCCAGTTGGTCCAAAGGTCAATTGGATGTCACTCCCTGTCCACATGGGTTTCCCCCAGAGTCTAAAACATGTTTTGTGTCAATGTGTCAATTGGAAAATCCAAATTGCCTCTACATGTGAGTAGTATTGTGTTTGTCCAGTGATGGACTGGTGACATGTCCAGGGTGTGTCCCCTGCTTTCACCCCAGCAAGGCTCCAGTAGACTCCCACAACACTTTTTAAGTCAGGTAACGTCCTGGATGGTTGGATGGATGGATGGAGCCTGAGACAGTACTATTTGAATTCTTTATGTTTTTCCTTAGTTATTTATTATTAAAGATGTTTCATAGCCTGAGTATTATTACATTATTCCAATGTAATAGTGGCAGTTTTTTCTCAGTCAAGTTGAGGCTCCAAATGCAGCAGAGGGACACATATTAAAAAAGACAAAAAAAAGAAAGGAAAAAAAGAAAAATTAGCTTTAGTTCAATAATGTTTGGAGAGTCCCTTAGGTATGTCAGAATCTAATAAAGAAAACAAAAGTGCTTTAAGTTTGAGAGGAACAGTCCCCCACAAAACTATCAAGGGGTTGGTCATCCATTATCGAGTCTAGTGGAGGTTAGGGAAATGAGTAAAATGAAAAATTCTTGAGGGAGTAATCAAGCTATTTTATTTTAGCAGGAATCCAAGAGAGACAGTTTTAATTTCCAAATGCCCCACAGCAGTGACCCAAAATTAATTGTTCCTTTTGCAACAGTGGGAGACCCCTTGAGACAGAGAGGAGACCATAGGAAAAAAAAAATCCTGGGTAATTACATAAGTGTGGAGTAGTTTTCTGTGGAGTGGGAGTCTCAATAGCCATGGATTATGAGAGTTTAATGGGAGAGAGAGCTGACCTGATGCTGCAGGAGAGAATGAGAGTGTTGACACACAGGGCTGCTGAAGCAGAGCAGGCTCCCAGAAATCAGGAGTGGCAGCAGCCCGGGCAAATTAAGCGTGCGTCTCACAAGGAAACACCAAGCATGGCTTGACGGTATGTGGTGTGACAGTTGGATGAAGGTGTGAGAAGGTCAGGAAAAACATCCATGGGCTGTGTATGCGCGTAGATGGAGAAAAAAAAACACTACTGCCCTTGACACATTTCATTCAGGAAAAGAAGGTCAGAATCACAACATCAAAGTTCAGTGCAATAACAAACCAGGGATGTTGCCAAATTGCAGGTCCATCTCCAATCTCATCTTTATCTCCAAAATCCTGAGAGTCCCTGCCGACCAACTTTGTGAATATGTCAGGAACAAAAGTCTATATGAGATCTGCCCGTCTGAGACTGCACTGGTTAAAGCTACTCATGACCTATGAATGGCATCAGACCAACGTCTTGTCTCAGTGCTTGTCTTGTTAGACCTTAGTGCAGCTTTCAACATAGTCAACCACCAGATCTTGCTGGAAAGACTGGGAAATCTTCTTGGGGTCAAAGTCACTGCATTAGATTGGGTCCTATCTATAAGATCAATATTGGTTCGTCCATGTTAAAAACAATCTGTCTCCCTGCATCAAAGTCAGTACCACAAGGATCTATGCTCGATCCAATCCTATTTACTGTATATATGCTCCCTCAAGGTTATATCATTAGGGAACACTCCATTGATTTTCACTGCACTGTTTCCCTTACCAATATATGTTACATTGTTATTTGTTGTTTTGTTCATGTACACATGGTTATGAACTGGCACTTTAAATGAAATCGAATTGAATTGTATTAAAAGGGTTCAGAAGAAGCACTATGTTAACAGCTCTATGGCTATGAAAAAAAATATGCAGGAGCCTTGCAGAAAGATCTAAAGAACAAAACAATTAGCCCGCTGAAAAAAGGAAAAACTTCTCTGGGAAACCAGGGAACATTTTGGAAACTCAGGATCAAAAGGTCTAAATTTAGACCCTGAATTCCTCATTTTAAAACATTTTTAGGCAGTGTTACTGCAGGCAGGAAACACTCATCGGAGCATTGCTAGTTGGGAAACAGCTGTTCTGTTTTCAGCTTTCAGTTGTCTTTCCCACCTCTACATGTCTCCTTTGTGTCATCTGTGTACCTCTACTTAAACATTGTACCCCAAGAAATAACAAGAGGCAACACAGGGCCCTCTTTTTGTGTTGCTATGTATAATCTCTATTCAGAGATTGTGGTTGTTTTTTCAATCCAGTGTAGGACTCTTGAAAGCCTTGCAGATGTGCACAAATGATTTGTAGCGACTAAGTGTAGTTCCTGAGGCTCTGCACAGTCTGAAACTATTTGGTCTCAATGGGACAACTCTTAGGGGGTCAGGGAATGTCAACAACTCAAGGACTGGAATCATTTAAAGGGAGATGGGACTATTCCACAGGCTTTCATTGGCAAACACGCAGCAAGAGGTCAAAGAATCTGCATGTCAACCACACTGAGCCCCATGGGAAACATTGCTGTACTGAGCTTTCCAGCAGAGAAACCACGGAAAGTGAGTTAAATGCTAAAGTTCACTGCCAGTACTGGCAGGCCCATTAAGAAACAAGGTGAAAAACAAAGGTGTGCAGGTGAATGAGCAACGCACCATAAACCACCAAACAGGACTAATGGTCCATGAAGGAGAGCAGTTAGCATCCTGTCACAGAGCTACAATAAACAATCGCTTTGCACTGTGATCCCACCTTATATTTGCTGAACAACACGTATACCCCAACCTCAAACACAGCGAATTTCACAAACCTTTACCATCCATCATCTTATCTGCTTTGTACAGTGATGGCGTCTGCAGGATGCAGGGAGTACACTCTGGCCAGGTCACCAGTCTGCATGTTTGATGAATAATGTAACTACATTTGAACTGTAGTTTTATCAAGAAAATCACAAACGATCAAGCATCCACACTGAATACTCAGTCAGTGGTCCTCATGAACAAATAAACTTTTGTCTTCACACACATGTTCTTTTCATCTTGTGCACTTGTTGTGTTCTGCACAATGTTCTGACGTTAGTCCAAAGATAAAAGCTTCAGCCCGGACAAGAACATCACTATCTGTAGAACCAGAGATTGAAGGGGGTCTTGAAGTCTTGATAAACAGTGAAGCCCCGCTTTACATAGTCCTGCTTATCTTGCCGTTTGATTATTTCTCAGTTCGTAAGAGAGAATTATTTGATTGATAATGGCTTCACGCAGCAGTCAAAAGAAGCAGATAACACGCAGCGCAGCTGAGTGAGACGGCTGAGTTTTTGAGACACAACAATAATGATGAATCATCTCTGATTAGTAATCAGGGAGGCTTTGGAGTAACTATTTCCTTGTTTTTATTTCATACTCTGTTCTGTCGCCTCTTCCTCTCGTTGCTCCTGGAACAACAGATCACCTCCATTACTCATGCACACACACACACAAAGATACACACACCCTATTTCATGGGATTTACTGAGTGAGTAGCCTCCATAGTCTGACATGGTAGGACCATCATGAGATGTCTATACGTGTACATGCTATTTAAAGTTGGCTGGGGACCTTATATTTACGGCCTCTGAGTATTTCCTCTATGGCTTCGGAAGGCTATAATGCAATATTGATTTGTTTGACTAATCTATTTTTTTATCACTCTTCACATCTTTCCTATCTTGAGGCTTCACCTCCCCACATTGGAGCCACTCCTGGGAGCCCCAGACACCTCCATGGCAAAGACATGAAACACTGGTGAAAATTAAAATTCAGCACGCGGCGTGATGAGCAACTTTGGCAGCGGAGAAAATAAAATGAAACAAAAAAACAAAAACAACTTGCCAGCTTTGTATAATCAGATTTGCGTACAAGAAATAACATGTCACATTCTCTTAGTCTCTGGTGAGCCACAGTCTTTGCAGAGGAGGAGGAGGAGAAGGAGGAGGAGGAGGAGGAGGAGGAGATAGGGCTACGGGCTCACCTATCGCTGCCTTCGCTAGAGGCTTTCAGAGACTTTCTGTTGTCTTTTAGAAAATCCTTAAAGAGTACATGAATCCGGAGCTGTCACCAGAGCTAAATCAAACACACCCCATCCAACCCACTTTCCCTGAGGTAATGTGATGCAAAGGAAAGGTCGAAGCTGTGCTAATAGCATACAAATCTCTGCCAGGAAACGCTCAGTGAAATATAGTCGAGTGCCATGTGTGAGAGGGGCGTGTGGGGTTCTCAGTCAGCTCCTTTTGTTTTATCAGGTCAGAGCGGGGCGAAGCTGGAAAGAATACAATGGACATGAGCCGCTGTAACGATAATCCTCAAATAATAAGTTAGTAGTAGTGACACACCATTAATCCAATAAGAGCTCATTACTGCCTTTATCTCCATTTACATCTGCATTATACCAATTAGGGGAACAAAGCGATTCTTCCATGTCCAAACCCATAAAAAAGAATTAAGATCATTCGATTATACCGCAGCGCGTGGAAATGTATATTGTCAGGGTTCCAATGAAATGAATCGAGAGCATTAGTGAAGCTATGCCAGCTGTGAAAGCCTAATCTGACAGTCACTTTGGGGAAGACCGCATTTCATCACCAGCATCTAAGAATAACATAACAGTAAGGAACCAGTGCTGACAACCCCACAAATGACATTTTCTTATCACCCTGCTACTTTCTTAAATGGGAGACTTTTTTTGTTCACTTCAATACATTGTTATAGCCATTTTACTCTAAAAAACTTAACAAGATTGCAAGCGCATTTTCACTAATCTTGTACTTTTCCTGTCCATGTTTGCTAGGCAAAGACAGGCTTGTCTCCCAATTTTTGAATGTCCCCCTGTCTTAAAACTTTAATCGATTTTCTAAAATCCATTTCAGTATGTTTATTTAATAGTCCAACTCTTTGGTGCACTGTGGAAAGTGTCCACTCTCATATTTCCACCGGGAGAAATGAAAAGTGAAAGCTAAAATAAAAAGTTCTCATTCATTTCATAGTGTCTTAGCTCATTAGCATCAAGTTGAGGACTTCCTCTGTGGCCGCGGCTCAAATTAACCTGATAGGATAATGTGAAGCAGGGAGTCGTCACGGACCCCCGGAGGAGGCCTGTCTGAGGGCTGAACAGGGTATCGGGTAGGTGTGAACCTGGCTGACGCAGCCACGAGCGTGTGGTGGCCCGTTGACCTTCATTAACGCGCCTCAGAGAGCTGAGCCTTGCCTCGGAGCCTTCTTGACCACATGGGAGGGAGGACAGTGATAAATTACATCAAGGAAAGGAGATTATTAGAGCTGTTGTAATCAAAAATTGCAATATATGGAAAAGAGAGAGAGAGAGAGAAAGAGAGACATAGAAGTGTCAATAACAGGAAGAGAACGTGTTAGTGAAACTAAAGAAAGTTAGATATGGCTTCCATTCAGTTCACGAGTTGCAATTTGAGTGGAAGTGGCATGCTGTTGAATTTGAGGTCTAGCTCTAGCAGACCCCTGTGATGCCTAGCAGATCCCTGAGATACAAGGCCTGTAAGATAATGGATGGATGGGGAGGAAATAAATTGGATGCACTTGGATGAAATTCCACTATTTTCATTTCATCCTCAACTTTCAATCAAAAGTAAGGAGGTGTCAAGCTCTGACCATAACATGTCACGGCAAAGAGACTGTTAAAAGAATGTGACTCACCCCCTTTTGTTTGGCAACGATTTGAAGACTTTTCCTTAAAACAAAGCATTCACAACACCTGAACATACAATGCATCATTGTTCATTCTGCTTCCTGTTTGCTGCCTCATTCAAATTCAACTCAAATCCAACAATTTAATTGAGATTCAAGTCTAATTTGCAAGCCAGGTCTGAATTTTGTACAGCCCTTGGTGTGCATCTGTGTCTTCCCTTCAGACCCTGTCGCTCAGCATTTGTATGGCATCTCCGTGCGTACAAGAGACATAAATGAGCGGAGAGGAGAGCCCCCACTCTCTGCACTGTCAAACACGACGGCGATAAAAGGAGAACATGCATGTACGGCTGCGTGCGTGTCTGAGTCGGAGTCAGTCAGTCGAACCCCGGAGACTCCCCCGAAGCATCGAGGTGTGTGGGTAGATATCAAACTTCATTAGATCCACAAGAAGGCAGCCCTACGGCAAGGCGAGCAGGCAAAAGAGGAGAGCAGAATCAACCCCAGAAAAACGAAAAAAAAAAAAAACAGGAGGTTGGCTCTCCTTTGCACTGCAGCTCAATGCAGCGCTGTGTGATAAGTGTGAAGTGGCGTCACTTGTTACATCGATACCAGACAGAACTTTTGGCACAATGTTTTTGTGTCACTGCTGTTCTCCTTCATTTCATTGATTGGTGAGCAGAGCATGCCTCGGTGCTCGTTGTGTTTTGTTATTTGTTGTTATGTTCACATTTATAGTTTGTTGTTCTACATCTGCAGCATTACCACACGCCCGAACCACATGCAAGATGGCGACATTAGCAGCGAGCCACTGGACTGTGACAATAACAGTAGCATCTGTGATGTCCTCCATATGTTGCTAGCTGTGCTTGAAAGCTTTAATTTGAGCTTACCACTTGCTATCATTTTGCAGTTAATGGAGCTATAAAATCCATGGAAACGTGGGTGTCTGGGGTTGAGTGTACTGTAAATCAGTATCCTGTCTGTCAAGAGAAAAGGCTCGGTGCCTAAAGACGTTTCAAATCAGGTCTTTGTTGCAAAACAAAGACTATCGCCCCCACAAAAGATATGTTTGGAATTAAGAGGATAAGATGCGGGAAACATGCTTAACTTCATATTTCAAGGCTGATGAGGGATTGCACTCACATTACACTTAAAAACAGTCACTTGTTTACACCTGCATTTTATTCTGTCAGATCTGATTATTATTTTAGCCACACACAACCACATATTTGATAAGATCAGGTTGTGCCCATCTACAGTATATATTCATTGTCCTATCCACAGTCCAGTCTCCTGGACTCCTCCTCTGTTTTTGGACTTGAGGGATGAAACTGGACTCCTCAGTACTTGTCCAGTACTTAGAACCTCGAATTCATTAATTGTCCCATGGAACAGACTTTTCTTTTTTTTTGGCCGCTAAAATAGAACATCCGATCTTTTTCACTCGTCACTTTGGACCACCTCTTCAAAACCCTGGTTTCTGGTGCACACCAAACACTAGATACATCAGAAAGCACCAACCGTGATGAGTCTCATCAATCATTAGTGCCCACACAGAGACAGCGTGCCTTCACAGAGCCTCAGATTCTGAGTATGCAAGTTGGATTACAGTTTGACAACCATCCAAGTGCAGGCAGTGACAATGACTGTGCGAGTGTGCACTGTACGCTCGCCGGGCGCAAAACCTCTTCCCTCTCGATGAGTCAAAGCGACCTGCGTTGAGACGATGGCAGGATCGTGGCCAACGGCGGCAGTCGGATGGAGCTCTGCCCACGGCCTCGCGTTGCCCTCAGCCTCTCCACCAGCCGGCACAACTCCGATCACAGCCTTTGTTCCGAGAAACAAAGAGATGTCTTCCACCGATTACGGGTATAACAATTTCTCTTTTCATTCTCAATTCCCCTATGACTGAGCTGTATTCCCGGGGTCATTAACTCTGACAAGGCAATCTCTTTTTATTATTCACAGGAAGGCTAACTGTCTTGACTTTGAACAAGTCTCACGCTCAGGCTTCACTTTTTAATACGCGCCGTGCGGGTGGCGTTCTGACAAACAGTCCCATTTGGAAAACATGACACGCACACACACACACACACGCACACACACACACATACACACAGCAGCACACTGGATTTCACCTCCTAACTAACACTGATCTGTCAAAGTGGCCAGCACACCGCTCTAAGTATTTCTCCCCATTAACAAATCATGAACCATCTGCCTGCTCAGCTGAATGCGTACATGATGTGAGGGATGCCTATCATCCGATGATTAATTATCGAGGCACTGTATGCTCGCTGCAGAGTCACAACACCACAAACAGACAATAACGTGGATAGTGAAATGTTTCCCCGTTCCCGCTGTCGTGAACTTTCAGATGAGACGTTCAGGTGCGGAGCGACGCCGCAGACGCCGTTCAGAAAGCAGATGAGGTGTTATGTAGAGACGTTTCGTGAAAAGAGTTTGATTGATGATACAGATAGAGGGTGACAGTGAATGACACAGCAATGCAGAGCGTCAAAACATCGAGCAGGATCCTGTTAGAGACGGCTGCTGCTCCTCCACGAAAACAGACTGTCCAGAATAGAAACTGCCGAGCACCGTACACAAGTCAATCAAAAGTGGGTTATTTTGTAAAAACGGCTGACTTTTAGCAACCAAAAAAAAAAAAGGAGCTATCGCTTATAAAAACTTTTTAGTCATTTTTCAGGCTCCATCTATTGATAATAACAGCGCCAGATGATGCATGACTGCTGATGTTCTGATGGCCCATTATTCTAATTGCCTGTAATATTTGTTTTTCCAACATTAATTCTGCACACACCTACAGACAACAGACATTATGCTCAAACTGCAAAAAGGGTTGTCTAAAAACAAGATAAAAGCACTAAATTTAAGGAAAAGGGCACTCAAAACTAGTGAAATTATATGTTTATACAGAGATAATTTCAGGATTTCTTGAAAAAGATGTGCTGCTTGATTTAAGGTTACAGTGTAAGGTTAACCACTAAAAGTAAGAAACACGATTTCTGACACTAACCTATTTTTCTTTAATTATTGTGGTAAGAGCTTAAGCATTTGCAGTACTGTACATTTCCGATCCGCAGAAGCTGGACTGCAACAACTGAAAGTAATGGGTCAAGATAAGTGAACACACACAAGCAGACCCAACAACAGCCCCAAACCGCTCGCAGAAAAATAACATTTTATTTACACAATGTTAAAAAGAGAAGAAAATTCAGAAGCATAAGTAAGTTGTTTTGCAGATATGATATCAGGGAAACTGGCAGAAACATTTCACTTCCCCTTCAAAAGAAAGTGGGATAACAAAGTTTTGGGGGCAATTGTAGTAAACAAGTTCAAGGAAACAACTTTTTTTTCCCCCTCCTGTGCCTTCAGTACAAACAGAGAGTACACTGACAGACAATCAGATTTCCTCCCACACACACACACACACACACACGCACACACAAATGTGTCAAGTTAATGTAGACTGCAATGAGCCCCTCAGAAAAGAAATAGTCAGCTCGGTGAGAGGCGATTAGAGCTCCCTTTGGTCGCCATGGTGTTACCGATGATTGATGTGATTAATAAAGCTGTTGTCATGGCGCTCTCTATGCTTCTGAATACAGGCCAGACGACATCCAGGGGGAGAGAGAAAGAGAAATAGGTAGAGATAGAGACTCTAAAGGCACTCATGTGTCTAACCACTGTGATTTATCTTTTCACAGCTCTGGGACAAACTGCACTCATCAGATTATTATTTTACACACCACATCACCTCCTCCGAAGACGGCTCAAAGCTGTCTTCACTGTGGAGTCGAGGCACAGCACAATTTGGCTGATCAATCTATTACCTGGATATTTACACAAGCAGTTTAATTTGCTTCAGCTTCCTGAAAAGCGGACAGGGCAAAGAAGAAGCGATCCTCACTTGTCCCTTCACAATATCGTAGATGCCAGACAGTTCAGAATAGCCCCCCTTCAAGATTAAATAATGCTTCACTTTAGTTTCCACTAATGCATGTCTGAGTGGAAGAAATAGGCTAATGGCTTTGGTCAGGATTCCTGTTAAGGCATGCACTAATTATTAGAGAACACACGCAGTGGGCCTTCGCTGCTTTTCTCCGCGGCCTTGAGACGAGGGCGCCTGGATTTCTCTATTTTATATAATGCAGCCGGACTGAAAAGTGGTACAAAAGGAGAGCGACCGCAGCCTTGACGTCACCTTCAGGCTGCCTTTTGGGCAATCTCTCATTTGGGAAATTTTCTCCGCTGCCTCTCTGGGAGAAATGAAACATGTGCCTTGGGTTTACTCTATTCTCATACAAATGAGCATCGATGACAGGATTAGCCCAGAAGATCAAACCTTTGTGGGTTTACCTGAATAAAAGCAGAGCAAAGTGGGTTTTTCTCCGGCCACTCGGGGGCATCACAACAAGGCTTTGTTAGGGCTCGACTTTTCTTTGTAATTAATAGAAACGTCAAAGTGATTTTTCCTCACCTCTGGAGAAGAAATTAGAGGGTTTGGTTTCACTTCAGCTCTCTGTAGATTAATCACCCTCATACCGCAGCAACAGTTTACCAGCAATAGTTTATTGACTGGGAAATGACTCATGCACTCCAATACCTGGGAGGGTTTTACTGTAATTACTGCCTAACAGAATAAAGACACACACGTCTAATCAAGAGAAAAAAAATAGTCTGGAAGCAGAAATACAAAGTCTTACTTCACTAAGCAGGGTGAAATGGAAGAGGTTTTCAATTTGCTCTGTACGATCCGTGACATTTCAGGAGCGGGGTCCCCTTTATTTTTATAGGCGTTTTTGAAAAGGCTGAGAGCACCAAATCCTAATAACCTCCTCCAAGCCTCTCACTGTCAAATGGCGAAACACTTTGGTTTGATCGATACAAGTTTGCCTTCATGTTTTAAGCGCACAGAGTCAGGGGAGATAACATCATTATGCTTCATAAATGGCTTCATGCCGTGTTATTAAGTAGAAAATTACCTAGAGGTCAGCTCACACCTGGTGGAGCCCAGTGGCTGTGATGATGATTGGATTGTTTCAGCTTCGCTCTTGGCTGCGTCTTCAACATGCTCCCTGTGTGACTGTTGGGGCAACACTCAGGTAATTCTGACATCTTGTTCTGGATTTGTTCCTGGCTCAGAGTTGCTTTCTGGACCCACAATAAAAACCCTGCAGTTTATCTATCAGTTTTTCAACAACTGCTTTGTGTGCTCACAGCTGAGACACTTCAGTTTGCTTTGAACCATTATACCTTCTCTTGTAAACATGTGTTCCCTCCAATTGATTTGGGTTCCTTTTTGTTTTTGTAGCACGGAAAATGATGAAACTACGTCTGCTGTGTGCACAGATTCATTTGAAACCGACTGAAGAGAGAGTGTGACATGCAGGACTGGTAAATGAACAAAGCTGTTGCTGTGGTATTGTTGCAGACGGTGGGTGGATATGATGTGTCGTTCTCTCGCCTACAAGCGTAGCACCGAATGCAATGAAAATCTCCTCTGCAGCATGCAATAAAATGGAAAAACCCGACCAGATGTGCGGATATTGCCTCTGTTAAATCAAACCTGAGCCTATTTGCTGCATTAGGACCTCCAGTTACATTGACGTCAGTCTTTCTGTGACTGCTCTGCGATATTAGATGTTTTTTTATCGTGTTACCACAGCGATGATAACTCGATGTGCGGCTCGAGGAGGACAGAAATATTGTAGTTGTTGCGGCCGTGACACAAAGCAAATCAGACATAGCCGTGGGGAGAGATTGCGACGCCCGAGGTCCACCTGGCTGTGAATGTAGGCCACTGGGTGAGAAGGAGGGATATTCTCAGCGTGCTCTCCTCCCCGTGCTGGGAAGGAGACCTAACCGTCGGCGATTATTACAGGCGGCGTGCGAGGCTCTACTCTCTGCTCTGACATGTTAATATTACATGAAATTCTTAGGGATGACAATGAGCCTGGGGCAACAGGGAGACATTGGGATTTTTTTTTTTTTTCCCTCAGCAAGATTCACCTATTTCTTTCTCCATCCCAGTGACTTTAAATAACTCATGGCCTCATTATCCAAATATGGGGAAGCACAGAGTAGCATATAATTACTCTGATTTTGGCCTCTTTGTTTTATATCCCATGTTGCTACAACACACTGGTTATTGTAGGACGCAATTTTCCTTAAGTGTTTCAGCGATTTCTATAGTAAGTATACAGCATTTAATGAAGCTGTCGCTTTGGCATTTTGAGATTTTACACTTTTGCTAATGGTGGAAAAAGGCAAAGGAATGCCACAATATGTCTTCTTTTCGCTCCCCAAGGGGAAATGCAAGAGCATTTGTTACAAAAAGAGGTTTCTGTCTGTTTAGATCAGACTTTTTCAAACTGTCAGAGAGCTGCAGCAGGGCACCACCGAAGCAGAGAATGAGTCATAACCCAGTCAAATCTTCACACACAAATATGATACACATATTTATCCGTTCACTGTGATTTACACTTTCTGGCAGGATTACAGAACTTCACAGGGCCAGAGGCAGAGGAATACACCCTGGACAGGACATTTATTTTAAAAAAAAAGTCTAAATGAAATGACACCATGGGAGCCTTCTCACACGCAATAATCTGATAAGTTTCATAGTACCTGACAGGATAATACAGAATTCAGAGACTTTGAGGTTTTCTTGCGTCTACCCATATTATATATATGGCTGGAGATTATCATTGATGTCCATCTTTAATGTGCATCCTCAGATATTAACAGACTAAATGACAGTGCAACCACTGGTTTGCATTGTGCTCCCAGCCATTTTTGTCTGAGAGCTGCATGTTCTGTACCATTTTGTTGAGAACTTTTAAGGCATCCTGATACAATAAATACAAAGTTTGAGCAGATCTTTGTATCATATTTTTATGCAGCTCGGGTTTTTCCCATCACGCAGGGCCCTCTCATGCTCAGGGGCCCTTGGGTGTGTGCCCAGATTGCCCATATGGTCTATCTAGATATGCTTATGACGAATTGATGTTGGCCCAATACCCCATAGAGTCTGCATCATCCAACTGTTGCATTAACAAGTGCCTTCCCTTGTTTTTTAATGCGCTGTGCTCTTCCCTACTCACCCCGTACCGCTTTGTCTCCTCCCCATAACCTCCCCCATATCTGCCACCTTTCTCTCTTTCCCCACAGTTTCTTGAGTCATCCCTCCAAGGACACATCCAGTGGGTCATTATCTTCTTCCTGCTGGCATAAATTTGAAGCACATCTATATAGACCGTTCACAAACACAAACGCACTCTCACTTGGCCAAGGGCAAAGGCTTGATGGAGTCGAGTGGAACTAAATTGATGGTCAATTCTCTCCCGTCTAACCTGTGTGTGTTTCGGGTGTGTGTGTGTGTGTATGTCTCCTTCATAAAAATGCAAATACACACACACACACACACGTGCACGCATTTGTTCACAAACTGATTTGAGTGTGGCTGTTCGAGGCTGGCCCACAAAGCCCAGTGACAGTTGGAGGGGTGAGCAGAAGGCGTCGGGGAGGTGGCTTATGACAGCGACACAAAAGCACTAGTGTTTAGTTGAAGGAGGTTGTATCATACATTAGGCTGCTGCTGCGTCGGCCTGCCACTGAGCTGAGGTAACCATGGCAACAGGCTGCTGGGAGACAGTGGAGCGAGAGTCAGCGGGCTGGAGTCAGTGGGCCTTCAGCTTTTGAACACCAAGAGAGATTAGCTCAGAGCAAAACCCTAAACCTCACACGACATGCAGCTCTATGACGGGTATTGATGTTGGAGGGACTGGTAAGTAAGTGTTGGGGGGCTGGATGCTCAAAGTTTTTTTTTTTTTTTTTTTTCCCAGCCCGGGATTCAACCAAACAGATGACATCAAAGCACTTGTGTGAGTGCATCATCTTACACTCAGCACACATGGCCGTATGAAATGTAAAAATTATGCAGAAAGCATCGAGCAGCTGGGGGCACGGATAGTGCAGGAATGAAGATAGAATATCCGGCGATATGTCAGCCATCAGTGTAAATTGCATCCTTTGTGAGCACTCGATCAATCCCGGAGATTAATTACATTACGAGGTGATCTCCAACTTGCTGTGGTGTCTGCAGTTGATTGCCATGGCAATAGAAAACAATGGGCACAGGGGAGATTAAAGGAGAGTGGGTGCTTACATAACAAAACCAAGGGCAGGACATGAGGAGGCTCGACGAGCTACAGAGAAAGAAGGCACAAGACTGAGAGGGCTCCAGGAACAAGGAGAAATAAATCGATGGGAAGAAATCTCAACAGGAGGCAGGAAATAGGGAAGATGAAGACAGATATCGGAAATGTACACAAGTAAAAACAAGCCGGAGAGCGATTGATATCTAATCCCTCTGAGAGCTTTTAGCCTAGTTTAAGAGGCCAGGGATAAAACATTATGAGATGTTTAGAACAGAGACGCCAGGCAGCATGGGCAGGATGTTGTGGTGGCAAATACTGGAGGAGAGATTATTTACTGACGATCCGTGTCATGAAATAAACATGAGGAATCATCAGACGGGGTTCTCTACTCACTCCTTAATCCACCTACTCAAGTAGGACATGATACTCTCTCTTCACTCTCCCCGTCTCCCTCTCTCTCTCACTCACTTTATGTGATTTGTGTATCCTCCAGGGTAGAAGCTCAGGCTATGCCCACTAATGATGCTAAATCTGAAAATGTTCTCCAGCTGGACTTTGACCATTGCTGTCTTAAAGCATGCTTCCACACTTAGACCTTCTTCTTCTCCATCTTCTCCGCTTTTATAAAATTAAATTGCCATTGGCAACTTACAAAATGCTGCACCACCATCGTCATCATCTGGGAGCAGTCCTGATTCCTGTGGTCCCACCTTTCAACACGGTGGCGAGGAGAGATTTTGTAATGTGGTGTGACACCTCACTCCTCATGTGCTTTTCTGTGCTTACACTTCAAACGCTCAGCGTGTTGAAGTTCATTTGATCTCTCGCAGGTGGTGGGAATCCAAAGAGTCATAGTTCTATTTGACTGGTGTAATAGATGTGACACAGCAGGAATGCATTTTTAGTCACAGCCTGTCAGTCCTCCACTTTGGTTTGGACTGAAATATTGCAACAGCTTTTGGATGGTTTGCTGTTAAATGTAACGACATTCATGACCCCCCGAGGATGAAGTCTACAGACTGTGGAGATCTCCTGGCGTTTCATATCAACCCACAGTGAAACTGATTTTTTTTTTTTCCAAAGTAACTGTATGGCTTGGCCCTGAAATTTGTTAAGTTAAGAATGTCTGTGTCAGCCAAGTGGCAGAGGATGCCGGGTTCAGTGAACTTAGGGCTCTGTCTGCTGTGATCCTACTGGAGTTTAACAGGGATGGTTTGCTTTGAGATGGGAGTGTAAAATGAAGATACAGGGCTGGGACAGGGGGTTAAAGATGCACCTGTTTGCAGGTAATGATTCTTCATTGGTAAGTGGGGAAAAAAATGTGTCTGGTTCTTCTATATATAAGTGCTTACTTTATGACAATATATTCATTTTTGGCAAATAATGTAATTACTTTTTAAATCATATAATTACATGATCAATTTTAAGGATTCAATATATATTGTTAATTTAATGTGTAATGCTTCAGAAATCAAGTAATGAGAAAAAGATTGTTTGCTGCGCTGTTGAGAAGGAACAGGAATCAATACAACTCCTTCCTACTGCTTTTCAGGAACAAAAATTGCTTGTTAAGGAACCGTGTTTGGTAGTATTTTCATTTTGTTTGTTAACTGAATTGTTAAGGGCACTGCTCTGTTTTCATTCATTCATTCATTCAAGTGGCTGGGAAAACAATCAGCACCTCTAAATCTGTGGCTATGGGTCTCAGCTGGCAAACTGTTCCCACTCCGGGATTGGGGGGGGTCCCTATCCCAGATGAGATCTTCTTCTAGAGTTAAGTTAAAATATAGCAAGTATGTGGATGAGAGTATGCAATAGGGTAGGGTCTGCAATCATACAGATACCATACTGGACAGATACCATACTGGTGTTAAAGACAGAGCTCAGCGTTGAGGGGAAGCTCTTAGTTTACCTGTCTGTCTACATTTACCTTCACCTATGCTCATAAAATATAGACAAGTGCAAAAGATGAGGTCCAAAGTTCAATTGATTTTAAAGACTTTGCTCCGTAGGGTGGCTGTACTCAGCTTCGAGATAAAGTGAGGAGCTCAGACATCCGGGAGGGCTGGTTTGGACATCTGACTCGGAAGCCTTCCGGATGAGTCCCCGGGGAGGTGTTTTGAGCACATCCGTCTGGAAGGAGACCCCTGCGACCCAGAGCAGGCACTCCACCCTTTCCAAGCTGAGGCCCATGGCCACAGATTTAGAGGTGCTGACTCTCATTCTGGCTGCCTGGAAATCTTCTGCAAACCGTGCCAATGGGAGCTGGAAGTCACAATTTGATGAGGCAGATGGAACCACATCATCTGCAAAGAGCGAACCCAACACCCTCCATGACCCGGATCCACATAAGCAGTGGAAGATGAAATGCAATGAGGAAATGTCTGTCTCAGTCTGGAAAAAACTGGATCCTGTCACTTCTTATTTATTCTATTTAACTTGCTTCTCAGCTTTTCTTATTTGCAGCCATTATAATTTCATTGGGAAAGCTTACAGCGTTCCTCTCATCTTCTCCTGTGAAATTTATCAAAAAGTGGTGAATATGCTGAACATGCAGTACAGCTACAAAGAGCCTCTTATAGGGCAGTGGGCAACACTTTGCTGTCTCAAACAGCTATTTGGATTGAGATTTACATTAGTGCCATAAATCAGCAGTCTATTGATTAGCTATCAACAGTGAGGATCGATGTCATTAAACCTGCCACTGCAACACGGTTTATATCATATATCAAGCACTCAGAAGACACTTCTGTATATGCTGCCAAAGGATTTGATAACAAAAGCACATGCTCTTGTTCATTTACCCCATATGAGCACACACTCACAGCCTTTTATGTCATTGTGAAATATGGATCACACAAAGTTATGAGAGAATAAGAAACCCTTGCTGTTTTTCATCAATCATAGATCAAAGATTTCAAATAAATAACGAATCGGCTTTTTTATCATTTACCCAACCTACAGATATAATTGACTGTTCAACTCCTTTGTCCCAGTTGAGAGAGTCCAAAACTTTAAAAATAGAGGTGCTCCAATCTTCCTTGCAGGCTGCAGCATAAGAATTGTTTGTGGACCAGCGGCTTATCTGCTGAGATCGTGTGTGATAGATGGTGGTGGTGTGGCACTTTACCACTGCAGATAGCTGCGTAGTGTGCATGCACCCAACAGATGAGGAATGGCTTCGATTATAGTAAACATGTGGCTGCATGAACGCACAAACCTGCACAGACACACACAGACTGGGTACCTTTGAGGACTACTCCAGCGGGGGATGCCAGGGGCCTTACCTACAGGCATGAGAACAAGAGTAAGACAAACTGAATCTATAGCCTGGGGCTGTTTTCAGCATTCCCACACACTGATCATGCTTCCTCAGCTGATACACTGGGAAAATAATATTTACTGTTCCAAGAGGGGGAGAGAAAAGAAAAATATATCAATGCTCGACAACATGCCAGATTTGTCCAGTTTCTAATGATTGAATTTATCATCATTGTGCCGCAGTCCATTTTGCAACCTCGCTCTCATTTCGTCTTGGGTTATAAATCCAGAACGCAGCTGGTTCCTCTCCTACAGGCCACACTGCTCAGAGGCTCATAGCTCATAAAACAAGGACTCTTGTCATGTGCTCATCTCTCAGCCCTGATGTACATTCACCTGTCAAAGTCGACCTCAGAGACTTCTGACCGAAGGCACTTAATTGATGGAGGCAGCCAGTCCAGGGCTCAACCAAGGACCGGCAGCATCTTCATTCTCCACCACGCAGGACACTGCAGACGGTGAAGGAGACACTGAAGACAACAGCTGTTTATTAAGGTCACCACATCGATGTATGAGGCGAGTAACCTCCTCTCCTGTGTGACAATGCAACTTCGCAAGTTCAAGGGCATTGGCAAAATCAGTCTTGATACTGAGCAAGAAAACTGTGACCTTTGGTACAATTGAATTTCAACTAAGACTAGACAAAAACTCACCGTGCATATAAAGGATATTGAGGATATTATTAAATAGTTACCAAGTACGCTCTACAAATAAACAGTTAAAATGATGCCTAGGATAAAAATACAGTAGCCATCTTTCAACAAAGTAATTACTTTTTGCAAATTTCTTAATTGCCTTCCACAGTATTGATTATTTAATTCATAATTGGCTTCACTAATGGCTCCTTTTTTCTCCCCTTGTTCTGTCCAAGTCTGGCTGAGACATTTTTTAATTGCAAGGTTTTTGCAAACTCCAGTACAGCCCAGCCCCTAAGGAGCTGTACTTTCCTTTCCCCAAATATCAATCACTTGAATGAGATTGTCCCATTAAAAGAGCTTTAATGGGCCTAATCACTGAGGCGGGAGACGAATACTGAATCAATTAAACAGATTTGTGTAAGAAGAGACACTAATGTGACTTCACACGTCATACGTGAAGACTTTTAAAGATGATTGACAGGCTTTTGTTTGAAGGTGAAGGTGTGCAGTGAGATTGGAGCCCTGTGTCTTACAGCTAATAAAATGCCCAATATGGAGGGAGCTATCATAACCGGGTTGTGATTGCTATTTTGGTCTGCAGCCGCTCAAAAGAATCATTTTACAATCCAAACAAGTGCATTAAACTGTCACAATAATTGTGGCCACATGTGAGGAGAGAGCAGTGAATGGAGAGAGCTCCCACTCTCTCTCTTTTTCCTGTCACATTGTGGTCTGAGACCCAAAGCTCTTTGCTGACCCTGGCAACGTTTCTGACCACCATTAGCCTGTCTTACTCATTACAGTGAGCCGCCACTGGTCTCCACAGTGACAAAATCTGTCCAAACCGCTAAATACACAGTATGGTCACAGAGAAAGTTGTGCTCATGCCTGGCGTAAGCTAGGACACATAATGACACTTGGTGTAGAGGCCGAAGCAGTGTGTGGAACTTCAACCAGCTACAGATGTTTTCAACACTGTGATCACATGTTGGGTTGGCCCGATCAAACATGAAACTGACCTGCAAATTTTGACAGCGCTTTGCACCTAAATCCATGGTCTTTATGATTATTCAAACAACTGTATGATCAATAATTTTTAAATAGGCCAAGGGTATAATAAATTGGCCATTTCAATAAACCCACTATGAAACTATCAATTACATAACCACCACTGATTCCAGGTGCAAAAGTCAAGCTTCCTATCAAGTTGCCTTTTGCTTAAACAGCTCTGATTTAGGTCTCCTCTATTGAAAGCAGTGGCACAGCGTGAGAAGGACTTAATTTTGAAAGTTAAGCTCAGATGTGGTTACTGTGGTTGAGGCGGTGCAATGCAAAGACTGAATAGTATGTGAAGTGATGTTACTACATTGTGGTACGCATGACATAGTTTTGATATTAAATGTAGCATCCTGGCACACTTCCAAGTATTGTCAGTATGTAGGATAGATGTTTTTTTTTTGTCAAAATCTGATAATAATATGATAATTTATTTCTGTATTTTCCATCTGGCAACACAGATTTGCTCACCAGATTTGCTCACCAGGCAGACTACCAGAGGAGGAGCTCTATCACGCTCCAACAAAAGACAAAAACTATAGCTTTTCTATAAAAACTGGCATACAATTGCGGCTCCTAAAAAAACATTGACTGGGCCTTACATACCCTAGGCTGCATATAAATTACTCTCTTTTTCTAAAAAAAAAAAAGCATTACCAGCGAGTTTGGTGAGAATCCATGCTCCCGTTTTCTTGTTTTTTGCACACACAGACACAATACCTTGCTTCAAGGCTACACAGGCACGAAGGGTAACTATAATAAGCAAGTTGGAGATCATCGGTATTCCATTATGATTTTATTCATTACCATATAATATTGTGCTTTTATTCTCTCCCCACTGTGAATGATCTTTTTAGTCAGGTTTAATTATGGGCCATAGTAAATCTGTAGGTAAATTTTTCATTTTATTCTTTTTTGTATAGCTAGATGTATTGCATACTATGAACTAAAATAATGACGATAAACCTAAAACAGTAGACCATATTAATGCCAGTGTTGGAGCCTTGTGGTTTTGGTCAAACTGGAGATCAGATCTGTACAAGTCCTGCAGATTTCACATGTGCACCCACCTCTGCTTCAACTGCTGTCTCAGTCATTATACGGGCCAGACTTACCTCAGTAGGGTGAAAGTCCCTGGGGCTTTAACGTAGCATGGCTGTCTGTCTGGACTGACAACTTCAGCAAGCTTTGGTCTAGTTTTCTGCTCGGCCATGGGTGGAAGGGGGAGGACGAGAACACGGGGAGCGGAGACAGCCGATGCATATTTCATCAAGGTATTGTGGACACTGCAGGTAGCCTGCTGAGAGGGAGGGAGGAGGAAGGGTGGACAGGTGCTGTGGCCTCATATAAATGCTTCCCTTATATTCCCGTAATCCCACATGCATTACAAATATCAGAGAATCCAGTTTCCTCCAAATGCAGCGCGCTGTCTTTACTCAGGCAGAGCTTCGCATCACCACTGTTCCCAGATGCAAATAACGATTTATTTCTATCGCACTGACACCACCATGCTCTGTTTAATGGCAGCAAGCCTGGCAGTGAATGTGAAAGTCGCACAGCATTATGAATTATACAGCAGTCCTCTAGCCACAAGCGCATTCGCAGTGGACTGAGTATAAAGCATGTGTGATGCAGCATATAAAGTGCAGTGAAGGACGTAGCTTGGAAAACGTAATCACACTCACTACAAATTACATCGGGCACTCATTGCATTACTTTTCTTACTTAGTGTGGGTCCAACAACTCCCAGCGAGCCACACACGCACACGGCACATTTTGTATTTGAGAGGTTTGGAAAATGGGGTTCACCACCAGCGCCCCCATCAGGTTTTATTAGAGAACTAAACAGTTGGTAATCAACCACAATCTCTCAACAAACTGTTCGGAAATCTGAATTTATGACTTTAATCCACCAACGTTTTCTCTGAAAGGCAAAGCAGATCCATTCATTTTTAATCTGTCTTTATTCTGCAATCAAAATCAGATGAATTTGATGGCCTGGAAAGATGCTCAGGTTTGATCTTTTAGTAAAGGTGACCAAATCCTTTAATATTGAGTATTTTCCTTGTTCTCTGGTTTTAAGCTTTGGGACATGGATTTAATCATAAATGCCTTGGAGAGAAGTTTACAGTCCCTTTTAGTCCTGATGTAAATGTGGAAGCATTATGGTTCGTTTCTGCACAGATCTCGTGCCCTCCTAATTTTGTTAAACAAACTCCACAAACCGAGAGGCAACTGGAGCGATACATCTTTGTTTGGAATAGGCTTTTCATCATCAAGGGTCGAGTCTTTCCTTACAACCTAACGTGTGTGACAGTCAAATGCAGAGCGCTGTTGCACAAACAGCGACATACTCTCGGACACTTACTGACACCATCTGTCTGTTTGCTGCTTGAAACCTACCACAGCCTTTAGAGACATGACAGCCGATCACGCCGGCTCTGCTTATGACCTTGGGGGCCTCGCGTGCACCGACTACGCTGGTGCCAAGTGCCAGCACACACACACACACACACACACATACACATGGGCGCTTCACAAGCCCCCCTCAGAAACTCACTGGGTGACATTAGACGGCGGCTTCTCCACAGTCTGCGGTTTTGTGTGCGCACACGATCTAATTTTATTTACCGCTTAAGTGGCCTTTGTATTCGCAGGGTAACGCACTCTTCCATAAGTGAACCTCTTGGCATTTGTTGGCGGAGTGCGGGGACGGGCTACGTCTCGGTGCCACCGAGCAGCAGAGAGCTCCTGTTCCGGTTCATATGCTCCGTCCTCTGCTCCTCGGCGGGATTATGATCGCTCTGTGAGATGTCAACAGGAGTTAATGAATATCCCTTTTCACAAAGCCTGGGTAATCCTGCCAGCAAAATGCCCCCCTCATTGATAAAATCTGCCATAATACCGGGAGGGGCACCACTGGCATCCAGCTCCCAACCACACAGGGATTTTTCACGCTTTGATGCCTAAGCCGCATTCCTTTATTTCTTTATTTTGCAACACTGAAATTGGGTGCAGTTATTATTGGGGGATTTGTTGCTGGTGGCAGCGATGAAACAGTCTACCTCCTGCCTAATCTACCCCCCAGTCTCCAGCACTGTTTTTTGTCTCATTTTATCAGTGCTCCTTTCTACCAGCTCTCTCTTTTGTTCTCTCTCACTCCTTCACTCTCTCTCCACCCATCTCTCTCTTTGGTCCTCATCTCCTCCAAGGTGTGAACAAGTAATTGGCTGATCTCCTTCATATAATCCTTTTGTGGTGGGAGAACGCTTTTTCTTTGCACTTTCATAATACAAAAGCTGAATTTGCATTTTAAAACGCCCTAGCTATTTCCGAAAAAAAATTCTGGGAGGCTGAAATCTTTGATTTCGCTGTGAATCTTCATTAGTACAGATCTAGCCTGGGGTCAGTGCTGCCAGGCTCAAGTGTCCTACAGTAGCAACTTGCCTCCCTTACTCCCTTCTGATGTCTCTACTTCAATCAGCAGGGCTACAACACAGAGGAGGGATAATGTCCACCTGTTTGCTAATTGCAGGTGTTCAAGTATATACACCCCCGGCATGTCACACGGAACCTTGTGAAAAAGAATTACTAAGCAGGGAATAAAAAATCATCATAATCACGCACATCCAGACACCAGTTTTTATTTGATATCTCATGAAAGCATGTAATTTAGCATATCCTGTGACAATTGCTCTTCTACAAGAGTCAGCCTGAGAGCAAACTCATCTCAAAATAAATACAATGACTTGTCACAGAAAATAAAGAGGACTTATTATTAATAAAGTCACAAATTACACAAAAGTGGCAACAAACTCAACATTTTTGCATATTTATAGAGATTACTGTGCACAGCATATCGTTTTTTCACTTCGAAAAGTCCATCACACTTGCAGCTTATAATCATGTGACAGTTGTGTCCCCACAATGTTAGTTCGTATGGGAATAAACTTCCTGGAATTTCTGGAGAAGGAATAAAAGTCCCCAGTCCACCTCATCCTTCGATTTTTTAAGAGCTGCTGGCGCTTCATTCATCTTCTTGGGAACCACGTGCCTTTTCCGGGGATATGTAGCTTTTGCCCAGAAAGGTGTAGAGGAGCAAATGGGAAATCTTTGTCGAACAAGGATCTTTGAGAGGTGAAGATGTTTCCTCGCCTATTCTCCCCCTCGACGCCTCAGTACAAGACGATACAGTCGGACCGTGACAGCCATACGTGAGAGTCGCAGTCTATGAAATTAACATAGCGGGTTGAGCAAAGCTTAAAAGGCCATGCTGTCGAGCTCAGTGTGTGTTCTAGTAGCTCATTAAGCATAAGGTTTGACCCTGTTTCACTTCACTTCACTGCACGGTGGTGAGTCTGCTTAACATGAGCAGCACTCTACCCCACCATCATATTGATCCCGCGGCTAAATTTTGTCCTTTAAGTGTCATTTTGTCAATTAAGTCCCCATCTAAGTAGACACTAATGTCCATGATACCGAATCAATTGCCATCATTGACATTCTGTATTGGTGCCCCGTGGATCATTAAATAATACATTTGGGCAGCTTTTAGACTCTCCAGATGAGCTCTGCGGTTCCTCGTAGACACCCCGGGGACAGGGACCAGTAATTAGTCCACCTTTGTCTGGACGTATTATTACATCCAGCTTGAGACTTTCATCTTTCTTGTCAAAGCAAGCTGTCAGTCAAAAAGCAGAAAGTCAGGCAACATCGGTGTCATTCGTATTCTGTGATAACAAATTACGCCCGGGCGTCCCGGACTACAGCAGGGAGGAGAGAATGGTATTTCGGTTTTGAGATTAGTAACAATCAGTTATCATCTGTCTGGAATTAATGGCGTGTCAAATTTCCATGATGTCTAATGCGATAATGTCGTCTGATTGGAGGATGTGTTCCATTGATTTTGTCTCCATTGTTTGAACTCAAAAAAAGATGCATGGCCAGTCACTGTTTTTAGCACGTAATCAGTAATGCATAATTAGTGTAATCAATATCAGTGAAATGAATCCTCCCCATGCAGAGCCCCGCGGGCTCCCTGAGCAGCAACAAGGTAAGAAAAACATAAGGCTTAACCGTTTCCAAGCTGAGGTGCATGGGAAACCCTCCATCTCCATCTTTTGTGTTAATCCCCTTATTTTTCATCAAATCGAGTCTGCATCCTAATCATCTGCGCATAATTTGCACTCTTCTATCCTGCGTGCTTTCATCTCATCCTAAATAGGACAAAAGCTTGTTATATTTAAAAGTGGTTGTCATTACGCTGTGCTTCCTGTCATGGCTGATGCCACAGTGGGAGCGATCTGAGTTGAGCATTGTCTGATCTGGCGTAGGCTGGTTTCCATCTGTCAGCGAGAGCGAGTGATCAGAGGGGAGACTCCAGTCTCTTCCTCGCCTCTTGCATCTCGCGCTAACTCCGAGGCAATTTGATTCTAAACATCTCGGCACAAATTGTTTGCTCACTCCTGGTTTTACCCTCTACACCGTGCGCTTTTAAGGACGCCGCTGTAATTTGTTTGGTATTAAAGAAGATGTTGCCTCCCTGCATGTTCTACTTGCCTTGTTAACCTGGTTCGCCTCTGTTGTTGCAGTTCAAGGCCACTCAGATGAAAATGCGTCGAGTGAAGTGCCGAAGCCTCTGCAGAGAAATACCTTAAGGTGTAGAACATATTGTAAACATTTACAGTGCCTCTTTATTTCTTATTAGAGTTAGTGGTTTCTGAGAGACCACCAATCATTTGAAACCGAAATAGAAAAGAAAAAAAACACGAGAGCGGTGTTAACTGGAGCGAGGCAAATGAGAATTGGACAGATACCGCTGCTCGGTAGCGTTTACCAAGGTGTGGAATGTGCTTAGCGAATACATACCCTCAAAATCTCACCTCGAATCAGTCACACCCTGACTGACAACTGCAGATGTAACTGTCTCCCGCCCGGGCTCCCTTACGTAACGAGAAGTGTTGCCTTCTCCCGTTGCTCTCACGGTGAAGCAATCTGAGCAAAAGGCGTGCTATGGCCTTATCTGACAGCGAGGGCCAGAGACACCTTCCTAACATGAAGCCAGCTGATTGGAACAACTCTTTATCTCCTACAGTCACAGAGTTGCAGACAGCCGCAGACGCCCAACAACAAACCTTCACTGACTTAGATTTGAGATACATCAGGTCCTCAGGGGACAGCACCAGCAACTATTCTAGACATTAATTTAGGTCATGTCTATATAGGAGTTTGGCACTTAATCACAAGAATAAAGTGAGAGGAAGAAGAAGACGAAAAAAAAAATCACTGGACTGAGCCGCATCACATCACAGTTAGTTTTCTTTGGCCCTGATCTTAATCGGAGCTCCTTAGCATTAAAAGCATTCACCTGCAGCAGTAAATTATCCACAGCCTATCAAACCAACTCTTTGAGTCAAGCACTGAAGCAGGTTGTTCTAAGCTGATAAAACTGAAATCATTGATGCGATGTGAATGAAAGTTGAAATTTAATGCTGTGACTGGAATCAGTATGGTTCAATCTTATTGAGCAAAGACGTAAATAATTAATAAGCATTTAAAGTTTACAGCTGTGACCCAACTCCCCCACTCGCCACTATGTTTATATAGTAGGTTCATCACACTTAGTGAGTAACAATACATATAACATGTATAGGCTCCACTGTGCATGGTGACAATTGCATGCATTGTGGTTGAGCAGAAAAATGAATAGAATTACAGAGAATTTTGTTTCATTTATGCAGTGGAAATCAACTCAACATAATATGGATTTATTACAAAAATGCACTTCATCTACTTCTTGGCAGGTTTTATTTATGCAGCAGTAATGATGTAATTAACCCCATGGCAGAGTATCGACCAGAAATGTTTATTTGTTTTACCAATGAGCTTGCTACACAGTCCTCTATGTAGAATCCGGACGTTGTGAATGAGCATTGATGCTATATATTGTCATGGCCCTGATTCTAAAGTTGCAAATAAACTGTGTTTGTGACATCAGCTTTGTGAAGCAGTCATATTCTCTATATTGAGGAGTCACTTTTCCGATATTAAACTGCACTCATGTGTGCACATAGACACACACTCAGGCATGAGGTTGACCTGCATGTGCAGCCGAGTGCTTTGGCCGACCACCACGAAGGCAGACAGCCAGAGACAGGATCAGACTTTTGCTGTCAGAATGAATTTTAACTTTTGACTTCAACTTACCCTGGATGCCCACCACCGTCAAGGAAAAACATTAACCTCAGCGTTTAACAACTGTGACACAACTTTAAATTAGTCTTTTAAGCTCAGTATGATGCTCCCACTCAAGTAATCAAACAACCCCAGCTTTTACAGTCAGCTTGTACTTCTCCCCTCCCACGTATGGTTTTGATAAGGGATTGTAATGGGAATTTAAATCACTTCATTCCCACACACGGAGCACCTCACACACCTCACACCTTGTTGATGAAATTTACACTTGCCTTGGAGAGAAATGATGCATGGCTAAGGAGGTGGTGCTGATATTTCTGCAGGTGTTCGTGACTTCAACCTGACAAGCCACAATGATGTAATGATTTTAGCAAATGCCATTTCATGAGTTTATGATTTCATGTCGAGTCAGCCACTAAAAAGTAGGGTATATTTTGACACTTTAATTATCAAACCGGGATACAGGCCTTAGAAGTTCACCTTCCGGAAATCTTATGTTATACATGGAAACCTAAAAAAGGACAATGAGATCGAAAGCTGGGACAGAGCTAAAAGTTGACGCAGGTTGCTCACCCTGGATGACTGTGATGACATGAGGTGTTTTCTCAGCTGAAAGGAACCGCCGTTCAGAGCCATCCGGACCAAAACCTGCGACATCTATCGCTGTACTTCATTAGCAGCTGTCGGTGTTTGTATAACCCCAGAGCTGAGAGCAAGCAGAGGAGTCGACAGTGAAAACAGAGCTGGCACTGAGAAGAAGGAGGAAAAAATAGCTTTCAGGATGTTGCTGACAGAGCAGACAAAGTCATTAATACATATTGTATCCTCCCTCAGCTCTCAGCCTTTTCCTGCTCTACCTGTGTTACTCAGACCATTGTCGAACAATGAGGCATGTAGTTTTTTTTTTTTTCCTAACCGAGCGGTCAATTAATTCAGACAATACGGCTTTCACTGAAGAAGGGACTGAGGCCAGATTGCTTTATCCGGGTTTCTGTTGGCGTAATAGCTTAAAAATAATAGCTCCTTGGCTTGGTTTGTTTGCTGCTTAATGGGAAAAGAAAGTTCCAAGAGCTCTTTGTTCTCTTTAGTTTCATGATGAAGGCCAAAGTATGATTTAAAGTCAGTGCAGTGCCATTTAATGTTTTCGTCTGAAGCAGCAGCGCAATTAAGAGTTTTAACTTTTTGCTTAAGAGTGATACTGTCTGCTGGCAAATGAATAAAACAAGGATTTATGACGATCTGAGTAGTCCTGCAGGGGGTACCTGAAAAGACTTAATGGTTCAATGGCTCAAGTTATTTCAAAGAATATAAATAAAAAAAAAAACATATCCGGAAAACATGGCAACTTTGCTAAGTCATGATGTGGAAAGAGTGAAAAAGTGAGTGGAAACTTGTCTAATCGTTAATGCCTTTGGCTGATATAATGGATAAATGGATGGAAACAGGCTAGATTTGATGTATGAATGGCAAATGTAGAAAAGGTATAGATTTATGACTAACTAGTGATTATAAAAGAGTTAAAAACTCTCAAAAGTCCTGAAGTCATGGAGATATGCTCATACAAGAAGACACGTCTTAGTTGCATCAGGTTAGGTAATAACAGCATAAATGGTAAGTTAGATAGCTTGTTAAATGATCGAAACGTCTCATTTCTGTCACTTCTGATCATGTTGTGTGAAAGCAAACACGACCAAATATTCACACTTCGGTTATATAAAAAAAAAAGATGCAGCATTATTCACATTTATATAACAAACTGTAATGAATTACATCCCATATAATTGACACCATCAGTAATGGTGTGCCTGAGTTTTTCAGAACATCATGCTACAGCTCCAGAAAATAAAAACACACAGTGAAACAACCTGCCTGTGACGCCACGTCGACAGGCGACAGCTAATTTTGGCCGAGGTGGTTTTTCTACGTCAGAGCGGGGCTGGCCTCATTTGCATTTGTCCTACCGCAGCACATTACTCCTAGATTGACATGCCAGTCAAAGACTGAGAGTGACGGGCCGCTCGGAAGTGACAGACGTGGCGTGGTGTCAGCATGGCTGCGCTGGAGGACGCACACTGACAGACCTCCCGCACGGACGACCAAGAGACCATCGAGCCACCTCCATCGGACCGCCCACCACCTGCAGAAAACAGAAGTTTCGCCCTCTCAACTTCCTCGCTTGCCAGCCTCGCACCCTCCGTTGCCTCTGGTTCCCCCTTCGTTGGTTTAAGATGCAAAATCGGGAGATTTTTTTATTCGCGACAGAATCTCAAGCAGGTGCTCCTTTTTTTTTTTGACGCCCTCGCTCCTTTTCGCTCCGCCGCCGACCTCTCTGTCTGTTCCACCTCTGCTCTCCAGCTCTCTTTCCATCGCTCCGTGTCACCCCCTCACACTCCCCCACCCACCCCTGCTTCCCCTCCCTCGATCTGTATGAAGCTGTTCCAGTGTGTGATCAAAGCGCAGTGCACTGGAGTTCTTTCCTCCCTCCGTCAGAAGCAAAGAGACAGGGGGGGGGAAACAAAGGCCCCACAGTAGTCTGCCACAAATAACCTCCTCACAGCTCACACACTCACGCACACACACACACACACTCACGTATGTATCCACTAAGCCTATGGCTGCGGTAAGAACAGCAAGTGAGGCAGCGCCGCTGCCACTTGTTGGGTCTCTGTAGTGATCCCCGGCATAAAAGGATGCAGCTTCTAATTATCTCCTATTCACACCAAGCCGACACGACGCACAGAGAATGACTTGACTGATAGGGGAGTCGGCTGCCTGCTTTGTGGTGCAGAAACTGGAATTTAAAAATGTGCCATAGCCTAAATAATAGCACAGGGCTGCAAAGAGCCCGAGCCAGAATGCAAGGATATGTGACTGTTTTCAGGCTGCGGAGCATGTACTCATGCAGAAAGAGCTTGAGAGAGCAGTGACAATTATCGTCGTCCTTGGGTTGCTGTCATTGACCATCACTTCTGTTGTGTGTGGGTTTTTTTTTGTTTTTTTTTAGGTGGTCAGACAGGCAGAGTGTGAATTATATTCCAGTTCCCTGTGGGGACAGGTCCCATGGAGCCTGTGAATGAGGCCTTTGAAGCAGCTACACTGCGTATCTGCTGTGGACCTAATAGAAATATTCCGAATTTCTTTGACACTTTGTTGCTCTGCTCCCCCTCCGCCCCACACCCACATCTATCTGCACTCCGGCTGCCCTCTCCAAACTCTCCAAACTCCACTTCAGACTTCAAACTTCCTACACCCAACATTATGTATGCTTTTGTATTCATCCACAGCCAAATTTCAGGCAGTTAGATCAGATCCCGAACAAAAACCTGCAGGTCCAAAAGCCTGGGACTGATGTGCAATCTGAAAAGAGAGAGTATGTGTATGTGTGTGTGTGTGTGTTTGTGTCCATGTGTGTGTGAGAGAGCCAGCCTCTCTTTGGTTTGACTTGTTCCAATTTGGCCTCCAGCAGCAATGGAATCTGATAAGACCTGTCTGTTTGGGAGGATGCTGCACAGATGTAACAACCAATAACAAGGGGCCTGTTTGCCGCAGCTGTAATTTTGCTGATGGTCGACATTAAAGCGTAATGTAACTACAGCTTAAAAAAATGTCTTGCATTAAAACAAAGGGTACAGGTCGGTCGGGAGCGGCGGAGCAGAGGCATCATGAACAAGCGATTTACTAATGACGAGGCCCAATTCACATCGGAGGCATCTGTCTTGTCCGTTTTTCTCCTCCGTACGGGAGGATGGGCTGTTGGGGGGGACTGCGGCACTATGAGTGCGTGCTTTACCGTGTCCCTGCTCTAAGTCTGCTAGGCACTGGGGAAACCGTGTGGCTCATTATCCTCCATTAGAGTTTTTGGCTGAATCAGTGCGGAGGCAGCTCCGGGCCGTATAATGAGCGCGGCAGAAATCAAAGAGGACAGGCAGAAGCTAACAGCCTCGCCGAGCAGGTGCCGCCCGAGCGCCCGCTGGCCGCGCTCTCCACCAGGACCGCAGCATGACACGGAAACGCGCAAGTAAACGGGAATGTGCATGACAACGTCCGCTCACATCTCGGCACTCGTGTTCAGATGAATTGGGAAAAGGAAAAAAGAAGAAGAAAAGTGCCGTGCCCTTACGCAGACTGATACAGTCATTGCAGGGGGGAAAAGAAAAGCACAACAGCACCGTGTGACAGTAACGATGAGAGCCGGGCTGGGTGTTATAATGAGGCTGATGCTACCTGACGTTTCCTGAGAGGGACTGTCTTGTCTCCTCGTTCCAAAAAGACGCCGGCGCCACTGAGATCTCACTTGGCCCCCACTGAACACTTAGCGCACAATAAACCAATCACAAAGCTTCTGTACGCTCGACAAAAGGACACCGGTTCATCCGTCTCGATTTCTGTCTTAATGCGCTTTGTCACGCCACTGGTTGATTTTTTGAGGTGCTCGGAAATTAATGTTAAACTAGTTTTATCGCTCTACACACACATCAGGATGCGGGCTTCTGTCCTGGTGCCAAACATGCGTTTTGCCAGAATGACAGCAGCTTATAGCGCTATCTCACGCCGTCACCCCTTCACTGCAGGAGATTTAGCTCCATTAACCTTCTCAGACTTTCAACTGTTATCAGCGAATTGTTTCAATGCTGCGGAATAATCGCTCCATTTTGTTCATAATTGTTTTTTATCACAAGCTTATCTGTTTGAACAGCTATTTGGAAGCATCTACAGACATGGTTTGTACAGTGGATGTTGAATTTGAATGACACGCTGCAGTTACACAATCTGAACAGTAATTGGCTGTGGAACATTACAGAGACCGCTCAATAAACTTCGTCCCCAAACAGTGGCTGACCAAACATAGCTCAGCAGCCAGAACTAGGCCTACAGGAGATGTGTCGAGACTTGGATTTGTCAGTGTGTTGAGGCGGTGGGAAGACTAATGTCATGTGTAATGTTTCGCCGGTGGTTCTTGTTATTTCCAAAACCAAATATACAAGAGCACAAGCATAAGGAACTTGTTAGCAAGTGTTTCTCGATGCCTCACTAAAGTACGTGAAGCAATAAGATAACTCAGTTTTAGCACACACTGCATTATTTTGGAGCTGTTACACGTTGCATTTTTTAAAACCCCCTGAAATAGTAAATCGAGGGTGTAGTATTTCTCCAGCACATAAAGGCTCATCCTGGATCCTAATATATCACACTGAAGCCTAACACAAGCTGTCTTGCTCCGTTTGGGCAAGTTTACACTCCATCAACCCCGGCCAAACTCATTATCTGAGATAACAATACATCCAGCAAACGCATCCCGCAAGCCCTTTCTCTTCTAACGGTTAAAGCAAAGCACGCTTTTTGAAACCGAGAACCAGTGCGCCCACTGTGTGTAAGCTAAGCAGACACATTATTTTATGAAAAAAAAAGCAGTCTGAGCTCACATTTCTTGGATATTGCTGGTGTGACACAGCAATATAAGCACAAAGCATTTTCTTTTGTTTTGTTCCTTCTTCATGGATCACTAGCTCTAAGGATGTGGACTTTTGTACTGTGAGGCTCTATATTTCCATCAAGTGCACATTGAGAAGATGCTGTAGAATTGAATGCATGCTAAAATGTAAGCTCTGGGACGTTGGTGATCAGAAATAGAATAACTTTGCACGTGGGTGCAGTAATTTTACATAGTCGAGGCAAACACTGTCAAACTGTCAGTATTTGTATTTTGTAATGATTTTGGTTTGTATGTATATTACTCGTTTATATTAGAATGTATATGATTGAACACATCGCCTTAAAGGAGCTGTTGCAGGTTCTCTGTACTTGCAACATCTCTTGTTGTACATTAACAATAAAAGCTTTCTATTCTATTCTACTCAACTCTAAATGCCTCGCATGCTATTTTACAAGGCCATTTACAATTCTGCTTTATGTGTTGGAACGTCACAGTCCATTACTGCATAGATTTGGAACCCTTTATTGCTTATCTGGCAACCAAACATACTCTTAATGCTTTTACATTTGTGCATTTTAAGGGAAATTTCTTTTAAAGATTGCTTTCTTTTTTGCCTGCATTTTAAAATTCTGAATTTGTACAGAAATGAAATAGACAAGAAAACCACTATATCGTAATTTTTAATTCTAGGCCCCCTATGTATCTTTGTTTCTGTGTGTGTATGTGTGTATATGTGTGTGTTGTGGTCCCGGGATTGACTTTTTCCTTGACTGCCAGGAGCACCTGCCTCAGGACAGATATGTAGTGCACAGCTGACATGACACACAGTATATTTCATGACAGCGGACGCTGCATCATCGCCACCACGGCCCATCACCCCCCAGCGCCTCCGCTGTGGCAGAAACGCGATCATCCATTGCGATGCCCGACTCTCTCTGCTGGCTGCGGGCTACAGACTGAGGCGGAGGCCCGGGCTCGCTTGCTGAGCGGCTTAGGCTGAGATCTGCTCACTAGCTCAGCCATCTAAGTGCTTCAGATGACCCACAATATGCTAGAGTGCCCACAGGGGAAATAAAGCTTCCAGACAT
This sequence comes from Karalla daura, assembly GCA_029224185.1. Classification (NCBI taxonomy): domain Eukaryota; kingdom Metazoa; phylum Chordata; class Actinopteri; order Chaetodontiformes; family Leiognathidae; genus Karalla; species Karalla daura. The sequence goes on from CM055195.1 coordinate 14,421,470, forward strand.
GAGACTCCATCACCAGTGCGCTCGAGTGAGGGAAATGGAGGGGCAGAGAGCGTTTAACCATGCTTGCTTCACTGGCCTCCCGCGTCTTGTTAAAAGCCGATGGCCACTTATGACAGGAGGAATAGCCGAGATGATGAAATGTAATGGGCCAAGAGGAGAGAGGCTTGGCTGAAGAGGCTTGGAGAGCGAGGGGGATGAAGATACGTGAACAGTTTGGAGATTTACGCAGTCTTGATAAATAACAAAGAAGCGAGGGAAGTGATGCTATGCCCACACATAGCTTATATATGTGTGTGTGTATGTGTCAGAGCAAGTCTAGGTATGTCTGTGTGTGTACATAGGTTGTCTAAAGGGCTTCTGGGGATGAAAAAGTTGATAATCCTAGTCAACTTTTATTACCTGTTATACAGTTATATACAACATGTCCCATCGATACATTTTTGCAGTCTCATATCATGTGTTTAAAATGAGGGTAAACAGATTGACCAAGTAAACAAGTTGGCCTTCTATGTTTCTTCTGTGTTTCCTAACTGTCACTAATAAGAATAATGAACACAATATATTTATCTTTATCCTCTTTAGATCCTAGTTAAAAGCACCCCCTCTTTACTTGACACTGGTTGGCATAATCCTTGCAAACACACACACACACACACACACACTGTTTGGCCTTGATGTGAGTGCTCGCTGTCCCACCAACTGAGACACTAAAGATCTCAATATGACATCTTATCACCATGCAAAATTAAAAGCATTTTAATCTGTGTTTCTTTTAAACGATTTGGCAAACTCTGACATGGATAATTCGTCTCAGTTACAGACCCTGGGGTGCACTTTTTACAGTTTTACTGCTGCTTTCCACAGATATGTCCAACAGAAATAAAAACAGCTCCTGTTTTCGACCCAACACTGCAGAGCTAACATTGTGTTTTACCCATAATAGTCTCCTTTCTTTGCTCTTTCTCAGTGCCTGTAGATTCGGTGATAGATATCTCTGTCCAGTAGAGTGATTTCTTAATGTCTCAGCTTCTCTGCGTGACGATTTGCAATCCATGCTTTGCATGTAGAGACAGTGGTGCAGATCATTTTAATCCATTCCTCCCTCATCTGAGTGGACCCCTAAATCACATCACAGCTCGATAATGTTTTCACCTATACCTGAACAAGCATCATTAATCACAGTCCACCTATGAATACAGAAACCTTCCAGATGTTAATACAAAATATCCTCTTCCTCCGCCAGTGACTCTGGCTGTCTGGCCATTAAACTTTAAATGGCGCTCAGAGTCTCACAGAAATGTAATCTGTTTAACTACGTCTATATTTCTATTAGGATTCATAAATGTTTGCATGCAAATTAGAAATCATTCAAGGATATTCTGTCTTGCCAGGCTGTCCCATCAGCAGAAATGATTAATTGTTTTTCTGTTTCACACAGTTGGATGGACTTTGTTTAAGTAAGAAGCAAATACACAAAAACAGTCATTCCCTGTTATCATCTAGACAGCACAAATAACAAAGTTCTTCTGTCACTTCAGTCCCACAGTGCGCAATCTTAATTGCGTCTACTTATGAATAAATATCCCTTATAAGCACATTAATGTTGACAGAACTGTTCCAGGTACTGTGTACCTCTTAAACTCTGCGAGTGAGTTGCTAGACTGGCCTCACTAGAGTCCTACATCCGCCTCAGAGGCTTAAAAGCTTTACTGTCTGATGCTTCTTCTGTCACTTTTTATAAATTCCTTTTTCATTATGTAAGAGAAAGAGCATCTTATACTCAGTGAGGGCTGCCTGACAAACTCAAACTCCCAGCACAAAGTAAAACACCGATATATCACTAGCCTGACAGAGAGACGCAGACTGTATGTGAGGTGCGAACATTATGGAATAACTTGTGTGCGTCAGTCTAATGTGGACAGGACTGTCTCCTATTGAGCTGCATGTGGGTTCCATGCAGTCAGACTGTCAGACTCCACATGTTGGCACGAGCCGGATGGGCGTCACCACGCTGTGAGAAGGTCAGCACCTCGCTGCTCCAGACGACTGCTCAGCCTCATCTGGAGCCGAGCCTGCCCTCCTCAACAGGTCTGACAGCTACTATCAGCAGCAGGAGAATTTGATGATCAAGTCATGCAGAGAAATTTTCATGTCTATTTTCTCCCCCAGACTAAATGCCGGCGAGGGATTTATGTGTTGCTAATGTGATTTGTCAGAAGAAAAGTAAAAAAGAAATCCTCCCCAGGTTTAAAGCAGATATGAATGAGAGTGGGAAGTAAGAGTTTGGGTGAGGGGTGGAAAGAGAACGAGACACAAACAAAAATCAGACACGAGCCAGATTAGACATTTAGACGAGCATGTGAACCCATAGACAGACCGCAGAAGTAATATGACCCAGTGTCCCCGCTTGTCCTCCTCTGTGACGACTGTCACAGCATCAAAAGGATAAGTACATCTGTGAAATGAGAGGTGTCGTCTGGTAAAAACGTTCTGCAGTCAGCCTTTGGCCTCAGCAGAAGGGATGAGACAGTCTGATCGCCGTGTTTCTACTCTGCAACAGAGGTAAGATGTGTCCAGGCTGAGGATGAAGAAGAGTGTATCTCTCAGTTTTCTGTGAGCTAAGTTAAATTGAGGACAGCTGATGAGATTTAAAGTATTCTTAGATTAACATAAATCAGTTGGGGCATCTAAAAGCGCTCTTACAGTCTGCTGTAAATTAGGGAGGGAATCTGAGCTCCAAACATCAAAAAAAGGTGACTCATCAACTGGTGTTGCACTTACATTTTTTTTACATTTTCTGTTCCCATTGTACCAAACAATACAGCCTGGCATGGTTTGAGTGTGGGAGTGAAGTTGGGGGAAGAGACTGGGGTGTGTAGGAGGAAGTAAGAGCTGTCTCTGTAAAAATGGCTTCAAATGACAATCTGAGGACCAAGAACAGGCGCTTGCATAATTAACCAAGTCCATGACTTTTAAAACGTGGTACAGAAAATATTCATCTGCAGTGGAACAATGAATCGTTATATACATGGGTAAATATTAATAAACTATATTAATATTCAGAAACAGCTGCGTGTGTCACGCTGCACATTATATGCTGCTTCTTTAACTTTACTTTTCAACTAACCAGATGTGAAAAGTTCACCGTCTTCCAGCATAAACAGCTTTTAATTTCAGTCATTCTGGGGGGAAAAAAAACATAAACACCAATCACAGTTTCGATGTCAGGACATGGGAGCGAAGCCTCGAGTGAAGTCGTCTAAACAGCGACGGCTCTGGCGTATCGTTGATAGGGAGCCGACACGTGACGAGGCACCGGACTGTAACTGGTGCCACAGCAGCGCTGCGGTTATGAGACGTGCTGGACTGTTGCGTCTTTGAAGCCATTCACTGACGTCACTTTGTTTGTAGGCGGCACCTGGAGGGATAAGATCAGGGAGATAGTGAATCTGCTGACCAGCACCTGGTGGTGATGTGCTCCACAACAGCACTGAGCCACGTACCACTGGCTCCATTAATTCCCGATGCACTTTAAAATCCAATTTATCATATTATGTCTCTGTTTCTCGCAAGAAGGTTTTTTTTTTTTTGTTTCCCATTTCCTTCACCTTCTACTGTCACCCCTCATGGGAGTTTCTGCCATCTTTCTGTTTGAACAGACCGCTCAGGGACTCATAATCTATGTCCGCCTGTCAGAATGATTTATCCAGCCGGCTGCAAACATGCAGACTTGCATGTGTGTGCTGTTAGGGGGCACTGTCTCCTGTCCCTGTGAATGCATGTCAGGGGGAAAAAAAGCAGCATGGGTGACAAAAAAAACACTCATCCAAAATATTTTCACTTCACATGAGGATGATTGTAATTTCAAGCCTCTTGGGGAGTCGTCATGTGGTGCATTGACTAAGGAAAGATAACTGTCCGGGGTGAACATATGTACCCCTGTTCTATTCTATCTAGCCTTCCAGCCCGCTGCTCCTATCGTGGTTATGTGTAGGCATGCATGTGTGTGTATGTGTGTGTGTGGTGCTTGCAATGATCCAAGAGAACAAAATGGAGACAAACACAAAAAGCAGCGCTTATTGCAGTGAATGTTTTATGCACGGCACATAATGACACGGTGTCATATCTCTCCCTCCTAGTGGATACCTGCTGTCACATCTTCAGCGAATGTACACACAGATATCTGCCGTCCCCACCGCAAAGCCAGCTAAGCCAGGTGCCCTTGCTCCCACAGATAAACCCCTAAAGCCTGAATGACAGGTTGAGCACTTTGAGACCACACACACACACACACACACAGTCGTATAAACTCTCTCCCAAAACTCTCTTTCCTCTTTCTTTCCCGCCACTATCTGTGTGTCTATCTATGATTCTCCTTTCTGTCTCGGAGCTCAGCGGGGTCACTTTTAATTCCTTTGACGTCGCAGACACACAGATGTCACCCTGTCACAACATCTGTCTGAAGTCGTACTCACGACTGGCAGCTGGTATTTCGCCCTCACACTTAAATGATCTAATCATGCTAAACAACATATTCCCGAAAGAGACATCAAAGTTTTGTTGCGGCTATTTAAGTTTTATTGCTGGACAGCAAGTTGGGGGAATTGGACTCTCGGTCTCTGAGGGGATACTGTGAAATAGGAGGACACGGCGCCCAGAGCTAAGAAAGCACACAATTGATAGACTGCTGTGAGAGATAACAGAGTAATATCAGAGAGGAGATAGCCAGGTCCTGTATGCATTATCAGGAAATAGTTTAGACTGGGCTAAAAGGACATGAGCCTCTGGATGAATTCTGATTCATGCAGCTATGAGTGGCTTTATTGATCATTACGGAGACGTCACGAAACAATCTGATTAAGCTGGCTATAGAAACTAATGCGATCATGTAATGCAAGTGGCCATACAGGCTACGTACAATTTTGTATGTCTGTGGACCTGTTTCAGGCTATATATTTGTTTAAAATTGAAATTTCCTGTCTGAGTTTTCGGAAATCAGATATTTTTTGGGCTATGCTTAAATCCGAAAAGATGTCTGAAGCGAACTCTGATTAGCCAGTGTTCATTGTCTGGGCAGAGATAAGGTGAGGGAAAAAAAAGATGCAATCATAGCCAATCAGATGCAGAATAGTGGTCCACAGTTGCAAATTATGGGTAGAAAAAAAATAGCAATCCGAAAACTTTGTCAGTATTTGACGAATGATGTCATGATTTTCGACAAAATTAAATCCATTGTGTTTTCTTTATGCAAGACAACATTTGGATAAGCAAGAACAAAGCATGTGATATTACAAGCAGGGCCAAAGCTACAGACAATAAATGGAGTTATACCCCATGACACAATCCAGTGGTTTCAACAGCAAATGTTTGTTTTAACTCCAATAGTGGACTGAGATAGAAAATAAACATTTGGCTCCCAGATGTAGAAAACCAAGGCAAACAGCAGTTGGTGATATGATCAGGACAGAGCCCTGCAGGAGTAAAAAAAAATCAACTCTTGAATGCGATGCAGGTCCTACAGTTACGTGCACACCTGAACATATGAATGAAGTTGTTGCCCCTTACAACATAGATGCCAGACATTCTCCCTGCAATGCAGCACTTATCCACACACACACGGAAATATCTGTCCTGGTGGTTTCGCAACAATTCACACATTTATTCTTGTGAACTTGATGAGTCTGTTACATGTGTCCCATGTGACCCAAAAAAAAACGATTCTCATGTATTATCAGGTCAAGAAATTGTCCACTTCAAATGACCATTCACCGATGAATGAGACTAGCAGGGGTTCACAATTGAGCCATCTTATTCAGCCTAGTGTCCTGAGAATGTTTTTTCAAACTGTGTGACGCTGCATTTCCACCTGCCAACCCTGAACAACGAGAGCCAAAACAAGTCTGAGACAATGAATGCACATGTGCCACAGCCACCATCTTCCTCTTATCCTTACTACCAAAGTCCCAGTGAGCAAACATTACAGAGTTCCATTTATTTACAGAATTTTTTCAGAATTATTTGTCACCTATGTTTTCTTCCCCTAACAAGGTTATGTGATGAGTTCTTAAACCCTGTATCCACCAGGCACAGCTCTATTACTTTTGCATAATGTATTAGACCTTCATATGGCACCAGGAGCATTTCTCCTGCCTTGTTTGGTTGATTTACTCAGATTATGTTAATCTTGATATTTCCTTGATTAGTGTGCTCCTACCATGTAAAAGTAAGGTATATAGTTTAAAAAGAATATATATATTTATTTTGCTTTTGAAACCCAGAGTTTGCAGAAGATGGTTCATTTTGAAATTGACCTTTCTCCATCCCATCACTGTGTCTGACACACTGCAGGGCTCTGCTCGATCTGCTCAGTGGACTAGGCATGGATTTTATGCAAAATAGACCAGAGAGCTGAAAATGCCTCTTACACGCACCGTGGTACATCTGCTGAAATCACAAGCAGCATTTTGAATGCTGCAATAAGCTTCTATGGCTTCGTCACATTAAGGAAGCCACCAGGGTAAAATTGTATGTGTTGAATGAAGCAATTATTCTCATTACCCTGCAACATGTTGCTGTAACTGAAAGATTATAATCCAGGAAATTCAGGATATCAGTGCCATTATCGACATTTACTTCATCTTTGTCTCACTGAGCAGCTGTCACTCACCCATTCTCTGCTAAGACTACGTCATCATGTCACTGCACACGTCAGTCACATTATCGTTGTCAACGTTGCTGCCTACTTAAGTCCCTGCAGACATTTTATGTACCTGTCCTTCGTCTTCTTATTTAACTGCATATGTCTGTAGTTTCAGTCACACAGCGAAAGAAAACGGTGGACTTTTTGTTTTCGTCGGTCTCAGAAATCGCCTCCTGGTCTTTGACGTAGTTTATTATTACGCTGCATTCCAGGTAACTCGGAATTTGGAAATTTTACGTATTATTATTATTACTTAAAAACGTGCATTGATAAACCTCTTAAAGTTAATGGCGATTTGACCAACGCGTCATTTTATTCTGTAACTTTCAACTTGTAAGGAAAGTTTGAACAAAGGTGATAAGTATCATTTTTGGAAGTGAGTAGCAACATGTTTTGCATCATGTTTCATGAGATTCATGCATTTTAATAGCATTTCAGTATCCATAATTTCTTTATGAATGCAGACATGGTGAGGTATTTGTACTTGCCATACACCTTTGACCAGGAATACACTGCTACTATTCAACAAAGTGAAGGGAAAAACACGTTTATAATTCTCGGTCTCCTCCGACTGGACAACACTGGTAACTTAAACAGCCTTCTCATAATCAACCTCTCAAAATTCCTACAAATCCATTCACAACTCTTTGTGTGATTGAGAAAAACTGCACTGTAACATTCAAAAGAGGTAATATCTTGGTGACACCCTGAGACCCAATGAATGGGCTGGCGTTGGGCTAGCGAAGAGAGGGTGCAGGGGACCTGAAGGGAAGGAGAGGTGACCCATGCTGTGGGTCAAGCATGGACTCACACCCTGTAGGATAGGCTGGAGAAAACAATACTAATCTGAGCAGAGTAGGTCAGGTCAAATATGTGAACACAGTCCTCAGCAAGTACACTTTAAGAATCGCAGGCATGCACACACACACATACACACACAGGCCCACACACAGCTTACTCAGAGCTTTGGCAAAGGTGTGCAGGCTGCTCTGAGCATTGGCAAAATGACACGTTTAAAAGGCGTGAAAGAGGGGGAAAGCTGGGGGAGGGAGGGTATCAGTGGATCATTCGGAAACATCTGGGTCTACAATCAGTATCTCCCTCCCTCTAATTAACTTCCCCTGCATCCTCATTTTTCCTCTCCATCCTGCCCTTCACATTTTACATCTTTCCATCAACAACCTTTCTTCTGCTCTCCATTGCAGTGCCATCCCCGTTCCCTCTTCTTTTTCTTCTTCAACTCTTGCAGTGCAGGCCCATATTTCTCTGACTCTGGCTCTGATGTAAAAATCCCAAACGTAGAGGCACACACACAGACACACACACACAAAAACACCACAGGAAGGCACAAATATACACACGGTTTGATGTAAGGTTGGTTTCTAATGCCATCGTCATGGTAACGCTCCCTCACTCCTTTGCTCGCACAGACGAACAGAGCGCACATCCCAGGAATCTGTGCGGATTCTTATGTAACAACCCTACCCCACGCACGGATAAAGAGAAAGACAGAGAGACAGACAGATAGATGGGAGTGAGTCAGTGCTAGACCACATAGTGTGAGCATCTGTCATCAACGTTATACCTTTCGCTGTGACAAGAACAGTATGTACCCCTGTGTTGCTTCAGCCTCATTATAGACACACTCTGGCACCTCACACACAAGCACATGCACACCCACACACACGCACACACACACACAAACACACATGCACATGGCTTCTTCGGTGCCTGACGATGTAGCAAGAGGTGGAAACCGCTGTTTAACTAGTTATGGAAACACCACTGGCTCATGTATCAGCATACTAATTACCCGTTTTCCTCCCTGAGGGTGCTGTACATGGAAATGGTGTTGGGTAAGCGGGGAGTGGAGGGATGGAGAAATGAGAATGGGGTCAGTAGAGGCACCACTATAGATATAATGAAGTGACTGGTGATTTCTCATGGCGGTGCAACATGGGGGGGGGTAAAAGAAAAGGGGAGCTAACGACTTGCGCTGGCCTATTTAGGCCTGGTGTGTCATGTGTGGAGGCATGAGCGAAGTGCAAGTGTGAAAGCACATGAGTACGTGGCATCCTATAGCGGTCCATTCAGGAAGGGGAAGGCGGTGGTGTGTCTCCACCTCCTCGACCACTTGTTTACCTTACGTGTGGAGTATTTCATCTGTTGTTTTTCATCAGCCTTGGTGCCGCTATGATACATTCGTATGTGTGGTTGGGTGATGCATGGCTCTCACTGGTGCTTAATATAACAGATGTCATGGTGTATGATTTATAACAGGATGCCGAACGGGCGAAGAGTTTCGGAGGGGTTTGATTAACGCCTGGCATCGTGGAGTAAAGTGAGTTTCCAGTGGGATAATCCGAGCCAAGGTGTTTTTATTTAGTCCATTGTGAGGAACTTGGACATCAGGCTTATACACTTACTGCAGAAGTTAATATGCGTCATTTTGTATGGAACCTACCTGGGTTGTAAATTGCTAACATTTCTCAGTATGCACATGCTCCACAAGGCAGTGCTGTTCAGTCACTGTGAGATGAGCCTTTATTTGTGACAACCCACAGCACCTGCATGACATTAAAGAAGCAGCAGCAGTTCTAACATGCAGCTTTAATGTTTTCTATAATGATTTGTAGTTTTTCCCAAACACAGTCTTTGTCCTAGTCCTTGGAATCAGGAATAGTACCAGAGCATCCAGTCCATCACTAGAATTCCAAATCAAAACAGAGAAGAGGTAACATGTTGAATGCACTGGTTTTTCTGGGTACTCCTGTTTCCTCACACAGTCCAAACCATGCATTTAGGTCGACTGGAGACCATAAAACTGCTCCCAGTGTGAGCAAGTGTGAGAGTGAATGGTGTGTGTACCCTGTTATAGACCAGTGACCTGTCCAGGGTGTGTTCCCTGCTTTCACTCTATGTGTGTTGGGATAAGCTCCAGCAGACCCTTGCGACACCATTAAGGTACAAAGCGGGTAAGATAATGGATGGATAGAACATATAGCAGCAAGGTTTACCCTTTGTGCCTATAGTATGTGTCAAGCAGTCTAGCGTATAGACATGTCAGTGTCACCCCCTGCAGGCATGTACTGCTATTTGTGTCTATGTGTGAGTGTGTGTGTGTGTGTGTGTGTGTGTGTGTGTGTATTTATTACAAAAAATTGTGAAAATCATTGTGGCTGTGAAATAAAAACAATGATCATTTGCAGAGATGATTAGTTTCCTTTTCTAAACTTGCATTTAATGTGATACCACATTTCGATCCTGCAGCTTTTTTTTATGTTCTTTAGACCACTGACATGCATTCATCTGCATTTTCAAACTGCCTCTCCTGCTGAAGCTGTTTTCGTCTTCCGTGACACACTGCAGGACTGAGCCGTGCATCAGAAACCTCTGGTCTCCTGCTGTGAAGGGACATCAGCCGGACCTTTTGCTCGACATCAATGAAAAATGTGTCATCGTCACTCTCTCACCCCTCCCTTCCTTTTCCCTCTCCTCTCATTGTTTGTATGCCTGTGTGACAGCCAGCCAGCTGTCTGAAATGCACACGACATAAAGAGCGATGTGCTTTTTAAGGCGCCAGCGAACACTCAAACACAAGCATGTTCTAATGCATGAGCAGTCAAGTGTACATCCGCATATCCACAAGTCCTGTTTAAGGAGATTTACATAGTGTGTGAGCACAACAGGCTGTTCCTTCGACAATTCCTCGAATTGGTGGGCATTACAATTTACAGTATATGGGTGTTTATGGTAAGTGGTAAGTAATAACAGTCAAAAAGTAATGTTGCAGTTGTAGTGAAGCACGTCACATCCATGTGTTGTGTTTCCCCATCTATGATCCCCTGGGAGGCTGGCATGCAAACAGGATACGAGCTGACAAACAGACGATCTCCGTGGCTTTGTTTTAAGGAGCCGGGGTGAGAGCGTATGGTAATTGAGGGGCCGATGGCTTATTCACAATTGGCTCCTCGAAATTATCACGTTTGTGAAAGCTTCCCTGGAAGAGCCACGAGGCCAATCATCTCTTCTACTCCAACACGGTGTACGTCTGTGTGTGGCGCAGCCTGTGGTGCATGAAATCTGACTGTCAGGGTCTGCTGACGCACCTGCCTGCAGACACGCGCCGACACATTCGTGCGCACACACACACACGCCTACACAGACAAACACACACACATACAGAGGCTGGTAATTGGGCTCATGAAGCCAAAGGACAAGAACATCAAAATCTCACCTCCCGTCTTTGTGTGGTGTGTGGCCGTTTAAGTGTGTGGGTGTGTGTGTGTGTGAGTTCAAATGCCCTGGCATACCCTCGTTCTCCTAAAACCAGGCAATTTCCTGTGAGGCCACTGGAGTGTGACAGCAGCAGGTGCCTAATGGGCAAAGCTTAGGAAACGGGGCATTACCAAAATCCAGCAAACTCAATTGTATTAATCCTTGGGATTAGCAGCTTTAATTCTCAACAGTTTAAAAAGTCTTATTTCCTTGCTGAAAATGGGAGCGGCACGTGAGGTGAATATTCAGAAATCTCAAGTGCGGCTGTGGAGTTTTGCTGCTTGTTGGAGGAACGATTGTTTAAACTTCCCGTCTACCTATAATGACCCTGTCTGATGTCAGCCCTCGAAAAACAGAAGCACTATGACCGTAAGGCAGAAATCAGGCACTCCCGTCAGAGTGTTTCCTCAAATCTCTGGTTTACCTGACAGTTTTATGAGCAACACGGTTCATGCTAATTAACCCTGCGATCAATCCCTTGCTGATATTGGAGACACATTATCTTAACCCCACTCTGCACGCTGCCCCCAAGACCACTGAACACTGTCAGTTATAATCTCCCTCTCTGCTGCCATCCTCCTGTCTCACACATGTACACACACATACACAGACACACAAAAATACACAGCTTTCAAATAAGGGATTTAGATTACAGTGAACAGTGCTACCTTCATGATGATGAAGTCTGTGTACTCTGAGGGGGAGCCTTATTGGAATTCATATGATGTTTGTCGACTCCCTTCATATAAACAGGTGGCTGTGTGGAGATAACGTAGAGCATATTGTGTCGACGTTGATGCACCCGCACACACATAGACACGCACATCTGGTGTGTGTATGTGCATGTGTGTGTATGTTTTATCCTAAAGCAGTCAGAGGGACATTTATTAATCTCCCTATTTCAGAAGAGGATCGAGCGCCAAAGCCTTTCAGGTGTATGAGCATGGATTCCTGAACAGATGTCACCTCGCATCCACCCAGTGTGGAGCTACAACAAAACAGTGCTGCTTTGTTGCCACTGCAGCAGAAAGGTGCATAATAAAAAGCTGCCTCTGTCTGCTCCCCCACCCCCTGCTCCTCTCCTCCCTGATGCACATCCAGTTTATCAGCAGGGTTCAATCTCACCAATTTGGACAACTCCCGAGGTCACATGAGTGGTGTGGATGAGAAGAGGAGTGTTTTTGAAAAGGATGAAAGGAAAGAGGGGGAACTGTGCGAGTGCACCATATGTTTTTTTTAGGATTTTCTTTCATTTCGAAACCGAGGCACACAGGAGTGCAGAAGCGCGCCTTTATTCGTTTCCTCATTGTCAGAGTAACAAGAACCCGACTGTCACCTTAGTCATGCACAGTCCCTCTAATCGTGAATTGAGGATTAGAGGGGGAAAAAAACAAAGCACAAGAGGGAGAATTCTGTTAAATTGTGTGTGCCTGTGGCCACATGTCTAAATGTGCGTGTGATCTTGATCAAAGATGAGCGTTTTCTATCCCTACTCCAGAAGTCTCGGCTGCGCTGGCTACCTCGACATGCTCACCTTGCCACTTCACATCTGGTAGCGAGCTAACATCACCATTGATCTCTTGTTTCAGAGGCTCGGAAAAACGTGGTCTGACAAAGCTGACAGAGCCATTACAGTTCATCATGGCTCAATCAACTTGACTTGAGACTGTGCTGAAATAATCTAGAGCACCAGTTAAAGGTGCTTACCCCTTTACCCCGCCTAGTGTCAAAGTGGTACACGCCTGGAAATGTGATGTCGTGTCTTGTGTGTTCTACTTGTGCAGGACGTGGAGGAGCCCTGCCGGTGGCAGACACTCAGAGCTGTTGCTCCCCAGACTTCTTCATCTACTCTACCAATCAGTCAGCATCTCTGCTCTATTTCTGTCCATTAACAGCCACCACGAGCTGCGCATGAGACGGTCACCATTAGACGTTTAGACGGGGTGTTATAAATAACTAGATGCTCTTTTAGTGAATAATCCTCACTTTGAAAGCTGCTATGACTCATTCGGCCCACACATTTTTTTATTTGAAAGTTATTACAGCACTAATAGCCCTCTTACTGTATAATGTGGCAAAGGCTAAAGGGTCATCGCTGGCTGTTGACAGAGGAGAGCCTAATGCTTTTTTTGTGTGGTTGCCTGATTTGGGTGTTAAGTATAGAGGACAGACTTGCAGCACAGAAATAAGGAAGAGCCACGTGTGATTTATAATGAAATGATGATAAGACATACAATCTTCAAAAATATACCTGTAAATGTTGAGTGCCATTTGTTTTTCATTTTTTTGAGCTACAGTTTGTGAAATATATTTGCATTTTTCTTCTGTAAAGATTTTTTTTTCTAGCTTTGCTTTTAAAGAGGATTACTTTTGTGTCACTTTCAAAATCCCAAATTCTAGCTCAGCAGCTGACCTCAATTCACAGGCCAAGACAGTGTGCATCATCCAAAGTGTCAGTCTCTGAAATAACAAGGAATCTGATTGAGTTAGAAGAGCGGTCAATGCTGGGCGGATTCTCAGCAACTTTTCTGGGGACTTTGGGACTTCACTCACACGTCAGAGACTTGAGACGCGACCCTTTAAGACAGCACTGTTGTGTTGCGTGCGTAGGCAATGGGCTGCTCGATTAAGATAATAATATTTTCCATGACAAAGATAAATAAAAAGAAATAGTAGCAGTCATGACTCAAATCCTCTGAGAGTTTGCCCAAACTTTTGATATAGAAGCAATATTCCAGCATTTATAACTGAGCTCATCATCAGACTTGTCAATTTCATCCAATGAAAAACTCCTTTGCTCAGCATTTGAACACATTTTTTAAAATCATGGACTTTGCCTTTAGCCAAGAGTAAAAGTAAAATATTTGCAGTCCAATATTACGTGGCATTAAATATTCATGTGTTGAAGCATTTTTAGGATGAATCTGATTTTTTTTTAATTGCTCAGCGACAGATCCCAGATGAATTAAAAATGTGGACTTTACACTCTTTTTAGAGAGGATATTTACTGAAAGATGATGTTGTTGGTACCTTCAGTGGTTCAACAATGAGTCACCAATCTTGCCTTATGCAGATGTGATTATAACTCTGAATTACATAGTCACATTTGACACCCTGAATCATTTTCATTAGAAGGCAGGGGACCCGGCTTTTGGGCTGAATGCACTTGACTCAACAACAGGTGAAATACGGAGACAAAATATGAATCTTAGAAACAGCTCTGTACTGTGCACGTTAGCAGTCAGTTCCACAGCTTGGCTGGGAGCTGCTGGACGCCTGACTCCTTTTCCCTTTCCAGTAGCTTGTTTATAACGGCACAACGCAGATGTCCAGAGCTCACATGGCAGCCCTCTCTGGTGCCTGTGCTTTTGTGTTATTAGCTATCACTTACTTGGTGTAATTTCAGCTCCCTCTTCTGTTCATTTCCATGTCCCTTGGAATTATGAGGCATCTGTTGTGCAATGTAAGTACTAGAGAACTGGATACACACAATCCACTCTGTCAACATGACCGAGCACCCTACAGAGGGTTCTGTTAATAGAGTTCTGCAGGATTACGTCTCAAAAAACATTCATAAATATGCCATCATCTGCTGATATTCCAAAGATATACAGGCTTTATACATTCAAAGAAAAACCCTGTTGTGTTTCAGACTACAAAGCCAAAAGTCATTTATTATGAAAAAAAATCTTCCTCTAGCAGTGCTAGAAGAAGAAAAGAAAAACACTCTACAAACAAGATGCTCGTGTGTACAAAGTGGCAGAATATCTTCTCGCTGCATGAGATCAAAAGCAGAGATCAATCGTGAGAACCACTGAGCAACCGCTGCCTGGCCATGCACAGACAGACACAAAACCCCAGAAAACTACAGAAGGAAATATTCTCTGTGCAAACACTGGAACTGACATATAAAATAGATCTGGTAGAAAACAGAACTGAAAGCATTCGCTGATTGGTCAGTCAGTTGATGGACAGCAAAGTAATTGGCAATTAGTTTGGTAATTAATGTGCATTTCTGAAAGGGGAGAGCATTACCTTATGCCGGCTTCACTGTGAGAACTTTCTATTGACGGACTATTGAGGTCATCACCTTAGACTTCTCGAAACTGTAAGCGGCATTCCTCCCATTTAACATCTTATGATGGTTAAAGGTGGATGAGAAACCACTTTTACAAACTTTGACATCATTAGAGCAGAAGCAGCAGCCACAATGCTGTTGTCATAAGAAGCACAGGCGTCAATAGAAACTCAATGCCCTGCAATCAAAGTCCATGTTAACCAATGGGGGGAGAGCTGAGCAAATCACACAAGAACGGGTGAATGACAATGGGCTCATCAAGCCGAGCATGTTTGCTCAAAATGTTGTCAGTTTGTCTCTTTTGCAAGTACATAAAAGCATTGCAGCAGGTGATGAATCTTATTATTCATTACAATATCACAACATAATTTAGCCACCTGTCTATTAAACAAAACACAACTCCTAGAGGTGATCAGAGAGGCAAGGAGAATAATGGGCTCGGTGCTCTGTGTTCTCTCTTGAAGAAATCTGAGGAGACAGCGAGGCAGCAGGGCCTGAAGATCACCTGCGACCCAAACCACATCCTTCACAGCCACTGAGAGCTGACACCTTTGAGCAGAGAGTGCAGGTTTCCAAACAGCTGCCAAACACACAGCAAGTGATCGTCTTGATTTAGCAGTGGTGATGTGCCATTATAATTTTTGGTGTCATGCTTTTGTTTGTTATTTCCCTCTCATTAAATCTCAGCAGATTGTTTTAAGATTTTAATATATTTAGTATAGGCCACATGTTGAATTAGTGGTTAGTTGGACTTTTCTTCCACAGGAGACTAAAATAATTGCCCCTGTGGTGTGAATGTGAGAGTGAATAGTGTGTGTGCTCTGTGATGGACTGGTGACCTGTCCGGGTTGTTTTCCCTGCCTCCACCTAATGTGTGCTTGAGATAGGCTCCAGCAGACCCCGGTGACACCGTACAAAGTGGATAAGATAATGGATGGATGGACATTTAGTGTCTATAGCTTTCTGAACTGAGCACTTATCGATTTGGACCATATCATCCTTTGGCATTATTCTCACTGGACCGTGAGTTCAGGATTAACGCACACGTTTCCCCAAAAATCAATTACTTTCAAGCAACACTAACCTGGTAAACTGTGTATTTTTCAGACTCCACTCCAATGTAGAGGTAAGAAATACATACAGGAAAAGCAAAGCGGTGCTACTGCAACAACATTTATTTTTTATTGTCGTTTTTTTTTTTTTACCTGCTAGCAATGAACATCGTAGGACATTCAATTTTGTCTTCCTCTAAGGCAAAGCATCCTTCTTCCGGAACTCGGCTTTTAGTTTCAATAAATGAGAGCATGTGTTTGTGTTGTCACTCACTTGTTCCCTTAATTCACTGATGCGTGTGTTTAAAGCATTTATCACTGGCTTAAACCATCTAAGCTTTCAGTTTTCAGTGGTGTGCATGTGTTTGTGTTGCGTTAGTCCCTTTGAGAAAACGGCACAGTCATGATAGGAGGAGAAGAGGGAGGGATGTTGAGAGTGAGAAGACATGTGGAGGATATTTACTTTGATGTGATATGCTTTACAAACAAAGCCTAAGCTTGTCTTAAAAGTATGAAAGATTCAGGAGGAATTACGTTTCACACATACACCATAAACTATCCCATGAACGCACAGTGATGACAATGGCCATCAAATTTAGAGATTGCATTTACTCCCCGATAAGGTATGTTACAAATATGTGTTGTGTTTATGGTGGTTCTCCTATCTCCCATCTATTTCTTCCTCTCTCCCAGTTCATCATCACTCATCTCTGTCTCCTATCTGCTCTCCTCCCTCTCCGCCGTGTTGCTTCTTCTCTTTTCATCTCTGTCACTGTCCTCCAGCTGGCTAGGTGAGATAACTCCTCCACACCAAGATACCCTCAGCTCATTGGCCAGGTGATGGAACGCGGGTAACCAATCAAATGCTGCATCATTAGTCGTGGAGATCATGGGCTGAGGCAGTGCGTTTATCTGCTTTTACTGATCCTGCACTGCCCTAATCCATCCCATGCGACCCACAACTCTCAGTGCGATTCACTCCAGTCTGGTGCGTTTGCGCTATAGCGCTGTGTTGCTTAACCAACCTAATTCCCATCTGCAAAGGAGTAATCAGATTTGCTGGAGAGATTGCTCATCGCACTCACAAAGACTGACAAAGTAAAAGGATTATTTTAGCCTCTGCGCACCTGACTTTCTTCAGTCTCTTGGTTTCAGGCTGATGAAAGTGCCTGGCAGGGTTTAATCTGGCTGGTAATTATACCTCATTCATTGACATCGCTTAAAGTCATCTTCCATCACCTTGGATGATGAAAAATAACTAAACCTGTGTGCAAGTATGCTGCAAGTAGAGCACAGCCTGACTGCAGCTTTACCCCAAGCTTCAGCCGCGGTCTGATAGCACACAAGACAACCCATCGGAACAACACAAAGGGAAGATGGCAGGAAAATGAGAGAGAGGCTTGTTCACTGGGTTGAAACCAGACTAAAAGTCTACAGTCGCACAGCTGGGTCTGTGAGCGAGCACAGGGGTTCAGGGGCTAAATGCTCTCATCAGCGTGTCAGTATATTCCCAATGACAACGCTGACACTGACACGAGTATCATGATCACCGCGGTCACTGTCGCTGTCATTTGCTGTTAGCACCAAAGTGCACCTGAGGCTCAATGGACGTCAAGGGACGTCTGGCTCTGCAACAAGTATTCCATTATAATCAAAGGTGTTTTGGAGGGAGAATGGTCAGATTTGGTCAGATGGAGACAGGGGAAGTTACAGTATCACCTAAAGTATTACAGTTCATATTAATGGGCATATAAAAGAAATATATTGTGTGATTGTGTGTACTGGCATGTGCGTAACTGGAAATTACATTCATTATTATGTGATACATATGATCAAATAAGATTATTTTTTTCTTTTTTCCCTCATTAGTTGTGTGTATGAAGTGTCAGATAATTGCTAATTAAGTTGAATAGCTCTAATTGTGAGGGATCAATCATATAGTGATGAATTATTCTCTCCATATGTTTATCCAGATTTCATAGTAATGCATCCCGCAGCTGTTTGCACAGTCCCAAAGAAGGAGAAGAAATCGTGGTAGCACTACAGAAAATGGCAGCTGATCACTTGTTTCATCCTTTGGACTTCATGAATTTTAGCACCATTAGTCCGTTATCAATTTATTCAACGGAGGTGAATCGGAAAACACTGACATTACCATCCATAGCACCACATTAGCAGCGTAGTTAAAAAGGAGCAGGAGAAACAAGTGACGCACATGTGATAAGAAAAGAATGCATTTGATTGATGTCTGTGCCCTGTCGAACAGGCTCTAAATAAGAAATCGAGATGATAGAGACAGCTGTCTCTGTGCATAGTCCTGCTGGGACCTTATTCTTTCACTGTTTATACATGAAAAAAAGAAAAGTTTCTTCACAGCAATATAACGAATTAGCACAAATCACCAGGTCTGCTTTCACCAACACGACACAGCAACAAATCGCGCAGCATCATGCCAGTATACTGCATGTTGCTGTACTCACGAGCCAAATGGGCAGTAATTTCTGGAACCTCCTCTTCCATTCATTTGACTCATCTCCTGTTGTCTCTTTGTCACACCGAAACACTGAGCTCAGCGGCTTGAAACTAATGCTCGCCATTAGCACACAAAAGCTGGAGGAACCTGTGCTTGGAGTGAAGTGTGAGGAGTTTTTTTTTTTAATCACATTAGAAACATTGGGAATCCAGCTGTTACCAGCTGGTACGACAGGGCGCTCTGAGAGACAAGAGCACCCTGGTGGTCCCTCATAGAGCGTTCAGAAGCTCATAACTCTGAGAGAAGCTCTTCAGCAGTACTGTGCTGCCATCCTGTGTTCACACCATATCTGAGCACATCTGCTTGGGCATCCATATAGATGCCTACCTTCTTCAACACTGTGCAGTGCTGCCATCCTCTGGCTCTGGTGAGTTCATCACTGCCTGCTCCCCTGATACCATCGCTCACCTCTGACACCATCGTTCACCTCCTCATTGACAAACAGCCGAGACAGATCTGATGCCAGTAATGGTTCACTGCTCTAATAACACCCGTCGACATGCATCGTTCTGTCTGACCGCTCTGACCGGTCATCTGGCTGCCAGGTCTGCCCTTTGTCAGCACGCACTGCGTTTCCAAGCCTCAAAGATGATAGCATGTCAAACAGAAAGGTTAATAGGAGGCCTTGAGGAAATGCAGAGAAGGTCAAAGACCCATCGTGCACACAAAACTCCACAAAGAAACAAACACCTGAAGAGCGAGGATGCTCTTGAAAGGATGAATCAGTTAGTGATTTGAAGAGCAGTGAGGTATAATTAACTACATGGTGCTTTGACATGAGATGGTCTGGTGTGGTCAGGAAATTTCATGTCAAGGCAAAGCGTAACAAGGCTACATGGTGTCAGTCACTTTGTCTCAACATGTGAATCACAGCGTGGCTCTAAGGAGAAACAGTCCCATACATCGGCCACTAGGTGGTGCTGTAGCCTCTATACAGAGAGATCTTAGAGCTGCTGATGACCTCATTGTAAGCCAGTTAAGCCCAAAGTCATCCAGTAATGTGATGTCACACATTAACAAGGGGTTTACCGGAACCGAGCATGCAGCCCCCTGCCCGGTTAGTTCACTCAGTCGTGTTTGACCTCATGCTGACTCACTGTGCTATTTTGAGATGAGCTGCCCTGTTCTGAGCCCTGGGTCCTCCCCGACTGGCCTGTAACTGTACCCCTGGGAAGATTAAAGAGAGACACCAGCAGGTTTCATGATGTCAGTGAAGAGCCATGAGAACCACACATCATGACTTTATTAGAGCCTGATGTGATCAAGCAGTGCCTGATCAGGCACAGAGTGAGGGATGCGACAAATTAAACTAGAACCATGCATTCAGATTTGAGTAAAAGCCCTGATGACAATAGTATAAGGTGTAATCTGGTGATTAAATAAATTGAATGGCAATATTCATCTGCACATCCACAGCTGGCAATTATTTCAAGTGGTCTAGAAATCTCCATGTCATTTTCTTGGTTCACTTATAATTTATTGTATGAAATGTCAAATATCCCAAGGTAAGTGGTACTCTTGTGGAGAAAGAAAAAGAAAAAGAATCATTTAGGGATAGGTCACATACTAATGAATGGTAGACAATTTGCTTAGTATTTATGTTGCTCAGTATTTATGTTTTGTATTCGTTTGTATTTGCCATGTATGGACGTGTCCTGCAAGCCAGTATGAGCTATTATTGTTGTGGTATGTGGCTCTGGCCCATCATAAAAATAAATGTAAAATATCTAAATATAAATATATACAAATAATATTTATATACATTTTTGTACAGTGCTTGGACTAAATAGTGAACAATGGTTAACGGTCATATGTTAATTCTAAAAATGTTCACAACTTTGACATAATTTCTGCACACAATAGATGGTTTTAAGCTGGTATATAACATAATTTGTGCAGTTTGAATGGATATTACTACTGGTTTTATGTATACGTACAAAACGTCCATCTAAGGACTCTGAGTGAAAACTTGCTAAGGTGCTGACGTATGTGGTGCTTGCCCATGTCGTACTCTCACCATTCTAAAAATACGTATTACATCCAGAATAAGTACATGTGAGCATGTCCCTGGAGTGTAAAAATAAATTAATCATTACATGACATGACACTTTTGAATATCTAATGGCTATTTTGATGTATTCTCTGCAATTAATAGTAGAGATAAAGAAATTGTCATAGTGTATGTGGTGTTGCTAACAAACACTAGTACAATTTACACATAAAATAGAATACCTTAGTAATGTATCTGAATCAATCTAAGAAAAGCTTTACAGTGCAGCTGTTTCCTATCAGTGGCTGGTTCCCTCGAGTCATTTCCCTGGAGAACATTAATATTGATGACAGGGAGGAAGGCTGAGCAAGCTCTAAGTCACTCTCTCTCTACCATCTCTCTCTCTCCCTCTCCCCCCTCCCTCCCTTTAATACCCACACCCTGGATGCAGGCAGGCGTGCACACACCGGCAGATTCACTCAGCTTCCGCATCGTGCTCCCTTCTCCATCTCTGTGTCTCTATCCCTCCCTACTCTCTCCGCTGGTGGATTTTAGCCCACAGCTGTGTGGAACACCGGTAAGAGCATATCCTCTCTCCTTCATTGTATTCTTTACATCCGTGTCAGTGTGAGTCTGTGTCTCTGGTTCTATTTTGCTGTCAGACAAAGAACTGGGGTGTGGCTGGATGAGGAGAGGCTGACTGCTGATGGCAGCTGTGAAATGACGTGAAAGAGGGATGTTGAGGATGACCGTGGAGGTGATTAGGGGAGAACAATAGAGATGATGTTTGAATAATTAGCTTTGCTGATTAATTGCAAAAGGGTGTAAATTATGACTGCGGCTGTTAACCTCAAGGTTTTGCAGGGCTGGATACACCACTTCCAGTCGAGAGTAATCCAGAAATGATTCAGGTTGCTTCAATTCAAGAAACCGCAATATTCAAGATTCTGGCCACGTGCCCAGCATGTCTATTTCTATGTCAAAGCCTTTTCTATTAGGCCCCATTCAGATTCAGTCCAGTGGGAGTAATTTTACTGTAGCCTGCTTTGCAAATGACTGGCTGCAGGCTGGTGGGCATGTCACATTTCCACAGCAGTGTCTGACAGAGCCACGGCTCAAACAGCCGTGACCAGGCCAGACTGAGCAGGACAGATTAGACAGACCTGAGGCTAGGTCAGGAATATGACTGCAGTGGAGCCTGTGGAGCCCACATCCAGCAGGCTGCAGGGGCGGATGCAGAGGGAGAGAGAGAGAGAGAGAGAGAGAAAGAGAGAGAGAGAGAGAGAGAGAGAGAGGGATAGAGAGATGAAGATGGAGAAGGAGAGGGAGAGAACAAAGACCTGAGCCTCAGAGAGGGAAAAGAAGAGACAAAGGAGAGAACAGACAGCTGGGTAAAAATAGGCACATGCTAACTACATGGGCGTTCTGCTTGGGAGAATATCAAGAGGGAGCATGTGTGAGGGCTTGTTACCATGCACTGGTGTGCATGTGGACGTGCCTGAGCTACACAAGTCACAGCCACTCCCTTAATGTACAGTCGGTGGGTTTTACATGACAGACGAAGCCTTTAAGGTTTGTGACAGTGCCTAGACGACGTGTCTAATGCTTCACATGTGGAGGGTTATCATGTTATGCAGCAGTATCAATGTAATGGCTGACAGGAAAGGTCAAACCGGTGTGCTCAGGTGCTTTTTGTCATCTTCCACAGCCAAGATGTCTGACAAGCCCGACATGACTGAGATCGCCCGTTTCGACAAGACAAAGCTGAAGAAGACAGAGACAAAAGAAAAAAACCCTCTGCCCACCAAAGAGAGTGAGTGCCCCTCGTTTCTGTTTGCGTGTGGGTGTGTGTCTGAACGCTGAAGCCCCGATCCCTTTCCCTTCCCCCAGCAACAATTTTCCTGTCAGTCACTACTCATCACTTCCAGCGCTGTCAAAAGACTACACGCTCAGCAAGCAGAGCAGATATTAAAAAAAAAGAAAACAAATTGCTGCAACATCAGCACAACACTGAAATACAGCATAGCTCTCACACATTCACTGGACGCCCGCCCACTGACTGAAAGTCTCCTCTCTCTTCTTTGCAGCCATCGAGCAGGAGAGGAAAGGCGATGCCACACCTTGACTACTGAGCACATGAAGAAAAGACGCTGAGATGCCACAGCAAAAAGCACTTTCTTTTGATTCTCACAGTATTTCAATCTCTTACTTTGTCTTCAGATAAGGGTGCTCTTGAGCTCCCTGGGGTGCCATAGGGGTTATATGGCACCCTCGCACAGGGGGCTCTCTTACCACTTGGGTGGGAAAAACACTTTAACCTGGGTGCCTGTCTTGCACTGCTAGCTTCGCGGCTAACATGTCTACAATATTGCCAAACTGAGGAGTGGTGGAGTGATGTAGCACGGATGGATAGGCAGGCACCCAGGTTAGAGGAAGGTGGGGAGTGTCTACAGACATCGAAGTCTAATCATGTGGGATGTTTTCTTAATAAACTTTTTACTTTTCTTTATGAAATAAATATGAAGACGTGGAACCAGTCAGATCTCTCTGTGTCAACATCTTTACATCGACGCCTATCTCAGACTCTGATACATAAACTCACTGTCTAGACTGTCCTGTCATACATCTACATACTGCAGTCATAATAGCACTGAGTAATCCTAGTGAAGTGTAGGATGATTCAGTCGAAATCAGTTATGAGAAATTGAGTTATGAGAAATTGTGTCATCATAATTTCAGCTAGATAGATATAACTGAACAAGCTCAGCACCTCATCTTGGTATCAAATCCCATATTTAATTATGCCCCCATGTTTCATTGACCTCATCATTAATGATTAAAAGTGATATTGTGTAAAATAATTTGCACATGAATGGATGATAAAATTCTTCATCAGTCACAGCCTTACCAGGTAAATATTAAAAACAATCGTCATTGTCACATTTTAGATTTGGACAATGATAGGACAATGATATTCATAGAAACATACTGGACTGGACAAAGTCAGTACTGATGCTAACCGGACGTAGCTTGTTAGCCGCAGTGGATCAAGGACGTGATTGGATCAAATCTGACGACGGGGCGGGACAACTGACAAACAGACATGCACCTAAAGCAAGACAGTGTACATGTGGGGAAAAAAGAAAGAAAAAAAGAGCTTTTATCGAAGTAGATTATTTCAACAGAATTTAAATGCAAGTATATAGTAGTGACACGTTTTTAGGAGGGAAAAAAACTTTTGCTGCCCTAATACATCTGTCTAATAACTGATATTATCACTAAGGGTATCATTTCTTTTCCGAGAAGTTCAGATCTGAAGTCTGCAGACACTAGAGGGTGCTCCACTTTTGTTAAACCATGCTCAGAGACTCCTTTATCCTCCTCATTCTCCTCCAGCATCTCCCTCATCAGATGACAGAAATATCAATGCATGCATTATCTATGCTATGTTTTCGAGGCTCTCCGAGGTCTGAGATAACGCCTTTACGTGGCCCATTATGTATTTACTACCGGTGATTGTCCGCCACATCAGTCAGAGGTTGGCGTCAGCAGTCCTGCCACCCTGCCTCCTCCTGTCAAACCCAGCACCTCCTGAGCCTTTACTGCTCCACTTCTCTCACCTCACGCTGCCCTAAATCAACCATCAGCGCTGCCTGCCCCGACTAATGTGTCTGAAATGTCTGTTACAACTGTTTAATTAATGCGCATTTTGACTTCGTGTTATTCTAAGCCCGGTGCAATTAAGACCCCGGTCTTAATATATAAGGCCGTGCAGGAATACACATCAGCATGCAGCATGCATTGCAGATGCAGAATCGCCGAGCATGGCTTAAATTATAACTTTGTTATAATTTGACTTTAAGTTGACTTTAAGTGAATTAGTAGATTTTCTGTAGATTTCATTACATGAAGCTCGGCTCATGTGATTCAGAGTTTCGATCTTTCTCAGAAATTTAGCACCAATAATGCAACACGCCCACAGGCATGAGCCACTATTGTTTTCGGGTTATTAAGCCGTTAAAATGGTTAGAGGACTATATCATGAGGGCCCGTAGATTGATTATTAATCGCTCCGTATTATTCCCCGGCCAGGTGAGGAAGGGCTCCAGGTTTCAGTCTTATTGCGGGGTGAATGAGGGCGATATCTAATTAATGGGGATTATCCTCACCTACACCTCTGCACTGAGGGCTGCAGGACGCAACCCTGCCCTGCACCCATTGTGCGCAGCGCTGAGTGTATTGTTGTTTTAGGGGATTTTGAGTGGCTTAAAGGGGATTTGACAAGTGTAAGCGATTTGATTTATTAGCAAAACTGCAATGTTAATCACTTACTCTCTCTCGCATCAAATCACCGCAGCCGCATGTAATGACAGAAACTGGCCTGATGACTGCTGATCGCAGTGATTATGGAGGCTAAATCAAGGAGGGGATATTAAATAAGTCCTGGATCAACAGATATTTCTATCTCCAATGAATTTTGAATTCGAAAAGTCAAGAGGTAGATAAAATAAATATACACATAACTGTGGTACAACTGTTTACAGTGGTTTGCAGCATTGGAGCTGGTATTTGTTCAGTCTCTTGTAAATTCCAGACTATTTTCACACCAAGTTGCTTCCCGGGGAAACATCTATTATCCTATTATCACGACCCTGTCAATGTCGCCGATGTGTGAGGCAGTATTTACATGACTATGTACCATCAGCTCCTGAAAGACTTTATGGCTTTGGAGGCACTGTCTTTCCCACTGGGAATCTGGTACCATTTCCCAAATGTTTCCAATTTCATTTCGAAAGGATGCATGCAGCCTCCTCCAAAAACTAAAAAAAAAATCATTAAAATATTCAGGATGTGTGCGCAGTCCGCCTGTTGAATGTGATTGAAATTTGCAAGTATCTGATATTCAGCTATATAATAGTTCTATTAAACAGTTTGGTCGGGCTGGATGAATTTGATTCGCAAGATTTGACTCTGTACGTGGGAAAGTGTGGGACTGGGGCCTGGGAAGGACAGGTGAATGAATGACGGGCTGTTTGGCTGTCTGCGTCACGTCTTTGAAGTGCGCTTATGCACCGACGGCTCCTATTTGTCTGCAGGGCACAGCAATCAGAGTCCTCGTTGACGCATTTTCACAGAGGACCGTGACCTAGAGGACAAATCTGTCAATCAAAGGGGCAAGACCATATAAATATCATCCACCCCGGAGTGTGGCTACAGCAGTTGCCTGCTTGACTCCTGCCACTCACATCTGGGACACGGACACACAGGAGTACAGCAGCAATGGGACCTCTGGATCTGCTCTCAGCCGTGGTGATGTCCATGTGCTGCCATGCTCACTTCACTTCAGCATGGTATGGCGTTTATTTTATTTCATTTTTTCATTTTGTGAGGAAACAGTGCAGTGCGCTGTGGTTTTGCTGGTGAACAATAGAATTAATGTGTTTTTATTTGTTTTCTCTCTATAGGACGGTGAATAATTTCCTCATGACTGGACCTAAGGTAAATACATTTTTGCTTTAAATTGTATGTGGAAAATCTATTTTAGGTGTCACGATCCGGTATAGTAACAACGAATAATAATAATTATTATTACGTCTTGTCTCCCTTTCCAGGCTTTCCTAACTTATGCCAGCAGTGTGCAGATGGGCGCACAGAATGGCATCCAGGAGTGTAAACACCAGTTTGCATGGGAGAGGTGGAACTGCCCGGAAAACACGCTCCTGACCACGCACAACGGCCTCCGAAGTGGTAAGAAATATATGGGGAGACGTGGGGTGCACAACTTGGAGCGCTCTTGCGTAAAGATAAGAGTGCGCACTGTGAGCAGAGGTGCTTCGGTGCTCATGGGAGAAATGACGCACAAAAATGTGAAGTGGATGTTCACAGATAAGGGAACGTTTGTGACAAATCTCTGGTTTTACGCATACTTTACGCACAGATGTTGCGAGCCAGTTACGGTGCCAAACTGTGCTGCGAAGTTTAACATCGCGTGTGCTTCTTTGTATCTTATTGTAGCCACAAGGGAGACATCTTTCGTGCATGCCATCAGCGCAGCGGGAGTGATGTACACCCTGACTAAAAACTGCAGCATGGGAGACCTGGACAACTGCGGATGCGACGACTCCAGAATCGGACAGACAGGTACACAACTGGCCTTCTTAGAAATAGACTGAATTGCATTCAGCTTCAGTTTTTTTTCAATGGGAGAATAACAATAACAATATTTTGATCCGCAGGTGGCAGAGGTTGGATCTGGGGAGGCTGTAGTGATAATGTGGCGTTTGGAGAAAAGATCTCCAAGCAGTTTGTGGACGCGCTGGAAGGTGGTCACGACTCCCGGGCAGCAGTCAACCTGCACAACAACGAGGCCGGTAGACTGGTAAGATTTGTTGCTAATTGTCAGATTAAATCACATTATATTATGACACATGATATAAAATGCACTATAATGCATATTGTATAATGCTATATGTCTGCTGGAATCAGAGTTCAGGTGCGTGGTAGGAAAATGGTCACATTTTGCGCTTTTACGCAGGACCTCTACTCCATGGAAAAGCAAAGTCATGTTACTTTTATAATAACATATCTGAATAACATTCTCGGTGGTTTGGCAGGCGATCAAAGCGACCATGAGGAGAGCCTGCAAGTGCCACGGAGTGTCTGGCAGCTGCAGCATCCAGACCTGCTGGATGCAGCTGGCAGACTTCAGAGAGGTGGGCAACTACCTGAAGGTCAAGTACGAGCACGCGAAGAAGCTGGAGATGGACAAGAAGCCTGCCCGGGCCGTTAACAGTGCGGACAACCGGGGAGCCATCGCCCACACCATCAGGAGCATTGCCCGGACTGAGCTCATCTACCTGGAGGACTCCCCGGATTACTGCGTCAAGAACCGCAGCCTGGAATTCCATGGCACAGCGGGAAGGGAGTGTCTGAAGGGCGGCAAGAACATGTCGCAGTGGGAGAGGAAGAGCTGCCGCAGGCTGTGCTATGAGTGCGGCCTCGGAGTGGTGGAGAAGCGCATCGAGGTCGTCAGCAGCTGCAACTGCAAGTTCCACTGGTGCTGCACGGTGCAGTGTGACAGATGCACGCAGGTCGTGACCAAATATTACTGTGCGCGCAAAGAGGGAGGCAGGAGGCCGCAGAATAAGACCAAGCGCAAACATCGTGTGCGCCAGCACTGACACAAACTGCCCACTCCGGACATGAATAACCTTCATTTATCATCATGACATGACTTCAGATTTCAAGGCTCCCAATGCACTTTATGCTACCGATTTGATAAAATACATAGGTCAAATTGATTTTAGGACCAAAATCTCCTCTTCTCTGTAATATTTGATAGAATATTGGTCTCATATATTGTCTTCTGTGAAGCCCGAGCTGTATTTTAATATGTATTTTAACTGAAGTGATAATAAATATTTTTGTATAATAGACACGACTCGGTCTGATTCTTATTTGTATATTGGTGGCCTGGTGTCCTCCAGCCTGAGGGAACAACATAAACCAGCTCCTAATGCCATCCTTTGAAGTGCGCATAAAGGCGTTTCCTGCAGCCGTCCACCAATCAGCAGGCTCGGACCCCTGGGACAAAGGACAGGACTTCCATTTGTTCCTCATCCAAATATAAGAGAAAGTTGCGGCGGACGGGTCACAATAAGCTCTCCACTCTAACGGTGCAGATGACAATGGTGCATTCATTATTGTGGCTCGTTCCTCTCATGTGTTTTTATTCCCGGGGACACGCTTGGTGAGATCATATTCATCATCATATTTATTTATCTATCTTTTATTGGATTGCATCTTTTCTATATTTGCACATTTCAGATAAACTGATCTTTTCTATCTGTATCTTAACTTATCAGGGTGGCGAGTAATTTCCTAATGACGGGACCCAAGGTAAATAGGAAATGTCTGATTTCTGAGATTACATTGAAACATTTCAGAGCGTGACTCGGGCTGTAACAAACCACTGTGTCCTGCAGGCCTATCTCACCTACGCACGGAGTGTGCAGGTGGGTGCGCAGACTGGGTTGGAGGAGTGCAAACACCAATTCGCATGGGACAGATGGAACTGCCCCGATAGCGCAACGCAGCTCAAGGGACTGAGGCGAGGTAAGTTAAGACTGTGGATTTTTACAGTGTTGTTACGCTAAATAAACATTTCAATACTAATTGTGTGTGCGATATAATATTGTGTCTACGAAGTTACAACTTGACATATCAAAACTGCTACGGAAATGTATTAAAACCATATTTATGTTTATTTTAACCAGATGAGATCCCCCTTGAGATTATTACTGAAATTTTGCATTAACTTTGCAGTTGTATCCTAATCCTAATTATTACCTCCAATGCATTTTGCACCTTGTAGATGTATTGTAAGGATTTTTTTAAATCTAATTCGCATTCGTGTGTTCTTGTGCATCTGCTCCAGTGCAAGTGATTTTAAACACAGTTGCCCATTTCCCATCTTTGACAGCCACCAGAGAGACTTCCTTCGTGCACGCCATTAGTGCAGCGGGGGTGATGTACACCCTGACGAGGAACTGCAGCCTGGGAGACCTGGACAACTGCGGCTGTGACGTCTCCAAGAATGGGAAGATAGGTAAGCCCCCGCCCACATCATTTCATGTGTCGTGTATTCGGATGATCTTGGACTAAAATGATTGGGTTATCAAAGCGTGAAACTATAATTCTGATTAAGTTTCTTTAGAGTGATGTGATTTTATCTGGTGTGCAGGGGGCCGTGGCTGGCTGTGGGGAGGATGCAGCGATAACGTGGATTTCGGAGAACGGGTCTCCAAGCAGTACGTGGACGCGCAGGAGACGGGCCAGGACTCCAGGGCTGCTGTCAATCTGCACAACAACGCAGCTGGACGCCTGGTGAGTGGCTGTCCGCACCCAAATGCACGTCTTCATCACTGCCTGGCTATATTTTGTATCTAACGTGCTTCCCCTGGATTCCCACAGGCCGTGAGAGCGACCATGAAGCGCATCTGCAGGTGCCACGGCATGTCCGAGAGCTGCAGCGTGCAGACCTGCTGGACACAGCTGTCGGATTTCCGCGAAATCGGCAACTACCTGAAGCTCAAACACAGCCAGGCGCAGAAGCTGGACATCGACAAGAAGCGCGTACGCGCGGGCAACAGCGCGGACAGCCGCGGGGCCATCGTGGACGCGCTGGGCGGGATCGAGCAGACGGAGCTGATCTACCTGGAGGAGTCCCCGGACTACTGCCGCAGGAACAGCAGCCTGGGGCTGCACGGCACCGAGGGCCGGGAGTGTCTGCAGCACGGAGAGGGCCTGACCCCGGGCCAGAGGCGCAGCTGCCGCAGGCTGTGCCACGAGTGCGGTCTGAGGGTGGAGGAGAGGCGCACGGAGGTGGTGAGCAGCTGCAACTGCAAGTTCCACTGGTGCTGCACAGTGAACTGCGACCACTGCTCCCAGCTGGTGGTACAACATGTGTGCGCCAGGAGGGAGGGGGGCGAGGGCCTGAGGAGGAGAAACCGAGGACCCACGCTCAAATCGCATTGAAATCTGTTCAATAAGAGTTTACATGTATGTTTGCACTTTTTTTTGTAAAACCTCGTGGCCTATCTCCTTGTATAAATACGTGTCTATTTATGAATGTTCGTGTTAAAGTCAAATAAACTTTTTTTAAGAAAAAGCTTCCCTCTCTGCCAATACGCATTTTTGCATCCTAAACCTCATCGGATCTTATACCGGGGCGCAATCGACCATTAGAATAAGAATAGAGTGAATACACTTAACAGAGGATTACATGGATAACATGCAACAGTTAGCACCTACGCGAGGTGTTGATCCAGAGTTGATCCACTTTGATGTCAACGTGTATTGATTTCTTCCAAAGCGCAGCGAGGCTTTGAAACTGAAGAAGTATTTCCTCTTCTGTATGCATGTATTTTCCCCGATTATGCGGCAGATGCAAATGCACTAGAGCGCATCACAGCGAGTACCTCGTTTTACCATTTCCGAGTCAAACGGGCCACATGTTGTTCCAGATGTTGCACCGTGCATCCGATGAGGGTTCTTGGAGACGTTGCTCCTCAAACGCGAAATAATTTTCTAATCTACTCATTTGCAAGTAATTAGGCCTGAGAGGAGCCTCGTCTCCACCCCCAGCCCCCCCACCCACACCCCGTGGCCTATCTGTGTTTGAAGAGTCATTCATTCTTTCCTCTCACCCCCTGCATCTCCTAAAATCTTCCTCTCAGCTGGACATGTCATAAATCTGCCACTGGCCCAGCTCAGTGACTGATGGCATGGATATTACCTGCATAAGGGAGAGAGGGGGGATCATGCCTGGGGCAAAGGGGGTGGGAGTCTAACAGAAAGGTGACAAGGCTGCTTCACTATCAAGATTAGAGGGGGGATTACAGCAGGGGGACTCATTAGCTCCTCTTCCAGAAGTTTCTATTTCCAGGCAAAGACGCTGCCATTTCAAATTTTAGTGGACATTGCTGTAGCCTCGCAGGAAGAAGGTACTGGAGTTTGCGTGTCCTCCCTGTGTCTGTATGGGTTTCCTCCCACAGTTCAAAAAACATGCCCGTTTAGGTCAATGGGAGACTCTAAATTGCCTGTAGGTGTGAGAGTGAATGGTGTCTGTGTCCTGTGATGGAGTGGTGGCCTGTCCAGTGTTTGCTGGAGACAGATACCCGCGGAACACCCAATGGATGGATGGATGGATATTTCTGATGGTCGTCGTGACCACTAAAAGTGCTTTACTCACCACATGCACTTCCACCCACGGAGGCTGAAGCTGCCCTCACTTCAACCATTCACACATTCATAAATTGATGATGACGCATCGGGGGCAGTTTGGGATTCAGTAGGATGCATATGACTGTCCAATAAGTGGACAACTGCTTACTTTATTAGCACTTGACTATGGCAGCTGCATATCAGGGGTAACATGTGGATGGATGTATTTTTCAATGACCGGTGGGTTTCTGTTACTGCCTTACAAATCAAAACAGAAAAGATGAGATGGTATCACACATTAGTCTCATAGACCAAAACACTCCCGACCGTCCTTCCCATTTGTCTGCTCATCTGTGTGGATGTCCTGTATTTCCCATGATGTCCTGCTGTGTGTTAATGAAGGTTTCGCCCCACTGGAAGCCCTCACTGCTCCGCCCCTTATCTCTGCCTTCCACTGAGTACGTTATTGCCTCCATATTGGTCCCACATGATACCCCACTTTGGTGATAACTTGCTTGAATGAGCTGACAACATCTGTTTTGTTACCCCATTCAGTTCTGCCAGGAACCACGTCAGTTTCCGTTTAGAGAGTGTAATTTCTAAAGATTATTTATTGTATATTCCAGGCCTCCTCCACAGCAGCAGTACTAGGGTACATGGGGGGTATGTTTCCCAATCAGGGCAAAGGAGGAACACAGAGGAGGGAGGAGGGCTGATCTCCCACAAGGACCCCCTGGGGTGACTCATGTATTCAGCCAGACAAGCCTGGGGGCCTGAGCGTGATTGATCATCCCCTCTCTCCGCTGCCCTCCTCTCTCACCTGGGTGCGAGATACTGAGAGGCTCGACTCAGAATGGCCTGTGGCTGGAGTACGGGAGCTGACAGTGTTCAACAATGCTCCGTTGTGTATTACACACAACAGAGAAACTGACACATATAAACAGCTTTAGGTGGCATCGGTGATCTGTGCACGTATATATTAAGATTCAAATTAGGGTGGAGAAATTAAGAAAAATCACATTTAACATTCCTATTGTGTTGCAGTGAAATCTGACCAACTGACATGTTTTTGCTCTGAAAACATATGGTTAATTTAATTTGAGCATCACGAGCTTCCATGACTTTATTCACATACAGCATCTGAACACAAAACATATTTTGAGAATTAAGCACATTTTTTGCATTCTTTTATACAGCTGTGGTGTTGCCAGCCCAAAATACCAGACCATTACTCACATGTTATCACTGAACCCTTTGTTTGATCAATCCAAATTCTTTTGAGCATACAGGTTTTAAGTGTTACTTTGGTACATGTAACCTCTATAGGCCTCAGTGAACTTAGATCATACAAGTAGCTTCGGCTGTTTTTCATGACCATCACAAATACTTGTATAAAAAGTAGTGTTCTACTTATCACATAAAACTCAATTTCTTGACATTTTTGCTATTGCTGAGTAAATTTGGATGGTTGCTGTGCAGGGTCCTTTTGAACCACTCAAAGAAAGTACTAATAAACAGTGCAAAATGTTTAAGCATTTGTCAAAAAAACTTTCAATGTAATAGTTTCCATCCATTTTACCCACTTTGTAGCCAAGAGGAAACTACATGCTACAAACACAAAACAGGATGTGGCAGTCTTGACCAGTATTTCTATAAAAACATTTTTTTTACAACCTCAGGTCATACACACCAAGTGAAAGTTATGCACTCATTTGAAAAGCTATAACGCAGCATAAGGTAATAATCCTCTATGATGGTTTGGTAATTTTTGAACAGAACTAGCAAATCAAGTCACCTTAAGTGAATACATTAGGAGGGCCAAGATTGTCAAAGAAATCTCATTCTGAGGGGTTAATTCTATTCTATTCTATTCTATTAGTATTACAATTCTGATCAAGCCACACACAGAAACTATAGTTACAACCACTGTGCATAGCTTCTATTGTAGAAAGAGAAGTCTACAAATTAATTCAGCTAAGACGCCGATATTTGCAGCCTCTGGCAATTTATTGATCACAAATCTATTAACAAATGTATCCATTCCACCAACAATTCCAGTACTCCTAAACGAGGCGTGATCCTTTGTACCCTTACGTTTGAGTGTGACACACTCAAAATACAGGCACGTGCACACACACACACACACACAGACACACAGACACACACTGATATAAATGGTTGTCTTAGCTAGAACTTGTGAGAGCTTCCTGATAGTACCCTGTGTTTGCTGTGCCAAATTGTGATACTCCCAACCGGACTGTCCGACCTGTTTCTGGCATGGCTAAGAACATTGTGCATTGTTTTTGTAGTAGTTGCTAACATCATGTCTTCC
Organism: Karalla daura; assembly: GCA_029224185.1. NCBI lineage: Eukaryota > Metazoa > Chordata > Actinopteri > Chaetodontiformes > Leiognathidae > Karalla > Karalla daura. The sequence goes on from CM055195.1 coordinate 14,455,158, forward strand.
CTATCTGACCTCTCTTTCTTAAAAGTCACCATGATATTGCCTATCATTTTCCACCACGCTACAATCATGTGACACATAAGCAAGTCTGAGACAGGAAACCAAGAGTGTCTATGTTTGAGTATACGGTTTCCACTGCATGCGTGCAGCAATATGACACAGCTGACGTCCTTCAAAGCCACTGAAACTGACTAGTTTAGTGTTTTGCATAATAACAGACACCACATCTCTCCTGTCTTATAAGGGTAGAGAGAGCGAGTGTTTTGCGCTACAAAATAAAAAGGTCCATTGAACTTTGCATTAGTCAGTGGAAGTGACTCACTCATACAGGGGACCAGCATGAGTTCAGCTGACATTCCCTTAAAAGTGGAGGTGATGGGATGGAATCACCTACGGCTGGCTGACTACCTGAAGAGGGTGAGTAGTTGTAGTGGGTAGTGGATATATTCAGCATTGATCGCGTCTCCAAAAAGCATTATAATATGTAAAAACAGAGTGCGCCCTTTCTGCTCAGCATAGGTTATCAGGCTGCGACAGAGCAGTACTAAAGGGCAGCATTACTGGAGCACAGTTTCTGGTAAGTGTAAATATTTGAATAGTAACTATATATTTACTCATCTGAAAAGCTCCCAGCCACCGATTTACCATTTGAGTTCATATTCAAATCGACTTTATTCAGAAAATGACTGAGTGTGAGCTCCAGGTGTTCCCTTGCATTTACATCCCGTGAGTAAAACATCAAATTATTTCTTTCACTCCCAACATTTACTTACAGCGTTCCTTGTAGCAATTTTTAGGATTGTCTTATCTTATGGTCTTACAGCAGCTCAAGGCTGTTAGGGCAACAATTAGAAGTAGCACTGCAACACTGTGTCTCACTTTGTCGGTCTCAAACCTCCCCAGGAAAGTTACTCAGATTCAGAGGGATATCAACAAGTCAGAGCCAAAAAAGGCTCCCAGATACAAGTAAGACAGAAGAACTACTGACTGTTCAACCTTACCTTAACAAGCCACCATAACTTCCATATGTATTTATTTCTGTGCAGATTCAAGGCACAAACTGAACCTAAACAAGGTACAGAACAGCAGATGTGGCACAGCTTTTATTACTCTTTCTTTTCTCAAGTTGTTTTTTCTCAAGTTGTTTTCTTTTCCTACAGCACTTGTACAGGAGGACGAAGCCTGGAACACGGACGAGTTTGTGAGTTAAACGCGACGACTTAAAAATCTGACCATTGCACACGGTGCTGAACGAGGGGTCACTGTCCATATCAATAAAAATGGCATGACAAAGTTAGCGTGTGGCATTTAGCGAACAAAAAAGCTTGCAACGCTGTATTCTGGGTTCTCGGTTGCACTCATTGCACATGTTTCTCTGCTGTGGTCAGGACGATGGTAGTCAACATGAAGGTTCACAGTCTGAAGACGAGGACAGATACCTCTGTCCTCTGAGCGAGTTGCAGACTGATGAACCATATGATAGTGGTGAGCACTATGAAGAGGAGGTGGAGCCAACTCAACACAGGAGAGAAGCTCCACATCCGGACACTCAGTACAAAGGTGATGGCGAGCAACCTTGCTACCACTTGCTACGACCTGGCTATTCTAACGCTGGTATACCTGAAAGTAGATATTGGTATCTGAAATATTATTTCCTGTGGGTTTAATCTGAAAATGTGTGTTCATGTGTGTAGATGATTATAAACCCATACCTGCAGAAAGGCCCTCAAAACCATTGAGAATGAACAGGGTTCCCACAAAGCCCAAAATACCAGGTGACAGGTCACTCAAATGTGTCTCAAAACACAAATGCAATGTATTAATAATAAAGTTGCTCATCCAAAACCGTTTTCCCATTCTTACCAACAGACAGTAAACCCAGTCTAAATATGGACAGGACCAAGAAACCTGGACAACATGACAAATCCTTGAACAAGTCAAGTAAATGCTTTATAACAACCATCTTTGGATTGATTGTACAACAGATGCTATCCAAATGTATGATCTTCTCCACTAGGGGGCAGCACCGTCGAGGCATCTGGCTCATCCACATCCAAAGGCGCTACCCGTCTGTTCAACAAGTGGGCAAATCGGAATTGATGGAGTTTCTGGCTGTATCAAATTGTATTTATTAATTTTGTATATACCCCTCTCGCCTCGCAGAGCAAGTAAATACATCTCCAATACTCGTACACCAACACAGCCTCCTAAGACTGACAAATCAATACCTGAACCAGACAAGGTGAGCATAAGCAGAATGATAATTCAGGCTCACCTGTTGTAGACACTTGCTTAGTATGAACTCCCCTGATAAAAACAGCAGAGGGCGATGTTGTAAAAGTAACCACACATGATCATCTGTTGCTGGCAGGGGAGGATTTTGCAGACAGGAGTGAGTCAGTCTAATCCTTCCTATCAACTTTTATCATGGTGTTTCGAGGATCTGGATCCGAGCTGGTATGCGGGAAAGGTAACCAGACATCAGGCTGAAGTTGCTCTCAGGGAGGTGAACAAGGTCAGGCAATCCCTCGTACAGTCTCACATGTCCTCCTTCTGAAAATAAAACATAGAGTTGACACATACAACAGTGTAGCCGAAGTTTTCACAGGATTATATCTGCAATACCACATTAAAACCGATTGTTGCCTTTAGGATGGGACTTTCGTGGTCAGGGACAGCTCACGAGGGTCTGATGAGCACCCCTACACCCTGATGCTGCTGAGACAAGGCAAGGTTTACAACATCAAGATCCAAAATCAAGGAAAGTTCTTCATCCTGGGCACTGGCCTCAACAACACCAAGGTAAATCGACTATGATGATAATCCACCATGTTTGTTAGAGAGGGGGAAAAAAGTCTGTGTGTCGTCTCAAAGTAAACTGTCACGTCGGAGTCTTGCGGCACGCCTCGGGGAGCGTTTGATGCTGACTTGTACTGCGCTGCGTCATTAGGTCCCTGTCATCTTATTTTGTGTGCCGCTGTGCTGTAGAGTTTCCCCGGGGTGAAGGAGATGATTACCCATCACATGCACACCCCGCTGCAGCTCATCGATGCCACAGACCCCAACCAGGCGCAGCAGAACCACTGCTGCCTACTGTACCCTGCGGCACTCTGACCAGCACCAACCGTCACGTGGCTGTTTACTCCTTGTTTTTCCCTTTCGTCCAAACGCTCAGACCCAGAGGCCTTTAAAGAGCACAAAGGACAAAAGGCACAAATTTCACCGTCACAAAGGTCACTTATGCAACGCTTCTTTTTGGTAACATTTATTGGTGCTGCACAGAATCAGCGAAAGAGTGTTTGCAGGCTGAAGGTTTGTACTGTTAAAATAAAGTCTTCAGACATACACGGTATCACGTGTGGTCTTTGAGCCTCGGTGTCATGTCATGCTGGGTGCTGCTGCTGCTCCTTCGGAACCTCTTGGTCTTTCAGACGCATCAACTTGTCAGGGTGTCCCACACACACGATCAGATCACACTGCCTCAGCTGGGCTCGCACTGCAGGGAGAGAAAAGACATTGATCGTTTCACAGTCGCCTCTCAGGTCAACGCGGCTGTAAAACGGCGAAAAAGTCACAATTCGGATGATACAAAGGCATCGCATCAAGGACAAGCCGAACTGAAGGGTGTGTTGTTGTGCAGCGCTCTGCTACAAAGAAGGCGTGTGATTTAGGAAACGCTTAGATCAACTAAAGCACATTGATTCTCAGCAGGGTTGGGCATGATTGTTCTACAGTGCAAGAAAAAGGGAAGGAAAGTATGAACGAGACAAAAATGATTACACTGTTGATTAAAGCATTACTTCTTTCTCCAAAATATTCAACTTAAAACAGCTCTCTAAAACCTGTACCATCGACATCAATACAAACCTAGATCTGTTTTTATTGAAAGTACAAAATATCACAGCACATTTACGTCTTTCACTTTATGCAAAAGTGTACATTGAAAAGTAACAGCATGAAAGCTATTTTTATCTACACGTTTTATTACATTTATATATGCAAAACATTATTCATGAGATCTGTTACAAGGCTTTGAGCTGTTGAAGGTAAGTGATAGTTACATTCTTGTAAGACCACACAGTAGGCAGACTTGACTGCCTGCCTACCCACAACTGTTCCCCCTGGCAAGAAAAGAGGTCCCATCATGATTCACATCAAACGGTCTGACGGACAAGCACGTGTGGGAAATCCTTCAGTTATTCCCATCAAGCCATCAGCAGAGTGCAATCTGACAAGACATCAAGTAACATCATGTACTGTAACCCCGCACCGCTGACGTCTACAAGCAAGACTAGGTTGTGCAGCAGTTGGTGCACAATAATCCACTTTTGGCTATCACATTTCAGATCTGGTAAAACAGTCATGTCTTGTGCTTTGCATACTTGCAAATCCAGCAACAAGGTCATCCTGCTGGCTTAATTGATGCCTACTGACATTTCAGAGGTGCACGGGGAGTGGATGGGGTTAAACAGTCACACTGTACGTACATGCCAGTTGATCCATGCAACGGGACAAAGAGTCCAGCTCTTTCAGGATGCTTTCCAGACGAGTGCTGGCAGTCCAGGCAGCTTGCTCCCTGCTCCTGTCCGCGCTTTCCATCTGGAAATAGAGTTCACCATAAAAAACAAGCAAGGCAATTACAGTGATGTGCCATACACATACAAGGAAAACAACTGAGATAGATAGACGAACACACATTTTATTCAGTAATAGGATAAAATATCCAAAAGGGATTTTGTGTTCTCATTGTGGGAGTGCAAAACATATGGGATTATAAATAAATAACACAAATAACAAACCATATTTCAAGTTTTTTATTGTATTTAACAGACTAAAAAAACACTTGTTACAATGAACTGGACCACATGCAAACCATCCTTATGCGAGTCTTCAAATTACTGACCAAACGAACACAGAAAAAACATCTTTCAACACGGCTTTAACAATCTCTCCCGCTCGCATGAAATGAAAACGCCGAAAACGAGGTTACATCCCGGTCTTCATTGAGGCAGCAAGTCTGTCCACGTCCTGCGCCTGATCCCTGAGGGCATGGACCGCAGCCTCGCTTCTGAGATAAGCGCTCTCCAGCATCTCCAGACCGATCAGCAGCTCGGGACTGGTCACCAGCGCCACCATGTCATGGGCCATGCAGGTCAGCTCCACTGCAGGTGGGAGCAATGACACGGGGGGGGGGGGAAATTAACCAGTCACTGTTGTTTACGAGGGACGACCGTGCGACTCGGTGTAATAAAAGCACGGTGCCACATACCCGCCATGCTGTCCACGCTTTCTATCATCGTCTCTAAGACCTGGTGGAGCTCCAGCACCTCAGAGATGCTCTCCTGCGCAGCCCCGGCCATCCGACAAAGGCAAACCCGTGTTCCGCCCGTATGAGTCAGCGGTCGCTTCCTGGCCTTAGATATTTATCGGCAGATTAACTCCAGCCGACCACTGATAACTTCATATAAAACACATACGTGAATGAAATGAGCTACCGTCGACGAACCGTTGCGGCCGTTAAACGTCTCCTCTCAAACGTTAGCTTGCGAAGTTAGCGACGTCTGGCACAGGTATCGTTTTAGAAAAAAAGTTAGAAAATGTACTTATTATGTGTTTATGCAGCTTAGTGGACTCTTTGTAAGACCCCAGAAACTTACGGCAGAGATGATGTCTGACGAAGTTCTCCTTAACAGTTCAAGTTATGGAAAAAAAAACCCTACCCAATATGACTATAAGTGCGGATGACGTCACATCCTCTTTTAATATTACGGCACTTATTTAACGTCTCCTGCTACCGTTTGCCGATATGGTGTCAAAAAATGTTTGCTGATATGGTTTTACGCGTTGTAATAAGAAGAAAGTTACAGGTACATATTATGTACGAACACTGTGAAAAGCATCAGTTCTCTCCAGTTAAAGAGGCTAAACCTCCATTCACCCATTTATTTACACAATTAGACGACCCCTACTTAAAAATGCCTTGGACATTAGGTTTATTTTGGTGAAACACCCCTTCATCCACTATTCTATCTCCAGTGCAGATGTCTCCTGTCCTCACAGGGCACACACCCTTAAGTCTCACACCCAGGGGCAATTTAGGGTCTCTAATCAACATAAACATGCATGTCTTTGGACTGAGGGTGGAAACCGCAGACATTGGGAGAACATGTAAACACAGTATAAAGACTGCAAGAATGGTTTTGAAGCGGGCACCTTTTTGCTGCCAGGCAACAGTGCGATCTAACAACTATGCTGTCACCTGAGACTAATTCACAATTGTTTAGATCATATCCAAATCCCACGTGCTTCATATAAAACCATGTAGTCATCTGTCTGTGCTGTAAGTAACTGAATCTGCTGCTAAGCCGGCTGTAGAGATAACATTGTTTTGTTCATCCAAGTTGTGGCAGCGTCATGAGTGTTAGTCTCAACCAAGCTTTAAAAAAATATACATATAACAATTGAATTAATTCAGTTAAAAACAAAAGTCTACCCTATCTATTTACACAACTAAGTCATGACATGCAGGACGCGGAGAGATTCTTCTCAGGGCAATACGGTTGAGTTAAAATTTTCACAATCATTAAAAAAAATTACCAGATGACTCTAGTAAATGTTTGAATAACAGCTTTAGTGGAAAGTTACTTTAATTGAGGCTGAGCAAACCCCCTGGAGGAACTCAACTAGCTGACATCAGGAAAAAAAAACAAAAAAAAAACAGAGAAAGCAGGAACAGACATTCACCTGAGAAGACAACCAATCAAACGAGGCAGGGGGCGTTTCCCGGCATATAGATAAAGCAGGTGTCATCCTGACATAAAGCAAGGGCAAACTGACAAGAGAGGTGTAGAGCAGAGCAGACTGCGTCTTGGAAGACATCATTTTGATGACCCTAAGTATTTGAAGGACAGAAACACTGCTGAAGTTAAGAAGAGGAGAGGAGATTCAAGCATGTCTTCATTCGAGGCCCAGAGCCAGTCTCCTCCACGGTGTGGCCCCCAGTTTCCCAGCCTTGGCCAGGAACCTCCGGAGCTCAGCATGTATGGCGACTGCTACTACCCTCCGCCCTCGCTGCCGAGTCCTCAGCGCACCACGCCAACCTCCTACGACCTCAGTGACTACACCACTTCCTCGCCAAATCCCTACCTGTGGTTCAATGGCTCGAGCATCAATACACCTCCATACCTGGCTACAACTGGACCTCCCGGTAACCCTGGTCCTCCCTTCGTCCCTCAGCACTATGGCATGCAGAGGCCCTACCTGGGTCCTGCTGGGGCTGGAGGTCCTGGAGGGGAGCTGAGCTGGTTCTCCCTCCCCTCACAGGAGGACCTGATGAAGCTGGTCAGGCCTCCTTACTCCTACTCCGCTCTCATAGCCATGGCTATCCATGGAGCACCAGACAGGAGACTGACCTTGAGTCAGATATACCAGTACGTGGCTGACAACTTCCCTTTCTACAACAAGAGTAAAGCGGGCTGGCAGAACTCCATCAGACATAACCTGTCACTCAACGACTGCTTCAAAAAAGTGCCAAGAGATGAAGATGATCCAGGTATGATTTTAAATATTTTCTGTTTATTAAACACTGACAGATACATTCATTACAATGCCCTGAAAGGCTTCATTCATTCAACTTAACATGCTTCAATATTCTTGGTGTTGTACATAATTTGTTGTTTTGCTGTATTATTTAATGAACTTACATTCTTATATTATAGGCAAGGGAAACTACTGGACTCTGGACCCCAACTGTGAGAAGATGTTCGACAACGGAAACTTTCGCCGCAAGAGGAAGAGAAAGTCTGACTCCCCTTCTGGTAGTGATGGTGGGTCAGGCGCTGTAGAGGCAGGTGACAGCGAGAGGGGCAGCCCCAAACACACAAACCTCAACCTCTCACCTACAGCGGACAGGATCCCCTCACCTCCTTCGTCAGGTCCGGCACCTTGTCTCAGCAGCTTCTTGTCTGAGATGTCTGGGGTGACAGCTGGACAGGCCAGCGAGGTGGGAGGTGATGGGCTGAGCAGGCCACTGCAGATCAGTCTGCCTCTAGACAGACCCACGCAACCAGGGGGTTTCAGTAGCTACTCCCCCAACTCAGGTGGCCCAGAGTGGGTACCACAGGTGCCCGGTCCCCCTGTGCTCTCCACCTCGCCCACCCACTCTTCCATAGGCTACTCAAGCCCCATCCTCAGCCAGTACAACAGCTCCAGTGGGCATTTCTACCCCACGCTCAGCTCTACAGGAATCATCTACCATCGTGAGGGCACAGAAGTTTGATAAGACAGTATGAGGGCGGTTTGGCTTGAAAAGACTCTTCACAGATAATCTTACCTGTCTGGTCACTTTTGTCATAGAGATTCTGTTGTGAGAGACGGTACAGACACATGCAAACACAGTATGTTTGCGCTGACTGAGAGGGTTGAGATCACTATAGCGTGTGACACTAGAGTAAAGAGGCTTTGATTCCCACAGGAACGGCTGAGTCAGCTGTAATGGACGACGGGTGTGACTCCCTGAAACTGCTGTCGGCCTCACTATCAGATCTTCAGTCAGCTTTTATTCTACCTAAAGCCAGTCTCTATCAGATCTGACTCATTATTAACAGATCCTAGAGCTGCTGTGCTGACATCAGGCCATTCCACTGCTATCTGTGATTATTTGATGGTATCACACACACACAACGCTCAGACAGCACATTTAGAGGAGTAGTTAAATTTCACTATCACCTGCATAGTCTATGTCAACGTTGCATTGAGACGTGAGACTCTCTGTCATGTTTTTTTTTATATTATCTACTCAACAATCTCAAGAACCGCCCAAGAGTCTTATACACATTATTATTGTTATTATTATTATTATTGTTATATTATTATTTGTTATTGTACTTTATAAATGTGTTGTGTAATGTTATACATTTCTATTGTTGGTATGTTGGTGCAGCTGCCATTATATGATCTGAATTCTTAATGTATGATATGTGTTATGTATTTTGTCTTTTGATATGAATAAAATGTTTTTGAGCGCCACATTTGCATTTTGCTGTTTATTTTACTCATAATAATGAGCAGGTATTACTCAGTGGGAACTGCCACTATGATTTCAGAAACTCCACCCTCAAAAAAAACCCTCATCCAACCCTCAAAAAAAAAAAGATAAAGACTGAGCACGAGACTAAGCATCTACTGACAGAAAACCGTCCTGTCAGAGAAGCGATGACCAGTAGTGTAGAACCTGCATGTCAGTGTAACCTGATCTCTGTGTGATGGATAGTTAACTGCTCCTCCTAAACGGCGAAAAGCCACATTCCCATGGTGTCCCTCCTTGCCACTCTCAGCAGTGAATTCCCTTTCTCTCAAACCATTCATACTGTACTCAAAAAGACACACTGAGGCTGAAGTGTGGATTAAATACAAGATAAAGTAAGGACTAATCCAACACTCAGTGTTCTGATAATTTTGTTTCGAAAGACCCTTTCAAACCCAACCACGAGTTGTGCAGTCAACAAACACAGTCGGCATGTACATGTAAAATGAGCTTTCATAAAATGTGAGAATGATTTTTTTTCTTAATTATCTGAAAATATTCAAAATCATAGGCCGTAGAGAGTCAAAGGTTCACCATTAAAGTCACAGCTGTATAAAGAAATTCATGGTTTGGTTTCTATGCTTTCTATGGAGAATGACACATGTAAAAAGTTGTTTTAATCAAAATAAACAGCAATGTGCAATTTATAACATGCATAATTGTGTGGGGAGCAATGACTGAGCATGCAGCCTTTTAACAGTTACTCCTGACCCTTTTTCATATCAACAAGCTTAGCATTATTTTCTTTTAAATTCCTCTCCATAATACTTATGGCAACCTTAGGAGCTTAGCACTCCCTAAACATTTACTCTATAATACATACTAGCAGCAACCACATTCTCCTTTCATCTACTAGAGCACAACTCATTCTTCAATAGTTCAATAGTCAATAGTTTTTCCTGCTTCTGAGAGAAAGGAAGTGTAATGTGCAGTGATTTGTACAATACATCTGGTGCACTGAAGGAACAAAAAATGAACTAGGTTTTTTTGGAAACTTTTTTTTTAATCCTGAAAACTGCAATTCTTTTCAAAGCACTAAAACAGTATCATGATTGATAATATGTTCAAATACTTGGAATATATTATGAGTTGATTTCTCCATAAACTGTAATTTTAGCCTTACTTAATCTGTAGTGGTTGTTTTCTTGTCCTGACTCAGTTAATTATTCGTATGATTTTATCATTTCATGTGCTTTCATTCTGTTGTCCTGCTCAAATGATATTTAAATGAATATAAACTCTTTGATAGGTTCACCCCGAGGCCTTTATTTACCCTGAAACATAGGCAGCATGACATTCATTTACACTAAACACAGGCAGAAAGAAAGAAAGAAAGAGAGACAGAGGGGAGAGAGAGAAAAAAAAGAAAACACACACTTCAAACCGAGATCAACATCTTGGCACACTTCACTCTTAATGCATTAGTGATTGAAGGTTTGGGGGGTCAACCTGTCAGAATTTGCATAACTGATTTCAAAACAAATGATGAGGTTGCATTTGGCTCATAAGGTTGTGCCCCATTAGTTTGTGACAGACTTGCAATCATAATCTGATTTTACTGTGTGAAATATCCTGCTTCATAGTGCATCATGAACCTCCAATCACTCATGCAGTATGACTGAGCTGAAACCATGTGCAAACAGGTCGTCTAGAGCTGGGAGTGGATCACCAACTGCATTTAAAACAGAAAATAAAAAACTCTAGAGAAAGAAAAGGTAGACAAACAGAGGAGGGGTGAGACAAAAGAGAAAAGTACAGTAAATATCAGAAGTATCACTGCCCCAACATGTCATACCTCCATCACAAATTCTCTTGGCGTGGTGACTTGCAGCCAATTTGTTTTCTTTTTTTTATCACTCTGAATCTTGTTCTGTTACACTTTGAGCTGGCAGGTGAAAGATATGTCATCAGGAGCCGGGGCGACCCTTCGTCTTGTCGATCTGATGTGAGCTTATCTGCCAACAGAAACACTACACTGTCGAGCTTTTGTCTCCTAGACTTCATTAACAGCGCACCGCGCCTCCTGCTGTCTTATTCAGACAGTTTCAAATTGATGCAAATTTTAAGCTGTTAATCACACTGGTGGATGGAGATGACAAGGTCAGAGGGGGAATATGGTGTTCCAGGTGGAGCTCTCCAGATAAGAAACGGTAAAACCTGAGGGATTTACCTCACCTTAAGTCAATTCGCTTTTACTGAAACTTACACCACGCACATCTAAAATTTCGGAACTTCCCTTGTTTGTTCCTTTTCTTTTGTTTATTTTTTTTTTCATTTTCGCTACTACCTCATCCAAAAAGACTTGCCTAACTCGCTATGACTTCCAATGATTGCACTTTTTTCCCACCTGCCATTCATTTTCACCTGCTTTTATGTGTGCTTTCTCATGAGGGAGCAGCACCTGAAAACTGTTTTTTTGCTCCTTAAAAGAGCATTGAAAATGAAGCTGTGATATATCGGCGCACACGCTGGTTTACACTGTGTGTATTGTAAGGCATGCTAGTTTCCCTATGATTGAGGGACACCTCGCACACCGTCCATCAATCACGTGTTACTGTAGCCGTGGCCCTTCCTTGCCCTAGGCAGTAAAATTATTGCTCAACAGAGTTATACGATTAAAATCTATAAATCCTCATCTCCACCTGCCGCCTGGCTCGTGGCAGTCTTCCACACACCTGTCGAACTAACGGAATGCACCCACACACTCACACTGTTTATGTGTGTGTGTCTCAGTGTGTGTGTGTGTGTGTGTGTCATGCACAGTGCGGGGCGTTCAAGTGTGGGGTGTTTGTAATATAAACTCAGACAGCGAGTGATTATAGCAGGGCTGCTGTGCATGAAAGATTTGTGTCTGTGAGAACTGTCCTGATTATAGTGGCATAAAAAGAAGATTTCACACCTCACTGCACACTAGATAAAGACTTTGTAAAGTCTGGCAGTAAGTAAATCTCTTTTATCCCATCTTTAGCGGGGAGACGCATTAATTCGCGTTGGGTAACTGCTACCTGAACGGAAAGCTAACTGTCCTGGTACCAAATCAACCCAAAACACACACACGCACACACACACGCACACACGCACCCTCTGTATTTACTAAAACAGTCAAGTCCTATCAAGGCTGTTTAGTAAACGGCAGCGGAGAACGTCAAGCCTGGAGATGCGTCGTCATGCCCAGTGCTCCAGCCCTGGTGTTATGGGTAAACACCCACACACACTCCAGACACACGCATACAGGTGATGAGAGGAAAGACGCATCTTGCCCCTGGTCGAGAGGTTTTTGAACAACCTTTGTTTTTAATGTCCTCTCCAAAGGTCAATGGCCAATACAAGAATTTGTACAATTTCTTTTAGTGCTACAGGCAGAAACATGACACATAGTAAATGTTTGCGTTTTCAATACTCTCACCATTGACATAGTTTAGCTGTCTTTTTGAAAATCAAACTTCTAAATCTTGCTTATATACTTATGCACAATACAACTCTTGTAACTTTTTATAATTCCTTAAAGTTTTGACACCCAACAAAATGTCATCACCAGTGTCCAAAAATATCAGTCCATAGAAGAAGTCCAAGTTTGCCAGAGTTCCACTCAAATTCTCCATGGCAAAATACAAAAAATATATAGCAGTTCCATCTTTGCAAAGAAGTGTATCCCAGTGTCTCAGACTCCAGAGAGCAATGCTGTGAGTGATCTTACCTTCCATGGCTTATATACACGATTTGGGGAAAAGAGAAGTTTAAAGACAAACACAGTGCAGAGGAAGTGTGTGTATATATGAATCATTGCTATTTCACCCTAAAATATTTTCCATGTCAACATGCTGTAAACATGGCGATATGAACGGGGCTTTGCAGTGAGGGAGGGCAATAAAAGGAAGGGGAAAAAAGTTGAATTAAGTGTATATATTCAAAATATACACATATGCTAAATCTTTGGAAGAAAGTTGAGGAAACAGTCTAACATAACTCTTGTGACTTTTTCCCTGCATTTTCCCCATTTTCCCCTCATGACACACTCAGATATTCAAAACAGTTTATCTAGACTTGTAGCTTTGTTCGGCCTCAGTGAGGATGGTAATGAGTGTTATTCAGCAGCAGGAAGCATGTCGCCCCTGGTGAAACATCTCTGCTTCTGAATGGATCGCTTCACAAATGGGCACACACATTAAATCTCCTGTGGACAGATTTTTGGTGGCTGTAGCTCAATCCTCAACTTTAGTTTTTTGGTTCTTATTCAGAAAGGACTAGACCACTTGAAATGGAGCATGTTTTGTATTGTAGTTTTTAGTGTCCAAGTGCCCTTGCACAAGGCCGCTTAGCACCCACTGTACTGTGCTGGGATTGCTATATACCTGCATGTCAAATATGAAGAGGGTAAAGATGAACAGCCTCTGACATTGGCTGTGGATCCTCCTTATCAACCTGGAGCTTGTGAGTTATGAGCAGCTGGAAACTGTCTTTACAGTGCCACACAGTGTGATTAATGGTGATTTAAACAGTAGTAAGAGAGGCATTTCATCACTATTACAAGCAGTCAGAGACAAGTAGTGGAACCGCACATCAAGTTTGGTCCTGTAGATGGAAAATCATTAGTTGAAAATGCTCAGAAATGATACAGCACTGCATTCTTTCTCTCTTTTGATTTAGGTACTTCAGATATTGTCTCGGATGAGTGTTGCTCCCCCTCTCAACACGATAAGCAGAACAGGCGGCGCTCTTATTTATCTCATAAGGTTTTATATAATATTGTTGCTTCTTGGTGGTGAAACAAGAAAATAAATTACTTTCTGACTGTAAAGCCCAGCTGAGCAGGTCCTCCAGACTTCCAGCTGGGACACAGAGCTGGGTGAGGCTGTGTTTCAGAGCACAGACTGAAGACTGGATCTGTTTTGTCAACACAGAAAGAATACAGAAACTCACCTTTCCTACAGCTCTTAACCAGGACTAGACAGTGAGTGAGATCCAGACTGCCCATTTAGAAGACAAATTGCTCATCAGCAAAGCAGACCAAGAAAATCCGGGGGAAAAAAAAAACAAACAAACAGGAGTGTTCGCTTTCTGGTCTGCAAATGAGGCCATTAACCTTCAGACATTCACTCTCCTCCAGCAATTTTGCCTCAGGCAGCTGCAGCTAAATGACAAGAAAAGGAGGTTGTTGCTGTGTTTCTTTTTCTTTTGAGGCATCACGTGGCAATGCAGCAGGAAGATAATGGCGCTGACATTGTAACCCAAATCTCGTTATTTGAAAAATTCAGTGGTTTGTTTTATTTCTTTGTTTCATGTTCAGGTTAGCGATGATGCGCTGACAGCACCCACAAAAAGTGTCTATGTGAGGCTCCCCTGGTTCCTGCTCCACTATTTGGACAAATATTCAGAGGGTTTCCAGGTTACTCAATGATGCATGCAGCAAAACTCCTCAGTGTATAGAGTCCTTTTAAGCAGTTCTAACCTTTTTTAGTCAATATGCAGTTGTCCACTCCTTTCCATTTAATCTCTACAGCTTTTCTTCGATAGCTAATAGAGTCGTATCGGTTGCTCTGAGAAATTGAAGGACTTGCCGTTTGGTGCAGGCTCAATAATTCCCACTGAAACTTCTCACACTTCATTACATTGAAAACAAGCTGGAAAGCTGAAACCACGGCAGTTCAAGTATCCACACAAGCAAGGGAAGATTGCATTTTTTTTCTGCTCTGTGGCAGCACATGAGCACTGAACAAGCAATGAAAGGCCCAAAAAGAGCTTGGGCATATAGTGAAATACAATGAATAATTACAGGACTTAAAAACTCCCACCTCATCACCTTAACAAGCTCAATGCACAAATCAAAGGAGGTGTCGGAGACTATTACTTACAATCATAAAGCCTTCAGACTGTTATTGACATTGCCTGAAGGTTACGGTAAACAACATCCAAATAACGTCCCAACAACACGACAGAACGTGTCGTTGGTCCTGCTTGCGTGGAAGCAGGACCTGGTTACGGTCCTGCTTGGTCCTGCTTACGTGGAAATATCAGATAGGAACATTCTCCAAACCCTCATAACATGTGTGTTGTGACACACTGCTCTGAAATCCATGACAAAAACAAAGGTGTCTGACTCCACTGGTTGGAGAGGTACCGTTAGGGGGTTTCCTGAAGCCATTTGGAGTCTTACGCAAAAACAATTCAAGTAAACACCTCTTTGATGCTTTAAAACCAGTTGCATGACAAGAGAGCTTTATATGACCGGTTCCACAAATGGGAGCTGGATCAAAATCTTTTCAAGTAACACAGTATTATTTCAGCTCTAAGAAAATGTTTTGGCATTGTGTGCTGCCTGTTTTCTTTGCCGAAGCTGACATCTGTCCACAGTTTGGCTCAGTAGGCACAAACGGCTTTATCTCATGGACTGGGTGCAACTCAGCAGTAACAGATTGAGAGTATTTCGTGAGTGCTTTGTCATTATTAGTCCTAACAGGGCAAGGAGCTGCTTTGCATCTCACGTCATGTAACAGCTAAATGCTGACGAGAAGTCAGCCCCAGAATGGATTTTCTTGGGTGGGTGATGCCAGTGTTTTTGTTTTCATTGTACCATATCACCATTCTACATCAGTGCTTGTAAGTTTGCATGTATTACATTTTCACACGTGTTCCATTGACATATTTGTTAATGTCCATTTAACTCAGGTCAGTGACTCGGGAGTTCTGCACAGCACCTAACTTCACAGGACCAGTGTGAAAGATTTATTGACATCTAGTGGTGAAGCTCCTGGTTGGTTGCCCCTTGCCCTCCCTCCCCCTTCAAGCAGGCAGGATAAGCTGCAGTGGCGCTAAAAACCTGACAAACATGAAAGGTGCTCTCCTGATCCACTGTTTGGGTTTCTCCCTCCTGAGCTGCTGTATAAACATGGTGGCGACATGTGATGCACCCACACCTTCTGTACAGTAGATAGAAGGAGATAACTCTCACGGAAGAAAAAACGCAACGGTTCTTATCTTTAATAGTATCTGTCAATCGGGCCATGTAAATCCTACAGACTGGACGTTAAGCATTTTGTAGATGCAGAACATTGTTATTTAATCTCCAGCCTCAGTTTCATTCCATCCCCGAAAGATTCATTAGGAACAAATACAGACAGTCTGAGTATTTTTGATTAGGTCCTTCAGGAATATTTATACCCACAAAGCATTCATCAGGGGGAGGAAAGCTACAGACCCTTTGCAAACTGATGCACACAGATGCATATTGCCTCCTGTTTCCAACTCACTTGTCTGTGTGCATGAAAAAAACTCTCACAGTTATTGTTGGTCTCATCCAAGGTCACAAACTCGGCTGGGTCGGCATGTGGCGCACTTTTGGGTCAGGATTACACATATAACAGTTAAACCTCTGGCAGTGGAATGGTGTCATAAACATTTGCATGGTCACATATGAGCATGTGTCTTCGTAATGCTATAGGGGCTGCACATGCTATAGGTATGCTCATCAAGATACAAAAGGCACCCACCTCCTCATTGCTTTGCACATCTCTGCAGGTCAGAGTGGAGATCAATGGCAAATTAATTGCCTGCTTTGTCCTTGTGGAGTGAGGGTTTAACGCATGACTTATCTGGATTGTTAATCAATCCACTAGAAGGTGCTGGCCACAAAATGGGTCTATAAACTCATCACAGGTCAGAATATCAAACAAAAGTACGCTACATACGGTATGCATATGTTTTACTGCCTACACTAATAGAGCACCCTGGAGAAAGAATAATATATGATCCATGCAGTGACATTTGTGTTGAAAAATTGATAAGTTTTGAATTTTTGTCCTTTCATTACGTGGTAAAATTCGTCAACGGTCCATTGCATAATTGATCACAACTGGTGAAGGGATACATAGGATTTGACTTTGCATGCGCAGAGCACTTCTATTGAAATAAAGCCGATGAGGTGTGACTGCTCAGAAAATACCAAGAGACCAAGTGAAAATAAATTTGCTTTATGCACAGCGATCATTAAAACAGAATTTATTTTCCCAAGGTGCAAGTGCACCAGGGCTCCCACTACATACAAGTAGAGCACAAGCCAATATTGTTGTTCAGTCAGCACAGTGACAAACACAAGTAGTGTTGACCACACCAACTGCAAATTCCTTTATCAGGCAGCAATTACACCACACAGAAAGTGGCTGCCAAGCGCTCGATTAGGACAAAACTCCCCTCCAATAATATTGGACTGGAAGCACAACTTCGGAGCATAAATGAACACACCTTAACTTTGTACAGTGTGAAACATGTCCTGCATATTGCTTCACACCACTTTAATACAAAATTTATTGTGTTCAGGTTTTTCATTTTCTGTTGGGAAAATAGAAATCTCTTGTAACAACAAATTGAAAATGTTACCCAAGCTTATTTGCTGAACAAGTATGCAAATCTTTGGGGCCGCTCAAACCGCATGTGTTCATTCCTGAAAAACAAGCATTATGTTCATGGTGCTCAGGCAATACATTACCACAAGAAATTTACATATTGATGTGTGGGTGCCAGCGTGGGTAACTTAATTTAGTCACGTCCTCACATCTGCATCCATTCATCACCATGGACAAAGCATTGCATCCACAAAGTAGAGCAGAGCCAGGAGAGTGACTATGTGCATTTTAATACACATTACCCTGTAATTACAAATGTAGCTGTAGCTTCCCTAAAAGTTATTGCACATCCATAAACAACCATGTGTTTAATTATTCCTTCTGGTGTGTAGCTCCAGCTTGGCCCAGCCAGGCACTCAGGCTTGGCCCTCTGAACCTTCACCCGTCCCTTTGGGCTCTACTTCAGTTCCTGAGTAAATCAAGTCGTGCATTGCTAATTGGTGTGTCTTCAACCCTGTGGCAAAAGGAGGACCACTGCAGATGTGGATGCCCGTGCGCATACATATGTGGAAGTGAGCGTGAGTGTGTGTGTGCGCGTGTGTGTGTGCATGTGTGTGTGTGTAAGAAGGAGGTGGGGGTGGGGGCTACTGGACCATGCAGATGAGTAGGATCCTGCAGGAAAAACATAATCCTTCCTCTGACAGCTCACAACATCATACAGTTGATCTATTAAGGGAAATTCACTCACATGCGCACACATGCTGGATCAAATGAGACTGACTTAAAAATTGTGATTTTTGATTAAAAAATACCCAGAAATGGTATGTATGAAAGGGCTTTAGACAGTATGTGTTTTTTTTGTATGGGTACTCTGCTTTCCTCCCATAGTCTAAAAATATGCATTTTACATAGATTGGAGATTCTAAATTTCCCTGAGATGTGTGTGAAGGTGGATGGTGTGCCTGCACTGTCCATGTTGTGTTCTCTGTCTTCTCCCTTTGCACGCTGGAGACAGATGTTCCACCACTGCAGTAGAAATTGCCAGGACTGTCAGGTCCCTGACACCAGGGACAACAAAGGTTCAAGCAGGGACAGAGAGGTGTGAAGCAAGTTTCCCACCTCTGGATGTCGGAGCATGGTCAGGCAGCCTCGTTGCTGTTGGACAGACAGTGGACGGAACACCACAGAGACTTGCTGTGTCTTCCTGAGGCGCAAAGTGGTATTTTGAGACTGAATGGACCTCGGCTGGCTGTCTATTCCTGTCTGTGTCTTTGACAGAACATCCAAAGTGTTAGAAATTATGTTGATATTCTTGTAACTTTAAAGCATATGAAACATGTTGCTTACTTGTGTTATTACACTCCTGTCACACAGTGTCAATCTAAATTTTGCATTGTGGATATGTCGATTCTTGCTGGGAGAGGAAACACAGGTTTTAAATTATGAATGAAGTATAGGGCTGATCTAGAACTGCTCACACAATGAAATCACAGAAAAAGAATTTTCTCTCATGGATAATCCCATATTTCCTTCTTTTCTGGACCATCAGGCTGGAGGATGAAGGTGACAGGAGAATGCGTTTCCCGCTCACCTCTCCTCTCTCCTGCAGAATTAAATAAGATGCCACCCAGGTCCAGATGATAACCACTCCTGACACTCCACTCATCTGAATTTCAAGTAGAAAAGGAAAAAGGGACAGGACTTGCTCCAGGGAGCAGGGGTAATTCTGGAAAGAGAGACTATGGGTCAGTAGACTGATTTAATAAAGGTAAGAATTGCTGTTGTAAACACAGTACAGGCAAGATATTATGAGAGGTTAACAGGAAAGAAAACACTATGAATATAGAGAGGCAGAGAGGAGAATGACTGGAAAGAAAATTAGCCATTAACCTCATTGCCCTGAGAACCAAATGGAATATAGTGACATCTAAGAAAAAGGGTTTTCTTTTGGAACAAAAAACTGAGTGTTTACACCCTTGACCTGCCCTTTTCCCCAGTTATGCTGAGAGATTGTGGGTGATGAGAGCTAAACCAACATGAGATCCCCTGGGATCCAGTTGTCTGGCTGATGGATTCACACTTCATTTACCAAATAAAGAAGGACAGGAGCACTCAGAGCCAGGGACAAAACATTTCACTGGCAAAAGGAGGAGAGTGGAAAGAGGCGGATAGGAGGAGAAGACAATGGGAGATAGAGTGAGGCGGTGAGCTCCAGGCATGAGAATAATTGTTTCCCCGGAGAAGATTCAATATTTTGGAAAGTGCCTTTATTTGCAGAGTTTGATGAGAATGTCATTCATTATCTGAACACTCTGCAAGAAAGAAAATAAGCGTATTTGTAAACTATTGCTTTAATCTTTCAAGAGAGTCGTCTCATTACTGCAGAGCTGTGCCTAGCTGTGGAAAGCAACGCTTGTGCCAGAAGATAAAGATGATCGAGTGGAAACAGGGAGAAAAATTGAAAATGGAACAATTCCAGAAGGAAATAGGAATAATAGAAAATCCGAGGTGTCTGTAATGACCAGGGCTCACCAGAATGAAAAATATGGATAGGGTTGGTTCCATATCTCTGTGCTGCACCCCCAGGGTGCATCCTCACTCGGTATCAGCCTCTCCCATCCGCTCGACCTGCAGCTAACTGGTCCCAGTGGTGCATTGCAGTTTGATGTTCATATGTGCATTTAAAAGCATTTCCCTATGACAGCAAAAACAACCTGCTTCAACATTTTCATTAAGTTCCCTTCCATGTCTTCATACGATAAGGTCTGTCTCAGTCACCGCAGTGGCCTCCTGCATCTCATGTGGGTGGTTAGCCTCTTTCCAGCTTCTTCAGGTGATGATTCCCAAGGAGCTCATCCTCCTGGCTCCTGCAGATGCTCCTCTACTTCTTAAAGTGCTCCACTGGCTTTCCACATCCATTCTGTCTTGACCGTGATGTCTGAGTGCTGCACTGCTTGAGCCTAACAGCTCCACCACATCATAGCTTGACAGACTCTGGCTGTCTTGAGCTCCTCCACAAATTATGTGATTTGCAGTTGTAGCTTGCTCCCTGAGCTGTAGAGGTCAATCAAGCAAAAGCTTTTTGGGACTGACAAGAACCTCCACAAGAAGTTGTTAATTTTTCTTTCCAAAGTTTCCACTGTTGTCACAACTCTGTACCATCTCCCTAAGCTCTTCACTGCCAAAAAGTCAAGACATCTAGGTCTCGATGGTTCCTTTTTGCATCCTCAATGGTCTTGGTAATTAGATTATTGTGTTTAATGCATCTGGGGACTCCTGGTACTCAACCTCCTTGTACAGATGTGTCAGTGTACTTGTTGCTAAGGAACTGGGTGGGCTTCATTTGCCAAGATCCGGGTTTCCCAGAAGGCTTTCTCCTCTACATTCACCAAAGAAATCGTGTGGAAGTCTTTCATGCTGATTGAATTCCCCTCCTTCGGTACAAAGCATCTCTTGGGAATGAGGAAGCTTTCTGGCAGGTAGTTCCCCCTCCATACTACCATCAGGGGTTTATG
Source organism: Karalla daura (assembly GCA_029224185.1). NCBI lineage: Eukaryota > Metazoa > Chordata > Actinopteri > Chaetodontiformes > Leiognathidae > Karalla > Karalla daura. Next base: position 14,476,094 of record CM055195.1, read on the forward strand.
CAGGCATCTTCTTAGCCTCTCTCAGCTCTTGTACGGGATTCTGTTTGGCATTGGCGCAGATTCCTGTACTCATGTTGCTGTCCTATGGCAGATGGAAGCGACTGATCAAATGAAAGACTGCAAACTCTAATTGCTGTTGAAGTGACTCCAATTCCCAAAAGGTCAGTGAGTGTGATGGCTTAGGGGAATAGCAAAATCCCACAGCTATGTTGAGGGAAATAATTGAATTCTGGTATAAAAGGTGCACTGCCTCATGGTATGCAATGTCTAGAATACCCTGTCCAGCACAAGTGAAAGAAGTGTGATGTTACTGATATGAAAAATTTGTATTATAGTCACATTTTGTGGGGAAAAGGTAAACCTTCCCCCTGCCTCCGCTTGCCCAGCAACTGTATCACTGGGACTTTCAGCATAACTTCAAACTTTCAAATATAGAGCAGTATTTGTGCATATGTATTCCTCTAGCAGCAGCTCCATGGTTTAGGCTGAATTTCCAGTTGAGAAAAAAAATACAAGGTGAATTTATGTAACAGCAGAAAATCCACACCCTCATTCTATCATCACATCATTTGACTGTTGGAAAAGGTACACCTTTATCCTGAGGATCATTGCTAGCTAGATAAGGACAGGATCGAAAGCAGATGGGTAATTTGCTGTTATGAACCTCAAACTGAGATTCTCTGTCTGTTACAATCATGCAAATCTTCAGTGCCCTTACAGCGATGTTTCACATCAAAGATGACTTACTCAGGTGACTGCCTGACTTAACACACTGTCAGTTTGCATTTTCTCAAGATAGTTATCTCACATCATTGGCAAAAGAAAAGGTAATAGAATTAGTACCAAAGTTGTATTTTAACCACAGTGTTTGCCGGTTAATGGGGTTGCAATAATTCGAAGCCAATTCAAGTAGCAGCAGGCTAAAGACAGAAAACAAGATCTTAACATTGAGGGAGTAAGCAGCTTATTCCTCGCTGGATTATTCTATTTTTCACCCCCTCTGGTCCAAATCCCACAGTCCTGGAGGGGAAGCAATGAAGCAGCTGCTCCTCTAATAAATCCAAAGTAATTGTTTGGTCTCTGACTGCAAGACGAGTTTTCTCAAACGGGACATGTTTCTTTTTTTACCCATCTTCATAACTTCAGCCTAAAACCAGGTCACTCCGGTACTGTCCTCATGTCCTCATGCTGTTGATGCACAATTCATTGTGCATAAATGGCATTTGAGACAATAAACAAAAAAGGATCTTTTTAGTTTTTTAAGAGACCCATTATCGGTTCTGATATGGCGCTAACACCTCACAGCAAGACAGATTTTGAATGTCAGCGAGAGAAACAGACTTTCAGTGTGAAGTTTGCATGTTCTCTTCAAGTACTCCAGTTTCCTCCCACAGTCCAAAAACATGCATATTAAAGTTTAATGGAGACTCTAATTGCCCAGAGTGCGAGAGTGAATGGTGTGTGTATGATGTGACACAACTGTCCTGTCCAGGGAGTATCCCTGGCCTTTTCCCTATGTGTACGGGTTACAACTGATCCCCACAACACTGGTAAACAATCAACAAATGAGTTGGTTGGAGTTGGTGAATGAATGATGGGTGGTCACATAACACATGAAAGTAAAGTATTTGTAGTAGAGAAGAAATGACAAGAAAAACAGACAATATATGGCATATTGTCTGTCACTGTGATCTGGTGCTTTTTCCAGTTAATTACCAGCTGTAATGTTTCTAGCATCAGTTTAGAAACAGCATTTGAAGGCTGTTGAACACACGTGCTATGGATTGAAGTAGAAGAGGTTCCCACCAGCCATTTTTTTGTTGTTGTGCTGTTCTCAATCCTCAGAGGGACTATACTTTTAATAAGATATTTTACCAAATGCAGCAGTGGTGAATAGTCCTGAAGGTTGGATTCTGCTCCCAGTCCCAAACAGAATGCTGTGCCATGCTCAGTGAACATTATTTTCAAAATAATTAGACTTTTGTGAATATACTGCTCTTGAGGGAGCAGGTGGCTAATGTCACATATGTGATTACACCCAGGGAAGGGATAAAAACACCAAAACTTTGACAGCACAGAGATGAAAGGGGGGATTGAAGATTGTCTTCAGGGGATGCCTGTGGTTGACAGGAACTTATTTTGTAGACTAAACTGTACAGTGTGAAAGGATGGAGTGAGAATTGGAGACTTGTTACTACTTTGGGATCAACAAGTGCGATGCTAAAAACTTTACAAAGAGACTGAGAACCAGCAGAGAGTGGAGAGCAATGTTCACGACGACAGATGAATTCAAATGGAAACACTTTCTCCACATCAGGTCGACACAGCTGTCGCGTGGAGACATGACAGTCAGTTCAGAGTCGAGGAAAGTGTACAAGGCTTAGAGTCTGGCCCACATTAATTCATACATGTTCCTCCTGGACGTGGCAGCCGTCACAGCCATTTAGAGGAGATTTATCTCTGTCCCTCTCATGGGCAGCCTGGTGACATTTCCATTTGTTACATGACAGCAAACCTCGAGGACCAGACTGTAGCATCGATATTTCTATCATCTAGTGCATCTGTGCATATCGGGAGGCACCTGGAAGATGGTGTCATGCAAATAAGAAGATGCTTGATTGCATTGACAGACAGGGGAAGACAGTGAAACAGAGATTTGATAGGCAGATAGGTAAGGGATCGAGAGACAGGTGGCTATGCAGTAGAGGAATGATGGGAAGAGGAAAAACGTGGTGGATGAATTAGAGGGCGTGTGTGTGTTGTGTTTTATGGAATTTGCGGGTAAGTGGATGGATGGGAGAGGGAAGTGAGAAGCTGACAGCCATAAAGGCGCAGAGATTAGATATGGGAGGAGCAGAAGAGCTGTGGGTGACTGACACACAACTCAAGCAAGGTCACAGGCGCTGTGTTTGTGGCAGTGAGGTGTCAGGGGAGAGTGATTGCTTTTAAAAAAGAAAAATGAACCGAGGGAGTGGTCAAAAGGGAGCAGTAACCGATACATAGGGAGCACCGCATGAGACCAAAACAAGCTGCTGCTGGCTGTGCTGCAGTATCGCCATAAACACACACTCACACTTAATATAGTGCCAGCATTAGTGGATGTGGAGTCTAATGATTTAGATGCTTGCACAGCCTCCAACTTTTTATGAAACCATTAAGGCCATGGCTTCAGTCCTTTGCAAGTTCTTAGCGACTAATGGCTGATTTCTAACCAGCAAAATGATAAGCAACAAATCTTAAATGGCACCAGATGATATATTAGATAAGAAACAAATGTCACTACCAGCTGTACGTTTTCAGACTATAAAGGCTTCTCGCTCTGAGCCAGAGTTTCAGATGAAATTGATAACATGATCTATAAATAAATACATGAAACTACAGCCAGTTCCCAGTTGTATTCCTATCCCAGTTTTTAATAATAGACTTTATGTGTTTTATGATGATGAAGTCATATGCACCAAGGTCTTCATATACCAAAGAGATAGAATGAGGATAGAAAGAGACAGAACATTCATGAAAAATAAAATGGAGAATAAAACCCACTTCATGGTGACAGAACAGCCACGGGAGGCACAAAATCAAAAATTTGTTCATGGTGTTGGTTAGTGAAGTCCTTGATGCATACAATTTCTTTGTTGTACGGCATATTGAGCTCAATTTCTTGTTTGAAATGTGCCATACAAACATTAGAGAGGAATTACTTGAGCTCCAGAGCACGTGAAGTGTCAGTGGGCAGAGCTGGTACTGAGGCAGCAGAGCAGCGTACACCGAGCTGTAGGAGAAGGAGAAAAAAGATTAGCCTTGGAGATGGAACTAGAGCGGGTAAACCAGTCGTGAACTGGCTGGACAATATGGACTGATAATGGAACCAGTGACCAGGTCTTTTCAGATTGTTGATTGCAGGATATGATACTACTGCAGAGGCTCTGCTGCGGCATTGACTCACATCTGGTCATAAATGACATGCATGCACACCTGCGGAGAGAGAGAGATAGAGAGAGAGAGAGAAAGACAGAGAGAGGGATAGTGAGAGATAAGAGACGCAGACAAGGGCGGTAAAAGGATCTGATCATAAGGAACGACCAGGGGCCTCGCATTGGCTGCAACACTAAAGCTTACTCATGTCTTGTTTGTTAAATTCGTGCAAAAACCAAAGCCTAAAACGGACAATTTCATAGGGGATTATGGTCCAGAATCAAGTTTGGAATTTCATCATTTTAAGGGCAAGGCCATTAGGATTTTGGTGTTTTAAGGCCACAAAAGGCAAAGCCCCACAAAAAGTCACACAACAATAAAACAAAGCTGTGTATTTGACAAAGTAATGCATTTTTTGTTACCTGTACTGTTAGACTATAACATTTATCAGCATGTTATATATAGTTTCTAGGCCACTGGGTGAGCTAGGTCAGGCTTTTATGAGCAATGCATGACGTCATGTTGAGCTATAAGCTTAAGCTTTATATGCCACATCTGTCGATCTGATCTATTCAGAAGTTTTCTCGGTCATTTAAAGTTTAAGTCTGGTGCAAATGGCTGGGCAATGGTGTCATTTGTGTTGTAACACAACATGGACCCGGCTATTGTGAGGCAAGGGTGTGACATTTCACATCATTTTGCCCAATAAGAACTCTTATTCTTAACAAAGAAAAAAAAATGTCACAGTGAACAGGTGTGGACAGGATAGCAGTGAAGGTGACTTCACTGGTATTTGTCTGTCATACCTGAACCTGTGACCCTCCTGTTTCTAACTGTTCATTAATTGATAAAATGATGAACACAACACAGACCTAATGAGCTTGGGAGGTACAGGTGGAGCTATAGGACCACAAATGTGCCCAGAGTGAAAGATGTACAGTTTCTGCCTCTGTCAGCAGATTACTTTTTAATGATCTAGGTCCTGTGTGTAGTTGCTGTGTTTTTATCATATGCCTCCATGGGATAAATGGCAAAATGATTCATGCAGATCAGAGTGGGCTGGGAATAACCGATGATGCTGACTCAACAAAGATTACTAGGTCATTCAGGGATCACCAGCATAGAAATATACAACTTAGAGAATACGCTGATATTTGTAACAGCTATATTTGCAGATCCTCATGTACTATGTTTCAGTAATCAGTTGGTTCACTCTGTTCTCAAAAGAGTTAACCTCTGTATATGAACAGCTACTCTCTGGTGTTGCATGTTAGAAGTAATGAGCAGCTGGTGCAGCCGGCTGCTGGTCCAGAATGCTATTTGTTTTGCTTTTGAGGAACGCGTTAGTGACAGTTGTGTTGCAGCCAGGCCCATGCCTCATCATGCCGTTGGTACGTCTTTGTCTGCAAATTCTGACTTCAGTGCAGCCACTATCAAATATCAGCCACTATCAAACGTGAAGCATCTGTTAGGAGAAAATGAAAGTGAAATTGTTCAAGAAAAGAAATGATGAAAGGACAAAAAAAACTGGCAGATTAATGGTCGGTGGACGTGAGATGAGACAAAAAAAAAGATGGAAAGTGAGCTGGCTGATAAAGGGGGAAGAAAAATGCTGTTTAAATTGAGGGGAAAACAACAAAAAGCAACAAAACTGACTGCCTCGCAAGGAGATGTGAGAGAAATTAGCATTGCAGACAGGTAGACAGAGCCACTCAGCTGGATGCTGACTAACATTGACTTGTCTGCCACCCCAGTGCTGCCAAACTGTCTATAATTATTCATTAGCCCCCTAACTCTCAGATCAAACATTTACATCCTCCCCCTCAGGTGCCCCACAGGCCTCCCCATTTTTCTCTGTCACTGTCAGGTGCTTTCCTCTCTCTCTCTCGCTCTCTGTGTGTGTGAGTGATATGAATTCTCTGGGTGGGTGCTGATCCGATTATCTGATATTCATTTCACCACACTCTTCACCATCATCATTAGCAGCAAAAAAGACTGTTGATTCACGCATACAGCCATCACAACAAATTACGGAGAAGAAAGCCTCACGACTACAGTGACTTATTGATGCACTAAATAACCTGCAGTAGCAACAAATGGGTTGTTAGGGACCAGTTAGCAGCAGAAGTCAATACTGAGTAGAGCAGACCTGAAAGCTAGGGGCTGAGGCAGGTCCAGCACATGCACTAGAATCTCATAAGGCATTATTAGGCTGTATCCCCTCAAGGCACCCTCACATATACTGGAAGTGCTAGCAGTGGGCTCTCCGAGCTCGGGATATATAATTAGAGCTGAAGCTCTGCTGTAGCCAATAGCTAATAAAGATTAATTACAATGTCACCAGTGCTGGAGCAGGAAGATTGACCGTTTGCCACAAAAAGTGCTTTGGTCTCGGGGCTGCGATCGACTATTGTAACTCACAACATCATCATTATCATCACCATTATATAGCGAGATCCCGCTCCTGGATATTATTTGTAGTAATCAGCAGAATCAACATCGGGAGACAATGAAATTGTAGTTGCCATGGTGTGGAGTTGTAAGCTACAGTTAAGGGAGAAGATTAATGACATTTTCACTGTGGTCTTATGAGGGATAAATTGGGAAAAAATTGTTGGAAATTGACCTTTCCTGTCAGATAAGAGAGCCACGTGGGTATTTTAATGGCAGCATGGATGGAGGTAGGAGACTGAGCCGAGAGGAAACTAATTTGGATGATGATGCTGATGCAAAGGAACAGAGAGCAAGTGGGGGGTGCAAAAGGGAATGAGACAGAGCTCTGAAGCCCAGAAGGAGGTGTGATGTCATGGTAAATTGGAAGAGAAGGAGGTAGATAGAGATTAAGGGCCAAAAGAATAGTGTGGGAGGAGGGGAGAACGAAAAAAGAAGTGATATGTTGGATCAGACTGGATTTTAATGTGTGTATGTGTGTGTGTGCAGGTTGGGGGGGGTAAAAAAAGAGAGAAAAGGTGCAGCACAAATGAGGGACTGAGTGACATAAACAGAGAGGGGGAGAGAGGCAGGGAGAGAGGGAGGGTGGGAGTGCGCAGAGACCTTGTGGGGAGATGAATACAGCTGTGCAGAGAGGCAGAGGGAGATGCACAAACAGTGAAACAAGCCACAGTAGCCCACGCACCAGGACCAAGTAACAGAGGCATCTGTGGTCTTCACCGGTACGTGGAAGGAACTCTGGGACCTGATGAACAAATAACCGAAGAAGGAAACCAATCTCAGCCACTCACAACATCTGGCGAGAGAGGGACAGAGGAGTGGGGGAGGAAACAAAGGAGAGAGTAAAGAGAGACGAGGAGTGACCTGAGGCGGAAAAAGAGAAGCAGGAGGCGGAAAAAGAGAAGCAGAGAGCTGAAACAGGTAGGACACAGAGCAGCATGATGAGAAAAAAAAAAGAATGAGTAGAGTCTTATGGTCTTGAGTTGATCATCTGTTGGATTGTGCAGAGTGTGTGAACTGAGGAGAAGGAAGATGCAACAAGACTTGCGCATGAGCTACGGAAATGAATGAAAACAGGAGGGGAAAAGCCTGTGGTGTTGTTAATGTATCATCTGGTGCTGTAAAGCAAACAAACAAGCAGCACATTTTTTTACCTTCAGTTTGGCCATTAGGAGAGGAGATCATCTGTGTTCATGCAGCATTTCCAACAGCAGAACTGTGCAAATAATGCACTGAATATTTCATGAAAAAAGCTCTGCTGGGGTTCTGACAACATATTAATAAAATGTTGGCAAACGTGTTTGTGGGAACAGCCAGAAACACAAACACACGTGTGATGGATTTAGATGATTTGGATGAAAGAAAGAGGGAAGGAAGACAGAAGACCATTACCGCCTGAGTGAGATTTATCCGCGCGGGAGAAAGGAAGAGGGAAGTGATGGTGAGGAACAAACAACTAGACGGGGAATCCTTGATGAGTTAGAGACACGGTTATCAGGGAGATGTCGTGAATAAACCATGAGCTGCTGGCCACATAAATCAGCCAGCGACAGAATATACAACACACTTGAGTGAAAACACACACAGCAACACAGAAGTAAATACATAGGTGCGCTCACGTCTCAGCCACACACTTTATCTCTTTCACTATTCTCCAGCGTGCCGGTGAGTTAAATGGAGCAGCCACTAATGTATTCATAGAAGACTAGAAGCCGGGCGGAGATCAATACAACGTTCCCACTGCATTTTGAAAATTTGAGGGCAGGGAGAAAGCAGTTTTGTAACATCAAAGGGGCGAGAGTGGCTTCTGTGCTGCACACTTCTCCTGAGCTCCTGCTCGGGGGAGGGAGGCGCTGCCACCCTATGGTGAAACCGTGCACTCCCGTAAACAGTGAACCTGCTCCATACCCGCACTTGTTTATTTCTTTATTGCTTTGGCATGTCCCCCTCCCAACCCCCTGAACACAGCTGCTGACGCACACCCGCTGATCCATGATGTCCGGCCTGCTGACCGTGCTGCTGCTGCTCTGCCTGGGCTTCACACCGAGGTGAGAGAGGGCCCGACCCCGAGGTCACGCACTCATATTAGCGCTGCTCTTGAAATTGAAGTTTCCTCCAGTGGCTCGTTGCCCACTTCCTGTCACCCTTTCTGCTCGCATGTCTCCACCACCAGCGCCTGCATGTTCCCCAGCCCCCACTGGGGAGAGTGGAACGACTCGCAGCTCCTGCCAACCATTCAAAAACTGATGAAAGGATACAACCGCTACCTCAGACCCAATTTTAATGGTATGACTGATCCTGGTAATGATCGAGCCAGAGGAGTTTTGCTCTGCACTTGTTATTCGTGCTCCGTACATCCACCCCCACATTTCCAATTCTTCCTGTCTGTGATAGAGGGCCCCGTTGAAATTGGAATGAGCCTCGATATTGCCAGCATTGACGCCATCTCTGAAATCAATATGGTAGGCTTTCATCAGTCTTACCAATCTTTTCTGATACGCTGGTGGGTGCATGAGCTCGACTGAGAGATTGGTTTTCCTCTCACCGACTTTCCAGGACTACACCGCCACCATCTTCCTGCGTCAGCGGTGGCGTGACTCCCGGCTGGTGTTCCCGGGAAACGAGAGCGTCAGCGTGGACGGTCGCCTCGTGTCGCTGCTCTGGATCCCTGACACCTTCATCCCGGACTCGAAACGCTCCTTCCTGCATGACGTCACGGTGGAGAACCGCCTCATACGCATCTTCAGCAACGGGACCGTTCTCTACGCCCTACGGTGTGTTGGTCTCCATTTGACATGCCGCATGTTCCACAGAGCCACATAAACTTGATGTTAAGGTCTAAAAGGAAGATGTGAGGGAAAAGAGGAGGAATAAAAAAAAAGGGCAGATGTGTTTTTTTCAGTCCTCTTTAAGAATTTTGCGGTAATCAAGCATGAATTGGCCTTGGGTTGTGTGACATGAGGAGGGAAAAGAAAATATTTGGGGCCTGTGCATCATCAATCAGTCACACAGTGTGACTGCAGGGACCTTCAGACAGTTCACACCGTGTTAGTGAAGATTGGCGGAGTCCCCTTAAGCCACAGCGCAAATTTGAACTGATGTCTAATCGGTCGTCACACTGACACAGAACTTGATTACGACGACAAAGCTTTAGGCTGAGGACAGAATGAGCAGCGCTGTGCAGGGCACCGCGGGCCGCCTCATTCATGCTGAGCTCGGCAGCGCATTTTAATTCATAGCTCTTAGTGGAGTCTGATTTAATGAAGCCCGCTGAACAGGGATGTTTTACGGTAAGTCATTGTTCTCTGCGATCATGTTTTCCTTTGTTTCCTTTTGAAATTTGTAGATTTTTTACTGAATTCCTGGCACTACATAATACCTGCCGCACAGGTGGAAACGAGCGATGTCAATGCCTCAGATGCGAGTCTTTGTTCTCGTGGTTGTAGCTCTAGGAGGTCTCATTATTAATTACCCTGTACGACATCAAAGTGTGCATTTCCAATGACCATGATATAAATGCGCCACAGCATCACAGCGACGATAGCCTGCAACATGGACCTGACCAAGTACCCCATGGACAGACAGGTGTGCACCCTGCAGCTGGAGAGCTGTGAGTACCTGTGACCTCCACCCATCCATCCATCCATCCATCCATCCTTGCATCCTTCCATCCATGAAGAGTGTGGCAGGACATAACCATTACTATCATCTCATTGTCTCACTATTCGTCATCATTCATCTTCCCTGTAGTGAGTATGTAATTGACATGAGCATGTTTTCCTGAGCAGGTAGGATCAATCAAGGCTTCATTAACAAGCCTCTCTCTTTGTATGTGTGTGTGTGGTCAGGGGGCTACAACCTGCAGGATGTGGTTTTCTACTGGACTAGAGGGAACGACTCAGTGAAGGGTCTGGACACACTGCGGCTAGCTCAGTATAGCGTGGAGAGCTACTACACGACTGTTTCAGAAGCTGTGTATGAGACAGGTAGCGGACCCTACCTCTCTGAATCACCCATCTGACACTGTAAGGCTTCACTCTCTTTTTACGGTGCCTCTTCTTTCTGTGTCTCTTCGTAGGACAGTACCCCAAGCTGGTGCTGCACTTTGCTCTGCGCAGAAACGTGCTCTTCTTCATCCTGGAGACGTACGTTCCCTCCATCCTGCTGGTGGTCCTCTCCTGGGTCTCCTTCTGGATCAGCCAGTCCTCCGTCCCAGCAAGGACCTGCATTGGCCAGTACTTCTCCTACTGCATTTCACTGTAGTTTCATAATATTGGTACATTCCAGTTCATCGGCCTGAATAACCATTATACACTCCTACCTCACTATATGAAATAGCCTATTACACACCTCGCTGACTTTATATTTTTGTTTTTACACTGTCTGCATTGGGAAAACCCTAACCAATGTTAACTATTAGCATATCCTATTACCATAAATGGAACAGGAAATGGAGTCATACACTGGATTCAGTGAATTTTCTCTTTCTGCTGTGTTTGAACAAATCCTGCATGCAGTTAAATGACGTGACCTGATTATAAACCCATGTAATCAGATGTAAATTGTGCAGTCTTGTTTAGCAATCCATTAGAACTGTCATTGCATTTACAGATGCAATATATCAGTACATTACAATAAGTAAAACAGCAGATAAACAAAAGCTATGACTATATTAAAGTTAAGTGCAACTGAGAGAGGATGTGGATGAGAGATTCTCTTTGTGAAAACAACAATGTGACTTTATTATCCCAGGTGTTACAACAGTCCTAACGATGACCACACTGATGATGGGTGCCCGCACCTCCCTGCCTAACGCCAACTGCTTCATCAAGGCCATAGATGTTTACCTGGGAATCTGCTTCACCTTCATCTTCGGCGCGCTGCTCGAGTACGCCTGTGCCCACTTCTACACCATGCAGCACCAGACCATCGAGGATATACACAGGGTGAGGAGTGTCACAATCAGGTGTCAGGTCTTTGCTACAAAGTGCTGGATGACGAATCTGCTGCCATGTGTCTGACCATCAGGAGCTAATGCGGGAGTTAAATGAGTCCAATGGAAACGGCTCCATCCCCATGGTCACCTCCACCCAGCCCAACCAGGCCGTGGAGATTGGCTCCAGCGCGGACGAGCCCACGGAGAAGGCGGCAAACAGCGACACTGGGAACGCCGCAGTATCAAAGGAGAAGACAGCAGGACAGGGCTGCGGCCGCAAGGCAGCGTCCGTCTTCACCGTGGAGAATCCGCACAACATTGATCGCCACGCACGCACTGTTTTCCCCACAGCATTCCTCTTTGTCAATATCCTCTACTGGCTCTACTATCTGTTTCTCTGAGCGTGGCCTTTAAGCTGCAGCATTGTTAATTTCGCCATCCTGAAGCTGCTCTACCTCCTCATTTGAGACCTAATACCAGTCGCCTCTGCCTGGATCGAACGTTTTGTATCTCTGCATAAAACCTTTCTGTTCAAGAGACAGGGCTACAGAAAAAAAGGGATGGGAAGCAGTTCGCACTCTGCATCGAAAGCTGTTATTGAGTGTGTGTTTGTGTGTGGATTGCTACCTACATGTAGAAGTGACGATGCTAAGCCTATAACTGTCCATCTACTGATCCACTCTATGGAATTTCAATGAGGATGACTTAACCACCCATTAGTAGGCTGCTTGAACTGCATCATGCTGTACTGTGATACTTGCCTTCATTACCTGATGTACATGTCTTTTGACTTCATACTGTTTGTATGAGACCTTATATACTTCACAACACATATTGGAGAAATTAAAAGAATAAATCAAGCCAACAAGCGCATTTTGGTGCATTTTAATGAGGAAGACGTTCACTGTCTGTACAGCAACAAATGCCTGACGATCGGATGTTTGAGGATGAGACACAGACACGTTATTCCCTTATCCAAGTAGGAGAACGCTAAAGTGCAAAAGTCAACCACAGTTTCAGAAGAAAAGTTGTTAAAACCACACAGAAAGGAGGTTTTTGCCACTTGGAAAAAAGACTGAATAGCACCACTGTTAGTCACTTAATCACCAGGAGGATTTCGCTTGTGCTGACTGTGTGTGAAGAAGGTCAAGTGGATAGGATTTTGGTCACTCAGCAGGTGATTTTGCTGTACAGCACAGCTTCACCCAGAGAAGCTGGCACATGTGGTCAGGATGTGATAACACATAGTATAGGAGTATAAAAGTATAAAACATACAAGACAGTAGTCATGGCTCACTCTGTACAAGGCGAAGGAAACAAAACAAAACGTGATATTATATTATATATAAAAAAAGGCACACCACGGCTCAAACGTCCTGCACCCTGTGTGAAACATCTCTCACACAATGATCTTAATAAGCATCTGACCTGGTCAGAACGCAATCCTGCATTGGCTCTATGCTGCATCCATAGCACTCGCTGTGCTATTCGGTACACTTTCCTCAACTCCATCTAACACAAACTTTACTTTTTCCCTTCCCTCTGTGCCACCGTTGATTCACCAAAGACAACGGAAACAACTGGATGTGGAGAACAAACACTGGCAGCTTCTGCCTGTTTGTAACTATTCTGTGAGGTATACCTCCACCTGGTGGCTCATTTCTTTCATGGCAGTCTGTTTCCTCAGTAATCCAAAATGATACAAGTCTGTGCTTTGGGATGTGGCAGGCAGGTTACCCTTGAATGGCGGGATTGAATGTCACAGTAGTCAGACTCTGACATGCCATCATTCTTTCTCCAGTCCTTGCCATGGTGTTCCTCTTAGGTTCCTCTCTTTGACTCCCATTCCTGTAAAAACAGAAAACATCCAAGTGAGCCCCATAACAGTGTGGAAATTAGATATTTTTTTAAAATCATTTTCATGGCACTTCAAAAATACGTTCAAAAAAAGAAATATATAAGATCATCTATTTTGAAAGGTTTGCAAATAAGCTGCAGTTACGGCTGAATGGAACCGCAAGTTATTGTAATTTCTAAAACCGGCAAGGCAAATTCCTCTCAAATATTTGCATTTTTTTCTATGATTGTCCGCTCATTTTCAATATCAGAAAACACAATGCTTCTTTGTTTTCTAAACATGTGCATGTACATGATATCTGATTGCAGTCGACACTGTCTGACAATTGCTGTCTCTGTGAAGTGTAAAACCCCATTAGAGGATGACACATGCAGCTACAACTCTATTAACACCCTGTGGAGACTGACAGAGAGAGATCTGTGCACAGTGACAGACATTGAGGAATTCATCAGAAATCCGATCTGGCAGCCGGGGAAATGGTTAGAGTTACCTTTGCCTTCTGCATTACAGTTCCTGTAGAAGAGGCGTAAACAGATGGAGGTCTCCGACGCATTTCTAAGGCACAGTTTACAGGCAGAGACTCACTGTAGATGTTCTGCTTCTTTTTGCCCGAGGCCTGCACAACAGCAAAGCACAACAATGTAAGAAAAAAAGTCAAAGCAGGTGGGTGTGAATACAAATTTCAACCCTAAATGTACCTTAATAGGAGGTTTGCCCTCCACAGGTGCACCCAGGGCCCCACCAGCCAGGCTCTTCTTGAGGTTCTCCTGGACCTGAGTCAGCCGGAGCTCCAGGTCCACCCTCTCTGCCTCTTTGGCTCGACAGGCCTCCTCCAGCTGAGATACACGCTTATTCAGGGAGGACTTCCTCCTCTCTGTCCCAGAAAACACAGGAGACGGATAACAGTGAGACAGACGAGCAGCAGATGAAAAGCAAGATGGAGTCTCAACAGTCAACATGATGCTCAAAATCAAATACATTTACATTTAAGCACAAAGTGGAAAATTTGACATTCCCATACTATGCAGTTTTACCCATTTTAGAGGCTGTTTCTGGTAATCTTGAGCTATTATAGCACTGAGTATTTTTGTGTTATCTACTGGTGAAAACTATAACAGACCAAACTAATAACCTAATTTTATGGTATATAATAAGAGAGCAGTAGTAGTGGTCATTCCGATGACCAAGGAGTACTTTCAATCTGGTACGGCGTATAGAAAAACTTTCTCAAAACGTCTTCCACCACTGCCAGCAGCATATTATGTGAAAGGACAGGAAATTAGACCGGGAAGGAATGTTCACAGCAACGTTTTTCTCTTTATAAAAAAAAAAAGACCATCAGATATTTTATTCATCCCTGTTGGGAAATTCTCTTCTCACATGGCTCTGTAATAATAGAGGTCAGAGTGCAGGGTCAGATACAGAGCAGGGATATAGCATGAGCCTCTGGACAAATATTCAACAGGCAAAATGTGACTTAGCAGTGGCAGCCTTATGCCCTTTAGCAGTAATAAAGGTCCATGCAGTAGATGCATGTTCTGGCTACACTGTTCATGTTTAGTCTAGCGTCTCTATGCAGCTACAGAGTTTAATAAGGTCAGTAGCGACTGTGCAGCAGATCTGTTTCTCTTCCCAGCTCCTCACCAGACGCCGTCTTCAGCTCCTCCTTCAGCTCTCCCTTCTCCTGCCGGAGGGTCACGAGTGCATTCCGGATCCCATCTCTCTCTCTCTCCAGCTCCTCTTTCTCCTTCAGGTAACGCTTGGCATCCTCTTCCGCTCGCGTTTTCCCATACTTACCGTACTGGTTGGCGTCTGGGTAGAGAGCAAAGGTGAAGGGTCAAACGTGCAGGGGTTGTGGGAATCAGACAAAACATCTCACAGCCGCAGCTTCCGCTCGTCTTTGTTAATGCCGCGCATGCTATTGTGCAACTTACAGGGAGGCATAGAATTCAAAAACGAACATATGAACAATCGCAACCAAGAATTCCCTGAGAGAACAATGACATAAAGAAAGAACAAGAGATAAATACAGGCACGCTGCTGCGGAGGGAGAGGTCAGGAGGCAAAACAGCGGATCTAATGCGAGTGTCCAATAAATCTCGGATTACAGACTGCAAGCTCTCAGCCCCGGAGAGCGCCTGCTCTTTGAAGTGTCAGATCGCCCCAGTGACGGCCTGTGAACCAGCGCCGAGAGCAGCACCGACACAGCCGGCCGCACCAATATCACTTTCCTGAACTCAGGAGGCTCGTTTCCGCAGAGGCGAGCGAGGAGGGATGAGATTAGGGACGGAAAGTGAGAAGATGAGTGAAAGCAGGAATACCAAGGCAAATAAATCTCTGCTTTTATGACTGTGAATTGGTGCGCGGCTGAGACGGTGTAGGCTCTGTCTAGAAATCCTAGGAATGAAGAAGGAAGTCGGGTTTTATTTCATCTACAGCTGAGACATGGAGTGGAACATGGAACAACCTTCAGATGTGCTGAGCTTGGCATCTAAATCCATGTTTCACAGTGTCTCCATCACTGGAATATAATTGGTAATGTCTGTTTTTTTATGAACAATTATATGGGACTTAACCATCAGGGAGTGTTGTCAGTATGGTTTATAGGGATATGCTGAACAATCGGTGCGGGTTCAGCAGAGATACCGTGGAAAACCGGCTTAACACACATACTTGAGCCTGTTCTTCTGAGGGAGACCAAAGGCTTGGTTCTGTCAGAGTCGCTGCTGGAGAAACTTGAGCGCCGTTTGCCCTGATTCCCAGCCTGCTGCCTGTGGTTCTCCCCTGGCTGGGAGGAGTAGAGAGGGGTGGGTGGGGGGGATACAACAGATGTGGGAGATGCAAAAAAGAAGAGTGAGAACGTGGATGGGGAAAGAGCCAAAGTTATATATGGAGCTAAGAAATGAACAAATCTCCAGATCTATCAGCTCGGGACCACTGAGAATGTGTGTTTGTGGCAGTAGGTGGTGAGTGGGACATCTTTAAGTGCCTGTCAGTGGGGTTAGGAACGGGGTTTACAGGCTGTAAAACTGCCATGACCTCTTGCCTCCCTGTGACCAGTCTCATTGCTTTTTTCTGACTTTTTTTCCTCCTCCCCCGTCCCCACACACTACTTTTTTTCCCCCTCTGGTCTACAGAAAGCTGTCATTGATAGGCATGTAACAGAGTGCTGTCTGTCTGTTCGGGTGACCAATATGCAGTGTCATATTCAGACAGTGACAGTCCCCAACAGCTGCACACACACACAGACAGGCAGCTTCCACTTGTGCCACATCAAAGCTTCAAAGCAGAAGTTTCGATCCGTCTGAGGACACAGCGTCTCACCTGCGTGTCCTCGATGGGGACCTCGTCATATGTTCTGGAGTCTGTGGAGTTGCTGCTGGAGGATGTGGCCCACCTACGGTCAGAGGAAACAGAGAAATGACATCTGCTTCAGGCCTGAAACCCCACGGCAGTGGTCAGTGACCTTGCTTGGGCCTTGTAAAATATTCCAGCCTGTCCCACTCTGTCTCACTCACAGGAAGGAATGCCGGGCAGCATCGCGGATGTTAGCGATGGTCTCCACGTCAACGTAGTCGTAATGCAGTGACTCCGGATCTGTCGCAGACCCCGTCTCTGCCAGGAGGACGCCGAGCCACCGGCCAAGGTCCTCAGAGCTGCTTGCCTTCAACAAAAAAAGACAAAGCAGCTTTCATTACTGGTCTCTTAACAACAGCTAAACAAAGTAGAAGAAACATGTTGGCTGAAATGTAATTTATTTAAACATCCAGCTGACTGGATTTATGTTTCTTGGCGGCTGACTACTTCAAATCCACTAATCTAACTTTTTTCAGCTCTGCTTTTATCTCCACTAAAAGTGAGACTGTGAGAGATTCCACACACTATCCCGGTGTTTGGCAGGTAGACCACAGGGGGTAGCAGAGCTTTTCCACTGAGAGACAGGCGTCTGCTGCTCCTAAAGATAAGATCATTCAGAGTGACTCAGAGCAATCATGCCTCAGGCTGTGAAGCCAAAACAATGAGCTGGAAGGCACTAAATGCCTCTGTAGATCTGAGAGGAACAAAGACTTGGATAATGAGAGGAGTGGCCCCTTTAAAGTTACCCAGGCCTGTGGTTTAAGTAAAAAATATTGATCAGTCATGCTTTAAAATCATGAATAAACAACTGAATGGTACCTCCAGGGCTGCCAGCTCGGTGCTGTTTCGCAGGATTCGGAAGGCAAAGGGATGTTTGGGACCCAGGCCGGGGATCACGTCACAGCCGTGGAGAGGGAGTGAGGGCAGGGAGGGCCGAGGGTCTCCTTTGTCATGGTAGAAGTGCAGCGAGCCTCTGCACACACAGCACCACTGCTCCCGCCAGACCTGGTTCACCAGCAGCGACAGGTAGCCTGCGTCAGGGGAGGAGGGAGAGTAAAAGTGACGCATTTGCAAAAACTAGAGACCCGAAAAGTGACAGAGAGAGAGGTGGAGCCACACCTTGTCGAGGATCGCTGCTGCGGGAATCTCCGGGCCGTGGGGGCTTCTTCTTGGAGAAGCTGATGATGCGGGTGATTTTGCGTCCTGCAGCGAAAGCCCCTCGTTTCACTTTGCCTACAATGAAAAAGGAAGAATCAAAGTTTAATAATCAACAATCAGGATTCCCCACACCATGAACGAGTTAAAACTGAAAAGACTGTTGACAACAGCTTGACAGTGTCTTAGCTTGAGACCCACTCAGCTCTTCTTTAATAGTTTTTTTTTGTTGTGACCTCATATTGAATTAGACGGTCCTGATGTTGCAAATAGTCTCCATGTAAACATCAAGGTCGTAATCATGAACGTCTGGAAAGTCAGCTGCCTGGAGAGCAATATCGGACTTGGCACTTAATTTTACAGAAGTGCCTGCAGAACAAATGAGTATAAATGCTTCATGTCAACGTTTCTCAAAGTAATTAAAGCCACATTGGCAATAATTTCCAACACGAAAAAAACAAACTCCAAAACATGAAAGCGGCAGTGCGGAAATGAAGTCATGACGAATGAGCAAACCCGATCTGACCCGATCTGAAATGAAATACACGCGATAGGAATGGAGACACCAGGCAGAGCTCGGGCGTTGTGTCCTCACCGTTCTCCCTGCCGTTCTCTGCAGTCCACACGCCCACGCTGTCCGAGTCCGACGTGTTCCTCTCTGCAGATAACCTCTGAGGAGAGAAGAAAAGCTTATTTTCATACTACTAAACCAGACTAATGAGGAGGAATCATGCTATCACTTAACAAGCTCATGCATCTGCCTCTTTTCATCCTCTCACATAGCATCTCATAATACAAATAACAGACTTTTCCTCTGCTTCCTCCCACCATCTCCGAAGTGGTTGTCTGCTCTTCCCGGGCTTTACTTGATGACAGGGTCTCGACAGGTTGGTAAACTTTACCGAGGACGCGTCTGTTCTCACGCTGACTCACACCTGCCCCTATCATTGCCGCCTTAGCACCCAATTACGCTGCGTCTCACCCGTTTGTTGTGCGAGCCAAACACAGGTATCGCCGCATCCTGTGTCGAGCCCGCGCAATTGTTTAGGAAAATTGATGTTGACAACACAATTACCGCTTGCCACCCGACTTTTCCTCACCTCAGTGGCGAGGATCTAAATCATGTCTGCGGGATAAAGGCCTGAGGGGGGGGCACGTACCTTGTCAAGTTCAGTCTTTCTTGGAATGACGGGAGATGCGGATTCCTCGGGGGCTGCGCTCTGACCGCTCACCTCCCTGACGACCTGTTGGGGATATTTCACAAGTGTCACTCACTTTTAACTGTACGCTTCCCCTGGAAGTTCTGTTTCTCCACGCTGCCAAGACGTGCTGGAGATTGATGGCCGCATGCTCAGAGACGCATTGGGAGGGGGCGCTCACCCTGAGCCACCTGTGGGCCTGTTCCTTGCTCTGCACTGCCAGCACCAGCGCGTCTCCGTTGGGCAAGGTGAAGCGCAGCTCGTGGTGCTTCCTCTTGCTGTCTTTGGGGGCGTAGACCACCGTGCACTGAGGCAGCAGCACATCCACATAGGGGCAAGCATCCTTGGAGCTCTTGTAGCACTACAGAAAAGAGGAATAGTAATTGCAGAGTCTGCGTATGCATCCCATAGAGGCGACTGCACGTGTTCCCAAAGGCCGCCCACCTGGAGTCTGTTCTCCCGGATGACGGTCAGCTGCTTCACCCACTGACCGAAGCGTTTCTTGCGCAGCAGGAAGGCACAGATGCGACAGTCCCGGGCGGGAGGCATGGAGCTCTCGTCTGAGGGCCACTGGTGAGTGAACTGGACACCGGGGCTCCTCTCCTCCTCATCCTCCTCATAGGACTCATATGAGCTGCTTAGAGCATCAGAGTCATTGTCTAAGGAAGACAACAATGAATTATTATTTTCAATCCTGCAATCTGGTGAGTTTATTTTTGAGGGGGGGGTGCCCCAACTCACATGAGTTTTTGCGGTGTGTGTTTATGCAGGTAGTGGGGTAGTTGTTCTCAGCGTCTTCATACCCGTCCTCAATAGAGTTGGGTGGGCTTGGCCTGACTGAAAAATAGAGGTCATAAAAAATCTTTAATAAGCCCTTATGCGTTCAAGCGGCTTCTTTGTAATTATGCTTGTGGAAAAGCACTATATGACTATGATTAAAGTGCACACGACCGATTTAGGGATTTTTTCCCACTGAGGTCACAGAGTTCAGCTGAGGCGGAGAAGATGCGAACCTCGTGTGATGATGTACTCTGGCATCTTGCCAGGGCTGAGGGGCACTGCCTCCTCGTAGTACTCCTCAGGGGGGGGCGTTGTGGGCAGCGGGGGAGGAGAGTCAGCGGAGTGTGATGCGGGGGACTCTGCACAGTTCTGCTGAGGGAGACACACACGAACACGACTCTCAAATTTCCTGTGATTTTTATAGTCGCAGGCTGAGAACTACATCATCAAAGAGAGAATAAACCCTAAAATCACATCCATAAATTAGACACATGGGCTCAGGGCGACTCCCTAACCTCTTAACTCTTCCAGCAGTTATGATGAGCATGTGTGCTCGGGAAACCCCCACAACATGGAACACAATCTCTGTTTTCTTTGCCTTTTTCCTCACAAGTCATTTCAAGGTGTCGGTTCTTTGCAGGCTTCCACTTGGACAGAGACAACGGTGGACAGCGTTCAACACACAACCCTCATCCAACTTCCCAAGCTGGAAACGTAAACTGGCCACGTGCCTGTTTTGAAGTATCAGCTTGAGTGTTCTGGTCCTCTTTCAGATCATCTGTAACATCCTTAAGGTCTCCGAGCTCACAGTCTACAAAGGGAAAAAAACAAGGAGAGGTCATATATGTATATGCAGATAGGTTGCTGTCCTTTAAATTGCATCAGATCAGAATTCAAACTCACCAAATGTCTCAAAGAGGGACTCAACAAAGCTGGTTCCATTTCTGTACACTGCAGAGTTCATGTAAATGTAGTCCGTTCCTGGAGCTGAACACACGTGTAAAATGACTTAACTGGGCATGTTGAGTAATGATGGAGTCTGAAATGAGACCTATACAGGTCACGTCCTCTGCTCTCCCTCCTCTCACTCACCTGACGGCTGTATCTGCTGCAGGAGGTTCCACACGGAGGTCTTCTTCTCCTGTGTGGAGGAGCTCAGGTTCTCCTGGTCCAGCATCTTCAGCAGAACGCCCAGCTCACTCACCAACACCTCCATCGCTGCAGCCAAAAAGGGCAGAGGTCAGGGGGGGCACAGGTTCAGCATGTCAGCATGAGGGCAAAGGCCAGACTGAGATTTTCAAACAAATCCCCAGGCAGATGTCAAACAGTCTCTCTCTGCCCTGCTTTCGCTGAGTCCGTCTTTCAATTCACATTTTTCACTTTGTTTCATAGTTTGTCAGGAACTGCCACGCGTAATGCACAGTCTCCTTCCTCTGCTCCTCTCTCTGTGACCGGCCAGACTAAACAGCGACAAAACACGAGAGTGACAGGAAACATGTTTGTATATTGCCCATTAACCCCTTTAACAAACATGGTGGTGAAGCTGCCAAAAACAACAACTCCCATACAGCACAGAAACTGAACATCCTGGACAAGAGAACCACCATGGCCTCTCTGCAAATACTTTAAGTGTTTCTGGCTCACACACACCAGTGGGCACCAGCCCAAAGTTCAATCATCTGTCACTCTCGATGCAAAGAGGGTGAATTAATTGCACGGTGTAAGGCTGTGAAAATGTTGGCAGGGATATGAAACTGACAAGAGTAACTGAAAGAGCACTTTACAGGGCCTCTGGAGGTAGAAAGCCAAATATGCCAGCGAGCAGGGACCTGATCCTTCTCCAGCAGCTGGGAGACTGAAGTCATGGACTTTAGTGAGCGCTGGCCCAGACAAGCAGACCTCCTGCAACACAAACTCTTCACAAGCCTCTGAGAACTCGGCTTTTAGGGATCTCTGCTTCACATCACACGCTGATCTGAGAGGTAGGCCTGCTCCACTCCCTGTTTTCAGAGCAGAACTTAAATAAACCGTCTCCCTCCCCCAGCTGCTGGACATCCTGAGAACAGGTCTGCAACCTGCTGCTGTGTTTGTATCCCCCCCCCCCCCCCCCCCCACCAACACACACACACACACACACTCTTTCAGCAGCTTTTGTATTCCCATCCTCTACCACTGCATTGTTGCATTGTACCGTAATAAGCATTCCTCTCCAGCAATAATCCTACAATCCTCAGCGAAACTCGACTACTGGCTGAGTCACTGCTGGCACGCTTGTCTATGACCCCCCCCTTATTCTTCCCCACCTCCCTATCCCCCTCATCTCTTCCTCTTGCTCACTCCCCCCAGTTTTCACAGTCCAGCCGCATTAGACCTGCTGAACCGTGCATCTTGCTGGGGTCAGTCGCGGGACATTCACTCAGCCAGAAAAGTCTTTGTTCAGGGGGCGGTCATATGGCAACAAGACCTGTTGCACAAACACACAAAACACACACACACTTACAGAAAAATGTGCTACTCACAAGAATGCTTGTATGATGTGTATTTAGTGGCTCAAAGGTAAGCTTAAAATCCCTGGCCACAGAAACAGCAGGCATGCCATGCTTGTACGCATCTGTCTGTCTGAGGACCATAATCGATGAATCTGAGTGTTGGACAGCATATGGGGCATTCTGTTGCATGCAATCAGCAGCAGAAAGTCTTGATGAGCTGGAAGGCGGGTCTGCTGTTTGTCAATGATGCGTGTCCTACATTTCAGACTGCTCCCACTCCTTAAAGACAGGCATACTTTCCTGAGGTGGGTCTTCCTATGGGCTTTGGAGTGCCCAGCCAAGGTTACAGTCAAGAGCAACAAAAGCTACGCTCGGTGCGTGTTTGCCTACGTCTGCTCAACCACTTTTGTCGTCTTTACTATTTCCTCCTATTGTAATAAAATCACGCCCGCACTCCTGGCAAATGGGCATGAGGAATTCATTCATGCCGAGAACTGGAATGCCTCCTCATTAGGATTTGATTCACTCTGGGGAAATAATGATGGGGAAGGGGAAAGAACTCATGAGAGTGGGATGTCTTGGCGTGATAATTGCTGTCTCTCTGCCAGAGGTTCCAGCTGTTTAGACACCCGTGGGCTTCCCCTAACCGAGCCTTATCTGCACCATGACGCGTTCACGGCAGAGCAGAGGTGAAATTCACACCGGTCAGCACTAAATCAAAACCAACTCAAGAAATCAAGGCGTTGCTATCAGGGAGTAAGTGTGAAGTAGGTCACAGCCCTCACAAAAGTATTACACTATTTCACTTGGACTCGTGCTCAGAGGAGTTGATTATCCAATTTGACCATTGCAGCGCTCTTCTTCTTGCGCCAAAATGAGCAAAGAGGAATTACTGTGTAGCATCTGGCGTGTGAAACACATAAGACACCTTAAAGCCCCCAGTCATGCCTTTATAATCAACACCACACATCACAACACATCTACAAGCAGCACATGATCCCTTTAATCTGTGCTGTAACTCCTGTTATGATGTGTGTCTTTGATGTCTTTTAGTTTAAGATTAAACAGATTCTGTGCTCGGCACCTGAGGGAAAAGACACACAAACCCCATAAGATCATATCAGGTTGGATATGATTTGAGGGAAGACAGACCCAGGTGACCCTGGTGTATTTACAGCATGGAGAAGGACAGACCCTAACTTAAAAACACCATCATGAGGAATCGGCAACACTTCAGTGCAGTGTGAACGGTGTGCACAGGCAGTGCACCGCGCCTGCAGGAATGTGTATGGCTTTTCAAAAGGTCTGGACACACTCAAACATTTACCTCCTCGCACCAGTCTGACAATTGCTGTAACACACTAAACACATTCCTCACTTCGTTAATAGTGCAAAACTCTGCAGAACGTTGTGTGTGTGTGGGTGTATGTGTGCATGTGCAGTGCAGCACAGTTTGTGTAACAGTGCAGACCATCAAAAGAGGCTTGCATCAGCAGACTTTCTGTACAAAGGGTGTGTGTGTGTGTGTGTGTGTGTGTGTGTGTGTGTGTGTGTGTGTGCGTGTGCGCGCATCTTGAGGGAGGGTTGCGGGGGTTGGGGGCGAGCTGCCAGCGAGTTGAGCACCTGTGCTAACATGTCTGATATGAAGAATAATGTCAACTCTATCGGGTGCACAGGTTTATTTCTTTAGTCTCCCCTTTGCCCCCCGACGGATTTGCTCATACCGAGTTGACTTTTCTTACCGCATATCACACAAATAACTTCTCAGAATGTGAGAGTGACAAAATTCACTTGTTGGGCACAGCAGCCGGAGCTCCGTTTCACAATGTTGTTGCGGACAGACATTCCAGTCAATCACACACACAAAAGCATGCCACAATAAGTCTCTTGTGTCTGAGCCCGGGTGGCAAACTGCTGCTTTCGCAACCGGTCAACATCACTCTTGTTTCTGGAGTTTCAGCAAGATAGCAGAGGATGCTTAAGGCTTCAAGCAAACATCACCTGATGTCTCACATTCGGGCCAATGTTCAAAACACCTCAACAGCTTCTCGTTGTTCTGGAAATTTGCATGGCTTTACGAATCTGTGCACCTTCCTTACAGAGCATTCTCTACCTGTTAACACACTCCCACACTTACCCTCGACAGCAGAGGATGAGAGCCCAACCATTTTCCAAGGTTAACAAAGAAACCGAGTGGCTCATGCATAAACAAGCGGATGCTGTAGGAGATATTCCAGAGTCAAAGCCTCCCTGTGTGCACCGTCCTGTGAAGTCTTTGTAGCAGAGGTGAGCCCAAGTCTGCCTACTGCTGCATTCACACACACTTTACCTCTCCCTTCCTCCCTCTGATCTGTTATCTCCCTACACCTCCCTCCCACCGGCCTCGCCTCCTCTCCTTTCTTCTGAGGGGGCGGGTGGGTGTAGAGAGATGCTGGCAGTGGGTCTGTGTGTGTGTGTGTGTGTGTGTGTGTGTGTGTGTGTGTGTGTAGTCCTATTAGATCCCCTCAGCTGTAATCCTAGGGATCGTATGGCACCTGGGAAAGGCTTGCTGTGTAAACACACACACACACACACACATGTCGACTAATAGCTAACCCACATTCTTTATTCTCTGGCATTCTTTCCCTCAACACAGTATTAACCTTTAACTAGTTGGACATAAAAGCTGCCATCCTGGACATGCCAGTCATGTCAGAGACTTTACACTGCAGCATCTTCAGCACGGTTACTAAGAGAAAAATGAGGTGGGTAAGTGAAATATGACAGTTAGTCAGACACTGCGGGCCATAATCTCATTTCAGATGCATTTATTTGAATAGAGTAAAGTGAGAGATACCACAGTGATTGAGTAAAGGCAGTGAGGCGGTGGCACAGGCAAGTCGAGACTGTTCACAGTTACACGTGGATGAGTTGTTGCCTCGGGGCAGACTCATGCATCCTGACACGATGCAACATGTTGCCTTCAATCACACGCGCACTAACACTGCACAAACAAACCCCCGCGCGTGCACACAGACAGGTACGGAGTCATATAGACGAAGCATGAAGAAACTCAGCTGCAAAGCCAAAACACACTTCTTTTAAGTGTTGGTCTTTACTAGATATCAGTCCCAGGATGAACTGTGTCAGCTGGCAGCGATGGAGCACAAGACTCCAAACTACCAATCGTTCAAAAGGTGACACATTTCTGACGACCCACTGTATGTGCTCTGTTGCCTTAACTTGAACAGCGTGAACATAAAGTGTGTAAATCCACAATACATCCACATTCCACATTTCTAGCCAAAGATCAATCGCTTACATACAGGCTGTCAATCGAAATAAATAGAAGAAAAAGTAAGACAGGCAGTCTCCATTTACTGCCTGATAAAGGCCAGGGAGACCTCCTGAGGAATTTCTAGTGTTTCACAATATTTGTCAAAATCTTCTCTCAGTGTGACAAATACCAAAGACACACCTTGGCAGAGTTGGTTATAGCCTGACAAACCACTCCTCACTCTGACTGAATGTGACCTCTGACCTGCCTGCTGTGAACTCACACCCCACATACTATAAACACTTCTCTTTCCATCATTCCTAGACAGAAAAGTGTCTAGAAAACTGCCTTTGCGTTTGCTTTATAGATATATGCATTTTCCTTATTAACAGTGGGAAACAGTCATTGAAGCCAGGGCAAATGAGAACAGGGTTAAAATCACAATGAGGTAGAGGCAATGAGAACCCCAATGACTGTACCATCTGTGACTCCACAAGAGATCAGTATCTTAAGAAAACTGCTGGGTTTTTCTTGGAAGTGTCCCCTTCCTTATTGTCTTTGGACTCACTGGATATACAGCCATTTCCCAACCTGATCTGACATGAAAGAGCCCTGCAGGTTGAAGACTGAGGTGTCCAGAAACACAGTATGGGAGTCTGTCTTGGTCTCATCCCTGAGTGCAGTGGAATGATATGACCCGACAACTTTTGAAATGAAAGACAAGCTTTTTTTTTATGAGAAAAAGCACATCTTATCTCATGCTAAGTGAGTCAAAGGAGAGGTGTTTCGGTGAAGAGACGGCAGGGTCTGAATGTTATCTTCATGCCGTGTGAGGGCTATCTAAATACCACCATCCAACTCAGTCATCAAAGCTGGGGAGCACATGGTAAAAGAAAATAGCTGAATCATAACAGAGATGAAAAATAGATGTCACATCTGCAGTTCAAAAAAAACACAACATCAACATCGCACTCTATGGAGATCACAGAGATGTGTGTAGCCAACACATGCTGACATAGGTGAGCTAAACCAGATGACCAGATGTGCTCGAGCCTTTTAATTACATTAAGAGCCTTGCCAACATTGTCCTCTCTCACCAGCCTCTGCCCTATCGTGATGAAATCCCCTCCCACTGTACTCCTCAGATTCCAGACATTTCCCAAAGCTTACCGTCCTCCTCTGCCCTGCACAAAACATGTCTGGGCATTCACAAAGTGATACATTCGGAGCCCACCGAAGGCAGACAGAGGCAGTTCTGGTTCATAGCGAAGGTGATATAAATCAGCATGATGAGTGCAAACTGTGACCCAACAGTCTTTTTGTTGCTGTTCAGCATGTGTATTCATCATTTCAGTCGGGTGAGGTGGACGAACACGCCCTGTCTGAAATATGCAGCGTCTATGAATTTCTCCTCAGGAATGCTTTTTTTTTTAATCAAAACCGGTTGAATCAATATAGTGGATTAAATGAGTGCAGTTGTAATGTGTACCACAAAAACACACGCATGTCTCTCAAGTGTTGTTTTCAGAAAGAAATGCTCTGTAAAAATCCACTCTTTCCTACCTCCTGTTGAGGAGCACTTCACACTTCAACAGCTGGGTCATTCTGGACTGTGAATATTGGAAAATTGCTGTCTTAGCCAGAAAAAAATCCAAATCCAGTGCATTGGAAAAATGGTTGTCAAAAGCAACAGAAATCTATACACCCCAACATCTGACAGCTGGTACCACAGAGACTTGTCATGTTATATATATGTACACACCCAGATTGTGATTAAAATCACCAAAGCAGGCATTTAAAGGTCACACAGACTCTGATAACATATGTACTGAGATCCTATTCCACATGGATACAGCACTTTTCCTGTCCTACATTAGTTAACGGGCTTACCAACTGTATAGAGAGATGCCCCATGTGCCCTCCATAGAGATGGACTTCCTCCTTCTACTGATGACATCACTTATCACCTCCGGCCTTCTGTTTCCTCTTCCTGTCAGCTGACCCACTCCTGCTTTTACCCCAGTGTCTCTGGTGACCCCATTCTTAATGCACTGTCGAGATCTCATGCCAGATAGGATTGATGGTGCCTACTTTTTGCAACTGCGTTACAATGGGATGACAATAAAATGGACCCCTTCAATGTGCCATTGACACAAAGCTTTCTTTAGCCACTGCAGGTAGTCTCCCGGGAGTAACAATTCCTCTCTCATGACTTTGTTTATTATGTAGGGGGACATATTCAACAAACACATGTCATAAATAACACATCATGGACTGCAAGTCGCACAGAGCTCTCTAATAACTGATGCCACGGCTGAGCAGCAGATGAGGGGAGCATATGGAAAGACTTATTTGGTTTGGAGGAGTTGTAAAGGTATACAAATTAAGGGAAGAAAGGGGGAAAACATGTCCTCCCCACTGTTTTTTTATTATGCATGGGAAGAGGCTTCGGGTTATCGTAAAATACAGCTAGAATCCCACACCCTAGGAGAGAAATACAGAAATACAGGAAACACTCACCTGATGAGAATCGAAACAGATGCTTCACAAGTGTTTGTGGAAACAATTGGTATTCTTCTATCCCAGGTGTTTACTTCAGAAATAACTGGCTGGCATACTGACTTTCAGACTAAAATGGATTAGCTAAAAAAAAACAAGCAACAAAACACCATTTCATTATGTA
This sequence comes from Karalla daura, assembly GCA_029224185.1. Classification (NCBI taxonomy): domain Eukaryota; kingdom Metazoa; phylum Chordata; class Actinopteri; order Chaetodontiformes; family Leiognathidae; genus Karalla; species Karalla daura. Next base: position 14,504,173 of record CM055195.1, read on the forward strand.
ATAGTCAAATACAAAGTGTTCAGAGCACATTCCATGGCACAAACATCTTAGTTTAAATCTCCTCCAACACACAACTTAGTTAGTAACTGACTCCATGTTTTCTCGACAGCTTTTACCTTAGGTGTGTATGTTCAGCAGTCAATGTCGGTTGCAAATTTCTAGTTGGAGCGTGCAGGTCCACTCCTTCTAATTAGGCCGCTCTAATGAACCTGCCACAGAGAGAGAAATCCTCTCCAAGTCATTAGAGCTCTTAAGGGGCCGGGACATTTCCATGGTGATGGAGTGGGAGAATTATGGGTTTGTGCAGCCCGCTCACCTGTTTAAGCATTAACTGGCTTTTCAAGGACAGCAACGGAGCACTGAAGCTTTTGATGTACAAATACACACACACACACACACACAGCTGCCAGTGGCCTCAATGCAGTTGAGTAATCTGGGAAATAGTGGTGAAAGCAGGGAGCTGCTATCTGGGCACTGAGGCAGAGTCAAGGGCCACTGTTGAAGGTCAAACCAGCAAAATATGCTGCTCATTTTCCCATCTAACATCCACTGTGGTAATTCAGTGCACTCTTGCATGCAATCAATCCAATAATGAGCAACTCTGACAGATATGGGGCACCATGACTGAAGCCATGCACCAGGGTGTACACAGGGAAGAGGGCAAAAAGAAAACTATGTGAAAGTAAGGTCTTCACAGCATTTCTTTGTGTGGGAATGCCTCCTCTCCCAAATAACTGTAGGAAATGTCAAATTTGTCTCTCCTGTAATCCTTCACTTCCTCCTCAATGGCTGGCAATCAAATGGGCCTATTTAGCTCAGTGACAGACTGTGACAAAGCCTGAAGGGGACTTCCCCTGTCTTTCCCCCCATTGCATTATGGGACAGATCCTCCCAGTGACCCCAGAGGTAAAGACGCACACGGGTCCGTCTATGGATCAGTCACTCTGGTCAGGTGGAAACTGCTGTATCTGGGGGCTTTCTCAAAACAGGGCCAAGCCAAAGGTCAAAGTTCAAAGAACGGACCCTGATGTCGGGGCCGTCTGTCTGATGAACCTCCTTCCCCTTGGTTCTCATTTTTCATCTTCAGCTCCCTGATTTATTCAGGTCTGAGATGGCACAGAGGGCTTGACTCAGCCTGCTGCCAGACAAAGGGCCCACAGTGCAGTCCGTATTATTCAGATCCCGTATCTGCCCTGAGTCCTATGAGATCACCACAGTGCTATGTCTCCCTCACAGAAAAGTATTCACACACTGAGAAAGATGCTGTTCTGTGAGTGGAAGTGCTGCTTTACTGATGTTGCGCAGACAAGGGTAATATACACAGAACACACATGCATGCCTCAAAATGCACACACACACACACACACACACACAGACATACACACACAGACATGCATGCACGCACAAAATCACAGTCTCACATACACAACGTGGATAAAAGAGCTGCTTTGTCTCCATTTGGGAGTTTTCGTGTAATTGGGATTTTGACCAGAGCAGATTGCTGTCTTCTCTCACTCACCAGAGAACTAGGAAATACTGGCAGAGTTTTCAAGCTGTGGACTGAATCTAACTATCATGCAGAGTGTTTCTTGATGATAATGATGACGGTGCTGAGGTGCCTTTTGCATTCTTGTTGAATAAGTTAGTCCTTGGCATCCTTGCTTTCCAGATTCAGTGAGTGAATATTGCAGCTTCTTGTTTTGATGCAGCAATGGGAACAAGCACTGTCCATCTGACTCCCTTGCTCTAATCAATAGTAAATATAAAATAAATAAATAAACCAACCAACCAACCAACTAACCAACCAAAAAATAACCATTATTAATATAGCTGTTTTAGAAAACCACATTCAACCCCTACTAAAAAAAATAGCTTAGACCAGCTTAGGCTGGTTGATGGTTTCAGCTGGTTTTAGCTGGTCTTAGCTGGTGGGTTTAGATAGCTTCCAGCTGACCAGCCTGACCAGCTAAGACGAGCTGACCAGCTGACCAGTTAAGACCAACTGACTAGCTAAGACCGGCCTAACCAGTTAAGACCAGCCTGACCAGTTAAGACCAGCTGACCTGCCAAGACCAGCCTGACCAGTTAAGACCAGCCTGACCAGCGAAAACAGCTCAACCAGCTTGCGCTGGTCTAAACTGTGTTTTTTAGTAGGGACTGTATTTATGTTTTTCTTCTTCTAGATATGCAGGTGAATTCTACTTTGATGCAATTTTAAAAACTCCAGACACAGTCATCTCTTAAACTCAATATCCAAAGCCACAGAGTTGACAAAGAGATTAAGAAGCCTAAAATAATGATGTGTCAGTTTGATGAGTAAAACGAGGGTGGCAAGTCTGCAGTTTCACACATCTTAAATATCATTATGAGAAAAAAGCAAATAATAACCAGCGCCAGGAGGTGAGTCACATTTTACCAGTTATAAATAGAAGAGCACTAATACACACCAGGGTGCTACACTTAACATGCTCCAGCACTGTTTCAAAATGTTAAGTTACTTGAATAGCATATGCAATCTGATTAAAGAAATAAAAAAAAGCTTGGCAACATGCAATGTGTTTATTGGCGGCTGTTATACCAGGGCTCACACCTGTGATGGCAGGGTGCTTCAGGGTATCTCTCATCTGAAAGGGTAAGTTATTTTCCCACTGAAATGTCTTCACAGTGATCACATTTTAACTACACTGTGAATTAAGATCCACTTAATGATAATGTTTTTGGACTATGGAAGAGAACCAGAGTACCTGGAGACAACCCATGTCGACAAGGAGAGAATATGCAAACTAGGTACTACAGGTACCTGACCTGAGAGCCAAACCCAGGTGACGCCAATACTGGTCATATTTCCAAGCTAAATTATACCTGCTGTCAAGATAGCACATTAATGTATAGTAAAAATGATACGGTAACAGGTTGGGCAAGTTTCTGACTATAAGAGACTGTGTGTGTGTGCTCTGCCAAGCTTCTTCCATGAATCAGTAATTTTCCTGTGAAGTTATTACTTGTACCTGCACACCACAGCCTGGGCCATGTTTCACCCTCGGAAAGAGAGCAAACACACCATACTTCTTTGGACTCCACTAAAATGTTTAAGGGCAAAATCTCCATAGTGACCCTTCGTAAACAGCAGCGCAGAGAATGACCACTACACCCACGCATGCACATAGACATATGTATGCTGCACACACAGTATCATAGCGACGTGACTCATGGTGATCTCCTCATTTCACAAGGGTTAAAGAGGGGAACTCCACTTCTAACAGGGCTGCTCTGCTGTCATCCATGATTTATAGGCCATGCATGACAGGGCATACACACACACACAGACACACACTTATATATACATATGCACACACACATCACACTTGATGTAAAGTGATGTACTATATGCATGAGCGTAAGCATGTCTGCACAGTACTTTCATGTCTACAAACAGCAGATCTCACGAACCTCTCCAGTAAAAACAAGATGGGATGGAGATTCCCTCTCCTTATGTCACTTATTATCATAGCTGGTGTGTCAGTTGGTTAGACCAACACGGCATTTACCAAGCGCTGCAGGCATGTGCAGCACTGGAATCAGCTTTACAACAGAGGTTTAACAGTCGATCCAGGGAGTCCACACAAAGTCCTGTCATATGATGATATTTGGATGTTTATATGAAAGACGGGATTGGAATTACTTGCCCAAGCACTCTGTAAGAACAAAGGAAGAACTGCAGGAGAGGAAGCTCCAGACTCCTGGACTCCAGGACTCATGCGACCTTGGCCTCTGTTTAGATCTTGTCGGCTTTACTCTTGTTCTTATTGCTGCTTCTCACTGCTCTTTGCTCCAGTTTTTTATCAGCTCCCAGTCCAGTCCAGTCTAGTACCACCAACTAATCCAATAAACTTATAGATGGAATTTCTAAAATGAATATGTGATCGTGTCTGTTGAGGATAGGATGCTTTTTTTCCCCATGCACCAGGTGGAGAATCTGCACCTTGTGTAGAAGAAATCTGCTAGGCATGACGAAGGCATTCAGACCTGCACTGTATGCCTGAGCTGCTGGGAAGGAGAGGTTTTAAAAAAAGGAACAGTAAAGGATACAGGTTTCCTGCTTCCTCATCTCCTATGGACTCTGTTACAATGCTGCTCCTGATTGACCTCTCACTTTCAAAGTCTAGATGCATTGTAGTGACATTTTCTGAAACTAGGACAGTGACACCCAAGTTGTAAAACTGAGAATTAACATCCAAAAGCTGTGCTCACTTTGCAGATTACAGCAAACTAATAAGAAGATGGCAAAAAATACACACAGGGTGAGGTCAGTGAGTTAGATGACGGCAGCAAACAGCATTTTAATTCTGCTGTTTTGCCCCACTAACCCAAACCCTATGACAACATCATTTAATTGAACGCTTAACAATCCAGATCCTTGTATGCTCTCCAAGACATTCCCCACAAGCCTGGAAGTGTTACTCAGAGCACCACCGGTTACTTCTGTGCGTGAATAGCAAAACCGAGGGAGTAGATCGGGCAGAAGGACACAAGGGGAGCCACAGTCACACCGGCACACATATAGTTTCTCTGTTCAAACATGTGAACGTATATGAAGATATGTAAAGCCCTCCAACCAGACGCCTCATTACAGTAGAGACAGGCACACGCAGCATATTTTTTGCTGACATCAGCAGCATGTTACATTTATGCATGTTAGGAGAATCCACAGCCGATTACTGTTCCTGTCCACAAATTCTTCCATATGCCGCCAGACATCCAGACAATAGCAGCAATTCATCACATCTGCGATGTTAAAGACACACACACACACACACACACAGTCAGTCCCACCACTGTGGTGCATCTCTGAGGGGACAGCCACTCCCCTCTCACGCCCACCTGATGCTCGGCTTCTCTCGGTGCAACGTGAAAACAAAACCTTTATTACTCTGCCGTGCCAGCTGGCTGGGAGAGTGCATGATAAGAAGCTTCCGCCATTCAAGCACAGGCCTGCCTCTCATAAACCGTACCAAACTTGATATCTGAGCTCGAACAGCGCACTTCAACTGCCAAACACCGGGCGAAAATGACATTTGTGACAAATGGTTATTTGAAAGTATTAGGTACCTTACATTCATATAAAAAGAGTCAGTGTCTAGGAGAGTGTCTCTTGTAATAAGTATTCCACAAAGGAGTGGCTTTTCACTCACTATTTACAGGTCCCTGTTTGGGCTCAAGATCACTGCTCTTATCAACCCCGTTTCCAGCTTATCTTGCAAAAACTCTCTGAAAACCTGAGGGTACACCACCTGTACATGCAGCAACAAAGAGCAGACACAATGACAGTGACAATGAGGAGCACTTAGCAGTTAAAGAGGCATTTCCTACAGGAATTGAGCAAAGCAGAGTGAAGAGAAGGCTGACGTTCAATGGAGTCAAACAAAACCCAAAGTGCCTGCTAATGTTGATACCCGCACCCCATATGAATGGAGAGCCCATTTCTATTCCAGAAAATCTGAGTATCAATTAAGTAATGGAGCAGCATGGTAGACTGGTGGAATGTGCTGTTGCCTCACAGCAAGGTTCCTGGTTTGAGCCCAAGTTGTGCCGTGGATGGATAGAGGTAAGTAATTAAGCAGTGTCAAACCAAAACAACTCAAGAGTCTTAAATATGAGAACATATACTATTACAGTGTCCCATCAACATCCAACACAGACAAACTAAATGATTGTAGGACACCATCGAGTAGCTTGTGAACAGCACTGTCAATGTGCATACCACACATGACTATTCAAATCATGTGTATGAGGAAAATCAAGGAAATGTGATTTTGCCACAGCTAATCAGGGCATTTCATATAAACAATAGGGTGCTCCCCAGGGATCAACACCCATCACAGTGTGTTTTCTCCTGTGGTGTTTACACAAACACAAAGCTCAAATAGAAAGTCGGTCGAGCCAGATTCCTGGGTGTTTGTGTTGAGAGAGATGGGAGTGACAGGCAGGGATTTCTCCCAGCCTAGACCTTAAGACCTAAAGACATCTTCTCCTTTAGATACTTTGTGTACACACCAAACACACTGCTAAGCAACCTATTATCCACATACACTGACAGGGTAAGGACAGATGGAAAATAACTGACAGGCAGAGGGAATATAAATAACAAAAAAAGCTATTTTTCTTCTAGGTAAACAGGTCTTTACAATGCGGAAAGGGAAAAAAATTGTGCCCAGCTCCTTTCACATCTCTGCTGTGGAACAATGACCACTGAGTCTACTGAATAATTATTGTCACATGTGTACCTGCCTTAACAAACATAACAAACACTTGAGTTTCCACAGACTTAATGACGTGATAAAGCAACATCAGCTGAAATGCAACTACGAATCAAATCAAAGCTTCATGTTTAAAATTCTGAGCAGGGCCACACCTTTCTCTGGTAATGCTGTTACATCCAATATTATGCCAAACCCAACATGGGGAGTAAGCGTGCTTGTTTTCTATTACAATGTGGAAAAACGTTGTACAGTGCAGGGGGCCAACTGTACCCCTCCCAGAGCAAACACACTGGGCGGAAACACATTTTGTATTTCAAGCTATTTCAACACAAACTCACTGTGGCCCCACAGAGCAGAGGAATTCTCTGCTGGTGGTGTCCAGTATCTGACAACAATCTCCAACGTCTCATCTCCGCATCCAGATATTTGACTTGACTCCGGATGAATCAGATTCACTTCCACTGACAACAATCACATTCTAGATGACCACTTGTATCTCTGCTTCTCCAAGCAGCTGGGGGGAAAGACACAGCAAGATCATTAATATTTCCAGTGCACCACCATTGTGTCATCTCAAATGTAGGACAGGAGGCAGAATGGGTGTCTGTTTCCAGACTGCTGGTTCCGGCTTTTAGGAGTGTCATGAGATGAACGGTGTTTTATAGAATCAGAGCAAACTAAGCATAATCAAGGCAGAGATCATAATCTAACAAGTGTCTGTTTTGCATCTGCAGTATAGGTAGTCTCAGTCAGACTGCTGCAGACTGAGGTGAGGAAGGGTCACATGCTATTGGCCTTCGTACAAAAATACCCAATTAACACATACAACAAACCTGCATGTCGAGTCCCACCTTGGTAAAGTGCACACAGACAAACACTCAACAGTCATGTCATCTCTCTTTTTTTTTGCAGCTGCGTCTCAGTCTACTTACATTTGGTCCTTTTTGTCTCCATTCCAGTGGTGATGCTGTGAGCTGTTGAGGTTTATTGCGGGTCCATGGGTGAGTGGATGGCTTGGGTGAAGATGTGTAGAGCCGCTGCTGACAGCTTCAGACTCTCCAACACGGATTTGTTGGCCGGCAGCCTCTGACAGGCTGCTGCCCCGCTGGGTCCCAGCGCCGCCCGCTCACACAGCTTTGTAACTCAGGTTTAACTTGTGCTAAGACATGTTTGGAGCCCGTTTGTTCCAATTAAATGCAACAGACTACATGTGAATAAGCATAAAACTACCTAGCCAAATTTCCTATCGCTGGGAGAAAATTATTTGGCCTGGTAGCCTCTTTGAAATTCACGTCATAAGGTCTCATAACTGGTTTATTTTTTACCCAAAAATGACTCTGTAGAAGCTGCACGGTGCTGACACTGTAGTAACGGCAGTGTAACACTGACGCTTCGACACCCGCCCTGAAACTCTGAACAATCCATAGAAACACTGCTTCAAAGCTTCCTACAAACAGCCTTGTAAATGGTTTCCATGTTCTGTGCTTTTTGTCCAGTAGATGGATTAATAGAGCAAACGAACCTTCACGCGAAGCTTTACGCGAAGCTTCGTCCATCCTGAACCATTTTGATGAAAAGCTTCAATGCTTCAAGAAGCTTCATTTGGCCAACATTGAACCACTTGAATGCTTCAAGCAAGCTTTGAAATGGTGGTTCTGCTCCTCTGCTCTGAGAAATTAAATTATTCCCACAATATTTTAACCCTTATAATGTGTTAGAAAGCTGCATACGTCTTTAGGGTAAGCAGGTCAAATTTGGCCGTGATTTAACTCAGCCTGAAAATACTTAAAAACACTAGTTATCATCCAATATTGTTTGTCATCTCAGAGCCTACTTAGTATGTATTCATATCCATGTAAACACTGTTCTATTTGTTAAAATTGACTAAGTATCTTTCCTACAGTGATACAATGAGTGATTATACTATCCATGCCTTATAAACTAATTTAGAGTATACTCACCCAAAAAGATTTTTGTTATTTAAAATGATTAGCAATACTGACACACCACCTCTTGGGCCTGAAAAAGTCAGAAAAAGAGAAGAGTTGGAAGACGTGGACTTCTGAGGCCCAAGAGCTGGCATGTTTTTTTTCAGGCAGAGGGCTTTGTTGATGGTGCTGGAAGGTGCTTGTCCTGGACCTCAGGCTGCGACTGGAGCTGGACACACCCCTGTGAGGTGCAGGGCATCTCGTCATCGTGGCAAGGCTCATCTTCGAAGATCGAGGAAGGAGTGGCAAAGAAGAAAAACATCTCGTCGGTACTCGGCTCTAGGCCCATGGATCTCTTACAGGGATGTTGATGTTCTTCTCTTTCTGAAATAGAAGAACATGTACAGAAGAACACATCAAATCAAAGAACAAATCAAATTCCTGGCTGATTTGTTGTTTTAAAGCTCCTTCATCTCTTCATCCATCACACTCCTCTCCTCTCCTGCCTGACTTGCAGCAGCGTCTTGTAGTTCTCAGCTTTCGGCCTCGAGCTCAGCCTTCAGGGTACCAATGCGTGCCCAGGCCTCTGACACAGAGTCAGTGTGAGTCTTGACTTGCTGCTCAAGCTGCTGCTAGAGGCTTTCAATCTGTTGTCTTGATGTCACCACTTCAGTTTGATACTTGTCTCTGAGCTGGTGGTGGGAAGCTCTGAGTGTCTCCAGTTATTCTTGGAGAGCTCTACCTTTGGGCTGCAATGCACAGAGTGGATATGCAGCTTGCAGGTCTCTGCAACGTTGGTGGAGGAGATCTTTCTCTTGGACCTGCTTCTGAAAGTCCATCAGGAGAGCGCCCGCCTGCTCCAGTTCTCTCTCTCTGCTCTTAGTTCGGCAGCAAACTTCTCCTGGCTGGCTTCATTTGCTGCCTGTAGCTCCTTGTGATACTTTTGGAGGAACATCTTCTGCTTGATCTCTCTGTCAAGCTGCTGCTGGGGGTCATCCATCCATGCACTGCCACTGCAGCTGGCTTGGTTGACACTTGTAAACAAGACTAGCGGAGAGTTGTGGGATTTTCTCTGTCAGGTAGATGATGGATGAATGATCGATGACGGCTTAAATGAGTCTCGAAAAACAAAGTGGTACAGTACTCACAGTAGTAGCTGTTGTCTCTATGCTCGGTCTCAGTGCTCTGTCTTCTCTCTTTTCTCTCACCTCTTCCTGTATGGCCTTCTGCTTGGAGTGCTGAAAGTGGAGTTGCTGCTAGAGAGAAGCTGCTGCCTTATATACACTCCATGATGTCAGTTAGAATGGAATAGAACATGGAATGGAATGGAATGGAAGAACATTCTATATGGAAGCTATGACACAACCAGCACCAATGTCTGGCTGAACTTGTTTATATTTAGATTCTCTATGTGAAAATTTTAATTGAGCAGAAATGCAACATCGAGATCAAGTTTTAAAACCTGATGTTAATGTCAAACTATGTCAAATCAAAGTTTTCACTTTCCAGGAGGACAAGCAGTGGCCACCCTATCCTCTGTCCTGTTTGTCTGGCTGACACAGTAAGCACAAACCTCACTTTGAGGGATTTTTAGAGGATCATGATGATTACTGTAATAATCAAAAGGCATACATTATTGCTTAGGGCTGACAGCAGCTGGGAGGTTCACTTTTACCAACCTTATCAAGACAGAATCTCTTTGTTAACGTTTCGTCTTTAGTTAATAAATCATGTCTCATTGTTCAGGAAACCTCTAGGAGCACTAAACTCAGAATAAACAGCTAAACAGTATAAACAGTATACTTCTTGCTCATGGTGACTGATGCTCTGAACCCTGTTTATATGTGCCAATGTTTTTTATTCAAAATGTATCAACATGCTGTGAGAAAGTTGTGTGGGTGTGCATGTGTATCAATATTCTATGAAATTGTTGAAATTGTTTGAGTTCATGTGGTGAAGGGGTAATGGAGGGGACCTGTATGTGTGTGTGTGTGTGTGTGTGTGTGTGTGTGTGTGTGTGTGTGTGTGTGAGTGTGTGTGTGTTTTGAGCCAGTATATCTGCGGGGTCAAACATGACCTGTAACACCACAAATGTCTTTTTTTTTTGAGACCTTTAGAATTTACTAAAATGGTGATTTTTTTTTTTTTGCCTTAAAATAGTTGTGTCTGAGGATTAGATGAAGGCTCGTTCCAGTACAAAAAAGCAAATGGTACTTTTTATATACCTAAACTTGAAAACTGTATGTTTTTGGACAGCAGAACTGACATTGTTGATCAATGTTTTTTGTTTATTTGCAAAACACAGACCTGACCCTATGCAACAACCACAATTTCAAACAATTCTTTAACTAAAAATAATTCACAAGAAAGATTTTCCGAACAGCAAGGAAAACGAGACAAAGTTTGTTTCAAGTTTAATTTTTAGTGACAAAATCAAAAATAACAGTATTCAAAGGAAGTAAAGTCTTCAACAACCCTGGATCTTTGTCAGTGTGTTAAATACCTTGCAGAGAGTTTCATTGTGAGTGAATATAATCTCTGTATAGCTACAAAATTATTGGATTATCATTCTAAAAGAATATAAATAATAGTGGGTGTAAAGGTATGAATGACTACAGTCCTCATCCTAAAATATTTAGTCATCAGTCTATTGCAATGAATTGGAAAACATGGAACAGGAGGACTGACTTGTTACGTCCTTTAGCTATTTAATCTATTGATTGCACATTCTTTTAGATTACCGAACAGCTGCACAGTGAACTGTATCTATTGGTGACCTTTACCTATTTAACCAGAACATTACATGGAAGTGATCTGCTAATCTGTATATTTGCATTCTCACTTTGGTCTTCTGTTGCACATAAATCACTGCAGGTTGCACATACAATTGAGAAAGTTGTCTCCAACTCAGATTTCTTCTTATTTCATCATTTCATTCTTTATCAATTGGTGTAAACCAGAGGGGACACAGTATTTCATGTTAAAGAGCAAACACAAAGAAATAGGTAAATAAAATGCATCTTTATAAACCAAAGCAAAGTGTTGCTGTATGCTCACTCATTCAATCTCCTCATCTAATCATTCACCCTGATAAAGTGTCAGAAATGATAAACTGTATCTACATTCTACTCATTCAGATTTGCTGGTGCTGCACACTCATAACTAAGAGAGCATAACAAATAAGGCAAAGCCAAAATTCTCCTCTTTATGTTTTAGTACTACAGCTCTGACCACAGACATCCCCACACGCCGCCTTGTAGGGGCAAAGTCATACCCGCCTCCATCCTGCAGGCTTAAGAAAAGCACAACACTACCGTACTGCAGTCTCTATTGCTTACACACCACTCCAGCACACATCCACAGTTGCGCTTGCAACCATGTAACAGTTTATCAGTCCGTCTGTGCATAATGTCTCTGTGGCCTTCCACGCTGGTCCACACTGGTGTGACCAGAATTTGGTTCGTCAAATGAGGAGATCTAGAACAGGTTCTCAGCCATGGCAGTGAAACTGAATAGAGGTCTTCCTATCTCTCGCTGTCCCCCTCCTACAGTCACATAAATCTCTCAGTCTTGTTATGGCAGTATTCAACAGGCGTCCATGTGTTGTTAAAACAGTCGGGCCTGTTTCTTGAGCTCGTTTCTCTTCCACAGGGCCAGTCGGTCAAAGTCCTCCACGGTCATGCCAAAAACTTGGACAAACTCTTCTGGAGAAAGGTGACGCTGAAAACACAAGGATAAAGAGACGACACACAGTTATCACACTGAGTAGTTCTTTTCAGTTTAGCCTTATATGCTATTTTAGATATCAAGATCAATAACAAACAAGCACATTTAAAATCTAAATTGTGGCATACAGGTATTTCTAAGGCTGACGGCAAAAATGTTAAGTTCAGTTTACTTTACTTTGTGTAAAGTCTATGAAGTGTGTAATGCAAATAAAATGTAACTGAACATGATATATAATTAAATACAACAAAACCATTTTCTCTTTTTATTCTAAAAACCTTTAGTTACGCTTAGTTTTTTAAATTTAAATTGCTTTTTTTAATGTTTCTTATGTAGGTATGGTTCTGCTCTTGCATAGAGTAGTACAGCTTCTCAAAGCTGCTACTTTGGACCCCTGGACCAGGGGTAACAATAGATCTGCCTCATGGCCCAGCTCACCTCCAGTCTGGCTCTGTCGACATCTTTGGGGAGTCTGTTGCGACCTCTAGTGGTGACAATGAGCGCTTCATAGGGGTATATCTGAGGAGGGGGATTGGTAGTCATGCTTTATAAGGTCTTAGTTAGTGTGGGGTTTTTCTAACATGTGGGTTTACACATATGGGATAAATTATTCAAGAAATTATTGTAAACGTTTACCTTGTACTCTGCTGGGAGGAAGAATAAGATAATTCAGTCAGTACATTAGAAAAATAATTGAATTAATTTCTTTTGCGATTTAATTAGGTCGGGTGTGAATTCATTAAAATGTACCTCTGCTTCCCCAGTTGACTTCACTGCCAGTGTCATACTGGTACTGGTAGCAATCTGCACTCTGAGGCTGTGAGTGTAGAAAGGAAAAGCAAATTAGAATTACTGTTACATATGGAAACATATGACGGCAGCAGCACTAGCAATACTTAAATCTACAGCCTACAGATAAAAGGACAATTTCCTACAGCAGACTGAATCTTAAAGATGTACCACAAATCGCTAATCAACCAAAGCTGATATGACAGCTGTTTTTCAGTAGGTTGTGTTGTGATAATGTGTTGATCTTGGAATCTCACCCTCTGCATCCCATTGCGTCCATATCCTGGTAGTGAGGCAGATTTACACACGAAATCTATCAGAACAAGCACAAAAGAAATGTTAACTCCATCATGTCAACATTTGCTATTGGAAATTATAGCATCATCAGAGCCAGAAGATGGCGCTCCTGTCTAACCAAAAAAAAAGACAAATCTTTAAGTTCCAAACGTGTGAATTGGAGCATTGCTGCCCTTTTAATCCAACACAAGCACAGCAGCATTAGTAACCCAATGCCAACCTTCTCACACGTACACATTAAAATGATAGCCCTGATCTTAACAAACGAAGATGAGGTCGCTTTTATTGAGCCTGAACAATTTCACAATATGAAATGCAAATGATAAACTTACCACTATCAGCACTGTATTGAGATCTGGGAGCTGTGAGACAAAGAGATCAGATCATTACTATTATTTTTTTTTTTTATCTAGCTCTAAATTTGGATTCAATTCTTTACAAAAAAAATATTAATGGAAAATTGCTGCAAAGACTTGACAGCCATCTGTCTGGTTAGAGGCAAAACAAAGACACAAAAAAGGAGCAAGTTGGGTACACAGTGTGCCCTGGGAGGAACACACAACATCAAAGGGGCAAGAAGGCAGGAAGAAGCCAAGCAGCACTGGCTCATGGAAGAAAGGAAGATATCGAAAATCTAAACATACAAAAGAACATACAACGACACACTGTGCACTAGCATTTAATTGCACAATGCAGCTTGGTTGGTTACAAGGTTTAGTAGCTGTTACACCATTGCTAACAGATTCCTGTTCAGTTATGTCCCCTCCCATCAGAGAAGCAGCTTTAATGAGAGATCTTACTGCTCATAAATAAACCAGGATATGGGGCACCAGCTGTGAGAGCGAGAGAGTGAGATACTTACGCAGATAGATGGATGGATACATATGGAGTTAACAGAGTAGAATGCAGAGAACAATATCAGGGGGGTGTAGCAGAAAGAGGCTGGAGTAAGCACGCAAATTGAAGCCGGAGATAGTGAAAGAGAAGGCACACGGGAGATAAAAAATAGAGGAAACTGTTGGTGTCTAACACTAACATCAGGCTCAGTCCCAATGCACAGCGCGACCAGTGAAGCTTGGTCTTTACAAACAGAAACAACTCTGCTCGCTTCAGGTCTGGCTTGATCACATCTGGCACGCCTGAGCGCTCTTCTTTTGACAGCTTCAAATGTTAAGAGCCAGTGTGACGCGATGCCCGACAACACTGTCAGGCCACATCTGCCGCTGGGCTACCACAGGTTGTGGAGCAGCTGGGCGGTTCTCTGAACATCTTTCCATCTCAATTAAAAAAAAAAAAAACACACCTTTGCCTGCTGTAGCCCTGACCCCCACTGACCTGTACCCATCCCAAACCCCAATGACAGCAGATACTGAAGCAATGTGGTGACATTAATAATCACAGCGACAGGGACAAAGGTATGGATGCACAGGAACACAGTCGCGGCTGCAGATGTCCGTAAACTTGGAGAAAGGGAAAGAACATGAGACAAAGGAGGAGACATGTAGGGGGGGCAGGGTGGATCCTTACACCCATTGACAGTGTTGTTGTACGCCGTGGTGCCGTAGCCTGTAGTGTTGAGTGTTTCCTTGCTCCCACTACGAGAATTCCTTGCGCTGCCCCAGGGGTCGTTGTCATAGGAACCAGATCTAGCTTTCATCTCCTCCTTAAGGATCATCCTGCCGATGCCACTCCCAATCTTGGGAGGGAAGACACAGGAGAGGCGGAAAGGGTGAAAAAAAAGAAAGGAAAAGTGTTAATCTATTGTACAGTCGATGATGGAAAAAGAAGCAAATAAAGAAATGGAAGGTAGTTTGTGCACAATGCCATGAGCAAGCACTGCATTATTTATGGTCGTTTCTGAGGAGGTGGCTTTCCTCGACCAGATGTTAAAGAAAGAGAGAAAGAAAATAATGAAGCTCTTACTCTTTGAAGACTGTGACTCCAACTCTCTTCATCTCCTCCTGTCGAGAAGCGTCTTCTCGGCATCCGATAGGCTGAGAGAGAAAACAGATAAAAGAGATTCCCCTGTATGAATATAGAGTGGGGCACAGTAACAGAGTGGGTGAGTGAAAAAAACTGGCAACATGGAGTTGCAAAATGAACTGTACTTCTCTGGTCCAGAGAAAATAAGATAAAAAAAAAATACAGCTTGCCATTCTTAACTCGTTTAAAAATGAAGAGACATTGTCTCCTACCCTTGGGGGAACTGGCGTAGGGGTAGTAGTCACACTCTGACTGGGAGTATGGCTCAGGAGAGAAGGTGGACAGTCTGGAGGATCTGAGGATGTCCTCGCTGGTCCTGCTTTTGGTGGCTGCATCGACATAGTTGTCTGTGAAGAAACAGCTTCAAGTTAGGGGAGAAAAGAAACACAAACTGTGCAAAAGTTTGTTCACTTTTTTGCCGAGAGGTTATTTTGGAGTACAATCACGAGCAGCCTGTGACTGTCCAAAGACTGAAAAACTGCATCATTATACCTAATCTTCACTAACTGATTTAATCTGTACAACACTGCTGTGTAAAATGTGTAAAATGTCTGTGTAAACCATTCTTCTGTGGGTAACAGCTCATTTCTCCTCTTTTAGGATGAAACAAAGACACTGTCCATTAATGTGCTAACAGTCCTTGTTGTGGGTTAAGCTAACAATCTAAGGTAGTCAGTTCTCTGCTTGCTTTGCACAAAAGAGTAAAAAAAGGTTTTCCAGGGCAAATATGCTTCACGTATTGGGACTCTATGCCAGGAACAGTAGCTGCCTGGAGTCTCTACCAAGCAGATTTTACTAATTTTCTTGAGTAGCTAATAATTGCACCTCACTACAGCTTCATATTGAATAGATGGATATGAGCTTTCGGCATAAAAGCGATTAAGCACATTTCCCCAAAATGACAGTACACGGCAGTGCACTGTGATCGGCTACAGAGGGAAGCGTGTTAATGAATATCACAGAGATGTACAGCACAGGAGCACAGCCACACTCCATCCACAGTCATAATATCCACCACTCCTGTGGGGGGAGATCGATATTTCAACCGGCAGCATGAAAATAACCAGCATCGTCATGAGTTCAGTTACTGACTCGGCCCGAGGCGCGCAGTCCCTTCACTCGTGTGTATGACGCCATGATACTGATGCCAGTCTGTACTAAAGCACGGTCAATGGAAGTCAATGGGGGTGACATGCCGCATAATGTCAGATAGATTGCTCCTCACTCTGTTTGCCATTAGCCATGCCAAACCCAATCCATGATCCATTGAATTCCTATACGCATGATGTATGACACCAATTGCAGATACTCTCATCTATGGGACACAGGCTTTCAGCTCCGACAATAGGGCGAGACACACATACACACACACACGAGCAGGCACACACACACACACACAAAGTCACTCACTTCAAAGTTTATTAGCGAAGTGAAGTCTGAGGAAGTATGGACAGACGGTATCGACATGGGATGACAAACACGGGAAGAGACACACTATACACACATACATACACACATCCACAGACAGTATAGAATATCTATCTACCCACAGTGAGGGAACAGCCAGAGGAGGGAGATACTTACAGTGGCAAGGTCATCGGGAAAAGTGGAGCAGAAGGTGGAGGGAAGTGAATAAAAGTGATTGGATGCAATAAAAAAGAGGTGAAAAGAAAAGGGAAACATTACTGGAGAGTTCCCAAGGGAGGTGCGACAGTGTGAGAGCTTTGCTACCCATACGGAGGGCCATTAAACGGGGGTCGGATGCAGCGTCTTTTCTGTACAGGTAGCAAACTTAAACTGAGAAGTACATCACAGGCGTCTGACAGTAGCACAACAACAAAAGTGTATGTCGTGACTTTGGATTTGCATCAGTTCTGCTAATGTTGAAATAAGAGAAAGTCATATTCAGCTGCTGATTAGGACATCATAAAGAATGAAAAGGATTCGTGTGATTGATGCTGGATGTCAGTAGTTTCAAGTTTTCTTTGAATTTACGGCAAATAATGAAAATGCTAGATTTTTTTGAGGCAGAAATGTGTCTGTGTACTGGCATTTTGGCCTGTGATGTACTGATTAGAGCTTCTAAACATAGAGGGGGTGAACAGGGCAACACTGTTTACTGACTACCCCACAAATACCAACACAAACAGTACAGATGATCATGCAGGGCAACAACAAAGGCAAACTATCCTCCATCAACAGATCTTGAAGTCCTGTGACTCTCAGCCGAAAGGCTTTTTCCAGCGTGATGTGATAACGGAATAATGAATCCTTTTCTTATGAAGGTTTACACTGAAGCAGACTATCCAGATGGCAGAAGTGCATTTAGGTTTAATGAGTTGGAAAAAAGGCAAAAATAGCATCCCGTGTTAACCACACCGCCATGCTATTTGACTGGATGACAATATAAATCCACACAATTAAGAAATCAGACTTCCCCTCTCACGTACTCCGTCTGTTTTGTACGGGAAAAACAACAGCTGTCTACACTTTCAAACAATTACAATAACATCTTCTTAAATCACATGCTGACCACTAGTTAATTAGGCTAGGCTGAACATAAAAAAATGTCTCCACAGCAAATTTAAAGTCTAGTTATAGCACAGCTTTCCACTGTGCTTTGCTCCATTGTTCCTTTTTATTCCGGTGAATTGCCTGTCCTCAGAGTCCAATGTACTCAACATTGTCATGCCTGAGCAACCTTCACTTCGTTCAGACCGTATCCCAGTCCTATTTGCCAACAAGAACCTGTCGTGCTGAGGGAGCCGCTACTAAAGAATACGCATGAATGTCCTCATTGTATGCAGACTGAGCTTTTGCATTAGGCAGTGTACAAACAAATCAAATTATCTAGTCATGAAAGTATGCTATGCGTCAACAGCATTGCAGTACATTTTAAAGCACTTAGTCCCTTCCTTTCATATGGTCCTGTTATTGACGCCTTCAACCCTGATGATAACTGGATCATCAATACTGATAAATCACAAGGGACGGTTAAAAACATCGATAGGTCGGTCATAAACATCTACATCAAGCACAGCATGACTAAACTGACAGGACAGGCAGGCTAAGGCGGGGGCTAACTGCACTGTACCCGCTCGCTTATAGATGGGAGGCTTCCTGTAGATGTTGGGGTCCCCTGTGGCTGAGGAGAGAAAGAGGAGATGGAGAAGTGAAACGTGGGGCAGCGAAGGAGGACAGGATGAGAGGGTCTTTTGGGATGAATGGAGGAGAGGAGCAAGGGTGGTTTTTAAGGACGGTGTAGTCTGAGGCGAGGAATATGCCAGAGCAATTATGTGTGGTATAAAAATACGACTAAGTCACATTTTCACACCCCCTCATTCCCACGGAGCTCAAAATGACCTTCTGTGAATGGTGTGCATTAGTGGGTAATGGCTGATGACGTCTCTCCCACGGGTACAAAAAAAAAGAAAAAAAGAAAAAGGAATCTATGAGATTATGAGAAGAGCAGTGAGGAGATGAATAGTCCTACCTGGCACATGAAAATGTTTAGGGGGCTGGTTAGTGGTGGGTGTGCTTGACCGCCCCTCTTGGCCGTAATAAGGTGAACTCCTGCCACTCTCAGAGCCTGCAGCCAGCCACAGCCAATCACAGCAAAGGAAATATGAGCATGGAGGAAGTCTAACACATGCAGATGAAAATCAAACAAGCTAAAAATTCACCGTCATTACAAAGTGGTTAACTTGACCCACGTGTGTGATGACATAGGCTATTGATTCGTCTCATGATGACAATCTCAATGCAAATGTGTAAGAGTTAAATGAAAGGAAGAGCAAGGGAAACACATATATTGCATATATGTGATATATGGGAAATGTCACACAAGTTATGAAAGGCATTTCTGCTGTTATTAGATATAGTTGCAGAATAAACTTTCAGCACACACTTATTCATGTGGTCTGAGAGAAAACCACTTTTACTTGGCTCCATTTTCAGACACTTTTAGAAAATGTAGCCCATGATGGACGACTGCTGGCTGTTCTACAAGTACAGATGCGTGAGTATGTCCCTTGATGCAGGGGTTGGTAATAACTTGGTCTCATAGCCAGATCTCCAAATTCTGTCTCAGTGCTGTGCCAGCACTGGAGAGCAGAAAAAAAGTAACGACAAGTCAAGCTGAATGTCTGATTCAGTGGTGGGAAAACCCTACAAAAACCCCTGTCTACAACAGCATATTGTGCAAAAACCATCCTGACATTCAGGCTTGTCATGTTCAATGTTATGCTGCTTGTATCAATGAGTGGTTCAATTGTTGCCTGCAGCTTTAAGGCAGTGAATTAGAAAATCTTATGTCACCACTGATGTTCTGTGATTTCTCAGAATGTGAGGGTGGTGAAGACATATACATGGAAATGACAAGACAACAAGAACAACGTTTTTGGGAAATATGCTGATTTGATTTCTTCCTGAGAGTTAAATGAGAAGGTCTAACCGCTCTCACGTCTGTCTGGTAAATATGTAGCTTCAACCAGTTGTTGGTTAGCTTTGCTGAATATGGTGGAAACAGAATCGTCTCATCTAAACTTCAGAAACAGGCAAATGAGCAAAGCAGAACAAATACTCAGCTCAGAGGCACCAGAAGTCTTACTCTGCACTTCAGTGTAGCACAGCTGACTCTCTTTCTAATTTTTCAACAGACTTTAATTAAAACTCAGTGGTTGTGAGGCACCACTACTGTCTGACTCACCGGGGTAGCCATAGTGCTGTGGAGAGCGGGGCATGATGGGGGACATGCCTTGACGACTATATGTTGGCGAGTCGATGTAACCTGGACTGGAGCAGCGCCTCTGCTTTATATCCAGGCTGTCATAGTCCTAAATACACAAATAAGACAACATAGCACAGAGAGGAGAGTGGGGGGGCAACAAACAGGTTCAGAGTGTGAGATAAAATGAAAACAGTTGTTCACTTGTTTAAACTTGTCTCAAGTGCTTAGCTCTTTACGGAAGGAATGCTTACCTGAGAATATGGGGAGAGTGTCCCAAGGGACTGAGGAAACAGGAGAGAGGGAAGAGTTACTGTCTGTAATGTAGCACCAACATAAAGAACCAGAGAGATTACTACAGGATCACAGGAGACGATAATGTAGTAGTCTTTTTCGTCTTTTCGACCTTTTCGCATTCTGTGCTTAAGTGATTGGTTGGCTAATTTTCTGCAGGTTTAGCAGTGATATGTTAATGTCACATGGAGGAATCTAACACTGTCAACTGAAAAGTATGCACTGAAATGCATATGAGTTGAATTGTGATTCTAAAAACCAACAGACTAGTCGTTTCCCTCCATTTCCAGTCCTTATGAAAAGCTCAGCTAATGCGGCACAAGCTCTAACTTGCAGATGCATATGAAAGTGGTACTATTCTCATTTAACACTCAGAGAGAACATGAATAGCTTCATTTCTGAAAAAAAAAAAAACTTAACGAGAAACTAATGGGAGATGTCTGAATGCAGGCAGTACAAATCTGCAACTCCAAACAAATACTACAAAATATTCACAAACAATTAAGGCTCATTATTTTCTTGTAGAATTCCTCAATTTGTATGTTAAAATCACACAAATATATTAATTGTAATTATATTGGGGCTCCCATATATCCAAATACAGTATTTGTGATTAACCAATTACATCAACCTCATCCCATTAATTGTTGAAAACAAAAGAAAATAATGAGCTTAACAACAGAATATGATTGACATGTAATGAAGATACACATTACTCATCAGGAGTGCTTCATTGAACGGCTAAACAAAGTGTTTCCTCTGAAAACAGACCAGTGATGAGACCGCTGAGCTGGAGTGTGTGGCAGTAGTACCTCCCCATAGCTGTAAGTTTCTAGCCTCTCATCAGAGGTGTATCTGTGGTAGGGCTGGTATGAGGAGCATATGAGGTCTGGCTGTTGGACCTCGTATATGGCCTTGACCTTTGGCAGGGCTGCTAGGTCCTTATAATCTAGGATCTCATTCTTCACTCTGGCCTGGGGAGAGGACATATACACGCACACACACGCACACACACATACCCACATACATACACATACACCAAAGACAACAGCAACAAGACCCAACATCAACCACATGGACCATGCACAGTTACACAATAGGATGGAAACCAACAGCAATCAATTCATGCATCGGTGAGAAGAAGTGAGAAACAGCTGATGTAGCACACACAGGTGCTACATGTACACATGCATATGTGTGTGTGTGCAGGTGCAAACATCACACATGTGCAGCAGAGAACCTGACAGCAGTGTAAGCTGCTGACCTTCAGGAGCTCAGCATGTGTGAGAAAGAGAGAAGAGGAGAGAGATACAGAGCGAGAGAGTGAGAGAGAGAGAGGGAATGGGCAAGGGAGGGAGGAGCCGGTGTGGACGACAAGCGTGCTTACACTGCACTTCTCCCTCATCCATCACCTTAAACAGAAAGGTCATTGATTATGAGACGAGAGCAGAGCAGAGCTGAGCTGAGCTGAGCGCGGAGCGGTGACTCCTGCTCGCGTGCAGACAACCCCCTGACATGCTAATACCGCCGACATGCAGCAACACTCAGCAGACTGCCAGGCAGCGCGCTCGGACGGCGTTCCACGTCGGGCTGATGCCACGTTCTGATGAGATGGAACTGCTCGTCCGGGCGGATTTTTTTCACCGTGGCGGCGCTTTCTGTGACTGATGAGTGACGGGACGCATTAATGTTGCAGCCGTGTTGTCACAGCTGTTCCCATTTCGACAACAAAATACTTTATTCATGTTGTCTTCTCACTTCTCTGTAACGTCCTGCCACCTCAGGAGTGACAGGAGAGGTAGATGCAGAAAGGCCAGGGGAGTGAGCGGCTTCTCAGACTGGTGCTTGAATCATTGTAAACTGAAGGGACGTGCCTCTGTTTCTGGTTGGTAAAAGGGACTTAAAATCTCTAAAGTCAGAGTCTACTTACGCATATAACCCTATTGGGAGAGCCAATGGATGAGCCTGGTGGAGAGATGGAGGCCTCTGACAGGCGTCTGTGCTGTGAGGTAGAGAAAGGAAAGAGTTTCGTTTTTTAAAGAAGGGGGACTGGGGGTGAGCGCACACATTGAAGAAATTGCAGTTTACATCTCATTTGACCATTTTAATTTCAAACTCTATCTCACCCTCAGTCTCCTCTCTGCCCTCGCCGCCTGCTTGCATAACGGGTGCCACACCTCACATCCTGCAGAAGAGCGAGAGAGGAAACAGATCGGCATCAGGCGTTCCCACATGCTTTCGTCCACGTACGTACAATCTGTTTGTGTGTGGCAGTGTCACACCGGTTGTGTGACACTGCGGGTACTGTGGGGACATCGTGCCATGTAAATCATCCACTGAAGTGAAGTGAAGTGGGTTGCTATTAAGGTAAGATCAGGTTTATCCCCAATAGTGATGCAAATGCATTTCTATTCTTGTGTTGTGTGTGCATGTCAGTGTGTGGATATATTGGCATCAAGTTTCACCTGTCAGGTACATTTCCTCTCCCTCTTTGAACATCATGTTACAGCGGGAGCATCGAGCGCACGTTGGATGATAGTGTTTCCCCCCCGCCTGCGAGCAGAGTAGAAGACGTGCGACTGAACATAAATTACCAGTACAAACAGTTTCACAGAGTACGGGCTAATCTACAAATTGTGCCCCAACCTTGAGCGGGTCATTATCGCCATATGTTTCCCACTGTATATCACCTGACCATCAGTGGCCTTGTAATGTAATGAACCCCCACCCTTTTCACGGCCTGTAGTTGTTCCATTAGCATACAGCAATCAGGTGGTAGCCACCAAATCACCTCGACGCCATAATTAGAGCAAAGATCCCTGTGGGTCAGTCACATGAAGAAAACTAGAGTGTGTGAGTGCTTGTAAGAGTGTTCACGCTCGCACTCGGAGAGAAAGTGGGAAGTAGGTGGCCATGTAAGCCAACAAAGGACACTAAACACGTCCTTGGACACAGAAGACCCCAAGGGAATGCATCCACACACACACACATACATGGCACAGGTGAAACGGAGACATGAAATGATGCAGTATGATGTCACCGTGTCGATAATCCAGTTCAGTTTGTGGCCCTGATGTTTCACAGCGTGTATGTCTGCAGGGGCCGATGGCTGAGGCGTGGCCCGTCCCATCACCTCTGCCTCCCATTAGAGAATTGCTATTTATAGAAGCACTGCTGACATGTGGTCCGTGTCAAGGAGACCTGAGGTGTTTCATCTGAACACACCCTTTGAGGGTAAGTGTGTGTGCTGTGCTGTGCTGGCATTCCCTAGGTTTCAAGAAAATGATAAAACCGTCCTCTGATCTACGGGAAACCCAGCTTCTTTTGACCGACACGCACCCCGTAGAACAGTATGGTTCCTAATCATATCTATACTATGCATTTGAAACAATCCCTGCTCAGCTCGTATGTCTCCGGTTACTCTGAAAGGAAAGCCAGGAGAGGATGTGACATTTCCGTCTTGTGCTTTCCCAGCAGCAGACCATTTACCGCACCGTAGTCGTACGGTATCAGCGCAACAACGGCTGTTACCATTTCTAATGAGGCCTCCATTCTCTCTGGTGGCATTTAATAGGCTGCTATATTTATTGGCAAACTAAGCCGCTGAGGAAGGAAAGGGATGGGAAGAGGAGAGGCTAAAGAAAGGAGGTTTTATGCTCCTCTTTCTCAGGCTTCCTGTCTTTATTTCTCCTCCTCTCCATCTATGCTAAACTGCTCATTAAACTAACGACCTTTGGCTCGGGAAAGTTGGATTGAAGAGGGGCCCCGTGGAACAAGCCTAATCATCAGCACAGATGCAAACATGGACAGATTAGTATGAGTTTTCTCTGTGGGAGAGTAGAGGATTCAGCACAAAGACATGCAACTCCTCCAGCATCATGATAAATGATGTTCAAAACGCCTATAGCGACAACCGAGTAACAGTATTTCCAAGAACTGGTTAGACTGGTGAGAAAAGAAATTTATTTTACCTCACCATAGAAACTGGATAAATAAAAAATCATGATGATTCCAGTGGATGATGCCAAAGCACTGTTGAAAATGCCTTCATTTCTTAAGCAATAAATGAAACTAAGCTAAGACATCAAACAAACAAAGAGGTAACTGATTACTGTTTGAAAGCAGAGCTTCATTCAGGCAGCTATCTGTGGAATCGCAGCGCTTCAGGTTACATTAGATAACAGCACACAGAAGTGAAAGTGTACATCAGGCATGACAATTAAATAAGCAGGATGCTTTGTGCAGCCAGCGGATGAAGATATCTATACGTATAGCACTGACAGTTCCAGGTTTCCAAGTATTACGATGTCATGGATGAATGAGAAATGATATTACATGGAAAGCTACTGAGGACTTGCTCTGCTTAAATATGAATTTAATGCAATTATGGTGAGTCAAGAATGAGAGCCAACCAAAGCCAAATAAAAACTTGACTGAAATTAATCAGTATTAATGGTTAATTCCAGAGTTCCCTGAAAGGGCAAATGTCTTTAATGTTGAGCCCTTTCTCCTTAAAACGACAATTCCGATAAACTTCCCTCAAAAATAATTTAGATAACTTTAAAAGAGAGAAAAAAACTTGGGCGAGGAAACAGAGATAGGATCCTTCTCCCAGGAGTGACAGACATGTCCATGCATACAGAATAGACCAATGTGATAATCACACAAAACAAAATCTAAATTAGTTGTACAACCATGTTAGATTGAATTTAGATGTTTTTCTTATCTAAAATGTACATTATATGTAAAGGGACTAAATTTCCTGAGGGTCTAGATGATTTGATGCAGGTGAAGGCCGCATCTTAAAGAAAATTCTGATTATGATATCGAAATTTGACAAGAGGAAAAAGGTGAATGTCATACACGCATACACACATGAGAGAGAAAGAGAGAGCAAGAGAGAGAGAGATAGACAGACAGACAGAGAAAGGGAGAGACAGAGAGAGAAAGAGAGAGAGAGAGAGAGAGAGAGAGAGAGAGAGAGAGAGAGAGAGAGACTCACAGATAAAGGCTGACATGTCCCCATGTCTATAAATAGCCCAGAGAGGCAGATAGTCAGGAACAAAGCACTTTACACCAGCCATCCTGACAGGCAAAGGAGCACAGGGACGACAAGGCACTGTCTGTGCATGTATGTGCATGTGCATGTGTGTGTCTCTGTCTGTGTGTGTGTGTGTGCACGTGCGTACGTGTGTGTTTTGTGTATATGCGCACACCAAAGTGTTACTACGTTTGCTCCCTTTCCTCCTCCCGGTCCCAACAGACAAGAGGCGACCTCCAGAGACTCTTCCAAACAATTTAATTAGCATCTGCACTTTATCACTTTCATTATTTCCAATCCACTCCCTTCATTATTTTCCCTTGTCTTCTTCCGCAGAGCCGCCCTCCTCTGTCCGCATCAGCTACGTCCCCTCTGCCCTCCTCCCTCCACTGTTGACTATTTCCTCCATCACTCTTAAAAACCGCTTCAGCGTGAGTGCACACGAGGCACAGACGTACATTTCTATCACAGCGGGATGTGCTTTCTGCCTCTATCCTCCTTCCATCTTTCCCCTCCACTCTGTACCCTCTGATCTTTTTATAACTCGCTTTTCCTCTCAACTTCTGCGACGTTGTTATGATTCAATCGAGCTCTTTGCCTGTCGTCTGTGGTCTGCTCGGTCTTGGAGAAGCAGTGAACAAGTGGGTGTGTGCCGGTATTGGGCCAGACTGACGTGCAGCGGCTGAGTATGTTTTGGGTTCAGTGGAGCTGGTCTCAAAGTCTTATCACCCTTACGATTTTAAATCACTCACTCCCTGCAG
This sequence comes from Karalla daura, assembly GCA_029224185.1. Classification (NCBI taxonomy): domain Eukaryota; kingdom Metazoa; phylum Chordata; class Actinopteri; order Chaetodontiformes; family Leiognathidae; genus Karalla; species Karalla daura. The sequence goes on from CM055195.1 coordinate 14,529,978, forward strand.
CACAGTGGAGCTTACAGAAGCCGAGGGAAGGAAGCAACTGCTCATCTCAGATAGGGCTGATTATTCTCCCTTACCCTAATATGAATGCATGTGTCAGCTACAGAATTCTGTGCAGTGCAGTCTCTGTTAACACCATTTAACACTGAAATCTGGTCTCACTCTCACCTCCAGAACCCTTCCACTGATGTATCTGCTGCAGGTCTCACATTTCACCCCGTACTGGGCGTGGTAATCTGCCTCACAGTATGGCACTCCATCCCTGCGACAGAGAATGAAATCAGACCACTGTAATGTGTCGAATGCACAGTTCAGCCTGACTGGAGAGGCAATGGATCCAGCAGGTGTCATTTCTGCGTGAGGACAGAGAGGAAGATGGCTTGAAACACGTCGCTCTGTGTTTCTTTTGTCTTCACACACTCACTTGCTGATGTACTCTCCTGTGAGGACCATGCTGCAGGTCTGACATCGGAAGCAGCTGACGTGCCACTGTTTCTCCAGTGCCAGAAGAGACTGGCCTTGCTTGATTTCATCTCCACAGCCCGCACAGTCTGGGGAAGAACAATGTGTTAAAAAGAGAAAGAAAAAAAAAACAAGTGGTAAAGACACCGTAAAGACATAAGGATGCAGATAAAAGAGGAACTGTGCTGAAGGGAAAGACAAAGTGATCTGAGGTGTAATAGTACATTCTCAAACACCTTTTGTCTTGTGTAGTGTAGTTTTTTACCCTTGCGGTATGGCTGTCTCCGTAATCAATAGCCTTACAAATGTGGGATATTGGAGAGCTGCGAGGCATGGTCTCTTAGCTGTAAGTACTGCTAAACATGATTGAATGCAGGCAGGGAGCAAGCTTTAATAGCCTCAGGGCAAAAACCCTCCTCACACGAGACATGTATGAATATATCTCTGTGTCTCTATTTCTTTCCTTAGACAAAAAGACAAAACATGATGTGCATTCTCTTTCACTCAAGAGGGCATCTCGGTAGGCGTTACTGGCGAGTGGAAAGAAGCAGGACAGTGCAGTGACTGCAAATAATGCATGGCTGCAGTGTCAAAATGCAGCGCTCTATTTATTTCCATTTAGAATACATTCGGCTTAGCTTAGTCTTTGTGACCTGGTCAAAGGCCACTCCTCCTTGTCTATGAAGACAAACTGTATTTTGCAGTGAAAAGGGGGGTAAAAATGCAGAGTATTGAGTCTGGTTTCTGCAGTCCAAATAAATCAACTGTCACTTGGTGGTGATTGTGCTGAGTCTATGGTGCCAGGTTTTCAGCTCCAGACTGTTACTGCACCCAGCTGATTTTTCTCTGAGTCACTGCACAGTTCCCATTTTAGCAACAGAGAGACAACTGTTTCAGATCATCTAAAAAATGATGAAAAAGGGTCACACGAAATAGCTGAGTGCAGTTACTTAAAAAAATCTCCCTAAATGTCAGTGGTAAAAAAAGACATGTTCTATTGTTCTTGTGGCTCTCTGTTGTCACAGAAGGTGCTTTCATCCTGTGTCTAAAGCAAAACATTGCAAGTACAATATCAAAAAGTTTAAATCACATGACCATTGGGTGATGCAGTTGGAGATACAGTTAGAGAGATGCCCTTCACGTTCAGTTAATGTTGGGATGAAAATAATTGACATTTTGTGGTGGGATGCTTTTTTGGTGATCATTATGATCATCATGCAGCTTAAGCTAGAAGGTGGCTAGCTTACCTTAGCACAAAAAAAGCGATAAAGAGATAGCCTAGTGTTGTTTGAGGACAACGAAATTGGCTTACCTGCACCTCTACTGTTCCCTAATGCTTTACATCTTTAGCTCAGTCCGTAAGACGTGGATTGAGAGGCAGCTTTTGTTACAATTGGAAACAGCTAACAACTCTATTAAGCTTAACTAGCTGCCCGCTGGCCATGGTTTGATGAGGCTGGCAGACATGTTTCATCTAACTTGGCAAGAACATGTGTTAGTCTGTTTCCAACATGTCAAACGGTTGCTTTATTGAGCACGGAACAGCCAATTAAAGTTAGATATATGATTATAAAATGTAATTTCTCAGGGTGAGGATTTGGCCATTGAAGCATAGACAAGCTACCGCCCTCTTTCCTTTTATGGCGTTTCTTATCCTTTTGCCCTAAAGTAATCATTTTGTGCTGGTGAAGTGTATTTCACACACAGGGCACATATTTGCATTCCTCTATCCAGAATTACAGCTGTGCAGGCTGTAAAAGACAGTACGTTGCACTCAGTCTCCACACAGTGTCACGTCTCGGCGTGATGAACATGTACCTGGGGTGCCATTTAGATTTTATTCTCCTGAATGGAGCAATCTGGGGAGGACAGTTTTTCACTGCGTCCCCACCATCTGTTATTACTGCACAGCCGGTGAGCAGCAGCCTGTTGTCTGTGTGCCACTATTGACAAATGATACACAATCAATCACCATTGCTTTGTTGTGGGATCACAGTCTGTCACTTTTGCGGTGTTATACAGTAACGAAGGGTCATGCACTCTTCCCATATAGAGCTACTGGGCGCAGCTCATTATTTACTTGCAGTATGTGAACAACTACTCGGCCCATGCAGAGTCTGCACTCGTGCAGGAATATGCAGCCAGATGTATCCTCTATGTTTTGACAGGCACGAGTGACTGATGTGTCTGTTTGCGTTGCATAACGCAACCGGCGGATCAGCACGATCGCACGGACCACTGATGTGACAGACACTTGATTAGCTAAATGAGCTAAATGGGCCTCGCAGACACGTTGCATTAGACTAGCCGCAGTGTGGTGCCTGGTGGCCCTAAACGGAGCGGACAGGGCGGAGCGGACGGCAGACTTACGGCTGGGCCCATGGATCTTGATCGGCTCATTTGGCTTGACGAGTGTGTGAGAGCACTGCTGGCACACGCAGTCCTTTCCACTGAACGTCACTCTATCTCCGATGGGGAAGGGTTTACTGGGGAGTAAAGAGAGAATTAGACACCAGGAGCTCAATAGGAGATGAAAAAAAATGCCTGCAGTGATATTGTGTGGTTATATTGCATCCAAGTGTGCACATCCAAATAACAAATGTGTGCTGGCAGAAACATGATTGGGTGACAGGCAAGCCGTAATCCCGCTGACACCGGCTGAATACTGTCTGACATCCGCTATGAACCTGAAAACATTTCCAAACAGTCAGGGAGACGAGTTAATGGGACGTTGATTGTTGCAGGAGCACCTGGCTGCTCTGTGATTAAAGAGACGATAATGCGATGCTGCCACGGGCCTCCTAAAAGAAGAACTGGCTCTCGCAGTCAGAATGAAAAGTTATTATGGAGCCTGCGCACAGTGCATACTGATCTGAACTACCTCCCTCTCTCTCAGACTGTCCGCCCAGCTCGCTCCTCTGTCCTGCCCACTCCCTACACAGCTGGTGCCACCAAGCCTCTGTTGTCTTCATCGTGCTACAGCTGAGCTGGGATGAGGAAAAACACACACACACACACACACGCAAAACAAGCAGGGAACGTGTCAGCCAGACAGCGCCTACGGAATCGAATTGTGATGCACTGTTTCGTCCCTCTTCCCTCTCCTACAGCAGTTTTTTTGTAGAGACGGATTGATTTCTTTAGGAAGTGAGAATGAATGGGGAGCTAAAAGGCTTAGGGAAGGCTGTTTAAAAGACATAGACGGCGGTAATCCTTTTACTCCCCCGCCGAGGCCTGCAGTCGGAGCCAAGACCCAGAGGGAGGCTATGTCTCCAGCAGAGCCCACAGTCAGCACACACAAGTGCAGCACATCCATGTACTGCAGGATGTGAGCCCTCGAAAGCCTGCTTCTACGAAGCGAGGAATATTAGACTACTACAAGTGTTTCTGTCAGGGAAGTGGCACATACAGTATTCTTGGCTTTTCCCTTCGTGCTTTTATATTATTCAGGGAAGGACAGTGTCCACACATAAAACAGAGACAGACAAGTAAGCAGGACAGATGAGGCAGCGGGGACGTTCCTCCACACACATTATTCAACAAAGGCACCCGGTAAACACTGAAAGCAACACAAGAATGTGAAAAGTGATAAAGCCTATTATTCATTTAGGCTCCATTTTAATTTCACCCTTCAGCTGGTCTAGAGTTTAACCATCTGTTCTGTGTAAACAGTTTTCAATTTTAATTGAACTGACAGGCTGCAATAAGCAAAACAGCAAATATGGAATACTAGACAACACACAATTTGTTTTACGAGGTTCGCAGCCGTGTCCACTCCCGCACACAGCAGGATACATTTTATGTGCGAGTGCCCGAGTGTAACAATGCTGGTCTGGTTCAACCTGAGCCCAGGAAATGCTGTGATGGTGCAGAAGAGTGAGTTACTCTGTGTTTGACCTTGTCTTTACCTGTGTGTTGCTCTCACTCCCTCAAGGCAGTCTTGCCTTGTCAGCCTTTCCGGGTGCTTTAAAAATTTACTTTGTTTACATATTTAATGCATGTTTTTTTTATTTGAAAAAAAAAGACCACAGCAGTGAAGCTATTTCTGTCTTTACAGACGTGAACTCTGCGTTTGATCACCCCTGCTTTAATATATGAAAAAATAAAGCATGGAACAGTGAAACTCAGTCTGCCTTCATTAGAGCTGAGGCGGAGATGGCAAAGAGAAAAGTGGGGCGCTGATGAAGACATAAGGGAAGATGATGTGATGTGGATGATGATTAAAAGCAGGAAGATATGACAGTAATGATGAGGATGAAGAGAAGACAGAGGAGGAGGAGGAAGAGGAGGAGGGGAGGAAGGAGCAGACAGCAGTGGAGGGAGGAGAGAATAGAGGAGGTTCACGAAAAGACTGTGAGCAATGTGACAGAGGGCAGACGGAGCAGGAAAGAAGAGATTCACCCTTCGGCTTCTCGCTGTCTCTTCCAGTTGACTCCACATACGCTGACACACGCAAACACACACGCACACACATGCATGCACACACACACAGACCTCCCTGTCACTGCCAGGACTGCTCCACTGGCTGTCTCCGGCCAGTTGGTGTCGGTTAAGTTTTTTCGCCCACAGCTGATAGGCATGACCGCGTTTTTATCAGCCAATGTCAAGCAGATACAAACACCACCCTCCTAGAGGGAGGTGAGGAAAAATGGCTCTTATGTAAACCATATAACACATCAAAACAGACCAGGGAGGGAAGAGGAGCACGGCAGGGCTGTGTGCTCCCACATGCAAATTCACACATATATGCAAAGAGAAAAAGCAGAAGGTGAATTCAATGAAAACAAAGAGGAAAGGGAAAAGGAAGGCAAGGTGGGGGCACAAAATGGTGAAATTAAAAGAAGAAAGGAGCCAACAGGGATGCTGACTCTGACTTTGTTCAGGAGGAGCTTAACATGAGCACTGATGGAGGTCAGAGGAGAGATGGCCTACTTTTACTAAAGCTAACAGCATGAAACACTGGGTCAGCTCTCTTTTCCAAATCGTGACTCGACTGCGCTAAAACACAGACTGCTCAAGCGTTCCAATCAGATATCCATTGACATTCAGGAGCTGCAATGAGATTTAATCACAAGCTCAACCGCTGCCATTACTAAACACACTATGAAGAGACACATCACCTTTTGATTTCCTTACTTTTTTTCTTTAGTTTGATTTCAATTAAAGACACAGCCTGCAAAGCATCCGCTGGGGAAGGTTTGCACTGCGCATTTCTTTCACTTTCTCAGACGCTTTATTATTCAATTCCTGCTCTTTGACCTCTTCACTATGATGCTATTCACGAACAAGCTATTTTCATGAGTGAATCACTTGAGCACTGTACAGCTGTGATACCTGTAGGATGCAGAAATGAGGTTAAATGTACAGTTTTTGCACTGTGACTGTGCATTGTATTATCTGTAGGTCATATAGCTTTAGAAAGCGAATTAATGGAATCTTGAGTCTATCATCACTGTGATCCACTGTACACTTTGTAACATCACTGTTTGAGGACCACCCACTTTCAAACCCGTTTACAGCAAAAGCAGAGTGCAGCTTCTTAACTGCCCACCAACAAACAGCTGTCTGAGATGATTGGTGAATAGATAGTGAACATATCAGAACATTTAGCCGGGTAATGGCTCGGGCATATAAATACATGCTATGTCCAAGCAGTTTCATAATATATCCAACAAACATCTTGGAAATGCCCAACCATGCATGCTACTACAACCTGTTTGTTAAGAGCTAGAGTGTGTTAGGCCAGGTACCTGCAGACGCTGCAGACAAAGCACTTGGGGTGGTACGTGCGTCCCAGAGCGGAGACCACTTCTCCTGTGATGAAGCTGTCGCAGCGGTCACAGCGCGTGCCGTACAGACGCTGATAGTCTGATGTACAGATGTACTCGCCCTTCTTCTGGAAGAAGCCTGATCGAGCCAGGTCACAGTTACACACTGTGAAGAGAAGAAGAGAGAGAGGGAGGCAGAGAAATCAGAACACAAAATCTTTACTATTGCTAAAATGCAAAATATTGAAAAAAGTCGTGACCCTGAGGGAGTCATCCCAAAGGGATCAATAAAGTCAGTCCAAGTCTAACAAAGGGGTTACCACTTTCTAAAATCTGATTTTGCATGATCTATTACAGCATTTTCAGTCCAAGCCCTGTTTTACATGTTTCCATGTGCATATGTGTTTGTTTCTACCACGCGTGTTGTTGTCTTCACACATGACTGCTAGCACAGCTATTCAGCTCCAGACAGTGCTGAGCCAATTTATCCTGATGGGAATATAATGACATAATCAGTGGAAAAGTAATTTTGTGCTAAACAATCTGAAGACAGAGACAAAACAACAGGCTGCAAGTTCCCAGCATCATTGGAAAATCAACTACACATTCATTAAGCGCCAATGGGTAAGACACCGAGATCATTAGCACAAGGTGAGGGATCAATTTGTGTAAAGTGTGCATCCTAAACACACAATGCATTGTGAGATCTTCTTCCCCATGTAACTAAGAGTGACTTACAGAGGGTGTAACACAACAGCAGAGAGGCGTTTTCACAGGTCAGTGGGCAGCGTGGTCGTCTGTGGTCGATTTGACAGTTATTGTAACCTCTGGCTAGAAACAATGCATGCCACTGATGAAGGTCACATGCAATGTAAAACAAAACCACATGTCCACATGTATACAGACACAGGGAAGGACACATTTCCAAAAAGGTCTTGAGCCAGTAATATGCAGTGACACCACTGATGCACACCCACTGAGCAGCTCTGCTCAGGGCAGATCGGGCACTTCGGTTGATATTTTGGGATAATGTCCCTACTTGCTTGATTGGATGATGCACTGAGGCAGGAAACATGTGGGCACGGCACAGACTTGGTCAAAATCAGCTTAGAACAACAAACCTGATGAGAATTGATGAATGAAACACGTTATGTTAATCAGAGGCTTCTGTGGGCACATTTTATTATCTTGAGGCAGGATCAGTTTAGCTGTTTTCCCCTGCCTCTGACCAAAATGTAACAAAAATGGATGTGTGCAGAAGCACCTCAACCACTCTGACTCACACCTCACATTCAGGTGGTCACATACAGGAGGAATATAAATATTTACTCTAGAGCATCATCAGCATCATTTGTCTAATCCAACTGAGCTAATCTCTCTAAATTCAAAGCAAACTATTCATTCACATCTAGTCGGGTTAAGATCTATGGCAGGGGATTTGAAGAAAAAAAGAGAGCAGGACAAAAAGGCCTTTGGCACGTTCTATATGGCTGAATGTTCTCCATCACTAAACCATGTAATGGGCACAGGGGCCTCAGATTATTGGAAAGATGAATGCCCCCCCCCCCCCCGCTTTGCCTAATTCTTCTCAGATCCACCTGATTGGCTTGCAGCTCAGGTGGGTCAGGTGGTCAAGGATTAGAAAGGAAAAACGGCTTTAAATGGTGTCTACAGGCAGACCGAGCAGAGGAGATGTGAGAACCAGTCAGCAGAGACGAATAACCGGAGAGATGGTTGGAGTACCAGGACGAAACACAACTCAATATCATGCATATTGTTATACCCAGCAGCAGTGCAGCATAAATTTACTGGAACACCAGAAATACAGACAACCTGAGGGAAGCATCAATATTTGACTGAAGCTGAGACAGAGTGCGTTTCAAGTTTTCTCAACCGCTTTAATAAAATTCTTTGCAGAAATTAGTAATTGATCTGACTGTAGTGCACATCCTGCAACTATTACCCATGTAAACATATACTGCGTATACACCCGAGTCAAACCACTGGCTGTTATCACAGCTTGAAAAATGGAAATGTAATCTATGTGGAAAGATTGAAAATCATGAGGTTTGCAATATCAAGTCCAACTGACGCCGCGGCTGCTGCCTGCAACGCTAAATGAAGGCGGATGGTGTCACAGTAAATAAAGAAGTTTTGACTTAACAAAGCCAACAACTGGCTGCTAATGAACGTTTTCAGCCTGGCCACGTGGGAAAGACTTGAGTTGCTGCCACTGGCTCCATACAGCCACCAGTTTTCAGCATATTCTGGCAGGCAGAGGGTTCACAGACACACAGGCACAGAAGGACACGCACACACACACACACACACACACACACACACACACACACACACACACACACACACACACACACACATAAACCCTTCAAAGGGGCTCATTTAATCTCAAGCTGTTTATGAGTGGAGCGTATTGACTTAATGGTGTAATAAAAGATCAATGGGCCCTCACTTAAAAACAAAACAATCTGGGTTCCCACGGGAGGATGGAGGCACATAAATCCATCCCCGATGAGATGGCACTGTGCGTATGCAGAGATAGAATGATGAGACGGGACAGTGTGTACGGTGAGATATGATGATGGATCTTTATCATTGTGGCAGGTCACTGGCATCAAGGTGCAGCGGCTGCAGAAGTGCCGAAGGAGGAGAGGGAGAAAGTGGAGAGTGAAGGAAAGAGGACACATGAGCAACCTAGGAAACTAGAGCTGAGACTGAAAAAGCCCCGTTCATAAAAAATGTGTGTGTCTGTGTGTGTGTGTGTGTGTGTGTGTGCATGTGTGCTCATGTGCAAACCACATTTCCAGAACCACCAAGCAATGGCAGAGAGCTTCTGCAGCATTTTGAAGCAGACTAACTAAAGCTCTTACCAGAAACCAAAATCACAGGCTATACGATGCCTCCATGGAAAAGGGTAAAGGGGAGAGCAAATATTTCCCACTAAACTCTTCATGATGGCAAAAATCAATGCATTCTGAAATGGCCCATTGCATTCATGTAACAATAACATATCTATTCATCTATAAAACTGAAAGGCGGAGTTAAACTGGCTGCTTCCATTTTTCTCTCTTTTCTCCGTTTTTCTCCCACCTCCTTACCTCACCTACCCTCATCTTTCTCCCATAAAGTGACTTGCATTTCAATCTGTGCACAGATTGATTTTCAAATTACTGGAATCGGCTCAATTAGCCTAATGCTCTTCATTAGCATAGGAACGCCTGACCAAATCACAGCCGGCTGTCTGGCTCTGCTGGCACTGGATTGGTCGAGCCGGCTGGATGGTTCACCTGTTCTGGCTAATCACATAGTTTTCTTCTGACTGGACGATTGGCTAGTTGCAATGCAGAGGACGGCCCCCTTCCCCAGTTGCCATAGGAGACGTAAACCTTCCACAGTTGCCCTAGAGACAGCTAGGTCCCTTGTCTGAATGACGTGGTGGTGCTGGTGGTGGCACATTTGGTTTTGTTGTGGTTGAACTGATGGCTGCAAATGCAAAATGTAATCGAGAGGAATAAAAACCGCTGCGAGTCAGTTTGAAGCTGTTCATGAGGTGGCAAAAGAAGTGACGTTGAATGTGATCTCAAAGTTGTAATTAGAGCACATAAGCCGAAAGTATACTAATATACTGAATAATAGATAGGAATTTTAATGATGTTTTTGTATCCTCCGACTAAAAACATCAGGACATTAATGAGGTTTTTTGCCATTAAACCAAAAGGTTCCAGCATTTCTCTGATTTGCCTTCACAACCACAGTTGTCATTTCAAGGCAGCAACTCTTTTCAGTGTGAAAACATACATTATATTTATCCACTCAAAAACACACAAACTGTGATGCATTTCAGGCAGCCATCCAGAGAAAACCATTTTCTCCTTCACCAAGTGTTCTATTATAGGCTGAGAACATTTACTAATTCTTAATCTGAGTAAAGATCTTCAAATTCCACTGAGATCACACAACCTGATCACAGTGCATTAGTTGAGATTCATGGTTATCACAGGGCAGTATTTGCTCTCAGACAGGAGCTGGAAGTCTTGGTCTCTGTGATGGAGAACTCAGATTGAGAAATGTTGCTTGTATTTTTTAAGGCAGTTTGTCTACACAGTGGCTTGGTGAATAATCCTCATGCCTCACAGCATGAGACTCAGTGGTTTGAATCCCTGTCGGACCAAAGTCTTTTTTTTCCTTGTGTCTCCAGGTACTCCAGTATCCACCATAATCTAAAAGCGTAAAAGTCTATTGGAGATCCTAGATTGCCCCAGGTGTGAAAGTGAATAGTGAGGCGACTTGTCCAATTCTCTACCTTAACCCTATGTGTGCTGGAGGTAGTAGACACCAGCAGCCCCCTATGGTGGGTACAAGGTCATATTGGATGGATAGTTAAAGAAAATGAAATGAGAGGTGAAAATCATTTAAATCATGGTAAAGTCAATGATAATTCGCTGATAAAACTACATACTCAATGATTGCAAAGCTGGTGTCAGTATATATTACAGTATCACAAAATCATCAGGAAATGATAAATAGTTTAATTTTTGCCAAATGTTCCTCTTTAAAGTCCCCTAAAAGTTTTCACTTTTTTACCACCTGCTTGCCAGCAGGGCCTCTGCTTTTATCTCTGCTTCTCTCGTTTCAGCTTTAAGCATAAAGCAGAAGTTTCAAACGTATCCGTCTACACATGCTCGAGTTGCCAGCACAGTGGGTGGAACTGAGTCAGAGCTCGGTGTCTGTGCTGCAGCAGAGACGCGGCTCGGCTTGGCCCCGAGAAGAAAGCCTTCGGTTACAGCCGCACGACCAGCACCACATGGTGTGGACACCCACCCATAAAAACAGCAGCCCACTACGACCAGTCTGGTTAGTGTCGCTGGCCTCTAAATGGCCTTTGGAGATTTGTACGGTAGCTACTCATGGGAAAGTTGAACATCAGAGTTCTTGCATTCTTGCATGAATGCTTTTGTTTATTCGAGAGCTGTGACACTGCTTATGGATACACCGTCAGATTTATCCCCAGTTAACTTCCTAAATTGAGCAGAATCAGCTTTCAAAGAATTAACGAGACTTTCATGTGTTTGCTCAATTCATGATCTCTCTCTGATTGCTGCTGTAATGAGAGAAACTAAAAGATGCTGCTTCCCCTTCTTCATATTGCTCTTTTTTGGCAAAGCAGGAAGTTAGCATCGAGAGATCATAAGTCTAGTGATTAGAGGTTAGCACGTAGGCCGGTGTCTGCAGCTGTGGTCATTAGAACCGCACTGATTAGACACCCACAGGGGGTCCGCATGATTGGCTATTTATCTCCAGCCAACAGACGCAATTAAAATTCCCTTCTCAAAGTCGGCCCAGGCCGGAACGCCAAAATAGTCCTGACACCCCCCTCTCCGCCTCCTCCTCATCCCTTTCTCGGTCTTTCCGTTTTAAAACTGCTTCCAAATCTTTGTAGCTCTCAGCACAAGGTCTCCACTTCATCTCAATTTGCACCTCCTTTACTTTGCTACACCTCCAACTGCCTCCTTCCTCCGCAGTCTCCCAGCTCCCTTGCCTCCGCCAACGGTGACTCTTCCCTGGTTTAATTATGCTCCTGTTACGTCCTCATGATGTGCTGTGAAGTCAACGGACAAGCTTTGCACAGTATGTGAAAGCAGCTCCGCCACACATTCTAATTATTTCAGGGTCTCCGTCAACATTATGCTAATTTACAAGGCCCGTTTTCCTAGATAATAGGGAACAGGCACAGTTTAGCGGAGAGGCATGTATGCAGTGGGGCGGTGACAAACTGCTGCGGGGGAGGCTCTCACCTCTTCACCTCCACATCTGTGCTACCAACCTGGGGCTGCGACTCCTCTGCCCTCCCCCTGTCCCCTGGAACTGAGCTCCCCGACAGGACGAAACACTTCAAGAGTAAATAATGCGTTTTCTCAAGTTGTGCCAAATCACAGGGTGTGAGAAGAGGCTGCCAGACAGACAGGAAGAGGGGTGAAACAAGAAGACAAAAAAAAATGTTCATGACCACACTCGCAGCTTTGTGAGGCTGTGCCCAGGCATGGCGCTTCCAGCCAATTTGCAATAAGCACAAAGTACAACTGAGGATAACAGCAGTGTCATTAATTCTGGCCATAAATCAAAGCATTTAGATCTGAAAAGGGCATCAGACTAAAAGTCAAAGGACCATCAACATTATTAGAGTTTATCCACTGAGGATATAAATGCCTTTACTTAATTTTGAAGAAAGAAATGCAATAATAGTTGAGACATTAACCCTGAGTTAAAATAAATAAAATAAAGGATATGCACCTGGGAACTATACGTGTGTAGTCAGTTTCATCCATTGATTTGAATTTTACGCTGGCTCCCTTTCTGAGAAGGTGCAAATGCTGCTATGCATGGCTGCATTACCAGGAGTATTTTTGGAATATTCATTTTTGTTTGTCAAATACCTAAGTTGGAATATCGTATTCTGTGTAGAACTGGAAGCCTGTGTGTGTGCAAATGAGGCCAGTTTCATTCACCAGTGAGGCTGTAACAAGGAAAACGCAGCAGATAGAGAAATAAAACAAGACAGAAAAATATGCGGTCTTAGAAAAGGGCATCAGGGGAGGCAGACAGACAGCACGAAAAAAAAAGAGGAGAGAGAGAGAAACAGAGAAAATGGTACATGAGTGACAGGGTTCTCCCAGCATTTGGCTGCAGTAGCGGATGGAGACAGATGGTTGCCCTGTGGAGTCCCTCCATACCAGCAGACCAGCCCCGCTGCTCAGGCCTCCTCAGCGTTTAACCCCCAGAGGGCTGATAAGGCGCTGATAAACCAAGTGCAAACAGGCGTGAACGGGCTCGCAGACAAGCAGACGATCAAACTGTTTCAGATGGGGCCTTGTGGCGAAACGCGGCATAAAGCTGCTCTCCCACTCAAGTTCCATTTTACAGACGGCGCAGTAAGTGTCTGCTTGTCTGACACAGCGGGGCTCGTCGCTTAATGATCCTCTTTATCATTCACAAATCATCCCTTCAGTTAAGCAGCTCTACCTCACTGTGCCACACACAATTTCACACACCCACACACCCATGCGCATACGCGCACACTAAAAGACAATCGACAGGGCGTCAGTGTGTGAAAACCCCTCTGGACGCCGACGCTCTAGAGAGACAAGCGGAGGAATAATCCCTGTCATCAATCCCTGGATCCTGGAGAGTCGTCGGGGAAAAGCGCCGCTGCCTGCCGTGCTCCCCTCTCTCGCTGCCGGAATCTCTCCCTAGCAACCAGGCATTGGCGTGATGATTGGACCAGCGTGCCAGCGGTTACCATAGCTACAGGAAGCTCCCCTTCCCTGTGAACCCCCCCCAAACACACACACATACACTTTTTTTTTTCAGTAGTGTCTCTTTTCGTGTTTCAAATAACCTCTCTTTGTTTGTTATCTACTTCTCTCGCTATCCGTCTCTCACTTCTCCCCTTCCGCCATCTCTCCCACTCCGGTCTTTCCGACGCCATCAGAGAACAGAAGGGCGATACGGGACTCCGGGCTGATGTTATTAACACAGAGGCACGGAGTGATGGGGGCTAATGGCATCCAAAGGGAGGCTAAACTGACTGAAACAGGTCTGCAGAGAGAAAGACAAAGATACTGCAATTTTACAGGGGCCCCGTTGAGAATACAAGCTGGAAATGGGGCATTACATTAGCAGAGCAGTCAAATATTTATCTGACCTGTCTGCGTAAACCAGCTATTCCCTTCAGCGCTGTTTTATGAGAAATTCAGTTTTGTCTCTGCAAATAAATAACTTCTGGGAGCAGCCCGGCGTTGTATGTGTGAATGTGCCTTGTGTTTGTATCTGTCTCCATTTCTGCCCCTGTATTCTTTTGGTTGTATATGTGCGTTGGCTGCGAGGAAAACACGCGTCCATTTAAGCCCTTGCATGTGATTTATGTGTGTGTTAGCGCTGTGCCTGTGCCACTGACAGGCCACGCTGTTTCTGTTGGAATCTAAAATGCCAATTATACTTCAGAGGCGGGGTAAATGTGGTCACTATGTCATTAGGCCAGTATGCACGAGTCAGCCCATCTGCTGGTAATACTACACCACATCATCCATACAGCACAGCCCGCTGCTACAGCGAGAGGTGCCACAGGATTCACATAATCTACACACACACACACACACACACACACACACACACACACACACACACACACACACACACAGCCTTCTCTGTGTCTGGATTTGAAGCATCAGTCTGCGCTGTAAAGACGTCTGTCTTCAGCGTTTTATTTCTTGACCTGATTGCATGGCTGCTACTTGGGAGCTGCACAAAGGATCCAAATGAGAGATTAAATGCACTTGGGGGAGGAATGAGAGAGGAGTTACAGTATGTTAATGTGGCATACAGAGGTGATGGTGGTTGTGTGGGCAACGACTGAGTGAGGGTAAAAAAATGGACAGGGTGCATGTGTCCATCTCTACATGCAAAAATGACTGTGTTTGCTTATAAAGTCTGTTATGATCATGATCTACGCAGTAGGGCATAGTCAGCCCCTTTTGATAAAAAGGCAGACAGAAATATAGAAAGAGGAGAAGGGAGAAAAATGGGGGAAATAACTATGGTTTCATGTCATGGTTTCACAGTGGAAACGCAGGGACCGAGCCACACATAATATCATTGGTCAAGGTCAATAAAACCTGGGGACATGCACTGATTGTGTGGAGAAAAAAGAAAAATCCAAAAAGACCAAAATCAAATGTTGAACCACGTCTCAGTCGCAGAGTTCATAAACATGTGAGACAAATGAGGCAATTGGCGGCTGAGATCGGATTGTTGCGATGGTGTAATACAGTTTAGCCATTAGCCTCCAAATGGCACACCCCGCATGCCAATGTCATCCTGCCCGAGATGAGAAATTGATTTCATGCTTGGGTGGCTGTCATCAGGAAAGACAGGGAGAAAGCAAGAGGGGAAAACAGAGGGGTAAAAAATGGAGAGAAAAGGCAACAGAGCGATGGGAGAGAATGTAGAAATTCGATCGAAAATCCTGAGTCTGCATTCGCAGGCATTCAGGCTCGGAAAATGTACAGGAAGGCTAATGAAAAGCAGAGAATGGGAACACAGACAATAGAGTGTAGATGGAGTTTATGAAGTTCAAAAGAACATGCAACATGTTTGTGTGCGTGTGTGTGCGAGTGAGGGGCGGGTGGACACTGAACAATAACAGCTTTGGAAAACTGCTGGCTGGGCAGAGGCCCATACAGGAGAGCATATTATGGGCAGGGATGTGGCAGAGTCTGGTCGCACAATAGTGCCCTGCTGCCTCATGGGACGTGAAGAGCTCTCTGGAACACGAGAGAGGGGAGAGCTGTCTGATAGGTGTGTCAAAATGATGCTCATCGATGACAGTTTTCAATTACTGTGCCTCTGCTGCTGCTGAGAGGAAGAGGGGAGAGCAGGAAGGAAGAGGAGCAAGTGAGATCCGATTGGTATTACACTCAAGTGATGATGTAATGTTTAGGTGACACAAACAGCAACCCCCATCCCCCTTTCTCCTCTCTTTTCTGCTTGCTTCCTGTGTTCACCCCCCTTTTTCTCTGGGGCACAGAATGGCGCCTCCTGATTGGTTAACAGCACCATAGAGATGCTGAGAATATCCACCAACCAGGGCCTGGGTGCCCCCTTCACACCGTTACCACAGCAACCCCACACAACCACGGTGAGCACGCTCACACGTATGGATGTGCACACTGGTATGCCTGAGCACATGTGTGCGTGTGTAATGGCAACACACATGTAGTAACAGCCCTCCCATGAATAGGCTTCTGTGAGTTTATCTGCTGGTACAACAGCGTGGTGCAGCGTAAAACAGAGCATGCGGTAACAAAGACAACTCACTCAGCTCCTCCTCAACAAAAGCTGTCACTGGCTTAAGCTTATTATGATAATATTAGCTTAATGAGGAAGTCGGAAATGCTGTCTGTGGCTGACGTTTTCATGTTTCAAGAAGTCTAAACTGATCTATCATATTTGAGATTTTAGATATTGAGATAAAGGCTTGAGGCAAAAGGCCCATTAATAGGCTCATGACATTGGCTCATGAAGATGGTGCAGGGATGTATCTGATTGATGGTACATTGCCTGCCTTTGCCCTATGTGATGGATGGTTGAAAAGGATTAAGTGAAAGCAAACTGTTGAGCTGTAAATTGAATTAGATTCGAAGTTGCTGGTTCTTAATTTGTACTGAAGCTTTATTCTGTTGAAATCAGTTTAAATTGAATGAATCTGGGTAGAGTACAACATTTACTGACAGCCTGTGGGATAGCATCACCTAATCTTGAGCCATGAAAGACGATGATGACTGGAGAGCAAAGTGGAACGTATTTGTCAGAAATGATGTTGAAGAAGTTCAGAATTGAGCAAATAATAGCTGTGTTAAATAACGGCTGAGTGCATATGGCTTTTTAATCCATCTGGTCTGGTCTGCAAATGCTCACATTTGACTTGTGGGTGAATCCCTTTGCTTGGTTTGGTGTTATTAACATACTATGCACACTTGCTCCAGGCCAGAGAGCAGCTTGACAAATAACATTCCTCGCTTCTTTGATTTCTAATTTGCACATGCACAGATAGTTGACTGCCATAAGCCACTTACAGACCTGCAGTCAACTCTAAAAAAAAAAAAAAAACATATTCTGTCAATTTTACACATGCTTGTCATATTTGAGTGGGGCTCTGAGTCACTCCTCTTGAGGAGTGCAAGCTTGCTGAGGGAAGAAAAGAGGCCCACCCCATTCATTAGATCAGCTTCATGCAAACTGCTTGCATCACAAGGCCCTAGCAGACAACGTGAGCTATGCCGGTTTTAACCTCTTAACATCGTGGATGTTAAGAAACAAAAGATGCAGGATTACAGTATTTTTTCTGAATGCAGTTGTTTATCTTGGCTGGGTGTGCATCTCATTCATTTAAATTGCTGAAGAGCACAAACACATATCATATATCCAGACACATTATAAACACACACAACAGTCTGCACTGTTCCGGTCGTAAAAGGATGTGCCATTATGTCACCACTGTATATATTTGTAGGTCACAAGTGCTCACCTGTAACTCTGCAAAGCCAGTTGAGATAGTCTCATTAGACCTCAGTGCACAACTGAGAGAAAATCCTCTCCAATAACAAGCTCCCTTAGCAGGAGTCTAGGTCCCCTGCGAGGCCCCTCTGATCCATTCCAATCCCCACTGTGGGCCAATAGCGGTGCTCAGCATGTAAACTGTGAGATGGATGAGCGAGGGGATATGGTGTATATCTATATCAGAGTGTGTGTGTGTGTGTGTATGTGTGTGTTAGGGTGGTAGTGACCGAGATAGATGTCTACTCTGGAGTCTGACTCCCACTCTTATTTAACTTTGACAACATTTACTGTATATGGAGGACCTCCCCCGCCTGGGGACCATGTAAGGCGACTCCTGCTGTTTGCACAGCAACTCCAGCTGTTTGTTCGTTCTGACACTTGTTTGTGTTGTAATGCATCAGGTTGCCATGTCTTACCAGTGCAGGTGAAACACTTGACGTGAAAGTGGGTCTCTTGGACTCGCACCACTTCTCCTTTGCATACTTCCCGACATCGCTGGCACCGGATTGGTCCAGAACTTCGCTCACCGCCCGCAGAGCCTTGGTGATAAGCTGCCAGGAGATAAAAAAGACACGCATTTAAAATTCTATTTCAACTATGTTATTTTTTGCAGTGTTGCGAAGCCACGCTACACCAGTCAAGGTGTAGATGACAGGGTTATCGTTTGAAAATTGCAGCGATTTATGAAACAATTAAGTCTTTCTGACAGTGGTGAGCGCTTGTTTGGAATTTAAACTGTGTCGTATGGTAACAAGAGTCAAAGCTTTAAGGATAAGGCCTAGCTAATTTGTTGGGCAAACATAATGCTTTCTCAGATAACAAGTTTGGCTGGAATTGCTGGAGTACAAAGCCATTAAATCAAAACAGAACTAATAGCATTAGCCTTAAATCTGATACATTAGAGTCCCAGACCAGGTCTCAGTGGAGCAATATCACATACAGAATAAGTGCTAGTCACAAATGAGGTTTTTGTTCTAATACAAAAAAATATTGTAGAAGGAACTGTGCCTGATGGTGAAAGCAGAGCTGGTTCCTACAAGTGAGCCAGGCATGATGCTAATTGCAGTTTACAATTGGGTAGAAAAACACACTGTTCCATACTTGAACTAGTTACAAAAAGAACCCACTGTGCCTCCTGATGCTTCCTAGACTCTGATTGGACAATCATGAAATAATTTCCCCTCATAGTAACTCAGGCTGCATTAAATAAAAATACGACTGGCTTATTAGCTTGAAATAGAATTACTTTAAACCTTTTGCTTACGAACAGGGTTGAATAGTAGACAATCAATCGTCAGCATCTCCACAAAGCAAAATATTGCAGCAAATATGTTATCTACTTGAACAGATATAATAACAATGCAGTGAAAAGCGCTGTCACATCACAGAACAGATGTCCCGCCTGGAATCTCAGTCGGCATTTCTGTGTGTGTGTGTGTGTGTGTGTGTGTGTGTGTGTGTATGTGTATCCTGGGATGAGCTGTAGACCTGTCCAGGATGTATTCCCTGCCTTCACTCTATGTGAGCTGGAGAGGCACCAAGAAGACCCTTGTGAGTAAGTTGGGTACAAAGCAGGTAAGATGATGGATGGATGGATGGATAATAGTGCTTTCATATCCCAGGGTTTCTCTAATATATGCAGCGATCCATCAGCAGCACCAGGACCCTTTGTAGACTTCAGCCCGTACTGTGTGCCGTTCACACCATAAGATCAGTGTGTAGCTCTGTCAACACTTGTTCTGAAGCTGTGAGGTCTGACACCTATGTAAGCTGGGTAAGCTCCAGGCTTTCTCTCCCACTGACTCTATTTTTCACACACTCATATGGGCTGACACACACTGCTGTGTCAGGTTAGAAAGTGGATGGATCCTCTTACCTCATTATGCATTAGCTTGCATGTCAGGCCCCACAGCTATTTCACATTGTCAGGAGGGCCCGTTCTCACACACAACCTTAACAGCGAAGGAGTGAAAGCAAGCAAACAGGTCAAAATGGTAGATTAATTCATTCCTGTTTGAGTTGGAAAATTAATTTATCGAAGACCTCTCGGGCTAATAGAGGCTGCTTAAAGGTCCATCTACTCCTCCGGGCTATAAAAAGACTCTCTCTCGCAGTGATAACTGACATCCTCATGCCAAGACTGTGCCAGAACGGCAGGGTTGGCAGCCTCTCGTTTCCCATCTTCCTGAAGGAGCATCGGGAGTGGTCCTCCACTCTGTGGAGGAGATATAACGGTGGGGTAACCAACTCACCACCTGAATCACTGCCTGAAGGGCCGACGGACTTAGCTGCTTCGGTGGGAGCAGCACGAGCACATGGGCTGGCGTGACAGAGCTCCTGATTCCATTTCACCGAGCGAATCCCCAAGGACTCGCAGCACTTAAAAAGTCTAACAGCCCTGCACGCTTCGTGGCCTGACCACTCTATGCACGCTCCATACACAGTGCACGATACAGTGTGAGCACGAGGCCGTCTATGCATCAACGGGCACGAGACGGAGTGTATGCATGACTGTGGGTGTTCATATTCTGCTTCAGGACAGTGAGTGTGGGTACTGGAAATATGCGAGCATGATTCGTTCCCACACCCAGTATCCCACATTCAAGTCACTGTTAGCTCATTGTTTCCCTCACAATGCTGGCAGCACCGGTGGGAGCCGCTACCTCGCCCCGTCAGATAAAAACACGCTCCCAGACAATTTTTGCCGGTAGTCAATCTTTTTTCTCGTAAAGCCAAATGAGAAACAGTGATCCCATCAGATGCGAATGAGCGATAATGAGAACTAATGGCAGTGTGAGCAAGCCTGTGCCAGCACCGACTGGAAACACACAGGATATTAATTTTACTATAAACAACCTTATGAAACTGGGCCAAGAAAGAGCTCAGGCACAGTTTAACAGACAGGAAAAGTTGCGTAGAATAAAACTCAGTACATCAAACCTGAGCGAGGTGCTAAAAGACAACTGTCAACACATTGTGTTCAAGGCTGAGACAAGGCAAATAGCAGAAATGCTTGACATTCAACAATCAATATATTTAATTAATGTGACGCTTGTTTGATTTGTTAGATATGCATATCAAGACGCCACTCCTCGGCAGAGAATCAAGGTACACAATCAGCTCAGCAGCTGAAGCGTTACATAACTCAAACTGTGTCAGGGCGTTCATTCTCATTGAGCGCAGCCAAGCTCTCCTTGTCTAAACCCATTACAGTGCCGTGGAACAGCCCTCCATCCTCTCCCCTGCCGAGGTGTTGAGTCACTCCTCTAATGATAGCAACCAGACTACAGGTGTAATCCACTGACTTCAAATCTGCGGCGAGCACCCCAGGAGAGCGCAGCCTCAGGCAGACAGGTGATGAGAACAGACCCAGGGTCAGAGGAGCTGGCGGTGTACCTGGGGACATGGATGCTGCTGCTATTTCTGCCCCTGACCTGACAGCCCCAGGTAAGAACAAGCTGGGAGCTCAGTCACATGGGATACTATGAGATCAATGATGACCAGTGGGTGGATTGAAGAATCAACGAGAAGTCTTTGAAAACAATATGGACTTAAGATTAGTAATTAAAGAGAAAATGTGTAGTTTAGCCTTTAGAAATTGTTGTTTTTGCTGGCATATCTGGGCTTTTTATGGACGAGGTAAATTTTTTATTGCATATATTTTATGCTGAGAGGATGCAGGATTTATAAACAGGCTCATGGCCAAACTAAAACAGTCACAAGAAATATTGTGAAATATGTTTTCCCTCTATCTTATATTAAACGATGCCTTCCTGCATATGTCCACAATTAACAGGATTGTAAAATTATGACAAAGCTTCAAAGCTGCTGCAAAAGTACAAATACCTTGACTAGCTAATCCATAATCAAAGACATATTTTCTTTGGTGGATGCTACTATTTCTTATTTATCTAGGTTGCAATTATCAGATTGCAATGTTTCTGTGAAAATTGCATACAAAACTCAGCTCTGTCTAAAAGACTCAGTAGAATAAAATGAGCTTTAATTTTGCCATTTTAAAAATTCAGATTTTTTTCTGCTCGGGCAGTTGAAGACAACAGGAACATACACCAGCGTGTGTGCCATGTTCATAATCGTGTCCAACCAGCGATCCGGTGCCTGCAGCTCCCCATCACACACATTTATTGCCCTTCGTCTCTGTCGGGACCTTGACCAGGAGCATTAATCACAGCAACGATGCTGTCCAGTAGTATCGCAAACATGCTGTCACTCTGTGGAGAGAGAGGGAGAGGTCAGACTGCTACTGACAGTCTGAATGATCACTCAATCCTCCCAGAAACCAAGGTCATGTCGTCGGCAACCTTGAGGACCCAGTAGACGGGGTAGCTGAGACGAGGGCGCGGCTTTGATCCGTTATTTTTTTTAATTCAGTTCATTCAAATTTAAAAAAACGATCTGAGATCTTGCAGATCAAGAAGCAACTGAATGACAATTATATGCAGTCTGAATCTCGACGCTGTAACTGCACTGTAGCTGCAAATGAAGAACAACCAGTGCTTAATTTTACATTGTCCTGTCAATACATTGGATTTTAATCATGGCTGCGTACTGAATATTCAAATGCGTGTCGACACATCTGTGTTTGCATCTGTGCGCCTTCGGTTCCCACCTTTGTTCTCTGTGTTATTGAACTAAGGCGTCTGGCTGCACAAGTGATAAATGGTGTTTGGCTCCGGTTTAGACTGCTCACCAGATGAGGCAGAAGAGCAGGAATCATATATGATACAATACCCCCCCTTTCCTGCCCAACCTTGTTCTGACTCATTCCCCCCATAAAGCAGAGAGAGCAACACCAAAACACCTCTGAGAATATCCATCATTTCGCCTGGCATTGTCCCATGCATTACATTTACTTATTACTTATTATACGTTTCCCCTCCAGAAGCAGCTCCAGCCAGCTGATACATTCATCATACATTTTATCCAAGAAACCTAACTTGTAGTTATCAGAGGATCGGGGATCCCCAGTAATAACTGGTCACCATCTTTCACGATCACCGAGTGAATCATTTCCCCTGGACAACACTGTGATCCCTGACAGATTATGTCGAAAACCATGGACTCTTACTTCACAGTGTTCAACATCTCCAGTCAGCGTCTCCAGTCAGACACGGATGCCAAAAGTCACGCTGATGCAAGGTTAAAGCAAGTCAGGTTATTTCAAGACTCTTTGTACTGTACAGTGGTGGTTTGATTCTTGTGATTCTCGTGATTCTCATGTACTTTGAAATATAGACACGTAGAAAAAATTGTAAAAGCAATTGACATCTTATTCACTTCAACTTGGCCACAGAGCACATGCGTTTTTTTTTCTTTTTTTAACTCTTTTTACCCTATGTTGGTGTAGCAGTAGTTTTAGATGAAGAGTTAACTCAGCCAACTAATTAGCTAATTAGAGCTAAACACATGGTACTGGGGAGGCAGATGGGGAGGTCAGATATGTTCTAAATAATCACAGTTTATAATCATGGTGGCACTTGACTTTGGACGACCAAAGTCATTAGGATTTATCGAGTCACAAACCAGGAAATTTGTGGTAATCCATCTAGATGTAAGAAACAACAGCCAGTCATAAAGATAACAAATAACATAATATAAGGGCAAAAGGTTCCCACAATATTTGGGATAATTCAGCAGTTGGGATAAAGGAGTGGACTGAGCAACACCACAATCCTTTGCCGCCAGTGGGGCTATAAATGTGCAAGACGAAAATATCCAGAGGATGTAGCTGCTATACTAATATCCATACTTATCCTGCATTCAAACCGTATGCCTTAATCATTAAGCTGCGTACCATGCAGCATGCCTTTAAAGTTTAGCTACCCAAGTGGGAGTACCTTTCGGATGTATTTTGCCTGATGCCGAAGAACTCTGAAGAAAGGAGAGAGGGAAGAGGGGAGCGTCAGAGCTCCCTTTGATGTATGGCTCTGCAGAACTCTTCAACTCCCTCAGCTCAATGATCGGTGTATTGATCAACATGTGTTTTATGGCTCCCCTGAAATGTGTGACGCAAGCAGTGTGTACACTGTGTCTCAGAAACAGTCTGCTTCATCAGTCAGGCTGGGAAATTTTGCAAAGTGGCATCGTTGCTCTGACCGTGTTGCTGTTGCAATGGTGTTCCTCTCTCAGTATATGTTATACCCAGGTCCTTCCCTTCTAAAGCAGACCTGGTCACACACACAGTCCTTCATCTGCCAGCCAGGCAGAAAACAGGAGTCTGACCTAACGCACACACACACACAAACGCCAGTGACCATGAGAGAAAGAGAGAGAGGGATCGGCAGATGAAGACAGACAGTCAGAGCAGTGTGTAATTACTCTGTGTGTGTGTGTGTGTGTGTGTGTGTGTGTGTGTGTGTGTGTGTGTGTGTGTGTGTGTGTGTGTGTGTGTGTTTGTGTGTGTGTGTGTGTCATTGGCCTCTGGGCTATCACACCCAATGCAGCGGAAAACGCTGCGCAGACCGGCCCAACAGGCCCATTCATGTCCCAAAACCTTGAGAGTGTTGCGAGCAGAGGGGAACATATGTCAGACTGGATGGAGGGATGGGAAACAGGCGAGAAGAGGAGAAGAGAAGAGAAGAGGGGACCTGGGGGGGAGATGTTCTTTCCTCTGCTCTGATGCCCACTGTGTTTTTTTTTTTTGCCTAAAGCCAGAACACAGACACATGTCACACCACCATCTGCCTGCCCACACGTGTACAAGAAACAGACGGGAACACAGTTAAATGCGCACAGGTTCGAGCACAGTTGCACACAGGTTGTCTGTGTGTGTGCGTGTGTGTGTGTGTGTGTGTGTATGTGTGTGTGTGTGTGTGTGTGTGTGTGTGTGTGTGTGTGTGTGTGTGTGTGTGTGTGTGTGTGTGTGTGTTTGTATGCATTTCTGCCCAGGCACATGCTTCTAAATCACAAAAGCTTGTGACAGCTCTCCACATGCTGGCTGCATGCGCTCCTCCCCCTCTTCCTCCTCCCATTCTCAGCTGAGCGAGGAGCGTTTCTGAAGCTCAACAAAAGAATTTCTACACATTATCCCGGCGAGCGTGAAGCTGCGGCAGCACCATGGCATGGCACGCACTGCTCGGGGAGGCTGCCAGCCAGGCGGCCAGGCTCGGTACCAGAGGGTTAAGAGCACTGGATGAATAATGTAGTGCCACACAATGACAGGCTAGATTATGAATGATGCAGTTATACCCGGCCCCATCCTGTAGACACAGAGGACAGGGAAGGGAGGACAGGAAGCACATGACAGAGCACCTGGCGCACATCGACCTCGACTGGCCTCCGAGAGCTGAGGGGAGGGGGGTCCTTACAAAGTCTTCCTCTGCAGACCCAAGATTTACAACTTGACCAGAGGATGTGCAAATCTGAACAAAGACCGAATGTGACGTACACCATTCCTGTCCACCACCTCTAAAATGATTGGCCTGTTCCCGCTACTCTCTAGCTAAGCAAGTAAATGATGGCAGAAGACTGTGAGGCAGCAGTTTGGTGAAGTTTCTGGTGTATCTGATTCTGGTTCAAACATATAAGGTGGGATGTGTACGCACGGCATAGCTGTACTGCTATAAAAGTTTTGATGTTAGCAAGGAACACCATCACACGCACCCCAGATAAAACTTTCAAGGGCTTGTAAAGCAGCATACAGCAGGGGGCATTTCCTAAATGTGCCACAAAATACAAATTCTAATAATACTGCTAATTATAATAATACATCAGCTACTTAAATCTGAATGTTTTCTGGTTTCTTAAGTCTTCAGGACAGTCAATATTTGAGTACAAAAAAGAAAATCTTGGCGTTTATCAAACATGGATCAACATGTTTGACAACTTTCCTGAGTCATCAATGAATCAGTTTATCAAAAAAATAACTGACAGGTGATTTAGGTACAAAAGTTTTGTTGCCAGCCCATTAGAGAGGCAGGGCGGAGGCGTGTACACACACAGACACACACACACAGACACTCAGCTGACATGCAGCCTGCCCTACAGGGAAAGCCCTGATTCAGCTGCCAGGGGATCAGGGTCACAGTCAGCTGACACAAGGTCAGCTTAGCATCATGGCCGCCCCGGGGGCTTGACCACACTAAGCATGACAGAGGAGCCCCCAGGCTGCTAGACTTATTCATCATGTGCTGCATCACATCTCTGCTGAAACCGGCCCGGTGGTCAGGTCAGGAGCCTCCAGCTCCAGAACTTGCTGTCCGTGCAGACAGGTGGACTTTTATGAAGAGGCAACAGCTGAGAGCATGGGTGGTCTCCCAGTAGAGGTCGCTTACTAAAAGATGGTGGTGGTGGTGGCAAGGAGGATGAGACCCTCACTCTGTGTTTTCCCTTAACTTTCTCAGCGGGGTTTAAACTCTGCACTCGTGCTAGTACTTACACCTTAACACTCTCATCCCTTAATAGCATGAAGGGTGTCTTGTTATTGCTACACTATGGTCTCTTGTGATTACGCTTGAATCTCCTGTATAAGTCACTTTGGATAAAAGCTCGTGCTAAATGACTGAATGTGAGAGGATGAGGTGGAAGAGGGGAAGGAGAAGTGACAGATGAATGAAAGAGACCACGCAACAGCTGTTTTGTGGGTGAAGAATCTCAAAAATGCTCTGAATGGCTGAACTCTGGTCAAGCGCTGCTCTGACCTCCAGATATATTTAGCTCATCTCTTCACCTGCTCCAGGTCCTGGTTTTCCCTACCATTTCCCTTTCCCATAGACGTGGGTGAAAGTCACACTGCAACACAGCCACTGAAGACATAGAATATGGTGTCGTTTCAGTGGGTTGAAGCTCTCTCATTGAAGTTTGTGCAGGCTCTTGCGTGTGCGGGTTTTGTCCTTGCGCTTCAAGTGTTGAGAGGAGACGCGCAGGATCGGACTTACCGCTGGAACTCATGATGCCCTGCGAGCTGCTATCCAAAACAAAGCGTCCTCGACCAGAATAATCCCATAAAGCGAGAGGAGACCTTCACCCGGCACTTTACTCCTTCCAAACAGTGTCATCAAAGCAGGAAAAAATCCGGTGCTCGCAGATGATGCCCCTCACTCACTGTCCGCCAGACAATTTCTGACACAGCCACACAGACGCAAAATAACGCGAGGATATTTCCAGCGACTATACTGACAACAACATACAATAATAATAATGGTAATAATAAAAAAATCCAAGAGAAAGCTCCTCTTCGTGCAGCGTGGAAACTGTGTGTGTGGGTGTGGATGTGTGTGACTGTGTTTTCCAGAGAAGCGGGCAGGTACAACACAATGCTGCTCAGACGGGTTCCACCTTCACATTATCGCTCCTGGCTGATCCTCTCCCAGGCGCTGAGAGCGCTGCTGCTGCTGCTGCTGTCACTGTGGGCTCCCCGCGCGCGCACAAACACGCATGCACACACACGCGCACGCACACACACACACACACACACACACACACACACACTCACACACATACACGGATACACACACACATACACGCGGATACACACGCGCGCACGCATAGACTCACACATACAGCACAGCTGTTCCGGCTCGCGCTTTCAAAATATAAGGAGCGCGCCTTTGAACGACAGTAAGACAAAATTCCGATTTGACATAACTGTATAAAATGAGTCAAACACAAGTGTTTTTAATCAATTTCAAGACGCTCGGGTTTGTTACACTTTAAATGTGTTCAATAGCACTTTAAATGTGTTCAATGTGATTCAAAATGGAACCAAACTACATAACAATGCCAATGGCCTTAATTTGTTATTTGTGATGTTATGAGATATGTGTTTACATGTTGTCTTTGGAGTTTTCTCTAGTTCTTTGCTTTGTTTCTGACACGGGCTCCATTGAATTAACGTAAATTTAAGTTTGACAGTGTGGCTCTGTGTGTGTGTGTGTGTGTGTGTGTGTGTGTGTGTGTGTGTGTGTGTGTGTGTGTGTGTGTGTGTGTGTGTGCGACTGGAGACAAGTCCAGGGAGGGGAGTATTCTCTGTCCAGGGAGGGGAGTATTCTCTGCCCTCACTCAAGCAGAGCCCCACAACACCATTAGACGCAAAACAGGTAAAATGACAGATGGATGGATGGATGATTACAATCTATGTATTAGGAGTGGTGGCCTTCAAAATATCCCTCTGGTTGGTTTAAATATCACACCACTGAAAGTTGTTGCTATTGCTTTCTCGTACATGCTCGATCCACTGAGTGGATAGTGAGAGTGAAAATCATCATTCAGCCAGTGGAATTTCAACTTGAACCACCAGACATCTTTATGTTGTGCATGGTTCTGTGTGATCTTATTGTGAAGGTGACGCTGCTCTATATCCGGCCCAGCTCGGCCTGTCTATGGCTGACTTGACTTCTCCTCAGTGTTTTGTCCTGGCTGGAGCTACGTCACCGCGCGCTGCTGTGGGCGCACCGACACACGCGCACTGCGAGGAGCGCCAAGTGTTCAAATATCATCGGTCTCGCTCTAAATTCATCCTTCACACGAGGTGAGGCCCGAGATAAGAGGGTCCCAGCGTCTGAAGCATTTCACATTAATCTGGGAATTTGTCAAGACGTTTCAAATAGCAATGGGGAAGTGAGCGTCCAAGAGAAGTATGAAGAAATCTTATAACAAATCGATTGAAAGGCCGGGGAAAAGCTGGCTGGGACGATCTGTTGTTGGTGTGTGTGAGCGTGTTTTATTTTCTGCAGCTCGAGGCTGGGCTTGTTGCTAAAACTGTAATGACACCGCCCCCTTCTGGAAAGTCGACGTAAGCAAATTAGTTAATAGGATTATTCACGTTTGAGCCGGTGCAGGGGAGGAGGTAAACTGTGTGCAACTGTTGACGCAGGTACTGCACCGTGCTGTGGTTGTAGAGTCACTGTATTAACCTGAACCGAGCTTTGAGGACAACTCACACTCAAGAGCTTTTTTTTTTCCCCAAACCTTCAATTCTGTGATTCATGGCCGATTTACTTTCAACAAACTCAGTGGAAAGATCTTAGTCATGAGAACGGGCCATCCGTCTAATCGCTTTTTAAGCAAACAAAGTTGGACAAATATGGGGAGGGGGGGTCAGTCGCAGACCATTCAAAGAACAAGACGCCAGTATATGTTAAAACTTTTTGTTCCTGAAATGAGGAGGAAAGATATGGAAAATGTTTGCAGTAACTGTGCTAGTGTTTTTATTAAGGTAACACGCTGCGATGCCCCATGTCCTGAGGAAGCCCTGGTTCTGAAACCCGGATGAAGCTGGACAATGGCGGGATGTGAGAGGCGCCTCTCTCTCTCTCTCTTTCTCTTTCTCTTTCTCTCTTTTCTTACCTCTCTGGTTCCAGAGCACAGAGGTTGAACAAGATGTTCTGTTTTTGCCCTCAAATTCCCTCAAGTTAAACTCACAGGGCGAAGATAGGAAACACACTCTCACACACACACGCACACACACACACACATTAACTTTCACACTCACACATAGGGGTCATTTAGAGACCCCAGTTGACCCAAGCATGCATGTTTTGGAGTTTGGGAGGAAAACACAAAAGAAGAAACAACATGCAAATTCCACATTACTTTATTGATCCTTGGAGGGAAATAAGGTTTATAGCATTTCCATAATACATTGATTAAATACACAGGTCAAGAAGTCTATATTACTTAGTTAAGGTATAAAGGCTGTTGCTCTATCCACAATTCAAATCCAGGACCTCTCATTGTGGGGCAACAGTGCTAACCACTCATTCAACATGTGATTTATATTGAGATTTTTTTTTTCCCAAATCATCCTTCATGGGCTGGCCTAGAAGCAATGAGCACAGAGTTTGAGTAAACAACTCTGCTTCCATCATGGTCCATCAGGCTTCAAACCTAATCTGGTGTAGTAAAAGATAATGATTTACCGAAATGAACCACTTTAATCAGGGTGTGTGTGTGGGCACAACCCTATGTGGGTGGCTGCCCTGCGGGCCTGACGTTTGCCGCACGCCGAGCGTGCTCCTGTGTCGGCCCCTGCATTTTGTTTTTTTGTCTTCCAAAGTGACGGGGACCGAAAAACAGGAAGCTGGCCTTCCTGTGCACTGAAGGCAGCGGGGCAGGAGGCCGGCAGGTCAACGCACTGTTGTCGCAGCGCGCAAAGGCGCCAGTGCCCTCGAATCGACAAAAAGAGGCAAACATCCCCCCGAATGTGTTATTGCTGGATCGGTGCGGCTCTGGCTCAGATGGAAACTGTTCCCCTTAAGCACAGCAAACTGCGCTTTCTGTAAACGGTTAACCACAAGACAGAGAAGCTGTCATGTTTCTGCAGCGGCACCCGCTTAGTGTTTTTCTCTTGGATGTGATACGTCTTTTGTTTGTCAGTCACACTCACACCATGTGCTCTCTATCAGTAGCACTGATCAGCAATAAGCTGCATTCTTCCCCAACTCTCACAATCCTCGCCCTTTGTCCGTCCACATGTCCACGGGAAACTACGCACACTCGAACTCGATCTGCCACCCGGGCCTGTAATGCTATGCTGCCATTTTCACTCCCCTCATTCCTGCTCGTTTCTAATTTACTGCTATTCAATACACCCGTATTTCCTCTTTGCTGTGAACACACACACACACACTTTTGCAAACAGAGCAGAATAAATGGCCTGTGTCCTGGAGCCTCGCATAGCAAATTGCCTGATCACATGTGCGGCGCAGGGCTGATACTCTGCATTCAGGGTGACTTTGTCACGGTGCACTGGGGGCTGGGGAGACACGGTCAACTCCAGAGTTTATATTTAACTAAGTGAGCCGAAAAACCTCAGAGAAACCAAAGCAACGTTGGCCAGAGGGTTGTTATCTTCCCCACACACAGATAGGAATGGTCATGACCTAGAAAGTGAAAAAAAAAAAAAGAGAGGGAGAGGTCATTTCGCATCATCATACAAAGCACATGATACATACCAGGTAAATACCAAGGCTGTGCTTGAGTTTTGGGCAGCGTGTGACGGGATGGGTAGGATTGTGATGGCACTGTACCTTTGGAATGAAGTCAAGCAATTTGTCAGACATGGACCCAGCACATACCAGCTGTTTGTTTCTGCTTTCAGTCCTCTGGCAGCGGGCGGGCCAAACCAAACTGGTGTGACTGGTGCTGCAGAATGAGGAAACGGGCTGGGCGTTATTGTGCTCAGGCTATGTTAAAGGTGTCACCCAATTACCCCGGTTTAGTAGCTGTGAAGACAGACTCGAGCGACACTGCAGCCTGACCTCATGTCACTTTCAGGCTCACACAAGTTTGTTCTGTTTTGCCTGTGTGTGTTTGTGTGTGTGTGGTTGCAGGGTTGAGTGAGAAAGAGCGAGAAAAGGGGAGGTATTGCCCTCGTCCTGAAGAGATGATAGGAGGAGTTAACAGCTTAAAAAAAAGAAAAACTTCCTTGGTCAGTGACATGCCGTCTAGGATAGCCTCTCAGCGCGCGCACACACACACACTCTCAATGACTTGCACACTTGCGCATTCTCGTACTGTTCCTCCTCTCCTGTTGCTTTTGGGCTGACAGCGGAGAATGGCGGCAGTTTGGGCAGCTGTCATGAGATGCAGCTCACCAGTTTAATGGTGAAACCACACACTCCTTGGCAGAGAGATACAGCACATAGAGACGCACACACTCTGCCACGCACATGAGGAGTGAACCGAGAGAGGAGAGCTGGCAGCAACAGAGAGGTAAGAACTTTTTTTTTCCTGCTTTGAATGCAACTGCTGTAACTGCTACTTTCTGTAACTTTTATCTGTTTTCAAGATTTCACACTGCTGTACTTTGTACTTAGTCACATAACCATAAAGTTGCTGCACATCCACAGGGTGTAGGATGGAGGGCAGTGTTTTCAATGGGCAGAAACTGTCATGTAGTGATTGCAGTTCCTCATTCTGCTTGTAACATACATTGTAATAATGCAAATGCAAACTCTCTTGAACGACAGGAGAAACAACGTCCACTCAAAGACCTATTATTTTCTCACGTCTCTTCTTTCCTGTGTAATAAAAACCAGAATGTCAGATTGGAGCAGTAAAACTAATCTTTCTACAGAGAGCGGTAAAATGTATTTACACTCCAACAATGTTTGTTTCAGAGTGGTACAAATGCCGCTACGCAGCATTGTGGGAATCTCCCTGCAGGGAACACTGTCCTAGACGCACAGGCATGTGAGTGAGCTAACGGGGGGTTAGTCTAAACTTAGAGACCAAAGCCCCTGTCTCATATTTCTGTCCACCAACCCTCGTACCGCATTTTCCAAAATCTAAAAGCCTCGATAGTAGACACACATGCTCACACCCGTATACAGACAGTCACAAACATCCGAAACAAACCCGGATTGTCGCGCTTTTGAGCACAGTCAGACACCGCTGACACCATATGTTTCTTATTAGGTCGAATGCTATTGTCACGGACTGCCGAGTGTCACAGTCGCAGCCCTGGCTTTTGCTGTGGTTTCAGACTGTGCGGAGACCTTAGGGTCATTTATGGTATGTGGTCGCTGGACTCTTGAAGCCCCTGTCATCATAACGCAATGAGCACAGTGTTTGTGGCTTAACATGTTAACAATCGTATGCAGAGTTTGTAGAGACTCTCCGAGTGCAGCCACTCAGAGTTGAACAGCGCAGCAGTCAGGAGACGCCGGCAAAGATCAGCAGGTGTTACGACAGCGCGCAGCATCACCGGACGTCACGTATCATTGCTTTTATGGACAATCTGTACGTATTTTTGAGAGGATGTGCCTGCGAACAACACAGTGCCACAGGATTAGCTAACAAAGGTCCAGCATGTGACCGCACATATCAGCCTCGAGCAGCCAGCGTTTATTAGATTAGACAGAATCTGTTGCACTTTGGGAAACAAGCAGAGGGGAGTCTAAAGAGTGTCAGGATATGCCCCGACACGCCTTCAGCCTGTTTACAGATTTCTGCTTCACAAGATACACATGCACAGATTCAATCACGGCCGTTAAGCCGTCATATAAACAAGATGAGCAGACAGTTCTCACACGAGGATAGCAGCCTCTTTGTCTGGTGGCGTGGACAAGCAGCGGAACGGCCGGGCCCCAAAGACGCCGGAAAATGTATCATTTGTTGTACGTAATCAGTGATTACATGCAATGTGGGAGCAAACAAAAGTCACCTCGAGCACCAGTGGCATCTCTGCTGATGGTCCATGAGTTTTTTTTTTTCTCACAATATGAAGTCAAGAAGCCCTAAAGTGTTTTTTTATGGCTTCAAACTTCAGGAGGGGGGAAAATACATAACAGACCTTAGTTGTGGCCTTTGGCTAAATGATATTCAATATGTAAATGTAGG
Organism: Karalla daura; assembly: GCA_029224185.1. Taxonomy (NCBI): domain Eukaryota; kingdom Metazoa; phylum Chordata; class Actinopteri; order Chaetodontiformes; family Leiognathidae; genus Karalla; species Karalla daura. The sequence goes on from CM055195.1 coordinate 14,562,641, forward strand.
TGCAGTGTCTAAGCTTTAGGGAGGTGTAACACATACCCGCGGCTGATAGGGAGGGCATCACAGCCTCATTTTCTTTCACAAGTTATTTTGTAAAATGCTTGAAAGGAAGTGAACCCTTTTCCTCCTGGGCATGCAGTTCCAATCAGAAATAAAAGAGAGAGCAATGACTTAATTTGATGTAATTGTAAAAAGATAAAAACAAGGTACTTTCTACTTGTGTTAGACTTATCTTCTTTTTTTCCCATTACGGCCTCAGCTTGCAAATTGCATTTTCCTGCAAGACATGCTCTATAATATGGATTGAAAATTGTGGCTAAAGTTAAATAATTCATCATTTCAGTTTCATGAATAAATTACATTAAATGCTAACTCATGGTCTGAGACAAGAACACACACATTTACACTCAGTTTATCAGTTACTACCAAAGTACTGTTCCTGCATGAACTCAGCACTTTACAAGTTTATGCTGTGTCAGCAAATTATGATTCACAGAATTCATTCATCCATTATCTCACCTGCTCTGTACCATAACAGTGTCGCATAGTCATGCTAGACCCTGGACATTCACTCTCGCACTCACATCTTGGGGCTCCAGTAAACCTAAACATGCATGTTTCTGGACTGGGGGAGAAAACCCACACAGATTAGGGCTTGCACCTTCTACACAGAAAGCCCCTGGAGTGGAAACAGAGAAAGAGCTATTCACCCATACACCACGTTAGTATTAACAAGTTGTGAAATTATCCCCCATTAAAAACATGTTGAAGTAGACTGTGTATTGAAGTTAGTGGAGCTATTATGCCATGTGATTTTGTAGATCTTAATGTTTGTCTTTATCCTATCAATTTGGAAAACATGCGGCTACTCCTCAGTGACTTCATGATATTTCCATGACAAAATTGTAATCACGCTTGTTCACAGCTTGTCAAAATAAGGATATATGATTACTCATCGGCTCCTACATTATGTGCTTACTGTCAGAGGTGTGACATTATGGCACAGCCTCATCACTAGCACCACTCCCAAAACTGGCTTCAAAATCTGGCACCATCGGGGCCTTTCATCACTGCCTGAGCGAACGCATTGTGCCAGATTATTACGGCCAATTATTCCAGTTTACCTCTGTCAAACTCAGGGCCCCTGGCTACATGCTCTGTATGTGTGTGGGTGATGAACACAGAAGTCACGCTCTGAGGGTAGCCTCAGCATTGCAATCTCACTGGAGGTCAGCTATTCCGCCTTCCCCACTTCTTTGCAGTCAAATCGGCCTGTGTCTCGACCTCATAGTGACCCTGCAGCGCCGGGTGATGCTGCGCCCGCTGTGCCCGTGTCACTTACCGTCAGATGGCAGAGAGCAGAGTTGTGTTAAACCGTGTCATGCAGATAAAGCGATCCTCGATCTCTGCCACCACCACCCCCCTCTCCCTGGCTGTGACCTTGTGGCCTGTCCCTGTGTGGCGTTGCCTTACAGCAGCTCAGCAAAACATTCCCAGCAGCACACACAAAAGACACACACTCATTGTCTTTGTGACACACATAGTGTGCATGCTTTCACTGCACATGCATACTGTAGTGTAGGGAATGCACAGGGAAGCTCTCAGCGAGGGCTACCCCCCACACACTCATACCAGTCGCAGAGAGTGCTTTGTGTGTTCACTGACTGACTGGGCAGCTACTGGGGAGAGAGAGAGGGAGAGAGAGAGAGAGGCTGGTGGGAGGAGGGCGATGGAGACGACTAGAGACAGAGAGATTACAAAGAGGAGCAGACCCAGACAGATAGAGAAAAAGAAGAGATAAGGCTTACACTGGGACAGAGGGGAGACATCCAGTGAACAGAAAACTGCTGGGGAGACAGAGTGAGCCGGACAGGAAAGGGAATACAAAAATAGGAAGGGAAGCGGGGGCTTGTCCTAAGGAGAGGAAGAGAGTGAGTTGTTTGTAAAGAGAGGCCGGGGGAGAAACTGATGGGATGGCATTGATCTCTGGGAGCTGCCAGCTTTTAGGCCAGATGGCGTCTTGCTGCTGCAGACCGCTGCTCGACTCGTCCTGCTGTGGACCGCTCATCAAAGTCTGCCTCTCCTCCTTCACAGGTCTGTCCCAGCCCGCTCTCTGCGCTATCTCTGTGCCGTCATGAGAGACGCTGCCGCACTCACATAGACAGGGCCAATAGGTGCACACACAACATGGGTAACACACTTAGCCAAGAAGGTAAAGAGGGCATGGCGTGTTACCGTGTATATACTGCAGCAGCATGACTGTGCTCGCGTTGGCTCACGCAGCCCTGTTGGTGCCAACTCTGCTCTGTGTTGTAGGATGCAAGAGAATGGGCTTTTGTCTCCTTTGGCCTAATGTCATGTTTTATTGTGTCGCTTCGTTGTGCGCCTCATTGTGTTGTTTGTGAATGCTCTGCATCCAGATAATAATGTTTTCTGTTGCGTTTCTGCACTGACAAAGCATGGGAGAGAAGTGTCATTCTGATGTAAACTGTTACTTTATCGTAAGCCGTGTCTGACTGTCCGTCTGCAAACTTGACATAAAAGTGAGGGAGTCATGGGCAGGGTGGCTGCGGGAGCTGTGGGACGTTCCTGTGATGTCAGGGCGGCTGAGTATCAATGTGTTCAATGTTGCTGTGGCCCCCAAACCCCCTCCCCCCACCCTCCCAATCCCAGATAACTCCTCACACTAACCGATGGATGGCTGGAAGTTAGCATTTCCAATATTCTGCACCCAACTCCCAAGTGACATTACCCCTCACCCTATCCACCCCTGTTGTCAACATTTTAGCGGAAAAAAGTCTGAATTTGCTTCCTTGCTGAGATGTGGAGATTGATACGACGAGACAGCCCCAGAGATTATATATTACCACTTAAAGATATATGTATAAATGTACCAGTTCAGTCACACCTTCATGCAGTGCCCTCTGGGCACCTGCCGGCTGCTGCCACATGAGAAATAGTCTGTTATATGACGAAATATGGGAAATATCGTTTTCAGATATCCGTGCTCTGAAAATAACATGAAAAGGTTTACACTTCACTTTTGGACAGAGACAAACTGATTGGCTGCCTACGTTGCAAGTCTGTACTAAGCTTAGCTTGCTGCACAGAAGTGAAAACTGTATCAGTCTTCTCATCTAAGGAAGCAAATGCATTTCTTGCTCAAAATGATGAATTAAATGCATTGATATGCAGTTTACGAATATGTGAAGAGTTTGATTTGATACCTCTGTATTTACAGACATCTCTCCTGCTGAGCTGGACGCTCTTTGGAGGGAACCACCGTACACTCTCGGAGGAGCACATGAGCACTTTTCAGGAAATGACGTCATGACTCAAGGTAGACTATTGTGCTGTAAAAACCTTTCTTGACCCATATTATTATCAAGTCCTCTATCAGTTTGGAGTACAAACAACACCGTGCAGTCACAAACTGAGGAAGTGTTTGGGACATCCTCTCACAGTGGAACAAACCAGGGGGAAGCCCGTCACTGCTTTTTGTACTGATATTTATAGGTTTAGAAACGATTAAGATCCTGTTTCTGCTGAAATAAGGCTTACCCACTATGTAGCATCTGATGTCATTTATTCACAGCCGTGGGGAATCCCACATTGACCCCAGGGAGGAGACTGCAGGTGTCTGTGTGTGGGCAGACTGCACTTCTGCATTAACATATAGAGTTAACTACAACCCCTAATGATCATGTTGACTGTGGAAACTAGGCACTTAGATGGGAAGGGCACTAAAGTTGGTCAAATATTAAAATAAATTGGTTAAAGTATCAATGAGTTGTAATGTTGTCGCCATAAAATGGCCTATGGCCTACGCAATGGGCTACGGTATAGTACCACAATACTATATAATTCTATTTCATACTATACTATTGTATATTATGCTTTTTATACTATCCACACCATTACTACACTACACATACTGCACTATAATGTACTGCACTGTACCTTAATGTACTGTGTTGTACTATACTGTATACTATAGTACTATAGTATTGTACTATATTGTAAGAGCACTATACTATACAATACTGTTGCATAGCCCTGTATTTGAATGAAAACAGACCTCATCAGCCTCAATGGACGGTTTAGTTGTTCGGCCCGGGACTGAGAGGTGTCTGTGCCAGTGTTTTATGAAAGCTCTCAGTCTGTCAGGTCAGCAGGTAGTGGGGCTGAGAGGAAAGTAAACAACAGTGACTGTGCAGCCCTGAGCTGGAACAAACTCCCAGAGGATATTAGACCAGGACCAGCTTCAGCCACCGTTAAATCAGTGTTATAAACTTTTTTGTTTTTTTGCTTTGTGCTTTGCCGCTCTATCCAGTCTTCAATCCATAAGTTAAACTGGCAGCACGACTTCATAGGTGAAAACAGATGTGTTCTGCTGAATGGCAGGGCGATGATTCCCATCTTGTGTCAGCCGGTAGCATTTCCAGTACAATCTCCAGCACAGTCTGAGACCTGCATTGTAATTGCAGCTTAGTCTGAACAGTCCCCCTGATGACCGCTGTGATAAAGATTGTTTCCACACACAGCGACTGCGCACCTGTGTCCACAATACTAAAATCTTAAATGCAATAACACTCTGTTTAGGAAACATGAGCTTAAGCAACAGCAGATTAAGTTTTCCGCCTTAAAAAGTCACGTATGTTCTTTTGATCAGTATGGATAACGATGTGAAGTTGAACCAGATGCTTTTTCACTGATGCGTCCTGTGTCACATGCAGGTGAGGAGGAGGAGGGAGCAGTGGTGGAGTCAGGTGAAGGAGGGGCGGAGCCTGACAGTTACTGGAAGAAGAAAGATGCCTTTCTCAGAGGAAGCACTGTGTCGGTTGGGGACAAATTCTCCTCAGGTATATTAAATGATACTTTCACTTAAGTTCACAAAGTGCCTTGTGTATCCATACTGGAAAAAAAAAACAAAAATGCCCTTACATTAGCTGGCTTAAACTTGTTATCTTTCGTATGCAGAAACATTTCCCATGCGTTGCATTCATACATACTGATGATGCACATTTTCCTGTCTACTAATGTTTTACGCAGTCAGCAGTTTAGCCCCATCCATCAAATTCCCTCAGGTTCTTCCTCTCAAATGGATTTAAATGGCCACACTGAGGGTCCAATGAGAGGCCCTAATAGCTGAGTTATTTCTCCAGGGACAAACAGTGTGCTCAAGGAGTAGCTCGCTGAAATATGAGCTCCCGTAGAAAATCTTTAATGAACTCTTGAAGTTTGCTCGTAGAGACAGCAGGAATTTGGCCTCTATCTCATTTTTAGTGTGTTTTCCCTCTTGGCTTAATGAGTGTGATGAATTAGCAAATGGATTATAAATGCATTATCTGCGTGGTCCTTTGCTGATTAATTCTGGCAGGCTGCGAGTGATGGATCCTCTCACGGTCTGGATTTGAATAATTCCCATATCATTCCACTAGAAGAAACAATTGAATCTAAGAGTGATTCATTGCCGTGTTTTGCTTGTATCTTCCTCAGAGATTGTGTTGCTGTTCACGGGCCGGAGGCGCTCCAGCGTGGAGCCCGACCGGGCCCTGCAGGAGGCGCTACGCACCCGGCTCCGAGTGGTGGAGAGCAACAGTCAGGATGTCATCCAGCTCTTTAAGGTGGGTCAGAGCGGACGCTACACAGACGTGGCTGTGCTACCCAAACACTCTGGGGTCTTCACAGAGAGCAAGGTGCTTTATATAATATGTGATATGATACAGTGAACAGTATATGGGTGCTGCTCTGTTCGTGAAACACCAGACTTTGTGTCTGCAGGACTTGTCTGCGCGTCTGGTGTCTGTCCACGCTGAGAAGGACAGCTTTGTACTCACGTTCAAGACTGTGGAGGAAATCTGGAAGTTTTCAACTTACCTAGCATTAGGTAAGACACTGACTGATGTCTAACAGGTCTTGAAATCATATTTTGACCCCAAGATTATATTCTCTTCTTAGGTTAGCTTCAGGTGATGAGGTGATTTCAGTTAAAATTTGATGACACTTGAGAGTGCTTAGACTAGAGAAATGTGAATGGCCCTCACCTTTTTCAAGTACTTTCATATTATTTTGTCTTTATCGTAACAGATCTAGATTTGTTTTTGCAGATGCACTGATTTGGTGGAGAGAGTATAAATATGAACTGCAGGGTCTCTGTCTCAGGTTATGTGGCCCGCTGCTTGGAGAACTTCCTGTGTGATCAGTCCTTCTGGCTGGACCCAGAGCTGCTCAGCGACCTGCAGATCAATGTGACTGTGGACGAGGAGCATCTGGCCACCCTCTACCTGGGACTTGTACTCCAAGAGGGTCAGTAACCCTGTTTCATCATTTCAGGGAACCTTGGAATTGAAGGCTTTTATGCTTTTTATGGACAGTTTGATTATTAACTCAGGGACTGAGAAAGCAGAAAAGGTCAGCTGTCAAATTGCTTCATACTGCATGACTTTAGTTATTGATTACCATGAATACATTCTCTTAATTAAAGGATGAGATTTACTTCCCTGTGAACACTCACATATTTGAAGTGCTTATTGTCTGAAGTGTCTTTAATCTTGTCAAAGCAATTAGAAAGTAACATACTGCAGCTGCCATTTGATCTCATTACTTTTAATCCATATTCACTGACCCCAATTAACACTACGAAACCCTCAGGAATATGGAGCTATACATGACTTTGACTAAATTGAAGCAACGGGCGCTTTATTGTCGTTGGAGGAGCTTACAGTATGTGCTTTGCGGTGCACGCCAATTTTCTAAAGTATAATGGAGTTTAATTAAAAGTCAGAATAATTATCTAATTTCTATTCATGGCCACAGCCACCCTGTTTTGCACTTTTTACGTGCAATATTGCAAAACAGAAATTATACAGCTTTCCTATATTTTTCATGCATTAAAGCACTCGTGTTCTGCCAAAGGGAAACAATCTTTTTTTCTGCTCCCCCCCAGGAATGTTTATTGATTTCCTCTGGTCTGGCCTACTCAGACTTTCTCCTAAGGCAAAACGCTTCATGGAAACATGTAATAGGACTGCCGCGCAGGCAAATTGTGATGAGAATTACATTAACTTAACAGGCGGAAATATAAATCTGCCAGTGACTGAATGAGGACACACAGGCTGACGCACTTTTTTCAACTTTTATCAATATGAAAACGCTGACTGAAAACGTCGCCTGTCTGCTGTCTTGCGTGCTCATATGTGCTGCCTGTGGTTTTCGAGGCGCTTGAGTCCGTCTGCTCTCTAATTGCAGGGTCCTTCTTTGCTAAGGCGCTGTTCACAAGAGAGCAGGATGAGGAGGACGAAGAGCAGCTGTCGTTCAGGAAGAATGACTTGGTGATGGTGAGGGACACCGGGCAGGACGACGTGTGGGAGGGCACCCTGCTCTCCACAGGGAAGCATGGCCTGGTGCCGGTCAACGCCATGCAGCCCATGCCTTACCCCTTCTATCAGTGAGTCGCCCCATCTTCCTCAAAGGACACTGCTGTGGCAAATTCCTGGAGTTACAATGTTGTGTAACAGTTTGACACATTCTCTTGTCAAAACATTGGGCTGAATGAACAGAATTTTGTGGGCACATTAGTTGGCATGGTTGTGTTAAACTGAACTTCCTGTTTGGTCAGGTGGTTCCTGAGGAAGTACCCGGGAAATAGCGGATGTTCGCCCTCAGAAAAGGAAGCATTTGAACATTCAATCGGTAAAGCCATGATGCATGTAACACATGTTGATACACGCAAACGAAAAGCAACCGGAACTGATAAGCACATTCATATCATAAAACACCTTGAACTGATAAACACACTCAGATAATACAACACCATGACTCTCAATAGAACTTGAAACCAGTTCTTGCACAATCAGACCATGACCAAGTGCAGTAGTTGAGAGATCTCCATCAAAACAAGTCTCTTCAATCATATCACATCGTGCTCATGTGGTATTGATGATATCTTCTTTTTCTATTGTGTCACTATTACACATACTGTATTTTATTCTAGTGAAAGTGTGACAAAGGTGACCACGAAGACAATAATCCTGGTCATTTTCAACTCACTGTGCAGTACACAACTTTACTGTTTTGATTTATGTTCATCAGTCTCATAGGACACAAGTAGCAACTTCACAGATATTACTTAATCACTGTCGTCATATCAATATGATAGAACCTTTATAAAAAAAAAATTCAAGCTTATTTTTCTTGCAGAATATAAAAACACGCTCATGTCTTTCACTTGTTCCCCTTGTCAAACCCCTCAGTGACCGGTACATGTGTGGCTGTGGTCGACTACAGCCCAGTGACCCCAGAGGAGCTCCAGCTGAGTGAAGGTGACGTGGTGGAGATCCAGGGTCTGCTGCTGCGCAGCCTCGGCATGTTCATAGGAACACACGCGTCCACAGGTCACACTGGTTTCGTACACAAGGCCCATGTCAAGCCTCTGGACACCACACCCCTGTAAGAGAAATCCAATCATTTTGTTTGTTAAATTAACAACATGACTTGAACTGCAAGGTCTGATGATGTTGTGCGTCATTTCAACTTTCAGGCAGTTTATCTTGATCAAACCCACATTAGCTATCTCATGTTGATGATGTTTCTTTTTTTTATAAGACCCTATTTATTACATCTGCGGTCTGGGCATGGTGGATGGGGTGATGTCAGTACAGGGGGATAATGCAGCCTTTGTTTCCCATGCACAGAAACACACAATTGGTCTTTCTGACTGCGGAGGAGAGGGCCAGCCTGGCGCAGGTCAACCCATGTAACTCTGAGCCAAGTGACAGCGGACTACTGGAAAGACTCTTCTCATCTGATATCAGCTCTGTGTACAGGCTAGGTAAAGAAACAACTGCTCATCTGCAGATGCTGTACCTTTTGCCAGTCAGTGGGAGAGTGGTTGTGCAATGATCGAAATAAGGGTCTTGTTCTGAAGAGTAACTCCTGTTGGTTTCCTGAAAAGTGGTACTGTTGGGGATTCTTTCATGGGGAAAATGTTCCCGTCTTTATCCACACCTGGAAAACTAGTGCTTAAATTGATTTACCTTGTGTTTTTCCAGATAGACTGGATGCAAGCGACTTCATGTACATCAGGAATCAGCCAAAACATGGTAATGATTTACAACTTCTTGAGGAAAGCAGCTGCTTATGACGATCTAATCTAAATGTGTTTATTGTGCTCTCTGCTAAACCTATCTTCTTGCACCTTCCTCGCAGATCAAAACGTTCCTCCGAGTGCCCGTCAGAGCATCCTGTCAGAGAGAAGCGGAGGGACTCCCCCGTACTCCTCCTCCCCTCGCCCCTCTCTCTCTCACTCCCACCATCGTTCATCCTTCTATCACTCCTACAATCCTCTGCCGCAGGAGGGAGAGCGCCTGTCTTTCATGCCAGATGACACGTTTAGAGAGCTGGACGAGTTCCAGGAGGACCCACCTCTCTTCTTGGAGGAGAACAGCTGGGAGGGGGAGGAGTCCGACCACAGCGACCCCACACTGACCCTGCTCAACAAGGATCAGTTCCAGGTCAGAGGAGCCTCCGGTTCAGTCACTGATTTATTTATTACAGGGCTAGACAGAGCAGCAACAAACTGAAGACCTCTGAAGCATTTAGCATACACAATATACACACACCTACGCTCAGATTTGCACTCAAAATTGCATAGTCACAGTTTTTTTTAAATACATTCCCAAGGATGTGGAATATTTTCATTTTCAACTTTGTTTTTGTTGCATTCCCAGGAGGACTTCCTGCCCTTGTATGACCTTCAGTACTCCTTCCTGTGGGTGACCTTCAGTGGTAAGACAGAGGACGAGCTGTCAGGGCACCTGGAGAACATTAGGGAGTGTGCCAAGAGGATGAACATGCACTGGGCCCATAGACGTGCGTGCTTCCTCCTGGGAAGACTCTGCGCTCGGAAACTGAAGTTCTCCCAGGTTTGTGCTTCTTTGTAACTGTTTATAACTAAACTCTTCTTTATCTACAACTACAACTTTGTAAGCTATTTGTACTTGTAGCATTTATGGTTCCTGTAGAGGAACAACACCTTGTTGAACATGAAGCACAGCAGCAAAGAGAGGCCAACAAATACGACCTAAACTCCTTTTTAGAGCCAGAAACCTCAAGCAGAACCAAGCTAGCTGAGAGCGGACTCAATACTTGATAACACCAGAAATAAGAGGAAACTGTTTAGTTTTTGATTAGCCATTATTACAGTCTGCATGTTTAACATCTTCTCTCACTGATATGTTTTACTTCTGTTCCCTTAGGCACGTGTTTACTATGAGGAAGCTCTGAGTATCCGCGTGGACAGCTTCTCTGACACGCCGCTCTTCATCGCGCTCCTCACGAACCTCACCGCCGTCTACTTGAAGCAGCGCATGACAGACAAACTGCCACAGACCCTGGAGAAAGCTTGCGCCCTCCTCCTCTGCCTCCCCTGCCATGCTTTCACCTCCGTGGAGGAGGTAGAGGTCCTGCAGCTGCTCCTCAGGAGGTCTGTAGTGATGGGCGACAAACACCTGGAGGCCCGTGTCTGCTACCTCATTTCCAGCCTCTTCTTGCGTCTCAACAAGACCGACGACGCACTCCCCTTCTTCGAGCGCCTCCAGTTCCTCTCGGTGGCTCTCTCCACTGCCGACGGCCCCATAGTTCCTGTGGACCTCAACTGGCTGCTGAGCTGGCTTTACCATCGGAAATACATGCCCTACCTCGTGCTAGCCTCTCTGAGTCTGGACTCGAGACAAGACCACTCCCTTGGTGAAGCTTTCCAGAGGATCGACCTGTTTATCAAGAACTCCGTTCGTCTGAACCCCTGCTGGAGGGAAGGGACCTCCCTCCTGCCTGCCCAGATTGTGGTTTACCTTCAGCAGGCCCTCGCCATAGCTGAGAAAACGGAGGACATGAAGACCCAGAGGGACCTGTGCCAGGGCCTGGCCTCAGTTTACCAGCAGTACGGTGCGCTAGACAAGGCAGTGCTCTGTGCTCAGCAGGCTGTGGAGACAGGAGGCCACATCAATGAGGAGGAGGGCTTCGAGGCCTCTGTCCTTCAGGGATGGCTACTGGTACTGACAGGTCAGGCTCAGAGGGCCCAGGGTGTCCTACAGCCCCTGCTCACATCGCTCCAGGTAATGTTAAGACTACTCTGCTCCTGTGCTCTCCAGTGTAGCTCCCCTGCGTATAAGCATTGTTTAACCCACGTTGTATGCTGTTCAGCAGGGCACTGACAGTCCCACACAGCGAGGGGTTATCCATAACCTCCTGGCACTGTGCCTGAGGCAGCAAGGTCGCATCCCAGAGGCTGGCTGGCACCTGCACTCGGCCCTGGTGATCTCCAGGGAAAGTGGGAACCAGAGGAATCAGGCGCTGGCACTGGCCAACCTGGGCTGCCTGGCACTGGATGCGGGGGCATCGTGGGTGGCAGAACGCTTCCTGGTCAGGTCAGCTATCTTATCCTTATCTTATCTTTCTTAGCTATGAATTACATAATCACATACCAGAGAGAGAGTCAAAGTGTGTGGGAGTTCACTATTCCAATGATAATTGCATTTCCAGATCCCTGCATCTTTTCATGGAGCTCTGGGACAGCCCTACAGATGAGGAGCATGTTCAGACCTACCTTTGGCTGGGGCGGAGCTACAAAGACAGGGGGAGGAGTCATGACAGCAGGGCCAGCTATGAGATGGGCTTGCTTATTGCACTACATGCCAGAAACTTACACAGTGAGTGTGGAAACAGTAAGAGTGGTCATGCTGAAAGGAGAGATCTGCTCAGATATGTGAAAAAATTAGCCATATTCTTTCTATAAAACAGCTTTCTAGTGCCCCACGTGGCCAATTTATGAAGTGGCAATAACATTACAAAACAACCTCAGATCTCATATTTATAATATGATGCATGTGATATGAGATGAAGCAAGTAATTCCATTTCATTGCATTTCCAGTTTCCATTTACTTTTGAATGAACATTTTGATTGTAGACATTGCACCCGTAATCATTTCTGCATTCACTTAAAATAAATCAGAGTAGTAAGACTCACAATTTCAATTACCATAACTTTTATATCTATTTGTAATTCATTGTACGAACTGCATGTGACATCGCAAAGATGCTGTGAATGTATTGTACTAAAATTTGACTTTCATTTATGTTGAGATACATTTTCCAAAAGATACGATGTGATTATATTACATTTTTCTATTACATTACATTACATTTATATTACATTTTTGTAGACAAATGTTTTCACTGACAAATGTTTTCACTGATGTATCTGGATAAAATGGAAACTATTTCCAGCCCTTCTAAAGCGTAGGTTGCCTATGCTTTCTGTGTTGCTCAACATCATGAATGCATTTCCTCCCAGGCCAGATGGTGGTGGCCAAGGTGCTGAGTCGGCTCTATGCCGACATGCTGCTGTATGGGCAGAGCATCGTCTACAATGAGCACTGCGTGTCGGTGTCCAGAGAGCTGAAGGACAAGAGGCTGGAGGGAGAGTATCTGGAGATCCTCAGCAGCCTCTATCTCTCACTCAACACCGAGAGGTGAAAGCCTGCCAATCTACCCTCCCTTTTATTCACCATCCATCGTCTTAGTCCTTGATTTTGTGTGAGGTCGCACCGGTCTCATTTCTAGATTGTGCATTGCAGGTCCTCTCGCAAATCTCTGGACTACACCAAGCAGAGTCTGAGGATTTCTATCGACTTGGGCAAAAGGGAGGAGGAGTCAGAAACCTGGCTCCAAGTGGGACGTATCTATTACTTGATCCAGGAGGACGAGCTGGCTGACATGTACCTGCAGGTGAGAACGAGGAAACAGTGGGGGTTTAATGAGGGAAATGGACATTTTTATGTCTCTATTTATTATTTTTATACACCTGATTTGCTCTTTCCTCCAACGCAATACTGGCATGCCTTGAATGTGGGCACTCCTCATTCCTTTGGAGCAATGACAATGGCTTTATCACACCTTCGGCAAGCTGCCAGCCTTTCAGCTCCTGTGTTTATGAACTGATTAAATGGGCCTTGAAATGATAGATATGCATTGCATACTGACACTTTGTTTTGATTGGTAGGCAGCAGTGAAGACAGCTCTGAGGATGAACGATTCTCACTTTGCCATGAGCATCTACGAGGAGGCAGGTGACGTCTATTTCAAGGGCCACAGGAACCGGATGGCCTCCATGCCTTTTTACAGGGTAAACAAAGTGAGACACACTGTGCATTTTGTTGCCATCAAAACTTCAGTACAGTACATCGGTGCAGTACTTTCCATTATTATCTGCAGCAGAATTATTTTCCTCGAATCCTTGGCTCCACTGATCTCACTGGGTTTAATTATTCATATCTGGCTACAGGACGGCAGTCTCCCTTTTGCTCGGAGCATCAAGGACATCCACTCCGAGTTCCGTTTGTTGAGCAAACTGACGGAGCTGCTGATGAACCAGGGAGAGCAGGACGAGGCTCTGCAGTACGCAACGCTGGCTGTCCAGATCGCCGGAAAAACAGGTACGAATGTGTGTGCTAGTTAAATGATGTCAATCCAGCTACAGTAACCCCAGAGTGGTTAGCTTTGAGCTGCTTTGTCAACAGAAGCTGCTGTTGTTTCACCCCAGGTGTGCATGCAAATGAGAGGACAGCATACCACCGGCTGGCTTCGGTCTACTACAACCTGCAGCAGTATGAGATGGCAGAAAACTACTACCTCAAGTCTCTGTCCCTGTGTCCGCCTGTCATTCATCATCCTGCAGAGGCTCGCTACTACACCAGGCTCTACTGCAGACTGGGCAACCTCACTCTGCACATCCTGAAGGTATGAGACACAAACGTACTTCTGTGTTTATATTGACGTGAGCAAGTAAGATAGAGACAAGATGGTTTCCCCATGCTACAGAACTGAAAACTCACTCACATATGAAGAATGAGGTTATTGCGCTACTTGGAGAAATGATTATGGCAGCCTCATGGATTAGATTTTTTTTTTTTTTTACCAGTTGCTACCAGTTGTAGCAACTGGTATTTTTGTAAACCCATTTTTGTGAAGCATATGTATCTCATATAGTCATATTATAAATCAAATTTCATAATTTTAGATTAAATCAAAAAGATGATCTAAAAAAAATTGACAGAGCTTCAGTAATAAATGCACAAGTATCAGTGAATAAAAGCATTACCTATCACATTACATTTTTCACCTTGCTGTTGCATTAATTAATTTCCCTGACAAAATGTGGTTCCACCTCAGTAATTATCTACAAAGGTGTAACCATGGATCCTGTCCAACTCACTAAGTGTTTGGCGGCATCCATGTTTATCCATTTTCAACCCATTCCAGTAAATAAATGTTTTAGATTATGACAGCAACATTTATCTGACATCCAGCAAACACTGGAGATCAAGAGAATAACGCTTTTAATTCAGATGAGAGCCGTTGTGACCGCTGCTGTGTTCCTCCCCTCCAGGATGCTTTTGATGCGGTGGGCTACTTCCAGTTGGCTCTGGCTGCGGCCCTGGAGGACCAGGCCAACCCCGAGGCTCTGTACGTGGTGTACATGAAGTTGGCCGAGATCCACGGCCACCACATGCCCGATGCTCAGCTGTGCCAGGTTTACAGAGACAGAGCCCAGAGTCTGAAGAGAGTGCTGGCGGGGGTGGAGGGCACTCCTGGTGGAGAGGAACAGAGCCCTGGTGCAGAGACCGAGCCAGGCCACGTGGAGGAAAAAAGCCCAGAGACTGATGTGGGACGTGCTCAAAGTTTGCCTAAGATAAACAAGGTTCTTACTTCCATGCTTGAAAATGAAAAATGTGAAGACAGCCCCTGTCCAAGAACTTTAATGCATAAAGCCACAGAGGACACATGCGCAGACATTAATATGGGAGACACTAATAGGATAGAAGATGACAACATCAATCACCCTGATGCAGATGGCCCTTTTATAGACGCCTGTGGGTCTGAGGGAGAGGCCATGGGCGGCCATTCATACAGTGACAGTGTTTTAACAGAGTCCTTTGATACAGCACAGGAGCAGATCACAGACTCCAGCAGCTCCACGGACACTTTGCAAACCTGCCACAATTTAACTCACGCGAAAGAATCCGATATTGATTGCGACAGCGACCGCAGCCACGCACTCTCCAACCACACAGGTGACGTCGCAGTCCGCACAGACACCGATAAGAAAGCAGAAAACCCTGCCAGCGCGGACCAAGCCGAGGCTGTTCAAGCCTCGACCCAGAGAAGTGAATGTGGTGACACGCACAGCGAGCACATGGACGTATACGACGACTCCTTGTAGCCTCCCAGCAGCACCTTATGCTGCTCACTGACATTGCCTTTTGCCCGGTCGCACGTTTCTTGACCGGCAAACCGACTCCGACGTTCCAGCCATATGGCACTTAGTGAAGGATAGGATGATGTCAGCAGACATTTAAGTGGCTTAAAAGCATGTGCCTTTTGTTTTTGTATAATATATTCAGATGTCATTATGATGCACTGTGCTTGTGATACATGTTTTTTTTTTCTTTTTTGTAAATTGATTTTTAGTATCTCTGGAAGATATGACTCACACATAAAGAATGTTATTTTTTTGCTGAGTGTTTACTTGTGCTTCTTTTCATTCAAATCCAGGAGTTACTTAAGGTCCCAGCACAACACCGGGGAAAAACAATGAAATTGAGTCCGAAATTTTAAATCAATTGAATGAAAAGAGTATGTCGGTGTGTGTCAAGCGATGGACTGGTGACTGGGTTGTATTCCCTGCTTTGCACTCCA
This sequence comes from Karalla daura, assembly GCA_029224185.1. Classification (NCBI taxonomy): domain Eukaryota; kingdom Metazoa; phylum Chordata; class Actinopteri; order Chaetodontiformes; family Leiognathidae; genus Karalla; species Karalla daura. Next base: position 14,578,398 of record CM055195.1, read on the forward strand.
AGACACCATTTTGCCAAAGAACGTAGGACAATGGATGGATAATGAATTGCGAAGAAACATCTGCTTTTACACAAAAGAAAAACACATTTTTTAACATCTAGTTAATGTTTTTCTTAACGTGAACATGATCAGGGTGAGGCTAGAATGTCCTCATGCAGTGCACACTAATCAAAACCTGTCTCTGTCCGCTGTTTGCCCCTGCATGTTGCACTGATTTAACTTCCAGTGCTGTTGATACTCTTCAGACCCACAGATGGAAGCGTATTGTGTCGTGTCATGTCACGAAAGCATGACTAGAGGGAGCCCTCACCTTTATTTTGCGCTCTGCTATAAAAGAGACCAGTGAGGGTGTTGTTCCACCGTCCGGCCAGAGGGGGGCAGTGAGAGACCGTCTTCAGCTTCAAGCTCGCTTTGCATCAGCATTTGCTGCTGCTGCCGCTGTCAACAGGTGACATGGGAGAGACACGAGGAAAGAGGAAAAGACTTCCGTCATCCGCCTGGCCGTGACGCAGTCCAAATGGAGCACAATGGAAAAAGGCCGCGCGGTTACAATTCGGGCCCGGGTTCAGTTTGAGTCCATCGATGACGTCCGTAAGGTTCTCCAGTGACTCACGGAGTGGGCAACAGGTGTGGGTTTTATTTTAAATACATTTCCTGACAGGATGAGCTGAAAATACAGCCAACGATATCTAGCGTTTTGGTCGGAATGTGAGGCTTCTGTTTAATGGAAAAAAAAGTGCAGAAAAAAAGGGGGAAAAACAAACATGGTCAGTTTGGAGCTTGTGCAGGACCAGGCCACAAAAGAGGAACTGTTAGATTACAATTGTTAGGAGGCGAAGAGCCAAAGGAAAGACTGTTTGCATGTTTTGTGTGTATGCTGAATAATGTTGCAGGGCTTCTTCCTTCCCCCCTACAGGCATGAGTTTAGCACAAGTTCAAAACACATCCAAATGGGCCAAAACAAGGACCGAATTGTTCTTCCTTTTAAAGTATTACCAGGGTTACTGCAGTTTCAAGTGGTCTTTCGGGACTTTTCTTAATGGGTTTGTGCTTCTGATTCTGCTGATTACTTGGAATAATGTGCAAGCACAGACGCTCTTTGATGTGAAGGGCAGAGATATGAGGTTGAACTCATATCATAACCCTGAGACATAAAAGCTAGTACTCCTATTATCCACTTTGTTTGGTACAGGATGAAGTGACCCCCTCCCAGAAACTAAATTAGTAATAATGTGTCTAACTGGTCTTCCGTAGCCTGCACACAGCTCGGAACAGCAGGTAACTTCAAGTGTGACTCATCTCTGTCCTGAAATACTATCTTTGCCTTTTGTCTTCTCTCGAAAATGTGCCCAGTGCTCCTTTGTCCTCAGTGACATTCTCAGATTGAGAGAAAAAAACATAGCACCACTTGGAAACCCATGACTGAGAAACTAAAGGGGGGACGGTTTCGATGAAATAAGATATAATGTAAAATGCATATGCATAGCTTCACACACATCTGAGAACACAGGGATGTGAAGTTATCTTGAGTTTATTTGAATCAAAGTTACCATTTGACATTTAACTGACATATCTTCTGTTTGAGCTGTTGGCAGCTGGTGGCAAGGCATTCAAATGACAGCCCATCGGCAACATTAAAATGCTCTGTGTAGTTCTTTCGCTCTAGATATGGGACAGCCAGTGAGGTGTGAATGCAAACACTGTCTCATGGCCCCAGTATTTTAATTTTTTCTCCCCTTAAGTTAACATTCATTTGTTAACATTGCATTGTATACATTGCATATACTTTCTTTTTGCACAGTAATGAAGCAAATGTACTGCCTTTTAAAAGATGACGTAGATTGGGGAAACCACAGACACGGTCTAAAATGACTAAACCAGAGAAAATGAGCTGAACAAGTCTGGGAACACGAGAGTAAAAGACTAAATCAGGAGAAACTTCAAGACTAGGCAACTGTAGTAGGAAACATGTATAGCATGAAAAGTGGATTCACCATTTGTCTGGGGAGCTTGACAAGCATTAGACCAAATGCTTAATTTTCAATAAATGATTCCAGTCAATGACCCATTAACTTTTTCATTATCAGTATCCAAAAACAAGCATGGTCCACAGTGAGCCAAACTGATCTCTCAGGACAACAGTGAAGTTGGCCTTTTAGGGAACTTTCTTCCTGAGTCTGTCACAGTCACAAGGAATTCATTTTCTTCAAAGCATTAGAAACACTGTTCTGCCAAATTCAGTCTGAGAAAACACCCACATACTGCTCTTTGATCCACTTGTGTCCACGGGCCTGTGATCACGCACGCTTTCCGTTAAGTAAGCACGGTTTAGGACACTGGAATTCACTGCCTGTCCAGCTCCTCCACACCTCTCATTTCCCTGGGACGGCGACGCTCCTCTGCGGCTGTGCTATCTGTCACTGTTGCACCAGGTGGACGGGTTTATTACATACACCCCAAACCAATACACACTGCGCCTTTGTTCTGCTTGTTCCATTATGAGTGACGGTAGAGGGTTTGCTCTCTAGGATATGAAATGAAGCTCACTGTCTCCGGGCCGCCTGCTCCAGGTATGGTGATCTCATGACAAAATTAAATAGTTTCCACACTGTCAATGTCTTCTTGTAACCGCAAAAAGGTCAAGTGAGTCACCACAGCAGCTTGTGAAGGAAATTTGGCCGGAAGGATGTCTGTGTATTAGGCTCCTGCTGAGACACTGTCTCTGCAGTGGTTGTTTCAACAATTGTTAATGTGAAATGCTAAATGGCTGGCCTGGTGTGCTGTTCTGGAAGCAGATTTCCTTGCATTTGAACTTCTCTGAACTTGTTTTCCTCAAGCACAGCAAGATGGTTGTCACAAGTTTCTTAAAGGTCAAGGGTCATCCATTCATCATTTTACAATGCACAGTTAGTCTTAGAATGTCAAGCTTTTGGATAAACAAAAACAAGTTTCAACCACAGCCTGAGGGGAAGATGCTGCCTTGACGTCTGCTAAAAGGCCAGCAGATTCACAGACGAGCTTAGAGAGCCAGCAGCTTTAGTCCCCTCACATTTGTTCAAAGTGGAGTGAAAAAACATTTTTATTTTGACTTTTTTGAATGACGACTATACCTGACAAGACCAAGTTGTATGGCATGTCTAAAAACATCAAACATTGTTTGTTTGGTTTTTTTTGGATCCTTTAGTCGATGACTTTTGGCAACCGTTGATAGCAAATGTCGCCTTCATTTCACTGGTGATCTAACAGACAAGGATCTAATGAAATGCACCACCTATCCCAAGGATTTACTATTGGCCCAAAGTGCGTCTCACATTCAATTTATGGCTTCCACTTCACATGCTGTGCTCCTGTGTTGTGTGAGTGTTTAGTTTTGGATACTTCTTTGCCACGAGACATAAACCATGAGCCCGTAAAACTACACACACACACCTAAGAGGCACTTATTGGTTTCCCCTGCACTAAAGACCTGTGGCTCCTTATTAGACCTCTGTTTACTCCACTTTACAAGCATCCTCGTCATTTTGTAAGCACTGCAAGCCTGTCAGGGGATGCCAAAGGGATAAAGACTGAAGTGACAAGCCGTGACGGGTCAGGAATTCCCACTCACACGCTGCAGAAATGTGACAGACGGCCTTTCCTGTGTTTATGTTTCTTTATGGTGACTTCACATCCGTGCAAATCCCAGTGATTACAAAAGACGTAGAATTTCCAATGAATTGACACCATCAAAGACAGATGAGCACTGTGAGAACTAAGAGGTTCCTGATCGTGTGAGCTTTACATTAAAGCAGTCTTGCAGAAATGACAGAGAGGGCGGTCGTTCTCCAAACGTCGATCCCTGCGGCTTATGGCAGCCTGACGGCAGCTTTTGTATTGACCGCACCGAACCACTGCGCTTCTGAAAAAGTGATACTCAGCAGAGCCATCAACAATTACAAGTGCTTACTATTAAGAATACAATATGGCAGAGCTGCCTCAGAGTCAAATTGATTACACAGAAGCAAAATATAGCTGTTATTTGGTCAGATAATTGAGCCATTAGGACAGAGAGAGAAAGGCACAGCTAAGGCATATTTTAAGCAGCGTTATTACACTGCATCATTTGTGGCCTGCGTCAATGAGCAGATGTACTCTGATTTAAACTAAAAGTCATTAACTATCGGCAGGGGGAAAAAAAAGAAAATAAGAGGTGACTAAAACATGAGGCTGACAGTGGAGATTAAGCAGTACAACACTCCCCACTGATTGTAAGCAGTTGAGTTGAGACACTGTTAAGTGGCAATTCATGCAGAGTGTTCAGAGAAGGTTGGGCCAAAACTAGAATGATTTATTTCATGATAGAAAACCAACAACAGATGTATGCAGTTTGTAGCCAGTGTGTTGTAGCCAGCTCAAGCGAGCTGCTCGATGCACGCTGCACCCCAGTACACTGGGCAGTGACTGCGTAATCCTCCTCCGGTGTCCAGGAGAGAGGAAAATCAGGTCGTTTGTAAAGAGTGCAGCAGCTGACCCATACGACAGAGAAGAATGAAAACGCAGAGATTCATGCATGCAACCACTTCTCAAAATCAATAAAGTTATCGGGGGAGAATTGATTTAGAATAGGCAACATTATCTGCCAACTGAACAGGAGGATTGTCTTTTTGTTTGGTTCAAATATCCCGTCAAAATTTCCAGTCACAAAGACCCTCATTCCCACTAGATGACGAGCGGGGACCGATAATATGATTTCTAAGTTATGATACCTTATGAGGATTATTTAATGAAAAAGATTAAAACCCATCAAATTCCTACCATAAAACCTTTGAAAATTATCTCAGGCAGTAAAATCCTTGACAGCATCTTGTCAAATGAAAGCATGGCTTAATATGACATGTTTCACTGCTTTAATGTTAGATGGCAGCAATTTAAAAATGCTCGATTTGCCTGCAGTTATGTGAACCATTCAACTTTGCTTGGCCTTTGCTGGGATTCGAACATGGAGACAGGTGTCAAAGCTCAGCAGAACCAGAAGACAAAAGGAGAATATGAAGGGGAAGCAGAAGAAAAAGAGGAAGAAGAAGGAGGGAGACGGCACTGCTATATTAATCCCTCAAGGGGAAGTAAATGTTCTGCTGTGTTGTATAATCAACATTGATCCAGAAATTGTTTAGTCACGGGCCTCATAACAAGTACAGTAGGAGAATAAGAGGAAGAGATGAGAGACAAGCGAGTTGCTGTGATGTAACATCTGTGCTCATGTGATCCAGAGAGCTTCGAGGTGTCATTCATTATTTTATTAACCTTTGACCTCCACATCCTATATTGAGCTCACATCATGAATGTCCCATCCATCCCATTTAAGCCTTGGCATTTTGCCACTTGATTTGCACTGCACATCACATGACCATGGATTTGTTTCTTTAACTGTGATCTATTTCGCTGCCACGGGGACTCAGGGAAAAGAGCTGACGGTGCACAATATAGAGTCTTGGACGACTGAGGAGTCTTACAGACCAGAGGATAAATGGCCCGTCAAACAAGAAAATACTCAGTTATATTCTGAGCTTGGATACTGGAAGCTGCAAAAGTTTTTTTTTCTTCTGTGACAGATGAGAAAACATCCAAGATGACTGAAGCCAGTGTGTGGTAGTGATGATAATTCCACAACAGAACAATAAAGCATATTTGACATGTAGCATGCCATTAATGAGGCATTTTATTGTGTTTTCTTTTGCCTTGGATTGAATTTTTTTCAGTCCATACTTAGGCTCAGGCCAAGGTCTAGCTAGCTTTTCCAAAGTGGACACGCTATGGTTTGTGATGCAGCAGTGATCATGCATACATCCACACGCCTTCGAAACAGCACACACAGGCACGCATGCGCACATGCAAGTTAGGCCCATGGGAATGATGGGAGACTGCAGACATTGTGGTGCCTTTGTCACTGTAATCATCAAAGTGCCGGGGGAATTATCGATCTGTCAGCGACAGCATTTTTATATGCTCACACTGTGTGCCCGTGTCACTGCCATGATTAACATTATGTGAGAATGTCGTCATCCCCAACCAAAACAGACCCTGTTGCTCCAAAGTTTCCTTCCCTGTTTATGTTTTGAACCTCTTTGACTCAGACAACATGGCGGGACAAGAGCTGCCTTTTCAATCTTGTTCTTAAGAATCTGAGCCCAGGCACACTGATAGATATGACCGGGCATGGATTTATATCTGTAAGATTGAGCACAGTTGGATTGGAGTCCTTGAGCTTTCTCAGGCAGCGGTAAAAGTTGACGACGAAACACGTGCCAGATCTCTGTGATTTATGTCTGCACACACTTCTGGATGATCGTCTAAAACCCTTGAAATGCACCGGGCATCTGACATGACTTAAACTGCCCGACACAGTCTGAGACCACATGGGAAGATGTGGATTAGAGGGCAATGGCCAGAGAAGAGCCCTTGTGCTCAAAAGTGGAAGCAATTCCACTGAAGATGCTGCTTCGGGGAGCGCACGCAGGAGGAAATCGTGTGTAATGAGTTGATACAAAGCTTTACGACTGTGTAACTGATCAGAAGTGGTTCTAGTAGTGACCCTTCAGGTCTAACTATAGTTCATACATCACAGTCTTGGCTTGTTTCCCATCACCTTTCCACACACCAGCTCTGTGGGGTGGTTTAAAACTTCTTTTCACAGCTGATTTTTCTTTCTTTATTTATCCTGCTGATGTATTTGTGAACGGAACCCTGTAAAAGGTTATCTATTGTGAACTTGATTCATGAGGCCCAGTTTAAGAGGTCCCAGTAAGGTAATGATAAAGGAAATGAAGTGCAGGGTGGTATCTGTGTGTGGTTGAAGATCCCGTCGGAGGAAATATGAGAGATCAATCTCTTCTTTCTTTTCCTGTTTGGCGGCAGCACAGATGTCAGATTTATGCTTTATCTGCGTGTATTTTCAAAGAGTGTGATTTACATGTAGTGTCAGAGGAAAAAACTGCTTTTGCAATGATGACTTACTCCACCAGTGTGTTTGGCACACGATGCTCTGTCTTGGAGGGGTTTCTCAGTTTGGCTGGCTTGCCTATATCCACAGTTTATTCTCCATTGAAAATGGGTCAATATTGCCTAACTTGCAACCTGACAAGCAGATATCCTGTCATCAAAATGCTTAGCCACCACATAAGAGAGTAAACTGGGTCAGTCAACACGTGTTTAGTGCCATCAGAGAACAATGCATATCACTTCACAGCAAGGTTTAAAGTGTAGAAGGGTGAAAAATAAGTGGGGTTGTTTATTACATATCATATACGTACAGGCCACAAATTCCATGCAGTCATATTACGTATGATTTATCAGGTGAAGTATATGTTGTGATGACCTCATTTTGCACCCCACTCTGTCAAATATGTGTTTGCATAACCAGCAAGATGTGTTTTCTGGATACCTACCGCTGAAGTTCTTAATCTTCATGCAACAGATGAAGGAAGCATGAAGAATGTTCCCCAGCGCGGCTTAGTGCCAAACATCAAGACATTTTTATGGCTCTATATATCTTCAGAGTCCTCCTCCCCTGAATTTTCTGGGATGGAATTAGGATCCCTGTATAATCTATGATTATTTAGAGCATTGAGCAGTTTCAAAAAGAGAATGGAAATATTTTCATAACATCACAATCCCCACCGTCCATCATTCCGTCTGGATCACTCACCCATGATTAGTTTTTCCGTTGTGACATAGACCGTAACTGTCGCAACGCAGGCTTAATGAATTCAGATGGTCTGTACCTTATTTGCCAAGTTGTATAATGATTATCTACCACTCACTGCAATGCTGTTAAATCATCGTGAAGGACACGGCAAAGAGGACACAACACGGAACATGTAGATCATTTATTACGAACGGATTTTACAGCACATACACTTGCTTTTTCATAAATATCAAAGGACAACACGTAACAGGCTTCATTACCTCAACAGTGACAAAATAAACTTGTGCGAAAATAGCTTGCAAACATTCAGTAAACATTCAGCTGAGTGACAACTTTTTTCACTCTGGCCATGAAAAAAAGGTTCACATGTAATAGGCTTACTTTTCATGTGACAGCTAAAGCAATATTTAAGTTTTATAGAAAATTCACATTCACGTAGGCTACATCAATGTGACTGAGGAGTCCGCTTTCAGCGACATCTGCGCTGAGATTCTGCAGCCATCGCCTCTCAGGACTCTCCAGCCTGTCTTCAGTCTTTGTCACAAACAGGAAAGAGGACTTCCACAAGAATATTATGGTACAAGAGAACAGGAACAACGCTCCAGCCATTGAATGTTTACAGTTCATGAACTCAAACATGGATTTAATTGTTCAAAAGGTCTGCAAATGTTTCATGAAAGTGCTATACAGTGCTGCTTTAAGTTAATCTCGGTGGGAAAAGCAACTTTTATCAGAGGAGCTTTTAGACAAGGAAAAATAATGGACCAGTGACAATGGCACTAACTCATAGACCTCCTGAGCCTTAAATGGGCCAAATGTGTCATTTTCACTTACCAGGTAAATATACAGAACGTGACACATTGTCTGCATCCAATTTTAAAAGTTTTCATGTTAACTGAGTTGTTTGATGCATCCAGTGGATAAAGTGGGCAAACTAGGGCCTAAATTTGATGGGGAAAAGTGGTCATCATGTGCATCAGGAGGCCTGACATATTGTTCAAAACCATCAGCTGTATATGGAATGTCTGTAGTGTGAGCTAATCGATCAAGACTCCTTGCATATAACCATGCTGTGTCCTCACGAATGAGGAGGCGAAGACGTGAATTACATTCCTTATTATACAGGCGTATTGACGAAACAGTTACCATTAATAACTCTGAGACAGCTGAGGTGCAAGGAGAGGCCACAGCCAGGAGGGAGCAGTGTGGATATATAGTTCACAACCTGCTCAGCGTGGACAACAACGGATCACTTTAAAAGGAAATGGCACCACAGTCTACAAACACACTAACACCAATATATAGCAGACATGCAAAAGATCTCCTGTGAAGTGCTTCATAACATGACAGATGTGTTTAATACAGATTTTTTTTTCAAAACCCAACAGTGATCATCATCACTTCAGCATCAAAGTGTGTTAGCTGAGAATGAATAAATACAATGGTCTTGATCTGTATCCGTGTTGTGCTTTGTGCATGCTGTACAGTGAAAATGCTGGAAAATACCCTGGAGAACATTGCTTATGACATTCAACCCCTGGATTTACTTTGCTGTAAATCCATGAAAAAGCAAAACAGAAAAAAAAAATTAAAAAAAGATCACCATCCTGGAAAGCTTGTTTTTCACATGGCACCCACTGACGTATGATGACACCACGGTTACGTCTATTCCAAAGGTCTGCATCAGCAGCATGGGCCAAGCCTAGCGCTACAGTACGTAGAGTTTCCTCTGAGAGAACAAAGTTCACAGCTTTGACGGTGTCAGGCGACCTCGCTCCGGAGGCAACGCCAGCGGCACTGAAACACAGGCCACTAGCACCGATTTAGACTGGCAGAGAGTCCCCGCTCCCCTCGTGTCCCCGGGGTTACATTTACCACGCTGTCACTGCGATCACAACATGCTAGAGATCTCCAAGCAGACCAGGGCAAGTGGGTTACATCTGCAGAAACACCTCCATCACTCCTCTTGAGAGTAATGAGCCATTCGATACGGGAAACATGTGCGGATCACTCCATTGAAGCGCGCCATGCTAAGTGCTCAGTTTCCATTAATGCTTGCCTAAGTCCAAAGATGACATTCCCAGGAGCTTGTGATCTTAAGATTGGAGATAAGGAACAGAGTCTCGTATTGTTCTGTCCTACTGGATCTCATCGCAACCTACAAATTGGAAACCATATACCTCATAATCTAATCATCTGTTATGCCGTTGTTTTGAAGACAGATTTATCTGATGCTCCAGCTAAATGACAAAGTTAATGGATTTATTCTGCGGCCCTTCCTGGAGAATGCAAACCAAGGAGAGTCTAAAGTGCGCTGAAATTGACTGAAACAACTGGAACAGCTGAGCCCCTGCTCAGTGTAGTGTTTCTTCCTGATGTAAGAGTAACTCCATAAAAATCAAGACATCCGTTTACAGTGGGGAGACTCTGGGAAATGTCAGGGAGCAGTGACAAAGGTGCACTGCTCAGAACCGGTTTCTCATCCCCGTCCACTGGCCCGAGTTGTCACCACCACCCTGTCTCAGGCCTGGAACTTTGTTATCGCTCGGCTATTTCGATGCACTGTTTATTATTGTGGGTGGTTTGTACCCTTGTGCCATGACTAAGGAAACGGCGTCTCTGGTTTCAGTAAACACCACAGAAGCCCGAAACACAGCAACTACGAAATGTCACAAACAAACAGAGCGACAAAAGACACAACTGCTGGAATTGGCACAAGGAGGGCATGAGAGACCAAATAAATCTCCAAATTAAGGTGACGACTTCAAATTATTGCTCACAGGCTGGACAGTAGCAAACTTAAAAAGATGCATTTGAATTTACTCATGTGACAGCTGTTAAAAAGTCAATACGCAGGATTAACCCCATTTAACATTATGTCGTCGGGGTCACACTAAAAGATATTAGATATCCTTAGGGCTGATAATGGAATCTGGCAGATACCGCTGAGCTGCGACTTGTATCTTTTAACAAACAGAGGACAGCCCCAGGCGTTTCTCAGCTTGCACCACTAGATATCTTCCTATCTGCGGTGCTATCTGCTGGCAGCAGAAATCCACATGCAACAGGCTGTAAAACACGAGAGCGGAGAGCAGGGCCTCATAACATTGCTGCGCAGTGAGAAGAGTGAGAGAGAGATTGGGAGAGAGAGAGAGCGAGAGAGACAGGTTTTGCCACACCTGCTGTTGATCATCTTTCACAAATATCCAAACCATTCAACAAAAAAAAAGGAAAGAGAGCAAAATGAGAATTGAATTTTGCTCCATATGGAATGCATTTAGTCAAGCAAAACACCCAAGAGGTATCTAGCTTGATCCGACTAAACACCTCGTCTTTTCTTCTGATGGAAATAACAACCCACTAGCCAGGCTGGACTGTCGTGCCTGAATGGAATTTACAGCTTCCAACCGCACTTGACTTTGAATCTCTGAAACGTTCTCAAGCCAGAAAGTTTTCTCTTTTTTTTTTTTTTTTTTGCCAAGAGGTCAATGATAAAAACGGATAACTCGCAGTTGTACAATGCACAGACCATTGAGTAGCATAAATAAACAGCCGACATACTGCTGTAGTGTAACTCTGTGAACAGTGATTTCATGTGAAACAGCTTTGATCGTCAGATGAGGAACAATTATTAAAATGTTGACGATGAGGTAGATGGAAATTGAATATGATAAATGTAACAGAGGGAGAAGTGATCTACCTACAGTATTTACTCACTGTTCTGAAAGAGGAAAAGAGATGAATTCCTCAGTCAAACATGATTATTTATCTGTTTCTTTTTTTTAAGCGCTCTCCAAGGACTTCACCAGCCAATCTGACTGGTCTTACCTTCATTAGTCAACTGGAAAAAGTTCATGATATCAGTGTAAACATGTCTGGACCGCCCTGCTGACAGAAGTCTTAAGGGATCCCAGTTTAAAGGACAGTTGTTACAGCTAGGTCTTTGCTGCAGTTCCCATTGGGGTCTACAGTCCTGTCCACAGCGCTGCAGACCTCGGGCCCCTTCCCCAGACACCCCTCGTTGGCATCACTGTCCTCTGAGCTGCCCTTGCTCCTCCCCTGCTGCTCGCTCTGCCAGCTGTGCCGGCTGTAGATGTATCCGTTCACGGGCCCCGGGTGGTTGAAGCGGTTCTTCTTCATGCAGAGGATCTCCTTGAAGGCATACCTGAACTCGGGGCTCCGGCAGTAAATGAGCGGGTTGAAGGCGGAGTTGGCGTAGCCTATCCAGTTGAGTATCCTGAAGGTCGTCGTGAGGCCGTTGTGCTGCATCTTCCAGATGGCCAGCACCACGTTGAGCAGGAAGAAGGGCAGCCAGCACAGAGTGAAGATCCCCATGATGATGCCCAGCGTTTTAAGAGCTTTGTGTTCCCGCAGGCAAAACTTGGCCTTCTTGTGGCCACGCCCATTGTCGGCCTCCAGCGACTGGAGATTGCTGTTGTCGCTGTTGTGGAAACGTCCGACGCTTTGGTCAATCTTCTTCAGCTGGCGCTTGGCCTCCTGGAAAACGCGGCTGTAGACGAAAACCATGATGACCAGTGGGATGTAGAAGGAGATGATGGAGGACGTGATGGCGTACGCCATGTTGGTGTAGAACTCGCAGCAGCTGCTGTTGGCGATGCACTTCCTGGCCTCCTCGTCGTCGGATGTCCACCACTTCATGTGGATGGGCAGGAAGGATATCAGGGCGGCGATCACCCACACCAGCACCACCACGATGCGCGCCCTGCACTTGGTCAGCATGGACTGGTAGCGGAAAGGAGAGGTGATGGCCAGGTAGCGGTCGATGGCTATGACGCACAGGGTCTCGATGCTCGCCGTCACGCAGAGGACGTCGGTCGCCGTCCAGAACTCGCACCAAAAGCTGCCAAAGTGCCAGGTCTTGAATATGATGTACGAGGCACCGAAGGGGACCACGATGAGACCCATGACCAGGTCGGCGCAGGCCAGGGATGTGATGAAACAGTTGGTGACATTTTGGAGACGTTGGAAGCGGGCGATGGCCGTTATGACCAGGATGTTGCCGAAGACAATGCACAGGACGAGTAGGGACATGATCATGCCCAGCAGGATCATCGTTGCCTCACTGTAGCTCTGCTCCTCCGGCCTAGAGGTGGTGACCGTCTCTGTGCTCACATTCAGGTACCATGGGGGGGTTGTGCTTCCCATCTGACACACACAGACACACAGTCACATTTTAGGTCTAAGTCTTGAAATCAAAATATGTAAATAATAATAATAATAATAAAGTATATATAAATAAATATATTCAAACAGATTTCAATCTACAGTTAAATCTATAAAAGTAGAAAGTAGTACAAAGTAAAAAGTCTCCACACCCAGGCATAAAGCAACCATTAAACAAAATTTCAATGCTGTGTCTGCTTGTTTTACTTTCACAACACCAGAACAAAAACACCACTTAAACAAAATGACAACATCCTGCTTCAGCACATCGCAGCTTTAAAACATGTTAAACAAGGCAAGCAAACACAAAAGCACAAACCTCCACAGGTAGTTGTGTGGTTTCCTGCCTCCCATACAAAGTAGAAATGTCTGTTCAGGTAGGTCCTGCAAAATATCCCCTGTCACATGTCCTGTCTCTGCTGTGCCTAATCTCTCTGTGTCTCACTCACTCACACAGTCCCTCGGTTGAGCAGTGCTGCTTCTAATGTGTCTCCCAGGCTATTTGTCAGAGCCCTTATAGCGTGCTGTGATGACATCATGGTCAGTGCTCAGCCAATCAGAGAGCCAGCCTGTTGAGGGTGCTGAGAGCCTCCGAGAGTTTGAACACACTGTCCCTGCAGCAGCGTGCGACAAGCGCTGCTCCCGCTTCCACTCGCTTTACTTTTGCTTTACATGTTTTCACAGTATGCAAAAGTGATATTGTATTCAAGTTTACAGTGCATGTGTTGTGTTCAGAGTTGAGAAAGAAAAAAACATGAAGTCCTTAATAGTACAGAATTTGTAAGTAAGTCTTGCACAAAATGAAAGCAGGTGAAGCTTTCTTAGACTCTCGGTAAAGGCAGCTCTAGTGAGTAATTTTTTGGAGGGATTTGCTGTCACTGCGGTCTGTGTAAACTGCAAAAGATCTCCTATTTCTGTTAGAAATTTGCATTCTGCTGGACATGGATAAAGTCGCATGCTTATCGCTACATCAAACACACATTTTTTCACGCTCTGGGACAAATTTACAGATCTGTAGATCATTTAAACAGGCTATTGTGTCAAATGTGACAGTTTCCACTAGATTATGAGGAATTTTGTGAAGCTCATTTACAGTAACACAGACATCTGCAGCTTTGCCTCAAACCTGGCTGACAGGCAAGTGAATTTGGAGCATGACTGGAGCTTTTACTGTACACATTTGCATGCTTAATGATGCATAATTTTACAATTTAATTACAACATGTGAATTATATTGTATAAATTATATATATAGAAATAGAGCATTTTCATGAATTTATTTCAAGCCTCCATTGAAAGGACTCAGCATTCTTTGCATCGACTTTGCCTATCCATTAGGAGAGCTCTGTTTATGTTTCTGAAAGACTATTCAAATTCTGAAACAGCCTGAACATTGTTATCAGTGAATTAGCTGAACAAATATGAAGGTCTGTGTTGGAACCGAAACGCCAACAGAGACAGATGAACAAAGCTGAAGGATGAGAGCACTTCTACTGTGAGATTCAAGGCATTTTTTTTCTCGGCTCCTCTTTTTTCACAAGGACCTCTTGGTACTAAATGTGTCCTAAACATCCCAATACACTATTTATATTGAAGCGTATCATATATTACATGCAAATTTAACATGATAGAGCCATAAATTGCACATTGCATCCAACCAGATACGTTCCGTAAGACACGGTGAAGGTTTAGTGTTAGCTAAGATAAGACACCACACGCCACGCCTGCAGATGGAAATTTTTATATTCAGCCATTTACTGCATTTCCATAGTGCTCTACTGTTTTTCCATCTATCTGGCTCTGCAAAGGGACCAGTCACACACACACACACAGTGCACTACTGCAGCAAGGGATCAATGCACTTGCAGACATCTGTCAATAATAGATAAACACATTATTTTTGCGTTGTGTAATGATTGCGGTCGAGTTCCATTTGATAATAATCGTAAGTGGAGGCAATTTCCAGTGGGAGGTTGGGCTGGGCTTGTGAATAATATTGGCATTATGCTAGAGCTTGGGTCATAAACAGGCCTTTGGGAGAAGTGGATGTCTTTTGTCCTCCAAGGGGGTTTGTGCATGCATATCTGTGTGTGTCTAGGTCTGTGGTGATCCCATTCAGTGGAGTGATGATACTTTCCAGAGCTCTGACCTCAGATGAGTTCCAACACGGCATACACTGTGTTACATTAATGCACAGTGCTGGAAGTGCTAGAAGTCACATGAGTGGCCCACATGACTAACGATGCTTTGCAAAATCTGACCAATAAATTCATGTTTAGGTCTCAATAGCATTCCTGCAGATGCAGAATCATATTTTCTCATTTCCATTGAAACCATAAATCAAAATGTACTTTCCCTGCCCTCGGTTATGAGGTCACATATTGCAGTTACACATTGTAGTGTCTTAACATGTGCTCTCCCCATTGTGACAGTCCATCCCTCTGGCTCTTTAGCTCACGGTGAAATGTCGAAAATATTTGTGGCCCAGATTAACTGTACTTTAGATATAATTCAACCAGTACACTTTTACAGAGTTCACCCAGCTAAGTTAAACAAATGGCAAATATGACAGATACTGGCAGGTTTTCCACCATCATTATTAGTCATATTACTTACTTCAATTGTTCTGATGGCCTTCCTCAGTGTTCTTCTGGCTCTTTGGCTCTTTTTTTTCCTCCTATTAGATAAATGTCAGCGTTGCATCTAAGGTTAGTATGAAATTGTTGAGCACATTTGTGCTTCCATGTGAATCGACTCATGTGGTCTGGTGACCTCCTCAGCCATATCTCGAGTGAAACTTAAACTTAAACTTTGTGAATTGAAAAATGTTTCATTTATATATTTACCTCCATGGATACCTGAAGTCTTAGTTGAAGGATTACTTCCATTTTGCATTCATGTTTGTTGTCAAAAAATTGCTTTTATAATCTGTTTCTGGCGTACCTCCTCTTGTCTGAAACTGATGGGGTTAGTACTGTCTGGGCGTGTTGGCATTGAGCCCTGAACTTTTTAATATGCATGACCACACTGCACTTAAATATACCGCTTCTTTGCTACGGCGTGGAGGTGCTAAATCTAATTTAGATAAAATTTCTGTTTAGTGCACTGCTTTGGAAAGCAGGAGTCTGCATGTTCGATTAATCACGACTAGTTTCCTCAGCCTGTGACATCTGTCTTCCTGCATCCTGTCAGTCCCAGACCGAGACATTTCACGTTCCTCGTAGCGTTCCCTGCTAGATACTGTACAGGGATGAGTATGTCAAGTCAAATACAGACATCACAAATCTTGCATTCACAACATCTCCTCCTGGATTTTTATTTTTTCTTCTTCATAGAGATTTGTGATGCTGACCTGATGATCTGAGCCGCACCTCCCACCTCCCCCCACTATGGTTTTCCTGTAGTCTGTAAGGAACAATACATGGACACATTGTTCCTCTAGGGAAAGGTTTCGGCGGCATAAGAGGAAATGAGAGAACCTAAACACTCCCTCTCACTTCTCTTAAATGTCAAAACAGTTTACTGCCACGTTTGCTAAGCTACACAAATCCAAGGCAAATGTCTTTTCTTTGGATTTCTGTCTTTTTCTCCCCTCAATTAATTGGGTGGAAAGACTGACATACCTCTAATTTTCTCTTGATACTATAAATTATGACTCCATCCAACAGTAACAAGCCAGCACTTCTAAATGTTACAGGACAGATATGTTAAAATGACACAATGGAGTTTCACAGGGGCCTGGCAGTGTGTCAGTGTGATTTGCAAAAAAGAAGTAAATTTAAAGATGTTTTCCCTCCCTGTTACACCCACTTGCAGCCCCATCTGTATTAATGGACAAAAAGGTAGAAATATATCAAAATTACATTGTATAAAATGTGTCCATATAACAATACGCCCATCAGTGTGTGTTGCATGAGTCCTCATCTTCTCACAAGCAGTTTAGCTGCTGGCTGTCCAGCTGTGTCTAATCCACTCCATCTCTTGAGTCAGGGACAGGAATTATTGTCCAGGACAATCATGTCCTTATTTAACTCAAACTCATTGGAACAAAGACATTCCCCTCAAGATTAATCCACAGTCTGATCCACTAATTGGTTCAGTGGTACGGGCCCCTGGGGGACCCTGGGTGTATGACCATCAAAGACCAAAAAGTCAGGCACTGTTCACGCAGCAATACGTCTTCAGAGAGTGTGCTCCTGCTGCAAGTGGAAAGTATCCAACTTGGTATTAATATTACATGCTTCAAATAAACAGAAACAGTAGGACAAAACTATTTTGTATATCAGGCAGGACCATATATAGATGCAGCAGCTATTGACTTGAGTCATTGTGCATTCAGTTTGCCCCTGATGAAGTTCAGACAGAGGAAGAGGTTGTAAAAACACTTTACTGTACGATTCAATAACTGTTGGGGAGTGGCTTTCACATCCTAGCTCAATGTTCACTAAACATACATTTAGAAAAAAAAATGTTGTCACGGGACTCTGGCCAAATGCAGCACATATAGACTTTCACACAGGATGCTGTCGGGTTTCAGAAAAAAAGAAAAAATGACAGTGTTGCATAATCGCCAAATATGTGACACTTCATATTTGCTTCACACAGTTTGCTTCACACACCCTTCTAATTGTGTTTTACCAAACAAATCAACAAACATCTCTCCGCTTAGAGTGATCTTAAAATAATTCTGACACCGCACACAGTAAACGGTGACAGAGAGTGGCAGAATGGCTTCCTAAAGCCTTTCTTCACTTGACAGAAAAATTGCAGACCTCACAGGAGCAGCTTTGTGTGCCTGTCTTCATGATGAGATACAGAAACTGAAAACACTCACAGAGGGTGTAAGACTGATTGTTAGAAATGCTTCACAAGGTTAAAGGTTGACTCACGGGCCTCCTTGGTTGAGCAAAATTCCTTGTTGTTAGAAAGACATTCTGCCTTAAATCTGGGATTTGAGTCAAGATTTATGACATGAATTAGGCCGTCAGGGCCCGGGCTAAATTATTACCTCTGTTTAACCCTTTGGGAGGAAAGGTAATATGTTACTGTCCTTGTGAGGATTTAATGAAGGTGTACGAATCTGGACCATTCAGCAGTGCAGTCCCAGTAGACCTTACGGTCAGCACAAAGGGCGATTACAATCCATCTCTGTTTAAGAGTACCAGTAATTCCACATGAAACTGCTGTAATACAAGTTAAAAAGGAGGGGTTAGGCACGGTCTTACAGTACATTACTACAACATCCAAACATGTTTGTAACCTCCGCCCCCTTCGAATCCTGATTGCTGTGTTGCCTCACTTACTGATACTGAAGGTATCGGAGTGAATATCAGGTGGTGGTGACGCAGGAAATAGAAATATAAATAAATGAACAGCACCCAGTTTGTGACCCAAACAGACTTAATGAAAGTAATGGACTAGAGGTATCTACTGGAGCTGCCAGCGAAAGACCATCTGCTAGAATCTGTAGACATCAGTTAGTATTAATGGAATAGAAATAAGGCCATTTTATTCCCATGAATATGACTGTTGTCTGTTCACAATACTTTGTGCACGCTCTTTGTTATGTGCGTCACCCGAAAATGTATTAATTGTGTTTATGGTGTACTGCATCTACGCAGGACTTGCAAGTTTGCAAACAAACATTTGAGTTCATTTATTTCAGTGAATAAACAGCTGCCGTACCTACAGGAACGTTCGGCTAATGGGAAGGAATTGGAGTCCTTTGTTTTTCCTTGTTCTAAAATGATTTATATGAGAATAAACAGGGCGTGGGTTGATTTCCTTCACTTTACCACTTAAGGAAGCAACTTTATCCTCTAATGACCCCAGTCTACTCTCTGCCACCTTCAAACCTCTCTTACAATGATTAATCTCAGAAACAAGTCAACTTTTGACCTGTTCCAAGCCAAGCGGAGTCCGAGATCTGAAACCAACGACCGGTCTCCAGTTTTGTTCTTCTCCACAGATTTGGCTGACGTCCAGCTTACATAAACAGCTGCGGTCTTGAACGGTGTCTGTCGGTTGCAGCCATGAGTTGGAATGAGGAATATTCATTAGAAGCATTTAGTTTGACAGACAGTGGGACAGAGCATCCTGGCTGTGATGGGGTCTTTATACGACAATTATAATGCTTAAGAGATAAGCTTACCATTCCCTGTCCTTGGGTTAACTGAAAATATCCGCTCGGTCATTTATCACTTATTTATCACCGTGTTAGAATTCACAGCCACACAAACACACATGTGGTAGCAACTACCCGAGCTATCAACCACTGTCGGATTAGAAGAGCAGAATAGACCAAATCGACGCTGGAAAAGAATGTGAGTAAAAGAAGAACCTTGAAACATTTTGTGACATTTCATAAGACCTCCCATACTCTTGCATGATGCTCTGTGTGTGTGTGTGTCCTGCAGCTAAAAAAAGAGAGCTGCACTAGTGTTTGAGCCTACCAAGCTGTGCATGTACTGGCAGTGTAAATCTACACAGACAGGTCGACTGAGGTTACTTAAACATTCACCTTTTTTGCTCTATTTTCAGTCAATCTGAATTATAGACACGCGGGATCTGCAGGCAGCCAATCAGCAGCCCATATATTTCCTGCCACTGATATGCAGCCTGACAGGGTCCATCTTGCAGCCACATGTGTGATAGTCTCATAAAAACTCGAGAGCTTCACCCCAAAAACAAGGCATTAAAGGACGATGAAATCCCAATAGGCCCGGGATGATTTATTTACAACCGTCTGGTTTCATGTGAGCTGGAGTGCAGGACTGCATTTTATGATAGTGTTCTACCTCTGTGGGCATAATGACAGTGAAGTGGAGATGCATATTTGCTTTGATACAAACACCAGATGGAGTCTGGGCCGAAGTTATGCATAACAAAAGAGTTCCAGGCTTTTCCAGGGCTGTCGTTTTGGGATGTTTGAGATTAGCGAGTCGAGGAGGAATGCAGGGGTTTTCCTTGCTCCGCTGCAAATTCAATATATGTTGATGGCTTTTCTCCTTCACTCGCTATATTAAATTATGTATTGCTTTTGTGCTGGCAACAAAATCCTACACGTACTTGTTCTGTCGGCCATATGGAAATACTAGAACAGCGAACCATAATTGCCTTTTCAAATAGTGAATGTTTTTTTTGTTCTTTATTTATGCTTTGTCATAAATGGAACAAAAGTATAACATTCATCACAAATGTCAAATTAACACAATGAATTGTTCATCAGAAGTAGCAGATTGTGAGACTGAAAACGGTAATCGTCCAATATAAACATATCCACAATGGATCAAGTTGGTAAAAACGAAAGTATCTTTTATGTTGCAAGCATAAACTCTGCATGCATGAGTTGCATGCTGTGTGATTGTTTCCCAACATTTAAGAAGCGCTACTGTGAGTCCGATGGGGGTAACCACATGTGAGCTGCATTAGTGTATGATCTGATAATAATCTTTGATGAAACAGTTTACCCCCTGCCACCCTCACTGCGTGGGTTTATTAGAGTCTGGCAGCTGTGGTGACAGCTCCCGTCACCCTATCAAAGCTGTGCAAGCAGACATGTTGCAATGTGTGCTGCACAGTTAAAAAAAAACATCCGTACAACACAAATTTGATTCACTGATCAGAGCAACCTTGGCCCAGGCCTCTCTGCGTGCAGTTCTGTTAGTGTCGATGTGACTTTTCTCTTGTTTTCAATCCACCTAAACATGCATGTTTAGGTCCATTGAAGACTCCTTTTTTCCCTTATAGGTAAGAGAGTGAAAGTGAATGGTGTATGTCCAGGCTCTACTCCCTGCATTCACCCTATGTGAAATGGAGATCATTTTTAGAGCGGGTCAAAACAACAAATAAATGGAAGGAATCCTACTTGTATTTCTCAGTGACTGCTGCACTTTGTAATGACATGATTTAGTCTGTTATCAGAATATATCAGTCCTGGAATGAAGAGGCCGGAACCTTACAACACATAAAAATATTTATCTCTTCTGCGGTTCCCTCGGTGGTGATCATTAAATACTTATCATGAAACATGCATCTTTCACAACTCAGTCAGACAAAATATGGGTATTTTGGAATGCATTCGTAGCTTGAATGTTTTTTTCCTTTGGACAGAGACAGCTGAAGCCTAACGCACAAACAAGTGTGCTTATTTTTGACATTTCAAAGTCGTTTTTCTTTTGCCAGTTGACTGTGGACGTGACCACAAGGTCGGGAGGTCTTCCATGCTATGTGGATGGGCGAGCAAAGGTTAAGACTGGCAACAAAGTGTGAAATTAACATTACTGTCACAATTAGTCACTGGGTTTTTCCATGCACATATCCATTCTGCCACTGTGGCCACAATAATCTCCCTATGATATCATTTATGAGAGACGGTGTCTCGGCTGGTGTAACGATTGTAAAACTAGCCGAGTGACCAGAACATTTGATTATTTTTAAGCATGCATGCTAGTGTTGAGATGCAAGAGAAAAGTGCTGTCGTCACAAACCATCTGCCGCCTGTGTGTTTGTGCATCTTACCGTGTTTATGCTGCAGATGTGAGTGAGAATTAATTAACATCTCAGTATCATTTTTGCGGCCCTGATTGTTTGTGCTTTGCTGACTGCCAATTAGATGCTCATCTGCGCCAGGTCAACAACAACTGTGTGCGCTGATGCTCCAAGCAGCCACGAGAGGGTCAGAATTGACTGAGCAGTTAACATGCATGAGCACACATCCTGACCCTGACTTTACAGGTCAACAGCCTCGTACTGCCCCTGAGCAAGTTGTGTCGCAGCCACTGAAAGCGGGTGGGGTGCAACAGAGATAAATGTAACTTTGCTGTTCTCCCACTGAACAGCCTCTGTTATCTTGACACAAGAGGGATGGGACGGGTCAGCAAAATGGGACGTAATCTGAGGTTATTATCACTCTAATTTATGGCATTCAAACCCTGCTTTGCAATTATGCAAAAATCACAGGTTGAACAAGACAGAGTTTATGCCCTTTATGGTGTTCTCTTTTTTCATGTCTCTGCAGAATACTGTAAACAGATGCATTTCCTATGAGTATATCTGGCAGCCACCATTGTGGAAATATTGTTCACCTTTTCACTGAGCTTTTCTTGCATATCAATAGTGGAACTGATGAAGTTTTGATAATTATTGAAGCTTCTTAAACAGAAATAATAGGGCAAAACCTCGGGTGAAATGTGTATCTCTCTCCCACTTGTAACATGTGAACAAGAGCGAGCACAGTTAGCCCGAGAACCACAAAGCACCCGCATACTAGTCACTCGCTCCGTGTCTAGCAAACACCACTTCTTGTTTGCTCTGTTTTGTGGTAGTTGGCGTTTCAGTTCTCAGAACACGGAAACACCACACTGCAACTCACATGTCAGCACAGGACAACACATTTCAATTACGCAACAAAAATAAAATTGTATTAATACTAAAATGTCGAAGGCCTATTAAGTGTGAAGTTACAGGAATTTAGTTACAGCTATGAAATTAAAAAGAAAGGAATAGATTTATATCAGTAATTCAGATAAATTGATTGTAGACTTAGCAAAAAAAAAAACAGTACTTTGGTGAATAGCACTGATGCCTTGAAGCGCGCAAATCTCCAGTGAAAGGTCAGTCGTTTGATCCCAGCTCGGTCGCTCCCAGCTATGTCGAAGAGTCCTGGGGCAAGACACTGAACCCTAAAATTACCTCCGATGTGTGAATGGTTAAAGCAGACAGACTGCAGGGTAGTCTCAATCAACAGTGAAGTGAACAGTGAATCAACATGAAGACAAGTAAAGCTCTATATAGGAACCAGGCCATTACAGTTTTCTGGGGCCATTTGTGTGAGGGGTTTGCATGTTCTGCCTGTTTCCATAGGCCCAAAAATTGAGTCTTGAATTGTAGGTGTGAGCATCTGAGTAAATGATATGTGTGCTCTGCAACCTGTCCATGGTGTATTCCCCGTCTTCACCCTATGTGAAACCAGTGCAGGAAACAGGCCCTTTACTTTAAAAGCAAACACAACAGGGGGGCACATCTATAAAAATGTGAATTGAGCTCACGGCAGATTGTACAAGAACGAAGCATGGAACAGATAAAACAGGGACAATCATGAAAACTGCAGCAGGAGAACAGCAGGAGACGGTGTGAAAAAGTGTAGATTATTTTATAAGCTTGACGCTGCATCGAGTGTGACTGTACAGCATGTGATATTACACTGGCTATCACAGTGCACATTCTCTGACAAATATTAGCCTGTGACTAAATAAATGGTGCGATAAAGACCACTTTTTTTTCTCTCTCTCAAAAAGTGCGCTCCGGAAGTGGTGATTGCTAATCTTAGGCCGCTAAACTGTGCAACTGGGAGGTGTTCTTTATTTTTTCTGCTTCGCCCTGACTTCTAGTTCCTCTTTTCTGCTGCCAGGAGACACACTGTTCAGCACTTATCAGATACCACCCAGAGGAAGAGGCAAATTGAGGTTGCATAACGGCTTCGGAGCCACAGATGAGGTCAGTGACTTGCTGCTGTTGGCCGGGGTCAAACATCCAAGTTATGTTGAGCACAGTTGATGATGATCTTTCATGAAAAAAATGAATGATAACAGATCGCTCAGTGCGTCACAATCATGACAGACACATTGGCAATGCACATTGTATTGCACATACCAGGCATGTAGCGCCAGATGTATATCAAGGTATGTTTGATTTTGTGACATACACAACCTCTGAACTACTGGCTCTTCACCCTGAGCAAACATCAGTCAGTCTACTGGTATGTTGCTTCTAAAACAACATGACACAGTAATACACTGACCTCACTAGCAAAACACAAGCTGCACAATGGGTCCAAATCGAATGTCCATGTTCAGTGATCTCACTTGTCCCATTTGTAAATATTTATGCTTTCTCTATTATTGAATTGACTGTCTTTATGTATCGTGGATTTGATTTACTTTCTGACCTGGTCACAACTATTTAGTGTGACAGCCATATAACATTACAGATCCTAATCTGTAATCCCTCAGTTGTTGTAATCAGTGGGATTGTTCAAGATGATTATCATCTCATATTGTGATATTATTGAATGTGCTCTAAATTGCAGTTAAGCCAACACTACGTGTGCCCATCACACGGTAGGTCATCACTGGTCCCTTCCAAAGTCACAGTCTGGGATCAAAGAGAGAGAGAGAGAGATGTATCTGCATAGCGGATGAAGATTCAATGTGTTATTCAAGAACACTTGTGATAAGTGCAATTTAGGCAGGAAGGCAGATAAGCCCACGCTGGCATTTTTTAAATTTACTTTGTATCGACCAAATGACCACAAGTGAGGAACTCCCTATTAAAACAGATAAGAATGATAAAGTTCACAAAGGAAGCTGTTGAGACGAAGATGAGTGATGATGCCTGTGAGAATGCATGGGACATTTTCACTTCCACATTTTTAAGTGTACGGAGGGCAAGATCTCATGTATGGTATTATAACAGTGAATGTCTCCCATAATAGCTACTCCTGAGGCTCCTCTGAAACAGAGTGGAGCTTTATGCTGGTGTACAGTTATAAACTGAAGTTGGACAGCAGCTTCAAAACTTCTGTGGACTGCTTTATTTCTAGTGGCCATTGATGACAAGGCTGATAAGATAAAAACCATAAAAACACATAGGATGAAAAGATACCACTTCGGTTAGACGTATATGTGGGAAGATTTTTTTTTCTCTTGTCAAACCAAGAAATTTCAAATGAAGCAAGAAGTTTGCGTTATCTCGTTTCACTTTGCAACAAGGAAGCATCAGTTCCTGGTATGACAGGTGAGAAGCACTGGGAAACCCTATACTTTTTTAAAGAAAACAATGAAAAACATTTTTATTTGAACTGAGCAGTACAGGTTGTACAGGGCCAACAGGAAAATGTTTAGAAAATGAACGGCTGAGTACATGTCACACATTTTTCCATAGCTCTGGTCTCACACACTGTTTGGGTTACACAAAAGCGTGTGTCATGAACCCTTGTCCCCTTGGATTAACAGTCACAGCACTGACAATAAAACCCAGTAACTTTACTCTTGTCATGAGTTCTTCGCAGGGCCTCTCTGTTTCAGAAGTGAGGCCTTCACCACATTACAATGTATTGAGAATGCTTGTGTCATTTGATCCCTTTTTGTAACAGGCTCATTTCCTTGTTTTTGCTCGATTGCTCCCACAATTGTGTTATTATTCATTTTCTGGCCAGAGAAACAGATGCTCCCTGCTCTTTAAAAGGAGAACAGAGAATCCTGGAAACTCTTGACTTTTCAGTGTTGAGGCTGTGGGTCGACTTGAAGCTGCGCTGCTGCAGCTTGTGCTGGTCTGCACAACGACCACAGCATTGATTGTTCTCCTTGTTTGGAGAGAGATAGGGTACAGACATTAAACCTTGACTGTAGCCAACAGCCCGGGTAATTGGAAACCTCATTTAGCCGAATGGTGACATACAACTCTGACGTGCTTGGCTGTCGGAAATATTCACACATGGACATTCAACTGCCAAGACACACACACCGTTGTGAATCCTCCCCCGAGGATCACAGAGAGCTGCTAACACTGGGTCTGTGAGGAGAATGAGTGTGGATAGGTATTAAGTAGGGCCCCAGACAACATTATAAATTCACCTAACTTCCCCTCAGACTCTCTTTTACTGTGCACATTTGTGATAATGCCCGCTCTGCAATTGCTGTGCAGTCGGCATCAGGAACATTTTTCATGTTCTCATTCATCCCCAGTACAAGTCTTAAAATCGGTCACGTACTAGCTTAAGTATCTGAGGTCAGTTGTGTGTTGGACCTGCTCTTACCACAAAGCCTTTTCATATTTGACAAATGATTATTTATGTCAGACTTAATCTTCTGACCAATGAAAATGCCTCTGCACTGTCTAAACAATGGAAGCCAGGCGTACACCCCACTGTCTGCACTGGTAGGAATCGAGGCTGTGTTACTATTGCCTGAGTCACTTGAACAAATTCGGTCAGACAAATGGAAGGTATCATTAATTTTATAATGACCTGGTGTACCACTAACCAACTGCCTATGACATCTTGAGCAGAAACATCACAAGTATTGCTGTTAACCCAGACGGTAAAATCTTGGACATCTTATGATGACCATGCTAAAAAAAGCTGTTGTTCCAAAAATTTTGGTTGAAGGTTTCAAACATGTGTGCTCTGTCATGTATTCTGACATATGCTTGGATTTTTCATATCGCTGAACTAAATTACATCAGCTTGGTGAGACTCCTCAGACTGAAAGTTCAGATCAGCAGAGAAAAACGGAAAGGAGATGATTCGCACAGAGAGAAATCTTTGAAAAGACCAACCACACTGGGCTTCAGACTAATTCCTAATAACCCTGCTTTGACCTTCTACATGCTGCGCTGGGTCCCTCTGACATTCATCAGATTGTCCACATGGAACATTGGTCCAGCCTGGTCTTGTGAGGAACACCCTCTGATTTTGCCCATTGAGAGATAGACTATCACTCCTTCTGTCAGTGATCAATACTCTCTATGAGGTCGCGCTTTAATACAGCTCCTCACCACTCATCAGATACTGTGGCCTTTTGTCCTACCCCTCTCCGGTAACAGAGCTCATCTTTCCTCACTGCACACAGTAACTGATGTGTTTGGACTTCTCAGTCATTGGTCCAAGCATCGATCTTGATTAGAAATGGCTGTGTGAGCAGCTCAACAGATTTAAGAGTCTTAAAAGCCAGCCGGATTACTTCTTACATATGAAGAGTTAATAGGCAACACATGGATGGGTGGTACCGTGGTACTCACAGCACGATAAACCTGGGGTTCGACTCCCAACCTTTTTGCTGTAGTGTTCACATATTCTCCCATGTCTGCATGAGTTGCATATTGAGGTAGATTGAAGCCTCAGGAAGGACTGCGGCAAAGAGGCAGCAAGATCGTTCACTTAATAGGATCTGAGTGGTTTGGTCCTGCAGCCTACATGTCAAACTTCCCTTAGCATCATACTGAACCCTAAACAGCCCTGTGTGACCATTTAGCTACTGAGCTTGTGTTTGGAAAGGGCTTTCAGTGATTGAGACTAGAAAAGTATAATATAAGAACCAGTGAAAGGTGTGCGTGTGTCCTGTGATGGACTGTGAGCTGGAATAAGCTCCAGCAGACCCCAGCAATGAATGCTGGCTTCACTAGATGTTTGCCCAAATATATTGACAAGGGAGCAAGGACTTTCACAATCCAGGCTTGTTGTAAGAGCAAGACACATTCATTTATACTAATAAACATAGTTCTATAGTCGCATGGTAGTTTGTACTATATAGTACATTTGTCCAGTTTCACAGCACGACAACTTGTTTTGTCACATAACTCAAGTGTCTGATATGACAGTAAACTAGTTTGTTGTCATCATTTCATTTTTACCTTTAGGCACCCTTTATGATCCAGGTAATCATGTGGTGTGGTTGTACTAGCACATTGTTGTTTTGAGTAGAAATAGCTCTTTGAAGCGGGTTCTTCAAGTGCATGTTTCTGACAAACGAACACAGTGTCCAAGCTCGCTACCACACACGCTGTCACTCACTGTCGAGAGTCACAGCAGCAGCTATGAATCTTTGGACTGCAATGGCTGTTTTTGACAGCGCAAATGTTTGTAAAAACATATTTATTCAGGAGGCTATATCAGTTTAAATCTGAGGATTGAAATCTCTGTCTGTATAAAAATCGCTTAGCGAGTCTGTAAACTTAATTACATGCTTTATTTTATAAGCCTGACAAAAAATGTATGCGTGTGTGCATCTTTATGTGTGTCACAGGCTGGTGACAGATTTACTGCACTCTGCAGGTTTGTGCACTTTGCTTTGCAAGAGGCGTATTACTATCATATTTTAAGAGATTAAAAAGTATATATCAAAATTTGCTCAGCTGAAGCTGCTACAGTTTGGCTATTTATTCAGGGCTAAATAAAAATTAAACACTATCAGTTCAGACACAGCATCTCTATTTTGAACCTATTACTGTATAATGTATAGTCAAATAGCTTGTTCTTTCTTGTCCACGGTTAAAAAGACCACAGGAAATGTTTTTGGGGCCAGTTCATGGGCTGAACCAGAGACTGAACTTGTATGCATTATTGCCTGCAGGATCCACTTCTCTGTCACACACTTTCCCACTGACAAAGCATGTCAACGCTTGGAAATCCACTCCTACCTACCTGCCAACAGAGAACACATGTTGCAGCTGCTGGTCTCCACAGGTGTAGTGTAAAACAGGTTGTCTTGTACTAACAGTTATTTTTACATAACCAACAGTGTATTGCAGTGCATTTGCATTGCCAGCAGCAAGAGAGTATAAGCCCTCTGTACATTTAAAAACATCCCCATCATGTATTTTGACTTCCATACCTCACATGGAGATTTAATATTTATAATGCAGATCTTAGGCCAATGTTCACTTCACATTGGTCATGCAGTAGGTACAGTCAGGTGTTAGTGATTACTCTGGTGCCTCTCTTCCAAAGCAGGCATATACCAAGGTTATTAACAGGTCAGCATTGTCTGTAGTGTGTATTACCACTTCGCAAATGGCGTTCACCCCATTGTTGACCCTATCATTTTCTCATCAATTTTTCCGTAACCTTATTTCCTCCAGGCCACGGTCAGTTCCTCGACCCACCCACTTCTCTTGTTTTCTGGCCTTCACCATTCAAACCACAACCAGGTCACGGTTCCTGTCTGGTCAGACACTGCGAATGGGAAATAGAACTAGAGCCTTTCCTCTCCGGGGATTGCACATCACTGGGATAAAGATGACAGTGCAAGAGATAACCGATATGAGGATCACGAGACCAATGTTAACATAATGTAAAGTGGTGTCAAGACTTTCAACAGACCAGAGATTATTTTCGCTGTTTTTGGTTCAGCCTAAAGGGTTTCACAGCACGTATGCCACAGGCAGCATACGTTCTGACTGACGAGTTATTCAGAATACATGAACACGATGTTCTGGTGCTGCACAGAGGACTCCTAGCTTCTCAGAAGCCTGACAATTAGGAGCTGTGCTGTACTTTCTCTGAGGCTGGTCACATCATACTGATGTATAATGAGGATAACGCATGAAATTAATGTATCACAGCAACATGTTGCACGCATTGTGAAGCACTACACAGCAGAAAGCATAGCTCAAGTGGAACCTGGGATAATCACTTATCCACGGTTTGCAATTTTTCACATACTGTGACGTGTGGTTCTTGTGTAGGCAATTTCACACTCGAAAAGAGGCCTGCGTGAAAGAAACCAACGGAAGGGGAATAAAACCAGAAAAGGTTATCCAATATCCAATAATCATCTCATTTATTAATCATTACGGTGCCTAAGGAATTCTCTTTCTCTCCTCTGACAAATTTTTATTTACCTTGACTAAGCATTACATGTCACTCGTGCCGATTTTGTCTAAATCTCTGGTTTTATCTCCAGGTGAACTTCACAAATCAGCAAGATTAATTGTACACAGCCACCTCAAGTTGTGTACTATTTGTTTCATATATCATTAACCTTTTCACTTGCTTCACAGCAAATGTCACAGCGTGGCGATTGACAGAACTGCAGGAAACACTTGGTCAATACCTGTGAAGACTGATAGAGTATGAACCTTTTTCCATAGGAAGTTATTAAAAGTTGTAGTGACTAGAATTCATTAAAGCAATAAAATATGTCAAATACAGTGGGCTTATGATGTTTGGTTACTTCTGCAGCAGGTGTGAGTTGCAGCTCTCTTACTTGGACAGGAAATCTGGTATCTGTGTGTTTTTGGTAACTGCCATAGTGACAACAGGGCAGAGGACCTGCTTTTATTTTAAAGAAAGGGAACAGGAAAACAGAGCAACTAAAGCAAGCAATTGGCCATGACAAAGTCTGAGTTGAAAGCTGGACAGAAATACAAACTACAGAAATAGGAGAATGAGCTGCGGGTATGGAAGCTGATCTGAGACCTTTTCCACCAACATGGATTCAGTGTGGGTTCTGGGCTAGTGCTTCCTTTGGAGCCACTCTTTCTGTTTTCACACACAAAGAACTGGCTCTGGCCGCCGAAAAACTGGTTCCAGGGTTGCACCAGTTATTCTACCACTAATGTAGCACATGTGTTGAGTAAATTATACAATTACCACAGAATAAAATGGTCATGACTAATTCCAACAGGTGTTTGTCATGGGGTTTTGATATATATTCTTATACAAATGTGAAGGACAAGTCACAGGTGTTCAGTCTGAGTGAAAAACCATTTTGTTTGATGCAATGTTTGCAGTTATTTTATTTTTAAAATGGCTCAGTGTTAGTCACTAATGCACAGAGCGGATGTGATACAGGTCTTAATTCAACTACAGGCTTTTGCATGCTCTCGCTATAAATGGAGATGACTCGTGAGAGTAGGCCCATGAACAGCAGATTACGGGATAATTGCTGCATCAATTGAGCAAATGAAATTCTTATTAAATCATAATAACTGCTTGAACATCCCACGCCGATCATTTCTAGTTGCAGAGCATTATTTGACCATGAAATCTTTCTGTAAGCCAGGTCCCTTATGTCGCACTCAAGTTCTTTCTTTTTTTCTTTTTTTTTTACCCTTAAGGGCCAAGAGGAAACACGCCCACAAGCCTTTCAGCAGATGGAAATAACCTTTCCAGATTGTCCCCGCTGGAGATATAATTATCACAGCAGCCCTGGCTGCCAGTGGAAGTGCTCGGCTGGCTGTGAATACCTTGCCAGGTCCCCCTGTGACGCAGGTCTCCCATGGCTGCCCAAGCGCTACCGGGACATACAAACCTTGAGCAGGGAGGAGAAGAAAAATGGCTGCCACTCGCACATGGAAAGCGAGTGAGTGGAGGTCATAGTAGTTAAACTAAAAGTAAAATACCTGTGTCTGATTAGGGGCTGTAGGAAGTACGAAATCACTCTGCTATACTTTTTGATTGGAAATGTTGTTCTCTGCTATGATCCTGACTCACCCCAGTCTTTTACGTTTGCAGGGGATGATGAAAATGAAAGTCTGTGCATCGAAAAATTCATGGCACACTGTGCTCCGCCACTGTACTCTGGGTCTGCTGGAGGTGAACAGTCGGAGGCAACAACGTGCCAAGTCGCTGGTTTGGAGCATGACGAGCATGCACAAAGACGGATGGATGGGCAGCTCTTAATGAACTCCCTGGTCACAGGGGTTCTAAATGAGCTTTGTTAAGGGAGTCCATGGAAAATGAGTCAGAGTGAGGGTTGAAGAGGTACGTTTTAGTGTGAGAAAGGTTCTTTGGATGAGGAGAGAAAGAAGCACTCTGTGAAAAGCAGGGACAGAGAGAGGGGATGAGATATAGGGAGTAAAAGGGGCATTTGCCTCCTGCAGGCAGGGAGTATGATGTGCCAACAGGCTATTTTAAAGGCGGGGGGGGGGGTTCATTCAGTGCTACAGCATGGTAGGTTACAGCTTGTGTAAGACAAAGGCAGCTTTATTTATTTTGCAGATATTACTCACTAGTTTGAGTCAAAGATTGTATATGGCAATATAGATAAAGATACAGATAAAGATAAAGATATGCATACAGAATCGCAGCATTCAGATTGCTTGAATTAAAAGCAGTTCAAATTTGGTGTTTGAGTTTTCAGAGTAGAAAAAAGCATTTTATCTTTTTTCTTTTATCTTGAGCTTTGTCTAGCACTGTTGCATGGTAACAAAATGCTACTTTTCAGATTAATTGTAACCAAGCAGCAGCAGCCTGAAGGTAAATCCTGAATGAAACGCCATTAAAACCATTTGTCACAACTGCAAATTCATGGTAATGCCTAAACTGTGAGGTTCATAAGTTCAAAGACTCCTTTCACTTGTGCTGTCCATCTCTCCTCAGAAAAAGTGACGCTTTCGAAGCCACATGACAAGACACAACACTGGCAGTGTTCCAACAAAAGACACCACTGTACATTCAACATAAAGAAACCTCAAAGGAAACAAAAAGTCTAGCTCTCACCAAGTGGACTTTGAAAGAAAGCTTTTATGTGAGCCCGCCTGATATGAAATGACTTATCCACATGACTTAAAATGAGTGTATTCAACCTATGAGGTCACATGCTGCCGCAGAGGAGAGGGTTTGAAATCCGAGGCCGGGCTGCAAACAAGTGCCGCATGGGAAGCTACCAAAGCCATGTGAGGGTTTCATTTAAATTCACAAACAGACAGATGTGTGTATGTGTGGGTGTGAAACAGTGTGTGTGTGTGTGTGTGTGTGTGTGTGTGTGTGTGTGTGTGTCTGTGTGCCAGCAACTGCAAATGCAGCTTGGATCCAGGCTGGGTGTTGGTATGTCTGCGTCCGTGCATGCTTGTATTTGAGTGGTGTATAGCTTCTTATCTCCCTGTTTCTGGGCACACGATGCCAGTTCGTCACTTGCAGACACCATATGCATTTCAATGAAATGAAACCTTGTGCCCCTGAGTGTTCCTGATAGTTGGCAGTTCAGACCGGGACAGCACAGGTCCAAAATTACTTCCAGACAGACAGACTATTTATACCGAAGGCTACTTCCCTCCTTATCACATGACGGTACTAAGAAATTACAATCGCTGTGGTTAAAATGTGAACATACAGTTCTCCGGGTATGCATGTAATCTAATTTTGGGTTGAGGGGATTTTGCACCTTAAATGAGCAAATGGTATAGTCGTTCATCACAATTATGTTAAATATAATTTGACTTTGACTTTTTTTTTATGCAACTTGTTAAAGTTTATTTTTTTAAGATCAATCAGAACTGGATTTATACTGGTTACAGAATTAAAGGCTTTTTGTTTTGTCTGAATGCACATCTAAAATGAACCCACTGCTTCAGGGTTCTTATTCAAATAACATGAAAAATAAGGGTCCTTGTGCAACTGACAGCAAAAACAGGAATGGAAAGGTAAAAAAAAAAAAAAGAAAACGTCAGCTCATGGTCATTGGAACATTTTCTATTTCACTTCACTCTGACGTTCTCGAAGACAAAAGCCTCAGCTGTTTGCATCTCTCCTTCTTTATCCTCGCGTTTGCTTCACTCTAACGCAACTTTCAACAGAATAAATTGGCTCATTTGTGCAGTCCTACATTCGTCTTTTACAGACAAAAATACATCTGTCAGTCATCACCTCTGCCTGGCTCTGCTGCAGTTTTTATGACCTAGAACACTATGTGAGTCGCCAGCAGGCAGGAATAGAAAGGTGTGAACAGGTCTGGCTGGTCTGCTGAGTTCCTGCTGTCTGCGACCAAACTGTGCACAACTGCAACAAGGCTTTCAGGTAACTTACACCTCCAAGGCATTCAACTGTACGCACACGTGACAGGAGTGTATGGAGTACATGTTTAGGGGCTTGTGCACGCACGTTTCGTAGCATATACTCCATAGAGGCACCTGCAATAACCCAGATACTTAAAGTGCCACACCGCTCTGAGAGACGCATACATCTGCAGCTCCTAAAGTACAACGCAGAGTTTAAAGGAAAGCTGCATTAAAAAGCCTGATTTAATGAAGCCGACGATGAGCATATGCCTGATTGAGCTCTCGGAATTGGAGAGTGCTCTGGTAATTGCGTTAGAGAAGTGCTCTTTTACCACATGCTATCTCACATCCTGCAGGTGTAGAGCAAGGCAGCGTCAAATTGCTCACATTCCTATTCAAACATAATTTTTCTTTCAGTAACAAGCCGAGCCGAGAAGTTCACAGAACGAGAACCAGAAAAACAGTGTCAACCTCAAAACTTAGTGCAAGAAAGTTGCTCTAATAGAGGTGTTCATCTTTACCGAGATGAGTCATGAAAAGAAAGTTTGTTTAATGTGGGTGTTTTATTCCCTTACACCACACCGTGCTGCCTGGGGTTCCAAACAAATGTTTAATGATGGCAGCCAGCCTCTGGCAACGCTGCTTCTCTGCTCTCATTAGCATTGACACAATTCAACAGTACAGTAATGAGCGCAAGCACGTAACTTAATAAAAAAGCATATGTGCAGAGTGGAAACAAGACAGTTTTCAATCGTGCTGCATTTTTGACTTCTGGAGAATTCTCTCTGTTACTGCAGCACACTGATGCAGTCGTTAGCAAGAATGTAGTGCTCTAAATAATCATACAGTGATACATGTCTTAAAAATATACATAATTTGAGCTGCTCTAGCTTGTGGCTCTGCTGTGGTAAGGGGTAAAAAATCCAGTCTTCTGCAAGCTATTTATCTAAATTGTCTTGTACATTCAGTTGTGGATGAGGATGAGTCACTCCCGTCCTTTTCACTCACCTTTATTGCTGCTCTGCCTGGTTGCCATGCCCACAAGGATGCACACAGAGAGCAGAGGTTTAAGGCAAGACAAGCTCTGGCCTTGTTGTCCTCCACTTAGACGAGGCAAACTTAAAAGCTAAATGACAAAAGAGCAACAATTAAAGACTCCCCGGGCAGAGCATGCACTCTGCCGACGGTTTGGAAGGAGTGTGGCCTTTTCTCAAAGGAAGAAGTAATATACTTTCAAAGTGGTGCCATTAGGAGAAGGAAAAAAGCAAGACCATGACTCACTGCCCTGCTCTCGGACCATGTCTGTAATGTCCAGATGTGTAGAGAGCTCAGTGTTTCACTTAGCCGTGGCCTAGATACCAACAATTAACACATTCCATCCTTTTATATATATATAAATATATAGCAGAAACAGAACATTGGCTACCTTTGCAGACAAGCATGGAGTATTTGTGCTGTCATGGTGCTCCACACGCCCCACTCAAAGCAATCAGAGCCATGGGAAGTAGCAGGAGCTGGTACGTGGTGAGAGGCGAGATGTTAAGATGATGACACTGAAGCACAGAGCACTGCTAAAGATGTACTGAACAACTAAACAGAAACCAACTGATCAATGATTCGAAGACTTGTACAATTTGTGAAAATGTTATATCATATTTTTACATTTTGCATGGTATATATTATGATATATTCTCCTTAGTTTGTCACTTTTAATTTAAACCGTGATTGAATCACCATTGTTTTTGTGAGAGAGGAAGTCCTGTGCAAAATGTTGTTCATACTGACAGCAAAATATCCATATGTATATACCAGAAAGTAATATGTTTGTTTGGAGCTTTACTTAGACTAATGCAAAGAGAGTCATTAAATTGCCACTCTCCTCTCAAGTAATGAACAACAGACTGAAAGGTGTCTGGCAGTAGCTGAAAACATCTCTCCACTAATCTTACTTCATGAATCATTTATGAGCAGCAGCAAAGCCTGGAGATGACACATGAGCAAAAAGCTTGAGTGATCGGTGTTGTTGGCTCACAGCGCGAGGGTCCACGGTTCGATCCCCAGTCAGATGTGAGATGCAGGCAGATCTCACAGTCCAAAAACATGTATGATTAAACTGATTCAAGTCTCTAAATTGCCAGTAGGTGTGTGTGTGTGTGTGTGTGTGTGTGTGTGTGTGTGTGTGTAATATAGACCTGTCCAGGATGTATTTCCTGCCTACGCCCCATGTTATCTTATTAACTCAAGTAACGCTGGGCAGAGTATTTCTGATATAGAGAGATGTAGAGAAAAATATACATGTCTATGACGAATCAGATTGATACAAACTTGTTTCCACTTCAACAGAGTTTGATAGGCATCACAGTAATATGAGCACAAAACTTCTGTGGTCCCATTTGAGTGTTTTTCTGCATTCTGAAGCAACTCATTGCAGTGGAAAATGCAGAATTCGCCTTTCTATCTGCTGGTGATCAAAAGCAGTGGGGCAACTGGAGCCATGGGAAATATCAGCGCTCTATCCAACAGAGAGAAGCCTAAATGTCTTTTGATGGGCTTTGCCTGGCTTTCAGAAGACTAACAGGAATCCATTCCTCCATTTCACACTGACAAAATAGCATCAGTATCAAAATCCAGCAGATATGCGCTCTGTTGGGCGTACAGCACACTGCGCTTGTTGTTTCACAGTCTGGGTCTTTCAGAAAATGTTTCCTGCTTTTATGTCCAACCCACAGCATAGCTGACATATAGTATAATGCATTAAAACCAGCTCACAATTCCTTTGATATGCACTTAATTCAGACCTGCCCGTGAACAGCAAAAGGAATCCGATGAGCGAGGAAAGGAACCAACGCACTTCACAGCATCCGGTGCGTAAAGTGTTCAGTCATCGAGGGCATTGATTCAAAAAAGCCTGGTCATAGTGAGGCGCTTTTTCGCTGCCACTTCAAAACGTTGCATAGCTCAAACCTTTGTGCAGAAAAGACGTCATTAGAGCTCTGACAAAGCATGGCAAACCGGACCTTATCAGAGGGTCCACGCTCCGGCCTGCTTAATGAATAGTCAGAACAAAGTGGAAGCAACAACAACATTTCAAATGACAGCAACCGTTACCATCATTGTTCGACTCTTAAAGCCCCTCTGTTAATGTAGAGAGCCTGAACAATTGAAAGTGTGTCACCGTCCCTCCGCTACACTGTTGATTCACTTGATTTAACCCTATTGTTGCTCTCATACTACAGTAAAGAAGCTGGAGAGTGCACCAGGGAGCAATGCCATGAGAATCAGTGGACCGGACCCTCCAGTTCAACGTGAGGGTGACGCATTCGCACATGCTGTGATGTTTTCATCCACATGAAGTGATTTAAGAACCGCAAGTGGTTGAGTTATGAAATCCTCAAAACTGTGAGGTGTGAAATTCTCCTGTAGACCAACACTATGCCCGGCTGCCTCATTGGCTCAAAGACACGTGCGTATGTGCACGTCGCTCCCATTCGGGAGAGAGACACGAGATAAAAGCGGGTCACACAAGATAGAGAGAGAGAAACAAAGGTTCTGTTTTACGGGTCAGATAAGCAGTGCCATGTGTTATTAAGAACGAGGAGGTGCTTCATTATCCTTTCTGTCACCTCACGCTGGATGTGACCGATGTGACCTCGATGCTTGGATCAAGTTTGTGCTGAGAGTGCAGCATGCGCAGCTTTGCAGCACTTTATGAAAATGCGTTAAACATTTTGCACTCTGCCGCTGCTCATGCTAATTTCCCCTGGTTGTTTTTCTGCATTAGCAGGACTGCGCAGTTTCTCTACCGTACAGCACGACTTTAACCTACTCGTTTTAAGCGGTCATGCCATGCTTTTTAACAATCCCAGTGTAGATGGTACTCTCTCATTCTCATTCTCCAGTTAAACAGTGACTTTAATGCCCCTACAACCAAGCTCACATATTTTATGAGTTTTTCAGTTCATATTTGTGGGCATTAGATCATCGGCAAACTTTCACATTAATGTTTTTTTTTCTTTTACTTCGGAGGTGAAGCAAGCTAACATTAGAGTTTTAAAACAGGTGCAACATAAGCACTATAACAAGATCAGTGTTACCTATTTATATGTTTACCTAATTGGCAATTTTATTGGCAAAGAACATATAAAATATCTCAGTGTGTTCCTACAAATGTGGTCTCATCAGACCGTGTTTAAATGCATTGTTATGTTGCCCTCTTGACAGACCTGGGGCTTTGATGTTGTTGTTGATGTTTCAGGGTGTAATCACAGAGATCTACAACACCTTTCAGAAAGAAGATTTCAAGATGGAAATGTCATGTTAAAAGGTTTCATATATCAGAGGCAGGCACCACACAGCGTTACATTTTCCTCACCAAACATTTACGAATGGAATTTACATTTCAACATTATCTGTTTTAACAGTGACATAACATAAGTGAAGATATCCTGCTCTGTATTGTTTGTTAAAAAAAATAAAACATCCATGGTGTACGCCTCGCTCATTCTTATTAACCTCTTAACCCTTTAAAGGTCACAACTGGCTCTGCTTTTTCCTCAGCAATTAGCAGGGTTTTGCACAGTTCATGTGACCTTTGCTTGGCCTCCCTGCCTGACTCCCTCCACTGACGTAGATGCACTTTTCATGCCTGAGTGTTCATTGTGTTATTGTGTATTTCCTGTGACCGAAATTAAATTTAAATCCCTACATGGACATAATTTAGCTTTATTAGTGAGTAAGTAAAACCGACAGCTCATCTTAAAGCTACTTATCTTTTAATTAGACCACTGTTATCTTCAGGGCACTGAAGGTTTAGGGCACGACCATAGTACCATTTTAACAGGGAGGTTTAAGACCAGTGCAAATTTATGAAAACAGTGATTTTTTTTTCCAGCAACAGATTTACTGACTACTGAAAGACCTCCACTTTTGAAGGAAATACCATCGATGAAAATCCTAACAAAGACTTAACAGGTAACATTTAAGACATCATCACATTTCTACACTGTGTTATTTTGGCCTGTTGTGAATGAAATCTAAATTGAATGTTCAGTGGAGTATTTATTCTTCCTTATGCAGGCTCTGGAACAATGTTTTTCTTTTTCTTATCTTGGATTGTATTTTCCGAGCCCTTTTTACAATTCTGTTTTTAGGTGTGGGATTAAAAGACTATTAAGACTGGAAGATCATGTGACTTAACTTTCTTTGATTACAGTAGACCTTATGAACTTTTTCCTAAAGTAAATGGTAACTAGAGTGCTATGGCACGTTGTACATTGTACATAAGGAACTGCATGTATTATACTGTATGTTTAGGTCACAATGCTGTGAACATACTTTAACGTAGCTAGTTTTCAAGACAAACACATACTGAGAAGGAGACAAAGATCTAAAGAATTTGGACTTTTGGAGAGTTGTCTCGTCTTGTCTTCAGCCACTTGGCCGGGTTCACCAACTCCTGTGGCTGAATCCAAAAGCATTCCCAGGCCAACCAGGAGATGCTATCTCTCCACTGAGTCTGGGTCTCCTCCCAGATGGACATGCCTAGAACACCTCCCTGGTAAGGCATCCAGGGGCCATCCTGACCAGATACCCAAACCACCTCAGCTTGCTCTCCTCACTACAGAGGAGCAGCTGCTCGATCTTGAGCCTCTCCCGGATGTCGGAGCTCCTCATCCTAATGTTGAAAATTTTCACCGGAAATTTTTAAAGGAAATTTTCAGGAGTTTATAACCTCTTAAGTCTGGATTTTCACTGTTTCTAGAGAAGTTTTGGATTGACATGTTATTTGACCAATTGGGTCACTGTATAGTTTATCCCGAACCCAAATTATATTGCTCGAAAATTCAATGCTTCAAGCGACTCTCTCCTCCTTCTCTGTCTCCAGCTCGTGCCATTCATGTCTGCAGCTCTAGCTGTCACACTATCATGTAGCCAATGAGATTACCTCTCCAGCAAGGTATAATGAGGGGTGTGTGGGATGTGTAAAGAGTAAATAGGCTCCAGATGATGGAATCAGATACTGAAGATCCATGAAAACATACCCTGCAATTTCCGTTGTGGGATGGTTTCCGTAACACTTGTATTTTACATCACATTCTGTTTCTATTCAGAACCACCTATTTTTCAACTATCTTTTCATTATCTGAAAAAATATATCAATGAGGATATTATGCAGTACATCTTTGGGTGGGAATAGAGAGTCAACAAAGCCAAGATTACCTGCAAATAACGTTTTTAATAGAATTTGAAAATATTTATGTATAATAAACAGTTCAAATATAATAGATATAAATTTTACGCATCAAAGTGAGGGCGGGAAGATATCTCGGTATGTTTCAAAGTCACTTCAGTGGCGACCATTAGGTCCTATTAAGCGATGAATGATTGGGCTCAGTTTATCTCCTAGGTTCTGTGCCAAGATCACAAATGATAAATAATGCAGCTTTTAAATTCTGAATTTATCTGAAAGATGCATTTGCAGAATCCCTACTATTAGCGCTGTGTCCCGGAAGAGAGCTGATATAATTATAGAATCTGATTGCTCTCCATCTCCACCATCATCTCTGACGTGTTGTTTACGAAATACAAATCAAAGGGATAATAGAGTAGCGCCCACCTGCTCGCTCACCTGCATATAAATGGGAATATTTAGCAAAGACTGGAATGAATCTCAAAGAACCCTAGAGTGGGAGAGACAACAAAGAGGTAGAATGTTCCAGGCCTTTTTTTCTCCTTTCCCCGCTCATCCTTCCACTTTTACAACTCATCTAATTAGCAGGATTTGACTTGGAACAACAATGAGCCAAGTTTAGAATCTAAAACATTTGTCCACTGTTGAAACCAATACCCCTAATCCTAGAGGCCTTTTTCAACCACTTCACTGTTATTCTATATCAGAAATTAAGAGATACAAAATTGCTTGCATAGGGTGTGGACTGCTGCAAATATTACAGTATATCACTGCTAATTCTATGTGTTTCATTTTTTCGTTTTTTGGAGCACACATTGGATGGGAAGCGAGCCCCTGGCTGACAGCAGTTGCTATAGCAGCAAGGCACACAAGTAGGGCAGAGTTTGTGTAACTGCAAGAGCATAATGGGATTAGTGCTGTAATTACAAACACCTATTCCCAAATCAAACCATTAATGTGTGTGAATATTTAAACAAAGATGGCTCAGGAATGGTCAACAATTGTATTTTTCTTGGCTGCATGGTAAGGGAAGTTCCCCTATTGGTTTTTCCATTAACTTAAACATGCTTGGATGGTGACAGAAAGCAGGACGCCTGCATCCTGTGTGAAAGGCCAAGATCACAGCCGAAGACTTCTGTGAAGACAGGGAGATGGTTTATTCTCCTGTCACTTTAGGCTGGGCTTTCTGGCATGATACAACACAACAGCATGTCTACATGAAAGTGTTGTGTTTGTGGAAGTCACCCATGAATTCTAAGTAAAGAGGCTGCGTCCAGACAGTATGTAAGTATGTAAGTATGACTGTGCAACAGCATCATTTAAACACCTGCAGCCCAGATGCACCCTGCTGCTTGAAATACACTGCGTGGTCAGTTGTCCTCTTAGAAAACAGAGATACTATTTCTGTAAAGGTGACCTAGAATGGTGAAATTGAGTATTTATCTTTATTCTTTGGTGCTAACACAGAAGCTATGGAGCATTGGTTACATCATCAGTGCCTCAAATAGGAACTGATAGACTGCCACTCGCAGGAAGTACCATGTGACTTGAAGTTCCTTGTTAAACAATGGATCTCAGCATTTATTTTTTCCAAAGCTAAGTGATAAATGGAGTGATGTAGCCATGTTTTGGCCAGAAACATAGGAGGAAGAATCAAGCACACGAACACTGACGTTTCACTAAATACTTCACCAAACTGTTGCTTCACAGTTGTTTGCCTTACTTCATTCACGTACTCAAACAGAGGCTATATGACCAAATCATTCTGGAGGTGGGGGTGGGACGGTATAGTCAATGCAACATATTATGAGTTACTGTATGACTATTATGAGTTATGACTATGGGAACGTCTGTGTGTCTGTGTGTGTGCATGCGTATATATGGCTAACTGTTTCTTTCTCTACAAACCATAGGATGTGTTTGAGATGACCACATCGAGAAGGTTTGTGTAGGCATTGAAGCCCTGTCCATGGTTGAAAAAATAAGCTCCAAGGCAATTCGTGGAGAGGAGAGTTTCTTTTCTCTGGTCCAAGGTGATGACTGATGGTGAAGATGAGTCACTATAATTCAGTGCACACAAACCTGTGTTGGGGAAACTCTGTATAAATGGTAGCATTGTGCTCTTCAAGTGCTCTAAACCAAAAAAAGCCTTTGCAGATATAGCTCTCTTCTACTTGCAAATGTGTTTTTCTTATCATTTCTTCTCTTGGGTATTTTACCTTCGCTGTGCAGCATGATGCATGTAAGAATTTGATGCTTGGAGGCTGTTTCTGCGTTGGTTGAAGGTGAAAACTGAACTTTGATCTCCTTCATTCTCAGTTTAATGTGTATGTGCAAGCAGGATTCATCAAAACTAATTTGGAGCCATGCATAGTCCAATGTGCAACTTACACAAGACTGGCAGACACACAGAGTGACCCTATATAAACAGAGCTTGCGACTGCTATTTGTTTTGGGTGGACTGTCCTTCTGTACTGAACAGATTTGTTTTTGAAATGCCGCTTATGTTGTTGTGTAAATCCCTGAGACAAATCTCACCCCACCCTTACATAAAAAGAGTGTCCAGCCAAATCCGTCTAATGTCTTTCCTCATACCTCTACATACATTCACAGCACACATTGAATAATTAAGTCTGAGGTCATCCTCAGTGTACAACTATTTTCCGCAGGCACTGAGCACTCAGACAGGTTTGCCTCCATTTCCTGTCGAGTTGCTCGGGCTGTTCGTCAGACAAGAGCGAGAAAACAATGCCATGGCATGATCCTGCCTTTGAAGAGGCAGCTCTCTGGACATTTGACATTCCACTGGCACGGCATCATAGGTCTACTCCTCCACATATCAGCTCGTGCAGCTCTGATAATACAATGTGACTCGACTGAAATAGTCCATTACATTGATTGTGTTGGCCTGTACCACCACCACCAATTACACATCCCCCACTTTGATCTAAAATTACACCTGAATGCAAGAGATATGAAGTACTACCTTTAATCAAATGTACAGAGAAACAAATCTTGTTGACTCGGCTCTCGCTCGCCATCTCTCTCTCTCTGTGTTTTTGAGACTTGAATAATGATTGGTTTTATAGTCACACATATATAGTAAGAGCTTTCCCACTAGATGAAATCAAACATGTCCTTTGACAGCAGCTCTAACAGGCTCTGTCTGGCTGCTTATGGGTACACTGACTTTGATGTAATTGATATGACAAGGTTACAAAAAAGATAAGTGTCTCATTGTTAATCCTCTTACCATCTTTTTGACCTGCTAGTTAACCATTACCCTAGCAAAACCCAGTGTTCATAGGGTGAGATGCTGGAAAAAATACTCCCTCACACTAAATTTATCTGTGGAATCTGTCCTGTGACATTTGATGGAAAAAAATATTCCAAGTTATTGCAGTCAGCAGTTGCAGTACAAGTTAATAATGCTTGGCTAAAGGATCACCAAACTGTGGCCATGATTTATTATTACAAAGGAATGGGAGCAATAAGGTGTGGCGCCAGCTTAAAAGCACATGGCGAAAAGTTCATCGAGTTGTAGCAGTTTAGTCTTTCTGGTCCGTCCAGTTGGAGCATGAAGTACCCTCTGTGATGTCAGCATATTGTCTGTGTCAGTCTGTGCATTTTGAGCAGTCAAAATAAGTCTCAAACTTGCTTGACAATGATGTTAATTATTTTGTTCTGAAGCTGGTTGAAAACTGCCAATGCAATACTCTTACTAGTACAGTTGTTTGACTTTTGATTCACTCATTTCCTGTGTTATTTTGAAACTGTGTGCTGCTTAATGCTGTACTTTCCCTCACACCTGGTCTGCATCAGCCTTGTTAGCCCCCCTCCCCTTTATCCAGCCAATCAGTTCATTTCTTTCCCTTTCTGCTCACCTGCACCTCATTTCTCTAATTACAATAGTTTAGTGTTTTAGTCAAGTCCTGGAGGGCACTGCTGCAAAGAAGTGCACACCAGGTTCCTGACTTTGTAGAACTGAAAAACAGAGGCAGAAATTGTAATATTCATAGGTAGAGGA
The DNA here is from genome assembly GCA_029224185.1 of Karalla daura. NCBI lineage: Eukaryota > Metazoa > Chordata > Actinopteri > Chaetodontiformes > Leiognathidae > Karalla > Karalla daura. The sequence goes on from CM055195.1 coordinate 14,621,763, forward strand.
AATACTGAAAGGGTGTTTGGATAAAATGTGTGAGTGTAATTGTGCACCAGATGCTATCTTTGAAATCTCACCTTAACACTGTAAATGCAGTAATTGATTCTAGCCACTTATATATTGCATTGTATAACTCCTGTTAACTCCTGATTTGCTGTGTGTAAAAAATGTGTCCAAGTGTTACTTTGTGTGCAATACCCAGAGGCAGCTAGAAAGAAAGGATTACTCCAAGCATCAGATAAAATAACCTCAAGATTAAGATCAACTTTGTTGGAGGCTTGAAGAGTAACTAAACCCCTAGGTTTTGGCTGAAGTGCAGCTCGGCTGGAAATTCAAAAAATGCCTAATTTCTGGGCGTGGCTCCACACAGAGAAAACTACTCAGGGTGGAAGACTTGATTCACATTCAGTAACCGTGCTTCTAAAAATTGCACTGTCTTAGTAATATCCATGTAGTGTCCATAGATGAATTCTAAGATGGTGGCCCTTTGATTCCCACTGAAGGTGCTTGACTGGAACACAATCTGAAAAAGTTTCTGGCTTCCCCTTTTTCATTTTTCACAGTAGAATCATGACTGTGGGCAAAGCGAACTTGCAATCTTTTCAGCGGCCCTTCTGTCCTTTGGACAATTTTTTGGACAGGTAGGAGGGCCACCTTTTTGGGCTACAGGGATTTTTTTTGTTGCAGTACCATGAGTGGCCACTGGGCCAACGTTATTAGAAATAACAAAGTTTGGTTGTAACAGCCGGGTTTAAACCTTTTGATAGCAATCAATCATACATTCTTATAACAATATATGCCAGACTGAAACTCTTTGATGTGACCGTTGTAACAGAATGAATGAACAACACTACTTCTTACCCAGATACATTTGTTTTCAGCATTAAAAAAAGTGGTTTAGAGGTTTTAAAAAATCAACCAAGTGCAACTGTTTTTGATAAGCTGGGGTGATGTTCATATTCCCTTTGTCTCACTAATATCTCTTTATCATCATAAGTGTACACACAAGAAAGATTTGATACTGGTTTGATCATAGCAGGGCAGATTAGCCTCTTTGTTCTCCAATTTCTCTCATTTTCTTTTTTTTTTTGAGAAAAAATCTCCAAGGCACAGAGCCAGGATGCCTGTGTGGAGAGTCCAGACATTTGCCCTGTGCCACTGTTAGGACACCAGGACAGGAAGAAACACATGTATTACTGAAAATACAAATGAATGACAACACAAAAAAAAGGAAAACAAAAACGCTACTTAGTGTTGAGCTTGGCGCCATGCCCTGTGCTTAGAGATAAAAACCAGGCCAAAGACTGAGTTGTTCAAAGCAGTTCCAACAAGTCCATTTGGCCAGCTGGAGTCTCCGTTTCGGGCAGACACTGCAAATGACACTTAAAGGGAAGTGATCTGTGAGTCACTCAGCTTGTTTATCCCCTTTTAAGCTAAGTGTAAGTATTTTATGCACACACACAACACCAGACAGCGGTCGCTGACCTCATGAGACAGTCTGATAAAGTTGTTAGACTGAAACAACATCTTGCATGATCAAACTCCTCTTATCATACATACCACCCACAGTCTGAGGCTAAAAGTCTTAGACACTGGAAAGCTATCCATCTCAGAAATGAGGAAGAGCGTTCTGAGTTTAGCTGAAATGTCCCTGTTTGGTCACTGAGACTAATCCTGGACATTTTAATCCCACTTTTCCTGGCAAGAACCAAACAATTCAGAAATGAGAGGATGGATGTGTTTTCAATTATTTCCACCTGAATTGTCAAGTCTGCATAAAATACCTTTCAATTTTATAGATATTTTTGTTAACACACATCCATCCAACCATTGTAATACTTTTGTAATGATTTGTGCCTTAACAGTGTATCAATGGCTCTACTGGTGCCTGTCCCCGTTGTTAGTATTAATATCAGTACTTCAAAATATATCAGATGAGGAACAATGAGTGACTTTCTAACAAAGCTGTCAATGTGCACTTCCCCACCATAATCCCCCGCTGCTCAGTGGACAATAGGGAAATCGATGCCCTAACCATTTTCTTGAGTTCCAGTATTCGCAAGTAGATAGTTTCCTTCCTCGCGTCTTGTCGATTGCGAAAATCATCAGCACTTCTTGTCAATCCAGGCAGGCCAAAACAAAGGGCCTCTGTTAAACCAGACCATTGGGGCATCTGACACTTTGATCACACTCATCGTCTTAAAACTTGATAGTTCCTCTTAGGAAAATATATTTTTCTTTCACTCTTTTTTTTGCTGTGAATATTATGCAGAAACTGAAATAAAATGTCTCTTTGGTGCTGATAGAGGAGACAGTTTGTAGGCAGCCTGGAGAAAGGTGATATAGAAAGAAAATCCCTCCACCTGCCCCTTTTCTCCAGCAGGCCACCCCTCACTGATCCTGCTCCTCTGAGAGAGGACGATAAATGGGCCAGCACCAGCCCAGGTTTTCCTGTGTGCAGACGATAGAGGCTGAGGTACCGTGGGATGCTGGTTTCGTTAATAAAAATTCATCAGTAATGAAAGAATTGTATTTTTCCACTAGGACTTGCATTACCAAACTCTGAGAACTCTCTTATTTACTCCGAAACAGGTTTGTTTGTGCTGCCATGCTTGAGCTCAAGAGAAGATGATGGGAAGTAAAACAGCCTAGAGTCATTATTGATTGGCATCTGTGATAATGACAGGAATTTATTGACTAATCAACATTCTTAAGAGCAGAAGTCATCAATCAGCAGTTTACTGAGAAGGTCATTTATGCAATTTCCAAAAGGACACTGGGTCATTTAATAGAGTTGCTGAAGGGACTGACATGTCCAATCTCCCACATAAGGGACACAGAGGTGATACTGTATAATAGGCAATTATTCACTGTGACATGTAAAAATTGAAATTGTAGTCCTCTTTGATAGACAAGGTTGCTTGTATGAGCTTGGTTTCTGTTGAAGACCATGCAACAGAGAATCATCCGTAAACACACTCGGTAAATTGAGAGGTGATCAGTCTGTCCGATGGGTCACCATTTTGGACCAAAATGAATTATTTCTATTCTTATTTGTTGTACAGGTGCTTGGGATCCCCATAAAATAAGTCCTGTTGATTTGGGTGATCCTCTGACTTTTAATCTCATGCCAGCCTAAAGCATATAGAATGAATACATTCCAGACTGGTCTCTAGTAAATCATCAGACACACACGCACACATCATTCACTCTCACACCCACACCTAGGTGTTATTTACAGTCGCCAATCGGCCTTAACATGTGTGTTTTGGTATCTAGAGAAAAGCCACTCAGATTCAGGCAGGGAAAACATGCAAAAATCTCGATTAGAGACAGACACAGAGATCTGTCTGACACTGAGCCAACATAAATCCATATTGGAAGTTAGATAAGATCCTCTGTGTAGGAACATTTGAATATAAGCAGGGGCAAGCATGCATGCCTCTTTTTTTCCTCCAGGTCCCAGAGAACAGTTTTCAACAGATAACCTATAGCGTCCTCATAGCCCTGAAGGCAAAATAAATGGGGTCCATGCAATTTAGATATAGTGGCAGGACAACTAAAATAGAAACTAATTACTGTTGGCTCTGAATATCCTAATGAGCGGCAATTAATAGCAATGTCAAGAGCAGGTATTGTAGAGCAGTAATTGGATTCCCTAGTCAGGGTAAGTTCCATGAATCCAAATCTGCATCTAAATTCAGTCTCTTTTTTCCCTGTAAATCTTTTACAAGATTCAAATGAGAATTTTTATGGACACAGACACCGGCTAAACCTCCAGAATGCCAGCCAAAACAAATGAAATGCCGCAGAGGTCTGTCCATATCGTAAAAACAAATGTGTTATTGCTCAGAATCACAAAGGCCTGTGTCAACATGAGCGAGCGAGCTGAGTATCAGGAGTCAGAATCCACCACTGCGTATGAGCTGACCTTTCTGTACCACCAGTCTCTCCTTTTCTCGTCTCTCCGTCTCTCTGCAGCATTCTCACACGTTCACCAGTTACATCACTAGAATCTCCTCTCTTTTTTCCTCTTTGTTTCCCTTCTTTCCATCACTTTCACAGATGAGATCATTGCACTGATTTCATTCCAGCTGTTACGGTTTGGGGGCATCTGGGAGACATTCCAGCGCAGAGCTGCAGATCACAAGCCCATACAGAGCCTCTTACCCAGCCGTGTAATTCCCCACAGCTGCAGAGCATCAAGTTATGACACTTGGGCGAGGACACCAGCCATTCTGAATTATATATGAATCTGTACAAGGTAAAAGCACACTTGTGGCACAGTGTGTGATGAAATGACTTTGCTTAGATAATCCTGACTGCATGATGGATCCAACCACAAGGATTTGATTTACAGATTTCCTGAACTATTACTTCAGCTTGTTGGATAACTTCTATTCCAGCTCTATTCCGACAGGTTTACATGCGGACACCTGTGAACCTATAGAGACATCTAGTGGCCAGATGTGAACAATACACTAAAGGGTTTGTTAACGTTATTTTGAATAATTGATTCTTGGCTTTATTGGATACTAATTGTGACATCATAACTATAAATTAAATTATAACGTGAAAATATATTTGTCCTGCATATGTATGACTTACTACATCTATGTGGAGCAGAAACTGAAAAGCTGCGTGTGAGTGCAGAATGAATAAGAACAAATGATAAGCAGATCACCGGCTTTCACAAAATATAAAAAGAAAATCCCCATAAGCAAGGTGTGTTGCCCAAGATCTTGGTCAATGATTGTTTTAGCTCACCCAGAACAACCCCACTCCACTCCTGACTGTCCCAGAGAAAAAAACAAACGTGTAGTCTAAGACACAAGACACAAGACAAGACGAAAAGTTTCACCACTGTATTTAACTTACTGTACAGTACACGTATACAGAAATCTGCAATTGATCAACACTGATCACTTCTTATAAAGGATCTTTGTGGAGTAATGGGCCGTGATTGTTGTCTGTACATATTGTGGGGAGAAATCATGGTTGTTTACCTTGGTAGAGTGAGGTCACATCTGTATATCCTGCATTTAAACAAAGCTGGAATAGAAACTGTGAGGGAAAGTACACCAGACAGATGGAAACTCATTTGAAAACATTAAACATGTAGGCACACTGCAAAATGCCCTCAGGGGGAGCTGGGTAACTCAACTGAAACTTAATTGTTTCATTTTAGGTAATATTTCTTAAGACATACATGTTATTTTGCCCCATCAATTTCTGTTCCTACTAATTCTGATATTTCGTTCTGTTTCCTATGCCGTGGTTGTTCTCTGTCCTCTGTTAGGCCACTTGATGTAATTTGTTTGGCACACACTATAAAGGAGTGGGCCTTCCAGTCCTTCTTCAACTTTTGGGTCAATGCTCATCGTCTGACATGCTCAAGTTTCCTCTCATCAGACACCCTCATTGATCCTTTTGTTGTCTATTTTTAGACTTGCCCTAAATATGTTGCATCATCAGATTTCTGTCAGTGATTTGGATCTTTGATGTGGCCCAGCTATTCTGTCTTCTTCCTGGTTTCTTACCTGGGGATTGTCCAACCTGTTAAAGATGTGACGTACTGCAAAACGGCAGGCAGTTAATCATGCCTGTGTGACATCGTGGTGATACTTGTCACACTGACACCACTGCAGTAGAGTTGCTCCAGCATTTCATGCTGAACGTCAGGCTGTTAATATCCAGGGAATCAGTCATCAAGTCGACAAAAAGGAGAAATGAAATAGAAATTTAAAAAGTCTGAGTCACAATCACTTTTGAATTCTTACATATTTCTCTCCTTTTAAAAACAATAAATGAAGTGCACTTTAACCCTTTTATATGAGATTGTTTTCACTTGGATTACATCTCCACCTTCACCACCTTTCACTTCACAGTCAACAAACAGAAAGAGTAGCAGTCATAACACAACCAAACTGATCCTCCCAGACCACAGTGGGTATGCCCTGACATCAGTGACTTGTTGGTAAAAACGCCTTACACACATGACACATAGTAATTTCATACTGGGACTTTTGAGAACACAGGGGGGGAAACAGAACAAAAACAAACAAATTGTAATCAGTGATTTTGCTATTGCTAAGTCTGTAGAAAGGAGTGGGCCTATGGCAGTAGTATAGTAATAGTAAAAGTAAACCTGAAAACAATTTGAGATCTTAGGAGTAAAATATTAAACCGAAAAAATGCGAGGGGTAAATATCCTTGTCATAGTTGTTTGCCATGTGAATTAGTCTTTACCATACAACGTTACTGATGTGGACAAAAGGACCTTGTGTCAAAATGTATGCGTGCCTCATTTTTGTGGTTTTATTTTACTGTTTTACAACAAAGCTGATCCTGATCATTTTTAAAATTTCCTCTTGTTTCCTCTAATTGTAGTTTGTCTGTGGATGTAATTGTAATTTTTGTAATGCATTTTGTCTGTTGAATAGTGTTAATGACTGGTATTCATAAATTCGAGTCCTTTCTGAAACGACTTGTTCTTTGCGTGTGTGTGCTTACACATCCTCATCGAGCCCTTTGTTGGCAATTTTCCTTCTTGTCCTAAATATGTCATATCAGACCGTCTGTGACTATCGCGTGAGTCACTTCCTGAGAAGACCCTTCTCAAAACGAACTTTTCAATGGGTTGTATTTTGCAGTTGAAGAAAAATAAAAGTGTAGATATTTGAGCATTTTATTAGGAACCATAAACTTTCTGAGGACTTTGCTCAAACCCAAAGTCCAATATGTGCGCCATGTTGGGACGTTGTACGGCAGGTCACGACAACGTATTTTGGTGAGAGGGGGACTTGTGAAGAGGGAAGGTAAAAGTAGATCCTTTCACTTCGTATTTCACTTGAATATCTGGACATCTCGCATTTATCATGCTCATATCTCCGTCTAATGTGGGGGATGTATCATAGTCTAATATAGTCTATAATATAGACTATGATACGTCATGGACAAAATATATGATCGGATTTTTAAAAAAAAAAACCTGCCAGGACGAGGAGAGGGCAGAGGAGGATTAGAATGCGACGTATTTGTCGCGCTTGTCATCCACCCTATGTAAATAAGTATTGGTATCAAAAGTGAAAATGAAAGACGAGAATGAAGACAAACTCGTTTAAAAAATACACCCGACAAAACTCCTCATGAGATCGCGAAGGTGTGTGGTCTTGAAGAGGGTGGTGACGGCGGCGGGGCGCAGAAGTGGAAGTGAGTCTGGTCGGCTGAATCCCTGCCTGCAGGGATGTTGGAAAGTGAAGTTCCTCTGGACTTTTCTGTGCGGTGCACTTCCTCCCAAATGTCAGGAGGCGATGCCACACTTATAAGAGGAGCTCACGGTGTCGCCCTCCATCCTGCTCAAGGATGTCAAGGTAAGATCACACACTGCTTTCCACACAGCTTTTATCAGTTCATAGATTTGAGAGGCTGCACATTTCATAAAAATGAGCGTCTGGGATTAAGTGATTTATATATATATTTATATTTTTCCCCCTGTTGGATATTGATTAAAGTCAACACTATTTCATGATAATTATGTGAAAGATGAAAGGACGAGGCAGTGTGCGGATGCTGAGTCCTTTATTATTCTATTATTATTGTTATTATTATTATTATTATTATTATTATTATTATAACGGATGACAACAGGTCACAACGGTGAAAGCTACTCTCTCTCCCAACCGGCGTTTCTATAGACCCTTATACTGTTTGTAAACAATGATGTATGCGCGCGCATTGTGGCAACGGAAGTGCCGTTGTTGTTGTTGCCATTCATTCTTAATGAGCGAGACAAAAACATTGAGAAATAATCAAAATGTTCCCAGCATGAAAATGTCTGGCTGTTGATTTTGCAGTTGCAGAATCGATATTCTACCGAAAAAATGAAGGTTGACAGGATTCAGAGAGGATCGTGGCTATTTCAGAGCCAGAGCCAGAACAGCGGCTGTGACCGGGTACTGGAGACGTGCTGTGATTCTTGTGGGATGTCCCTGTTCCTGAGACCATGTCTAAAATGTACATCTCTGATCTCAGCGAGTGGCCAATAAACAATTTCCCGATATTTATACTCAGTACATATACTATTTAATTCAGAAACCGAAAGTTACAAGCCTATAAGGTACTGAATGCGTATGAATACGTTGCCTGTGGTCATGTAAAGAACATCAGGCACCATGACATAGACATTAGACTGTCGTTGAAGTTCTCCCAACTCAAAAGTTGTTGTACAAAGATGAATTATGCTTGTTCCACTCAACGGTGGAGTGGAGCTGGGAGACAGCGCAGCATGAGGGGGTTGGGGCAGTCAGAGGCTGCAGCTTCTGCAGAGCCGGGGACACAGAGAGACTCTGGACTATGCACCATGGCCGCAGCACACAGTACCAGATTACCTTAATGGACATAAAGTGGGCGCTACAGACGCAAGCATTTCTGATCACGTCCTGATTCCAGTCAACACGTTTAATCGCCTGCAGCAACAAACACCTTTGGAATGGCCATGGTCCTCTCAGAATCCTACAAAACTTTACTCTGCTGGTAGAATATCGGTTCTGAAACCTGTGGACACAGCAACCAGACATTTTAATGGAGAAAACGGTTTGCTATCTCAACTTTTCCCTCAATGTTTTTGTCTCTCTATGTTTTATAATAAATATGAGCTATAGTTTGTCATGATATAAGATTATATGGTGGCTTCTAGCTCACAGCTAGAAGATCCCAGATTTCAATCCCAGTTAGACCTGTGGACTTTCTGTTTGGGGTGTGCATGCTCCCCTGGTGTCTGGGTTTTCTCAGAGTACTCCACTTTCCCTTTCAACCAAAAAACAAGCGTGTTTAGGCAGATGGGAGACTCTAAATTGCTCCTAGGTGTGAGTATGACTGATGTCCTATTTTCTCGCTATATGTTGGGTAAGATGATGGATGGATTGTATTGGCTGACTATGAAAGGAATTGTATAACTTTTTTCATATTCACCCTGAGATGTGCTGTCAGACCTGTGCTGACTGTACTGTACCTGTACTCTTCCTCCCCAAGATGAAGTCCTGTATTTTTGTCATCGCCTCTGTGCTTCTACAAGTCAGTTACCAGAACCAAGGGAAGCACTGGACTTTGCTGCCCCACAGTATGTGTCATGTCTAAAAAAAAAATCACCTCCACAAGGGTAAATTCAAGCCATTGGTCCTTAACCACTTTCGATTCCTATGTGTCTTCATTTTAGATTTGGTTGTGGAGGTGGATGGCAGCGTGGGCCAGCTGCCACTGAGCTGCCTGGATTCACCACAGGAGATAATGGGGAGAGAGAGCGTGACCCAGGATATCATTTGGATGAAAAATGGAGTGGAGGACGCACAGAGAGGAAACTCATACCTAGTACAGCTGGAGGAAAGCTTGGGAGGGGGCAATTACACCTGCCACAGCAAGGACGGATCCCTCCTGAATCACACCGTTGTCCTGATCAAGGAGGAAGAAAGCGAGAGGAGGAAGATTCTTGTGAGAACTGACCAGGGTATGGTCCAATTTAAGACTGTGAAATGTTGCTTTCACACAGCAGTAAAAAGACATGTCAGTGTTCTGCTTTTTCTTTTTATATATCTCCCCGTCTCTGCATGTTTGTCTGCGGTTTCTCATCAGAAGATTACCTGAGGTGCTCCGCGCAAAACTACAATGGAGAGTTCCACTGCTCTTGGACCTGGCACAGCAGGCGCGTTGGCGAAGTCGTGTTTGTTGAAGCCGGACGGTAAGCCCTCAGACTGCTGAAATGTCGTCTGCGTCCCTTTCCAGTGAAAACACGCTGTTCGAACTCATGTCAGAGCTGAGACTGCACAGCGACATCCAGAAATACCCCCGCATGAAAGGAACCATAACAAAGTACTTTTTTTTTCATGTCGTTTTTGGTTAAGGTCTTGGGATAAGATTTCATTGAAAAAATAAGGGGTACAGCTGTAACATGGTTGTGAATGAGCATCTGTGATGCTTTTACTGGTTTCTGGTCCATCACTTTTGAGTCCATTGTCGGCCTGAAAATGAGAGCAGAAACCTACACATAAAATAGGGAGATGAGGGTTTCTGTTTGGGTCTACATAGAGATTCACTGACTAGAGGAGCTTGAGGAATTTTCATGCTCTCCCAGTGTCTGCGTGGGTTTTCTCCCACAGTCTCAAAACATGCATATTTATATCGATTGGTGAGTCTAAATTGCCCCAGGTGTGCGAGAGTGTGAGAATGAGTGTTGTGTGTGCCCTGCGATAGACCTGCCACCTATCGAGCGTGTATTCCCTGGGTACATAGTGGGTAAGATAATGAGTGGTCGGTTTACCCTTTCGTTCAGTTTGCCCGAAGAAAATGCCACCCAATGTTCTGTGGATGATAACGTCCGCCTCTGGACCTGCTCCTCTGGTCCGAGTACGATCAGCTGTTCAGTGGACGCTAGCGGGTATGGCATCGCGTGTGTGATCGACAACCACTGCCCGTATGTTGAGGAGACCCAGTGGATACACATCAGCATCTACGTGAGGACCGATCGCTTCCTGGTGGAGAACTACTCCAGCCAATTTTTCCTGTCCGAGATAGGTGACTGCAAGATTCCTCACATAAAGCCCTAATTTCTGATACCTGCTCATGCTTTGTTCTCCCCCGGCTATTGTCTTCATGGGGTGTTCTGCTTTCTCCCTCGATAGTGAAACCAGACAAGGTTAGAATCAAAAAAGTCAACACCTCGGCGATAGCGTGGACTTACCCGAGCTCCTGGAGCAGTCCCTTTTCCTACTTCCCCCTGACTTTTGAGATTGCCCAGCTCGGAGGTCGGTGCAGAGGATGTGATAACCCCTGCACCGAATCAAAAGCCATAAAGGTAAGAGGATACTGCTGCCCGTAATGCAACTTTTATGAAAAACAACTGAGGCGAAGGGAAGGTGGCAAGAAGACCCTAAAATATTAATATCAGACAAGAGGATTTCCCATAAGTCATTCAGGAGCTCCATACAGAAAGAACAAGGTGGGTTGTATGTTGCATAACTTGGATGATCTCATGTCTCAGGCCCTGACGGTCCACTCTCCAGACATTTGCCAGGTTGTCGTCAAAGACAAGACCATGGCCGTCTGCGTCCGAGCCAAAGACGCTCTCTGCAACTCCCACTGGAGCGAGTGGAGCCACCTCAGGTCAGCGCTTCCCACTCGGTGGACACCTTTAGATTTCAGTTTCATTTTCATCTTCTCTCCAGTTGCCCTTTCCCATCTGCCACGCCTGCAGCTTTGCGACATTCCCTGTGACCTTCATAGCCTCAGCTGTGTTAAAAGCTGCAACAACTGAACGTTTAACCCCATAGTTATCAACTACTAAGATAAATCAACAAATGCTTTGGTTTATTTGAACATTTACAAATGTTTTATGATATATTGTGATGACTGTTTTTCTTTTTCATGGCTTTTTCCAGTATTTTATAGACAAAACAACTAGTCAATATTAATTGGGTAAAAAAGAGAGATCATTTATCTCAGCACATCAGAATAACAAGAAGTTAATCTGGAAAAAGGATGTGTTCTGATATTTGATTAACATTATGCATTATGCTTTGTCTTGTGAACTTTTTGATGGATGCTTTTGCTAATTGTCGCTATTGAAAAAAAGACCTTTCAGACTAATGACTGGCTATTTGTGTTGCATTGCAGGTTGAGGAGAAAGAACAAGAAAAGACAAAGAAAAAAGACAAATGTAAAAGAAGGAAGAGAATCCCAAAACTGGATACAATAAAATTTTTATTTTTATTTACTGTCTATATTAAAAGTATCTTTTTTATCATGGCATGTATGTGTGAGTGTGTTATAAATTGAAATGGAACACAAGCTTGTGTTTCCTTTCAACAACTGTAATGTTGATCTACTACTGTACTGTACTACTGTACTACTACTAAACACAGTTATTATAAAGTTTTTATAAAGCCGTGCAATTTTTTCTGGTGTGTCACATTTTTGTATCACCTTCATATACACTTACCTTGTTACCTTTCTTAGAGAACTGAAACCTTGATTGTTGTTTCCATTTGACCTGTAAAACCAAATGTTGAAATGCCATCAACTTCCCAGAGCTTTATGTCCTGTCCCGAACTCTTCGGGTGAAAACTTGTGTTTTTTTGGTGGAAACTCTGCACCTCACACTGCAACAAATCACAGACCTGGTGTCTGGCTTTGACTCTTTTGGCGGCTAAGTAGAAACTGGACGTTTTCCCCCGTTTAATGCCAAGAGACGCACAGAGTTTTTTTTATGCCGTATGCTGCGTTGCTCCGTCTTTCATTGCTGTCTGACAGGATCCAGATCTGGAGTTTTCTGTCAGTGTGCAGCCTGTAACGTAAACGTAAATGAGGGAATGGAGCAGACAGCACAGCGATATGAAATCTGAGCCATGATACAGAGTTCCTCAACATCTTGTTGAAAGAGCATTGACCTTTGTTGAAAGAGCATTGACCTCTAGCATATATGTGTGGAGATTAAAAAAAAGCACACTTTCGTGAGCTTGGCAGTGTGGTAGTAGCATTTCAGTGTTAATTTGATTTTTTTTTCTTGGTGTTTCCATGTCGTCACTCTTCATACTTATGCTCCGCTACATTACAGGGTGTAATATTATAGCTTTACTCGGCCTTGAAATTGGTCCCAGCATCCTAGCTTTGAAATATGTTCTTTTCTCTGTTTCTCCCACTATATGTTGGTCACTTTAAAGCATCTGCTGTATGTAAAAACACTTCGTCAATACTAACCTCAAAGTTCTGCTTTGTGGGTATAAGAGGATTTATCCGATGACGTAACTACATGTGGAAGAGAATTTATTTATTTTTTGGCAACTTTTTAGTCTAACAAACATGTCCCATCAGTCAACTTTAAGAGGCATGTTAAGCATAACAACATAAATATGAAAAACGTAGTCTTAACTTTGTGAAATCTCTAAGCATTTACAGAGCATAATGTGAGCTCCCTCTGAGTAAGCCACGTGGCAGTTCAGTATTTAATAAGAAGTGGTTTTTCAGAGACAGTGAGCAGATTCAGATTCTGTTTTTTAGGGGTGAATTTCCGTATCACATGCACAAAAAGCCCAAAGAGAAGGGAAGAGAGCAGCACTGGCTCTGCAGTAACAGTAAGCCAGTCTTCTCAGCCACCATGTCTGTGGTAAACCTTTACTCCTCACTTCCCTGTCGTAAAAAAAGCAGAAGAGGTTAAATGTCGTAAGTACTTTCAGAGGCCGACACGCCACAAAAAAAATTAAACCTGACGCTTCTGACCTTTAGCATTCAGCCGCATGCTTTATGTTGCACGGGGCACCTGACGCAGTTTTGGGAAATTCATCTATCTTTGTCCTTCCATTCCGGTCTGAATGGAAAGTCAAAGGGAAGAACGTGATTTATCGAAACTTGTGATTTGTAACATGATATCCTGCAGTGCTCACTTTCATTCACTTTCGTTGTTGGCCATCGATAAGTAGTACAAATTAGTAGTAGCTACATTAATGATTATTTTTCAATTAATCTGGTAATTGCTTTCTCGGTCAGTTAATTAAATGTAAAAAAAAAAAAAATCTATTTAAATTTCCCAAACCTAGCTCGGAGTTATGGGGATACTCATCGTTTTGCTTCTTTAAAAGTTGAACAATCTGCTCGTTTTTATTTTTTTATTTTGTCGTAAAGGCAAAAGTCCTTCAAATCTCTTGCTCCTGGTTGTTTTGTTCTGTTGTAGCAGCTCAAACATGTTTTACACGCGTTTAAAGCGTTGGTCCTCGTGCACATACAGGGGAAACAGCCGGTGATGAAACTCATTAATAGTAGGCTCCATTATGACTGGTGGTGAGTCACCCGTGACCTCAGCTCCGGTCTGACTGTAGAGATTGATTGTGCGCAGCTTGTGTCACACGTTTAACACAATATCAAAGGGACAGTCAGCACTGCCTCTGATTAATGGAGGTCATAGGATCAAAGTGAAACCACGGTGTTTGATTGTTGTGCGCAGACATCACTACACAGCAGATTCAGAGGCCGGAGAATTCCCCGAGCTGAGGACGTCTTTTTGTACCACATAGACCTCCGCATTGTGAAGCATTGAACAGAAGCAATATTAGGAACTGTGGCCACAGCACGTGCGCAGGTTGAACTAGGGAGAACTGGGAGAAAAGGAAACCTTTTCACCAAACCATAAATGAAACTTTACGGTTTTGTGAAGTTTTATGACGCTTTGGTTTGCCTCTTCAAGGTAGAAACACATGCACAGGACATGTTTTGTATTGTTTTTTATTTGCTGTGGATTTTCAATTGGCTGACACCCTTGAATCAAAGCCAGGGAAAATTAGTGGAAAACACATGGGAAATGAGAGAAAAAGCCAAATGTCCTGGAAAATCTTGTGTTGTCCTCAGAAGTTATTTCCCCTCCCTCTGCTCCTCTTTATTTTGTGGATAAACACATATGCTTTTAAAGGTTTGTGCATGCATAGTCTAAACGTGTGTCATAATTTCTAAGCATGTAAGAGAGTGTTTGATGAATTATAACTATTAACTGCACATCTTTTAAATCAGGGAGAGAGAGGAATAAAGACAAAAGGTAAACATGCATTTTTTGTGGATACTCTGGTTTCCTCCTGCAGTCCAAAACAGGCTCGAGGTTTGAGTATGAGAGTGAACGATGTGTGTGCGTGTGTGTGTGAGTGTGTGTGAGTGAAGACCAGGGTGTGTCTCTTGCCTTTGCTGTGCGTGTGCTGGACACAGCTCCTAGCAGACCCCTGTGAGACTGGTTGGGTACAGAGCAGGCATGATTGGATGGATGGATACTGCCAAAGTTTGGGAGCTCGCTATCTGTCTCCTTTTTTTCTGTGTGTCTTTGTCTCTCCTCCCCTGTGTGTGTGTGTGTATGTGTGTGTGTGTGTGTGTGTGTGTGCGCGCGCATGTGAAACTTGACACTATTTTATTTCATTTTATTTTTTCACAAAAGGTGCAGACTAAAAAGTCTGTCTGTCTATCTATCTATCTATCTATCTATCTATCTATCTATCTATCTATCTATCTATCTATCTATCTATCTATCTATCTATCTATCTATCTATCTATCTATCTATCTATCTATCTATCTATCTATCAACATATTTCTGTGTTCTTCCTCCTCAAATCCAAGTGCGACATCTGCCAGTAATGTTCACCGTGTGCACCATGCACGGTATCAGAAATATAGCCATGCAGTGTCCTTCTTTTGGCCACTAGATGGCAACATCTCACCGAATACAGTGACTAGGCCTCTTCCTGGACAGGTCCGACAAATCACCTGAAATAAAGTGGTGGTGGAAGGATTATGAGTCGGAAGTGCCGCCAATTTGTTGCACGGAAAGTGTGATTTTTACAGTGTTTTTTTGTGAGTTGTTATTCATGAATGCTAGCTTTATAGCTTTGTTTGCCTCTGACCTCGTCCTTAAATGCAGTTTTTGCGACAAAAAAATCCCCTTGCATCTTTACTATTATTCAACCCTCACATAGTCTTTAAAATGAGGGATCAAGGACATGACGCTCTGCCTGCCTCTTTTCTCCACACTTAAACCACTAACCATATATATTTGTCTCCTTTTATGTCGACGAAGGGAGCATATTGTCAGACATAAGGCCCATTCTCATAAGCATATGCCTGCTGCTTTTTTCTTTTTCTTTTTTTTTTTTACAACTAGTCATTTTTACGAGTGTTCCATTCAATCGGGCCATTATTATCATCAGCCCAACCTTTTGATTTACGCGAACATCTGGTGGCTTGTGCAGGAGGCGCCTGCAACTCCTTTCTGATCACTTTACTTCAAAATGTCTGATGGAGTTATAACGCGGGGGATTTTTAATAGCTTCCCCATATGTGGACACTTGGAGAGAAATCGAACGCGCGCGGGCGCACACACACACGCAGGCGCGTGCGCGCGCACCTTTACGTCGTTTACACGCCGTGCGCGTGCGTAATGGGCAGAGGTATTTGGCACACCTTTGCGCCTGGCTGCCTCGGAGTTAGTGGATCACAGTATTAACATGACTGGATCACCCGGGCCCCGCTGACATCTCTGTTTTTGGATACTGAGACAGTGATATTTGGGCTAACGGTGTGTGTCGGTGCTCCGGGATATAAATACTGTATATGCCACCTCAGGGGGGCTGCAGGCCCGCGTGCCTACCAAGGCAGACATATCGTGGCCAGAGAGCCGGCCACAATCAAACAAATGTGCTGAAGGATAGCTCTGAGCGTGTGTGTGTGTGTGTGGGTGGGTGGCTGTGGCTGAGTGAGAGAGTGGTGCTTCTTGCCTGCATGCGCGTGTGTAAAAGTGTGACAGTAAGACATTTTATCACTCCTTGCTTTTATTTGTCTGTATTCAGTTTATTCCTGCAGCTCATGTGCCGGGCCGCTCACATTTCTCCTCCCACAGCAGGAGACATAAATAAACAGACTCAGACAATGATGAGATGATTGCGGGGGTGTGGTGTCAAACCTTGACCGTTTATGGCATTTATTAGACTCCTGAGTCCTGGATGAAGTCATGTTCTGTACACGCAGCACAGAGAAATGCCGCAAAATTGCTGGAAAAATACGTTCACGTTGCGCAAAATTAGGTGAAAATCTGTTATAATTGAGTGTGCATTTTCCCCCCTCTCAACGTGTAGATTTTGCTTTAGCTGTGACCCCGTCGAGGTGTCAGACTGATTAATTTCAACAATTCTCGATAGAAATCTTAATTTTGAGATTTCTCTCCTGATAGAAAACGACTCTTGAGTCTTTGCACTTCATTATAATGAAGCCAACGGGACTTATTGAACAGATGGCCCCCAGACAATTCAATTTGACCATTTAGAGATGACTGTGACGATGAGGAACAGGAGCAGAGCTCCTTCACGGCTCTCTGGGCAACCATGCAAATATATTTCTTCTATTTTTTTTACCCCACACACACTCACACAGACATTTATTTTATACATTTCATTTGTTTTTGAACAGTAATTTTAGGGGCTCTTTGCATTTCTTTTTTTTCCTGGACGGCGGGACGCGGCGCTGGTTTTAACAGTAATCCTCATATTTATGTTGGATTCGGCACTTAGTCCCGCAAGATTTCTGCAAAGCATCTAATCAAAGCTCATTTCAAACCATCGGGCTGTAACACAGAAACGCTGCCAGGCTTTTTGGTGAAGCTGAAACTTTCTTTAAGCTCATAATCTGCCGGAGTTGCAACTACTCCACAGACGCACACACACACGCACGCACACACACACGCAAAGTCACAACTCCTCCTTCTGAGAAGATACAACATTTACATTTTTCCTAAGTGTTCATTTAGAAACACTACTGCACAATGCACGCAATTAAAAGACCCATGTGTTGACAGAAGTAGGCTATAAAGAACAATTAAACTCCCCTCCAACTATTTCTCTCGCATGCGTCTGTTGCGCGTTTTGTGCCACGCAAAAAAAAAGAAAAAATGAGACAAATATCTTGTCGTTTCTGATGCCGCTGTAAAACCAAACCCATCTCCTTCTGTTTCTGCGTGACGACAGATGCGGGCACGTTTCCACTGCCTGTGCGTGGATTACACTAATGTCCTCCCCTGGTGTTTGATAGTGGTGAATATAATAATTGCCTAAACACACATTCAGACAGACAGACAAGACACAGACACAGACACACACACACACGCATTGCGCGCAGGTCGGGCTGGTGGACAGCTGATTGTCCGTGTCATTAACTGTGTTTGGAGGAGGGTGGGTGGGTGGATGGATGGAGGTGCGGGGGCGTTCCTGCTCTCCTCTGCAGACCACGCCTCCCTCACCTACTAGTTGTGTGCTGTTTGGCATCCCAGAGATGGTCCAAAGTGATTCCTCAGGGAAGAAGCGGAGCGCAAACCAGCCGGAGCGGAGCCGGAGCTGCTGCTGCTGCTGCTGCTGCAGGGACTGACTCGCTGTAATTGCGCGTAATCTCCCGTTTCATCCCCGAGAGCCTGGGCGAGGACTTTGTAAATAACAGCACCGGAGCTTCTGGAGGACTGAAGGCTCCTGTTTTTTGTTGCAGAAAGTGACATTTTTCTCGCTTTTTTCCCCCGCTCTGTCTCTCTCTCAGCTGCACCTTGATCCGAGGGACTGTCTCATCCTGCGCTACCCCCTTTCATCGCTCTCATCTCTCCGTGTCTCTTTTCTTGTGGAGTCGCTGACATGAGGTGCCGCTAACCCCTGGATGCTGACAGCTCCCCGCTCTCTGTTTTCTCCCTCCACATGTCGCGTCTTTTTTGTTTACTTTGAGCAACACGCGCGGCAACTAAACGCCAAGTGAGAGAGACCACGACACTTTGCTCCTGTGATCAAAACCAGAGGAGGAGGAGAGAGAGAGAGAAACGAGGAAGGAGGGAGAGAGAGAGTGAGAGAGAGAGAGATAGCGACAGTGTGAAGGTGCGTTTTGATGTTTGGCATCCACGACAGCATCCAGAGGAGTGGGAGTAGTATGAAAGAAGAGCCCATGGTGGCCGGGATGAACGCGGTTCGGACATGGATGCAGGGCGCCGGGGTGCTGGACGCCAACACAGCCGCCCAGAGGTGAGCCCGAGGCGGACTGCGCAGGACCGAGCTGTCGGAGAGGCTCCCGGTGGCCGTAGAAGTTTTTTAGCAGCCAAAAGCTTGGCTCCTTTTAAAACGCTGCGAGTGATTTGACATGTGTGTGTGCGTGTTGAGATCGCAGTTTTAAGGAGAAATAGCCTTAGAATAACTTTGCTGAGAGTTCGCTTTTCTGCACAATTTCGGCGTGCAGGTCACTTTTCTCGCAGCTTGAATTTGCTAGAAAAAAATATTTTAACTTTGACACAGATTGGTTAATAAGTGCTTAAACTCTGCACACTGCTGCACTCTGAGGACTATTTATTAGTACATTAAGGTCTCTTTTGTGACTTATTTCCCTTCTATATAAGTCATTTTGGATCAAAGCCTCTGCTATAAAACTAAATGTAAACTTTACAATATACACATCACTTTTTTTCTACAGGAGCCATAGGGTTACAAAATCTAGATAGATAGATAGATAGATAGATAGATAGATAGATAGATAGATAGATAGATAGATAGATAGATAGATAGATAGATAGATAGATAGATAGATAGATAGATAGATAGATAGATAGATAGATAGATAGATAGATAGACACTTAATTTATCCCTTGGGATGGTTGCCTTTGGGAAATTCAGTTTCCAGGTTACAACAACCATAAGTTGGTTAAAACAAACCGTTTTCAGAGCGACAGGACAAAATATCCTAAAGGGATATAGAAAGTAATCCATGCACGAGTGCAACATATTAAATATACAGGTTCTGTGTGAATTGGCGCAAACCATAATCTGTCTAAATTCTGCCTGTAACATAAATAAGACAGATTTTAGCTCGCGCTTCTAATTAATTTGTGTCAGTGTTGCTGATGAAGCCGCGCAGGGCGTGTGTGTGCATTAGATTTTAAATGAATTAATCCAAGGTGTAAATGTGAGAACGGACGGCGCATAGGCTCAGCCTGCAGGTCGCTTTCACTGCACATTCCTCTCCCTCTCTCTTCTATTTATTTTTAATTGCGTTTGTGCCGTGTGAATTGATCCAACGGGGGGACGGCGTTGCCCTGTTCTTGTGTCCGCAGCGGGGTGGGTCTGGCCCGGGCGCACTTCGAGAAGCAGCCGCCCTCCAACCTGCGCAAGTCCAACTTCTTCCACTTCGTGCTGGCCCTGTATGACCGTCAGGGCCAGCCCGTGGAGATAGAGAGGACCACCTTCGTCGACTTCGTAGAGAAAGAAAAGGTGAGGCACTAAAATCTGTTCCTTTCTCTCTCTCTCTCTCTCACACACACACGCACACACACTCACATGGAGATGTCTGCGGGCCCTGGTGAAGTGATGAATTAACCAAGTGGCCAGACGCACTCAGCTTGTGATTATTTCTTTACAACTGCAAAATAAATAAATGAGTAAATAATACAATTAATTTGAGCTGAATGGACTTTCACAGGCAGCCGCCCCCCCCACCTGAGCTGAGCTCCGCGTGGTGCCTCTTGCAGGTGTTAACAGACAAGATATTCACTTTTATACACAAACATCGATGTCAGCGTCAGGGACGTCCATCAAAGTGTATTATTGATCTGTTTGCACCCGCCGTTAAAAGCGATCAACGTTTAGTTTCGGCTGGTTTATTATTATTACTATTATTATAAGCAATATTATTGTTATTATTGTTGCTTGCCCCTGATTTAGATTTTATTGTCCCTCCCTGATTTATTGGATGAAGAAATTAAGCACAAGCCAAATTATTATTACTTTTAATTTAATTAATTAGTTATCATCATTATGTGCATTTCCTATGTGGTTTAATTGAGTTGTAAAGAAAGTTTTCTTTTTCTTTCACGTCAGAATATTATTAATATGTTGGAGAATATGAATGTATGAATGTGTACAAACACAGCATTTTTTTTATGTCCTGTGGTTTACATTAATGAGACTAGTTAATAATGTAAAATCTGGAGCTTGTGGAAGACAGTCCCAGGAGGAGCTGGGTTTGCTTTGCTTTGCTCTGACCGAGTGTGTTTGGTTTAATTTTCATAGGAAACGACGGGGGAAAAGACCAACAATGGCATCCATTATAGACTTCAGCTGCTCTACAGTAACGGTGAGTGTAGTTTCCATAATTTTTAGTGAGCAATAATAAAAGTGGTGAGTGAGTGATACGTTAAACCAATGTGAGGAAATGTGAGGAAGCAAATGTTTTAGGGACACATTATTGCCTTGTGTTATGTTACGTGTGTTTATTTTTATTAGTTATGACAGACCTGTACTCTCTATTATAGTGAAATTATTTCAAAGCATCAACGAACACCTAGAATTATTATTATTATTGTAGTAGTAAATATATCCTCTCCAGTTAGCCCTCTTTTCAGTTAACAACCAAAGGCAGCAAAATAAAATCCCCATCCTCCATTTAAAATGTTTATTTATTTCAAGTCTTGCTGCCTTGGTTGAATAATTTAATTATATCGATTATAATTCAGGGGGAAAAAACTAAGTCGTTAATAAATATGTTTTTTTTTTCCAAGAGATTAAATCGACAGGGAAAAGTAAATCAGCAAATTAAAATTTCAAGTTGTGAGCAAACTGACAGCATGCAGCAGGCGCTGAGAGTCATTAGGAGCACTTTGGACTGGTTCACTTTCCATAAGGAGCCTCAGAGGGGAAGTCGGGACGGATAAAACTCCTGATGGGAAATATCGGCCAGAGTGGGGAAGGCTCGGCCACAGATGTGCTGTGAATAGCTACATGTGAACTGTGTGTGTGTGTGTGTGTGTGTGCAGGCATCAGGACAGAACAGGACCTGTACGTCCGTCTCATTGACTCCATGACTAAACAGGTGAGAGGTTTGCTTTTTATTACAGAATCAAACCGTGCATCAGCCTTACCCCAACATCCAAATGCCACCCTTTTCCTCCACCCTCCCCCTCTTCCTCCTCCTCCAGGCCCCCCCCCCCCCCCCCCCCCCCCCCCCCCACCCGGCTGCATGCCTGTGTCTGAGACCCTCAACTTCAGCACAGCACAGCCGGCTTGATAAACGACCTGTCTTACCTGTGGAATACATTTACAGAGGCCCAGAAAAGTAGAGGACATGTGTCCTCATACTCTGCCTCTGCACAGCCGCCTGCAAGTGCGGACGGTGTGTGTTTTTCTAAGCGTCAGGCAGCACATACATACAATACGTGTGTGTGTTTGTGTGTGAATATGGTGCTGAGGTGCAGAAGCTGTTGTGTGTTAGTGTTGGAGAGAGACAGTGATGCATGCCAGCTCACTTTTTGAGGACCTTGACCCTTATTTCCTCAATGTGAAACAGCACAAACTGTCCCTGAGCGCGTTGCGGCCAATTCAGCCGCACAAAGAAACAACAGAGCGGCACATGTGGGCTGGCGAGCACTGAGGGAATTCTTCGTTTGGATGAATTAGATAACGAAGAAAATAAGCCACTCTGACGCTGTTTTGATATCAGGTCTTTTGTTTTGCCAATTCCGCCTCTAGTGCCATTAGGCTTGAAGAGAGTTTGCCTTAGAATGAAAAGGAGTAGGAGGAGATGTTTGTGTGAGTGTGTGTTTGCATGTTTATCTGTGAGTGTGTGTGTGTGTGTGTGTGTGTGTGTGTGTGTGTGTGTGTTTGTGTGTGTGTGTGTGTGCAGGGTGATCACAGCCCTGGAGAGCATGTTGAGTGGGGTTGGAGGGGTAACCAGGCTAGATTTTTTGGACGCTGTGTTGTATGGACCAGATGGTGCACTATACTCCAGTCTGGCATTCCAACTGCTCACTGTACACAGCATATAAACATACGTGCACGCACAAACACATATGCACACACAGGAGTGCACACACACACACACACACACACACACACACACACACACACACACACACAAATGCTTTCTCTCGTACTGTCTCTGTCAGAACAGAGCGTTCCCGTTCAGGAGGACTGGATTCCCACGACACACACGTTTGCCAGATAGACAACACTACTCCCAGATGAAAGACACACACACTTTTCTGTTTTTTATTTGCCCCTGAAGCGTAGCTCACTTTTTTTTTCTTTCAGCGTGCCATATAAAAAATAGACAACGCAGTTATTCAAAATTTCACTGATTTGTTTCTTCTTCCTTCCTTCAGGCAATTGTCTACGAGGGCCAGGATAAAAACCCGGAGATGTGTCGGGTCCTGCTGACACATGAGATCATGTGCAGGTAAGACTGTGAAGTGTCGTACGTTGGTACTTTTTCCAGTTTGGACTGGGATGAGTGTTTTCCTTGCGTGGGTTGGTGTCTCTGTTGGTGTGGAGAGGAAGAGCAGAGACATGAGGAGCACATCTAATTTACAATAGAAATCTTATCATTTTCCTCAAAGTGGGTTGGGGAGATGGGCCTTGGCCTATTTCTGTTGATAGGGATGTGTGAGTGTGTATGTTTCTGTGTATATGTGTGTGTTAGAGAGAGAGAGTGTGTGTGCATCCCTCTCATGTTCGGCTAATTAGGACAAGGAAAAGCTCATTACTCAAACCCATCCTCCTTAGTCTGTGTAATACATGCAGTTTGCTGTGTCCTGACAATGAGGTATGTGCAGAGGGGGGCAGACTCAAATTACCCATAATATACACACATTCTCACATGCACACACACACACACACACACACACCCAAAGTCAAATACACTAAAGCAAGCATAGATCTCATAAGCCATGGCATGTACTTACAATCAATAAAAGCATCACACAGCATGTGATCGTCCCTCACAAACCAGCCGCGTGGAAATACACAGAGTCCCGTGTAGAAAAATGGCTGGTGGCAAAGTGTAGCCACTTCCTGGTTATCACACAAGGCAATTTAGACCACTTGTTTTCATATGCTGCAGGAAACGCTCGAGATCAGAAATCTGATCTGGCTCTCCAAGCCTCCTGTCCTGAGGGATTCAAGAAAGTAGGGGGGAGGGTCAATCTCTCTGTCTCTCCCTCACTCTCTCTCTTGCTCCCTTTTGTGTTTCTCTCCATCTCCTCTCTCACGCACAAACACATACAGTAGACAGGCAGGTACACACACATGCGCTCACATGTACTGTACACACAGACAGGCAGACAGTGAAGAAAAGGTAGACGTGATGATACTTTTTTCACGAGGGAGGGGTGTGTGTGTGTGTGTGTGTGTGTGGGGGGGGGGGGGGGGGGGGGGGGGGTTTGACGGCACACAACACACTGTTACATTGTAGTGCAGTCAAATGATTCAGAAAGGACTCGTCACATCAGTATGCAACCCCCTTCTACCCAGCATGCACTACTCCCCAGGTCCAGTGGGACCACTCTGTGACCCACTTCTGAGAGAGAGAAAGAGCGAGAGGGAGAGAGAGGCGGGATAGAGGGAGGGGACGAGCACTGAGGAAAAATAGAGAACATAAGATGTCTGGTTGTGTGATGTCTGACAGAAATGGAGCTAACCTGAGCCCTGGAGGCTAATTCAAGTTTGTATCCAGCCCCATTCAAGCTCACTGCTTTTGAGCTTCTCCTCCAAACTTTTCCTAAAATCTCCCCGCTGATCTCACCTACTGTAGCGCCCGAGCCCCGGTCTTACCCTGAGAAGCCAGACAGAAATCCAATCCACGCTCTGTCTTAAAGTCCCACGCCCTTTTACTCTTCTTTTCTCCACTTTCCTGCAATACTCCTCTGACTTCCTCTCCTTCTCTGTCCCGTACCTTATCAGTGCTCTCTGTTGTTCACATGTCTGTGACTAACTCCTCTTTGTTTCTACACCACCCCTCCTCCTCCCCTCCTCTCTCCTCCCTGCAGTCGATGCTGCGATAAGAAGAGCTGTGGCAACAGGAACGAGACCCCATCAGACCCTGTCATCATCGACAGGTAAGCAACCTTTGCCCTCTAACCCCCCGGCCCGACGTGTTGCCACACTGTCATCGCAGACGCAGACACAGCACGTGCAACGCTGTGCGCTGAATACACAGGTGGCAAATGTTATACCGGCATACTATATATAGATAAAATCCTGACAAATATTCAAAGCTGCCCCGATGAAAGCTGCTATTGACACGTGCCTTGGCTGAGAAAATAAAAACCTACTGGCCCAATAAAAACAGGCCACAGGTTGTTTGAATCTTACCAACCATAATTGACCGTGGTAGAAAAATGTGCGAAACAGCAGTAAATAATATTCTTGTGGTGTGTGTGTGTATGAGAGAGAGTTGCAGGAGCAATCACAGAGCTGTTGAGCTGCTTCAAGTGTGGTCAAACAGTGTTTGTGTGGTTGGCTGATGACTCTGCTGATGAGCAGTTAGGGTTACAGCTACAACCTGGCCTGTATGTGTGTGTGTGTGTGTGTGTGTGTGTGTGTGTGTGTGTGTGTGTGTGAGTGCGTGCATAAATCTGACCGGAGTCGGCCTGCCGTCTCTGACACTCGCAGACACACTCCTGCACACACCAACACTTTGCACCTTTCTCCTGCCGTCATAAACCACCTCTGACTGATGCAGCGGCTCGCATGATTTACTGTCAGTCAGGGCAAAAAAAGAAAAGCTGCTTAGATTTATAGTCTGGGCCTGTGCTCTGTGCATGTGTTAGTGTGCATGTGGCACACATGTGGAAGTACAGTGCGAGGGAAATTATTTGTTTATACTAGGATTGTCGGAGCGTGCTGATTTAATGCCGCTCAGGACAGAAGGGGAGTTAAAAACTTTTTAAGGCGACGAATGAGCGTCATCGCCTCCTACTCACTTCCACTCGACACTTGACCAAAGAACTGCACCATCAGCTAAGAAAAATTGTGGTTCATTTAGGTTTTTATCTCTGATTTGAATTTCGTCTCGTTTGAGTGTGTGTGAGCGTGAGTGTGAGTGTGCGGATGCGGTGTGTGTGTGTGTGTGTGTGTGTGTGTGTGTTAATGAGGCAGTGACCTGTGCTATCTGATGAACACAGCTGTCCTGTTCTCGCTGCCGCTCTGTCAAAAGCTACTCTTTACCTGTGTATGTATTTGTGTGTGTGTGTGTATTTATGTGTGTGAGTCTGTGTCTGCGTGCGCCACCCTGGTTCCGCTCCAGTGAAGCGGAAGGCCTCACCTCAGCGCTCCCTGAGACAGCTGCACCCCACCACGTGGCCTCAGACAACACGCCTGCCCATCACTCTGTGCCACATTTCTGATTTTTGTTTTTTCGCCGCGTGTTGTACTTGTTGAGTTTCTCTCTCTCTCTCTCCCCCTCTCGCTGTCTGCTACCCGGCCTGCCGGCCCGCCACTCCTGCCCCTCGCAGAGCCTCCGTGGAGGGACAGGCCCGAGCCGGGGCTTGCAAACAGCTTTCCCACACTGAACATGTGTTGTGGACGCTCGCTGGCGGTATTCCCCCGGCGCCTAGTGGCTCAGGTGTGAGGGCAGCATTAACGAACAACAAATTAGAACAGGGGGAGGGAAAACAACAGCAATATCTCCGTTTTCCTCTCCAGCGAGCACTCTTTCTGGACAGGAAAATAGGTCAGGTGAGAGGAGAGAGATCGGGGGGGTTGGCTTGTTTTAAGAGTCGGGGGGGGGGGGTGACGGGGAATAAGGAGAGGAGGGTATCATACGTTTGCTCATTTAGTACCAATATATTCTTGGCAGTTGTAATAATAAGGGATTCATAAACAAACAAACAACTGTGAGGGTGAAACTGACTCAATTACCATGAGTTCCCCTCCTTCAAATTCATAAAGAAATACCATCAGCAGCCCCTCTCCACCCTTGAAGTTATTTAGTTCGTTAAATAAGGGCTCGTTAGCCCTCTGCTGTTTCGCAGAGATGATTAGATTTTACAGCCCTAATTAGCTGGGCTAGCTCTAACTCTTCTGGAAGAGTAATGGGTCTGATTGCCTAATTAGCTCTCTCTCGTTAAGATGGGAGAAACAGGCCACTGCAGCAAAACCGCAGGAATGAGAAAAAATAAAGTCAGCTAATGAGAAACTTATTTGATTGTTAGGAGAACAAATCTGGTACAGTGTGGATCGGCAGCGCTCTGGGTACTGTACTTGCTCACTGGGAGAATCTCCCTCGCCCCTCGCTTAGTCTGGAAAAGGAGAATTTGTTTGGGCTTTACAACACCTACAAGCGCCGACGTGATGCAGGTTTTTAATTATGAATTGTACGAGTCTGTGATGGTAAAAAAAAAAAACAAGCACTCTTAGATTTTTTAACGAAGGCGAACAAAACATCCCAGCGACCTGCCCTCTCTGCATCGTTCTGTTTTTGTTTTTTTTTACCAGAAGCGCCTTTGTCTTGGACTGACTCAGATTTCAAGCCCTGTGTGCAGTGCGTCAGTCAGTGCTGACACTGGAAATGATTGGTGCTATATTTTATCTATTAAACCTCTGAGGTGGGGAGTTCAGACATTCAGACAGACCTCGGCACGACGTGTTGTGTCTGTGCTTGACACAGCTGCTGAAAGGTGAGAGGCTCCTGTGCACCTCTCCATGTCTTCCCCAGGGAAACATGTGTGGTCCACTTTAGCCTCTTACAGAGGCAGGATAATATAAGGGGGAGCCCTTAACCCCCCCACCTCCGCTTCCATGTCTCTCTCCATCACTCCTGGTTAGCACGGGGTTAATCATATGCAGCCGCTGCCAGTCGGTCTATCTTGTGCCTGGACGGGCCTCAAATCACAAACACATTTCCCATTCCCCCTCATACACCTTTTACTGGCTCTCTGTTTTTCTAAAAAATCATCTCCCCACAAATCTGTTTTTGTTGCTGCATCCATTTAATTGTTGACTAATCTCATGACCCAACTCGCTTTGGGGGTATAACTGTCCCTGCGGCCCAAAGTGTCCTCTCCTGGCTCCTACCACCTGTGTCCTGTGGACCTTTCCTGCCCGTCCAGCTCCCCCAGGCCTGCCGCAGGGTGTCCCCCCGGCAGGGAGAGCCTCTCTAGAGGGGGGAGAGAAGCTCTCTGCAACCAGAGATAAGGATCCACTGGACATCCCTGCGTATCCCATGATTCCTCTCCCCAGTCACGGACCTGTTAGGGGTGGAGGGGCTTGTGGTAGGGGTGTCAAGTTTACATGCACAGACAATGTTATTTCAGGTTTATAGCTGTTTTGGAGTGTGCGCTTGTGTGTGTTTGCGTTTGCACACACTCCTGCAGCCTGCCGCTGATGTGGCCCATTTCCTTGCATGCGTGTCTGTGCTTGTGTATCCGCGTCGTTGGTTATTTCCCCAGGAGTGTGTGTGTGTTGATAGAGGCCATTTCCTGCCGAGTATGTGTGTGTCTTGAGTGAAGAATGTCGGCCAGGAAGTTCTCCTCCCGGGGAGGATGATGTCATGGCCGACAGTTTCCTGTTCTGAGAGCCAGTGGAACAGACCCGCTCTCAGCTTCACGGTGGGGTAGTTTGCGCTTGTGGACCAGGTCTCGGTTCACCTCTGGCCTGCCCGCTGTCTGCACCCAGTCTGGTTTTACAACAGTTAAACTTGTGGTGTTTTTGTGTTTTTTTTTTCGGGCGCTGCGTTTTCCGAGCTAACGCGTCGCGCTGCACAGCTTGTTTGTCACTCTCCCCCTCTTTGTTTCCCTGTGCAGCATGGAACCCCCTCATTGTTTTGGTTGTTATGTTTGGATGCACTTCCTGGGGTGAGAGGTCATGTGTTGCCTTGGCTGGGCTAACGCGCGCTAGTGAATAATGTATGTCATTGACTTTATGTCAGCCCTGCCAGCCCCCCAAGCCGAGCCCACCCATGTTTAATTCATCCATCTCATTTGTGTGTATGTGTGTGTGCACGCTTGCATGCGTGCGTGTGCGTGTTTGTGTGCTTGTGTGTGTGTGTGTCATTTAGAGGCCCAGTCTGCACCTGTCCAGCCATTAGCCCCCTTCTCATTTGCATTTGATGCTAATGTGGTTTACTGGCAGCGCCTTCCGTCCCCTCAGCTTAGTTTCACTTTCATATCCATGACTGTGTTAGTGAGAAGGTGGAAACACGCTTACAGTACAGCTATCCTACATTCTGCTTACTGTACCTGCTGCCTCTGCCATCAGAAAGTTGATGTCTCATTATTGTTATTTCTTTTCTCACTCATGTCCAGGGTTTTCCCCTCTCCACTCCACTTCTTTGTTTTTTCTCTTTCACAATTGGCTTCCTATTGTGTCTCTGACCACCTATCAATAGCTTTACATTTCCCTCCAAGACAAAGAGAGGCTAGAAACACAGTCATGAGACCCCAAGGCCGACAGTTTCTCTCCTTTGGTGTTTCCCTTTGAGGGAAAAGAGATCCTCTCTGATTGTGCCTTGTATTCGCGCAGCCCTCTTTCTCTTCTGAAGATTTTGGCATTTTACTTGTTGATGTGCTGTTTCTTTTGTGCGGTCTTGAGGGGGGGCAGCTGCATTAGATGTTATGGGAGGCTTTGAAAAGGACTGGCCCTGAGCTGGTTGTGGTGTTTGTGCAGGGCTCAGGGGCAAAGAGGCAGAGTTGCTGGCTCATCGATATGCAGGCAGAACTCCCTTCCCTCAGGTGCTGGCTGCCTCGCAAATCTGTCTCTCTCTCTGTCTCTCTCTCTTTCACACACACACACACCCACACCCCCCCCCCCCACACACACACACACTCAGGAGGTTGCACACACATAAACACAGATGCAGCTTTCACCCTCAGATAAACTCATTCACCACACACAGACACACACACACATGCATATGCAGACGCACGCATGCGCACTTTTCAGAATCTACAGGCGTGCAAAAAGATAACAGACATACACATGCATACACACACATTGACCTGCAGCTCTCTGCATCTGTTTGGTTGTGTTCTTTTTTCCCTGCGGTGTTTTTTTCCCCCCCAGGGTTGGAGGAAAGCGCAGCCCCAGGGGACGGACGGCTGCGCTGATTGACAGCAGGGAGTTTGGAGGTCGTGGAGCCTTTAAAACAGCGCTGCCTCTTTCTCTCTCATCCAGACCTTCAGCACTCTCACCCCCAGCAGCTCTCTCGCTTTCATTTGTGAAAACCTCGCAAAGAATTAACACATCATTCTCGGGATGAGTGTGGGCCCGTTGCCACGATGCGAAATATCGCAGTAATGCGAGCTGGTTTTGTGTCGTGACGAGGAAACAATGAGGAACACTGGAAATAAGTATTTTTATGGCTCGAGTTTGTGTGTGCATTACATTGTTGTGTTTTAAGTCTTTCCCCCATAAACTTACCAGAGCTGCTATCATACTTTATAGGTAGTTAAGCTAATGCTTCCCAGCTGAATACAGGTAACAAACAGTTTATTAGGGCATATAAACCGGAATTTACAAATGTCATAACGGTGAAAAGTTTTAGGTTTCATGATATGAGGAGGGTTTTTTTTGGCAAGAATTACTCGAAATAGCACTTGTGTAGCTCTGTTTTCTCTGCAAACTGCTTTGTCATTACTGCTTGACATTCCCTGCTTGACCTGGTCGCTCTCCTTGGCCGTTCGCTCTGCCTTTGTGTTAGTGTTTGTTCTGTCCCAGAATGAAGGGGTTTGGCCGGCCAGATCTGACCCAAATGAGTAGCGTCCTACTTCTGCGAGAGCTATTTAAGACATTTTTGGTGGACGGAGGAGCGGGCCGGAGAGATAGAGATAGAAGGGGATTTAAATAGAATGAAGATATATTTACCATATGAGAGGTCTCATGAACGCCGTGTGAACGCGTGTGTGTGTGTGTGTGTAAGAGAGAGCGAGAGAGAGAGAGAGAGAGAGAGAGACACTGCAAGTGAGGAAAGAGTAACGTTTTCCAGGATTCAGTCTGTGACCGGCCCTAGAAGATGCGCTCAATTTGCTTTTCAAATGAGGCGTGAAGAGCGTGAGTGTGTTCCTCCCGGTGTGATGCTATACGTTCGGACGTGCACGCCTGTGTGTGTGTGTGTGTGTGTGTGCGGCAGGGGCGCTGCTTTGTTTTCTCAGTGCTCTGATGTGTGTGGACAGTCTAGCGCAGGGTCCGCTAAGTGCTCTCTCACAGCCAATGTGCTACACGGCTGCGCGTTTGCTGCTGGTAATTGAATAGACACACCAGCTCCTCTCGGTGAAGGATGCCGGGCCTCCTCTCCCAGCAGGCTGAGCCAGCGTGTCATCGAGCTGCGCTGCTTCCAGCCGCCCCGATCTCCCTGCTTGCTGATGATTCATTGTTTACCGATTATTTCTGCTTAGTGAGAACACAGACGTACGCTCCATGCCAGCTCCATATACGCCCCCCCCCCCCCCCCCCCCCCCCTCCTGAGCCCCCATCATCTCACTTCTCATCAGCCAGTTTCCGTCCCATCCCCTCCTCTGACGTTTTTTACCTCAGCGCTTGTAGCCCAGGATGCAGGTCCAGGTGTCCAGGATGAGTGCTGGTGACCTGCTGTGCCCGAGCAAGATGTATAGTCTGTTGATTGTTTTCCATCAATCTGTCCAGGAAGAATGGATCGCTAGCCAGGCGCTGTGAGCGGCGCTCTCAGTTTCACACGCCACAATGGAAGGAAAACCTGCACGGCATGGGGGAGACAGGGAGGAGGAGATGTGCAGCATGATAGTGGTAGTGGGACTCTTAATATATTCAGATTATACTGAGATGTTTTCGTTCTGCAGTATGGTTTTTAATATCATCAAGAAAACGCACATACATAGGCCTCCTAGTAGCCGCATCGTTATTTCCAAGATCAGCCGTTTCTTATCTGCTCTTAAATATGAGTTTTGTGACATTGAGCTTGACTAATTTGAGCTGCAATGTTAAGAGACAAAAGGAAAGCTTCAAGGGAGTGTCTCTGCTGTAATTAAACGTAAAGCTGCGACGTCAACATGCAGACAATTATGGTCAACAGCAGTGTTCGATCAAAGGGATGATATATTCTTACACTCCTAATATATTCTTTTTACTTTGCATTAATCATCAACAAATGAGACCCGAGCACATGTCACTGTTCCACTTCAAAAAGCCAAGCTGAATTTAAAGGCCTTTGTTTGTGTTTATGTAACTGATGAGGGGAGACAAAGTAAGGCGTAGGCAATCGACTGAGACACTTTGTTGTCTTACACCGCCTCACCCCCTTTGTGTGTGTGTGTGTGTGTGTGTGTGTGTGTGTGCTGTTGTTTGTTTGTTTACCGAGCAGCTTGACCTCGCTGGGAGGAACGTTCACTCGTTTCCTTTTCTTCTGTGTCTCCTTCTGTGCCTGTCTCTCTGATTTTCTCCATCCAAGTGTCTCTCTTCCTCATCTCTCTGTCTGCCCCACCGTCTATGTGTCTTTTTCCTTTGGTCCTCCCACTCAAAACTCCAGATTTAACTCTGAAGGCTTTTTTTTTTTTTGGTTAATCACACTCGGAAGCTTCCCCACGTCTGAGCGCTCTTCCCTCGGCAGCGTCTTCTTTTCCAGACACGGGAGAGAGTCACGCTAATTATCCCGGCTATTGGCTTCCCCAAACACAGAGGCAAGTGATTTACATGAGGTGACATTCAGTTCAAACGTGCAGACCTCTGCAACCCTTTTCTGGAAAACAATTAACAGCGGCGCTTTCTCCTCTGCCTGCCTCCTGTACCCTCTTCTTCTCCTGCTGCACCACTCCCTCTCTTTCTTCCTCTGGCTATTGTCTCCACACAAACAGAGAAGATTTACTGCCAAAAGAGTGAAGGGGTGTGCGCGGAGGTGAAATTGTTGGTGTTTTTTTTTGTCTGTAGCGAGTGATTACTTGCTTGTTAATTGACTGTTAAGACATTCAGAGGCGAGTTTGGAGCAGAGTAGACACGGCGACGGGATTTAACTTCGCCTTTGTGGAATCGTAAGCTCGTGGTAGTCCTTAAATTGTGTCACATTTCTACAATAAAAGAACCCAGCTGAAACATCTCCTCCGCGCTCCTGCCTCTGACCCTCAGGAAATTCAAGAAACACGCCATTACACACTTGAAACGGTGAGCACGGACAGACGTATAGCCCACACGTGCGCGTTCAAACACAAAGACAAACTTACAAGCGCGGCGTTAATGAAGCGCGTCTCTCTTCTGTCATGACGTCCGTGTTAGCATGACAAGATGTTTACACACACAATCACGGCCGCGCCTCTGATGTGGGCCGGGATGAAAGGGAGATGAGAGGAGAGGGAAAAAGAGGAGGCAGAGACGTGACGGCGAGCGCTGGCTGCGGACTGCTTTTCTCTGTTTGACAGGAGGACAGTTGTAACAGTACCCCACTGAGAGCCGAGAGACAGAGAGAGAGAGCGATAGATATACAACAGCGAGGTAGAAAGATGTACCTGGAGGGAAATGTTCTGAAAAGGAAAGACGTTTTTTTTTTTTCCCTCTGAACTCAACCACATTCTCCAATCCAGAGGAAAACAATTAGATCCACCAGCTTCCCCTTGTCCCGCAGTGCACATTACAAATGAGCAAACCTGGCATTTATCACATCACTACAAACATTTATTAAAGCCGGTTCCCCTCTAAAGCTGCAGAGATAACAGTGGGTAATTGCAGAGACTGGCTCTATTAGTTAAGTATGCCTAATGTCACTGCCTCAGAGCATTAATGGACGCCGTAGTATTATGTTCCTGCGCTCATTACCACCCCACTCCCCTTCAAACAGATACACACACACACACACGCACATATTCACACACCGTCTCCCCCTCCATTGACCCTGCAGCAGGAGTCTGTGCCACTCTAATGAGAAATGGAAAACACTGCTCCGCGAGCTCCAAGACACACACATATATGGACACACACACACACATGCACACACACTCTCGGCGGGAGCCATTACAAGGGGACAGAGGGGTACAACAGTATAATCACACACGCCCAGGGAAACAATTGTGCCGTTATCAGAGTGATCACATTATAAAAGTTTAATAAACACCAAACGGCCTAATGGTGAATTAGCCTGCATCTGCCCTGTGTTGTGCCAGGCTATAATTAGTGATTTAACAGAGACAAACAAATGTTTTAAGCCAGAGCTTTTCACAGTCAACAGATTCTCAGTTGGACATAAATTATTCGCCGTGTCCAGAATTAAAGGAAACCACGCGGCCGGGGTTGATCCGCAAGGTTTTTCCCGTCCTGTGATCTCGACTCCAAGACGCGCAGAAGTCAGACACAAACACAGAGAACCACCGAGAGTTTGGCTCGAGCCCCAGTCTGGTCCTCTAAGTGGCACTTGAGATGTGTATGGAGAGGGGCGGATGAGTGCTTGAGATTGTTGAGGACGAGAAGGAGGAGGAGGGAGAGGGAGGGAGAGGGAGGGAGGGAGGGAGTGTGTGTGTGGGGGGGGGTGTTGGAAAGAAGAAAGGAAACAGGAAGAGATGGCTGTGAGTGACGTGGAATAAGTTAGTCAAGGGGATGGCAGGGAAAAAAGGACTCTTCTCTCCTGGGCAAAACGAGGAGGTGTGTATGTGTCTATTTTGATCCTCTAAGGGTGAGTGCTCATTTGTCTGCGAGCCTGTGTGAGAATTGACGTCAAATCGATGACAATTTATAATTTACAATCACAAGGACCTATCACTTTTTATAGGACCTGCATCCACGCTCATCAATATTACATCAGGACCCAGACTCTTCAGTGTGAGGGAGCAGGAGGGTGCGAAAACGGCTGAGAAGAGAATATGGCTTTGGTCCAGCATGTGCGTGTATGCGTGTGTGCATGAGTGTGTGTGTGTGTGAGTGTGTGTGTATGTGTGTAAGGGTGGTGTGGGAGGAGGGGAGGGAGGGCATCTGCTGAGGTTGTAGAAAACATCGCTTCCAGCATACACAAATGTGCAAACGCATACCCTACCTCGCATGTGTGTGCCTGCATCTGTCCAACTGCGTTTGTGTGCGTGAGTGTGTGTGTGTGTGTGTGTGTGTGTGTGTGTGCGTGCTAGCCAGCTGAGTGACAGTTTGGTATTGATCTGTGGGAGGCCCCGGTGTCATTAGACCCAGTATGGACCAGCAGGCACACGTGGAGGTCAGGGCACAGAGTTTGTATGTGTGTGTGAATGTGTGTGTGTGTGTGTGTGTTTGTGCGTGTGTGTGTGTGTGTGTGGGAGAGAGAGAGAGAGAGCTGGAGTGGGGGACCAAGTGTTCAGTAGTGACAGGCTCAAGCCTCTGAAAGAAAATCAATGGTGTCATAAGAGGAAGGTTTCCTCCAGCTTCTCCCCCTCTCTCCCTCCTCCTCTTTTTTCTCTCCTTCTCTCCCTTTTTCCTTTCCACCGTTCTCAGCTGGGGGATCATCCACAGACCCTCCATTTATGCATTTACCACTCCCTTCTTCTCTCAGCATCCCTGTTTTTCCGGGCCAAAGACACTCACACAGCAGCCTGCGCTCCCGGGTCAGGACGGGGGTTGCATGTGTGATGTGCGGATCAATCCAAGGGGTTATCCTGGCAAAAAGGAGCCATTAGTGACAGAGCTGATCCTGGATCAGCCCTCATTAACTAAAAGGGCACGGGGGCTGTTTGTCCAGATAAAAGAAATGACCCCAAACCAGGGCCAATTAACTCAGGGGCCAGAGACTTGGTTGCATTGATGGCATGTGCTGTTTGGTACCATGGAAGTTTGATTTGAAAAGAAACTGATTGGACTTTGTTTTATTATGAATTTAAGCTGTCCCTCAGTTATTTATTATTAAGCATGAGCGCACACACACTCCCTCTCACACACATACACACACGCAGGGCAAGCCTCCACCTGTTCTCCTCTCTCCTCTCTTGCCTGAGGGGACTGGTATGGTAGATAACAGTTTGAGTGGGCCTGCTGCAAAACACTAATCAGACCTAACACTGCCTAATTAGCACAGAGTCCGCTGATTGGCTTACAGCAATAATTAACACAGGTGAGAATAATTAGCTCCCCATAGACCTGTTTGTGCCTGTGTGTGCGGGTGTGTTTGTGTGTGCGTTGGGCTGAATGTGTGTGTGTGTGTGTGTGTGTGTGTGTGTGTGTGTCTGTTGGGGGGGCTTTGTGTGTGTGTGTGTGTGTGTGTATGGAGGATGTTATTATGCAGTCTTAGTCCCCAGTGAGACTGAGGAGGCAGAGAGAAGAATCAAACTCATTACTGAAACCAGGCCAACCTGTGTTAGGTGCTCTGCTTTCCCACACCCAGAGAATTAGCCACTGAGAGATCCACCTCCTATCTCCCTCTTTCTCTCCCTTCATATGTGTGTGTGTGTGTGTGTGGTTACTTTCTCTGTTTCTCTCTTTTTCTCTCCGTCCTTCTGCCCCCCTCCTTCACTTGACTGAAGGTGCGTTTGAGGAATCTCACCGCTAGGTGAACCTGCTAAGATAAGATGAAACACAGACATGGGGCATCTTTCTATCATATCCTGTCTCTCTGGTGGTCTGCTTCTCTCTTTTATCCTCCGCTTGGCTCTCTTTCAAAGTCCATTCAGAATCGGAAGAACAACATGGGTGGGGGGAGGGGGGGGGGGTATTGGTGAGCCCCTTCTTCCTCTCCACATAAAAAAGCTTAAGCATATAGTCTCCTGCCATAAAAATCCTATACCGTATACACCCCATGAACTACTACTTACTGCCTGGCTGCATATAGAGGATATTGAGTCATGCTCAGCCAACGCCTCATGTTGTCTCCCCGAGAGAGACATAGAGAGAGAGAGAGAGAGAGACAGAGAGAGAGAGAGAGAGAGAGAGCAAGAGTGGGACTTAATGAGAAAAAGTGAGAGGGAAAGACAAAGACGAGAAAAAGGGGGGACAGTGTTTTGCAGAGACTGGCCGTCGCTCATCAGTCTGTGAGCAGCATGGTGTCTTCCATCTCACTCTCCCTGGTTATTTTTGCCAAAGTGCTGCTTCTTTGATCAAGCCAACATCACAGAGGAGAAGACGGGCACGCAGACATGGAGAGGGGGGGTTAATATTGGAACACAATTGACGGCTTGTCACTTTTAGCTTCCAGGCACCGACATCGCAGAGTAGTTAGTTAGGTGGTGGGGACGGAGATAGAGGAGGAGGGGGTCCGAGGCACGCCTGCAACACACAGACACACACACACACACACACACACACACACACACACACACACACACACACACACACACCTTTGAGAGGGTTTTTGAGTGCTAAATAAATAACAAGCGTTGATGTAAATTGGTGTTTTCCTGGAGAGTGTGGCCGCTCCTGGGATGTATTTTTCATGTCAAGACATTTTAGAGTGGTTTAACCCTGAAATTGTGTGCAAACTCAAACATTTTTTTTTTTACATACAGACGGGGGGGAGGGGGAGTCTAATATTCACCTGACCACAGGTGCACCGCAGCAAATCATTTAAGGCACATTGCAGGTTCACTGCCACCCCACACACACACACACACACACACTACCACACTACCCCTCCCTCTCTATGTGATTGTTCTCCGCTCACTGGGGCCCAGGGAGGTGCCGTGGGTGACATCAGCCCTTAACCATACACAAGCAGAGACACAGTGGGGAGAGGGAAGCTCATTGTTGGCTGAGTGATCTCCAGTCTCACGCTGACATGCCTCCCATGTTCGCTAGATTTGTCGTGTTTTTTTCTTTTTGTTTGTGTTGTTTTGTTTTTTTGGTTCGCTCCCGGTAAACACAACACAGGCTGTTACCTCTGTCACACCGAGGCTGTCAGCGCGACTCTCGCCCGCGCCGCGCTCCACATCACACTGTGCGTACGTACGACACGCGTGCGTGGAGATGTATGTGCCGCCTAAATGGCTGCACTCAGAGGCGGCTTAAACGCACACAAGGGCTGTTAAAGCAGTGTTTACGGGAGGCATTTGCATAGCGTTCAGCGCACTTTCTCCCTCCCCGTCTCGCGAGCTGCACTTTTTTCCCCCTCGACCGCTCTTCCTGGCCAAAGAAACAAAAATGAGAGAACGTTGATTGAGGCAAAACAAGGAAGGTTGTTTTTTTTTTCATATTTCCTGTTTCAATACTTAATATGCATGAGTTTTATGGCCGCTTAAGATGCGATCAATTATTCATTAACAGCATGTTAATTGCATCCACAGTCGTGAATATTTAACCAAACACTAAATCAATGGGGTCGAATGAGCAGCAATATGGACATTTTATAAGCTCTGCCAAAATTAGGTTAGGCTTTAATGAAAACGGCAGACCGAGAGGGGACAAATGTGCAGGAAGAACTAACTTCATGAAAGGATGGAGGCCGGTGTTTAAGCGGCAGACGGCATGAATAAATGCAAGGTTGTTGACTCGTAATAGTATCGTCAGTGACTCTTAGCCTTTTCTTCCGCTTTGTCTCTTTATTCTCATCTCCTGCGTTTTTAAATGGAGAGTATGTAATCTCTTCATCTCTGCCCACTGTAGCCAGCCTTTTTCGCTCTCAAAGACTCCAGACTCCTTTGTCCCCGGATCTTTGTGTACTTGTGTGTCTGTGCAGCCCCTTGTTTGTGTGTATGTGTGTGTGTGTGTGTCACAGCAGTGTCTGGACGTTGACATTTCTCTGCTTGGATAACCATCGCGCCCTCTGTCCCTCTGTCCCTCCAGCCATGACGCAGGGTAATGTCACCTGTCAGTCTCAAACTCCCACTTACAACCACTGCCCCCCCCTCCCAACTCCGTGTCTCCCCTCCCCCTCCACCCCACCCACGCGGAACACCACCACCACCAGTCCGCCACCCTCTCACCCCGACCTTAACCCCGGACCTCACCTGGGAGACAAAGCCTGCACTGTCTCCCCATTTCCCACTCCTTTTGTCTTCCCCTCCGGTACCTCATATGACTCCATATCCTCCTGCTCTTTTGCTGCTTCATTTCCAAATGGCAGCCCACCCCCTTCCTCCCCTTCACGTTCGCCCCTCAGGACTCCAGAGTGTGGAATGGGAAGACACAGGCACGGAGTGAATGGGGAAAGTCAGGGGTGGGAAGTTGACTTTTTGTCTGGACCCCGGTTGCGCTCTGCGCCTGTTTTCAATTACTCTCCCAGCGCAGGCGGGGTGGAGGTTTATGCGTTATATGGGAATGTAATTGACTATAACTGCCCTCTTAACATTAACCAGGTGTACTAGCTGAGTGTGTGAGATTAGGCCCCAGGTCTTGGCTGTTATGGTGTGTGAGGAAGGACTGTCTATGTGTGTGTGTTGTTGTTGATGTATTTATACCTTGCCCCAGTGAGGTGCTGCCCATTAGCACCACATTTAGAGCTGATGTTTTTTTTTTGTTTTCCCATGCGTTTCCCAGCACATGTGTGTCGATGTATGTGCACTCTCCTACTACTTGTCTGCCTGTGTAGGTTTGGGCAAGCATCTGCCTCTTCGTGCGTACAAGAATGAAAGAGAAAGTTGAAAAAAAAATAGGAGGCAGGATACAGATCCAGCCTGCTTCAAGGGGGGGCCTGACTTTACAAGGACAAAGTCAAAATGGGCCCATTCACATAGCTGACACACTGTGATTTGTATGTATAGTGCTGTGCAGCCTGCAGGGCAGTAGCCCAGGGGCTATCACTGACACCCAGACCAGTGCACAAGCAGGGGGAGGTGGTGAAGATGAACGGAGTGTGTGTGTGTGTGTGTGTGTGTGTGTGTGTGTGTGTGTGTGTGTGTGTGTGTGTGTGTGTGTGTGTGTGTGTGTGTGTTAGGACTGGTTAATGTGTGTGTGTGGTGGAAAGAGAAGCATCAACAGGCTGTCAATCAAGCCTCGGCCACAGCCTGTCACTCCTCGATAGAGCTCGTCCGGGGGAGAATGGGAGTCCCTGGGACCCAGAGAGGAGAAAGGAGGAGGAGGAGGTGCAGGGAGGGGAGGTGTTGGAGGCAGGGAGGAGATGACTGTCTGTCTCGGTGACTCGGGCTTGATTTGATATTTGATACCGAGCATGTGGCATTTGAATGCAAATCTATTTTGATTGTCCCACCGTCTGATAGGGTTAAGAGGAATCTATAGGGGATATGCATGTATGAGTGTGTAGCGGAGAGAGCTGCTTTGGAGAGGCGCTCTCATACAAAATGATACAGAGAATTATTCAGATGCATTATATTGCTTACCCTTTCTCTCGCATTAGGACTTTTTTCTTCAAAAGCAATACGAAATTATTTAATAAGAACAAACACATAAGATTATGGGTCAAAGGTTACGAAAATAAATGATTCTTGTCCCCTTGCGGTTAAAGCTCTGTTTATGTGAAATAAACTTGGCGGTGTATGTTTGTATACATCCAGTCCATTACTGGGTGTATGTGTGCCTTTGAAAATATGAGCATGTGCGGGATAATTATTTTCTCCGCTTGCATGTGGAGGATTGTGTTTAAAAGCAAGCATGCCAAGTAGGTAGACAGACAGACAGATAGACAGGCGGATAAAGCCGGTATTACTGCAGTATGGAAATGTGAGGCTCAGTTCTCTCCCAATTAGAGCAGTGACTTCTGAAATGCCATAATACCCATTAATTAGCAGGCTGCTATTTTCTCAGTGATATGGCTAATTAGTCTGCGAGGCTCTACACTATCTGGACCATTATTATTGGGTTGAAGCCATGCAAACACACTTCACGTACACACACCCGTGGTCGGCGTTGTCGCGCAAACACCAGCACGCTCACGTTCATATACATACAACGCACGGTGTGTGTGTGTGTGTGTGTGTGTGTGTGTGTGTGGGGGGGGGGGGGTTACGAGATACACGTGCACATTGCAACAATTTCCCACAGTTGAATGACCCTAATTTAAGTGACACCATTATATGCTTCAGTGGCAGCATAGCACAGCATGAGAGAGTTAATGGTGAAGAAGGGGATGTTGATGAGCAGCTACAGGCCGGTCACCCTCTCCTTTAACTATACAGGCTTCATACGCCGTATCACAACCTGACAAAAGCGCGCAGCTAACAGCGTGGAGC
Source organism: Karalla daura (assembly GCA_029224185.1). Lineage (NCBI taxonomy): Eukaryota > Metazoa > Chordata > Actinopteri > Chaetodontiformes > Leiognathidae > Karalla > Karalla daura. Next base: position 14,662,082 of record CM055195.1, read on the forward strand.
CCGTCGCCCTGTGGGAAACAACAGGGAAATGTTTCACCCCCCTGTAATGACTTGGCATGTGTGTATGTGTGCACACAGTGCTCCCTCTGCCTCGACAGTCCATCAGTGTCTCCCACCGGACAGACAGGCCACTGACACAGCACCACCAGGCCAGGAAACCTTTTCAATCACTCCCTCTCTTTTGCCTCTCTGTCAGGTGGCAGAAAGGCGTGATTGATCTGTTGTTTCTCCGCGGCGGTAAAGGAGTGGAAAGAAGTTGTGTTGGGTGAAAAAAAAAAAAAAAAAAAGGCATGGCATGTGTGACAACCACTTTCATAAGTTTATTAATCATCTTCATCAATAATGCAGCCCCGGCCCTGCTGTTGGTTGTCACGCAGCGTGTGTGTGCGTGTGTGCGCTTCATGCATGTGAGCTAGTGTGTGTGTTCACACTCCTCGCAGCCCGATGAACTTCATAAGTGTCCCATCACCACTTTAATCAAATTACTTATGAACCAAAATTGACAGTTTTCATTAATTATAAAGGATTATTCTAATTGCGATTCAAATTTATTCATTTAGAACAGACGGCATTCAGTAATGTTTCAGGAAATTTGCATATTAAATGGAGAGGGTAGGCCATTAGCTATGCAAATGTATGCATGATTCCTTATTTTGTGATTGGTGGGCCATATGTAGCAGGCTGGGGGTGTGCAGGTGAGGAATCTAGAAGGAGCTGTAATATGTTTGATAAACACAGGGGGATGCTAAGGCCAAAACTCACACGCACACACACATACACACACACACACACACACACACACACACCGTAGAGAGCCATACGCCTGCATTCAGTTTCAATCTTCCTCCTTCTCCCCACCGTCACACACACTCCCTTTCTGTTGCACATTTCCCCGGTCTCTCCCACTCTGCTTCCATATTCCTCCCTCAAGACCCATTGGAGGGAACAACTTTTCACCCGAGAACAAACGCGGCACACTAATTAAGTTTCTGATTTCTGATCCTGCTGCATTTAGAAACATAACCTTGAGCCTGTGTACAGTCACAGTCATAGTTATGATTTAATACGGTGCTTAAATGGAACAAAAAGAGAGAACTTTTGCGAGCGGCACATTCATCGCCACAATGTATGGGGCCGGTTCCGGGCTGACACGATGCTCTTTATCAAGCTATATATAGTCGATGCATTATGCATTAAGTTTAACGTGTACTTAAATCAACTCTGTTCAAAATGAATACATCAGTCCTCAACTTAAGGTAGAGAGGAGAACAGTTAGGTTAAATGACTGCGCGGGACCGCATGCAGGGCAGGCTTAAGCACACGGTCACACACACACGCACGCACGCACACGCACACACCCGGTCACACACACCCTTCGGCTGTGCGGCAGCGTCTACCCGGGCTGATGACAGGGCCATTATTCACTGGTCAGTCCCACGAGGGCAGGGTTTGGGCTGGACAGGGTAACGGAGCGTCCCAGCATGGCAGGACAGCGCGGAGGTGAGAGGGAACCAGGAACCTTCATTACTCCCATGGTCTGCTGGCCTGGAGCTTTTCTCTCTCTCTCTCTCCTTCTCTCTCTCTTGCTCGGTCTCTCTCTCTCTCTTTCTCTCTGTGTCTACCTCTCTCTCTTTGTCTCTGTCTCCATCAGATTAATGGGCCAGGCCCCGACAGAGGAAGTGTTTCAATCAGCACCGCCTGCCAAGCTTGTCCATCACCCAGACAGCCTCTTATTCATCATGGCTTTGATACTCACACACACACACACATAACCATGCGCACACACATGCACAGATGTTTATTTGGCTGCATTTTTACCCCCGATGCTCCAGTGTGACGCCAGGCCACAGGTAGTGATGTTATCGGGCTACAAGTTGTTGAACCAAACACCACTTTCTCCTACGCCGTTCCCCACGCAGGAGAGATCTCATTCCCTGTCTTTCAATGCTCCCGAGCGCCATTTCTCAGTTGAATTTTGAATGATCCTTTTCGGATGAAATGGATGAAACACAATTGGATAAGTGTCTCTGGGACTTCTGTCCCCGAGCTGGGACTGGAGCTCCGGCTCCAGGGGAAAACGAGGAGCGTTTTCTCCCAAGTGGGGTTTCTCCCTGCGCGGCGAAGCCACAGCGCGGATCCTCCCTGACCCACCGCCTCCCTCCTCCAGGGTCCATTTGTTCTGAGAAATATTTAACAACGGGGCAAATTCAGCTGACATGACATGCACACGCATCGAGCAGATACAGATGAGGAGGAGGATGGGACGATGCAGGGAGCGAGCTGGAAATGAATTTTTCAGCGCACTGAGATGTTCTATTTGAATAAGTCATGACACTTAAGATAGACATGAGGGCAATATAGAGGTCCACGCTGCTACTTTGAGGAGGAGCACTCCAAAGGAGTGGAGCGGAGCGTGTGTGTCGCTCTCTCTTTGTGCATCTCCTCCTGTGTTTCTGTGTGTCGGATGTGTGTTTTTGCATGTTTTCCTTTATGTTTTGTCTTTTTCAGTCGAGGTATCCATCTGTCTGATAAGTATGGCAACTAGAACTGGATGTTTCTCTCCCAGTAAACTGGGCCACTGTAGTCTGTTACAGCCTGGTGTCCGAGGCCCAGGGCCAGGCCCAGAGACAGACCTGGTTCTGGATTATTAATGTCCCCCCCGTGAAGCCAGGCCCCCTCCCCCACCCAGTGCCCCCCTACACCCCTGGGGTCAGCCTGCATGGCTCCTGGTGCAAGGCCCCCCTCATAAATCTCCCTAAATTAGTGTGTATGTGTGTGTGTGTGTGTGTATGTGTGAGCGAGCGCCTTATATACTGCAGGCAGGGAGACAGGTCACCACGAAAACAAGCCAGTCAGGCACTTGGTTGAAGTGTCAGTGATGCATGGCGGAACGTGCAAAAGAAAGAGTTGCAGAGAAGAGAAGGAATATGAGAAATGAAACACAAGGGAGGAAAAGAAAACACACAAAGCAGGAATTGGGGAGGATATTCTGGTTCCCGCTTTTACCTTGGTCGCCCATTTGTCAGTGCCCCCCCCCTTCCCCTGCTGTAACATTATATTTGCTTACAAATATTTACACTTAATTTGAACTTTACCCGGACTTCATTGCTATCGATTTCCTGAACAGATCTTAATTCCTTAATTGCTGAAACGTGTGATCCTCCATTCCTCTACCTGCTTAGATTAGTTCAGCCTGTCCCACGGTGGTAGCAGGCATGGGGAAGTGCTGTTGTGTCACTTAGTTAACCCCCGAGACAAATGGCTCCCCACCGGAGCACAGTGAATTACACACCTCATGAAGCATATTAGGAGCCAGACACAGTGCTTTTCTTCTGGAGATGATCTGTATGGCAGCAATGGATGGAGAGAGAGAGGGAGAGGAGAGGGCTGAGTTATGGCATTACCCACAGCCATTTTTACAGCGCGTTGGCGTCAGGACACAACAGACAGAGCAGCGAGAGGAGGGGCGAGGAATAAAGCAATGAGGCACAAAGATGTACAGCACAGTGTGTAACAAAAGGCTGAGAAAGATGAATAAGCTGGAACTACTGAGGAAGATAAAACCACACAATTCTAAAGTTACCCACGTTATATTTGACAAGGAAAACAACTCTTTACCTCATTTGTTGCTAATGTAGGAAAATTATTAGAAAATATAACAGAATTGTCCCTCGGAGGCTTCCTTGCTGTTAGCTAATCGCTTAGACAATCTTTATCACCACAGTAATAATATTTAGATGCTACAGGGATTACTTAAAAGTTGTGTTATAATTGCTTTCCTTGTTTTGTTTTTTATGGGCAGAGGGTGATTTTGTGTTTAATTGCTCCAAAGTGACAAATAATGCCCGTTATGATATGATGAAAGTGTGAGATCATTAAATTACTACGGCGAACGGCTGCATGTGTTTATTCGTTCGTTTTCGCTGTTACAAATTTATGCCATGAGGCTTCAAGAGGCCAAGCACTTATTTACACAAATTCACTTCCACAGCCATTCCTGGATTTGGGGGTAATTACGTGAGAGCAAAATGGTTTTATTTCATTTAATCCAGCCGCTGCAGCAATTTGCAGTGGTAATATTTGTGGCTGTGGAGTCTGCACAGTAAAACAGCTTGAAATCAGCGAGAGTCTCAAATACAAACAAGGTAGAGGGGCAATAATCAAAGCAAGAATTTACACGGGAAGCAGCACTTTGTTGACTAACTGGAAATGGATGTTTTTAGTTTTTAGAAGTAGAGGTTTGGTATTACTAAAAATAGGAGTTTGACGCATGGCATAAAGGATTTAGATAGGAGTGCAAACTGTGATAACATTTTAATCAACCTAAAAAAAAAATCTTACCTAATAGATAACATTGTGAGTTCGCCATTGTGGCAGCTACAGTGCCACAGTGGTCATATGTATGAGTAAGGAATCCTGAGAGGAAATTATGTTTAACTTTGGCAAAGATTTCATCTTCTGCTCGAAAACTGGGTTGAACTGAATATTTGTGCCACTATGTAAAGTAGTTGCCAGAGGGGTACATGGAAAGATTGTTGCATGGCTAATTTAAGAAAGGAATCAAAAGTGAAGAAGAAATACCCAAGTTTTGTCTAGGAGGAGAGGAAAGGTAAAAAAATTATAAATTGGTCGTAGATCTTTAGTAAACACAAACACAAGCGTGACACGGCAGCTTACACTACTGCCCGCTTCTCCTGCACCCCTGCATGGAAGTCAGAGAGGAGGGATAGAAAAATCTGAACGCAGTAAATATTAAAAACTGTATAAAAATTGCATTAAAAAAGATACTCAGACACATTTTATTCTGTTACCAAGCATCCACTGGAAGTTCAACTGAAATGAACACAATGGTTACAGGGGTGCCAGCGAGCTGTAGACATAGAGTGAAGAGAGAAAGCAATTAGTTATATTTTTATGGTCTTCAAATTGGGAAAAATGATAATAGAGAGCTTAACGGAATCAAATGAGAGAATTACTGCCTATCATCAGCTATCTGTCCATATTTACTGGTCAGCTGTCAATCAGATTATCCAAAAATCCTTATGGTAATCTCTTTGCTATTGCATATCAACACGCACTGCTCTTTATCCGCCCCCCCTCGCTCACCCCCTTCCCTCCCCCACCACACAGGCACTCTCTGCTGATCCATGTAAATGTGTGCAGCGGTGATTTTAGTCCCCGAGAGATGAGATAGAGCACCAAGGAATCAACATGCTACAGTTTTGTAATGTTTCCGTGCGGCTGACTCCAGACACCTTAAGTCATGTAAATAATGAATCAGATGATCCACGCATGCAGGAGATCGAGGGGACACGCTGACATATGGCAAAGCGAATGAGGCATGCTGACTCTCTGACTTACTGTCCTCATCTCTTTTTTGCACTCAATATCTCAGCGGCCTCACTTTTTCCCCTCTCCTCCTCCTCCTCCTCCCCTCCCCCTCCTACCGCTGCTGCTCCTCTCTGCCATCCAAACTCTAATATTTAACCTCCTGCTCCGCCAGTGACCCTAACTTTCCCGTGTCCACTTATCCATCACCCGTCCATCATGAATACCTCAGAGGAGGAGGAGAAGGACACATTGGGGAAAGAGCGGAGTCGATGAATTAAACAGGAGGTGCAGCGAGGAAGGTGGAGAATGTTGGACAAGTGGATGTAGTCCACAGCTGTCTGCGGGGCTGCTCTCTGACCTCGAGGAGATAAGAAAGTTGGGAGACCCTCAGCCTTTGTGGTCCAACAGCCACTGTAAAAAAAAAAAATCCACCTCCCTCCTTCATGAATTATTGAGATATTGGCCTACAGCCTCTAAAATATACAGGAGGGTGGTCTGTCTCTCCTTTCGGATTTCCAATACTCTCTACCACATCCCTCTGTCTGTCTTTCTGTCATTTCCTCCTCTCTCTTTCCTTTGCCCCCCCCTCCCTCCACATTCAGATTTGGCATCTTGCGCCATGCGAGATCGTAAAGAAGAATACAAACAAAGCAACGGAGAAAGAACTAGCAGCCCGGACAGACAGTTTGTTATTCAGATCATCCGTGGCTTTCTTTTCTTTACTTGAAGACCAGTGTCTACCACTAACCAGCTGTCACGCTGTTGAAAGTTGTCAGGGATAAATTCACGACTCCTTCTGTTGCATCAGACGCTTGTAATGTGCACAGCAGTGAGCCGGCCCTTGAAATGAGACAGAACTCTGGTCTGTCCATTTATCTTCTTTGAGCTCTTGTTTTTTTCCAGATAAAGCAATTGTCCAAGGCGCGCCGCAGCTTACTGTGTGCCTCCCGACATGCCTCTGTATGTGTGTGTGATGCGTTTGCTCGTGCATGATTATATCTAAGGCGCTGGGCTGCAAACGCGCTGCCCAGTGCAGAATCCTAGCCATAACAAATGAACGGAGGGTAGAAAATAAGACATATGAAAGAAAAGCTGAGCAAAGGAGTGATTCTCTCACTGGCTGCTGGAGATCTGTATTGTAAGCAGTTTCAGCTGTCAGCACTTCTTTGAGCTACCTCAAAGGGAGGAGGTGGAGGAGGAGGCGGAGGAGGGGGAGGGCGGGATGTTGTAGTTTTATTTTCCCCCTTTTGAGGGTTCCTGTTTATTTGTACACGGTGCTGTTTATTTTTCCACGGTTCATTTGATATAGTTTGCTTTTTTTTTTTTCCCTCTCTTTACAGAGAGGCAGACAATGCAGGAGGCAGAGTGGTAGAAACGTACGCCGCTGTAGTTCCTGTTAAAAAAGAAGTTGTCAGGCTGCGAGCCTTGGGGTGGGGCCAGGGAATAAATTGTCAACCGTCCCCTCTCTGCTTTTCAGGCCTCTGGTGCCCCCCCACCCCCAGTGCCCCCCACCCACCCCCTTTTTTTTTCTCTCCTCCGACCCTCCCTCTCTCCCTCCCTCCCTCATTAAGTATTGATGTGGGTAGCCATACTTGCCATCTCAGCCTATTAATAATGCATGGCAGGTGCTGTTGATGTGGTCTCTCACACTGAGATTGAGCGAGGCAGGAATGGCAACACTGCGCTGCATAGTAGCTACAGCACAACCTCCGTCATACGGCTCTGCAGCTGGGTGGGGTGGGGAGGCGAGGGAGGGTGGAGGGGAGGGGGGGGGGGGGGGGGGGGGGGGGGGGTCTGCCCCGGTGCGTTTATGGCGAGCAGTGACAGCAGCTCGGAGATGGATATACAAGGAAGCATCTTACTCAATATCCCGGAGCTGTTTTTACATAGAAAACTGCCATTGTCATAAAGCCGTGATGGATGGGCGCGGGATAGTGTATGAAGCCTTGTCCGACCGCGCTGTTTTATTTGTTTTATTTGTATATTTGTTGGAGTAGCTGGCGCTGTGTTCTCTGTGGCAGACAGCTGCTCTTTCCTGAGCTCATATCCCTCTGTCTCTCTGTCTGTGTGTGTGTGTATGTGCAGGTTTTTCCTCAAGTTCTTCCTGAAGTGTAACCAGAACTGCCTGAAGAATGCAGGGAACCCTCGAGACATGAGGCGTTTTCAGGTGAGATGTAACACACAACAGACGCTGAACAACAGGCACATTACCTGGAACTGTCTTTCAACGTTTCTTCTTTTCTTGCCAAAGTACATTCCTGCACTTACATGATGTCTAGAGGGCAAAACATCATAGAGCATGAGGTGCAATATCACAAAAATACAAATAAAATGTACATGAAATCAAGTGTATGAACTCAGTACCTGTGGGTGTATGGAAGCAACGCATTCATAAGACCTGTCTTACGTAAATGTGCTTCTGTGACCTCATCAGGTGCAGTTATAAAAAGCTCCATATTAGCCAAAATGGCCTGTGTGCCAAGATACACAACAGGCCATGATGAACTTACCTCCATAAGCTTCCAATTAGTACAATTATGCAAAAAAGACAAAAAAGACACATCACTGTCAAATACAAAAGAAAATCAATATAGTCATTACACAATAATGCTCCACGATACCTCTGTAACATGATTTAGTATCTTACATTGTTTCGAATTTGCGGCCAGTATCTTTGCCATTTTATCTCTTGGCAGAAAAGATCCACACTTTGCTCCAGTCATTTATGAGTTCAGCAGGCAGCTTCTCAAAATGAAACAGCTCTAAAAAGCCAGCTATACACTGGCTGGCACCAGCAGCCAATGGTTGCTACTGGCTGGGGGACATTGTGCAGCATTTAGCAGCTAAAGAGGCGTGGTAGACTTCTCTAGGTGGCCAGAAACACAACGCTAAATGCTTTTTAAAGCTGTGCCGTGTCCTCTGGGTGCGGGAATTAGCAGCTGGGCTAGCTCGGTGTAAAATGTAAAAATATTTGTCCAAAACCATGTGATTCTGCATTTAAAATAACTTGAGGGCACATAACAGTATGTAGCAAGGATGCTGAATATTAATGCCGATGCCTTCTCAAAGATAAGTCCAGAACAAAAACCAAAGCTATAGCACATACAGTGAGGTTCGTAGAATGAATTAAAAGCTTTGCTTAATTTGTACTGATGCTGAATTATAACTTATTTACATATTTATTTAAACTCCTCAGGCTTTGGAAAAATGTAGTACAGAACACTGGAGGTCTTGTTCATAACTGTGCATGGAAGAGTGCCTGTATCGCACTAAGGCTAACTGTGCTTCCATCTTTTCATGGTTTCTCAGGTGGTTGTGTCGACCACGGTGAGCGTGGAGGGCCATGTCCTGGCCGTGTCCGACAACATGTTTGTGCACAACAACTCCAAACACGGCCGCCGGGCTCGAAGACTGGACCCTTCGGAAGGTACACCGTCCTACCTGGAACACGGTATGCAGGAACAAAACACCTGGCCTCTCTCAGCGATCTTTCTTTGTCTTCCTCACTTTCTTTCTGTCTGTTCAACTCCCTTCCCCGCCCTCCCTCCCTCCCTCCTCTCTCACCCCATACCCCCCCACCCCCCAACCCCGTCTGGCTCTGCACTCAACCCCTCCTCTGTCTCCGCTCTATCCCTCTCAAACCTGCTCACTTGCCTTCTTTCTTATCTCTCTCCTGCTTCCTCCCAGAATCTCACTTTCCTCTCTTGTACGGTTTCTAAGTCGAGCTCAGAGTGGGGAGAGTGGTAGCTAGTGAGTCTCTTGTCTCTCCCTGGTGGCTTGCTCCCCCCAGGTCTCCGCCTCTGGGCCTTCTACTCTGCCTCGCATAAGCACTATGTGTCTTATGAGGTCTGTTCTGCTTAAAGCCAACACTGGCTTTATTTCCTCGGAGACCTGCTTTTATCCTCCAGCCCTCCATCACTCCCCATCCCTCAGGTTTTCAAACACACCCATACACACACGTAAAAAGCCCAGGCACACACATAGACAATCCCTACATGCACAGTCAGACCCAAACCTTTAATACTTCATAATGACATGTGCGCATGATTTAGGAGCCCGCACTGATTCCCAAGTCCCTAATCCAGTTATTTTCTCATTTCGATTTCCCAGACATTGAATAAGAGAAACATATTTTTTTTTTCTTTGAGGAAAGTCAACCTCAGGGATGATAATGACAAAAAACTAAGAAGGGATTTACATGATGGCCTACACTAGATTGCATTAAGATTGAATGTTGTGGTTAAGTCTTCCTAATGACTATTCTCCAGAGGTAAGGTGGACCACTTGTCCCCGCGACTGGTCTCACAGACGATTAGGAAAGTTCACAAAGACGAGACATATTGGAGACGTCAGCGAGGCTTGGATCTTACACAGAAAGAAGAGTACACACAGTACACTAACAGATGTTCCTTGTGTCAGAGAGATTTGTTTGGGAATTTCCTCCTCTCTGATTTTCTATTCTCCTGATGACTGGGGTTGGAAGGAGGAACAAGAGAAGCGCAAGAACAAAAGGGGGTGTTAGAGAGACGCTAATGCAATGAGAGAACGGGGTAAACGTGCGTGATAGCATAAAGAAGAGATGAAATCGCAGGACAGATGACAGTGGCTCCTTTTTGTTTCTAGTGTGTGTTGAGTTTGTGTGCAGGATACACAACTTTGGGGGCCCATTTTAGGCGGTAATAGATGAGCAGCGCATAGAGTTGAACAGATGGCACGGAGGAACACCCCAAAGTATAATCCTATCACATGGATTCACGTTCCACCATCTGGTTAATCCACACACACAAACACACACACACACACATATGCACAAACACACACATCCACACATGCACATGGAGCGCACATAATATCAGCGGCTGTGAAAAGGAGGCATCTTAGGCCATGATTACGGCCACAGATTGCTGCTTGGTGAACGCTGATCTCTGCAGGCATATCGGGGGGCTAAATATCATTCCAGCTTGTTGGGGAGGATCAACCGAACAGGGAGTCAGGCAAAGAGCAAAGGCTAGGCTTCAGGGAAAAAAAGTCAGCCTAGTCTAAAGTGGATTATGCCGCTTTACAGAATTACAGCATGTCTGACAAGCTGCATATCTGTTAAGGAGAGGAGATTTAGCTTGTATAAACATGTATTTTCCCAATGCTGTTCTTTTCTTCAATCACATCCAGTAATCTCCAAGTCCATAATACCAGGAGATAAGGTCAGAAAGCACACTGAATACCAGTTATTGAAAATACGGTTTATTGTTGTTATTCTGGGCCGATAAGACTCGAAGAATATGCTTTAAGAGAAAACACCGAAGGCTCACAAAATGCATTACGAATAACCCCCCCCACCCCCCACACCCCCACACCCCCCCCACACCCCCTCTGAAATGACCCCAGATGGTCACATGCTCGGTGTCCACCGGGCGCTGAGATAACTACGCAGATACACGGGAAACAGGGAGCTGAGCAAGAGTTAAGTGTTTGGCTAATGAAGCCAACGTATTCCGAGGGCACAGCTACTGTTGGCTCGGCTCCGCTCCCCGGTCGCGTGGCCTTTGATCAGACACTCAGCACACCTGACATTTACACGCCAGCACGCTTTGCCACGTGTCATAAAACAAGCGCACCGCCGCTGCCCTCACACACAGGGCAGGGGTGATGTTTAATAACGGGGTGTGTATAATCACTCTGATTAGTATTCCTTGCTCGCCCCCGACCCCTGGGAGAGAGGAGAAGAGGTGATGTGGTGCGCATGTGTGTGTGTGTGTGAGTGAGTGGTCGAGAATGAGGGAGAAACAGGAGGGGACTGTACGCGGTGCCAATAGCAAAGAGCTTGATGGGCTGTCATTAAGTTGGTTAGCGTCTAACCCGGGTTGTCTGTCGATCTTGCAGCAACTCCCAGCATCAAAGCCATCAGCCCCAGTGAAGGGTGGACCACGGGGGGCGCTACTGTCATCATCATCGGGGACAACTTCTTCGACGGCCTGCAGGTCATCTTCGGGACGATGCTGGTCTGGAGCGAGGTGGGTCACCATCAGACCCGGGAGAACCAGTGTATATGTTTGTATAGCGGCGCACACAGACCTCTGATGCAAAGCAACCAGGACTCATTTAAAACCAATATCAATGGCTACATCGCTTTAGAACCGCTTGTCCCAGGTTATTCCCTGGGCGGTTGAGTCGCAAACACTAGCAAATAGTTTGTGTTGTTTTTTTTCCAACTCGGATTGCATTTCAGCGCTGAATATATGCAATATTTCACATAGGAGAAAAAAAGGTCAAATTAAATATATTGCACACATTGTTGTGCATTAATCATCTTATGGCCCCTCCAGGTTTACAGTATCTTCTGACTGTTAATAGGAGCATCATGCCTCTTGATGGTTTAAAATAACTTTTGTGTTGCAGAAATAGGTCAATGTATGATTGTTTTTCAAAAGATTCAAGTAAGATGCCAAACATAAGCAGTCTCCATCAATCGATTTCTTAACCTCTACTTAGAGTATTCAGCAAAGTCTGTGCAAGCCCATTCACTCCATTTTGAAATGATGTTATAGACCAAACAGATAATCAGGTAACAAAATGGAACTAGATACATTAATATAACCAATCCTTAGAAAAGCATTTCACAGTCTGAACAGCCTGTTTTCTCATCTCTCTCTCTCTCTCTCTGTAACTCTTCTTTTATTCTCACATCTCTTTGCGGCTCCCCTTTTTCTTCCTTTTATTATGTTTATTATCTGCCTGTTTGGAATACGTGCACACCGTACGTACAGTATGAATCTCTTTGTACGGAGCATCTGCCACATGACTAAAATGTAAATGCAGTGTATGTGTGAAATTGAAGGTCAGCGAGCGCCGCAGCCAAACAGCTTTCTCTTTAGTAAAGGAATAATTCTATAAAAAGCTCTTATATTATCTCACTGTGAGGTGAGAGGGGCCAGACAATGGTACAATAAAAGCGTAGCTAAGTGAGCAATGAAAGGGACAGTTAGAGTGTGCATGCGCGCGTGTACGTATAGAGAAGACGCTGGCAGCGGCATTGATAGCTTTTGAGTGCTGCTAGCTGTGAGTGCTAGTTCACTGCAACGTGCAGAAAACGAGCACTCAGCGAGGTCTCATCTGTGTTTTGTCTTGTTACCGTTTTCCTTCAAAGAGCCTTCAGCACACACACACACGCACACACACAAACACGCGTGGCGAGCGGGCTCATCAACCACACTAAGTGAGCCTGTTTAAGACGCGGCGGCGCTTTAATGTGGCAAACAGCAGCCAGACATCTTCAGCTGACAAGACTCAGAGACGGAGGGGGGGGCAGCGGAGACGAGTATATTATACGTTTGCTTATACTGCGTCGCAGACGTATGCAGAGGAAGGTGTGTTTTATTCATAAACAGATAACCGCTTTTGAACCGCGCTTACAGAGCCCGTGTCAGCGCTGATAACCATCCTGAGCCTCGCAGTGACATTGCCTGGGGCTACGAGGCCACCTGAGGGCTCGGGCGCTAACACATCATTTCAGGCTGATTATACAAAGAAAGAAAGTCAAAAGCGGCACCGGGAAAAGGGTCTGAGGCGAGCCGAGAGTAGTCCCCAGAGCACGTGTTTGGATATGAAGTTTCATGGCATTAATCTTGAGTCCTCTCCGGCTCTTTTTTTTTTTTTTTTGTAGCTGATCACCCCCCACGCCATTCGTGTGCAAACTCCGCCCAGACACATCCCCGGGGTGGTGGAGGTCACGCTGTCCTACAAATCCAAACAGTTCTGCAAAGGCACACCTGGACGCTTCATCTACACAGGTACTACCACGCACCCACACTTACAAATGACACTAATTTACTGTGTTATTGCTGGAGGTTATAAAGCATCAGTCTTCCTCTTTGCTGTCTTTCCTTTTTCGTGCAATTTTCCCCTGGATACACTAATGTTCCACAAACAACAACTTGCGTTGAATGTAATTTGAAAAAAAAAAAAAGCTACAATCACATAAAAAAAAAAAAAATCCCGGTGAGTCTCATCAGCACTGTATATTTGCAACATTTGCTAAACGCAACCTATAAGCAGTAATTTCCACGGCACTGTTTCTAGGGGGAAAATGTGCATGCTAAACAATTTAAAATTCAATAACGCAACTCAATAATTCAGTGAAGAAAGCCTGCTGATCAGAGGAGGAAAAGTGTTTGCCCTCTTTTATGAAGCAGGTGAAGGTCAGGGGGAGGTTTAACCTTTTGATTAGAGGGATTATTGAGATTTAACCCTGTCGAAGGCGTGATTCACAAAGGAAGAGGAGAGTGTGGCTGTCAACGGGCGAGCGTAGGGGCATGAATGACCCGAGTGTTACATCAGCACGTGGTGGTGCAGAGTTATAGCCATGCGGCGAATCCGGTGGCGGGGAGAGTGAATGTGGAGCGGTGATTAACCAATGTGAGGCCACAGGGTCCCCGGGGAGATTGCGAATCACATAAATCTGTCTGTAATCTCAACCACTGATAGACTTAGGCCGTAAGCCCCGGCTGGAATTGCCAACATTTGACAAAATCACAATCAAGAGAGAGCTGGCGTTTGCGTCACGTCAGCGCCGCTCGTTTCCTGGATCTCATGTGTGTCCTAATTACGGCGTGTGGACACAATCCATGTCCATAGGTCATAATTATGACTCCATGCCTGTGTGCTCGCAGGAGAGGCAGGGATGGGCCGCCCGTGTTTGTTTATACGTATGTGTGAACGTACTCCAAGCGCACACGTGCACATTGACAAGTAACTGCATTACTAAGACAGAGGGCAGATGGGTGAGCAGCCTTTGCCATGCCAGAGCTGTCCAACAGCCCGCTCTCTGCCAAACCCATAGAGCTGTGTGTGTATATAAGTGTGTGTAGGTGTGTGCGCAGCCTCTTAATGTGCCAGACATGTGGGAACCGTATGCATAAACGCCCTATCTCTTCCCAGCCCTCCACTCTTTCCCCTTGTCACATTCACTTATTCAAAACTTGCTTCTTTGGATGAATTCATCCCCCCTCTCTCTCTCTCTCTCTCTCGTTCTCCACCCTTTCTCTCTCGGCCTCTTGGCTTCTATGGAGGCACATAGAAGAATCTCAACAGGTGAGAGGTAGCAAGAGGTCATCCACTGGGAGCTAAGCACACCCACACACATACACACACCCAGAGCGCTGCTGCTTGCCAAGCGCTGGCACCTTCACGGTGACACAGTCAACCATGTCGAGGCATAGATCCCAGCTCTACTCTTCACACACTTCACTTCAGCCACTGCTCTGCACCCTCGGCGGGTATTTGTCCCACTCCCATAGCTCCTTTATCTGATTCTTTTTTTCTTTTTTTTTTTTAACATTTTATGTTATCCGAGCGAGGGAGAACCTGCTCATATTTGGCATGTTCAATGCGGGCGCTAGCACGAGCGAAGAATTTGGAGCAAAGAAAAGCAACTGATGAGAGCGGAGAGTGAGATGAGAGAGGGAAGGGTGGAGGAGGATGGGAGAGAGGGATGGAGGATTTACCATGGGCCATGTTGCCCTCCTGGGTCTGTTTGGCACCAGTTTGAGCCCAGTTGCCAGTGGGTACTAATCATGGAGGATTGGCAGCACTGCGTGGCAGCTGGCAGCTAGCGCATACACACATCAACCCAGCACCACACTCGCAGACTTGCATATACTCATATATTACTTGTGCACGCACGATCACACACACATGCGCGCGCTGAATTACATTGGGGACAGCTGGCATTGCTAATCAACTTCAGCTGAGGAGAGGAAAGCGAGCAGCTCACAGACCTAATTAAGTCACCACATACCCAATACTGCTGCTACTGCTACTTTGCAAACATAGCCAGCACACACACACACACACACACACACACACACACACATTTAAGCCATCCATAGGTCCACTCCCCCACCGTCCTCTGCACGATCATTGATACAACCGAATGGGAAGATTTCAGCCGTAGTTCAGGACGGCAGAGGCAAGCTGGGGACTTTTGGTGCAGAGGAGATTCAGAGAGAAGCTATTACAGTAATGTGTCCTCTGTCGTCTCTGAGGACTCCTCTGCCATTAGACTTCAGAAAGCTCCAATTAGACTCATCAAAGGCAATTAAGCTCTCCACTGATAAGAATAAAAGAATGTTTTTTTTTTCATTCTCTGCTCTTCCTCTGTCTTTTTATCCCCTTATCCCCCTTCTGTTCCTCTCTGTGCCCTCTGCCTTACCCACCTCTGGGGCTAAGAGCTCTCCCTAATCTCTCTCTCTCTCTCTCTCTCTCCCTCCCTCTCCCTCACTTTCTCATTATCGGGTCATTGCCCGCCCCCCCACCCCCATCCTCTCTCCCCTGTACAAATGCATCTCCATGTTTAGTTGTGTATCACCTTTTACGGAATTGCTGTCTTTGTAACATTCATCAGGCAAGCTCTACCTTTTCTTTTCTCCGTGCAATATAGAGTGATAATGCTCTCTGCCACAAGAGCCCATGCGTGTGTGTAGGAGAGTGTGCCTCTGCGCGTGTGTGCGTGCGACGCAGGGATGCTGGCCATAGATTGGCGGAGTTGATGAATCACCCTTGTCGTTCAAAAGGCAATCCCTCCCCTCCTCAGTATGCAGCCTTGTCTGCTTAGTGCTTCCGCTACAGCCTCGGCTGATATTAAAAGGCTCTGCTGGCTCACATTAAGGCCGGCACCATGCGCGCCGCCACGCATCCGCACACACGCACGCACAAACATTAGGGGTAGTTTTTCAGCGCTGAGTGCAGATTAGGTGTGTAGGATACATCACTCAGTTGCGGGGAACAGCGAGGGGAAAAGACAAAAGTCAAGAACAGAATTTAAACCAGCCAGGATGCTGCTGACATTTCTCTCCATCTCTCCCTCCCTCTCTCTCTCTCTCTCTCTCTCTCTCTCTCTCTCTCTCTCTCTCTCTCTCTCTCTCTCTCTCTCTTCCACTGTGCTCCAAATTAGTTTTAGGAGCGCAGGAAGGACTGTCAGTTGTCTGTCATTTTATACACCCTGCAGACACTGAATTGAAACACAAATGACGCCTGCGCACATGTTGCAAGCCTGCAAACATGCTCCGCAAACTTTTGATTTATTCCAGCGCTAACGAAGCATCTTCACACACACACACTCACACACACATATAAGGACGGATTGCTCAGATGGTGTCTGAGTACTTAAGGGAGCGATGTATCTGATGCTGATTGTGTTGATGTCACGATGCTGATGCTCTTTGCCGGAGTATCGGTGAGGAAAATCTATCGCCTGTTTTCGCAGACAGGGATGCATGCTGCATTCATATGCACATGTGATCCACGCATGGGCACATTCGCACAACCACACATCACGGACACACGCGCAAACGCAGCACCGAGTCATCTGGCAATAAAAGTGGGGTGCAACCACGAGCCGGTCAATTACTCGTCTTGCTCCTATTTGTGAATGCTGTCTTTTATTGAGCTTGGGTGGAGGCCTGCTGTTGATTAAAACGGCTGGTCTCCAGCTGGAGACGGGGCCAGCTGAGATAGCTGCACACGCTCCCATTTACTGCGCGCAGTCTTAACAGTGAGGAAATTCACACCTCTATTTGAGATTGAGATTAATTTTCTGCACCATGTGGCTTGTCTTCCCTCTTTAGCATGCTCCGTTCTTATTACAGGAGCATCTGGTCCATGATGATGATGTAAATGAATTTCGAACGTAGATTATTTTATACCCTGCTGAAATGAGCGGCGTTCACCGGGGGAATGATTCCTTGCGTTGCCTTATATCTTAATTCAAGCGTGCACTTTTCCTCCAGATTCTCAGAATTTGCATTTTCCCAGTGAGGATCCACGCTGTCAGGTATTGTTAACTGTCGACGTGCACTTTTTGCAACACATAATTAGAGCTTAGGTTGTAGTAGCATCCACACCTCCATTGATTTGTAGAATCTCTTCGCATCCCTCCCGCCCCACTCCTCCCCCACACCATCCTCAGCCTTTGCCTTCCTTTAGGAGCAAAAAGCTCCACTCATCTGTTTTCTGTGTATGAATTTCCAGCCATGCATTAGTCTCCCTGACATGTTCAAGCGATGCTTTATTTAGCTTGTCGGATTCTGCAAATAAACGCAATCTCGGGGTTTATGGAAAAATGGATAAAAATTAGATTGTAAGGTATTGATCTGGATTGTGAGTAGTCAGTGGGGGTGTTGTATATGTGTGTGTGTGTGCGGTGGTGATGGGGTGGGGCGAGGTGGGGGGGCTCTCATCTGTGTGTGTGTGTGTGTGTGTGTGTGTGTGTGTGGGGGGGGGGGGGGGGGGGGGTAGAAATGAAGCCGTAATTCAGGGCTATTGAACCCCCTGCCACTGGCGGCATCGATCGCCAGGCAGCGCTTATGAGATCACACCTGAGCACTGGAGACTGCGGAGGGGAGGGGAGAGGAGGGTAGGGGAGGGGAAGAAAGGGGGAGGAGGGTGGGGGGGGTAGACGGAAGAGTTGAGAGTGAGAAAGGGAGAGAAACAGAAGGTTGTGATATGATCAGCTCCTTACCTACTGTCTGTGGGCCTGTTAAGGTGTTAACATCAAGCCTCAGAGCCAATTACCTAACCCTGCAACTACAATACAGACATACCACACACACACACACACACACACACACACACACACACACACACTGACACACAAACACACACACTCAGTGTTGTGACACAGGAATCCGGGCTACTGGACACTTACTGTAGTTTCCCCTCCTCCTTCATCACTCCTCCTCCTCTGTTTCCAGGACAACTCCACCGCACTGACCTCTCAATTATCCCTCATCCCCCCACTGACTTTTTGCCACCCAAACACCCCCCCACCCACCCCACCCCCCTCCCCCATTATTCCTCCCCTAAAGCTCATACCTCCAGCACCCCTCCACCCTGGCCCCTTCTCCTCCTTCTTCTACCCCCTCACCCCTTCATACACACTCCCCCTGCGGCTCTGTGGGTTATTATAGTGAAATATGAAGCGGTGTGGATTCTAGGCTTCATGAAATTTCCATGAGCATTGATCTGATCTGATGTGGGTGATTGCTAGGTGAATCCCTCCAGTCCAGGGCTGTTGCTCATCTATTCATTTATTTATGGCAGTTATGTTTTACTGGCTTTGATTTGCTCTTCTGGAGAGCGACAGCTAAGGATTATAAATATACCTGTATGGTGAGAGTGTGCTTTGAATCCTGGAACGTACCGGCACACCACTCCTCTTTCGAGGCAGCAGATTTTTTTTTTTTTTTGTATCTTCCAGTACTAATTCTTGTTGTGAAATGTGTGATATTGAGCATAGATATAAGAGCATAAAACACTGGGATAATCCCTAAAGAGACACAACCAGGTAGTTAGTGGTGCGCATTGTCCCCCACAAACTCCTCCTCTGCTTTATGGTCCTTGAAAACGAGACAATATCACTTCCTCTCTCAATTACCAAAATTGTCTCTTTATTTGTAATAGGGGGTATCTCTGTATGTCTTGGGGTTTTTATGCTATTGTTCACTCGAGGCTCATTTGGCACATTGTGGAGAACTGATAAAAAATTCATCATAAAAACAAAAGCCTGTGAGACGAAGAGAGAGGATGTTGTCGGAACAATCCCCTCTTCAAACTGCAGGCCTAATCCAGGGCAAATCCTCCTTAAGGCTTTAGAGAGATCAGAGAACGGGGAAGTAATGTCAAATATTTGTCCTCAGAAATAATTCATAGTTTATTTGTTGCATGTGATCATCTCATTGTTTTGGCTTATTTTATCAGTGAACCAGCTGGCCTGTAATGCGTGTCATTCTTCAGAAGTTGAGCCTGCCTCTGGCATCTCCACTCCTACTTTATTTTCTCTCGACTGTCTTTGCTCGGAGCCATTCACCTTTCCTTTCTTTCACTCTTATGGATTACTGGAACGGTCCGCTGGGAGAGCTGTCCAAATACGTTTGTGTTGCCAAAACAGAGCATCGCAGATTCTCGCCCCTTTGCTCTCTTTTGGTGTGTGTGTGTCTGAGCGAGCGGCTCAGGAGGAGCCCTGGTGAAGTCACTAGAGGTCCAGCAGGACAGCTTGTACTCATAGCCTCTAGGGGCCTTTTTTCTGGGGGCCGCCTAGTCAGCCTGGCTGCTCAGATGTGAGGCGAGCAGGGCATCAGCCCTCAGGAAACGTCCAAGCTGCGACCCACAGGGGAAACAGACGGACGGCACAGACACATACAGGCAATCCTCACGCATTAATGGCGCCTGCTCTTTCACTTTTTTACACACGTGCAAGTGAAAACACACACATGGCCAAGGCGCACACACACAGCCACAAAGTCTGCATAGAAGCAGCATCCTATAGGCTGGAGCCGGGCAAAGTAGTCAAGACTGTTATCCATGTATGCCCATTGACTCCCCCAGCAACCCACAAAGAGACACAAGGGGAGGAGGGTAAAATACAGAGAAGGGAGAGAGACAGAGTACATTAGGAATGAATTATGTGGAGAGAGCACTTATCCAACAATCCTCCTCTGAAGTGTTTGTACTATAAGCCTCAGATCTTCATTGTATTTATTCTAATGTTTAAATATTCATGGTAAATCTTCTCATATTCAATTACCGTAGCACAACCACAGCATGCCGAGAGCATGCTTTCCCACTACTGCCTGGATGGTCTGGCTGTGTGTGTGTGTGTGTGTGTGTGTGTGTGTGTGTCTGTGTGTGTGTGTGTGTGTGCATGTGTGTGTGTGTGCACATGCGTGTGCATGTGAGTGTATGCGACCATCTCGACGCGTGTTCGACTGTGTGTTTAGCTTGTTCCCTGGAGCGATCAAGCCTTTGTTATATTGGAACCAGGCTCTGTAATTGCTTATATTAGTCGCTGATCAACGCAAGACCACAGGACACACACACACACACACTCACACACAAACACACACACACACACTCTGGCTGATTCCTGACAGTCTTTTTATTAACCACCAAAGCAGGCGACAGAGAGAGATTCATTACATCACAGGCAAACAAAGACACACACCAGACTTAATAGAGAACACCCACATTTTCAGTGTGTTTAGTTTAATGTTGAAATATTCATGTAAAACCATGCTTAATTCAGTCGTTTCTACCATTGCACAGAATCACTCTTTTCTTCTGCCGTATCTCACAGCTGGTATTGAGCAGTAGGTGTTTTCATTATGGGAGAACCAAGCATTAAACATTTTTTTCCCTCCCTGTGCTTTTTTTTTTCTCTGCCTCTCTTTCTGCTCAGCGCTGAACGAGCCAACCATAGACTACGGCTTCCAGAGGTTACAGAAGGTCATCCCCAGACATCCCGGAGACCAAGAGAGATTACCCAAGGTACAGTGGCTACACTCCTCTCATGTGTCTGCGCCTATGCCGGTTGCCACATGCAATTATTTTAAAGGAATTTGTCTTGGTAACACTCGGACAGAGAGGTATTGACAACTTCTAGAGTTTCATAGCATATATGGATATACATGGCACAAGGGCAGCGTGACCTCACATACAGAGGAATGAGTGTGTGCTGTAGACAGTGGGCTATACATGACACTAGGCAGTGTGCACATAAACATTTTATCATATGTCCATGGTCATTTTCTGCTCAAACAAACACGTTATTTGCATAGCGGACGCACAAGCGACTCTATTCATCCTTCCACTAAGTGTAAGGTCATTTAGACCGGCAAAGTGGGAGAGGAGGAAAGGGATGGATGGAGGGAGGAAAAGAGGGAGAGAGGGAGGAAAGGAGGTTGAGGGGAGAGAGGAAGAGAGAGGCAGAAGCAGGTTAGGTGATCCATCATAGCTGTCCAGTCTTACCTCCTGCTGGGTCAGTGGATCGAAGTCAACCCCGGGTGGACTTTATTACTTCCAGCACACACACACACACACACACACAAACCAGCACACACACACACACGCATACACACATAAGCAGAAATGCACATACACACTTCTCCGTGTCTGGACGTGCTCCTACACACACACTCAGTGGAGGGAAGTCACCACGAGGCAGAGATGGAGAGCCCAGGTAGATGCAGAAGGAAGATAGAGAAATCACTTGTCCTCGCTGCGTGTCATGTCTGCTGGATACAAGTCTTGTCCCGGCCAGTTCTGCTCTTTAGCCTATCAACCCCCCGTATCTCTCTAAATATCTCTGTATCCATCCATCTCTCCTCCTCTCCTCCTCTTCCTCCCTCGCTCGGTGGTGTCTCTTTCTCTTCTAAATGAACAGCGGTAGCTGGCAGGCCCGGCTGTTCATTTCAGCTCTATTGATTTGTGCCTTTATTGAGGTAATAACAGTTTGTTGACCACACTTCTCTCAACTGTTGGCCTCAATCATGAGAGAGAGGGGCAAGAGAGGGGCACACGCTGGCAACTTCTCGCGCTCTCAGACTGATTTCCATTCACAGTTACTTTGGCAGAGCCTCGCTTTGGTTGTTCTTCAATCAGCTTTTATTTGAGATTAAAGTGATGGGAACATAACACACTCCATTTATCCATTTACACTCCATATTAACAACGTTTTCAGGCAAAGCCTCAGTGGGGACCTGTAATGGTCGAACGGTTTCACATTTATCCTTGATCTCTGGTGTTAACATAGAAGCTATGGAACACTGGTCTCATGGTAGAAGCCTCAGATGCTATGTTACAAGCCCTTTTGGGCTCCTATTTTTAGGTGTGGGTATATTACAGTCCATAGCTGCCGCACACATCATGCGCCCTTGTGGTCAACTAAATGGCAGCTTTACACTGATTGGCTCACATGAATGGTCATTTTACTTCACATTTCTTGCTAAACAACAAACAACAGCTTTGGATCACATCCAGTCTCACATGTTAGAGCCAGAATCAGAGGAGGAAGCAGACAGCAAAGAACAACTAAGAGCGCATACATTGACATTTAACTAATTCCACCAAACTGCTCCTTCAGTTACTCATGTACTCTGGCATTGAGCTCGACACCCTGCCTCTGTTCAGATTTGACTATTTATGAACTTCTTTTTAATATCTTTTTCAATGTCTGAAATGTATTTATGGAAGTGAATGTGATGATGTTTTCAACCTGCTGTGGGTGGCTTTGTTGCCACAAAGCCAAGGTGAAAGTTGATTTTCATTCTAGCTCCCCCTTTAATAAACACACGCGCACACACACACACACACACACACACACACACACACAATGGAAAAGAAACAAGGGACAAGCAGGATATCTGCCAATGCCTGTTCTGTGTCTGTATGTGGTGGTAATGATCCCGTGTCCAGCTGAATATGGCTGGGGCACGGTGCTTGTTTGAAGCAGCTGGGTAGTCGGAGCGAGGAGGCAGCGCCGTCTAGTTTAGCTCACAGTGAGACTGCAGGGTGTTTAGCTGAGGCCGTGGTGTAGCTGGGGGTCTGGGGCCTGCTAATGAGTGACCGCCCTGCCAGACGGGGCCAGGCTCTGTTCTGGATCAGGTTCCCCTTCCTGTTGACGTCTCTGTGGGCCTGACTTTACGGGAAGAGACCCTGCTCCCAGGAAATGGTCTCCCCTTACAGCAGCAGAGCTGGGGAGGCAGCACGGCGCTAACCACATTTATCTGTTTATCAGAACGACTCTGGAGCGCTGCCTAATCGCGTTTAGCCGCTGGACAGATCTCCTTTGCTAACGAGAGACTGATAGGTACAGACAGGGCGCAGGACCACGAGAGAGTGATTAATCGAGAGAATGGGAGAGGCGGAGAAGGAGAGAGAGACAAGAGAAAAGTGGTTTGGAGACGCGGGTGGAGATTAGACGGCGGGATGCGCAGACGGACGGCGGTGCAGGTCTGACAGGGAAGGAGCCGAGAGAGGCAAGGAGACGCATACCTGGCGCGGAGCGAGAGCAGAATGTGTTCCAGATGAAGTAACTAAAGGTTTCACGTGTCCTTCCCGAACACCGTTACACTCCAGCTGCTGATCTGTTTGTGTCCTAATGCCTCACACTTCCCTCATTTCCCCATCGTCCCCCCTCCCTCTCCCCCTCCTCCCCTCCCGTCATTCATCCATCTACCTATCTCGCTATCCCTGGGAGGCACGGGGAGTCGAGGAAAAGCAGAGGGAAGGAGGCGAGGAGCGGTGCATACATACTAAAGAACCACTTACCTTCCTAGGGCCTCTACATCTCTCAATCACCTCGAGCAGGCCTCCTCTCTGCTCTCCCCTCTCCCCGTCACTCCCCCGCCTCCCCCTGCCGCCTCCCTCTCTGCCTCCCCCAGATAGTGCTAGTAATGGGAGGTTAACACAGAGGCAGCGCTCCCATTATTGAGTGAATTTAGCACCTCGGACAGCGCTCTACAATCTTTATTGCTTTGCTGACCCTCTCGTCATGTCCTGGGCGTGCTCGACAGCCTCCACATGTGCGTGGCTCGGTGTGCGGTTGTGCCTCCGTGTGCGTGTGTGCGTGTGTGTGTGTGTGATATGAGGTCTGATTGAAAGGCGGTGTGTCACGGAACAGAGAGCACACATGCTCCGGGGCTTGTTCACAGCGAGGGATACACTCAGGAGGGTATAGCGCACAGCGTGTGTGTGTGTACGCGAGCGGAGGAGAAGGAGGGGAGAGAAAGAAACGAGGGGAAGGTTGGAGGGGAGGGGGCTGCAATTTTCTGGTTGTCGCGCCTCCAGCATATATCCTGGCCCCGGCACATTAACTTTTAAAAAGGGTTTCGTTGGGCTGTAGGTGTCTACATCTCACACACACACACACACAGCCATACACACACACACACACACACACATCTAACGACTGCCTGGAGTCACACACTCGTACAAGGAGGGAAAAGAATAGAGACAGAAAGAGGAGAGAAAGGAGGGTAAGCGGTAGAAAATGAGCGCAGAGAAACGGCAACGCTACGGAAGGATAAATGTTTGATGTGGGAAATTCCACTACGTGCTTTTCACCACATTTGTCACACAAAGTGGGAGCAGGGCTATTCACTTGGATCATTACCGGGGTTAATACAGGCCAGGAGACGGGTGTGTCCCAGCTGACGAGGGGAGTTGTATAGCCGTCAACGTGATGATATGTTGTGTTAAATGAGATTGATGCCAGATCGTGTGCGGTGGATTCATGACCAGGTGCCGACAGTAGGGAGGAGAAGACGCGGAAGATGGTTGACTGATAAAGAGACACAGGCTCATGTTTTATTCACAGATAACAGTATCTTACCTCCGCTCTCCCAAACTGCCCGGCTTGTAACAAAGTGCCGGGACGGGCCCATTTCTCTTCCTCCCTTCTTCTCTCACGCGCTCTGCTCTGCATTCACAGCGTAACGCAACACATGAAATGTAATGAAAGTGAACCCTTTGAGCGGCCACACTCACGATCAATCCCCTCCGCTGTGCCTGATTGCAGGAGGTCATCTTAAAGAGAGCAGCGGACCTGGTGGAGGCCTTGTACGGGATGCCTCACAACAACCAGGTAAGCGCTAGCACGGATAGTGTGCACGTAAACACATATCTTTCTACCTTTGATGAAATCATGTGAGTTTCGGACCAGTGGCAGCATCAAAGGCGGCGTCTGTGCAAGCCGGCCCCGCAGGCCCCTGCCGCGCTCAGGCAAGATCTGGGACCCCCAAACACGCACAGGGGAATAAGTTAGTGCTTTTATCAGCTCATAAGTTGAGGCACAATGGAAACTAAATGCAGGGGGAGGAGAAGAGGAGATGAAGAGCGCAGAAACAGAGGAGGAGGAGGAGGAGAGAATGGAAACATGAAGCAGGGAGGAAGAGAGCAAGAGGCAGGCTAAAGATGTGATGAGTCTGTTAATGAGGCTTTCCTCCATTTACTGGAACCAATCCCACCACTCCCAAAGACCACTGATAAAAACCACTCAGCCTGCTTGGTTTACACGCGCAATATCTCAAGTGGAGATCTAGCATTCTTGTGAGACCATAAAGCCTGCATCAAGGGCATATTTTCTTTTCTTCTCCTCTCTTCCCTCTCTTGCCTCTCTTGCTGACCACAGCTCTTTTTTTTCCCTTCCTCATTGTCAGGAGATGATTCTGAAACGAGCGGCGGATATCGCGGAGGCCCTCTACACAACAGTGCCACGAGGGCACAACCAGCTCGCCAGTCTTGGCAGCGGCTCCGTCCATGCTGGCATGATGGCCGTAAACTCCTTCACTGGGTCAGAGGTGGCACAAACAGCCAATCAGGGTGAGCAAGCTCCACAGGAAACAATTAGAGTCTATAATCATGGGAAATGTGGCAGGGATTTCTTTCATCGCCGTCTTTTTTTTTTTCCCTTTCTGGAAAGCGGGGGATGGATAGTAAAGATGAGTGGTGCAATGGGGACGTTTTATTTTTCATGTGGGAAATTCAGAGAGGGTGATTTAAGGGCATGGAGCAAATAAGGAAGATTCTGGAAAAAGGAGGACAGGAGGAGGAGGAGAGGTAGAAGAGGGGGGGTTGAGGCAGTGAGAAGCAGGGAAAAGTTGAGACGAGGAAAGGCAAGAGAGTGAAGAATGGAGAAAAAGCGAGCCGTGGATGGAGTACGATGGAGAAATATGAGTGGGTCCTAGGGGTGTGTATATTAGACTGGGGTCGGCCCCTGTCTGACAGAGAGGGATGTGGGTGCAGTCACTGGTGATTCATCACGTGTATCAGGGGAAGCAGAGCAGAGTGGATGGACCGGCCTCTGGATGTGTCTCAATACTTCCAATGGGCTTCCTCCTCTCTTCCTCCGTCCTTCATCTTCATCTGCAGACGTGTTCAGATGTGAGGAAAACAACACGTATCAGCTGCGGGACCTCTGTCCCACTGTTTTCAACTCATAACAGATGAGGATGGGGAACGGTGGGGCCTAACTATCAAGAAGGAGGCTGCCGCAATAGAGATGTGCAACCCATGAGAGCACAGATTCCTGATGTTCAATTGCAGCTGGTTTTTTCTCCAGTGTCAGCGCGTTAGACCTGAGATGTATATTTATAGTCTTCTTTCCATCTTGTCCTCTTTCTGTTCGCTGGCCCTATAAAGCATGAAGAAGAAGCAGGTCCTGTCAGAAGTACTGGCTTCATTCTTTATAAATTACAGAGGAGCTGCAGAGGCTTTTTAGTGTTAATTGCCTTATCAATATATCTCATTTTGGAGTGGAGCCAGGAAGGTTAGAGGCCTCTTGTTTCAGCGGTGGGATTACGGCAAGCTCTCTCTCATATCATTCTTCCTCCGCTCTGTTCATCGCTTTCTCACTCTGCCATATGCTGTCTAAGATTTTTTGAAATTTTCTTTTGGCTTTTATTGCTATGTCCACCGGCCCCTGTAGGGAGAAGAGCGTCTGGCAGCGTTGCATGTAGGCTTTCTCGTTTGTTTTTTTTTTTTCTGCCATCTGCTCTATACTCCTAACACCTATTCTTTCTCCGTCTCCCTCTGTTTTCCCCGTCCATAGGTTTCAGTAGGAGTACAAGCAGTGTGTCCCCTCATGGTTATGTCCCCAGCTCCACTCCCCAGCAGAGTAGCTACAGCTCTGTCTCCACTAGCATGAATGGCTACGCTAACTCTGGCATGGCAACCTTGGGCACCTCGCCCAACTTCCTCAATGGATCTGCAGGCAACTCGCCCTATGCTAGTGAGTAAATACACCACATCCAAGATCTGACGCCAAAGGGGGGGGGTAACCAAATCGAGGCGTGCAAAGCAGAAAAGGGTCGACTCAGAGCCTTTTGAACATAAAAGGAGAGGCGTTTGACAGGCACTGAGAACGGGAGGTGGAAATAAGGAGTGACACACAAGGAGAAAGTTCAGCTGGCTCATCTGTTTCTTTAAGAACAGACTCAAACGCAAATCCCCACTTTATTGGCCAGGGGAGCAGATCACCTAGCACCCCCTCCCCGCTCCCTCTCTTCTTCGACACACACCCCACCACCTCTGCTCATGCACATACACATTCACCCTCTACATTAAAGACCCTTGATTAAATCAATAAACTAATTGCTAGAGAAGCAATTCCATTTCAGCGCTTTGATTCCTGGGTGTTAACAAGTATTTTAACAGGCTCATCGGCCCCACACAGACACTTTCAATCAATGGCCCCTCGGCCTGCCTTTGTAGGTCCAATTTTCATTAATTGATTAGTAAGGCCCCTTCATAAATGGATTATGACTTTATTGCGAGGATTTGTCAGGAAGAGCCATAAAAGCTAAGTGTTGGATAATAACAACAATAAAGGCAGAAGCAGATATCAGAGGGCAGGTGAAATACGACTTGGTTGATTGTAAAATCACTGAGGGGGAAAATGCTCTTAGTGTATTAACAGACAAAAGACAAGCCCTAGAAAGGTGGATGGCGGATGTCAGAGGGAGGGAGGATTTTGGCCGGGAGGGCAACAGTCTGATCAGTCTGGCGTCCTAATTGTGACATGCTGCACGTATAAGGCCATAGTCATGAATTCGAGTAGTTTGGGCGATATCTGCTCTGAGCATGTCTCAAAATACTGTCACAGCCATTACTGTTACCGGCTGGTTACGCCAGCTTGCCGGACACAGCAGTTCACCAGACATCCTGTTAAGCAGCCCCTGATTTTACTGTCACTTATTCTGCGCTGATTAACCTAATTGTATCCAAGCCTGTGGGCTGTAGATTGCTACCCCAACGAAACAGCCAAACACGGAAATAAAAACACAAAGTAGCAGCAATTACTATGGAAAGCACTTGAACTGTTCATTGAACCCTCTCACATGATTATGTATGTAAAAAATATAACCTGACGGAGCCTCGTTCGTAAGTTTTACCCCTTAAACAAATTTCAAGTAGAAACCCCCGGAGTCAGTGCAGAGTTGTTTATGTGCCCCTTCAGCAGCATGATGAGTCATCAAAGCAGATTAAAAGAAAAAAAAATGCTTTTGGGTATTTTTCTGCACAGCCTTACAACTAAACACATTTTTTTGTCTTAGCTATGGCATATGTAATTTCCAGGTGACTGCTTAACAAGCGAAACGAAAAAGCCGATTGATCTGAGCCCGCAATTCCACCCCTCCTGCCACCGTCCATTGACCAGTCCCTTTCTGTTCGTCCCGTCTGCCCGTCCTCTGCCCTCGGCCCTCTCTCTAACCTCCTCTCTCCCCCTCTCCGCTTTCATCTTTCCTCCCTGTCATTCGTCCCTGACGTGCTCCCTCTGACCTCCTCCCCTTCCCACCCCTCTCCTCCCTCCCCCTGCTCGTCTCTCTCTCTCTTTCTCTCTCCCCCCCTCACGTCAGTCGTCCCGTCGAGCCCCACTATGGCCTCGTCCACCAGCCTGCCGTCCAACTGCAGCAGCTCCTCTGGCATCTTCTCCTTCTCTCCAGCCAACATGGTGTCCGCCGCCGTCAAGCAGAAGAGCGCCTTCGCGCCTGTCGTGCGACCCCAGAACTCCCCGCCGCCCACGTGCACCAGCGCAAACGCTAACAGCCTGCAAGGTATGCTGGGAGACAGGTGGTCTCTACCTGCCTGGTGCACAGTTACATTTTGAGGTCTTTGATTTCAAAGCAGAAAATCGTACCTCCAAGTTAATGCCTGTCTTCATCGAGCTTTAACCCTGCTCTTCTTCACCTCCGTTTTGATAACAATTTCTCACTTTTACTCCCACTTTTTCTTCCTCTGATTTTCCTGTTCTCCCTCCTCCTCCTCACCCCCTGCTTTTCCTTTCTGTACCCCCTCCACTCTCCTTCCCTCACTGTAGATCAGTCTTTTGTGGACTCTAGCAAGTACTCATCAGCCAATGCTCTGCAGGGCCTGGCCTTCTCCTGAAGTATGTTATGCCTCTCTTTCGTTTTCTCTTGCGCCCTCTCTTTCAGTCATTCGCACCAGCGGCTCATCCTGCCCTGCCCTTCCTTCTCTTTTCTGTTTTTGTTTGTCACTCTTCACTCGTCTGAGAGACAGCATGCCACACCATATGTGCCCCATTTCCTGTTTTCACTTCCTGCTTCCTCCCCGTGCTACACTCGGTGTCTCTTTAGGGTTGGGGTGTGTGTGTGTGTGTGTGTGTGTGTGTGTGTGTGTGTGTGTGTGTGTGTGTGTGTGTGTGTGTGTGTGTGTGTGTGTGTGTGTGCCACCACGGGTCATTCTGCTCTCCCACTTCCATCGAACGCAGCGCAGGCTCTGTTAGCCTAGGCAGGATGTTGTATGGTGTTGAGATCCTGAGAGAGAGAAATGATGGATGGGAATCTTTATCAGAGCTCCGAGCTAAGCACTTCCTCACTTCCTCTGTCAGCGTTGATGAGCGCTGACCACGGTGACCCAAAGGCCATTGGCCACTGTGCGCCGCTCACACACACACACACATACACACACGCACGCACACAGCCAGAGACACTTAGGAAATAACCAGGGAATTAGTGAATTGAAGGGAGGGGGAAATCAATGGCCAGCCAATATGTTATATGAAAAATTCCTCCCTGTGATGGCTTCTGTGTATAAGGGGGGTGGGGGTGTGGGAGGGGGAGACGGGGGATGTGGGGGTGAGGAGGTGAATATGTCAGAGCCAGAGGAAAGCAGGGTGGGATACAAGATGGAAAAAATGTGAATAAAGCTCTTTCAGAAAAGCTCATAGATTCCATTTCATTGTTTAAGTGTTGAGCATAATTTCAACACCTCTGTCATCCCGCGTCACCGCCTCTTTTTCCGACTCTCTCTCTCCCTCTCTCCCATGTTTGAATTACTCTTTCCGTGATGCACAATGGGCTTTCACAATGTAACTGCTAACAATTAACAGTGGCAGCTCTTGCATGATGCTATTCAGAAAGCCTGTGAAAAGTTGAACGATGTTGTCGGTACGCGCCAAGTTAGCGGCGCGGCGGGGAAAAATGTTTTGATTTCGGGCCTCGGAATGAAGAGATAATGAGGGAGAGTCGTCTTTGTTCGCCAGATGCTGGAGCCCATTTCTGTTATGTGACTGTTGTGATGACAGATGAAACCCAGCAATCACATGACTGACCTCTCTCTCTCTCTCACTCTCTCTCTTTCTTTCTTTCCTTACCCCCCCTTCCTTCCACCACCGTCCTCCCCCTCCTTTCCCACAAAGCAGCGATTCCCGGGATGATCGTTCCACCCATGTAGAGGATCTGGGATAGCTGGAGATTTGGGAACGGTGAGAGGAAAAGACACAGTAGCAGAGCCTGGCGAGTCTCTGTTATGCTCCGGAGCTGAACTGAAGGAAGCCAAGATAAGAAGCAGGACTCTGTTAAACTCAGGCCTTTCCATTGGGATTTCATCTGGAGGGATGGGGGAGGAGGAAAAAAAGAAGGGACAACACGAACCTTTGTGATGTTATTTCCCTCTTGGTTGAATTAGTGTAGCTTCTCTGACACCGCGTTGGAAGGAGTGTATAGAGACTGATAGTTTACCCACAGTGTGACACTGACCTCATGAAAAGAGCATTTATTTATCTTTATGTTTATGCCTGTAAGCTTTTGGGTTTGATTACTGGAGGCCCCACACCATCTCGCAACCCGTAACTCGCACAAACAACAGTGAAGTGTTGGTTTGGCCGTGAAGTTTACGTAACCTCTGTCACAATAGGAGATGCTTTCCTCAGCTCAGCCCGCTCGCTCAAACCACACAGCAACACACTGGCCACATGGATCGAAGGTCAACAACACACAAAAAAACAAAGAAATACAGAGAAGACGAAGAAAATCAAGCCTCAGTTTTGCTGCTAATTACCCCATAAATCTAAAAGTGGTAGAACAAACTCGCCTGACGCTAATTCAACATCTGAACACATGCCTTTCTTTGTTTTGTTTTGTTTTTTTTGTGTTTTTTTTTCTCATTTGGTTTGTTTGTTTGAATTTGAATAAAACTGTGAGGATTGAGCTGTTTGCAATATGCTTTTTTCTGCTTGTCATGTGAAGGAAAGGTGATGGTTTAGCCAAAATTTGACATTTTGTCTGGAGATTTTAGTGAAAAGACTTGAAAAGCCCAGAGGATGTGTGCGTCCAGCCAGCACTGTACTGAAGGAGTCTAGCAAATATCAAATTAGAGTAAATGCGTGATATATGTGATATATTTTTGTATATAAAAAAAAGTTGAACTTTTCATTTGACACTTCTTTTCATTTTGCGATAGCTATAGTTTGAAATGTAAACATTAAATGTCTTAAGGCAGCTTCTCAGTACAGACGATAGATTTACTGTGTGTTGTCAATATCTCATCTGCTAAACATGAGAAACATGGATTTGGATACAAAAAGGGGATTCCTGTAAAATATCCTATAAATATGTATTTATCCCTTGTATTTGTACATTGCCTCTCACCCTTGTTTAGTTGTGTTGTGTAAGTTTAATACAGTAAGTGAACATATTTCACGGTGTTTCGTTTCATTCTTTGCTGTTGTCTCTCACTATTTAAATGTGACTTTTTTAATCTTTTTTTTTGTTTTGTATGTTGATTGTTTTGCATTGGTATACCATGCTTTCATTTGATGACTCAAAAAAAACATGCCATTGTCTATTTTTGTATTATTTGTAAGTTAATAAAAAACTTTTTTTTTCCTTATGAAAATGTTTATTGTATGGCGAAAAAAGTAGCATCTTATTCAGAGTATTTGGTTGAAGTAGATTTTTTAAGAATATATACACACATTAATATATACTGTAAATCTATATCTTTTGTTTGGACTCTTCAAGGCTTTCAGATTGATGCTGTTCTTGAACTGATAATATGCATGGGTTCTTCTCTTGAGTGACACTTTCTTTATTTGTGTGTGGAAACCAAGAGATCTAAGAAATTGCTCTGTTTTTCTTTCTTTGAGTTCGTCTTTCTCCCCCTCTCTGTTCTTTCTTTTCCTCCGTTATTTATGCCTGCTTACATACTGTATCTATATACTCTTGATTTTTTTTTTCTGTCACTGTAATCTTTACCAGCAGTCTAGATGCCTTAACAATGCAAACCCATTCTTCATTCAATCACGTGTACAGTTTTCTACCCTCACCACAATTGTCTATTGCCACAGAGGAATTCATGGGAACTTGGGGACAAAGCACAAACCCACTCTGTTTGGTGGTGAAGCCAGACTAGAATACAAAGAGCCATAATTCAACATCACACACACACACACACACCCCGATGTACTATAATACTACAGCAATGGCACGCTTTGAAGGACAGCCGCCGCTGAGAGGCCTGTCTCAGCTGTGCTCATTGCACTTTTAGTGTTTGCAGAAACACTTTGTTGGATTATGTAGCGCCTATGTAGCTTTTTCTTTTTTTTCCCCCCAATTACAAATGGAATAATTTCAACGTTCATGACAGTAATAGTTCTCATCAACCACCACAGGATCACAATAGTATGACAACACCGAGCTGGGTTAATTGTAGTACAAGGGAGCGCACAGTGAAGACGAGCACTGTCACAGCACAATTTTAATCTCACACAGAGTCGCGAGGCTGACTCCGGTAACTGACAGTCGATCCCCCCCCCCACACCCCCTCCACTACCACCAGTCCTCCTCTCCCTGTATCAGCCTTGGGACAATACAGCTTCATTATGAGCTAAACGGAACAAAAACAAGTGAGGAAGCATGAAAGGGAGCTCCTTGGCCCCTCAGCCATTTCTGTAGTCTTTTCTTTGTGTCTGCCGTGTGTCTTCAAGCTGTTGCTGGACAGAGAATAGGGCTTTTCTCTCTGCTTTTCTTTTCTCAAGCCTGGTTTTGTTAAGTGGCTAGAGAGGACCGTTTTAACAGAGGCGCCTGCTGACAGACGAGTGTTTTTCAGGCACTTGTGTGCCTGTGCCGGTCGGGCCGAGGCGGGAGGGGCCGAACCATATCTGTTTCAAATGAACTACAGAGGTCTGTTGTCATACAATGGCTTCTTTGTAAGCAAAGTTCCATCCTGATTATGAATATTGGTAATGGGTGACAAAGTTTTGTATTTAGGTAACAAACAACAAAAAAAAAAGATGCAAACCAAATAGCTGGTGTCTATTTTTTCCTCTGTTTTGTCTTTGACTGCAAATACACTGAACAGCTCTATGATATAAGGGAAGAAAAAAATTCTACTGTATAGATTGTTATTGTTTTTGATGAAAATTGAGCTGTAAGATAACTTTTGGACTCTCACAATGTTGAATTAAAGTTACCTCTTGTCTGTGACCTTGTCAGCTGTCATTTTGTTCTTTTTGAACACGCCGAATTTCGGATTTCTCTGACCCAGCTGCCATATTAGAAACGAATACATGTCGCCTCGCTCCGCTCATGACAGACCTGTTTGTGTGACTTTCTTTTCTTTTTCTTTTTTCATTTTGTTGGACTGGGAAATATTACCTGCAGGTATTTGACAGGCAGTTGCTTAAGAAAAAGGGAGAAGTGGCGAAGACTGATTCCACAGGTCAGAACGAGGGCCTGCTTCCCCTCCCCCACCACATCCCTCTCTCTAATGAATCTAATTCATTAATGCATTACTGATGGCATGGTGAACATGGTTAGCCTGACAAGTTTCCTCCTAAACATATTAGTTAATGATGATTCCGAGGTTATTAATTGCGAACGCGCCAGCCCACCATAATTGAGTCATCATTTGCATACCCGGTCATCAGCAGAAAATTAATTTCTTTTTTATTTTTTGCATATCTAATTTAGGGGGCCGCGATTGGATTAGCTTGTGAAAACAGCGGATCCCAGGTTTCTGCTGACCTCAAAGTGTTCCAGGGTCTCCACGGTAACTGGAGGCTTCCGTAACACCCGGGGGTGGGGGTGGGGGGGTGGATGTGGGTATGGGGGGGGGGGCGTTGAGACGACCTGGAAGCACTGATGAAATAAGGACTCATAAACACTGCGTGTGTGTTTGCCTCCTTAAT
This sequence comes from Karalla daura, assembly GCA_029224185.1. Lineage (NCBI taxonomy): Eukaryota > Metazoa > Chordata > Actinopteri > Chaetodontiformes > Leiognathidae > Karalla > Karalla daura. Next base: position 14,696,172 of record CM055195.1, read on the forward strand.
TGCTCATAGGTTTGTAACTGCAGAGGCCTCGCTCTCCCATATATCTAATAACAGAGTTGATAGTTTGCTGACAAACAGTAAAGTGGGCCGTAGTGTGCACGATTTAGCAGTAAGAGCTGGGATATTGAATTATGGAGGTTACACACTCACTGCTGGGGAAAATGAGTCCTGGAGCCTAATGTTTTTGATTAGCGAGCCTAGCGCCGCTGCCATGTTGTGCGGCGTGGCTCCAGGGATTCCGCTTCCCCAAATGCGTCGTGCAGTGCAACACACACACACACACATACACACACACACACACACACACAGACGTTCAAACTCATAAATCATAAATACTCAGACAAAAGGTGAACCCATTTGCTCTTTATTTCCAGCAGCTTTTCAGGCCTGGATAGAGTGGTCAGTGTGGGAGGAAGACAATAGGAGTGGGAGGGCAGCCTGGAGCCGGCGGACTCCGGGCCCTCAGGAGACGTAACATTAAAGGACGCTATTCCTGGTGCTCCTCTGGATACCCCTGGCAGAGCCTTCCCACATCAAGAGAGGTGCTGTTCAGGAGGCTGCTGCACCACCAGTAGTACCCCTAATGAAATATATTAATGCACATATTCCTCGACATCTCCTCCTCCTTTCCCTTTTTCTCATTCTCCTCCCTGCATGGACACATGAAGGGAGAAAGAGCGGAGAGGCGTATTTGAAAGGAAAACAGGAGTCCCCATGGGGATCCCGGATAAAGAAAGGAAAGGAGAGGAATGGAGAGGAGAGGAGTGTGGGGAGAGGAGGCGGGGTATTCAGAATGGAGGTAGACCTAGACAGTGCGGCAGAGACAAGGAGAGCGGGAATGAATATTAATAATACTCTATATTGGAAAAATAGTCACAATGGACATCATAGAGTGATGAAGAGAGGCAATGGAAGCAAGTTCCATTCCCGGCCTTGAGTGAGAATGTGTGTGTGTGTGTGTGTGTGTGTGTGTGTGTGTGTGTGTGTGCAGGTGCACAGGAGTGTCTGTGTGTGTGTGTGTGTGTGTGTGTGTGTGTGTGTGTGTGTGAACATGCCTGCAGAGCGTGAGACAGAGCATATGTGAGTGCAGGCAAAGAGTATGCACTCACGCCTGGGTTTTTGCTCTCTCGCTCACGAGGGTGTGTGGTCGTTTCCCACAGTAATTATCCCGGCGATCGTGGGTGTCTGTCCATGATCTGTGCGCTACCTGTCACAGGGAGCCCGGCCCAGCCCGTGCTTTATATTCCCTGTAATTGCTGCTGCTAATTTACTGTGCGTTGGCCTAATGAGTAGGGAGGTGAGGGGCTGGGGTACGTAATGGATGTTAGAGAGATAGCGATAGAGAGATGGATTTCACCACTGCCTGCAGAGAGAGAGTGGGGGGGTGCGAGAGAAGGGGAGGAGGCCAGCGAACTGTGTGTGTTAAGCAAGCATGTAGAACACTTATCTTTATTGTTCTACTAAAATGAAAAAAAGAAACAAAAGATAAGCTATTTGCCCGCCCTCCTACCTTCTCTCTCCCTCTCTCTCTCTGTTCCTCTCTGTTTCTCCCCCACCATCCTTCCCTCAGCTGACAGTACAGTGGCGGCTGCGGCAAGCGCGTTAGACAAGCTTTTTGTTATGTTGATTAATGATAAAAGCAAATCCATAAATAATATAGATTATTTATTCCATTTATTCACATGCTAATTAGAGCTGGAAGCAGATACCTCAGAGAGATGGCCTTTTTTTTTTTTTTTTTCCTCTTCCTCATCTGCACCAGTGCAGCCGGAAACCCGGACTGACATTCAGACAGAGGCAGAGACAGTCACATATTAATGTCATTCACACTTTGAAGCACCAATGGTATCTTGTGATGGGGACACATCCACCCTTCATATCTCCCTAATGAGGTCATGATAGAGGCCAGCGGTTTCCCCACACACACGCACACGCCGCGTTCTGACTCCCCGCGTGATCTCGACGAGCTCTGGATTGACAGGGTCGCCTTTGATTGATGCGCCGCGGCTCCTCCACATGTTCTACAGCTCCGTCATTTAATTATGTTTCCTAAGCATCATTAAGTACCATTATATTCTATCATATTCTAATGAGAGAGGTGGCCAGTCGCAGGACAAGCTAATTGGTGATTAATGTTGTGTATCAGTGAGAGACAATGCAAGATTGGCCGTTTAATGACACAACACTGTATTTAAGTGCTGAATATGTAAAAACACAAACAGAGCAAGAGAGTGTGTGAGTGTGTGTGTGTGTGTGTGTGTGTGTGTGTGTGTGTGTGTGTGAGAGAGAGAGAGAGAGAGAGTGGGGGAGGGATTAGAGAGGGCGTGATTGAAATCAAAACACATATTGTCTCACAGTCCTAATCTCTCACTCCCCCCAGCTCACCTCCTTCACACACACACACATCCATCCATTATCGTACCCGCGCTGTGCCCAACAGTGTTGTGGAGGTCCGCTGGCATCTATCTACAGCCCAGATGCAGGTCCCAAGTCCATCAGAGGGCACACACCATTCACTCTACTTAACAGGAGAGGGATTTAAAGTCTCCAGCTGACCGTTTTAATATATGATTTTGTTTTTGGAGTACAAGCAGTAAACACATACAGTGAAACTTCACACAGTAAAGCAAACCAGGATTCAAACCGGGGACCGCTGTGGCCTCTATGTCCCCGTCACACACACACACATACGCACAGACATCCTGAATTGTTCACCTCTTAGCCGCATTACACACACTTACTCAGATAATGCTGGGAGCCGTCTCCACAGGCATAACTCACCTGCTCCTTGAGATTAACCACTAACTCAGTATTGATGCACTGCTTCACAGGTGCGCACACACACGCACACACACACACACACGCCTCACACAGACACAAACATTCTCATCTGGTATTGACACGCGGCGCGGCTGTAGGTGTTTCCATTTAAGGTCAGTCGATTGCCTTAAGTATGTAATGTTAGGAGGGGGGTCCGTAAACATGTCAAATTAGCAGTAATGAATGACCAGGCAGCGGCAGGGGGAACTGTCAGGGTGCACGCCCAGGACAATACATTACCCTGAGTTATCCTGGTCGGCTCTGCTCCTAACACACACACACACACACACACACACTCACAAACTAGTGGGACCCATTCAGCGGTCACACACTCTGCTTTAATGGGCTGATCGGTGTCCAGGAGATGAAAAAAAGACAAGTAGACACAATGTAGGAGTATAGAAAGTTCATGAGGGGAGGAGATGTATAAATATATATATATGTATGTAAAACAAAGTAGAAGGAGTGACGGACACAAGCAGGAGGATAGAAAGGAACGATGTGAGGGAAAAAATGTATGAAAATAGATAGAAGGATAGATAGAGGACCAAGCTAGAGGGAGAGAAAACAAACTGTGGTATTTATTTTTTCTTCTCAGTGTTGAAACAGGAAAAGGACCTCTGGTTTAATAAACCATGAATCCTTTCACAGAGGGTTTGTATGTTATTCTTCGGAGAAACAGATATGTGGGGAGGGAAGGGGAGACAGAGAGGGAGAGAGAAGGAGAGCAGCGGGGGGAAAAAAAAAGAGGTGAGATGCTCTGCAACCATATGAATTTCACTCTGCCTCTCACCAACTCACACACACACACATACACACACGTACACACATATACACAACCCTCAGCCCACTTCCAGGCTGTATGTTAGTTTTGGGTTAGAAGTGTGTGGGATGGGGAGGGGGAGAAGAGGAGGAGGAGGAGGAGGGGGTAGCTACACATCCTCTACAGTCCGGCCTGAGAGAGAATGAGCGCAAATGAGAAGTAAAAGATATACTTCCCATCTGTGAATGATTAAATCCTTCTCCTCTTCCTCTCAGCGTTTTGACAGTCTGTGAAAAGAACTCTGGTAACGCATTCGCTCCAGCTCGCCGCAACAATGTGTGTGTCAGTAAGTGCTGCACACACACACACACACACACACATAACCAAAGTGTCCACATGGATTTCTGCCCTTGTTTTTTACTGTATGGATACAGTAATAAATAAACATGTACACAAACATGAACCTACTGTCTCTGTATGTTGTCTGGTCGCCTCCCGCCCTCCTTACCCCCAGCTCTCCTCTCTCTCTCTCTCTCTCTCTCCCTCTCTTTCCCTCTCCTTCCTGTAACAAAGGTTACATTGATCATGTTTCTAAAAGAGACCCTGTATTTCCACATGGCCCTGCCTCTGATATGTTTTTCTTGGCAGCTGGGACTTCTACTTTTGTCATTCACTCAGCATATTTTAACAAATTAGAAACATTAGAAACCCAGATCGCAGCAATGTTTTGGTTTGGTTTCGAAACTCTTACGGTCCCCACAATTATATTTCAAAACACGCTTGAATTGTTTGACAGCCGAGCGGAATAAAACCCTAAAACAACTTCTTCATTAGAAACACATGCTCTCGCAATTAGAACCCTAGCATTATGTTAATGTGTGTTTGCGCTGCTTCATTTGTTGTCGTGTGAACGGTGACGCCGCGTGTGTGTCTACGTGCGCACATACGTGCTTTTATAAATTTGAGTGTGTGGCTGTATGCGCGCATGTGTGTGTGTGTGTGTGTGTGTGTGTGCGTGCACGTGTGTCCGTGCATGTGTGTGTGTGTGTAAGGGACAAAGGGACACAGTGCTCCACATAACAGCATTACAGATGGCTGTTGTGAGTGGTTGTGACAGTGAAAGCGAGTGAGTTCCCACTCCATACAGATGTACTCTGAGTGACCTTACAAACACAGTGGAACTAAAACAGGCCCCCTACCTCTCGCTCTCACTCTGGCACACACTGTCAATTCTCACTCAGCCCTTGCGGGGCACTAAAACTTGTTTCCTGAGCCAGGAATACATCAAGGGCCAAGAATATATAAGCAGCGAGCGGGAGAGATGCATAGCTAGGGTCCAGGAAAGCATAACTTGGACTAAGTAAATATTGGACTGAAGGATTAGTAGCTTTTGCCACCTATAAAAGCAAGACAGGTATGCCAGGCTGAGTTAACGACCCCGCGCTCCCACTTTGCCCTGGATTGTTTTACCAAGGAGCTGCCGTGGACAAAGAGGACATTTCAACAAGTTGACTTTATGGAGGAAAAATGGGAAAAACCAGAAATGACTTGACTGCGCTGAACAATCACCCCCTTCCTTCCAGTGACTTAGGGAATGTGCATAAGTTATTGGAGTTGGAACCAGGGAACAAAAGCCAGGCCCCGATGTTTTCTTGTCTTTTGGACCCTCCCCTTGAGCAAAAGGAAGTTTATAACTCTACTAAATTTGTATAAATCATTTTACCATTTTGGATAAGTCAAATAATCTCAGATGGTGTAACCCACTTTATTAAATTCAAGTGGAAGACCAATTTTACACATTAAAGTCTGTTTGAAGGAGCAGGGCTGCATGAGAGAACACGGTGGTGCAGGCCTTTGTAGCTCTGTGGCTTTGCGGCTCCAGGGAGAGCTGTAGAGTTTCATAAAGTGCCCCCAGGGATGTGACGTGTTAGTTGGGTCTGCAAACTACAAGACTCACACTGACGAATATCAAACCAGGCACTTGTAAGCGGATCCAACCTGTTGCGGTTGAATTACACTGTGAACTGTTGTGCGTTGAAATGTTGCACAACTTTTTAAGACTTAACAATTGTACAATTAAAACCCACAAAGAAAGCTGTAATGGTAATCCTGTCCAGAATATGTGGTAGTTACGACGATAACCCCCTCCACCCTCCAACCAGAAAGGAAAACATAAGCCTCCATACTTCTGACACCTCTTAGAATTTTTCTACACTCCCTTATTATACTTGTCTTCTTTTTGAGTACAAATACATCTTTAAAGGCTCTGTCTCGGAGCATTCCTCTGCTTTCTGTGATGTTGAAGCTGATTTTGATTTTTGTCTTTGCTTGCTCATTCTTTTATTCCTCCTCTGAGCCAGCTCTTTTCTGGTGGTAGATTGTGAAACAACAAGAATGTTTTTTATCCTCGTGCGGTCTCACCCACAACATTTGTTTCCCATTTGACAGATTTTGGAACAGGAATTCTTGGGGGAGAAAATGATGGTTGCATGATGGTTAAAAAATAAGCTCTTTACAAAAATCCTCCACCTATCCCTCAAACCCCCCCGCCCCCTCCCAACACATACGCACAAACATCTCTCCCTCTCTCTCTCCCTCCTTTACTTCCTTCACCCTTTCTCGTCTTTCCTCTGTTGGTGTAAGTCCAAACAAAGTCACCTCATCGTGTATTGTGGGGGGAGATTGTAAAGTTTTCATTGAGCCCATGTGGAAGTGATTTAGCCGTAATCTCCAGTAATTGTGACTGTAACACAGAAACAGGCTGGAACAGATTGGCCTCATATTTTTCTTCAGGGTCACTGTGGGCTTATCTCAATATTTAGCGTCTTGCCTGATTGAGTTATCATATCACATTTGCTGTTAAGAGCTGAGTGATGTCAACAAATGTAACCGGAGAGCGCAAAATGTTGCTTTAAATCACAAAGAGGAAGGTTCCTGTTTGAAGAAAGCGCACACATCAATGTCAGCGCGACCCGCCGAGACCTGACTTCTTAAAATGCATGACATTTAAGAGCGCCGCAGAGATGTGAAACAAAAATGCTGTTAAAATCCACCATAACAGTGTGACCTATCCTAGATCTGAACCCAGTTTTCCCCCGACCCGCGTCTCTCTCCCTCTCCCTCATGCACGCACACACACACACACACACACACACACACACACACACACACACACACACAGTCACATACAAGTCCAGAGCACTCTGCTCAGTTGCTGCTGAGGTGCAAATGGTTTGTCTCTACGCATCACTGACCCAACGCTGCTCCTTCACCTCCTCTCTCCTCTGTCTGCTCCTTCTTGACTCTGTCCATCACAGCTCCACCTCAGTCACCCCTCTCTCCTCTGCACTTTTGTCTCGCCGCCCTCTTCCTCTCCTCTCCCAGAAGTCGCTTCTTTGTCCTCTGCGCATCATCATCACCATCATCTTCGTTTCCCCTCGTTTTCTGACGCGTGTTTTGTTGCTCGCCGCGCTCAGCCCCCCCGGCCCTGGCTCGCACATTTTGATGAATGAGTAATCTTGTTGCATTGTACTCAGCCATCCTTGTCCATGTTCGATAATGGCTCATTTGATTATTTCCTACCAGTGTGCGGTGAGAGCTGGGAGCCACGCAGTTATCATAAAGAGCGTGTCAACTGTGAAGCCACAAAGCCTACAAGTGATTAAAACCCTTCAACTCGGGGTTACTTCATCACAATCATTAGTCTTTTCTTGTCCTACCTTCTGGCTGTAAAACCCACAGAGCTTTACCCTCCCCGTCCGTTAATAATATTCACTCTGCCTCTGATACATTAGCCGGTGAATGATAGGGCAAAGCCCTGGCCTAATTGCTTTCTTCTTGTAAAGTCTCAATTCATTTCTGCTGAGGAGACACAGAGATGTGTGCCTGTGGCGTGCACATGCATGAGCCGACACACACAGAACGCACACGTTCGCACACTCGCACACTTACACTTACCCCACCTTCCTACTGCCGTTTTATGATGGATGGGGCTGAGGATGCACAGGGGTGGGGAGGAGGGGAGAGAGAGTGTAAGACTGCATGTATGTGTACGTGCACGCGTATGTGTGTGTGTGTGTGTGTGTGCGTGGAAGAGAGAGAGAGAGAGCAAGTGTGTGTGTGTGTGCGTTGGTTGGTAAAGAAAGAAAAAGGGGGGAGAGAGAGAAGCTGAGCTGAGAAGCTCTGATTAACGACACAGAGAAGGGGTCCCAGAGGAGCTGGGGGAAGAGCAAAACTATCTAGGGCCAGCTGAGAGAGAGCGACTGTGTGACTGTGTGTGTGTGTGTGTGAGTGAGTGTGAGTGAGAGAGAGAGAAGGAGAGGGAGAAGGGGCACAAAAAACAGATAGAAAATAAGGGTGGCGGGGTGGAGGGGGGTGCTGTTTTCTTTCAATAAAACAGATTCACAAACACAGAAACTCTGCATATCCATCATCGTCGTCATCATGTGCAAGCAGCAGCACGGGCTGCTACATCCCTGTTAGCCTTTCTCCTCCTTCTCCTTCTTTCTACTCCTTCTCTTCCTCCACCTACCAGGCACGACACACACCCTTCACATGAAATCTCCCGGCCGTACCCGGCGTCAGGATCGTGCCGCCTCAGGCTCCTGTCCGCACCGCTGTCAGAGAAGGGGAGACGTGTGTGTGTGTGTGTTGCCAGAGCGCAGGCCATCACCTCTCCCTGATTGCACATGAGAGTTGAGGTAATGGGAGTGTAATAGCACCTTAAGTACCCTGCTCTCACTGACACTCGCTGTATAGCATTACCTCCTGGTCAGACAGTGTGTGGTTGTGTGGGTGTGTGGGTGTGCCTGTATATGTGTATGTGTGTGTGTGTGTGTGTGGATGTATGCATTGGCATATGTGCAAAGTTTTTTGTGTTTCTTGCGTTTACGTGTCAGTCTGTTTGTCTGCTGTGGATAAGTGTGTGTGGGTGTGTGCGTGTGTGTGTGTGGCTGTGGCTGTGCTGGAGGAGGTCTGGCTGAGGTTTGAGTGTGTTGTGTTTTCCCTGAGGGTCGTCTGAGCCGTGGCGATCAAAGAGAGAGATGGAGGTTAACTGACCAGACCCGAGAACCTCCACAGAAGGACCTGAGGGACTCCTCTCTGTTAGCCCAGGTACCAATCATCTGACACACACACAAACACACACAATCAGTGGAGCGGTGAGTCTGGAAGGGGGCAGTTTGAGTGATCCGGGGGGATTTAAAGATCTGTAAGGCCCAAACTAACTTTGTCACTTCACTCACGCAGGCATAGCCTTTCACACAGTATCCATTACCTCAGATACGTTTTGCTACAAAACATCAAATGGCTTTATCCCCCCGCTCCGAGCTCGGTGCATTCACAGAGAGATGCCTTCCACTGATATGGAAGTCCTGTAAAGTGAGTATAAGTTATATAGCGGGAGAAGGGAGGGTGGGGGTGGGGGGCGTCCCTGGAGATAGCCTCAATGACTAGTCTTGTAGTAGAAAGTTAGACTGCATTCCCGAGTAGCTCAAAGTAACGACTCCCGCTGAAGGACTGAGAGTGGCGCACTCCTGCTGGAAGTTAGGCTGGAAGTTCCCTCGTCAGAAAGACTGAGGAGGGTGGAGGGGGGGGTGCGGAGAACAAGCGCAAACGTGTGCAAATGTGGAAGTGTGAGCATTGGCGGAGTGAGTGTGCAAGTGTGCGCGAGTGAGTGTGTGTGTGTGTGTTTGAAAGCAAACGAGAGATAACCATCACAGGCAGCTGCCGTGGTGAGGAGAGACGACCAGCACCAGCTAGACGCTGCGGGGGAAGTATTCCTGAAAACAAGCCTCAATACTTGTTGATTCCACGGGCGCTCGCGTCTATGGCGGTATTATTGCAGAAATGTAAAAAGTTTAGATTCCAGCCTGGCTGACACAGAGAGGATTGCATCTCCATACAGTCACGGAAAATGCTTTCAGATCATTTAGTCAAAGTACGTGGAGGGGGGAACGATGGGGGCTCACTAGTGAGAGTCGTGCATTATAAACCGGAGACTTGGCTGGCAGCAAAATGTCCCTGAGCGACAAAATGAAAAAAGTTCTCATTATGTAGAACGCCTCCTTTAAAAATAAATTATCTTACATAGCGTGGCTGAATTATTCTTATTTAATAATAATATGTGATGACAGATTGAACTTATACAGCGCATTTCAAAGTGTGAGAGACAGCACGCAGATAGACACAGGGGACAAGGACAAAACAGCGGCTGACTGGCAATGAAGAAGGCTGGAGACGGCAACTTTAAATAGATGACGAGACGCAGGGTTGAAGGATAGTATTAACGCAGTCAGAAAGTGTCCAGAATCCCTGACCAAAATCATCACTGCACTGACCCTGCCCATAGCTGGCTTCCCTGGATCTGCCACCTGATCCCTGGGCGCCATGAGCCGCCATTGTTGTCCAGACCTTATCAGAAACACATCAGCGGGCCCCGCAGGCTGACATGTTCCTTCAGTACCCAGAACATGGGCACTGAGTTTATTTTGAGTCCATCCCACATCGGCGTCCCGCTGCTGGAAGCACTCACTCCACCACCAACTACATGTGTATTAATCCCCTGCTGAAAATAGTCCCCAACAAATGCGCCATTTACCCATGTTAGGGGAGCATTTGCAGAAAAGTACAGGGAGCAGCTGCTTCGGGACACTTGGTTCATACACTATGTATTCTTGATTTGTTTTTGGAGAGAAATAATTCCAAATGCATAAAAAAAACAAAAACAACTATCGTTTGTGTTTTATTCTGCTATTGGCTGACTTTGCTGCTGCTAAGCACATCAGCACGTCATGTGCGACAGTGCAGCTCCGCCGGTCATCTGCACTCTGCGTACACAGCTGATTTTTTCCAACCGCGCCTCTTAAGAGGCTTTATTTATGTTCCTAGCCCTGTTCTTTTCACGTGTGATTTACTTCTCACTTTTTCATATTCATGTGCTCGTTCTTGCGGCCTTGTGCCGCTGCCGCTACTACAACTTACATCCCCCCTCCGGGAATCAATAACTCTGCATGGTTTAAACAAACAGGGGTGTAAGAGAGACAAGAGTGCTTAGAAATACTTCCAAGTGGCCGTACTTGAAGGCGGCATGAAAAGCCCTCTGTCACGGCTTCCCCCTCCTGGCCGGACCCCGCCGCCGCCCCCATATTTCTCCAACACCTCCACCATTTTTTTTTCTTCCTCTTCTTTTTTTTGCGCGTCTTGACGTAATGAATTGTACAACCGGGGATAATAAGCGTTGGGAGTCACAGTAATAAGACACAGCTTAAAACTCTATTTTCGCACACACACACCTTGCTGCAAGAAGGTGTTTGATGGTTTTTCCCATCATGGAAAAAGTTAAAAGTGTCGCGGGACGCAGCAGCTCCCGTTCAAGCCCTGGAAAAGTCGAGCTTTTCTAATCCGGCTGGATGATACAGCAATCTCACAAGCTCTGTGAGAAGCGAGCCGAGGCCCTCATCTTTTAATGCGGCGCTATGAAGATGACAACCTGATACTGCTCACCTTGATATGACTTAAGTAAAGCCGCGTAAAAAATGTCACCAAGGTGGCTCGGCGAAGTGAACTTCTTTGCTTGTTGTCTGCATTTTCATAAGATCTGCTGCAGCCACGCTGCAGCACTGTTTGGCATTCTGTTGGGAAAGCTCGATGAATTACGGCCGACTGTAATCGAATCGACGAGTTTCCGTGCTCCGCGCTCTTACTGAGGTTTCAGAAGCAGTGGTTTTATCTTCACCAGACGTAATTAGTCGTCATCGCAGGGGCTCGGTATCTCTGCGAGACGCACGGTCACCTCTCAGCAGGAATGTCAGAGGTCCAAGGCTCAAGGTTGGGATTGAGGGTCTTTCTGTGTGTTTTCCTGCCCCATGCTCTACGAGCACTCTGGGACTCCAGGGGTTGAGAAAACAAATGAATGAAAGAGTTGTCATAACCTCCATTGTTTGAAACTCCAAATTTGAAGTTTTCTTACATAGGAAATGTAAATATTGAAAAGATTGAGACAACTGATGATTAATTTCTTAATTTCTTAAGTTCCCTTTGAGTTTTGAGTTTCCTTAATCATGATGGAGTCGATGCATCAAGGTGTGTAAAGTGATAGGAGTAAATGCAGAGTCCTCAACCATCTGAAAAGTATTTAAGTCAATGTATTTGGATACTTTCCACCACAGCTGCAGTGTAATGTGACTATTGTTGCCTTGTACTGTGGAGCTGCATTTCCTGTATGTCAGGAATGGTCAACTGTCCTTTCCATGGAATAAACAAAGTATATCCTCTTCTCTCAAGTTAAACATGACCCAAATGGTGACATTGAGAAGCAGGGCTGTTTTGATAGGTGATGGCGCTGCATATGTGTGTGTGTTTCTGCATGCATGTATGTATGTGTGTGTGCGTGTGTGTGTGTGTGTTGGAGGAGGAGGGGGGGGCTGCTGCTGGGTAACATCTCTGTCAGGACGGCTTTGCTCCGTCATCACCCCCGCTCTCCACGTACACACACATGCACACACTCCGTCAGCACTCGCTCAGGGCTCATCAATCGCAGCCGAGCACATGTGGCCGGAGTATTCTAAACAGAGCTTTATAAAGAGCTCAACTTAGACGGCTCGATGTGACAGTCGCGGCACTAATGACGCCTGGAGACCGCTAAATACGCCACTGACAGACCAACGGCCAGCATGCCACACACACACAGGTTCTCACTTTGGCATGCACCAACAAACACTCCCAGTCACTATGGCAGGGTGGAACACATGCTTGCAGTGGCAAACACACAGATGCACACAAACTCACACACATACACACACACACAGATGCACACACCTTGTGCCCAAGGGCATCTGTCCGCAGCCTAAGAGCTCCCAACTGTTGAGGAAAAACAGCTCAATTAACTCAGTGGAGGAACTAACGAAATACATCTATACATGCGCGTGCACACAAGCGCACACACACACCACCCACACACACACACACACACACACAGACACAGACAGGCTCAGAATCGCATTGATCCTTTCCCAGTCTGTGGCTCTAATTGGAGTGTTGATGATACTGTGAGAGTGTCGGATCCTTCAGGCAACCATAGAATGACTTCCAGCTCTTTATTTCTCATTTAAATACACCCACAAACCTTTCCCGGTCGCACGCAGCACGCTACATTCTACCTGATATCTCCTTTCGGAGATTCTTCTCTCATGTCTGGGTTTAATCTAAATTTTCTCCAAGTATGTGATAATTCCATGGCTGAGATGGCTCTCGGATCACACGACCAGCATGCTCTCTGCAGCCTTAAAATCAGCACATTCCTGTGCCATAAATATCTAATAGCTTGATGATTTTGTTGCTCCCAGTAGATTGAACAGTTGTAAAAACCATCTATCCATTATGTGCATGTCCATTAAAACTACGCACGCAAATGCTCAATGAGCACCCTCAATTCAAATACACAGACACACACACACACACAGACGCACACACACAAAATGTTGCAGCAAGTTATTGAGAGCAAATGGGGTAGAGTTATTTCCATAAAGGGTCTCAGTGGGTCTCAAGGATCTCTACTCCCGCCGACTGGGAGCGATTTAGCGGAGCACACACTGGTATATTAGTAACCGAAGACGTCTGGGGACAACGCTGCTCTCTCAAAAACCCTATCCCTTCACTGTGACCTCTGGAGCATTCACAACTGGGACCGGGAGGCACTCTCCATCTTTCGCCTTCTCTCTTTTGCTGACTATCTCAGTTTGTTCTCCTTTTCTCTCTGACTTCTGGTTCTGTTTTTTTTTTCCACCATCTTCTCTTTCTTCAGAGGAGGGTTATCTTTTTTTTATCCATCAATATATTATTATTTTTTTTACTTTTCTCTCTTTCCATTCTTCCCATGTTCTACCCTATTTTTCCACATTTCTCCCACTCTCTCTTACATCCATCCCGTCTCACTCTCTGTCTCTCTCTCCCTCTTTTTCTATCCACCCACCCCCCCCCGCACACACCCCCACTCCCTCCTTGGCCCCAGGGACGGACTGCTGATAGACTGTGTACACCAGCTGCCCAGGGGCTATTTTTAAGGAGCATTTGTCCTTCTCCTTCCCTCTGGAGACTGACTCAACCCAACAACATCTCGTCCACGCACACTCACATGTGCGCACAAACACACACAGGCATTAACACATGCACTCATTAGCCCATGAGCATGCATGCCCCACACTTTCTCTCTCACACACATCCTCCGTCCAAGGGCATTCTGTAAATGTGGGGGCAGCTTGTAGCGCCGTAGCCCACTGCTTAACTGCACAGGAGCCCAGGCGCTCCCCAGCTGGCCTCAGAGGGCTCATAAAGCTACCCTCCTCCCAGGCCTGGCTAATACTCTCTCTTGTTCTAACCCTGCCTTACAATAGTTTGTAAAACAATACTGTAAAACACTGTTGCCGAGTATTGCGTCAGGCTGCTTTCATCACTAAATCCACAGCAGCCAATCGGGGCCCTTGAATAATGCATACAGGAAGTCAGAAGACTGGAGTTCCACGGCACCCTGCAAACTGCAGCTTAACACCGCTGCAGTCTGTCTTATTACACCGTGCTTTCCCACAGTGACGCTCAAATACCGAAGGCGAGAAATGCACCTAGCGCCCAACAATACTGCAGAGGGAGTACTTGCATTTTGCACAAACAGCACGGGGAAATGTTATGAATAATGTAATCTGTCTGCTCGCCACTGACACAGTCCTGAAAAATTCAGAAATTCTTTCAATTTTCATCTGTAACCTTGGTAATAATTGTAAAGGAATTTGTTAACAAGCCACTAAATTATGCTCAAAGCCTTAAAAAATCTAGGCTGTGAACCTCACTTTTGTGTTGTGTTCAACCGCTGCAGCTCAAAGCAAATGTAAAATATAAAATGAATCCTCAAACAACTGCTCCAGCAACCTCGTTAAGACATTATTTACTTTCATCGTTAGCCAAAGAAGAGGACACTAAAAATCTGTCAGCAGCCTGAAACGCCTGCTCGAGTGTCTGAGCACTGTTTAATTGTGCCATTTATCAGCCAAAAAAGCCTACAGTCTCATAAATAAACACAATGCCTGTGCAGAGGAATTATAAAAATGTCACAGCGAACCCACGAGTGAGGCCAGTGTTGATGCATATTAAGCGATTTAGTCAGTGAAGGAGTGGAGCAAAAAATATGATGGTTAATTTAAGAGTCATTAAAATTGTATGAATGTGCATTGCGCTGGCTTAGAGTGGGATTTTCTTTGATCGGTAACGAAGGGGGAGAAAGAGCAATACAAGCTGCCACACATTGTGGTCTATAAACTCGCTGATTGATCATGGTAGAGGCGAGCAAACCTGAGAGGGAGGCCCAATCAATGTTTCGGAGACCGGGGAGACAGTATGTGTGTATGCATGTGCGCGTGTGCGTGCATGTGTGCGTGTGGGGGCATTTGTGGGTGCAAGTATGCGTGTGTTTATGTGTACTTACTTCCATGCAAGTGTGCACTATTTTGTCTATGTAGGTTTACAACCTTGTGAATTTCATACATATCGGAGCGAACGCCTGTGCGTGCACGTGCGTGCGCGCGCGTGCGTGCGTGCATGTGTGTGTGTGTGCGTGAGATTGAGTGCTTTCCTTCATTTGAGGAAAGACAATGTTCTACATTCCACAGGGGAACAGAGTCATTACCGAAGCAGGAACTCAAGCCTGGAGGCCACGGCTCTGCATGTTGTGTGTGAATAGATCGAGCTAGTTTCTCGCTAAGACGTGCTGTAGTACACACGCTCCGCCATTACCAGTGCCCTGCAGTTCAAACCCGGCTCCCACCTTATTTCAGCTGGGAGAAATAGGTAAAGTTGACAAAAACAAACAAGTAGCTCGCCGCCGCCGCCGCCGCCACCGCAGCGGCAGCTCTGAGGCTTTTGCGCGCAAACACTTCCAAGACCTTAAACAATCTCCGGCTTTAATCAAAGTGCGCGTCGAGTGCACATTTGCAGGGTGACATGTAAATCTAGACGGCCCGGGAGTGTGAGATTTTCTCGACATGTGTCTGAAGGGGGGGCCCCCTTCAGCTCTGCAGCCCTCTGCTGCCCTCTGTTGGAGGCCGGGCCTCGGCCCTGATTCCCACGCGCTGCAGGTACAGCGGACATATGGCAGCTGTCTATCAGCGCGCTAACAGGTGTGTGGCTGATTCCTGCCTTCTCCCTTCCCGGCGCCGCCCGCCGCCTTTGTCAGGTTCCCTCCTCTGGCGGAGCAAACAAAAACGCGGCTGGGGTTAATTTCCCCCGTTGCTGACAAACACAGGTCATTAGCATGGCCCACAGGAAACTATTGTTCCGCCATAATAGATGGCAATCAGAGGTGACGCCGGCTGTCACCTGATGCTCCGTCTGTTGCGCGCTTCTTCCTCAGCTCGCGCCGCAGCGCTCCGTGTCTTCGAGCACAGCCAGTGCCGTGGCACTCACACTTGCAGATGTATTGTACATCTCACGGTAATTTGTAATTCTTTTTTTTTTTTTTTACTCCTCCTTGTTCTCTTGTACTCGTCGCCACTAAATTAAGCGTGACATATCTGGGTTGCGATAGCCCTATAACACGGTAGTTAATGCCTCTATATGCCGCAGTTTCTCTTTTGATAATGCACACATATAGCGCTTAAACACACACACACACACACACACACATATGCGCACACGCATCCACCAGCCCCAAGCCTTAACCCACACACTAAGCTACTTCCTTTAATAACCTCCATCTGTGCTTCTTTTTAAAGGCGTTGCTCTTTCTACACTTATACATCCACAAACTTACTTCACGCCATTCGGCCACATCTGATCTCTCTTTTCCTTTTTCTTGATTTCTCGGTCCAGATTCCTCCCTGCATTTTCGCTTGTCCTTCTAGTAGCAGCGGCGGGTTTCCAGGACCTGCAGTCGCGCACACGTTGTCGCGGGCTTCACGTATGCTCGCAGTATGGCACAATAAGTGTTGATTTTTGATTGACACCGCTGCTAAGTAGGGGGAAAAAAAATATGAATATTTACAGTATTAGTATTAGTCATGGTAAAAATTCCAGTCACATCACATACGTACGCTTAAACCACCCTTGATCTATAAACAGACTGAGAATGAAGGGCCTTGATTGGCTGAGGGAATGATTGACAGCTGAACGAGTGGAACCTTTGAATGTGAAACTCAAAGGAAAGATGGGAAGCGTGTTTGTGCGGGTCCCAAGGGGGGAAAAGCCTGGGTTTCACACGCGCACGCACGTAAGAACGCATCCACACACACACACACACACACACACACACACACACACACACACACAGCCACAGAGACACACACACATTGTGATCTTGCTCTACTTTAGGCTGTGCTCCACATGAAAGCGCCCATGCTTCCTGCTGTTTGAGACGCACAGTGTGTTGCTGTGCAGCAGAACATGCAGGTCTGCACAGACACGCAGATGGACAGGTCTGTGTGGACACCAGAGCAGGTGAGCTTGTATCCCGCTACCTTGGCCTTTGAGGGAGCTCTCTCTCTCTCTCTCTCTCCCCCTCTCTCCCTGCCTCGTTTCCTCTTTCTCTCATCTGCGTGTCTTTTTATTCATCCCCTCTCCCTCTCTTCCTCTTTCGGTCTCCTTTCCATCTTCATCTCGTCCCCTGAGAAGAAAAAAATGAATGAGTTTCATTCACGTCTTCAGACACGCTCAGGTAACAAAACACCCCAAAAAAAAGAAAAAACATCTTTCCATTCAGCTTTTAGCTTTAGTGTTCCGTTAATTTCCGTGTTTGTCATTTCAACTTGAGGAAATGCTTCATCAACACAAGTATAATCACAATCATATTTCTTCCTGTCAGTCTGCGACTGACTCATCATTCACCCAAAATAATATTTAATATAGAAAGTGAATGTTTCACCATGTTCTACAAATGGCTCTCCGCAAATGTGGAGGCACTGTGCCCTTGACTATCCCCCTGCTGAAAGTAAGTCTTAGCCAATTAACAACGTCTTGCACTAGGTCTACATACAC
Source organism: Karalla daura (assembly GCA_029224185.1). Lineage (NCBI taxonomy): Eukaryota > Metazoa > Chordata > Actinopteri > Chaetodontiformes > Leiognathidae > Karalla > Karalla daura. Next base: position 14,713,771 of record CM055195.1, read on the forward strand.
ACGCAAACACACACACGCATTCACGCACACACACACCCAAAACCTCACAGCTCATGGGACTAAACCTCATTAACTGCTCTGAGACAGACACTCTCTCTTTAATCAATCCTTTTCTAAGACTGCGCGCACATGGAGGAACGGTGACAATACAACACAAGCACACACACACACACACACGCAAGCTGTATATACGGGAGGAGAGAGAGAGAGAGAGAGAGAGTGTGAGAGAGAGAGAGTGAGAGAGAGAGGACAGAGAGAGGCTCAGATACATACACACCCAGATCTCCCAGAGAGAAAAACATGGTCATTTTGCCAGGGTGATTCAACTCTAAAACACCCTAATTACATCGACAAAGCCACTTTGTTTTGGTGCTGGATAAAATGTGAATGATTTAGCATATTATTATTATGCCTCTGAAATATTAACCAACCCCGGGGGACTTTATCTGCTCTTTTAAATATATGCAAATTATTTTATTTTGGTTTGGTTTGTTTCCACTGACTTTTGTGAATTGTGTTTGGATAATTAAATGAGTGCGTGCAGATGTGGAAACGCAGGCAGTGCCTACACGATATGATGATCCGCCAGATTAGCATACAGAGTAGGAATGCCGCGCCTCGACTGCTAATCGGCTAACTTTTGTTTTCGCTTCAACCTTGACCTATTTGAAACATCCACCCCGGCGTGCGGCCCTCGGAGCGGGAACGTAAACACCGTTCCCTGACTTTTAATTGATAAGACCCATTTGATATCGTCCTTCAGTCTGAGCACCTCTCGCCTCGCTTGCGTCAGGCTCTTTCTCTTGTGACTGTGCTCTTTCATGCAGCTCCACTGGCTGGTGTCGTGCAGGGACTGTGCTACAACTGCGGCTCCAACCTGACTTAGCACTCTTAGTGCTGGCAGATCAGTGAGTGAAACAGACTACTCCTTCTTCTTCCTCCTCCTCCTCCTCCTCCTCCTCCAGGTGCAGCCATCTCCTGTCCGAGGCTGGGGAGTTCTTTGGGATGACGTCGTGGACCTGGAACGGTCGATGCGCGGAGGTCCAACGTTTCAGCTCTGTCTTACTTCACTGATTGCCTTGTGAATCCCTGATGGGTTCCGCTTCGTACATAATCATTTCCCTAGCATGGGATAATTTGATTCTATTACTCTAACAACAGCGCAAACAAATTGCCTACGTAATTTATTGTGCCAATAATAGCAAAAACAGATGTGGTAATGGTGCTGCGGCTTTCCAACCTCACATTTATATGGACTTACACCAAACTGGATATAATCATTAAAATATATTTATGAACTCCCAGCCTCAGGTTTACTTAAAGCATTTTTTGTGTCCGAACATGCATAATTATGGCTTGGCAGGGGAGAAATCTTGAGCCTTTCTCCGTTTCTTAATTCTTGCACCCACTCAGCTCAAGGTCTTTTTCCGACAGCCTGGTCTGGATTTTTTTTTTTTTTTTTCACAACTTCCCCTCAGTTTTTCCACAGCTCTCTCTCCGCTAATCGGGACAATTTCCTGCGAGAAGGTTCAAGACTCCCAACGACCGGCGTCCATGTATCTCCTCGGCCGTATTGTCTGTGCTGAAGCCGCGCGTCACTCTGCTGCAGCGTGTCCCCGGCCCTCTCCTCAACACTCCCCAGCACGTTGTACCTCTCCATTCACCGCTGTTCCATACGCCCTCTAAAACCCTCTGCTCTGTCCCATTTCTCCCATTGCCTCGGGTCCTTTTTGACACCCCTGGCATGTTAATGGGCCAATCAGAGACACTGTCCTTGAGAATCTCACTTTGGCTCATTTTCATACCACCACCACCACCACCCCCCCCTCTCTGATTTATAACCTCTGCTGCTTACAGCTCCAGATGTTTTGTTCTGGTTTTTTACTCTCTGTAATTGCTAATTCAATCTGGTTATAAAGGAGCAGATGCTCTCAGGACTTGAGCGTACCTGTGTGGGTCTCTCCGCGTGCGCGCGTGTTCGCGCTCTCACCCATTGTGCAATGCAACAGGATTTACTGTAACATCCCGACTCATAAACATAAGCCTTCACAATTATACCAGGCTCATTTCCTCGCGTGGGGAAACGAGACAACGGCGATTTTAAGGTGCAAAGCACTGCACGTCGGCATCAACTTCCATTATACACTGAATTACTGTCACGGTTAAATCACTGCCGTCGAGGTTTGCCTCTTTTAGTCGAACTGACAGTTGGCTTCAGAGATCTAAACTGTGGTGGGAGCCTCTCTCATCAATCGCCTTCTCATTTTTTTTTTTTTATCAGCTTCCACTCTTCTTCTCACCAAGGGAAAGTGGCAATCCAGTCAGGGTTTAGAGAGAAAAATAAACACGCTGGTAACCCGCAAGAATGTGGACGCTAGTTTAGTCCCATCAGGAACATCTGTGTGAGTGGTTTGAGATCACAGCGGGTTGTCTGTTTGACTTTGAACATGTGACAAGTGGCCTCATTGTTTGAGCATATCCAATACCTACCTAACGTCCCAGATATGCTCTGTGCGCTTGCACACATATCTAAACTGCGCGCAAAACACACATATTTACTCACACATTTACATGAACTCTCTCACACACACACACACACACACACACATGAACGTGCACAACTGCAGACCACTGCTTGCTCACATGCCCACACGCACGCACGCAACGCAGCGGACCTGTCATGTGTCATGGAGACAGGGGTCAGATACTGTGTGATGTGTGCGGGAGTTATATCGCTTGGGAAAAGGACTAAAGATCTTACCGAGGCTGCGAGAGGGCCAACAATAACAGCCTGAAATATAACAGCAGTGAAAGAAGCCTGGCTCTGACAGGAGGGAAGCTGGGCCCCAGCAAGTGACTCCACAGATCTGAACCTCCTCCTCCTCCTCCTCTGCGGGCACGGAGATGGGCTGGAGCGTTAATTCATAGCTAATGTGCAAAACAAAGAACATTGTTTTCTAATGACATTGTAAAACTGAACGGGCAAAAAAAAGAAGTGTTTCAAGAGATTGGAAGCACATGTTTGAAGAGAAAGAATAATAGGGGAGTTGTAGGGGCCGCGTCTCTTCTTGTGCACATTCCCAAGTCGAGATGATATTCTAACCACATTTGTCATGGGAAATTCAGCCATGTAAACACACAGCCTCGACCCCCAGCGGTCGCGCTGACTGACACACACACACACACACACACACACACACACACACACACACACACACACACTCACACACATGTGCACAGACGCTGAACACGCTCACCCCGGTGCAACACCCAGCTGCACAGACGGCCCCGGCACCAGAGAAGTCAGAGTGCCCCCTAGTGCTCCTTGTGTTACAATTACATCACGTTCCCCTGGTTTCCCTCTTCATCTCTGTCAACTCAGAAGTTGCAAGTGACAACTTGGTCTCAGTAGACTAAATTGATGATCAACCAAAGAGCAAGATGATGAATAGTACATGGTGATAAAATATGAAATATCAAGGAGAGGCTGTTTTATATATATATATATATATAAAACCAAAGACAGAGTATTGAGGAGCAGGGAGTGTTTTGCTTCTCTCTTTTCTTAGAATTAAAACTGTGTAAATATTGTTTAAGGTAGGATTTCTACAATTAGGCACTCCGCCAGCTCAGGTTATTTCGCTAGGCTGATTTCTGCCATTCTATTTATAAAACCCCGGCCCGTGCTTGAACACACATGCGTCCTATACATGAGTGAACTGAATTTTGATCTTTAAGGACATAAGGGCTTTTTCAATCAAAGCTTTGATTGAATACTTTGCCATCCTCAGCACTCACACACTCACAAATACACGTACATTGTTGACAGAGAGTGTCTCTAGCAACATCATTTACCACTTAGGCCCCTCCCCAAGGACCGTGCCATTCTTAATGCGTGGCAGATAGGTTGATAGCTCTGGTTTCTGTCGAGAAGTGCACGTCAATCAACAGCTCGCGTCAACGTCACCCAGGCAAAGTGTTTCTGAAAGATCTTTTTACTGAGTGCCTTTCTATCCATCCTCCTCCAACCCACACACTAGCACAAAAAACGCACTCACACATGCACAAACACACACACACACACACGCACACACACAGCCATTTCCATCTCAGCAATCACTTCTCCTAGAGTTCTCTTCTTCGGACGTGTAACAGTAATTGAGGTTGCTCCCTCGGGTGCGGTGCATTCTGGGCTGTTAAGTGCTGTTTCTTGTTGTTTTTTTCTCAAATGGGTTGTATTTTGGCTATTGTGTTGTTTCCTCCTGCTCTCCTATAGAAGTGTAAGCCAAGGGCCATATTTACACGTATCATTAGAGAATAGAGACCCTGTCAGATGCGGGGCATCTGAGGGCCTGTGTTGCCCCATGGAATATCAATCAATACAACAAAGAGTCTTAATACTTTTGGTATCCACCCAGTCACAGGAGAATCGAGAAAACATTTCGAGTTAGGGGAAATGACCATCGCCTGTCACTTAAATCTTCCTTTGCCAAAAAAGAACAATGAAACACCAATTTTAGTGCAGTCACAGGACTGTGTCTACTAAAGATGGCACTCAGTCAGTCAAGGGTGTTCACTTGCTACACTGACCTCTGCTCAGCACATCAGGCCTGGCTTGAGTACACCCTGTGACCTTTCTGCACATTGATGACGTTGTCCGTCCAGAAGAGGGAGTGATTGATCTGGATTGACACAAACAGCCAGTGCCCTGCCTGGCCTGTCACACAGCATCACTGGGTCATTGTAGCATGCCTGAATGCCAGATGAGGAAGGGTGGAGAACACACACAGGGTGCTGACCCGCTGATGATGATGCAGGCCACGGTTTTAGGGGGAAGCTTGAACACATTCGGACAAAAAAAAGGACAGGTTCGACAACAAAGCGCCGAGGCAGAGTGAAGAAAAAGCCACCGGAGCGTCACATTAAAACAAGACCAAGTCCTAAATGGTGCACGAAATGTTATTTAAACATTTAAACGCTACTTTTATGTGTGAGTGTGCTGTGCTAAAATTGGATGTTTTTTATTACATATTAACATGCTTTGTGATTGATATTTTATGTGGTAATGTAGGCCCTCAGATACCCAGGGGCTAACACTTAGGAGAGCAAGAAGAAATGGCACCAAAGCCTACATTCACCCATATACACCCTGACATTTTCGTGCTTCTATCTGCTCTTAACTACAGCTTAAACTCCATTTGCACTAGTCCTTACACTACCACCTGGTCATATCTTGACAGTCTGACTAATGTACAGCAGTATTTATTTATTGTTAACCTAGATTTATATGGTGATGTCGATTTACTGTTTTTTTTGTAAATAAAACTGATAAATGACAATATGTAAGACACCTGTAAATATATTACCATTTCAAATAGAAACATGATTTCCTGCACTGCAATATCTGGCTTACTACTTTGCTGACCCAGATTTACACAGATCCCAATCAATCTGCAATACGTCATTCCTCTATCCATCCATCTGTTTATCCACAATGTCGCCAATGAAGAAAATAAATTAAAATGAAACAACTTAATCCCACCATGTTTGAGAAAGAATGAAAGGGTGGTCAGAGAGACACAGAAAAACAGAAAGAGAGAAGGTGAGAGAGAGAAAGAAAGAAAGAGAGAGAGAGGAGACTTTATCGATCCCTCAGGGACGTTGCCTCAGGAAAATTCAAGATATAGCATAGAACACTATAAGTTAGGGGGGAAAAAAGCACACATCTAACAGAGGTAGCAAAAAATATCCATGAGGATAGCAAATAATCACTGCAGGAGTGCAAAATTGCAGGTGATCTATGTGCAAGGTAGCTGCAGTTGTACCTAAGCCCGGTGACCCATACAGACTTATTATTTATTAGATATTTAATAACTCACTCAAGAACTAAAGCAGCACCCCTATTCATCTTAACTTATTGATACAACTGCAGCTACATCTTCTTGACATAGGCTGGAACCTTTTTGCACTAATATTATAGATCCTATGCATGTTCTGTTACTCTGTAAAAAGTATGTTTTTTTCCAACTTATAGCACTGTTTGTGTATATATATATATATATATATATATATATATATATATATACACACACACACACACACACACACATACATACACATACACACACACATAATGTCTTTACACATAACTAAACTAACACATACATAAATATATCACGCTTCGTTTGATATGAACATATGAACGTGTGTACTTATTTATCTATTAGTACATCTACATTGAGTGTGGAGAACTACACGTTAGGTACAGGACTACATTTTTTCATTTACTTGACCTCCGTGTGCCCTTAGTGGGATTCCAGGTGGTGCTCGGGGACTTTGAAGTCACTCCTGAACTCACACATTCGTCAAGCAGCCGCTTTCCTTGTCTTTACCTTGTGTTTTTAATCACTCCACTCAACTCGTCAAAGTCGCTCCTGTGCTTACAGCGTCAATGGCGGCGCCTGGATACCGGTGCTGAACTACAAGTCACACACTGCTCCAGGCCCGGTGACGTAGTGACCTCCGCCGCGGCCGCCGCTGCTGCGTCTGCGCCTCCTGTCTTGAGAGAGAGGTGAAGAAGAGTTTACTTTACAGAGTTCAAGGTTTGGTTTCGGTGTTCGTTCCGAGTCAACAGGCTTTTGCCGAGGCAGGAAGCCCCCCTTTTCACGGAGCCAAGATGCTGAACATGTGGAAGGTCAGGGAGCTGGTTGACAAAGCGTAAGTAACCGCCGAGCGCTGGCTGTCGTTCGAGGCTTTTTGTAGTTTACCTGTTTGAGAGAGACACGTACCCAAAACTTTGACGTCACGCCACTCTCACAAGTTAGCTAGCCCCCGACGCTAGCAGGAACTTTCACAAATACTGCGCCGACGGGCTCGTAGTGGGCACGGTTAACTTGTTGGGACCCTCCGTCACCGGGGGAGAACGTGTGCGTTGCTATAAACTCGCGATGTTTTGTTGTGTTTTAGGCGTTTTCTCCGACAGTCCACGCTAACACACTGAGCTAAGGTGGCTAATTGTCTAGCAGGCTAGGCTAGGCTAGCCTGCTGAGCTAGTTTGACAGCTCCTGGGTGGAATAATAAAGGGAGTGTTTGCATGTTAACGTCGATTGCATACATTTCGCTACCGTCTATAGGCCAGTCCCCGGTCGTAACAAACAGCACTTGTTGAGTATATCTTCCGGTGATACCTGTAGATGGATTGTACTGGACGGTACAGTGGTTGTAGTGCTGTGTGTTTACTGTGTGTTTACGCACATTTACACATTAATCTCATGGTTGGATTAACGAGAAATTACATCCAAACTACAATGTTTCACTTGAAAACTAGATTCAGTATGTAGTAAACATACTATACCTTTTCTTTAACGGAGTTAGACGTAAAAGGACATTCTTGAAACGGCTGCTACAACTATAAATACAGCAAAAAAAATGCAGGAAAAAGACTACATACGTCAGTACTGTACCATGACATGGTGATTTCATCATGGAATAAAAGTGACATCAAAGAACAGTGAGATAAACAACAGGCCACATATTAATCAGTAACTAGTGATCTAGCTGGGTTTTGCAACTTGGTGGATTTCCAGTAGTACAATGATTAAAGTACCTACATATCACTGTTAACTTTTGGCCAGATAGATAGATAGATAGATAGATAGATAGATAGATAGATAGACTGATTCCCCTTTGGGAAATCAGGTTCCAGGTTACATCCATTGGAACAAAACACAATTAAATAACAATAGGATAACATGTTCAGATTAATCATTAGAGTAGTTTAATAGGCTCTCTGTCTGTTGTTGCAAAGAGAAAATGTCTAGGCTATGTGTGAAAGCTGTCAACAGTTGTGAGTGTGTAGTAAAAAAAATACAGTGTGCAGACATGATTAGTGATAGCAGCAGTTAAGATGAAAAGTAGTCCCGTTGAAGTGCATTTGTAAATGCTGAATAAATAATGGCTCTATGTGGTTTTATAACATGTTGTGGATGGTTATCTGCACCTGATTTGAAAGTTTGACTTGCAACAGAGGTAGAAAAGAGGCTAGACAATGATTGATATGTGTACGTCCCAGCTCACGTTGACACCGGCGGTAATTTGCCTGAAATTATGAACCAGCCATAGCTGCGTTAGGCCAACACCTTGGGCTTGGGGCTGCAGTCGCTCCGCTGCAGTTTACTTTCAGCTGACTAAACGTGAGCTTGCTCGGAGGCTTTGTCAGGGTGTTGCACAAGCCTTTTTCCTCCCTTCAAAGCCCCGGTGACTAATTTTACACACACAGACAATGGCGTGTTCTTAAATCCTATCCAAGAATGCACCCCTGCTGAATTACACTCGTCTCCCTGGAGTGTGTAACCCCCTGGAACATTTGTTGGCAATAGCGGTGGGAGGGGGTTATGCAAAGGAGGGAAAGACTCGCATGTAAAAGATTTAAGAGAGGGGAATTTCAGTTTCTTCCTGGATTTGATATCAAAGATTATGACGAGTTTGTACAGAGTTTGTACACTTCTCAAGTCGCAAGTCATTCACATTCCAACACTTGTATGTTTAACTTTCTGCTGAGCCAAAGCATGCATCTAAATATTTTATCTTTTTTCAGATGACCACAATATTTGATGGAAGTTACCTGAAACTAGCTGGGTTAGGTGTTAGGTTAAACCAAGAATGGGGAATTGTTTGTCTGACGCAGTATACAACAGAGGCGTTTCTAACGGAAATCTGTGTGAGAAGCTGCAAGAAAGCATCACAACTTCCGTTTTATCTAGCTTTTATCTAGAACACAGGACGCGGCTGCCACGAGATAAGATGTTGCATCACTACATCCTCATCTGTTCTACCGTTTGCCGTTTGTCATTCATGCAAATGTGCAGCCCTGTGCCGTAGGAACCCAGGAGGCAGACAGTGAGCACCCTAGCACAAAGTGCATCAGAAACACTCTGAAAATCGGAACAAAAAAACCACGAGGCCAACTTTCTAAAACAGAAGAAGTGTAGCCCCGAACCGAGCAGAGAGCACTGGGAAGAATGTTGCCATCAGATTTCAATCTGACTCAGGATCAGTGTTGATGTCTGTCTTGGATCACCCGGCGCATGAAGTTAATGTAACCCACGGTTGAACCTGGAGGCGTATTTTAATCAACTGTGAAAAAACACCTGGCACGATCATTTTAAAATAATGTTCTTGGCTAAGGCTAAATCTCGACAAAAAGAAGGGGGCCTGTTGTCCGGGGTGGTAACCCTAGCCTGCAGCCTGCAGCTTGCAGTAGTGGTACAGCCTGTCTGCACAACCACAGAGAGGGTGTATCTCCACCCTTCTCGTCAATGCTGCTCTTTCAGGCCCAGTGCACTTTATTGCTGATGTGGCAGCAGTGAGGGAGGCAGGAGGAGATGTGTTGGGCTCGAATGTGTGGACCGAAGCTGCGCATTTAATTATTTGGAATGAGATGCATGCTCGGCGTACTTTGCATTTACGAACATGTTTATTAAACCCCAGTTCAATTCAAAGCACATTCGCTCTACTTCAAAAACTAAAACGGGTGACAGTAATCCACCAGCGATGTTACCATATTCCTTATTGTCTCCAGAGTAAACAATGACGGTGAGCCATTACAGACCTCAATGATGGCCAAAGAGAACTCGCGGACCCGCATTTGCATGTTTAGTCCTGTCTGTTGACTGGTTGGTAGATTCAGAGCACACACACACACACACACACACACACACACACACCATCGCTCTCCATTGTTCCAGAGGTCTGTAGACTCCAAAAAGGACAAGCGTATGGGCGTCTCTGTAATAAGAGTACCTTTCATCTGTTATTGTCTGTGTTATTGCTCTCAACAAAAGCCGCTTGGGTTGAATTGCGACCTCGAACACTGTGACTTGGACTGACGGACGTCTTGCCTTTGCCGTGCAGAACCAACGTGGTGATGAACTACTCAGAGGTGGAGTCTAAAGTCAGAGAGGCCACCAATGACGACCCCTGGGGACCATCGGGACAGCTGATGAGTGAAATCTCTAGGTAAGAGCGGCCCCGCCGACACACAGTCACGCCGATCACCAGCACCATGAGGCTGGGGAAGCTCATCCTGAATCTCGCTCTTCGAACTGACATTAACTTTAGTGGGAGCTCAGGAAACTCATTTCCATGCCAGCCATAGGAGCCTATTTTCAGTCTGGCCTCGTCCTGCCCACAAAAGTCCCAGCCTCCAGTGTAGTATTTACAGAAAGCACTTCACCCCTGTTTACAGTGCTGAGCACACGTTCGGCATTAATTTGACAGTTGTGCAATCCTTGGTCGTAGTATCGTAGTTCTGAAAGCAGCTGACGTCAGCCACATGCATATGTAGCAATCATAATAATTGAAAAAAGATTTAAAAAAAAGACTGAAGTGTTATAGTTCTTTTTCCTTGTGGTTACACGAAGTACAAAAGCAGAAAAGCAGCGGTAAACACCACCAAATGCTTGTAGCCAAAATGCTGTGAAAATCCTTAGTTCTGCTAATCGTCTTGACCTTTAGGTGTTTCCACACCCTTGTGTTCGCACATATCGTTGCTTTATGCATTACCGCTGCACAGCTGCAAATAGCCGAGAGCAAGACGACGACGGCATTCAAATTTATGCAAGTGAAGCAACCTATGAACGGCTGTCGCCTCGCGATCCTTTGTTTCCTAATCCTCGCAGTTATTTGGATGCGACGGATGCACAAACACAGTTGCCCAAGAGGTCCCTGAATTACCGAGCTCTGAGCTCAGCTCGTGGAGCCGGCCGGGGAGCGTTTGAGTCACGGCAGATTGTACTGCCATGTCTCTGACCAAGACGTCTGTTTTCCCCCCCTCTTCTCTGTCTGTCCTCTTGTGCCTGTCTGTGTAATCAGAGCCACCTTCATGTATGAGCAGTTCCCAGAGGTTATGAACATGCTGTGGGCCCGCATGCTGAGGGATAACAAGAAGAACTGGAGGAGAGTCTACAAGGTCTTGCGCATTACTAATGCAACGCTACACAAACACACACGCCTGCTCATGACAAAAGGCTTAAAGCCCTGTGTACAGTTTTGATTTGACAAGAAATTTTGAGCCGCGTCCAGCTTGAACTAATTTGCCCCCGGTTTTAAAGCGAGTTGGTACCCCCTGAAAATGAGCCATCTGTTAACATTAACGGCAGATTTTCTGTTTGTTACTCGCAGGCAGCAGCGAACTGAATTAAGGAAGGAATCATAGGAAGAATGATGTTTGTCTTTGATGTCGCTATTTTGTTTTTACTTTTGTTGGCCAAACAAAACCAGTTGACCCTGAGTAGGAGCAGTCGGATGCCTCAGAATGCTGTGTACTGAGGAGGGAGGGAGACTTCAGATGGTCTGGTTCAAGTGGAAAAAACAAAAAGCCGGGCAGATAGTCTGGAGCATGATTGATGAAGGAAAGCTCCGGTGCTTTTTGCTCCAGCTACTGTTGTGTGTCCGCCCCTCAGTCGCTGCTGCTGCTGGCCCATCTAATCAGGAACGGATCGGAGAGGGTCGTCACCAGTGCCAGGGAACATCTCTATGACTTGCGATCGCTAGAGAGCTACCACTTTGTCGGTAAGGCATCGCCCTCCTCCTCCTCCTCCTCCTCATCTTCCAGCGTCTTGCCTCTCTGGCGTTCTGTTTGCGCGTCAGGAGAGCAAATATGACGATGAAGCGCTCTTTCCCTCTTCAAATTACGCTTCGATTAGGTGAGGCGCTCTCCACACCTCAGCATTGTTGTGGTTCTTGTTCATTAACAATAGTTTCAGTGTGAGCTGTAATGAAAGGATGGAGGCCCAAAGCACTGCTTAGTACACAGGCCACACTCTCTCTCTCTGTCTCTCTCTCCCTCTCTCTCTCTCTCCCAGTAGCCTAAAGCTGCTTTCATTCCTCCCGATTATGTGTGTATTTAAGGGCCTGTTTACAAACAAGAACCTTCAACTGGAGCTGAATATTTCTGTTTATAACCCATTCACGTTGTCAGAATCTAATATTAAGTATGTATGTGCCACTTGTGCTGATGCCTGTGTACTTCCTAGACGAGAACGGGAAGGACCAGGGCGTGAATGTGCGTCAGAAGGTGAAGGAGATGGTGGAGTTTGTCCAGGACGACGACCGGCTTAGGGAAGAACGGAAAAAGGCCAAGAAGAACAAAGACAAGTACATCGGCGTGTCCTCTGACAGTATGGGCTACCGGAATTACTGTGAGTGTCAGCCGAGGGGAGCGATGTGAACGGGTTCACAGGTATCACAAACGCGCGGGTCTCAACGGACATCGCGTCCTCTGCTCTGCCCGCAGCGGGGGACAGGTACGACTCCAGCGACAGCCGGGGGAAGTGGGACGACGACTGGGACAGGAGTAAAGGGGCGTTCCCCTTCAGCGAGAAGCTGGGCGAGATCAGCGACAAGATCGGCAGCACCATCGACGACACCATCAGCAGGTTCAGGAAGAAGGAGCGCGACGACTCGCCGGATCGGTTCAGGTTGGAAGACACCTCTCGCCTCACTCATAAACGTGAACAGAAAACAAGCTCCTTCCCTCCAAGCTCTTTTCAATGCAGGATGTGCTTTCATGCGCACAGCCTGTAAATACTGCAGTAAATGGGCCTCATTTTTTAATTATGATCGCTTTAAAAATAAATAAATAAATAATAAATAATACTTTTTTGTATCTGCTACATGACCAAGCTTTTCCATTATACTGTCAATGTGAAAACACTTTTACCTCGACTTGGTTGAATAACAACAGTCTATTCCTGGCTATAGATGTGTAGCAGCAGGACTGTAAAACAGCATTTGTTTCATTACTGATGAATCTTATGTTCAGTAGTTTCTCTAACAGCACAGAACAAGCATAAAAATACTCAGTTCAGTCCTATATGTCCCATACGTGCCGTGATATACTGTGTGCAGAGGAAACCTTATGAGCCCTCTTCTCTCGACGCCTCCACAGCGACACGGAGGAGGACCGGGGACACTCGTCTCACAACGGCCAGTCGGGGAAGGAGTTCAAAGACGAGGAGGAGACCGTCACCACCAAGAGCGTACACATAGTTCAGGCAACAGAGACCACGGCCACGCGGAAGAGAGGCGTCCCGTCCAAGAAGGTGGACCTGGGGGCGGCGGCCCACTACACGGGGGACAGGAGCCCAGACACAGCCAACAAACAGGTAGCCAGGGCACCTGTGAGCAATAAATACAGTAAATGGAGCAGTAAGGTGTGTGTGCGTGTGCGCTCTGTGCCCTGACTCGTGTCCTGGCCCGTTCCAGTCGCAGCCCGCAGCGCCCCAGCCGTCCAGCACAGGCCTGGCTGACCTACTAATGGTGGACACCACGCCCAGCCAGCCCGCCGCCACAGGTACGGCCCACAGCACACGCGCCACGCTCTCCCGGGCCCTGGCGCGACGCCCAGCCGCACGCGCTGCGTGTTGTTGGCGCAAACAAGTCAGGCGGCGGGGAGCCGGGGAGTCGCCTCCCGTGCTGGGCGACGCTGCGCTGCACAGAGCGGGCACGGTCCGCGGCGGCCGCGGGACTAGACTGTGCAGGCGCCGCGGCCAGCTGCTGCAGCTTGAGATTTTGGGGACAGCGGAGGGGAGGGAGATGATGTATAGCAGCTAAGTGCACCAGATGTTTTGGGAGCAGTCCCCGGTGAGCGGAGAGGGCGGGAGCACCGAGCAGATGTTTGCTCTTCCTCACCTATCTGCTGCCCCCTCCCCCCTCCCCTCCCCCTCCCCCTCCCCGCTCCGACACTCCCGGCACTGGAGGAATGCTAACTACGTAGAACGACACCTGGGGCCGCCGCGGCCGCCTGCTTTAAAATTGATGTGCCCATGTCGATTCCTCTCCACGCAGACCTGATCGCCGGCTTTGCTGACTTCTCCTCGGCCGCTGCCTCGGCCAGCCTCTCCTCAGGAACCGGTGGGTTCAGACCTCTTTTTTTTTTTTATGCGTGTGCATGTGTGTGTTGTGCTGTGCTGTGCTGTTGCAGCCATACTAGAATATTCAGAGGAATGCTGCGAGGAAGCCCTGGCCATATGGAGCCTGCTACCTGCTCTGCATAACAAGAACAGACACACATCAACTCCTGTTATGGATGACAAGGAGACGGGGACAGAGGGAGAAGTTGGAGCGGGGGGGTTGGAGTGGGGGGGTGGAGAGAGATTGAGAGGAGGCATGGAGACAACAAGCGTGGCCAGTTCAATGAAAATTTCAAAAGTGCCACCGCTGGTCACAGAGAATAGACTGACCTCACTGAAAACATTTTTTCCCCCCTGCTTCAGATCTCTGTGTGTTCACCTGTTCACTTGCAGTTATTAACACCCGCCGTTCATGTTCTTGACGCCCATGCGACTGTCTGCTCCCCCAGCCCCAGCCTCGAGCAGCAACGGGGACTTTGGAGAGTGGAACGCCTTCCCCGGAGGACAGATGCCAGCGTCTGCCCCGGCCGTGGACAGCGGGAGCGACCTTTTCGGAGCCATTGCAGCAGGTCCTGCCCTCGGCCCCGCCCCCGTTGCCCCCGCCCCGGCCCCGGCTCCTGCCTCAGCGGACCTGTTCGACCTGATGGGGCCGAACCAGACCCTCACATCCTCCCAGAGCCTCAACTTCAGCATGAGCAGCACACAGAGCGTGAGCAGCACGGGCCTGCCCCAGTCGAGGTCGCAGGTACGCATGATCGCACTCATACGCTGCACTCCGCCGTCCCTTTTTTTCCTTTTAATCATTTATTTATGTACATATCATTACAAGGCTGGAGGAGGGGGGTTTACATGATCCAAGTGGAAGCAAAATGTCCTTTAGGAAATAGCCATACACAGCTCACTGATACAGGTTCAAGATCACAGTTTGCCAAGTGATTGACGCATTTCAGAAATAATCAACAAAATCCTGAAAAAATAGATAATTCTACTATAAATTCCTTCATTTCAGTGTATGAAATGTGTTTTTAAGGTGAAATGGAGCCACAACAAACCAAATACTGTTCCTCAAAAGCATGGTATGAATAGTGCCTCCAACAATGGAAAATGTAACAGATAAATGCATTGATTAAATGAAAGCTCTGTATAGTCACAGGGCTTAAATGCATGAATGAACCTGATGTTCATCGGATGTTGAACTGAGTATAATCAGAGGCAAACGGATTGTAATTTCATCTTAAAACCTCGCGCTCGCTGTTTTAAGCCTCATTAAAAGCGCGGCGTAGACGCGACCTGTTGACCGTCTCAGGCTGCAAGCAAAGACCTAACGAGCGTCAGACGATCACTTCCGTCCCGGGTTCGCGGGCTGGAGTCGGGTCGTTAAGCTCCTGTGATGAAGACGTGCCCGCGTGTGCGTGTGATTGAAAGATGGAGGACAAGCCTGCTGGTGGAGGGTTAACGTGCAGCCTCACCAGATGCTTGTCCTCCCCGGAGACCGCCCACTAACCACCCACTCCTCCTGTTACTGACATGCACAATGAGAAGAATGGGTTTTGAGTTACGAAAACATTAAAAACACAACAAAACCTCGTGGATGTCAACTGTACTTCCATGTGAAAAGGTTGTTGACCTACTTAAAAAAAAGGCTCTTTTTCTTCCATGGAGGAGACACCCACTGCTCTCTCTGACTCCGGCTTGTTTTAATGAGTTCACAGAGACAGTAGCTCATTCCTGTGACAGTATTAAGGTTAAGTGGGTCAGGTTAGAGGTTGTACAGCCTTGAATTAAGAGACGGAGCGGTGGCCCTTTCATCAGTCTCGGAGTCGGTGTTGTGTCACGGTACGCCCCTGTGCTTCTTGGCTGGTTTTCTAAGGTTGCGCTTGCTTCCCTATCAGCCTCTGCAGAACATAGGAGACCCTCTACAACCGCAGCCGGCCATGGGGCTGCAGCCCACGCAGCAGGCCATGGCCTCGCAAGGCGCTGGAGCCAAAGCGTCCCTCCCCTCCACCTGGTCCGACCACTCGGTCAACATCAGCCTGGACTTCCTGGGGCCGGGCATGCAGCCGCCCAAGCCCAGCCAGCCCTCGCTCAACACCCTCCAGCAAGGTGAGAGGAGCGCGGCCATCGCTCTGCCGGTCCAATGCTGTTCACGCTCCTCACTCATTGATCCTGTCCTCGTCATTCCCAGGCACCCCGGTACCCGCCAACATGCTCGCCCAGGGCTTCTCCGGCATGAGCCTCGGACCCACGCCGGCGAGGCCGCCCGCAAATCCCATGATGCACCCTGGTGCCGGCATGGGGATGGGCATGGGCATGGGGATGGGGATGGGAATGGGCATGGGGATGTCCCCCAACCAGGGCATGATGGGCATGAACATGAACATGGGGATGCCCAGCGGGATGGGGATGGGCATGGGGATGAACCCTGCGATGGTCCAGCAGCCCAAACACGACGCCTTCGCCGACTTCGGTAACTTTGGAAAGTGATGGGGGGCGGAGAGCAAAGATGGTTTGGTGTAGGTCTCTCTTCCTCTCTGTCCCTCTCTCTCTCCTCCTCTCCCTCCGTCCACTGGTGAAGGATTGTCATGAGCTGCAAACAAAGAGTACTTGAATAATAACGCAGAACCACCACAACCCCACGATCTCCTTCTTTTTTTCTTTTTCTTTTGTTAAAGTGTGTCGTCGTACGGATCTCAATGAATGTGCGTCTGTTTGAACCAATGATCTGTGCGGTGTGACACGCACCGGTGACAGTGTGCCTTGTCGATTGATTGCGAGTCAGCGAGAGGAAGTGGGAGGAGTGGGGCCACCCGGAGAACGGCGTGGCGGGGGGGAGGGGAGGATTTGCTTTATAACCTCAATCAAGTGAAATCACCAGAATAGCAAAAATTGTATCGGTAGCTGCATAATTTTGAGATGCATTCTCAGTAACTTTACTGAATGAACGGCGCGGACAACGCGATCAGCCATTTTTACTCTCTGATGTACATTTGCGAATGTTGAGTTACCTCTCTCTCTCTCTCTTTTTTTTTTTTTTTCATCCTCGTGCTTCCTTTTGACCTGTAAATAGAAGTCTGGAGCCCTGGCAGATAAGTTATGAAGTTCCCCGGACGGGAGGAAGTGGCAGTGTGGAGTTTCACGCAGACCAAATGTGATCTGGACTGAGACCTATAGCCAAGCACATTGACACCTTCTCTATGTACATAGGCGTCCACACACTCCTCGGCCCGCCGCTAAATCAACAGACGAGTGCTTGGAGTGCAGACTGTTGATCCGTTTGAAGAGTTTCTCCTTCAATTTGTGGCCTTTCTTATTGGTATATATATATATATATAGAAATATTATATATATATATATATCTATATATATTTTATGTATGAAGATTCTAATCAGTTTGCATCCAAATGAGATAATCAGTAGGTAGAGAAGGCCTCGCACAGGGGTCGCGGGTTCTTTACTACAGCACAGAGTGCCTGAGAGACCTTTGCCTTTGCTCTTCAGTTGACCTCTTTACAAGCGAGACAATGTGTCCCGGCGCGCCGTCCGCACACATGCCCGATGCAATCGTAGAATTCGCTCTCACTCTCTCTCTCTCGTCTCCTTCGTCCCGTTTCGTTTTTGAAACTTCCCGGCTCGGGGGGGGGGGAACCGCACCAGGCGCAGCCGGTTTTTGCCTCTTGCCATCCTGTTAAAAAGCGAAGGGCTTCCCGCCGGAGTCAGGTCCAGGCAGGGGCGAGCGTGTTGCCAGAGCGCCAGAACAGACAGCGCACCTGTAAGCGGGGCAACGGTGGAAGCGAGCGTTTGCTTTCACAACCCGTCTGCGTGTTTCGCAACCTGCCAGGAAGGTTGTGCAGCCCGCACACGCCCGGCGCCTCACGCCGGCCGGACGCCGCCTCATGAGCAGCCCTGGCTCCACCCAGCCGACCCCGTCAGGCCCAACGAAACGTTACCTCCTCGGCGGTCCAAGTGCCTGCCCACCGTTGCCTCCTGAGCCTTGTAACGAGCGATTGATAAAGTCAATCCGGGCCGGCCCGACATGCTCGGCTCGTCACCGATAAATAATTCACGGAGCGGAGGAGGAGAGCACGAGCGGTTGAGCACGCAAACACAGTAGCCTTTGCATCAGTCTGACGCATTAAGATGACCAAAATCTTCTTTTGTTTGTTTTTTTTTCTAAAAAAAAAATATATATATATATATCAGTAGAGGTTGGTTTATGCATTTTTTTTCTACTTCAAATTGTTTTGATCTTCTCTGAAATGGGATTGTTACTGAAACACTAGGATATGCAAATGTCAACAAAAAAAAGAAACCTTTTGAGAAAATGAAATTTTGCGTTCTTCCCATTTTGATTTGATTTACACATGGAGATTCTTTATCTACAACATTAAACCGTTGATTGAAATTTGTTAATGGTGTGTGTTATTTGTCGCGCTGTGCCATTAGCCTCATTGAAAAGAGCTTCAAGCAGCAGAAGTGAAGCCACGGCCCCTCGTCTGGGAAATTACATGGAGTTGACACCAGCTTGTTAATTTCATTGTTTCAGACGATAACAGAGGCCTTCGGTAAATATGCACGTTTATAAAGCTATACTAAGGCAGACTGCATAGAGGGGGAAAAAATGGAGGCAATTAAAGCAGCCCGTGAACGACGATGGGAAACGAATCCAAAGGAAGTCGTCGCATTGCTCCAAACACAAAACCAGAAACCAGAGCACGTTCAGATGTGACGAGCAGAGGAACCACAGACGGCTGGGATTGCACCCCCAGCCTTAGGAGACATCCGATGGCTGTCTCGTCGGCCGCATTATTGGAGCCTAACAAACGCTTGGGAATCATAAGCCTTCATTTGTTTAATCTGGGGAGCGTTTCGCACCTGGTGTGAAGAGCAGTTTGACGTTTCTCGAGTGCTTCCATGTTCATTTAGCAGCGTGTCCTCGTGAGATGAATGACCTTATTTCTCTGGTATACTACACCAGAGGGAGATGGGGCAGTCTAATGCCTTTCTTATATCATATCAAGGTTTGTTAGAACACACTGGTGTGACAAACATCACTAAAACACAGCCAACATTAAACTACTGACCCTGTTCTTATTCTCCGGAGAGGAGGCCTATTAAGTGGGCTATACTAATAATATTCTGATATATTATGTGAAAGCATATAGACAGAGTGCAGCTTAGCTACTGACAGAATTTGTCCTATTTACCACATAAAAATACCCAGGAAGAGGATCGGCTGGCCTCTCCCCACCATCGCTTAAAATAAGCCCCAAGTGCGACTCGCACGGCAACATACGATCACCCTGTGCCGCTCGCCATCCAAAAGTAAAACAGAGGAAAGAAAAAAAAAACATCTTTACAACTTCCACGAGATGCAGTAAATTGTGCTTTTATGGGTAATGTGCCCATTAAAGAGTAAAGGCAATCTGAGACGTCAAGACAAATGACAGCTTTTGAGTGCCATCTGCAATCTGCAGCTTCACAAACTCAATTATTCATAATGCATTTATGAAGTCCGCTGAGACTGCGCTGTCATTCCTGCTCAAACTAACAGGAAAAGCAACATAAAGGGACAAGCTCTCCGGGATGACAATGGCCTGGCGGACGGCTCTGGCGTGTTTAAGCTGCCACCTGCTGGCTGACAACCCTCACGGTTCCCCCTCGCTGGCTGTCAGACCACACAAAGCAAGACGAGAGGCGACTATAATTAGAACGGAGGAGCAGCGTTTATTCCTCGGAATCAAAAACAAGTCCTCTGATGCGCAGAGGGAGAAAAAAAAACTCCATATCAATGTGATATATAACGATAGTCCCGGTCTGACTCGCTGTCCGCCGCTGGTCCGCAGGTCAGAGCGGCTGAGGGTTGACCAGGACGACGTTCTCGCCCCGGATGAAGAGCTGGTTGACGTGGCGGCTGTGCACTTTGCCGTAGGGCTGCGGGTCTTTCTTCCTGGGACGGCTGTCTGGAGGCCGGGCCTTCAGCGGGGCGCCGTGCGTGTCCTGTCTGCTTTTCACCGTGCCTGACAGCTCGGACTCTGTCTGGCCGGGCTGTCTCTGCCCAGCCAGGTGAGAACGCTGCTCCTGCTGCTGCTTGCCGGCTCTCTCCCCGTCAGACGCAGCCTTCTCCTGCAGCTGCAGCTTCTCAAAGAGCTACACAGGTTGATTGCAGGTTTGTTACTATCTGAGCTTATAATGTAACACATAATACATGCCCTAGCTGTAGCTATAGAAAAAATGACTGTTCTGAGTAACTGCTGATGCATTTCCTGCCGCTGGAACTTGTTAATAGTCGCAGGAAATGACAGCAACTGTTTGTAAAAGCTTCATACACACACACACACTATTTTTCCAGGAGTAAATGAAACAGGTGGCTCGGTATGGTACAAGCCTACCCGTGTAATGGTGAGGGCCTTCTCGTGATACAGTGCGTCTCCCAGCAGGGGCTCTCTGTACGTCTCATCCACATCTACCATGGCCTGACCAAAAAAAAAAGAAAAGAAAAAAGAATGGGAACACGTTAATAAAAAAGACATGGTGGTTCCCAGTGCACTGTGAGCTATTTCAGATCCGGCATGAAAGCAGGAGCGGGGGAGCTCACCATGTTCCAGAACTTGTCGAAGGCCACGACAAAGCCGGAGCACACTCCCCTCAGACCCTTGAAGGTCCTGATGTGAACTTTGACCCTGATCCTCTCCTCCACGCAGCGGTACAGCTCCCCCAGAGGACTGCCTTTACATGCTGCAGAGACGGGACACAGACAGACAGGTGGATGACACATAGAGGCAACTCTTATATTTGAGACGCATGCAGTCAGAAGGTTATACATGTCTACACCCAGGCTGTCAGTGAATCAGTGTAATACATATCAGTAGAATCATATTCATTCCGACTATGTTGTCTAGTTTCATTAGACTCTTGTCTTGTGGCAAGTTAAAACAAGTCTGCCGATGGGGAAATGACATAATCCAAACCTGAATGCGAGAAGAGGAGAGGGTTGATGCAACACTAATTTCGTACTCTGCTCTCACAACTGTTGCTATACCTCACGCAATCAGGAACTGTATGGTAATGACATATAGAAATGGGAAAGGAATTCCTTTACTGATCCCCAAAGGGAAATTTACTTGTCTAGCAGCTCTTCTTCCACTTACAGAATGATGCCTGGAGGATCTGCAGAAGATCTGCTATATCTCAGAGAATCTGCTAGATCTCCAAGTTCAGTATCACAGAGAGAGGAGATTAGCAACACCACCTTTGGTCCATTGCGGTGTAATGAATGGATGTTAGGGTTAGGAACAGACTGTTCAGAATGTTTCGTCTGTATCCTAGCAACTTCAAATGGACGTAGTTCTGGGTTAGAGTGTACACTAGTATTGTTATGAGAGAGAGAGAGAGAGAGAGAGAGAGAGAGAGAGAGAGAGAGAGAGAGAGAGAGAGAGAGAGAGAGAGAGAGAGAGAGAGAGAGAGAGAGGCAGGCAGACAGGCAGGCAGGCAGGCAGGCAGACAGACAGACAGACAGACAGACAAACAGACAGACAGACAGACAGACAGACAGACAGACAGACAGAGTGCAGTGGTGGGCGTACAGGTCATCCTGGTCAGGACAGTCTTCCTGGTCTTCTGCCTCCTCCTGCCGCCTGGGGCCTGACTGCTACCACCGCTGCTGCTGCTGTCGCCCTCCCCCTGCTCGGACTCCTTCACCGGGTTGTTCACCACGAGTCTCTGCAGCCTCTCCAGACGCTCCGGGTCCACCGTCCCCTTCATCTTCTGCAGCCGTTTCTTCTCCACGTTCTCGGGCTTGGCTCTGCCCCGGCCGCCCTGCTGGAAGCTCAGGTACTCCGCCACATTGTTGAAGCACTTGATGTTGGGGAAAGGCAGAGACACCGAGGGGGAGTACAGGGCCAGCAGGGGGTCGAACTTATCCGAGCACACGTTTGTTTTCTCCGCCTCGTCCGCATCCTCCGCTGCCGGACGTGCAGTTTCTTTGGCATCTTTGTTGACATCAAGTTTCTCCTTTTCCTCCATGTTTGAAACAGGCGCAGGTCACACGCGCTGACGCTGGGGATCCTGGGAGACTTGTAGTCATCTGTCGAGGAAGAGCTCTCACTGTGCATGCACTTCCAGATGTGCAGATTATATGATGTTTTCAACCGAATAAACGCCTCCTTCCCGAATTTTACGTGCATTATGTAATAAAAAATATTAAAATACATGCACTTAAAATTCCAATCAAATTATCGGTATAAAGCCGTAAAACGTTGGCCTACAACGTTGTATTAATAAACGATCTTTGGCTACACACTCTAAATTCACCACAAGATGGCGCCAAGGCACAGGAAATGTTGACAGCTTATCTCTAAGTTTACCTGCTTTAGTAGACGGTTCTACCGCTTGACAATATATGTGTATGTAATGTGTATGTATATATGTAATTGTGTTTTATTGTATGATGGCAAATAAACATCTCATAACGAACGAACAATGAAGAGTGTTCGTTAAGACTGGTGCTCCGGAACCTTCTGACCGGTAGTCTTTGCTGCCACTACGACTGTATTACTGACGGACTATACACAACAACGCGTGTTAGCTCAGAATTACTGAAACGTTTGAAACACCGCAGTTACCGAACTAGCAGAGTGTTCGTGCTTTTAATCAATGGAATTGCAGATTATAGCTCACGGATTAATCTAGTTTTGAAGGAGAAGAAGGCAACTTTTTGGTGAGGAGAAACACCACACATGACATTCAAGTGTAAGTATGTTGTGTTATAGCTACTTAGTAATACTTGCTCCAAAGTAATACTCATTGAACACCCTTTTGTTTATCACTCCAAGGGAGATTTACACGTTTGGCAGGCACAATCAAAGCAGTGTGAGAGCAGCAAAGTAAAGCGATATTGAAATCAGTCAATATATAGGTGATAACAATAGGTAAAATGGAGTAATCAAGACTTTGCAGCCTTGAAATTGTCACCTGACTGCTTGTGTACAAAAGGTCTTCAATATCGTCTATTTACTGTTCTCTTTTTAAGAGCCGCCTCATGCTGTTGGGAAAAGTCTTGACACTTGGGAGACCTGTCAGGTGCTGTGCTGTCAAACCCTTGGCCTCTCTCTCTACTACCTCCAGAAACATGGCCAAAAGCAAGTATGAGTATGTCCGCAGCTTCGAGACAGACGACTCCTGCCTACGAAACTGCTACATCGTGGTGAGACTGGATGGACGCAATTTCCACAAGTGAGTTTTGCTTTATAGCTCTGTGTTTTTTAGTCACTGTGAAGACATGAGCAGACATGTTTATTGTTGTGTTCCAGGTTTGCAGAGCAGCACAAGTTTACAAAGCCCAACGACAGCAGAGCCTTGGGCCTGATGACCCGGAGTGCACGCTCCGTCATGGGAGACCTGGAGGATATTGTCATCGCATACGGTCAAAGTGATGAGTTCAGCTTTGTTTTTAAGCGGACGTCCACTTTATTCAAGAGGAGAGCCAGGTACTGGGGTTTGTTTTGCCGCAGACAAACATGCATATTTTTCACACATTGTATGCATGCCTTTATGTCTCACTCTTGCTCTCTTCACAGTAAACTCATGACCCACGTGACCTCCCAGTTCTCCTCATCATATGTATTTTACTGGAAGGACTATTTTGGGGACCAGCCCCTGTTGTACCCCCCTGGCTTTGATGGACGTGTGGTCCTATATCCCACCAACCACAACCTCAAGGACTACCTCAGCTGGAGGCAAGCAGATTGTGAGTGCATGAAGTACGAATCTCACATTTGATATATGGATAATAAATGTGTTCACTGAACTACTGCAGTATTTGTCTACCATTCTAAAGCCTGTGGAAACGCTGTACTCAAACTGTGCAATTTATTCCGTTCAGGTCATGTTAATAATTTGTACAACACAGCGTTTTGGACATTAGTACAAAAGGGAGGACTCACCACCGCGCAGGCAGAGGAACGCTTAAGGGTGAGAATGAAACACAATCTGAAATGCATCAATTTGTCTTTGTCCTGTAATGTTTCTCAAGTATACTTCTTCACACTTAGTGTGTGTGTTTACTAGGACGGCATATTAAAGACAAACCTCCAATATTTGGACGGTGGTCATTTAACAGCATACTGATAGGGAATAATTTTCTTTTAGGGCATTGGCTTTTTTACATTTAGATCATAAACGATACTCAAAAGTTATTCATAGTGATGTTATTATTGTAAGCCCATGCCTAGTACTAACTCCACCAATTATTAAGTGCTTCCTTTCTGAATGGATTGACTAAAATGTACAAAGCTGTGTAGGGTGTAGAGAGGGTAAAGCGAGGGCACCGTCTTTCTAGAGAACATCGTTCCTGTCTCTATTTGTGGCCGCTGCCACCTACCGACACAGCTGTTCCCTGGACTTCACTGCACTTCACTCTCCAGTGGGCCGTGAGGGAAACTCTGATGATGTGCTGACAGCTGATGAGTTGTGGAAATGTTTGTTCTGGCTGCATGTTTGGGCCACATGAGTCATTCACAGCCCGTGAAACCTTTGTGCCTCGTTGTTCCTGTGGAGCTGGAGAAAGTTAGGTTTCCTTGTAAAAAAAGTGTCCAAAGTAAACAGGACAAAGATGAAAGATTTCATCAGAGATTTTGTATTTGAAGCCACAGGACAAGTGGTGGAAAGAGCAGTTATTGTACTGTTTTATTTAGATGCCTGTGTTTACATGTGTTGCGTCCCTCCTCAGGGAACATTAGCTGCAGATAAAAATGAGATCCTGTTCTCCGAGTTCAGTATCAACTACAACAATGAGCTGGCCGCCCATAAGAAGGGCACCATTCTCATCTGGGAAAAGGTGAGCCGCTGTGTGTTTGACTCTCCGCACTTGATCGATATCGTTGGTTTCAGTATTCTCCACCACAACAACCTACACCGCACCCTCCTCATTTCCTGTCAGCAGTGATGTCTCATCTTCGGTTCTGGTGCCAAGTGATAGCTTTATTGTATGCTCCATGTAAATGTGAATTTAAAGAATAATTCTGGCTGATGTGGCTGCACATTTACTAAGAGATTATTCTGGATCAACCACAGGTCGAGTTGAAATTTATGACAAAAAAATTAACGTGTCAAACATTTTGCAGGAAGTTTACAACTTTCAGGTTGATCAAAGAAAGTTGCAGAATTATATGACAGTGCAAGAAAAAAATGACAAAGCAGAATCTCAAAAGAAAAACTTTAGTGACAGTCTGTCACCAGAAAGGAATTTATACAAGAGGCCCCACTAGATGGTACTTGAGCACCAGCATCTGAACCCGAACTTAAACCTGTAAACTCAATAATATCGATTTTATTTAAAGTGTCATTATATAACACAGTGATCTCAAGACACTTTACATGAACAAACAGTAGCTCTTGGACAGTTTCCATCTTTGGCTTCATTGAAATAAACCCTGAATGCATGACTTGTTTGTGAAACGATTCTGTGGATTGGCTGAGAAGCAGAGCTGCAATTCGCCTCCACGCAGCTACTCGGATTCACTGCTGTTAAAAAAATAAATGTAGCTCATTATCATCTCGCCCTGTTTGCATCAGCGAGCGGTGGAGATGCCTCACATCCAGCTCTCCTTTGCATGTGTGATAATGTAATCAGTCTCACCCTGCATTTGCACCAGGAGAGAGTCACTGGCATTAACACCCGCTAGCATGTACGCGCAGCCGGGCCGACTCCCAAAACAAAGAGCCGAGAGGCTCAGGTTACAGCACAGACACACAGAGAGCGACTTAATTCTCTGCCAGGACTCCACTTCACCTCTCAGCCTAGCCTAGCCTAGCAAATAGCTGAAATGAATGCTCAGAATCATACTGTAGAAACAGAACATGCAGTGGATGAAATTTACAATTATGCAATTTACAATTTTATATATATATATATTGTGTGTAAAATGAGAGATTTGAAGTTTTGTTGTTTGGTCCGTACATAAATTCAAGTTTAAATACAATAAGATAGTAAAAATCAGATAGTCTTAGAGGGATGGTGAGGATGCAGCCACTTTCTTGACTGATTTGCTGAAATCCTGAATTATTACCCCACGTTTTCCCTCGACTCTGCTAATCGTGTTCCTCATTCCTCGTCTGCAGCGAGACGAAACCGTCACCAAGCGTGTAAAGCTCCCGAACGAAGATGAGAAGGAGGTGCTGGTGACGCGCAGCAGGAGGAGGGTGCAGGAGCACCACTGCGACGTGATCGGGGAGCAGTTCTGGATGGATCACCCAGACATCCTGGAGGACGACGCCTGCTGACCCGAGAACCACTCTGAACTCATTACGGCCGCAACGGTTGAAGTGGACCCATGTGACGCAGCAGACAAACAATGAAATACCTTGACCATGACTCTCACATCACACACATTCTGACTTTTATGTATTAAACTTCCACGGCATTGTTACATTTTCTGTTTAAATTGCTTAATGGGTCTTTGAAGATGATTTCATAATGTGAGCAGCGGCTAGTTAGGACATGCAAAGCAGGTTGATATTTTATCGTGTCACACTGACTGGGACGTCCGCCCGTTCCCCTTACCGCCTATTCCAAGGCTGCTTCTCCAGGAATAAACCCTCACTCGATATCATGAATGGCATTTGGAATACTACCATCTCTTGATCTTTCAGCGGGTTCAATGTAATGAAAATGACTCCTCTTACCCTGCAGCTCTTTTGTTAAGTGCGCGGGGGGCAATCCGAAACTCCCCCTTTGTTAAATGTTTTGATCTCCGGTCGTGTTCAATATCCCTCCCGGACCGTAGTAATAAGGAGCGTACCTGAGGCAGGAACAGCAGAGTAAGGCAGAAACCAATACCCTGGCAGGAGTGAGTGGCCTTGTTTTGCAGCCAGGACACCATTTAGAGATGTGAATGGATTCGTCGGCCTGCACCGTCATCAGTGCCAAGAATATCTCACACACCCGCGTACACTCTATCCTCCTGACATGTGCTCCGTGGCATATTTATCATCACACTTATAAATGACCGGCTCAGTATGAATGGCTGCTGCAGGTTGGAAGCGCCACAAGCTTACTGTATTCTGTTACTGTAGTGAGCTCGGCTAACGTCCTGTATCGGGGTATTTTTGGTTTCTGACCTTGTTAGAAGCGCGTAGCTTTTACAGTGTGCTTTATGCGACCAGGATTCAACACACACTGCTCACATCCAGGATCCGATTCTTCGCCAGAAGCCTGTTTTGTTTCTACAAAGAGCCCAGCACCGAGTTGCTGAATAATTACACACTGCATTTCAAAGAAGCTGGACGTGACTTGGGAGGGAATTGTCACATAAAGGCGTTTGTGTTGTCACACATACAAACAAATACAAGCATAGCCAGGAGAACAGAAATAAGAGCAGGAACAAGAAAGTCTCGAAAGAAAGTCATTTCTGTGGGAGTCTATGTTATGTATATGTATAGTCTGGTACAGTTCAGCTGAATCATTGCCAAACCCTCAACATCCAGTGGCTGGACATATGGCCGATGTATAAACCACAAGGCAAGTGGTGCCGTTATTTAAAGCCAGCATGTGTTTACATGCAGGGCCTAAACTTAAGCCTGCTGGGCTACTGGTCGGAATAAACAGAGGAAATAGCCCACATGGCCTTGGTATAATTCTGCTGTCATATATCCTGTCCTCACTTGCGATTGGCTGCATAGCTGGTGGGACATTAGCTGCATTCATCCACGGTGCAGATAAAAGAAACTAAGAGGGGGAAAACATTCATGTAGGCTTCAGGGATGGCATGGCTTAATCCCTCATTTGTTAATTAGTATCATGATGTGTCAACGAACCAGTGCCAACATGGCTGTGAGGCCGCCATTTTGACAGCCAATTGAGCCTAAACGTGTCGTGTTTTACATACTTTAGTAATGGCAGATTGAGTTCCTGTTAGAATGTTGTGTGAATAGAGCAAGTTCATCTCAAGGCGTTGAATATCTGTGAGAAACAGCGCCCTGTGATGATGTGTCTGTGATGTCCTCAGGTTTTTATAACTTCTGGATGCGGGAACCAGAAACTTATAACAAAGCTCGCTTTGGAAGACGTTAATTGGATTTGGAAGCCAAAGGCATTCGGCAGGCGTTTTCTTAAAAGGAGGAGGAGCTTAAGATATTGATTCCTCGGTTCCGAGTGTTTCAGCTCTGGCATTTAAATCTGAACTGCTGCTCTTTGCAGCCTCTCATCTAATGAGAGTTCATCACTGAACTGCTGCAGTTGCTGTTTAACAAAGATTACTTAAAAAAAACCTACAGTCTGTCCTTTAAAGAAGCCTTCATTAAGTGAGAGTGCCGAGGATGCTCTTCGTCTTTCTGATAGAATCATATTAAAATAGAAAAAGCGCTTTTCCATTATTAGCACAGCTTGGTTTCCTGTTGCTCCCACGCCATCATGTCTTGGCTTATCTCGCCTCTCACCTCAACAGCTCACTGTCCCTTTGGCTGTGCGTGTGTGTGTGTGTGTGTGTGTGTGTGTGTGTGTGTGTGTGTGTGTGTGTGTGTGTGTGTGTGTCAAAGAGGGAGCGTGTGTGTGGGAGTGGTTGAGAATGAAAGGGAGATGTGCGCTCTGCGCTCTGCGCGCAGCAGCATCTCATTCAGAGGAAGCACCGGCA
Organism: Karalla daura; assembly: GCA_029224185.1. Taxonomy (NCBI): domain Eukaryota; kingdom Metazoa; phylum Chordata; class Actinopteri; order Chaetodontiformes; family Leiognathidae; genus Karalla; species Karalla daura. Next base: position 14,742,311 of record CM055195.1, read on the forward strand.
GCGGAGGCTCCTTCTCATTCTCTTTCTCCTCCTCGTCCTTCTCCTCGCTTCTCCCCCTCCTCTCTCTCTTCCTTCTCGGCCTGAGGTGCAGCTCGCAGCGGGCTCAGCTCAGCCCTTGTTGATGTCTCTGCGTGGCGGAGGCGTGTGGAGCGCTTCGTCGGCAGAATGGCACCGGCCCTGCTCTCCTTCCCGTGTCTGTGCCTCCTGCTGCTCCTGCGCTGTGCAGCCTCTGTTTACGCCGGTGAGTGTCTCTGTGCCTTCAGTTACAATCTATTTTTAGTCTCCGTGGCAATATTATTGATCGAAAAGTGAAGTGAGCCGCCTGATATGCGCGCGTTCCCTTTGTTTTCCCACTATATGTGTGCACCAAAATACACAAATGCACGCTCCTAGTGTGTGGAAGTCTAGTTGGGAATTAACCTGCGTCTGTTTCTGATCCACCTTCCTCTGTTTTTCGTCAGGATACAACGAGCAGGGCTCTCTGAGGAGCATCCTTGATCACGTCCAGAGTTATGAGATTACTTATCTCACATGGCTGCATCCTCTCAGACACAGGAGGTCTGCCAACACTGAGGTGAGTCAGTCTGCCTCACTGCGTCCGTTCACTGAGGAAATATACATCTCTCATTACTGATATAGATATATAGTTATATCATATATAGTGTGATGTATAGTTTTAGTGATAGATCCAGCCTGTGGTGATTCTAGATTTTCTTATTGACTATACTCAGTCAATTCTGGTATATTTATTGATTTATTTGTATTGTCATTTTACCCACTTAGCACTGTCTGCAAATTGTTTTTCCTCCACTTGGTTTTTCTTGTTTCTGTCTGTGGTGTGTGGACAAGTACGCCCACTGCATGCTCACTGATTAACAGCAGTTAGAGGTCACGTATCATTACATCAATCCAAAACACATGAGCGATGAGGAGGCCCCATGTAGAGGGGTTAAGGGGTTATGATGGAGCACTGGGAGGTTTGAAAGGTTTTAGTTGTTTTCGCAAAGTGTTCCAGCATGATAAGTCATTTACAAAAAGAGGTGAGCATTTTGATTTTGACTCCATGTGTCTCTCTCTTTTTCAGCATCCCGACGAGGCGCAGGTCGTGGTGTCGGCTGAGGGACAAGAGCTCAGACTACACCTGGAGAAAAATCAGTGAGTGGCTTAAAAAGAGTGAAGTGCACCACGCTGCATGTGTTTTTAATGCCCAAGATCCAGCAAGATAAACGGAAGCTTTTAGAGAAGCCATGTCTTAGTGGAATGGAATAATTTAGACAGCCACCTGTAGCAAATAAATCCTCAAGTCAGACGGTGAATAGGAGGTATTCATAGAGGGCATTTCTAGTCTCTCAGCCCCTCATACTCTGGTAGCAAGTTGGTTCATTATTGCTTTGACCATCCGCACAGTGACGGCGGAGCAGCGGGGGCAGGTTGTGTTTATTATCTTCTCCTCCACACGCGGACGATCTGACCACGGTCTTCCGATGGGCTGTTCGACCTCCTTCCACAGCTGCTCCAGCGCATTAACAACCGACAATGTTATGTGTATGTTCGGCCGTCCACGAGACGCCCGGACCCGTCCCGTTTATTTGAGCAGATGTTGGCTGTCACATGGACGCATTTATAAGGTCAGCGCCCCTGTGGGAGCAGAGCTGGGGGTGGGGGGGTGGATGGAGGGAGGGAGGAAAGCCGGGTGATGGTTTTGGACGACAGAGGGTTGACATTCGATCTGTGTGCCTTGGGCAAACAGGAAGTTGAGACTGCGCCTCTGTACCTAACATCCTGTAATCTGACAGAGTGGTTCCTGCCCAGGAACAATGGGATGGTGATAGGAAGGGAGCAGAGAGAGCTGTCCTGGCTAATGGACAGTGTGATGGCTGGCTGGGATAACGGGCGAGAGCTGGAGATGTCGGCGGTGACAACAGTGCTGCGGTTTATCACTTTTGGCGCCGTGCCAGCACTCAAGTGGAATGGGAAGCTTTCATGAAGTCCATTTTTACCATCAGATGTGGGCCCTGTCTGTCTGTCTGTCGATTCATTCACTCACACACACACACACATTAACAGGCCGTGACTCCGCCGTGTCTGACTGAGCATCCCCTCAGGGATTTGCAACCCCCCCCCGTTCTGCCTCCCAGCAGGTGGTCACACTGTTAGATTTTCCCCCTGGACAAAGGAATTTTCATCAATCACTCACAGTAAGGTCGGGGTACAAGAAAATAGACTTTTACGGTTGTTAGATTCCACCATCTTGACAAATAGGTGCTAATCAGCATTGTTAACTTAAGACTGCACATTGTCCCATAAAAAAGAATTGAAATGCAATAGAGATGATGTAATAGAGTGTTCCTTTTACACTTGTTGAAGAGAAATAGATTTTGAAACCTGATTTCACCACTTTTTCCTGGAAAGGTTGCCAGTCACTTCTGCATTAACAGAAGGAGGTTATTGTTATCACTATTATTATTAGGTTCATTGATTTACAACTTGTGTTCCACATTTATTCATGGATGCTGATTTTCCTTTATAGTAAAGTGTTGGGAATATTATTTTCGTTAAGCCGCTGCTTGGTTTGCCTAAATCTGTTGACTGCACGGTTCTTTTAACTACCGTCAGTGGTAATAATGCAAACAAAACAAAACAAAACACCACACAATTCATCATAATTTCTAATTTGCCATTTGGTGAATATTAATGATCCTTTAAAAGACGCACCAACAGCAGTTTTTATTGCAAGAGCATTTTTCATTTTTCTGCACCGTGTGTTTTTCTCGTTAAATAAGTTGTACCAATTCCACATTATACAATAATTTGATCACAAAGTGTGTGAAGGAGAAAACCACATCCATTTCAAAGGGTGTTGAAACTTATTTTGTGACAGATTCAACGGTGAGATGCAGACCACACCCTGCCCGAGTCATTTTCATACATTCACATGCAGAATCAGCATTTATTAAAGTCACAGATGACTGGGTTACAGTGTTTTGACTTGGCTTGTGTCGGCCTATTATGTGGGGACAGATCTGGCTGTGTGAGAGTAGGGGCCAGGCTGAAGAAGAGAGCAGCTTGTGTCAGTCAAGATCGATGTCTGATTTTGGACAGAAGCCAGAGAAAATGCTTCCAGTGTCCATCGCTGTGTCCTGGCTACTCCCTGCCTGTGTCCTCGATGCCCCTGCAACTGTTAGTCTGACAGCCAGCAGATAAGAGGGAACCCAGACGAACTGTGAGAACCTCTCTCTGTTCGTCTTCCTGCAGTGTACATTTCACATCCCCCCTCTCACTCTCTTTCTCATTTTCAATTCCAGCCTACCTCAGATGCTCTGCACTTAATGTATCACTTAAGCCCTGGAGGAAGACGTAGCTGTGAATTTTTGCAGAGCTTCCAGTGGCTGGAGCACAGACTCCATCCATTTAAGTCCTCCCAAGTCCACAGTCATGCTTGTCAACACACAGATGCATGAGGAGGGGTGGGGTGGGGGGACGTCCTCCTCTTCTTCTTTTGGTTTCTGCTAGGTGTGGATGTCTGTGTGCGTCTGCTTGAGCTTTTATCTTAATGAAGGCTGCGCTGCACCCAGAGAGGGTTGATTTGGTTAAGAGCCAGGCGGGGGCTGCTGTGCTGACTCAGAGTGCAGGAAAAGGGGGAGAGGATGAGGAAAAAGAAAGTGAATGATGGACTGGGGGAGAAGGGTAGAGGTGAGAAAAGTGGAGGAAAGAGGGAAGTGGAGACAGTTGGGGTCAGTTTGGCTGTGAGTTATGTCGTCTGGTTCAGGTCTGTGGTTGTTCTTGCATCCTCCTTCGCACGACTTTCACTTTTTTTCTAGTTTACAGCCCTTCCTGCACACCCGTGCCTGCATCACCCTGAATTAAGCTCTCCCTTGGGAAACGTACACATCATTGTCCCCCCTGCCCCCCCACCCCCCCTCCTCTCCTCTCCTTCTCCTCACCTCGTATGTCTTCCGCTGTCCACTCTAGAAAAAACGGGCACCCCATTCCTTCTCATTTCTCTCCTCCCCTCACTTCGTCCGATGTTCCCCAGGGCCTCTAGTACAAATATACATCTCCCACGCGCTCTCTGCGGTCAGCTTAGACTGTGGCCACACGCAGACCAGGCGACACACACACACACACAGACACGCTTGTACACACACACACACACACACACAACCGCGCAAAAGAACACAAACAAGACTAGAAAGAGCAGACCTGATGGATCACAGGAGAAGTCAGCAGAGAGCAGGGATGCACTCGCATGCCCTTGTTTCTGTTTAGTCTTTCTGAGGCGCAGCCCTGTCTGTCATACATCTTCATCCAGGCCTGGATGTTTGTGTGTGTTTCAAGCAACAGACAAACACACACACACAGGCTCCCTCACAACAGAACCTCTACTATAAAAGCCTCTTCATCATCTGTTGCCGAGTGGTGCTTTGACTTTGCCTCCTCCTTCCCCTCCATCTGTGTGCGGTGATGTCATCCGATACTATGAGAAAATGCGACCCACTGACCCTGATGCATTACCCAGCATCCCCCTCTCCTCCTTTCTCCCTCGCTATCTCCTCAAGTACATTAGCATTACTCCCCCAGCCCCACGCTCCCCACAGGAGGCTGAACCGAGCCTTTGTCTCAGCCTCGCTGCTGGACAGTCCCGATTCAGCCAGCGCTGCGCTTCTCAATCACATCATCTGTCTGGACGCTGGACCACATCCAAACTCTGTGCAGGGCTCATGCCATCACGAAGGCACTTTTGCAGCCCTGATTTGAAAGCTCTCACAGTATTGACCAGATTGCAGACTGCTAAAGCTGTTGGTGGGTTAGACTGGCTGATCTAAAGAAAAAAAAGTTTGACAATTTGGAAAAGACGTTTTCCAAAGTTAAAGAACACCTGTGTTATTTCTGCTTTATTTACATGCCAAATGTCTTTATAGCCAGGCACAGAGACTTCCTGCAGTCTCAGCTGGTTGTGTGGCAGTCTCACACAGATGAGAACAAAGGAAGTTAATAGACTTGCCTCACATATCCTGTTTGAAAACCCTTTAAAATCACAGATCATTTGCACACTACAGATTGCACAAATTACAGACAGAAAATGGGATTTACCAAATGAACTTCAGGTTTGAATGCAGCCAGCCTAGCTGTGTCCTCTCGTCCTTTCTACTCAACCCATGGCATTAAAGTGTTACCAGTCTTCTTATATAACTCTGCTGGCATAGCAGTTGTTAGTAACCTGAAGCCAGACCACTTAAAACTGCTTTGAATACATTTGTTCATAGATATCTATCCAAAAAAATTTTTTCCTTTCTAAACTTGCACTTTTACCAATATATATACCAATATACTATGTTGAACAGCAGGATTATATTGTACATTCACACCTTAATTGAACTCTTCTATCAGCTCATTCAGGATAGGATTAATTCAGAAGCGTCTTGTTTGATCAAGTCTTTAGCTTATTTCAGGTTGTTGTAGTTTTATCAGAACAACAGATCTATGTATTGATTTATGATTGATAACTCTGTTGTTAATTTATATATTTAAACTTTTGTGCCTTAACGGGACACTTTGCTGTGTGAATGACATGCTTTGTCTGAGCTGTGGCCAAACTGACTGGCATGTGAAAATGAGAGAAATCGGAAGAGTGATTGGAAGTGATTCCTGTAAGGAAGGCTGATGTCTGTCAGTCATCAGCCGATCTGCCTGTTAGAGTTATACAAAAGGTTTCACAGCCAAGAGAGGAGCATCATGGGAACTTTGAATTAGGAAAGCTGGAGAAGGCTCAGAAACACATGCGGTCAAAAGGTCAAATGGCAGCACAGTGGGACATTCCCCATTTAGGGTGACATCAGCCGGATACATTATCAATTAGTGATCGTTTTAAAGCTGTGTCCTCGGCCATGGTAATACATTTTAGAGTCACTGTCTACGCCTCCCAACCCCACTTGTGTTGTGGCTGATTGCATCAACAGGCTGTCATTGTTTCAAGAGCTTGTCCCCTCAAGGGCACGATGGCAGAGAAAAGAAAAATCCCCGTCTTCCCTTCATTTGTCTTCATTGCCCTTCAAAAAGATCATTTGGCATTTTTCAAGAGCGCCCTTATTCACTCACTCGCTGAGTGTTAAATGAGATGACTGATGTCACCGTCATGTCCCTGCTCAAAGACACTATAACCAGCAGCCAGAAAAGCTTATCTTAGCCTAACATAAAAATTGAAACCGAAGAGAGCGGGCTCATTCAACTTTGTCCTGTAGTCAATAATTAAATTGTGCATTAAACAAAGGCTGGATCAAGTGTTAATTATTCCCGTTTGGACAGTACCGAGTGAGCTGGTTAGCCTTATTTCAAGGCATTATGCTAATTAGCATGCCTTGTTAGCTAGCTCTTGGATCAAACTTCAATGGACAGATATGAGAGTGGTATAGATCTTTTCACCAAACCTAAACTAAACTCCTAGCATGAAAGCACATGTATATCACTCCCAAAATGTCAACTAGTTGTTAAACTTAGATTCAATGATTTAAACGTTATCTAGCCACTAACTAGCTACTGCTCAGATGGAAAATAACTGCAGATACATGATAAAATCAACCTACTCCTTTTGTGTGTTTTGAGACTAATAAGTAAAAAAATCAGCTGATGTACATACAGTAAGCTTCTCTACATCTTGATTTGTCTGCGACCTCTGTGATGGATCTGAGTTCAGCTGAGGCAGGGAGACTGAGGGAGAGGGAGAGCAAAGGAAAAACAGCTGTGAGGCAAAGTTTATGAATGAAAACAGGAAGGATGGATTGAGACAGAGTTGGAAAGAGATAGACATCAAACTAAGCCTCTGTACGAAACGTAAATATTAGGCTGGTAGTTTGACAGAAGTTTGAGGTACACAGCCAAAGCCTGAAGACACTCAATTAATCATACACACATACACTCACACAGGCTCACAAGAGGAATGTTTTCCCACAATGAAATAAATGTTTCTTGCAATGTGTGCATGTTTCCCTGATTAATCTGGGTCTCCTGTGCAGTCTGTATTGTCTGCTATTGGAGAAAATCCAAGTCGAGGAAAAGAAAATAGGATCGCTTAATGCTAAATAATGGCCCCTGTCAAACAAAAGTGGTCCTGACATACCTACAGATTTAAACTCACAGCCTGAGGACGTCCCCATCTCCTGCCTCAGCTTAAGGAAAAGGGTCATTCAGGCAAAGGTGCATATGGCTCTTGTTAGAGCCACAACGTTCTACTTTGCATTTATCTCTGGGAGCATCTTCGTTTAAATCTTTAAAGCAGTCTGGCTTTGTAGAGTGTCCCATCAAAAGTAAATGTTTTATGAGCTGCGAGCTGCAGGAGAGGCTCCTTTATCTCCACGGTTTCCTGCATGTCTTCGCCTGTGTGCATTTTTCACTATTGTTCCAGCATATTGTTTCTGTTCCGGTCGACTGGATGTCTGACGCTACGTATACCCTCTTGCAAATTGCTTGACTTTGCGCTGTCTTCCACCAGGCAGCTGCTGGCTCCTGGATATCAAGAAATATGGTACACCGCTGATGGAGTCCGCAAGTCATCCTCTCCTGCCAGCACCGTAAGTCTATGAGACAGTTTGATGCGGCAGGGAGTTGTGAATAATCATAGAGGAGAAATAAATATCAGTGCTCCCAGATAACAAGCAGGAAATAACAGCAAAGACATAAAGCACTGCATTTTGCTCACATATCAAAGTTTACAAATGATTTTCTTTTTTTTTTCTTCTTCCAGGAACACTGTTTCTACCATGGGAAGGTTCAGGGACTGGAGGGTTCGAGTGTTGCTGTGAGCACATGCTCAGGACTCAGGTTTGTGAAAATCCACATCACTGACACAAACTTTTCATTTTGCCCTAATTGATTCAATGGTAAAAGGCTTGCCAACACAACATGACACACACCGTGCAGTGTTTTGATGTCTATTTTGGTGTACTTGCTTGATAGGGAGAGCGTCACATGCACAGCCATCTTCACAAGTCTTTACTTCACACTTTGCAGTGACAATGTTAAGATCAGTGGCTTGAATCAGCCAATTTGTACTTCATGAATAAAAGATCGTTTTTTTGCCTTTATTTATTTAGATTAAGAGCAGCATATGCTCTGCTGAGAGAAATCTTTAAAGTCTGAAACGCTGACGCGGATTTGAAGCCTAAAATGGCAACGTGTTGAGCTCATCCCAGGGATGGAAACAAGCTGTAAACAAAAGCGTCTGCAGCCGTCCAGCACTGTGATAAAGCCGCGGCTGAAGATATAATAGGACAGGAAACACTTGTGTGTAGTGTCTCGTGCAGTCCAGTGGGTTAGTAGGTCACTGGCTCCGGAGCTGGTTCATTGAGTCCAGCGCAGCGTGGAGTGGCTCTCCTGGTGTGGATCCAGGGCGGACGACCCTTCCTGTTACAGGCTCTCCGGGAGGAGACACCGACAGCAGAGGAGGAATTGGCAAGCAGCGGCATAAATCATAGCCATATGTGTGTTTTTTTTTTGTGGGATCGATGCTCAGCATCTGGAGGATGGCTGAATGAATATATTCTCCGGTTAATGCAGATTTTCTGCACAAATGAAAACACAAGCCGAAAGGGACGCGGACATGTGGGCGTCTGACCTCTCCAGATGTTTTCTGCAGCTGCTCGACCTGCTGCTGTGTGCGAGCTCGTGCTTTTAAGTGGAGACGTCCGCATTCATAGATGTTTTTTGTGAGGATGCCGGAGGATTGTGTATCGCTCTGTCTTTTGCAGCTGATCTTCATTTATAAACAGCACTAAATCACCTGGGACATGTTCCTCTGCCCCACCCATCTGTAAAACCATCCCAGCCAATCAAGAGAAATCTAGATTTGAAGTGGAGCCATCTGGTTTTATTCACTATTCAGGTTGACCGTGTAATTCTATGTACCTCTGCCAAGGCGTGGTGAAACCGGAAAATTCCCTGGATCCAGGCTTTGATTCACATCTACTTAGCTGCGCTCTCTAGCCCTCCTTTTAGTCGGATCTACTTAATCTTTCTGAGGTTTAAAAGGACATTTTTAATATGTAATATTTGCAATTAAGTCAGTGATTTTCACAGTATACTACAAAGGCAGCAGCATCACTAATCCACAGTTTTTTTTTTTCGTTTTGTTTTTCAATTTCTGATTGGATGGAACCATCAGCAGTGTCTTGTTTTCCCCAGGGGTCTGATTTCTCTGAACACAAGCGTCAGCTACCTGATAGAGCCTCTTCCTGCCTCCGAGGATGGATGGCGGCACGCTGTGTTCAGAGCCGAGAGTCTCCGTCTGCCCGGAGGCAGCTGCCCACATCACCACGGCAACAGAGAGCGTGGGGAGGGGCTTAACGACTTCATCCGTGCAATGATGTCACCGCAGAGGTTGGAGAGGGTGAGTTCAGGCAGGGAGCACTTTGATCATCCTTTTTTTGTACAAGTCTTGAGCAAAGCAAAGCTGTTACTATCATTAACGCATTCTGTCTCCATTTGTAGGAAAAAAGGGACTTGAGCCAGAATATGAAATATGTGGAGCTGCTGTTGGTGGCAGACAAATCTGAGGTGAGGACAAAGATGCAGGATGTAACTTTGGATTATAGCTCAGCTCTGTTCAAATGAAGGATCATAAGATTAATAAAACATGGCATAATTTTATGGTTTGTTATGCACGTTCATTAAATTAGGGTGTGAGTGGGACTGAATTTGGCTTTTAGCATTGGTGGATGCCAAAAAACAAAGTTATACAAACTGTAAATGATGTATTTAAAACTTCCACCATGCCGTAATAAACCTAAATATAGAAAGTAACCTCAGCAGATCTCTCCCTTTAAAGCTGCTTAAATTGAAGTGGTAAGAGTCTTTTTGAAGTGTGTGGAGACGTTAACAGAGTGGTTGTGGGTATGCGGGTGGGTGTGTGTCTAAATGTGGTTTATGTATCATTTTCAGTTCGAAAAGCATGAGCGTAGTCTGGTGAAGACCAAGCTGAAACTACTGGAAGCAGCCAACTTGGTCGACAAGGTATCATCTATCACATTTAGACCTCCTACGCATTGTTAGCAGACTGTCCTCTGAGACTTCCCCTATCGTCTCCTGCAGTACTACAAAGCTCTGAACATCCGCGTGGCACTGATTGGTCTGGAGGTGTGGACCAACCAGGACAGGATCAACGTCTCAGACAACCCTCACAGCGCCCTGGCAGCCTTCCTGTCCTGGAGACGCAAGCAGCTGCACGCGCTCCCCAACGACAACGCCCAGCTCATCACGTCAGTCGCTTTCTTTCTCCCTCAAATTGCTGTTATTCCATATCCTGTCCAATGCTAATGTCTCCCCTCGACCGAGTGGTTAATCTCCCACATCTTCATGGTGTGGGACAGCGGCCCTAGTCCGTATCTCAGCGGACCTTCGACCAACTGGAACTGATCACCTGTGCTGCTTTGTGTGCAGGGGGAGGGCGTTCCAGGGCACCACCATCGGGCTGGCACCTCTCAAAGCCATGTGCTCCGACTACCAGTCTGGGGGAGTGAACACGGTGAGAGTCTAGACAAACCTGGCCGGCTCTGAAGCAGCAATGAGAAGTCAAAGACAAGCGAAATAATGAAATGACGATCTGATTTGACTCACGAGTTTGTTAATTTTAGGTTAATGAGAGTCCGAGGTGCTTTGATGTTTTGCTTCTGATCTCTCTCCCTCTCCTCTCATCGTCCGACCAGGACCACTCTGAGTCAGCTGTGGGCGTCGCCGCCACCATGGCACACGAGATGGGCCACAACTTCGGCATGAGCCACGACGTCACAGGCTGCTGCCAGGCTAAGGCTGAGGACGGAGGCTGCATTATGGCCGCCGCTACAGGGTAGGACACGCACAGAGACTCCAAGACCGTAGACAGTGACAGTTACTAGACTGACTCTTCTCCCTCACCACGGCCCAGGCATCCGTTCCCCCACGTGTTCAATGACTGTAACCTGAGGGAGCTGAAGAGCTACCTGAGCTCCGGAGGCGGGAAGTGTCTCTTCAACATGCCGAACACCAGGTCCATGTATGGAGGGCAGCGCTGCGGCAACGGCTACCTGGAGGAGGGAGAGGAATGTGACTGCGGAGAGGAAGAGGTCAGTGTGTCTTATTTCAGAATGAATCTTCCCTGTGTGTGTGTGTGTGTGTTTTTTTTTCACCAGGACTCATGACTCGGCTTCTCTCCTTGTGCAGGAGTGCACCAGTGCCTGCTGTCACGCCAGCAACTGCACTCTGAAGGCGGGCGCCGAGTGTGCGCACGGCGTCTGCTGCCACGACTGCAAGGTGCTCGCATGCAAACAAAGCGGAACACAAGAATCCCATCTCCCATCGAGGATTTTGTCTTCTATAATTCATTCCTTCATCCTCACTTCTCACTTCTCCCTCCTCCTCCTCCTCCTCCTCCTCCTCTCCCGCCCCTGCTCGTCTAGCTGAAGAGCCCGGGCGTGCTGTGTCGCCCTCCCTCGGGCTCCTGTGACCTGCCGGAGTACTGCGACGGCAAGGCAGAGTCCTGCCCCGCTAACTTCTATCTGGTGGACGGTACGTTGTGTGCAGGCGGGCAGGCGTACTGCTACACTGGCATGTGTCTGACCCTGGAGCAGCAGTGTCGCTCTCTGTGGGGACGAGGTGAGTAAATACTGGGTCTGACCATGTTGATCTCGTAAAGGCGCATGTATACATAATTTGAGATGCAGTGAGTGGTATCAAGTCCTAAAAAGAGAAGCCTGCTTTTCTTTGTTTGGCATGATGAAAGTTTACTGGGTAGCCCGTTTAAATATTTAGAAGGAAACTCATATTAAAAGCACAGACACAAACAAGCATTGTGCCTTTAAAGTGGCTTAATATCCTGCGTATGTTGAAGCGGAGAAGCAGGATATAGTTGGAGGTGAGCCCTCGGTGGGTCACAGGATCAGGCACTATTATTGGCCAGTGTCCATGTTCATGTTGTGATAGAGCCTCCCCAGAGAGGCTTTGTTGAACCACAGGAGCCGCACCAAACAGTAAGAGATGCCATCTGGTCTCCATCAGGTGGCCATACTGCACGCTGTGCCTGTGTGTGTGTTTTACTCCACGTGTGTGTGCAGCCGCATCAACGTGTTTATGTCCACGCTCTCTCCTCTGACCGCAGATGGCCGCCCGGCTCACGAGCTGTGCTTCAAGAAGGTAAACGAAGCCGGAGACATGTACGGGAACTGTGGCAAGGATCTGTTTGGGAAGTACAAGAGCTGCAAGGACAAGTGAGGTTCAACATAAAAAAACACTAATCTTCGTTGACCTCAACATACTGATACACTTTTTGAAATTATCATCTCCTATCAGGGATGCTCAGTGTGGGAAGATCCAGTGTTTAAGTTCAGCCTCGAAGCCCATCGAGCACAACGCCGTCCGCATAGAGACCACAGTGACTTTAGGCACCAAGAAGTTCCAGTGCATGGGAACACACGTGTACAAGGCTGCCCAAGGGGAAGAGGACGGACAGGGCGACACACTGGATCCCGGCCTGGTCATGACGGGCACCAAATGTGGCACTGACTCGGTGAGACAGAGACGTGCTGCGGTTCTGTCTTTGCAATGTCACCTTTTATTCTTTTTTCTACCTCTTTGATGTTCAGTTCTGCAACCTTCTCTCCTTCTCGTGACAGATTTGCTTTAATGGCGAGTGCCGCAATGCATCTTTCCTCAGAGCTGATGAGTGTAATGCCAAGTGCCATGGACACGGGGTAGGTTTCTTTCTGTGTATGTGTGTGTGTGTGTGTGTGTGTGTGTGTGTGTGTGTGTGTGTGTGTGTGTGTGTGAATAAGGATGCCGGCAGGATAGACTTGGCTGCCAGCCTGCTGTTATGGAAGGATGGCCAACTTGGCAGCGGTGCAAAAAATATTTCCACTTAATTAAAAGTGGAAACACAGTAATGTAAAAGTAATACTCCGCTACAGTGGACCTTCAAAATACATCCCGTAAGATATACCCCGTCCTCATTATGCAGCGTTTTGATCCCTATCACAGCTTATCTGCGTGGCAACAAGAGCTGCCAGACAAACACTTTGAAATAGAAGGGAAAATTAGTGCCTCAAAAGTCCAGCCTCTCTGCTCCCCTCAATGTCATTCACCCCTCCCTAATGTCGGCGTTGTTAAAATATGATGCTGTAACGTTATTGCTCTTTCTCCAGCTGTGCAACAACAATCATAACTGCCACTGTGACGCCGGCTGGGCTCCTCCTCTGTGCGACCAGGGGGGCTCGGGGGGCAGCGTCGACAGCGGCCCTGTCATCAGCCACAGTAAGACGGCTGTGCTTCTCCCCCATTAGCAGGATGAAATACGCGTCTGGGACTGTAAAGTTGACTTTACCGTTTTAAATCTCAACAGACAATCTCCTCCCAGTCCTGCTGATCCTCCCCCTGCTTCTCTTTGTGGTTTTCACTGCTGTTGGACTGTGGTGCTGCCACAAACACAAACTCCACCCTCTGAAAACCACGGCTCCACCTCCGGTGCCTCAGTATGTAGTTCTCAGCTGTCAAATACTCAAAGCACTGTTGATCAGGCTTTGACTCTAAGCTGTGTCTTTTTAACCCCCAGTTGTTCAGTCCCAGCGGAGGGCAAGCCTCTGTTTGCTTCCAGTCAAGTGAACGGTCACGCCAACCCAACATTCCTGTTAAAAAAGCAGGACTCAGACCACCTGGTAAGGAGGCCTAAGAAGCCTCAGGAAGTGCTGTCCTTTACTTTTGTTTATTAAATATCAGAATAAAGCTCAGAACTTTGACCTGTTCTGATCCTCCACAGGGTAAGTCTCCGCCTCGTCCCAGCCCGTCCTGCCCGGCCCGGCCCAGACATGATATCGTACGTCCATCAGTGAAGCCTCCTCCTGTCCCTGCGTACGCGGCAGAGCAGAAGAAGCAGGCGCCTCAGCTCCCAACCCAGGCTGCAGCATCTCCCAAGAGACAGCTCTCCCCTCAAGTTTGCTCTTCGCCTCAAATTAAACCAGGGCAGAAACAAAACCAGGCTCCTCCACCAGCCTCAGCACCTCTGCATGTACCTGCTCTGGCCAGCAAAGTCCATTCACCACCTTCAGCTGCAGCCAGAACCCTGCCAGACCCCCCGAGGAGGCCTCCACCACCCTGCCCTGTCAATAAGCTGCCACAGGTGGGTATTTAACTTAACTTTTAAAGGAAGGCAGATTTAGCTTATTATGGACTGCATATTAAACTCTCGCCTTGGTATTTTTGTGTATAAACAGCAACAACAGAAAGGCCTGCAGGTTAGCAACACTGCCCTGCAGAGAGGGAAAGCTGCTTTGGCTCCACCTGCTGGACAGAAAAGGCCAAACAGGTGAGAAAAGGGATCGGACCAAGAGGCTTCCTCCCAAGTTTGTATGTACTCTGCATGTGTGCATGGATTTTCTCCAGGTCCTCCTGTTTTCCTCCCATAGTCCAAAAAAAATGCATGTTCAAGACTATTGAAGACTCTAAATTGCCCCTAGGTGTGAGTGTGTGAGTGAACGTAGTTCTGGAGAATAGCACCAGCTGATCTACTCAACACCAGTGAATAAATAGATGGAAACCAAGCAAAGCCGTTGTCAATCTCTCTCTCTCTCTCTCTCCTCTTAGACCCTAAGAGCTCAGGGAGATGTTGGGGACCACCACTCACATCCAACGATGGACTGCCTCAAACTTCTTAGCAGCTGATGAAAGCGTGGCACTGTTGGATCTGATGAATACTTGACACTCTTTGGGTTACATACGATATATAAATATACACTGTCGTGTATGGAGGGGTAAGGGTAGAAATGCAGTACGTCCTAGTACATATCACAATGAATATGTTTTAAGTCTTAAGTCCTTTAAGATTTAGGCTGAAGCAGTTTTGTAAAATAGCCCTATGTGTCTGCTTTAACAACTTGAAACAGCCAGAGCTGTGAACTTCAAGCTTTTTCTTTTTTTATGCTTTCATCATCCCAAAACAAATGTAACGGAAATGTGAAATTCTTCCTTGTGTGCAGCGGTGTAGAAACACTGCTCCAGGAGTATTTATTCACAAAGAAAAATGAATGTTTACAATGTAGCCTACGATCTAAATGTGGTGTCTCTCCGAGAGCATCAGCTATAAAGGGATATCTTATATTAAGAAAAGATGCCAATGTTGAAGTGCTTATGCTTCGTACGTGTGAACAATAAAGGGACTTGAACTGGACTAACGGGAACCAGTGAAAACCCTGCATGCATGCTGTAAGTAGATGACGGGAGATATGTGTCTAACATGTAGCAGGAAATGTTGGGGATTTTTCTGTTGTATTATTAGATTTATTTTATGACTTTATGTTGTTGTGGCATTGCACTTTGAGCACTATTATCAAGTACCCACCCCCACTGAAAGCGCTGGTGGCTGGTTACCATCTACCACCCCACCATCGAGTAGAAGTCACCTTTTGTGCTGACAGCAGAAAACTACTTGATACCAACAAGGTTCTGGGTGAAAAATCACCAACTTTCAATTTATTGCTCTTGCACGGTCAGTGACAGAGCAGTTTGTCCAGGGAAATATTTCAAATCATTTCATAAAATTGAATCCAGCATGTCAGTTTAACATTACCAATTGTACAATAAATTTGAACAATTTTGCACTTTTGTCCAACCTTTTCTTGTTACCTTGTGACCAAAATTATTCAAAGCTGGCCTTCTGTCTTTGGAGACTGCTACTATGTGACAGCAGGTTATGTATCATGAATCACTTTGGCAATACTGTAAGGTACTGTCCTGACTCCTGACTCATTTGAATGCTCGGGCGGTGGCCTGGTTTTATCTGTTATTTGGGAAAATGCAGCTTTTCACCAGCCGTGTTTTACTTTCTTGATAGACCTATGCAAACCTAGACACTGTGCAGCTCTGTGTCTTCAACTGGATTTCAAATAAACCGATGGGAAAATAAAAATATAAATATTCTACATTCTAAATGCTGCTGTCTCGTTATTTCATTCATACCGGGAGTTAAGAGCGCGAGTTGCTGAGTGAATATTACAGCGAGCATGGATGACAGTGAGAATGAGCAAGAATAACAGATAACGATAACAGATGTATATGATAGAAGTGCACAATAATGCATTCTTGAATTAAATAATTGGGTAAATATGTAAAGGTCTTAAAGACTGGATCAGCCCAGTGGAAAGTGCTTCTTTTCAATTTCGTCTTGCTTGAGTTCATGTTTTCGCCACTTGGGGGCAACAGAGTAACCCATAAACAATGACATCACATTTTAGAAATTGACACAGCAAAGCCGGGTGGCACGCTGAGTTAGTGGATATAGCACTGTCACCTCACAGTAAGAGGGCCCAAAAAAGTATCAGAGCGGGCAAACGCTGGTCTAGATGAACGAATCATATTGTGCTTTCACACCCTGAGATTTCACTGCGTTGTCTCTGTGCTCTGTGTTCGATACTAATTGACTGAACATCCTGGTTTCTACATGACTTGGCTGCTTCAGTCTTATATTGTCTTTTGTGCTGTTTGCTGTCAGGCAGGTGGCATACAAGCCCCTTTTCCACCAGTGTGGTGTTTCCAGACTAATGGAAAAGTTTAGCTGCCAAAGCACTGGAACAATGGACCCCAAAAACTATGTCCAGACAGATCACACATCGCCTGTTGAAAATCGAGATATGTATTGTATCGCATATCATGATACATATAGTATTGCATATTGTGTATTGTACAGCAATATCTATCATATCTCAAGCGAGAGAGTATCGATTATTAGGGGATTAATCTCTGCATGTGACACCTTTTCACGCTGCATGTTGTCTTTTCATCTGTCAGGTTTGATGTTTAATGGAGAAGTATCTGTTGTACGTTATCATATCTCAAACTGTGGAGCAGTGAGGGCTGTGTCGTACTCAACACTCTTAGTTACTGTCACAGGGTAAGAAGTGATGCTGCTTGATCAGTTAATGCATTGATGCCCTTGTGAGCGGACACTTGTTGTTTCGGTTGTGTTGTTGCCAGTGGAGGCCACCAATGGGAACGCTTTCAAAACCAGCAGCTCTCAATCGATAGCGCGTCTATAGGTTTAAGTGACGCCCCTCCAGGCACTGCTGGAAATGCTGAAAGGTGGCTGCCCTTTAGATCTCCACACCCTTCACTGAGATGAAAGATCTGATTTATTCTAATCAAAAGACTGCTAAATACCAAGGTGAGACCCCCTGAACCAAGCTGAACCATCCCAAACAAAAGCAAGTGTGTGTACACGTTTCCACGCACGCACACACACACACACACAACCTGGCGGACTCTCTTCGGGCTGGAGAGCCAGGTGATCTCCCCCAGGACCATTGAGGGGGGTGAAGGTAGCTGTGACTCAAGGGGAGATGGGGCACTGGCAGGCGAAGCTTTTAGCATGTGGCTTAATTGCGGCATGTCCTGCTGAGCATAATTAGAGTTTGCTAGCATGTCACTTCCTGTGGAGTTTCATTTATTAGAGATGATGATTGGCTGAGGGATAAAATGCAGGGGTGACACCCCCACCCCCACTCTCCCTGCAGGGGATGGTGGCGCAGCCAGGAGAGCCGTGAAGAGAGAATCTCACCTGCTGAAAGCCCCCCTGCCTCAGATAATGACCCAATTAAGGCAGTTATTTTCCACTCCAACCTTCTTTCAACCATTTTTGCCCAAACAATCCTTGATTTTTGTCTTGATATGTTATTATCAGCACCCTCTGCAACATTTCTACAACCCCCTCTCTCCCCGGCCTCTCTCTTTTACAATAAATCATTTTGCCATCACGCTGTGACAAACATTGATATATGCAATACCTATAGTAGCACTATGCATCATCATAGTTTCCTCTGCAGGGTCTGAGGAAAGAATCGACCTGGTGCTAAAAGATTTATTGTTTCACTATTCAAATTTACTATTTCAGTATTCAATAAATTATTATTAATTTAGTAAGGAAGTGATGTATGATGTCATCATGTAAATTATGGTATAACTGTCCTCAAAATCTCATGAAAACTGCATGATACATGGAGGAAATGGTGAGTAAGTAACAAGGATTTCAGAGACCGACTAGTGTGATGAATACAAGAGTTGACCTTACTAAGCATGCAGCTGAACTTCTTGATTGTGAGGGGGATGTTTGTGAGGCAGTCAGTGCTGGTCTCACCCAGCACGCAGAAAGTGAAAACACCTGGGCTGGGGCTTTGTTTTCAAAGGCACAAAACATTAGTTTTATGGTTATCAGAGTCAAACCCTCACTCTGGAAAAACCAAATGAAGTGAAGTCAATTATTACAGTACAGAGGATTTGTAGCTTCTCGTTGCCATGGTCAACGTTAGATAAAGAGTTGCTCGTTTGTGGATGGTTTGTTGGACAAAATGCTGAAATTTTCCTTCACACTTTCTGAAAAGAAAGGTCAAAGATTTTTGCTAGAAATCCGA
Organism: Karalla daura; assembly: GCA_029224185.1. NCBI lineage: Eukaryota > Metazoa > Chordata > Actinopteri > Chaetodontiformes > Leiognathidae > Karalla > Karalla daura. The sequence goes on from CM055195.1 coordinate 14,760,724, forward strand.
GGGTGCTTTTGGTACAAGTGATTTAGCACCTTGCTTTTCAACACTTTTCTGGCTTTATAAAGCGGAACAAATAAGAACACAGGAGCGGCTGGACCACTGCTCTTAAACAACAGTCAATAGTGTCCTCTGTATGGGATGGCCAGTTTCCTGGGAGTCTTTAGCAGCTTCGGGCCTTACCACCTGAAATTGGATCCCATAACTGGAGATTTACTGATTCATTTCATGGAGTATATTTCAGAGCCAGAGGGTCTTAAACAGACACTGTGTATTTAACACTGTTATGTCAACCACTATTACTATTATTATTGCAGTTGTTTTTATTATCATGACTGTACAGTAACGTTTAGTCATTTCTCTGTTTACAAAGGGAAGGTTAAACATTCAGCCCAACAATAGGTGCATCGTTTTTCTTTTTTTTTTTGCCTGCAGTGTTTCTGGCCAGGTCACTACCCCAGAGGCTGATGGTGGGTTACACAGTTAAGTGTTGCTCTGATTGAGGTACTTACCTCAGGCAATAAAAGGTCAACATAAATGATTAATAAGAGGAAAATGTCATAAGGGTGAGGAGAGAGTGGGGGTGTAAAAAGGTGCAAGGGTAACTATGGATAAGAATCGTGTGTTTTCTTCCGCTTTCTTGACTTCTACCCACAATCTCTCGCGTTGACGTTATACATGACCTCGTGTGAAGTTTATCCTGAGCGTATTCCATCAGTGGGTAAAGTAGTATCGGCCGCATTGTTCAGCAAAGCCAGGCTGCTGTTGCATCAGACAGACACATCGATCGCAGATCAGCTCAGGCACAGTTTCCTAACGTTGTTTACCGCTTTCGCTGTGAGGTTTTGACCTATCGTGCGAATTCAGATCAATGAAGAGAGAATTTCTTATGAGGCTCCTGCGGAGGTGAGTCCACCGAAATGACTCCATCTGAGTTCACACGAACGCTCTTTGCCTCTAATTAGAACCCTTGGCGATTCTAATGGATGCCCTTATGAAAATATATTTAATGACCTGATGTCAGCAGGAGACCATCCGCTGATGTCTGATCCATCTCATTAAGACTGTACTGTATGTCTGAACATGTGTGTGTGTGTGCGTGTGAGTGTGTGTGTGTGCGCGGTTGATGTAACCTCTCAAGAATGCCCCTTGCTGAACCGAGCAGGTACACACACATAAACATCCATCCATGTTTGACCTCTGGTCTCTTGAATGGCTCCCACCAGATGTGAACAGTCTTTTCACACACAGGCTGCATTTTTGGAATTGTCTTTATTTTGAAGACTTTTCATTATGCTGCACAGTGAATCAGCTCATGATGAATAATAATGTCGCTCACAGAAAGAGAACGGGAAGCACAGACGTTCACTGCCACTTAAGTACCGTTTATTTATTCTTTTTTCTATTCCCTTTGTATGGCATCTTTTTATTATGCTGCTGGAAATGTACATTTCCCAGGAGTCATCCCAGAGGGATCAATAAAGTTAAGTCTAAGTCTAAGACCTGCCCGCATCAACACCACTTATACAATGGTTCACACCAGATATTTGAAGTTAATATTTATGTTAACAAGAGAACTATAACTTACAATATTCATTCACAACATGACATGCTGAAAATGGATATAAATATGTAAAGGTAATACTGTATACTGTAATACAATGTATTCAATTGACATTAATGTGCTTGCCAAGAGCTTTGATCTAAAGAAATCATCTTAACCATTCTAAATAATCATAAAACAACAAAAATACATTACGTAATATTTATACAGACGATGCTGCCCTATTCATCACTTGTACCAATTAAGCTTCTTACCTTTGAATAACATCATAAATACAGCTGAATGAGGACCCTAACTGTATTCAGCTGGAAGGTGAATATTATTTCTTCCCCTCTTTGTTCTGGTGCTCCCACGGCACAGGATCGTTCTCCTCAGTGTGCGATCCAGTCTCCCTCTCATGCCAGAACTGCTCGACGTCGGGCAAGATAATCCCATCTCTGAGGCTCACTGCGTCTGCCTCTGCCTCTCCAGCTCCTCCTTGCTGCGGCGGGGGCTGATCTCCTCTGCTGGGCCCCTGGTTGGAGCTCGATCGAAGGTAGTTCTCCCTTTGCAGCTGGCCAGAGGGTTCAGGTCTCGGGCAGGGGGACTTGAGAGTAGTGGGATTGTGAGGACCGGGTTTTGGCTTTGGGGGAGGTTGTTTGCGCAGGGTGAGGCGCCTCCACAGCCCCCTGTAGCTCTCTCTGAACTCCTCAGAGAGGGAGAGGACGATGAGGGGGTTGACCAGAGACAGAGAGAAGGTGAGCAACTGAGCAGAGAGGTTCAGGAGAGGGGGGAGAGGAGAAACAAGGGGCTGAGCTCCCTCACTTTCCTTCTCAGCTATGTGACGCTCCCAAACCCAAACCACCCACTGAGGGAGCCAGAGAATAGCCATGGCCACGGTCAGGCTGAACAGCATGAGGGTGAGCTTCCTGGATCTGATCTGCGTGCGCAGGTTCTGGGTCTTGCTGGAGCGACGCTGGCACTGGCCGTAAGCCTTCCAGAAGTACATCAGAGCGAAGCTGAGCGGAGCACAGTAGACTCCCAGGGGATACGCTTTGACGTACACAAACATGAAATCCTTGGCTTCGGGAGGAACCACCAGCTTGCACGCAAGCCCACGGATCTCCCTCTGCAGCCTTGCAAACAGCCAGTGAGGGATGGTGACGCAGCAGGCAGACAGCCAGATGAAGAAGAAGACCACCAGGATGGAGCCAAGGTGGATGCTCACCTGCTTGGTGGGGTTGGACACATACCGGTAGCAGGCTTTGGCCAAGACGGCCACCGTGAAGCTCTTGGCTGCCATGCAGGACTGCAGGAACCAGTCGGCTGTCTTGCAGACCACCCAGCCCAGGCTCCAGCTGGCTCTGGAGTAGGCGGCAGCCCTGAAAGGCACCGTGAACACCAGCACCAGCCCGTCAGCAAACATCAGGTTGAAGATGAGGGAGTTGATGAGGGACAGTTTGCCCCTGTGAGCGTTGGAAAATAAGATGACCATGGCAGTGAGGTTGCAAGCCACACCCAGGACACAGATGACTCCAAGGATTGCCGGCATCAGGACCCTCAGCTCCCTGGGGTCCAGGTGCTGAAAGGAGCCGTGGTCACCGAACGACCACTTGTCTATGGTGCTGTTCACCGCTGTCATGTTGTTCCCACTTAACCTATCCATCTTCTCTGAAAAATCACAGGAGAGGAATAGTCAAAGCCAACAAGAAGATGTAAAAGTTTCTGAGTCGAGGATTCCTGAAAATATAAGATCTACAGTAGGGACTTAATATATCTAAGAACAATGCTGCTCTGGATTAGAATAATCTCATCAGAGGGAGTATCGATCGATGATCGGTGATCACAGCAGAGCTCCTGTCTGTCCTCAGGTTTATCCCGAGACACAATGATCCAGCTTGAGCAGCTGGTTATAAAGATGCTCTTTGATTGACAGCTGCTCTCCCCAGCTGACAAAATGTGCGTCAACTGCAGTCTCTCGGGACCAATTAGAAAAACTCTGCATAATTCTCACAGTGCGACATGAATCTGCTCGGTTTTCAATTTGTGTGAATGTTTGTGAATTAGTCCTCATAAGGCTTACTGAGAGAGTCTCAGTAACCTGGTGGGAACAATAACAGTATTATTACCAGGGGATTTTCTAATTTGCTCCAATCACAAGATGAAATATAACATCTGAAGCGTCCACCAACAATCCAGATGGATTTTGTTTACTCCTCTTGAAGATGTTGGGGTGATTCTAACAACCTCATCTGGAAGCTGGATTCCTCCTCTTAACAATGGTTAATTAGTGTTACACGAAAAAACATGAATAATTTTGAAATTAAAGTACTGCGACCAAGACAAGTAATTTGAAATCAACCACCCGCTGTGTCCGGCTGATTAAAGTCGGTTCCCTCTCCTTTTTTATTGCATTTATTTTCGCGTTACGGTCTTCATCCACACGAGGGCGCCTTCGCGCTACATGCAGCAATTAACCTCCTGTAATGGGGTCAATAATGATTACATCTGAAGGAACAGAGGAGGCCCAGCAACGCAGGCTTTCAACTTGCACATCTTTATTCTTTTTTATTCAAAGAAAGTCCAGTAAGCATAAAGACTGCATGGTAATTAATTGCATTTCAATACATTCTGAGCTAAAAAAGTTTTTTTTTGTTTCAATTAGTGTCACAAAGGAGGTTGTTTTAGAAGACATTACTGTTTAAAGGAATCACACTTAATAATTCCCTGATTTCACAGAGTTCATGTAGACCTTTGACTGCTTTCCTTTACATGTGTTGGCTCTTAAAGTGGATCTGAGACATGGGAGGATCTCCGCACTGATCCTCGGACACAATCTGCTGCTGCTGCTCCACGTTACCCGTCTCCGGTGCGAGGGGGAACGTGGACAGGCACCGCAGCAATCTCACATCGAAACACTGTTCAACTGGCTACCTCAACAAACGGCCAATATCTTAACTTGCATAGCGCCCCAGATGATCGGCAGATGTTCAGACATCTATGTGCAGGCTGTCGGTTTCGTCAGATTCAGATCCCACGCATGCAGGGAGAGCTACAATAGCATTATGTGACGCCAAGAAATTTCAAGTTCAACAATTCAACAGGAAAGGGTTACGCTTCTACCATCCACAGATCATTTTCAGTGCTATGCAAATAAGATGAAAACACACAGGTCAGGAATTTAGCAAAAAAAAAAAAGAAAAAAGAAAAAAAGAATGTGGCTTCGTTGTGTCTCTTGCAAACTGCTGACATCAGACAGACTGCAGCAACAGTTACTTTGTACATATCACAGCGTCCTCCCCTGAACTCATGAGCACTGTAGCCTGTGCCATAATGTATGTTTGACTACATTGCCTCAAGCACTTTCTCCACTTGGAATATCCGTGGTGCTTTTTTGTTTTTGTTTTTTTTGTTTATAGAGAACGAGGAAAGAAAAGAAGAAAAGAAAACATTTCTAAGTTAACATTTCAGTTGAAACATTCACACTCCTGCCTGGTACTCAGTCCCCCGGCCCCCACCCCCTCCCACTCCCACTACATCAAACCCCCACATACCAAAAGAAGGCACCACAGCTTCTAGACAGACTCATTGACCGAGAGAAGGACTCAACGAAACAAACAGCATTAAATAAAACCATTGACATGGCCTGGAGGGGCTCCATTCACATTACAGACTACAGCAGTCTCGCCAGGGAGACACAAGAATTGGTACTAGAAAGACTGACCACGTCGTGTCACAGGCGGCTTGAATTTCTGAGATCACAGTCTTTTCCTCTTTCGCAGGAACCCTGTGGCAGGTTGCCCTGTCCGTAACTTCACATGCACTGCAGCACGAGCAGACCGACAGAGAGGGGGCACTGTTGCTACATGACAATGAGCCACCGTCATGTGAGCTGGAGTTTCTGTCCGTGTGCTCTACTTTACGTTCCAGACCCCTTTTCTCCGGGCTCCAGAGGGGCTGCTACATCACGTACGATCACGCAGCGATCCTCTCGTTGCATAAACACGCAGGATCTACTTCTCCAGGTGTCCACAGGGCTAAATAAATTAAATTAGAAGTCACGCTGACGAATGAAAGTCCATTCTTGCTTTTTCGAGGAACCCCTTTTGTTTTTTTGTCTCGAGGCGGCTCCAGCTCGTATCGATTTTTCCCCCGCTTCCCAAAATTCACACTGGAGTACTTATCTCTGCGCTTCCGACGGCAGAGTGGCGAAATTCAATATGGGCAGCAACAAAACGCAGGGAGAGGAGGAGAAGGATGTAGATAAGGGCTCCATCTCTCTCTCTCTTTCTCCGTCCCAGCCCTTCCTGTGTGGGGGTCAGGGAGCAGCAGGGTTGCGCTGTCCTTTAGTTGACCTTGTCCTGGAAGATGTAGAGGTTGTTGGTGGCGGCCACGGCGATGATGTTCTCGTGCGGGTGCCACGTGGTGTGAAGGATCTTCTTGCTGAAGTCGAGGCTGTCAACGCTGATCTCATCCTTACGACGCTTCCCGCCTACACACACCTGAAGGACAGCAGAGGGGGAGAAGGAGACATTAAGATCGTATGATGTGTGATGTGAATGAGGCATTCATCAACAATGGTCTGGAAGTCCTTTGGAGGACCCCGGAACAAGCAGTCACAGGCACGTTATCACTAGCTGGAGAAAATATGTAGGAGAACCACTGTCTATTTATACACAGAGCAACATAAGAATTGCTTTCTGCCTGCCAAACAATCAAACCTTAAATCCTTTAAGCTGTTTAAGTTTCTCTTAGCCCCCGAGAGAAACACAAACAGGTGGCTCTGGAGCTGCTACGTTTGTCACTTTTCCTCTTTTGAGTGCAAAAATGATTGAAGTTTCACACTATGTGGGCTGTAAAGCACAAACTATGAGCCGAAATAACGTGAAATGCAGCCGAGAGGAGGAACTGCAGAGTCAGGTGACAGCTCTGTTCGGCACGTTGTGGGAGCTCTGCCACATTACACAGTCACTTGATCCATTGTTTATATAAAGGTATTGATTAGTGCAGCTTTAACCTTCATCTGGCCTTAGTTTACTGTGTGTTAGTTTGCTGGCACTGCTGATCGACCCCACTGGTCTGTTTGTTATGAAAGTAACACAATGTGAAAGGAACAAAAAAAGGAAAAATCATTAGCTTTAAATCCAAATTGTAACTCAATGGAGACATTGGCCTGTACTTTGGAAAAATCTTTTGGATGTTTTCACATTCTTGCTGATAATGAGCTTTTTGTTTCACTTATGATGCAGGTGTGTTCACATACATCACTTCTGGAAGCAAATGTTATCATTATTTTATGGCCCTTTGGACAAGAGGTTAGGAGATCAGGAAACTTGTGTTGATGAGCCGTCCCGTACCTTCCGAGGTTTGAGAATGGCTCTAGGTTTGCTGTTCTCCCTGGATGCTTCCAGCGTTACATCTCGTTTAGTGTTCCGGTCGAACATCCGGAAGAAATTGTTATACGAGCCGGTCATGATGACGCTGAAGAGGAGCAGAGGAGATGGGTTAGAAATGAAACATGGATCGATAGATGGATGGACAGGATGAGGGAATAAATTATACCTGTCTGATCCATTCCAGACGCACTCAAACTTGTCGAAGATGCAGTCGTTCTCGTACAGGGAACAAAGTTTGCCACGTAGATAATCGTGAACCTGAGAAACAGAGCAGCACCAGTTGGTGGACGTCAGTCTTTTCCCAGCAAAGTTCAGCACGTCACATTGCCATACAACCATGATGTAGCCTGAGCTGCCATATGCTCTACTTTCAGTAATCCCTGAAGACCTGCTGACCAGCGCTTAGACACTAGGTAGCAGGTGGAGGCGGAGCTGGAATTGGAAAGAGAATCCCTTGAGCCCAGCTGATGGCCTTATCAATCAAAACCCTGCCCTAAGATGGCTTCCCCTGATCAGACAGCGTGGATCTGACCCTGGTGACCACACAGTGGGAGGTTTTGCCCTTCAGGTTGCATCAGTCCCGCCACTATCTATCTTTTTACGGACAGTCAGCTCAATAAGCCCCCCCCCCCAGGTTAACCGCCAAAGATGACACGGTGAACAGATTGGCAGGGCAACAGTGAAACAGGATTATGTTGAGTGATTAGTCTAAAATCAATACGTTTTGATTTGATCTCAGCCTAACTCTTCTTTGCCGGGCTTCCCCCGGCTGAGAGTCGTCTCTGCTGCCTTCAAAGTGTCCAATGAGGCGGATAAAAGCTCACCTGGTACGTCTCCAGTGGCTTGTTCTCCATCTGGAGGTCCCACACCTTGACAGTGAGGTAGTCCCTTGTCATCAGGTAGCGCCCGTTGTGGCTGAACTTAACGTCTGAGATGGATGAGATGATTTCAGAGAAGAAGGAGCGAGTGGCGGGATCCTCCGGCTCCTCAAAGTCTACAAGGAAGAAAAAAAAAAGAAGAAGAAGAGGCAGTTATCTTCTGACAGCGCAAACACAGTTAACGCTGTTGGGGGTCGCCGCTTAAAAGAGATGTTCCTCCTCTTTCAGTCGTTCACAGCGAGAAAACACAAAGCAGATTCTGTTTGGGGTGCTGGGGGAGATGTCATTAGCGAATGATAACAGCCACAACAATGGCTGGACGTGGGGCTCTCTGCCGCAGCTGCATCCCTTCACAGTATTATTTCTCTGTGTGTTTAGGGAGGCAGTGGTGGGTCAGCATGCTGGGTAAATATTGGTTATGATTCATATTGATTCTGGCAGCTGCTGATCTGTGTGCAGGCCAGCTCGCTGGGGAGACGAGCCAGGCATTCCATCGTTAGCTGTCAAGTTATTGTTCCTCCTCCCGCCCTTCCTCCCCTCCCACTCCACTCCATCTTTCCAAATATGCCCCCACTATCCTGCCCCTCCTCTCCCCTCCCCCTCCACCGCCCCCTCCTTCTCCTCCTCCTCCTCCTCCTAGGCTGAGGCCTAGAGAATAGCCCTGTGATGTGCCAATGGGGAGTCTAACAAGGGCTGCAGCGTGAGAGATGAAAAAATGGGAGGGGGGGGTTGAGGAAGGGATAAGAAAAACAAATCAATGTCAAAGTGTTGGGCCCATTTGAGCCCCACTGGAATTGTGTGTGGCAGTGAATGAGCGTTTGTGTGTGAGTGGCTGTGCACAATGCGTGCATGTATGTATGCATGCATGTGGGTGCCTGCCCTGCCTCCTGGTGTATAATAAGATCCCTGGGGAGTTGGCATGGGGGCTGTTTGGTCCCCCTTTGCTCTGTCCCGAGGCTCTGGCAATCCTCCCCTTATCTCCTCAGCCATCCCTTCAACCATCCATCCATCTTCCTACTAATGCTGAGTGATACCAGCAGCCTGCCAGATTTACAGGTAGTATGAAGTCAGTGCAGTTCATGGAGAGGGTTCAGGAAGTTGTGTTTGTGTGGGTGGGTGTGAATGTGTGGGCGGCAGGGCATTGCTCTGAGCCATACACAGTAAGACAGTAGGTTGGTATAAACAGGCCTGTCCCAAGGCTACTGAGATCACCTGCCTGCCATGTGTATATGTGGTTGTGTGTGTGTGTACGCACACGCACCTGTCAAGTCACAGCACACAAATGTCAATATCAAACAATCAGGAGCGAGCCGCAAACAGCACAACTTCAAATTCTGGTACAAAGAGGTTTCCTCTGGTGCAGCCTCACGCGTGAAATTCAACAGGCCGCGTTAGCACACGGTCCAGTGAACGCATCGATACGTCTGAGGAAACGACTGACATTATTGGACAACAAGGTGTGTCCATGAGGGACTAATGCGATTGCTCTTAAGCCATTGATTTCCCAGCACAAAATGTCAATGTATTCATTATTCATTCAACCAAAGTGTATGCATGCGATGTTAAGCCTTAGAAAAGGCCATTCATTGTTTGAAACGCACAGGGAGAATTATTGATGGGTTATCAATCGTGGCATATTGAGCAAGGGGGGAGGCACAACCACACAAAGGTGGAGCTGAGGCGGAAACACACAGGGTGAGTTTGCCTCTCTGTTTTTCATCATCCCTCCGAATCATCCTGTCATAGATTTACAAATTCATATGAACCCGCAGCTCTGGTTTCTGTTTCCATCTTCCCAATGCTCCTCTTCACTGAGCACGCTCAGCCAATTGACATTGTGCTGTCTCAGGGGTCTTAATAGCCAGGAAATGGAGTTTAGATTCTACCGGGATAAAGAAATAATGCACTGCGGGGTTTTCGGCTGGATCTACTGTTTTAAGGATGCAATATCTCAAGTTTTAGAAAATAAATCCTCCTTCTTCAAACATTAAAATGAGACAAAGGATTCAGCGTTTCAATTTAATTTGATGCGCTGCGACTATGCATCAGTGCAATGCCGGCATTTTATGGAGCTCGCGAGAAAGGAAGGCTCAGAGGCCACATTTAATTTCACATGGTTGATCAAAAAATGGCTAGACACATTGACTAATGATAATAATAAACTCAACAGCAGCTAAAATCATAAAGGGGAATTCATCACCCGAGAGGCAGATGATGAGGGTCGGTCTTTGGCTATCATTTGCCCATGACGCACTCTGGTAGCTCAGGTACTCACATTTGCAGTGTTTGTCACAGAGCGCGGCCTGCCTCATGTCACACAGGCGTATGGAGCCCTTGCTGCTGCTGTAGGCGAAGGTGTGACACTGCTGCGGGTGAAACTCTGCAGAGGTGATGACCTCCGTCAGCTCCTCCATGTTGGCCGGCTTGATGTCCACGATGTCTGAGAGGCGGAGGGTAAAGGAACAACGACCTCTTTCACCCGGCTGCTGTGTGGACATTTAAAGGAGGGCCGCTGTGAACACATTGCGAATAACAGTAATGACAGAGCCAAGGTGAGAGGATACTGAAGCTGCGGTCGGTGATCTCCAGGTTCCACAGGTTCACCCTGAGGTCATCGGTGGAGATGAACGTCTGAAGGTCAGAGTTGACAGAGATGGAGTTGATGTGGTAGGTGTGGGCATTGCTGAAGACCCGCCTGGCTGTCGCCTCCACCATCAAGTCCATAGGCTGCAGAACAGGCACCTATTGGTCACAAAGGGAGAAAAGGATGTGGAGAAGAAGAAGATTAAAATTGGCGGCTTGTGCATTTTGATGCTGTTTTCCTGGAGGTTTCCTCAAATACTTATCTGTCTGTGTGTAAATTTGCATTTGGGGCTTGCGTGCACCGAATGTGTGCGAGAGACCGCTGAGAATCTGCATGTGTGTGTGAAGCACAACCAGATGACTCCAGGGACTCAAATGACATTTCCTCCACAAATCTTAATGAAACAGAGACAGCGACTAAAGGGCTCCAGGGATGTTTGATGAGCTGGTTCAATCAGACTGGGAATATCTGTTTGCCACACTGCTATTCAGTGATCACACCTCTCCCTCCCTCCTTTCCTTTCTCTCTCCCTCCCTCTCTCTCTCTCTCTCTCTCTGTCTCTGGAGCAAGTGCTGCAGAAGTCAGAGAACGAGAGAAAACGGAGGTGGTGGAAAGAAAGATGGCCTGAGGGCATTGCTCAGCCCTGCTGAGGAATGATAACTGAACTCTGCAGAATTAAGACGAGCTCTTGCTCTTTCACTCAATCTCTCTCCCTCTTTCTCTCTCTCTTTCTCTCTCTCTCTCTCATGCACACACATACATACACACAGGGTTGCACAGAGCTGCTCAAGCTTCAAAGACGCCCAGCACCAGTCTGCATGCAGCCCCCCGTTGGCCAGATAAAACCCAGACAAAGAGAGACGGGAGGGGAGGGAGAGAGGAGAACAAATCGACTGCTTCTTCCCTTTTTCTCTCGTCCGTTGCTGGCACTGACAGAGAGACATGGCAGCGCAGCAGGCTGCTGTATCTCCATGGGTGTCACTTCATTTCCATCCCTTTCACTGGCTGTCCAGAGAGACGCAGCCCATATTAACCCATAACCCCCAACACTGACAGTTACACCATTGAGCTTGCTTGAAATGACCTAATAGATTCCCTCTATGCATCGCATCAGATGGAATATTTTACAGAGGAACAATTCTCTCTCAGAAAGCAACTCATTGCATTCACCACACACTATTAAAAAGCAGTTTCATCTTTCGAGGTTATCAAATAGAAGCTGAATGCCCGATATTACTTGAGACAGGCACAGGGTATTTGTTGTTTCACTTTTTTTTTTCGCTGATATTCTGGAATAATTTTCAAAGCTTTTCCTTTTCCTCCTCTGCTTACTCCCCCACTGCAGATTTCACAGCCTCTAAACAGGATTGCCACAGTCCGGCCTGTCCTCCAGGTTGCTATGATCCCCTGGCCAGCCAGACAAAGAGGGACAGACACGCTGAACACAGCACTAATCTACTATGGCAGACACACACACACACACACACACAGACACACACTGCTCTACGTGCCCGCCTGCTTTGTGTGAAAATTAAAGAGGTAGTGGAGTGATAAGAACGGGGGTGGGGTGAGGGGGGGGGGCAAGAGGGGACAATCCCTTCATGGTCTTCACCTCAGTGCACACATCGATCACTCACTCTCGCTTCCCTCTGCCGGGGTGCGTTCAGGACCGTCCGACGGCTGAGCGTCAGAGAGTCATTCATCAGAGCTGCAAGCGAGCGTGCATCCAGCGGCGAAAGAGGCCAAACTGCAGCAACTTTTACCGAACCCGGCGCAGACAGACCATGTGTGTCGCTAAGACGTTTATGGAGGATTAGAGGCTATCAAAGCATAATGGCTGAATGCTAAATTTTGATTTAATCAGCTTAACCGCGCCGCACTTATTCACACTTCAGGCCGCTCGGTGAAAGACGTTTTACATGGATTAATGTGAAGCACAAAAACAAAGAGTAAAAGGTTGTGCTTTAACAGTGTGACAAATACGTCCGCGCTTTCCTGGTGCTGCTAGGCACATTTTTTTGTGTTTTGGACCTGTTGTTGGCTCTGACTCGATATTTACAACACTTATTATATAAACATAAGAGCTGTGTCAGTCTCTCTGCAAGAGGGCAGATAAGCTTATTCATAAGTGTTTGGTGAGCTGGTGGGCGCTGTTATTAAAAATTGAAATGTGAACAATGGGACAAAGGTTAAGTAAATCAATGAAAGATTGTTTTTCTTTTACAGCATGTCACTGATGTAAAATCATACCTGACATGAGGACGTGAACAGAGCACTTACATTTCACGTAAGTATAATGGGGTATGAGGATATTATAGTTCACGGTGCACTTTCAGGATTTAAAATTAGCCAGCTTCATTAAGTATTTATGGCAGTGCTTAGAGTCGTATTTCAGAGTTATGGGACATTAACACATAATAAGCATGGTGTTATAAGTTTCCATTTCCCGGCTTTAAAACAGTCCTGAATGGACCCTGAAGCCTGAGGCTTGAAATGCTTTCTTTTTATTCAAGGCGGATTTGGGCATCGTGACTTCATTCATGGAGGCTTCCTCCACTTTTTAACCTGCAGAACAGACGAGCCATGCCTCCGTGTGACCGTGTGACCGTGTGACTCCTACCCGTAGCGACGTGATGGTGGACGGGTTTCTAATCCGTCCGTCTTCGTCCTTCAGGTTGTAACCCTCCGGGCGCTTGTCCCTCTCGCTGATTTTCCACAGCTTCACCGTCTTGTCTGCGATGGTAACATCAGACATTCACAAAAAAAAAAAACAGTTAGATCATGGCTCACCGCAGTGTATCTCACATACAAGATGGCTGCGGGGGGTTGGGCAGCCAATCTGGCATGTAGCTGGGCAGCAGCCAGCGGGAATGATGAATGGCGGCTCCGGCGCACGTTCTGATGTCACTGATATCAATCTACAAGTTGACGACGTCTCCAGCCTGCGCGGAAAAAAAAAAGCCATCTGGGCTCTTTTTCAACACGCCGTCACGCAAACACCAGTTACACCTCATCTCCGCGGGCTGGTGACGGGCGAGAGGGGTGGGTGGCGGCTGCAGTCAGGTTGTTGTCTGTGTGTGCGTGTGTGTGTGTGTGTTTTTTTCTTTTTTTTTTCTTTTAATTTCCGCTGTGAATATCGGCGTCGGAGCAGCGAGGCCATCGCCGCAGGACCCGCCGCCATCTGCTCCAGCCACCGCCAGCGCTCCTGCAGCAGCCATGCATGAAGCCCACAATCTGCAAGACGTCTCTCTCTCTCTCTGCTGATGTGTGTGTGTGTGTGTGTGTGTGTGTGTGTGTGTGTGTGTGTGCGCGGTGGGTGTCTGTAGGAGCAAGCGTGCATATATAGTGTGCTTTGATATGTATGCATGTGTGTGCATGTGTGTGTGTGCATATTCAGGCAGCCATGCCTGACTTTCTCAGTCTGAAACGTGACTGCTGGTGGCGTCTGCCCGATCGAGCGAAACACAAATATATTCACAGCAACAGTCGATAAGAAGACTTCATGCGATGTTTATAACGTCTCGTATTACACTGACTATGTGTTTTCCCCTTGTACGTAAATCGTGGTGGTTTTTAACACTGTTATGAAGTATGGATGAATGGTTTCTTTGACTGTTTTCCCACTCGTGTCGCCCCCACAGCAGCGCCCGGGCTGCCTTGGCTAACTGACTGACCGTTGGTGGACAGCAGGAAGTAGGCGGCGTTCTGCTGAGGAAGCCATTTGATCTTGTTGATCTTCTCCTCGATCTCCAGGCTCTTCAGGTAGTCAAACTCCGGCTCGTGGCTCTGGAATGTGCTGTAAACATTGTACTCCCCGCGACGCTGGGGCTGGCTCTTACTCTGGCGTGAGAAGGAGAAGGAGGGAAATGGGGAAACATCGTGTGAGACTGAAGTGTTTGTTAGCGCACGAGGCTCAAACACTGGTACATGCAGATTAGGATTAGGAGAAGTTAAATAACATCCGAGAACAAATCGCTCCTGTTGGAAAACCCTAGGTTTTACTTTATGCTTGGATAAGAAATGGCTCAAATCATTAATATCCACACTATGACTGTGGACTTTGTAGTCTTCTTTCCACACTGTTTCATAGCAATACATCAATCTTTTTGGTTGTTTCTAGCACTCCATTGCAGCTATGTGGCACCTATATAATAAATCATCATCTGAGCTGCTGATTTTCTTTATGGCAGCTTTATTTAACGAGATGGAAAACTGCACAGACACATGCGTTTAATCCTATATACAGTATCTGGCATCCCTGGCAAGCTTTATTATATTCTACCTTGAATTCAGAATAAATGTGGAGTGCAAGACAAAGCTTTTCATTATTAAACATTATTAAAAATACAACAATACAACTTTAATGTTTCAAGGCTGCCAAAGGCTTTCAGCAGAAAAGCAGCATAATTAGTGTTGAATTGTTGGCATTTCCTACCTCCTGCTCCCTCTGGAAGACAACAACTCTGCCTCCTTTATCCCCGGTGGCCAACAGCTCCCCCGATGAGTTAAACTCCACCGTCGAGATAATGTCAGCTGCGGCACAGGAAGCAGAGCAGAGAGGGGGAGAAAATGTCAGCCTGGATGTGCACAAACGACGCCGAGCTGAGTCTGACAAAGAGGGGAAAGACTTCAGCCAGATCTGGCACTTCCAGAAAACACGTCTGCGGAAGCGGAGGGGAATCTCGTGACAAACCCGCCGAGGACTTCCCTGCGCAGATACCCTAGATTGGTGGAATATAGGTTAGGAGAAGCGGCTGGATGACTCACAGCGTGATATCAACCAAATCAGCGTCTGGTCTCAACGAGTTGAGCCAGTCCGTGTCATTTAATTGCACTCCTGTGCTTTTCAGGGGCTGCTGCTGCTGCCGCGCTAATAATGCCACTCCACCACACTCCTCCTAGCTACGAGACCCCGTGCTGCTCAGAGGCTCGCCTGCACCTTCATTAAAACAAAAAAACACAGTGGTAAACCTTTAAACGGCGCCCCTTCTACGCATGTGTGTGCTAACCAAACTTTCGGTCTTTGCAGTGCATC
Source organism: Karalla daura (assembly GCA_029224185.1). Taxonomy (NCBI): domain Eukaryota; kingdom Metazoa; phylum Chordata; class Actinopteri; order Chaetodontiformes; family Leiognathidae; genus Karalla; species Karalla daura. The sequence goes on from CM055195.1 coordinate 14,776,154, forward strand.
AACAGGACAGAAAAAATACACCAGAGATATGAGAGAGCTTACGCTCCACCGGTAACATTTTTTTTTCTCCAAAAGTAAATAACAGACACCTACCCTTAAGGTAGCTTCTCCTCTCCTCCTCAAAGACATACATCTGCTTGGATTTAGGAGAGGCTAATGGTGACTGTAATTATTATACAGCCCCGGGCAAATAAGCCATAGCATAATGTCTGTCTCTCTCTCTCTCACACACACACACACACACACACACACAGTCCCTCACACGTACATACGCACACCCCCACACACTGCAGCAGAGGCAAGCCCTGCGTTTAACAGTGACAATAATATTAGACAGAGATAGAGAGAAAGAGAGAGAGAGTGTTGTTTTGTACCCCCCCACCATCCCCAACGCCCTCTGTGGACCTGCTACTGGCAGAGCGCAGAACAGGAGAGGGGAATGTTGCTATGGAGACCGTTTCCATCTCTAGCGGCAGTCGGAGGGGTGTATATGTGTGTGTGTGTGTGCCAATAGCTCTCAGACTTAGTTGCTGATGCTAGCTGTAATTCAGCAGACAGAGAGAGTGCTGCAATAGAGTGAAAACCTGCTACTGCATCTGGGGGAGCGAGAGCGGTTCAATGCAGCACGCACAACTTCAGACAATGGAGTCCCCGTAGACGGGCTCATCCCTGCACGTAAAGCCGCCGCGCCTGCTGGAAATGACTAAGCAGCATGTCATTGAATGTATGGGTGAGCGTATTTAGATGTGTGTGTGTGTGTTTCCTTCTTGTTTCATTTAATTGATGAAGAGAAAGACACATTCAACAAAAAGGCCAGAGGGATTCTTAAGGCCATGTGATGATAATGACTGGGAGGAGGTGGGGAGGTGGGGGTGCTAATCATATCTGAATCAAGAAACTAATAATGTTTCACAGACAAGACACTCTCTGACCTAATTAAAACCTGGGAGAGCCCCACTGACATGCCACATGTTGTCTCTCTCTCTCACACACACACACACATACACACCACTGTAAGTTTACAGCTTTCATTTTGCACCTATCTCTCTTTCTTTATGTGAATCGACCCCATGCATGCACAGAGATGCAACAACCCCCCCAGCATACGCCCACACACACACACACACTCACTCACTCACTCACTCACTCACACACACACACACGCACACACAATGGTGCCTTCTCCAAAACCATCAGGCCAGAGCCACTGGTGTGAATCGAATGGCGTCGGCTTAGCTGCGAGCTTTCTTGAATCAAAGCTTTTTACTCTCTCTTTTTGTCCTTCATATTCCTCTTCTTTTCCCTCCCCCACCAGCCCTCTCCTCCCCCCACCATCATCAACACATTAAGCCACTGAGGAGTAACAGTAATTGATGAACGCCATTTAACGAGTTTGCACACGCATACATCCTTCAATCATCTCCACCGAATGAAGAATCGAGGAGAATCAGTGAAGCTGAAACTTTGAGGAACATGATGGAATGCTTCCCTAAATGAGATTTTCCTCATGCAAATGTGCTCGAACCAGAGGAGAAAATATATGCAGCCTGATCCACTGATGGAGCAGTGTTTGACTAGAGTGTTCTGTTAACATAAAATTTTATTACAGTTAAGCAAATGGATTTCTAGGGGAGTTGCAGGTGGGTGGGGCTTCTCAGCTTGGTCCGATTTTTACTTTCTGAGCATCGGCAGGTTCATTAGCAGCGGGCCGGTGATCTGCTTGATCAAATGTGTACTTACACACATAGAGGCTCTCTCTCTCTCTCTCTCACACACACACACAGCTTCATCAGCAGACCATAACCAGATGAAGCCCATAAATCCTGTGGCCAGCCAGGTCTGACGCAGACAGGTCAGCGCTTCTTGATGCATCAGAGGGATGCTCGAGATAACACACATCCATCACCAGTAATAACGCAGACAAGCCTGTTGGCCTGCTGTGTGTAGGACCGAAATGAAACAGGCACAGCACCGCTGTTATCCGTTTGTATTCACCAATCTGAATCTCAATAACCGCCCTTCAGCATGCAATATAGAATCAGGAGTCCGACCGATTGGATGGAAACACAGATATGCATTGATTCTGGAATGAAAACTGGGCCCGAGGAGCCAGATACCCAGGGTGGGGAGCAGGGATATTGAATGTATTTATAGACGCCAGAGCATGCAACATCTATCACGCATAACAGAAAGGGCCGCTCAAAGGAACGGGGGGGGGAAAGTCCGGGAAGGGAGGCTTGTTGCTCTAAATAGGTCAATAAAAGATTGTACAGTCTCCTCTGCCCAGACACAAGCAAAGACCAAAATAGGAGTACCCTGGCTAACCTCTAGACAGCATATAATCCTGCCAGGGGTGAAAAAAACACAACAAAAACGATGTGAGGCTTGATCCTGTGGCATAGGGCGGTTGTGTAAGACGGACATGTCCAAAATGGTGCGGCTGCACGGAAAGCTAGTTGCGTAAGTCTTGTGCAGTAATTCCAGGTAGAGGGAGGGACGTGAGCAACATGGTGTCGTGTAAATGCTTTGTTAGCGTTGGACGTGGAGAGGAGAGGATTACAGCACTTGTGCTGAGCTGCCTGCGTCAAAGGATCAGGCCGGGAGGATAATACAAGTCCGCTCTCTCTCTTTCACTCCCTACTCTCCCTCCTTGTAATCAACAAGACAGATAAATCTACGTTTCATCCAATATTTTCAAGAAATACAAACATGTGCATGTGTCTGAGATTTTCCTCATTACAACTGGCCGGTTCTCTGATTTTTGTGCTGAACAAGCAGCTGATAATGACTTCATTTCACCAGAGCAACAATGAAGATCAATTGGATCTTTGAATAACTGCTCCTACCTGCTGATCCAGCACCCAGCCATATGATTAAGGGTTTATTAAGCTTTATTAGTGACACACAAAGCAACGGAGCACAATGCAGCCCTCTTCATCTGAAGAGCATGACTCTTTGTAAGATCTGGAGTGAACAAGCTAATTAACCTGGTTTCTACAGGATCAGCCCCCAGAGAACGAGACAGAACGTGTGCGCACTCCTTCCCTTTTGTGCGTGTATTATGTAGTGCTCGCGTTTGCTTTTTTGCATCCCCGCACTCCGGGGAGTTCAGGGTGAAATGGGCGAGACGTGTTACTGCTTCCCTTCTCGCACTTCATTAACACCTCGCCACGGCACGCATCTGACTACAGACACAACACAGGACAGGGCGAAAACCCGGAGAAGTGGTGAAAAGCGGCGAAATCTGCGATCAATTTCCCGCACGAGCAAAGATGAATACCAAGAGGCGTGATTTCATATGCTTGTTATTTGGTATTCTCTTAGAAACTGAAGACGTAGGAGGGGGGATGGTTGGAAAGCAAGTGTAGGGCTGAGGGGGGAGAAGGGGGTGGGGGGACGTAAAAATTTTAATCCACCACCAAAACAAAAGCTCTCAGTCGCTCTCTATCTGTCTGTCTGTCTGAACGCTTTCATCTCTGTGTTTTCAAGGCTGGAGAGAATCAAAGAGCTTCTGTGGAGACCAAAATCCTGCATCTACAGCGACCTTATCACCAAAAACATCAAACACTGCGGCTGACTCTGCTTCCTCGACAGGACACAGGAATTAGCTATCAAAACGTACAAATGTAGTCCATTACCGAGTCCTGAAAGGTCAAACACTGCTCCGCCTTCAGGCGAGCCGCGCTCCCAGCGATGCACAACACACTGCATCCATCGCAGCGGGACCTAAAGTCCGCTGACCAGGAAGTTGATGGTGGAAACGCATATTTCTATTAATCAGGCTATAGTAACAACACCAGGCCTATTTCTTTATAAATTCTCATTAAAATTTCATAGAGCTGCAGACTTAATAAGAAGCTAATCAGGGGATGAAAGCAGCTGCTGAATAAGGAGCGCGACTCGCCCCAACTTCACAGCTTGCCATTAAGCGCCTGCCACCCCCACTGCACCCCCATACACACACACACACACACACACACATATATATACCGACGTTATCTTTCTTATGCTCCGTGCCGAGGCGGAGCTCCGCGTTTTTGAGTGTTTCGTGGTGAATAATGGATGGGACCTGGGGGTATGGTGGGCTAAAGTCTTTTTATGCTGCGGCCTTAAAGTGTGGCCCCAGGCCGTTTGCCTTGGCACAGGCAGCAAACCACCGCTCCGCTCTCATCAGCACCCACAATAAAGCCTGCGAGCTCTCTGTTACGGGACTACATCAGTATTCAACCGGGCTAGAGGGGTCACATCACACCCGAGCTTGTACTCACATCAGACAGACGTATCAGCGGCAGAGCAAAAATGGAGCGGGGGGGCGGCAGGGGAGAGAAGGAGGAAGGGATTACATGTCCTACCAATAGATCTTTAGGTCATTGTTCCGGTGGCTAAATTGTAAAGGACTAGAAATCAATACCAAAGCAGACATTATGTTAGCTTGTGCCTCACAGCGAGGAGGCCATTTACATCTCCACACCTTTAAATCCTGCACCGCTATTTGACAATTTCGCCCATTGTGGGAACATCAAAGGCGTAGATTACGAAAATGAACTGATGTCGCCGGGGCATAACAGTCCATTGAGTCTGTACACAGACAGAAGCAGCGGCCATCCATCCTGTCACCATTAACATCTGCAGGCAGCTGGTGGGTACAAATCAGACTATAATGTCATTTTCTGCCATCTAGACAGCCGTGATGTTGCTGAAAATTCGGAAACTCTATACCCGGCTATCAGTGACCAGAGCAGTTTTGTTCAGAGTGCGTCCACACACACACACACACCGCACACCAAGTCAATGTAACCGCCCACAGACCCAGTGAGGCGTGGGATTGGTGTGAGCCAAAGGTCATCAGCAGTGACATCATTAAAATGTGACATCATTAAAGTGTCCTGCTGCTGTGGGCAAGAATGGCCTGAGGGAAATCCCTACCAGGGACCTGCTAGTGTGTGTGTGAGCATGTGTGACAGTGTGTGTGTGTGTGTGTGTGTGTGTGTGGTCTACACAAACCGGGCCTGATGGAACATGTGCACTTTGGTGAATTTATGAGATCGGACAAGGGGGCCCAGACGCCGGCTTGTATGATCTTAGGTTGCAGACTGACTCTATACCACTTAAGAGACAAGGAGAGAGACCTCCACACACACACAAACACACACACACACACACACACACACACACACACACACACAGACACTCATTCATGATATATGAGGTGTGACGATCAGTCATAAATTACAGCAATAAAAAATAACAAAAGTGGACGTGTCCTGTTTGAAAAGCTGGCGCAGATGGGCCGACGACCAGACAGTCCTTTGCTTTGAAGAGACACATTTTACACCCCGTGTAAGTAGCGTGCACTTTCTGCTGATCAAATGAAGGAGACAGAGTGAGACAGAGTGAAGCTGGAGGAGGAAGCTCCCCTACTGTTTCTCATCTCAGCGCACACATCAAACAAAGATATCCATCACGCCCGCTCCCACCCCCCACTTTGCGTTCCCCCGCTCTGAACCAGTGACTGTGTGTTTAACGGTGACAAGAAATCATCTACACGCGTGGAAGCACAGCAGATCGTGATGCTCTCCCATACATAAAAAAAAAACCCTGAGGAGAACAGCGATGAAGGACCCGAGAACGAGACTCTGCCTTCTCAGCCTTGACTTTGTCCCTCCTCCACCCTGCAGAGGCATCAGTAACCTGAGCCGGAGGCAAATGGCAGACGCCACCAGAGGTCCTGCAGTCAGCCAGGCATACCCGCCTACAACTTCTGAGTATCTCTTGTAATGTCCCCTTTTTTTCTCCTCTTCTTTTCATCTGATTTCCCATTTTCAGAACTATGTTCAGACCTCATGCTGAGTGTGTGGTGAAATGTGCCTGGTGTGAAAGACTCACAAGCTGTCCCCGTGCTGCAGAGGCTATTGTTAAAAGTGGCTCCATTGCGAATAAAACAGTGCTTCAAACCTATTTTAAATGGCTGCACAATGAAATATTGTCAGGAGTGAGAGGAAGACACCCACACACGCACATAGAAGTTCAGCTTGCATTACTCTGGGGTCAATATGTTGTTTGATAGATTCAGAGGTATTCCACTCTGTATTGGTACATTACATCATTACACACTGGGGTTTATGAGTAGTCTGTAAAACCAAGCCTGCTATAATGTGAAGCCCTCGGTCCCCCCTGTTTTTATTATCACACTCATATCAGCACAGCGGTTAATGTCCGTAACCAATCTGCATAATCAGTAAATGGGGACCGAGGTGGTAATGAGATTAATGATCGCTTTTTTACCTGTAAATCAATGTTTCATGCTGATCAATGGTGTGAGCAGCTTGCAGAGGGCAGGTTCAGCTGATTGGTGGAACATAGGGGAACTATTAAGCATCAAACAGTTAAAGGGCTTGATAATCGAGAGGCTGTTGTGCAGTCAATGAGGAGGAAACACGCACACGTGTGCGAGGGATGCAGAGCTGCAGAAAAGAGCTATTGTTCAATTGTGAACGAGTACAGTAAAAATCGCACTGCATGTGTGTGTTTGTGTGTGTGTGAATGTGTGCATATGAATGTGTGTGTGTGTGTGTGTGTGTGTGTGTGTGTGTGTGTGTGTGTGTGTGTGTGTGTGAATGTGCTGCCTCTTAAAATTAGGGCACCTCCTCTGTCTCTGCTTAATGATTTCCACAAGTGATCATAGAGGGAAGAAAACACATTATTTTTGTCATGAATTTATAATGTTTGAACTGCATCACATGTTCCCTGGCCATGGAGCAGCTGTGCGGGAGGCTTTATTCCTCCTATAGTCCACACAGATTAAAGCCCTGATTCCACTAGTCAGGAGCCTAAAATAGCAGGTATGATGGGAAGCCACCTCGTCATCTGCGGCTACTGACACCACAGGCCTACCTACAGACCCCATGGATGACGAATATTTATATATGAGAACATGTTAACTTGGTTTAATGTGGCTCTCATAACCTTTGTGCACTTTGAGGTGACTGAATACCACCACTGTGAAGTCAGAGAACAGTATCTACCTATATACAAATTCAAGACATGATATTCGCTGAGATCAGTTACCCCCCCCACCCCACCCCACACCCCCGCATCCTTTGACCGCAATAAAAGTATTTGCTGAGATCGTTGATATTTTTCCATTCCTTTTGAAGGCATCAATATTATTTACTGCGATATCAGCATCATTCTAGTAAACGCCTCAGGTTGTTTTCACCTTATAATGAGTTCACCCCCCCCCCCCCCCCCCCCCCCACACACCCCCCTGCCTCCAGCACCAGCACCAACATTATGCTCTTAAATACCTTCGGTTGCATAGTTGTGGTCGCGAAGGAAGCTGTTGTTGATTTTCCGGGTGTCACTCTCTTCCTCCATTGATAAATCGGCTGGTTGTGGATCCTGAAAGCGGCAGACCTGCTCCCATCCTGCCTGGTGCCGTCAGCAGGCGGTGGGCTGCGAGGCCAGCGGGGGGCCTGTCATGGCTCCAGATCCCCGGTGCTCTCTACACAACCTCACAAATACCTGTGATGATGCCGCTGATGGTAGCGGTGATGATGATGATGATGGTGGAGGTGGAGGTATTGGTGGTGATGGTGCGCCGGCAGGTCCAGGGCGCATCCAACCCAGCGACGCAGTGACAGCAGAGCTTTAGCCTCAGAGAGAATAAATATTCAAAAAGGGACCGTAGAGCTGCTCCCAAAAAAAAGAAAGAAAACAAGACAGAAATGTCTTCTCCGGGGTGCACTCCGTAAAGCTCTTTTGCGGGATTTGAGTTGAGGCAGGAGAGATTTGCCCCCTCCCAGAGCCAGCGGGGAGGGTGGGATTATGCGTCAACAAGCTCGCTCCTCCGATCACTACTCCCGCGTTGCTGACTCCTCAGCGCATCTCCACTGTGTCCACATCCAGCTCGCTCCTGCGGGCTCCCTGTGTTTCTCCGCGTATCTGTCTCCTCCTGTCATTCATTCACCGGCCCGGCAGCTCAGCTGATGCACCGGCGTGTGGCGGAGCTGTGCGGTGCTGTGCGGAGGCGCTGCGCTTCAGAGAAGCAGGGCCCCTCCCATGCTGCTGCTGCTGCTGGCTGCCGGCTGCCTCTTTAAAAGCCACAAGCTGCAAATGTGACGCTCTCTCGAACCACCGGCACAAGAGATGCCTAATGCTGCTGACCCCCCCACCACCACCACCCCCCCCCTCCCTCCACTCCCTCACAGCAGGAGGACCATTTACATTCACTCATTTAGCAGAAGCTTTTATCCTAAGGAAAAGAAAAAATGCTACATCACAAAAGAGTCCTTTTAGATAGACACTGCTCTGCATTCTCCAGACTGCCAAGGGATGAGAGTGCAGTTGTGTAAGTGCAAGTGCAAGTCGGGAGTTAAGAGGAGATAGAGGTAGAAGGCTAAGGAGAGGGAGAGAGCAAGTTAGGACAGGTATTCTTGAAAGAGATTTGTCTTTTGTTTGTTTAGCTCATTTAGTTGTTTGTTTGCCCGTTTGGTCTGACACAATGAGAACGTGGTTTATTTTGGTCAGCTATCGTAAACAAGTGCTCCTCTCATGGTCCGATGTGTGAATTTGTGGAAAGGGACAAGTCCTTCACCCCCAACTCTTTGACAGTTTCCCACAGCATCACATCTACATTTAGTCATTTAGCAGACCAAGAGCTGGGTCTTCAAGAGCCTCTTGGGGATGAACGGGGACAGTGCCGCCAGGTTGGTCTCACACACAGTTTCACTGATTGTTAAGTATCTGGTCTCAGCAATGAGACACCAGTCCATGCTGGTAGAGTGGTGGTGAGATGCAAGCCTGTACAGGTGGCAGTACCAGATGACGCCCGTTTGACGGACACGACACACGGACGGAGGGGGGGGGGGGGGTAACGCACGTGCTGACCAGAGCAATTAAGTCAGAGGACCACCGGCCAGGTTCGTGCGTGTAAAGCCGACAGCTGCCTTATGGCCTGGTAGCAGGCAGCCTACTAAGCCTGGAAGATCCTTGCACCAGTGTACCACTATAACTCCATCATCCTGCTGCTGCTGTTGCTGCAGAGACATCCACAGACTGCACTGTCGCAGCAGATCACACAGACGAGAGTCTCCTCCCCATGCTTTCCCCTCCACATCTGAACCCCAGGTCCATGAGAACTGCTGCTCACGCCAGGACGAGACAAACACCCGGCTTTATGTTGTAGGAAGCGCATGACATTGCACATTTCTCTCGCCACACTTGACACAGCTCGGATTTGGAGAAATCGGAGCAGAGAGAGAGAAAGAGAGAGAGAAGGGGGGCACAAAGGACAAGGACGGAGGGAGGAAGCAAGGAAGACACAGAGGAGAGGGAAGGATGAGCTGAGCGAGGAACTCGAGAGTAGAGGGCAACCGAGATGGGCAAAAAAAGAGGGCAGAAGAAAATGAATAAACCCAGACGCTGGTTAATTAGATTAGTAGGGCCGCCGTCTGCGCCTCTTTCTGGAAAGATCTCATTTCCATGCTGGGTTTAATAACGCCACACAACAAGCCTTCTTCTGGTCCAACCATAATCTTTGATGAGTATGTATGTGTGTGTGTGTGTGTGTGTGTGTGTGTGTTGCATCAGTCTGGCTGTGCTCGCAGTGCGTCCCTGCCCATATCTACTCACTTTACCCTAAATCTCCCGGGCTCCACAAAGGGACTGGGTATCTCCCCTGTGCGAGTCTCAACGCTCACCACCACAGCAGCAATAAAGAGATTGTGGAGCCCCCTCTCCTAAATGCATTAGCTCTCTAATCCATGGGACCATTTGCACACCCAATCCTCTGCCCCTCTGCTAATGGGGATCTGGCTGTGAGAGTGGCATGCCGCTCATCGGAAAGAAAAAAAGAAAAAGGGAAAAAAAACAGGACCTTCCTACACATGCTATTTTACACCCCATCACTCTCCAACCTCCACCTCCATTGGAATACATTACAGGGCGTTAACCATGCAGGGGGATAATGAAGGTTGCTGGAGCGTCGACGAGGCCCTGTGGTTTGCATGCTTTCATATTTGCAGTCCTCTGCTCCTCTAATGAAATCTGCACGGAAACTCTGCCATCCTTGACCCTCTCAGATCTGACTGAGTAGTCAGTGGCGCTCCCACTCTCTATCAATATTTAAACAGGGTCCACGAGGACAAAAGAAACACACAGCGTCCCACAAAGACTTGGGCTAAGTTACAGCCGAGCAGCAAAGAGCAAATGAAATTGAAATGGAATCGATGGAAACAATGGATTTAGCGGAATGAAGCTGCATGGATGAGAGGTTGAGCTTTGTCAGATTGTGTCGGGAGGTAAGGAGGCAAATTATGAGGCAGAGAGACAGCAGCACGGTAGAAAATTCAGAAATAAATTGGGAAAGACTCTTCAATTTTGAATACTTTCTTGAATTTGATATTTTTATCAATTTTTTTTTATGTTATTTTTGTGTGTGTGTTTAAAAACAATGTTGGCATGAAATGTGTGGGGAAAATGATGGGAGAACCCCTTATTATTATTATTATTATTATTATTATAGAATGACTTCAATGAAATGTCTTCCAAATGGTTGTCAAGCAATACGAGTTGCCAAGCATATGCTTGAGGGCCTTTCTGCTGCCACAGTTCGAAATAATCTGAAAAGGATTCTTAGATCTTATAGTTGTGAGCTTCATGATTATTTCTGTCATTTCGTTGAAAGCTGAGGATGACGTGAAAACTGTTTTACAGATTATTTGAAATGTAGGGACAATTTGGAATAATTTTCTGGGTTTAACGATGTGAGGACATTTTGAACAAAACATGAGACATGCTCTCTGTTGTTGTGCGAGGGGAATTTCTTCCAGTTGCAATGGATAAAATTCCTCTTCCTGTCATTTCAATTCATACTCCCAATTAGCATCCTGTGAATTATGTGTGGCTCCACAGTGGGTAAGTAGTTAGCGCTATCACCTCAGAGCAACGAGATCTCGGGTTGGACTCATTGTCGGACACATTGCTAGACTCATTGTGCGAGAGAAGGCCTCTCTTAATGGAGAGTGCATGTGCTCCCTCTGGTTCTCTGGTTTCTTCCACACAGTCCCGGAAAATAAACAAAAAAATAAAAAATAAAAAAATGCATTTGTCCTGTGATAGACTGGTGACGTGTCCAGGGTGTATTCCCTGCCCTCACCCCGTGGTCTGGAGACAACAATGTCAAGGTACAAGGTGGGTAAAATAATGCATGGATGGATACGAATGACGGCCAAATCTTAAATTCAGAATTTTGCAAATCCCCGAGAGACAGACAGATGAAGGGCAGGGGTGGCAGTTAAAGGCACAGACATATTTGACTGTATAATGAAGGAATGAGTGGAGAGAAGGCTGCTTGGAGCCAGAGTCTGGGATCAATGCCGCCTCGCTAATAACATCCACCATCTCCCTCCCTGCTTCTGTCCCAATCCCTGTGCATATATGCCAATCTCCTGTGCCCCCGCTTCCCCCCCTCATCCTGCCAAATCAAAATGTGAGGACAGATCTCAGAGCAACAGCCCACACTGGAAACCAGTTTGGCTCTCGGACTGATGTGATCGCATGACTTAACAAGCGTTCCCAGATTGATAATGACTTATTCTCTGAGCCTTTGCTCAAAAGGCCTCAACTTTCTGCACCCCGTGGCTCATTTAACGGCCCCCGCCTTGTCTACCAGCTCCGGCGACTTGTTCCCCTCTTGCACCTCGCTTGTCCCGCTCATTACGCCCCATCTTTCACTCGGCTGGGTGGGAGACCAGTGACAGCGCGTCTGCAGCCCAGCTGCCGTGTGTCAGACTTTGCTCGGAAATGCTCGGGGGGCCCACCAGAATTGGAGAGCGTGTCCTCAATTCTCCTCGATCGTGTGGACAAAGTGGGTTAAATTAGGCTCTAGCAGCCCAAACATAGGGACACAATCACATGGCAATGATATTTTAGTCATGCCCAATTGCTTTCCTTGATGTGTGGTAATTGTTTGACCTAGGGAGGCTACAGGCAGGAAGGACGCTGTCTGCATACCAAGTACCATACATGCCCTCACACGCACACGTATAGATACAGAACGGCAGCTGCACAGCGGTTACGGTCCACCTTCACTGCAGCTGCCTCACATCTCAGGACTGCAGACAAACGTGTATTGACCACAGCATAATGTCTGATTTAATAAGGTAAGATATTGATTATTTTCTTCCACTTAATCCAACAAGTCCAAGTATGAGATTAAAATAAATCAATTCAAAATCTCAAGAGTAATATTGCTGAACATACAGGAAGGTGGAATGGATAAATTATGGGAAACAGTTGGCAAAAAGAAGAAAACCTGTGCAATAAATTGAATTTACTGTTAGAGAGGGTGAGATGTGGTTGTAGGCTTGTTTTTCTGTCACATCTCTTAAATCTTGGAGACAAATGAAATACAACCCAGTGTTCAAAAGATTTGATTGCTGTGTTAAATTTAAATAAGATATTATAAGATATATAAGCACCTCATTTACTTAACAGAATTCATTTAGAAATGTATGTTTATTTTGTCAGCAGTACAACTGAAAAGATTTTGGACAGAGGCATCAAACACGAGATGGAGAAAATTGTGGGATGCTCCAGAAAACGCCTGTTTTGGTCAGGCTCATTGGTAAATAGTGACAGTATGATTGAATCTGAAAGGAAGGTTCACAGGTGAGGAAGTAATAAGGTTTGTCACTTTTCAAAGCACAACTTTACAAAGGATATTACTGAAAGGCCTCCAGAACATGTTATAAACTGATTTTAGGGGCAGATTAGGCTTCTGAGTCCATTAAATTGCATCAAAATACATCAGTCATAATTTAAACCAACAAGATTACCCAGTGCCCTTTGAATACTATAACATACCAGAAATAATACATTCGTTTTCTACGTGTTTGCATGCAAACACATTTTCACTAGCATCACACAAAAACTGAAGAATAATGAAATAAGATAAATGAAACACAAGATGAAAGACACATTAATGTAGGTGCTATCTTTCATGGAAATCCATTCAACAGACAACAGATATAAACTACTTGTGCAACACCATAGCTTCACAAGATAAATGTGTTGCTTAGGTACCAATTATAGGAGGTACGGTTTATTGCCTCAGTTGCTCTACTGCTGCTATCAAGGCTCTAAAATCATCAGTTACATATGTACACTATTAACTGCAAGACATACAAACACTCTTAATTATATCTCTCTTCTAATGATAACCGGGACCCTCAAAAAGTCACTTTCCTCGTCTTTGCTGATTTGACGCAACACCCCTCAGACAGAGAGGCGGCGTAAGTGCAGTAGCTGAGCAACAAAGTCGTCACGGTTATAATTTCCACTACTTTGCTGGCTGGTTTTAGCACTGCCTCCATGTTATTAAACAAATCAGGATGATCATCATTCAGCAGCGTTTCTCCATCCAAACATTCATTGTTTCCCATTAGCCATGCAAGCCACCCTGGCATTAAGAGCAGCTAAACACATGGGGGTAATAGGATTGCCCTGGCAGTCCATCTGTCATGAGGGTGAGCAGCAGCAAACCCCGAAGATGCACTTCCCTGGCCTGGATACACCTGCTTCGTTTGCCCTTTCGTTGAGCTCTTCTCCGAAGATATTTAGCCAGTATTAAAACAGAGCCTCTGCGAGAGTAAAATACTTCCACTGAAGTGTGTAAAAGCCATTTGGAATGGGGGAAATGATGAAAAATGCTCTCTTTGCTGGTAATTTCTAACCTTTGGGCTTTAAATATTGGGAAACGCAGCTACTGTGCTGTTAATAGAGTACAGATGGAGATGCATGGCGGAGGCGAGTGAATGGAGCGGGAGGCTGGGTGGGGGAGGAACAGGGAGGAGAACAGAGCGCCTGGGAGAGGCAAGGAAAGAGAGATAAAAAGATGAATGTATAGTTTTGGTAGAGGGCATTAAATCAAGCCTAGAGGCTGTCCCCAAATCAGCTGGCTTTACTCTTGGTGTCATTCCAATTACATCAGGATGAGACTAATGCTCCATTGCCTCAGACCAGCAGGACTGGATTTTCTGTTTCCCCCTGACTCTCCTTTCCCCTCCCCCACAACCTTCCCCGCTCTCCACCCCTTCTTGATAATGAATTAATTGAAAAGAACACATGTACAATGATTAGCCCAGGACGGTGGATTTTGGGTGAAAATTAATCAAGTGAGGGATTTTTTTTTCTTTTTTCAGAACCACAGCCTATTCAAAGGCTCTTCCACACCTCGAGGGTATACAGATGTACACATGAACCTCAACATGAGCAGGTGTCCTAACACAAAAACACACACACACACACGCACACACACACAGTATACATGAAGTATACATTGTGTTGTATTACAATATTCTGAAAAGCCTAGCGACAAAAACCTGAGAGTGAAGAAGCACATATACATTGTGGATTTGTTTTGTGAATATGGAATCTCGCCTTGCTGGGAGGAAATGATGCCACTTAAGAGAAAATCATTGCATTGTACCTCGCCGGTTGCTAGGAAACTGCAAATTGAACTGGCATTGCAATGCAGCACAACAGCTGTCTACATAATTGGACAATTAAGATCTTAAAACGTCATTATTTTAGTCATATTCATCTCAATAAAGGTCTAAGCGCACCCCTACACGTTTTTTACCGGTTGGGTTAATGGACCGAACATGGGGAGTTCATGTTCAGAGTGGGACTGGATTTCATTAGGCAAATGATCAGCGATGCAATCAAGGGTGAGGATACATGGGGTACGGCGAAGCACGTTACAGTCGTTGTGTTCAGAAGGCTTGGATGGACACTGTGTGTGTTGTTAAGTATGCTATATTTATCCTACAGCACTTTCCACTCTGTGGACAGATGAAAGACTGGCGGGTGGAAAGTAGGTTAAGCAGGTTAGTGAGTGAATACAAAGCCACCTCCCCATCCATGAGCAGGGATCCATGCACAGCTTGTGTTCAGGACCGGGGACAGCTCTGCACAGAGACGCTGAGGCGTGCAGAAAACGTCTCCTGGCAGGGTTCAAGGAAAATCCGCTCTAAAATATGCATTTCATTTCTGGGATTTCCTAAAATACTCCGGCGCAGATCTGATTAGGAGAAAAACTGTTATGATGGTGTCATCTAGTGACCAGCGCCGGAGCTGCTTCACACTCTAATGGATAAATTAATGAAATAATGGACAAATCCATCACCCATTATGACAGTGAGGCCGTGCTGTCAGACTGATCCTGAGATACAAAGTGCTATATAATGAGACACGACCGGCTGCAAGTAGCCTGTCAGAGAAGGTTCGGTTGATGCTTTTCTTTGGACAAGCTCTCTGGTCTTTTTCTACACATTTTACCATCAAGGCCGCTAATAACAAATCGGCAGTGTGGAACAAGCCTGACCCCTCGTCTGAGCGTGTCCCCTCCCTTTTTCCTGGTTCAGCTTGCCAGACAGAGTTCAGTCATGTTCCAACCAGCCCCAAGTGACAGGGGAACATGTTCCCTTTGCACCTCAGCTCAAGACTGCCACACACTTAGACACACGCACACACACACACACACACACACACATACACACACACTTCAACATGCAGCTTTATTAGAAATAGTCCTCACACACACTCCGTCAACAACAAAGACAAACACATGCGAGCGTGTCACACTTAGGCTGTAATCTCCAGGAAAATCCCATTTGGCAGAGCAGCTGCCAGTGTGGATCACAGATAGACTGTAGTCGTGGTGCCCACAGGGTGGCAAGCTGTCCATGCACACTATTCTGTCAACTAGACTCACACACACGCACACACACACACACACACACAAACATTTCAAGAGAAGCTTGAGGTGGGATCAGACCCTACCCCTGCCATGATAAATGCATGCCACTTGTTTTAATAGAAGCGTGTCGATTGGCTCAACAAGCCAATTTCTCATTTGCCCAAGGCTTAATTTTTATTGCTCAATGTATTGATCTGGCAGGAGGAGTTTCTGCTGGAAAGGAGCCTCAGGGACTTGCCTTTTCTGACATCCACAGCAGAGGCTGGAGAGTGAAAGGAGCACGTGAGAGTTGGAAGAGACTGGCTGGCACAAGGGTTCGGTCCATCTGTCTGTTTATCGTGCTGGCTGTCGGTCAAAAACACTTTCTTCTGTTAATGTGAGATGACACGCAGGTATAATGAACCAATGAAGAACTAGTTAAATAATACACCTCAGTATCTCACGAGATCCCATGTCTTTTCATGTCTATTCACTGTAAGTCTATATCTATCTATCTATCTATCTATCTATCTATCTATCTATCTATCTATCTATCTATCTATCTATCTATCTATCGATCTATCGATCTATCTATCTATCTATCTATCTATCTATCGATCTATCGATCTATCGATCTATCTATCTATCTATCTATCTATCTATCTATCTATCTATCTATCTATCTATCTATCTATTTATCTATCTATCTATCCATATATCTATCTATCTATCCATTTGTCTGCCTGGGGGGTAATAAAAAAAAAACAGGTTCACAGGCAAGAGCTACTCCAGTCTATGTTAGTAAGGCTTATCTTAGAGCACCACCACCTGGCAAAAAGGAATTATTACATGGTTAAATCTTGGTTAAACCCATGATTACTGAACATTTAAGGCAGAGGTTCAAGTCAACATGCAAGGGTAGAAAGGATTAAAGAAAACATAATCATTTCCCTTTTTTTTCAGATATTTTGGTTATGAGTCGGGTCAAAGATTTATACTGAGTCAAAAGGTTTAATGACTGACCAGTGACCTCCAAGAACTCAGGACAAAGCACAGAGATTCACATGTTTGGACATGTCTGCCTTGAATACTCACACGTGCCTTCATTGTATACACTGAAAGACTTTTTTTGAGGCTACGCACTGGATGAGTGGTTGTTGCCTTACAACTAGAAGGTCCCTGGACTGACACCTGGTCGGAGAGAGGGCCTGTCTGTGAGGAGTTTGCATGTTTGCAAGTTTTCTGTGGGTACTATGGTTTCCTCCCACAGTCCAAAAAATGCATTTAGACTGATTAAACTCTAAATCAGTAGATTGAACACCAATAGGAGTTACAAAAGGGTGTATTCCTTATATATTCCTTATGTACTCCTTATATCCTCCTATATAGACAGCAGGGAACAGAGGCACCACTGGTGGGTGATATAACGGCTGTATGGAGGGATTGAGTTGGGTCAAAGATTTTATACCAGGGCAGTTTATGTTACGTAAATGCTTGATGGCTGAACTCCTGGTGACCTCGGGACAGCCTGCTTTTAATGCTCACATGCGTATTCATTGCTAACACTGAAAGATTTCTCGTTCACTGTTCACTGTTCATTGTGGCTGTGACAGTTTCCCTTCCCAGTCTCACACACTCCACATCTGTGGCTCCAGCTGTCAAAACAGGTGCTATCACCCAGAGTTGTCATCCTTTTCAGGAGACGTTCCCACACTGTGGTGATATACCTAATTCATGACTCAGCCAGGAAGCAGCCTTAACTGTGACTGTAATTTACAATAGACATTTTTGCACAAAATGTGAATCACTCACATTGAATTTGTGAGGAAGGAACCTCTTTGTGGTCAGTTTGGACAACAACAACAACTCCTGGGAACCATTGTCTGATGTTCCCTCTCTCTCCATGCCCACTTCCTGTCAGCACCATGAAATCAATACACAGTTAAAGACATGAAATACCCCAAAACAAATAAACGATTCAAACAACAACAACAAAAAACATGCTTAAAAACATAAGAAAAAGGAGGGTTGAAGAGAAAGTGAAGAAGTGTGTAATTCTTCTGTGCATGTCTGATTTACCAAATCTGTGATATACAAATATCTGCTGTAATACAATATCTCCTCTCTGGTACTGGTTGTACTCTAGGCTAAAAATAAATGTTTTCTATCCATGTGTGTGAGACTGTGCGTGTGTGTGTGTACAAGGACAAAGCTCGGTTCACGTTTCAATCAATACAGGAAGTGCCTTTTCCCACATCCTCAGACAATCTTGAGCCATTATGTCATACATGAAGGATTACGGAGGAAAGAGGATTTTTATTTATGTTCGCAGAAACATGGACCGCGTTGGCCCGCGCTGTCCTGAGAGAGTATTGGACCACGTGTCCTCTATCGCCATGTGATGGGACAGCATCAATATGGGATCCATATTTTGTCCGAGCTGGGCCCAAGACGCCAAGCAGAACTAATTACTCTGGCAGCACAGGGGCCACAACCTGCCAGCGGAGGGCCTGCTACAGAGCCCTGAGCTGAGCCGCCTGGGAGAGGTCGGGGATGTGGGTGCAGCCCTGAGATCTGAGTATCCACAACAGATGTGTGAGGTCATACGCACAGACCGATAAACACACACACACACGCACACACGCACACACATACACCTGCGTTTCTGGAGGAAGTGGCACTGAGGGAACGTTCATGTCCTCAGAGAGACGCAGGCAGTAAAAGGAGGCAGAAAAATCCAGAGCGATGCGGTTGGGTGCTGCAAGTTGTGCTCGACAGATACGCTTCAGTAATCATACAGGGAGCACCCAGACTGGAGTGGGGGGGTGGGGTGTCTGTGTGTGTGTGTGTGTGTGTCTCCCAGTGCTGCAAATCCAGCTCTCCTGGAACAGCCTGATGCTGCTTCATGCAAGGAGCTTCGATCACAATCACACAATCAAATTAACCTCTTTTTCTCTGTCTCTTAGCCATTTATTGCTTTTGTCTGAATGTAAAATGGAATGGCATTCTGAGCGAGCTGTTGTGACTACAAACACACACACACGCACACACACACACACACACACATAAACACAAATGTTAGTGAATGGTTTAAGTTTGCGATAAACAGTAAACAACCCCTGTGCCAGGACAGCTTGGCCTAGCTGCACACCGTCAATACTAATGGCATCAGGACACAAAGTGTCACTATGGAAACCTGGAGGCCTTAGCCTTATCCCACACCCCTCTGTACAACCGGAAGGCCGGAGGAAAGGCCCAGCGGGGGGGGGGGGGGGAAAGAGAGAGTGAAGGTAAGACAAATCTTAAAGAGAGAGCCAGAGGAAGGAGGCGGTGAATGAGAGTCAGAAAGATGAAGAGGGGGAAGACTGGGGTGAGCCAAAACGTCAGAGTGAGAAAGAGAAAGCGAGTGAGCGGGTGGGCTCTGAGGGTTCAGAGGCATTGGTCGCTTTAACGTTGGTTAGGAGCCAGCGCAGAGCGCTTGGTATGAAAACAGGCAGAGCAGTGTGCCTCAGCCAAGCCTGAGATTCAAGTCTGCCGGAAAAGAGCTCCTTTTCTTACCCCAAATCTGCACTCTCATCTTCTCCCCTCCCCCTGCATCCATCACCCCATCCATCACCCTCTCTGTTCCCCCGCCTGACCGCCTCTCTTAGACTCAGCAACACTTCCAAACAAGCCAGATGGGCGCAGTGAAATACACCCCGCTGTCCGCGGCCGCCTAAATCACCGTAATGCCGCTGCTCTCCTGAGCTCCTTTATTTCCAGCCATAGTTTTGCCAAAGTGTTGACAACAAAAACCTGCACAATGTCACTTTGAGCAGGCCCGGTGTGGGGCAATGTGTAGGTCATTACACGCACACACACACACTGGCGCACAGAAAGTAACGCCTCGCGGGATGGATTAGTCTGGTTGTGTCGGGTCGTGGCCCTCAAAAACATTTACTGTAAGTCATTTGCGAGCTCTAAATTGGCTGCTGGTGGGAAAGCCAATTTAGGCTTTTGTACTTTGTCACCCACCAGGCCTCCAAGCACATTTTATGTTAGGTGGGTCACAGAGCCATTTGGTCAGATCAATGTGAGCTAATCACTGGGAGCCAAGGTTGGGAACAAACTGAACAAAGCACATTTTATATAACAGCATGGGAACAAACCCATAGTCACCCAGAGTCGTGAGTTAAAGGGAGAGGACTCTGAAGTGCATCGTTTTGACATCATGCCCAGTATAAAACTTGCTTTGCATCCCGTGTTTACCCTCTCCCTACACACCCACATTTTCAAGCAGTAGCAGAAGGAATCTCACATACACATGCTCCATAGTGCCTGTGAAAAGCTATTTCCCACAATCATTCCTCTTTTCCACCTACATGCTATGGCATCCCATTGTAACTTCCATGTGAACGAACATGAACATGTGTTTTGCACTGTGGGTGTTAGATAGATATATTACTAAATACAGAAATTTCTCCAGCATTTTCCACCATAGATCACTTTGACCAGTGCTGGCACTGGTCAAAGTAAAGGTGTTTAGGTATGTCTTTAAATCTGTCATTATGTGAAGGGACAGGCGTGTGTTTCTGTATGTGACATCACTTGTGCTTAGCTGTAGTGATCCAATCCAGGCTTCCCTAGAGTCATGAGGTGGTGCAAAAGTATAAATCAGAATCAATCAAACGCTTCATACCTCACCAGTTTTGGAGGGATCTGTTGAGCTTATCCCCGCATGCACAAGGCAAAGCAGGGAATACATCCTGGACAGGTCGTCAGTCAATCACAGGGCAGTTTTTGGACTATGGGAAAACACAGGAGTACTGGAGAAAACTAACCCACAGAGAACATGCAAACTCCCACAGAAAGCCCTTGAGGTCGACCCAGGTGTCAAACAGGCTCTTCTTCAGTGCTGACCACTTATTCACTATATTGCTAACTGTGACCCTAAATTCTTATGTCAAGATTGTTTTTATCTTCTGATATTAGGGCCTTGAGTATTAATGATGGTTAGCCAAAGGTTTTTTTTTTCTTGTGGAATACTTGGCCTCAGACTCCAATCAGTCCGGGAAGCCTCGTCTCTTGAGCCTGCCTGTGAATGTCTCGAGCAAATGAGATAACCAGCGCTGATCCCACAGAGGTTCATTCAGTCACGTCTGCATAATCCCACTGGTGGGGAGGGAGAGGAGAATCCATAGTGTGGTTAACATTGTCAGTGATGGGAATTAAAACTGGTTTAAATCCAAAGAGACAAAGGTGATCAAGGCAAGCCTCTTCTACTCCAATTTATTCCACAAACAGAGACATTAGGTTTCAGCAGTAATGACCTGCAAGCAAACCTCACACTTTTCAGCTTTCTGTGCTGTCACTTTCTATGAATAGTATCAGTGAGACAGTAGTTGAAATACTTGATTTGCATCATATTAAATATAACATGAATTGCTGCTGACTGAGTGAAAACTCTTACGAAAAGTAGAGAAAATGTAATTCATCATATGAAAATAAAGTATTCACAGCATATTAAATCCTGTGCAATGGTATGTCCATAGCTGTGTCCATAGCTGAACAAAATTGTTCAAACTATAAGATGCGAATGCTGAAAGTAGCCAAGAGCTTATATGTACAGAATGACAACACTACCATCCTGTTTTGGAAGTCCTGATGCTCATCATCCTTACCTTAGCATGTTAACGTTGCCTCATCAGTACTAAACACAAATTACACCACAAGATGAAGGCAGTGCCATCTGGGCTTTATGGGCAAAACCAAAGTATGATGATGTGATTAAAAATGGCAGAGAGGAAGAGAGATTATCACTGCAGAGCATCATTGTCTTTGCCAAGATTCATGCCAATCCAAGCACTCGTTGTTGAGATGTTTCAGTCTGTACCAGAGTGGTGGAGGGGCTGACTCTGTTCCCACATCTCTTTGCTCTGCGACAAGTCACGTATGATTGTTTGCCTCCTTTGCATAAATCCAGAAGATATATTTACACTACCATACACTAAGAGAGTAAAGCATGTATTAAATCACTCGCCAGTGATGGGACTTAACGAGGGCTGGAGAACAGTTTGTTAGAAGTAGTCATGAAGTTGAATGCGACGTATGCAAAATCAATATTTTCAGTTGAAGCAAAATCTTCAGATTACAACTATATATTATTGCGATATAGTAGACAGAGAGGGGTATTTTAAAAGCTAGAGGCCTGGATGGCAAAAAGATGTTCTGTAATTTATATTGTGGCTGTGATGCGCCTGTGTGACTGCTGATATGGAACTGAATGGACTCCGTTTTATTTTTCTTATTGGTAGGCATTGCTCCCTGAATCTTACATTATACTGTCCTAAATGGGCCCCAGCACATGATTAATAAGGTTCACACGGAGAAACTCCACCAGCTTGCTTTCCTGCATGACAATAACAGCTATAAATAAGGTGTTTCTCACTGTCGGCATCACTAAAAATGTACTGGATGCAAGTGCAATCACCCTGTGATGATGGTGAAGAAGGCAGAGGCAGACACGGGCATAGACAGAATTGATCTGCTAGAATTTATGACTCATCATGTGACATCATGTGCCATGCACCCGTTCAGTGCGCTGTGTGTTTTAGACTTTCTGCTTGCTAATGTGTGTGTGAGTGTGTGTGTATGTGTGTGTGTGTGTGTGCTGCGGGGTGGCACAGACAGTGAGAAAGAGGCAGACAGGAGAGACAGGCTGGTACTTCATGTACTGCTGTTGTCTGCTGCCTCATACAGTAGCATTAGGCTGCATTATTTATCCAGTGCCATGTCTTCTGTGTAGAACAGCATTCACTCAGAACAGTAAAAGCCTTTACCATAGTACGGCTCGAGGAGATGATGATGTAGTAGCCCCTTCTCTCTCTCTCTCTCCACTCCACTCTGTCTGTGGTGCTGACAGACAGAAAACACAACGAGCAGCTTTCTATCTATAGCCAAGTCCGCACCACACTGTGTTTTGGTTTGATCCCCTCTCCGTATCGACCACATTACTCCAGTTATTCTGTTTGAACAGGTCTGAGGTGACTCTGCAACAGTGGCCAGCTATTTTCAGAGGGATATTGGAAAAACTGTGCTGGGAAAGCGTGAAAGGGAACCTCATGCTCGTTCTGGCTGGATGACAGCCATTGCTCCTGTGGGCATGGTTGAGTGTCTACACAGATGAGCACCCGATAACAACTCCGGCCTTCTACTTCTGCTTCTCCACTGTCCTGAAGGGACATGAAATTATTATCTCACATTTCCAGTCGCAACCCTTGACATCCCAGAGCCTTTTGTGCAGGGTATTTGTAAGTGCAGGTGTAATTACTGCTCCGTGTGCCTTGCCCTCCTAATCTCACAGAGCCACGATCTGTGTGGCCCCAGCAGAGGAAATTAAATTAAGAGGCTCTTCTTCAGACAGTGCGAGTCCTTTCTAATCTGTCTGAGGACGCCTGAGAAACCTGGACAATGATACGTCCCAACCCCCACACACTCCAGGGACCACTAATGTCAGCCAGGCCAGAGGACCTTGGTAGATTAGTAAGTGAACCAACATCTGCTGCCTCCAGCTCTCTGCCGTGCCTTTCGATCAGAAATCTAGTTTCCTTATTTTATTCCTCTCACAGGAGTCACCAACGGTGCCACTTCCTGATCAGGAACAAGACAGATCGGTTTCTGAACATTTTGAGTTTCATGTGTGGGACCTAGCCAGTACAACCACAGTTCTCACTTTCACAGAGATACAGACCAGATGGTCTCATCATGGGACACATTATTTAAGTCACTCCCTCCTCTCTTTCTCACTCTTACTTTACTCTAACCTGTTTTATGTCATATTCCCAATGACTTCATTAGAGTTAATTTCAGATATTTATTCAGGCACACAAGCTGCAAACAGACATAACAAATTAACTGGCAGACCGTTCTTCATTTGTAAAGACACAGAGACAAACACTGAGTTCAGTGTTTCTGACTTATCCAATATTCACTCGTCATACAGCTGTTCGGGCTTCATTGAGTAAATGCTCTGCTGTGTTCACCACTGAGTCTCTGACTTTGATGCCCCTTACAGCTTTCTTGTTTCGAGTTTTTGCTGGGAAAAAAATGTGTCTTTTCCCCAAAAACCAGCTGGTGGAGCTACTCCACAGTCTGTCTTTGTACCCCACGCTTGAAACACCCCCTGGAGTACAAGAAGCCCAGAGGTGTTTATCTTTGTTCTACCGGACCCTTCTGTACATATTTCTCCCAGGACACTTGATAATTCAACAACACTTTCTACACACACACACACACACACAGATAGGCACCTGCCGAAATCTTAAAATTACTCGTCTTCTTTTCTGCTGCATTATTCAAAAAGTGTAAAGTCGCTGTGACACTTTGCTTTATTATCTGCAGCAGTGTTTGTTCTACTTATCAACTGTAAGTATATCCCCCTCTCTGTTGCTGCACAACCTCATTAAAGTTTCATCCAAGCGGGTCTGTACTTCTAAGTTCACACAACCTGAACAGCACCAGGACAAAAAAGAGGGATGCTTTTCATCCGTGTGCGTCACCTGGGTACACTGAGCACTTGTCACAGCTTAGCCCGACTTGGTCTAACTTTGATTGTTTAGGTTTCATCTGAACGGTACAAAAGAGTAGGGATTAATGTAGGAGCTTTTATGATTATACAAAGAGAATCCTACAACTACTGTAGCTTAAACAAAATGGTGGCCCGCTACATTATATATGCCCATCCATTATCTATCCAGCACCAGGCAGGGAATACACCCTGGACAGGTTGCCAGTCCATCACCGGACACACATACACTCACACACCATTCACCTCACAGTCCTATGGTCAAATTGGCTTAAACATGCATGTTTTTGAACTGTGGGGGGAGACCGGACTACCCAGAGAAAATCCAAAAACCTTGCTGTGAGGAGACAGCCCTATGTGGCCATAGATTATATACATGGAATCTAGTTACTGTACCTTACTGCTCCATAAATCTAAGGGGCAAACAACACAAGATGTACAAAGTGCCACACTTCAGCGTTTAATGAATGGATTTTATCTCAAAGTGCAAACCTGCATCACTCAACCCATCAGGGCCCTTTAAAAATCCACAGAGACAGACAGTGGAGAGGGAGAGACAGAGGAAGCCCATCCTGATGTTCTATATATATATACCTCAATCCCAATAGCAGTCTCTGTCTCTCTCAGCCTGCCAGCCGGAGCAAAGGCCCGGCAGTCCGGCTCGATAAGGAGCCTCTTTGTCTGGCTCTTTAGCTCCCAACAGGGGCACAGTCGATGCCATATAACTCGAGGTGTTCGACCACTGCTCACCGTAGAGTCACATGCCGGAGGTGAAGCATTTGCGGTGCTTCTCCACATTGCGAAACAGCAGCAAAGGCAGCAGAGAGCGATGCTTGCGTCACTGTGTTTGCTGTAATGATATGCTGCCCCCTCCGAGGCTGGGGGAGCGAGGGGAGCCTCAGTGATACTGTAATTGCTCACCTCTGTCCTTGTTTTCGTGTCGACGTACTGCGGAGACCTGGCAGGAAGTGTTTGTGGTAAAGTGAGACTGTGGACGAGCGCTGTGTGAGAAAGTGGCTGCTCTGATATGTGTTTTCTTCTCAACGTGTACGGGAACATGATGTTTGTTTCAGTTCCCACAGGCTCCTAAGATCCACCAACTGTATTCAAAAGACTCATTTTATCGGTCTGTCTCTCATCTACATCCCCTACATCTTCCAAATCATAAAGTCAGGTTCTTCTTCTTTGGGAGCCATTTGAGCGCACCAGCACATCAGCACAAACAATCTGTCACCTTTTCTCAACTTTTCTATAAACTGTGTCACATGGAAAGTGATGACAAGTCGAATGAGGGGAACCGTTTGATCACATCACCTTGACAGGTAAAAGCTACCTAAAATGACACCCGCTCCACCTGAACACAGTCTCTGACATGACACCTGAACAGTCCTATACCTCATCCACAAAGACCAAGCTTTTGTGTTTGCTTATCACCTTACACACATTGCATTTGTTTGTCTGCATCGCTGTCTGTGCCACTGCCAAATCCCCCGTCAGCCCGCACAGAGCACACGCTGTATTGCAGACCTTGTTTTACAAATGCCTGATGCAATACGCACGTAGTTGCTAGCCACTGTTTTACACGTGCCTGTGAAGAGGCCTGAGCCAAGGTCCCACCACACAAACACTGTATGACGCAAACACAGGTTTGTTTATTTTGTAGACCAATATTGTTTTTTAGATCTGCTCCAGTTTCCTCCCACGGTCCAAAAACATGCACTGATTGCCCCGATATGCAAGAGTTAAAGGTGAGTGCAGTGCCATGGAGTGTCAACCTGTCCAGGTTGTATTCCCTGGCATCCCTATGCTAGTGGCTCTAGCTGACTCAGTGACACCATTAGGAAATGAATGAATGAATGAACTATTTGGCCTTTGAAACTGTCTGGCAGCATTACAGAAGCAGTGTGGTTTTGTTTTTTATAAAAGATCAACCAATACATTGCCTGCGGCACCACACCTGCAGGCAGAAATAGATTTTAGGAGAGGGAAAAAAAAACAAGAAAAGTCTCACATAAACAAAATGTCAAAATAAATCTGCTTCAATCGCATCTTTCCAAAAACAGAAACAGATCTCTCATTTTATCTTTTCCTTTTTTCCCCATGAGGGGGAAACTCCCTTTCCTTGCAATGACAAAACAAAGTCTGAACCTGAGGCGAGCAGACATGAAAGTGCCTTGCTCTGAGGCACTTCAGCAGAGCAGCTGCATGCATGCTTATCCCGCTCTATCGGCCTCACACGTCAACATCAGTTTCCTCGTCACGTGCAGCCTGGGAAAACAGATGCCCTGAGACGAGTTTTCTTTCTGCAGTGAGGTCACTGTGATCTCATCGAGGTTATCTCAGCTTGGGAAAACCTTTAACAGAAAATCTATGACAGGAACCTCTGCAGTGGCATTTAGAGTGCCCGGACATTTATCAGGCCATGTCTGAAAAACATGTGATGCAGGTGCATTATAGGAGGCAGCGTTGACCCATTTAAGAGGCTATATTGCAGGATAGCTCTGTCGCATCATTGATTAATCCCACTCTTGCAAGTCAAACTTTATCAGTGTGTAATAAAACCAATAAAATGGCCCACCCTCTTAAGGAAATCCCCCGTTGTTGCAGTAGTAACAGCTGCTTGTGGACATGGAGGGCTCGACCAGCTGGTCCAGAATCACTAGCACTTCGTCTCATCTCCCAGTCTCTTGCAGGCAAACAGCTTTTTAGCACCTTTCTGTTCCCCTATCCTGCTCCGAGCATAAAGGGTGGCCAAACTGAAACACCACAGTCACGTGTATGAGTGTGTGGATGCTTTGTGTGCGGGTGCAGGGTGTTTGTCCCCAGCGGCATGCAAGGACGGGATGACGATACGGAGTGTGTTCTGAGCTGTGAAGTGGGTGTCGGTGAGGATAACAACTGCACAACAGGACACATGATAACCGCGCACACACGCACACAGCAGGAGCATACACTCTGCTGCTCACCAGCAAACTCTGTGCCACACTTTGTCAAAATGCAGACACAAGCCCCCCACCCCCGGGCACTGCCATGACAAGCGCTTCCCCTAAATAAAACAGCTGAGCAAAAAGTGCACGGTTACACGTGTGCAAGTGTGACGTGACAAATGTCAGTTGAGTCCCCCCCTCCCCGAATCTTAAATATTCATTACACTATTCTGCTTTTTTTCTGCCACACTCAAACAAATAATATATCTTAGAGAGAGAGAGAGAAAGAGTTGCTGTCAGACACCACAGTCACTGCAGGGAGGAAGACGAGGAAGCCGAGGCAGGACTGGCTCCACTGATTGATGGCAGCGTGAGATGTGGCGGGGTGTCAGTTGGGGACGCAAATTTTTTTTGCCTGACTCAAACACAGGATAGCAGAAGGGAGACTCACATCCAAAAACATGCACACACACACACACATCAGACACCTTTAAGACTTAATCCATCACACTAGAACTGACAGACTGATGTGAAAAGGGAGAAAGAGGGGAGTGGGGGGAAGAGAGGGCATAAAATGAATACACTAAAGCCTGAGACTGAAACTTAACAAGGTAACCCAAGGGCCATCTCTTTCCCACACACACAAACACACACACACACACTTTTTTTTTTAAAAAAAGCACAATATTGGCTGTTTATCCCTCAGAGACTGGACCCAGGTGAATCCAAGTGATGCTGGCACACTGTTCTCTACAATGGCCCAGATAAACAGATAGAACACACACACAGACGCACAATAAGGTCCAGTTCAGAGCTTATATAATGTATTTTCCACTAACATGGCAACTGCACACTCATCCTCCCTGGGGTGAACTCTGCTCAGCTGGAGCGGACATGAACGCTGGGAGATGCTGAAGAGGCGTAGGGGTGGAGAGGAGGGGAGGGCTCGAGAGGAACAAGCAGGACTCCGGCGTAACCCCCCCACCAGCCTCCTCATGACCAGGCACCGCTGTAACGCAGAGCGTGGTAACAAGGTCACGGCAG
Source organism: Karalla daura (assembly GCA_029224185.1). NCBI lineage: Eukaryota > Metazoa > Chordata > Actinopteri > Chaetodontiformes > Leiognathidae > Karalla > Karalla daura. The sequence goes on from CM055195.1 coordinate 14,804,430, forward strand.
GGAGAGCAAACACAGGGGCGCAAACAAATACTGAGGCAAAGCTTCCACGCAGCGCAGACGCACGCGCCCCCCACCACTTTTTAAGCACTTTTTTAAAAACATGTGTGCGCGGTGTATAATCCTGCAGAGTCCGTTTTACACATCACATTTCCAAGGTCATCATGAGACGTTCAACATCCCACACGCTTTCCCAGTACAAGTGCTTCGTATTTCTTCACACAGAGAGCAACATAGGATCACGGATCATATTACTGTGGCTGAGCATCGCAGCTCCGCGTTTACTAATCTATCATTTCCGCTATTAAACCACTCCCTTATCTCAGGCCGGGAGGGTTGGAGAGAGAGATAAAAAAAAAGTAGGACTGAAACACTGGGTCTGTTAGTCTCACCTCTTACACTTGTTATCTTTACATTTCATTTAGAAAACAACTTTCTTAGCCGCATATCATTTTGAGACCGGCAGTGCAATGTATGAATTGTCCAAACGTCAGTTTCCAAGAGGATGTAAAACTCTGAAAACACAAACCTGAGTTGTGAAAGAGTTTTTGACCTTCGAGGCAGTGCTTTGAACAAAAAGAATTTGAACTGCATCTCAACTCCCTTTTGTGGAGTTTCAGTCATTCCCCTCTCTCCTCCTCTCTGGATGGCCGTTGTCATGGAGATAATAATAAATAATAATTCTGCTACTTTAAGATGTGCCTTTTGTTAAGATGATTACAGCTTGTCATCAAGACATTTTGTCATAAATAATTTTAAAATAACATGACAAACTATTTCAGAATGTTTTAGACTTTTGCTTAAAAATATACATCAATGTTTTTTTAACATGGTAATGAAAGTCAAATTTCACTCTACTGTGCCTGAAGTTAAAATTTGCAAATCCCTGACTTTCTATTTAGAAATCCACTGCAAGGGCTCTCATTATTCACTATGTGCATCTTTACAGTGTTTTCCCTCTGTTGTTTTTTTTTCTACTGACAACTCCCTTGTTGATCATTTTAAGCTTGTGTTTATGTAATGAATTCCAACATTTTCTCAGTCAATAGAAGTTCATTCTTAACCCTTGTAGACTCACCAGCTTCTGAAAATCAATGTTTTCTGGCCCAGAAGTACAGTGGCGGGGCACAGGGAGTAAACTTGAAAAAGTGGGAGCAAATGGAGATGAAGGGGCAGATGAATATTTGAGCGACTGAGTGACTGAAGACACACAAACATCCCTTTGCTGCCCCTCTTTCTACTGAATATATGGCATATATAGGTCATCTCTTCAAGCTGTGAAAGGCCCCGGTTGTGACCACCACATACTTCACCCTCGACTTTACCACACTTTCTTCCTTCCTGTGCCAGAGGGCTGAGGGCAGAGAACGCACAGGAAAGAGGGCAACCATGCAAAGCTAAATAATGCAGTGGCTCAGTCTCCACATTATGACCTAGTAAATGGCTGGTTATACAAACACACAGACCCTCCTGGGCTGCCCCCATCTGACAGCACAATACACAGGATGAATCAGTCAGCTTCTGCGAACTCTGTTATTGCGACCACAGCTGGACTCATTTCTCTCAATTCCATATTTTTGCTCCAGGGCAATAACTTTATATGGTCTGCTTGTGTAGCACGGTCAAGGATTTGCCATTTTGAGGACAGTTCATCCTCTCTATTAAGTGAAGAGCCTGTGTATTGTGCCCAGAAGTGTCTGAGAAAGGTTTACTATTATGGCCATAACCATCTATTAGGTCACTAAGGTCAGGACCTCTCCTTTCTCTCCCAAAGACAAGACTGTAAAAACTGGGACATACCGTAAATCACTTTTGCTTTAAAAAGGGCTGTTAGGGTGGATATCTTGGTTTTATTTGTAGGTGTCACTTAATAAATAAATTCTGCACGCCATAAAATATCTTAAATTTTGGACCTCAATAATTTCTAAAATGAGCTCAAACATTATTTGTGAGGCACATCTAAAACAACTGAATTTGACCCTAGTACTGGGCAGATATACACCAATACAACAAGCTAAAATAATAAAAGGTCAAATAAATCAAATTAAGTGTATACAAATATAAATATATATAACAATAACACAAATAGGAATAAAATAATACACATTGCAATAGTTGATGGCAAGACTACTTATTTACACAGAACACAAGGCCAGCTCAACTTGAACTAAAAGTCAAGTGCAAGGTGTGAGTTTTAAAACCCTGGTAACTCATCATGTTGTCCTATGGGGATGAACTTAACAGTTTTATTGTGACGCCAAGGTTTCTACTTTGAATTGCCTTGAATGACTTCCTTATTCGTCAGTAAAGACGAAATTGAGACTAGGTGGAGATCATGGAGTCCATGCTAAGGACATGATGGCAGGTAGATGCTTTACAACTCCACAAACTGAGTGTCTCTCATCGCATGCTGTAGGCCTGTGTGTTGACAGCTCTGGACATGAGGGAATCTAAATGAGTGACACAGGGAGAGCTACTATTTACACCACACACACACACACATACACACATACACACACACACACACACGCACACATATTCACACAATATTCTCTCAGTCGTTTACGTCAGTGATCTTGCCAACATCTCTATATTTCAGGATGGCTCCAACAACTTCATGTTCTGTGTCGGAGCCGCAGACAGCAGCATTCCCGCGGCTGGACAGACTCAACTTCTGCATGCATGTACAGTGTATGTGGACAAGCCTCAACATCCATGTCTCCAAAGTAAAGCAACTCACAGCCCCTGACAGCCCCGCCGGCGTCCCGCCCTACCTTCGGTGTGGCAAGTGGAGGAGAGGATGGTGCTCGGAGGGCGGAAGAGGTACGGCAGATAACGGGAAAAACATTTCATCTTCTTCTCCTCCTGTGGCTGCCGACGGCTGAAGCTGAGCGTTGCGTTGCGGGCTCCACATCCGCACTGCCTCGGCGACAGCCTGGCCAGAGAGGAACCAGGGTGGGGGGAGCGGGAGAGAGGGGAGAGACGGGAGGCTCAGGCTATGACAGCATCACTTTGTGCAGGCAGGAGGCAGCAGGAGGCTCCGGTGGAACTGCGTGTCCGTGTCGGTGCTCGTCTGTCTCCGGTGGTGTGTGTGCGTGTGTGTGGTTGTCTTTCTGTGCGTGTGGTTGTCTGTGTGTGTGTGTGTGTGTGTGTGTGTGTGTGGTTGTAGTGACAGCAGGACCGGGGTTAGCCCCCTGTCCTGTTAATGGGAGGTCAATGCACGCTGCCTGCGCACACTCTCCCCCCACTGACTCACTCCTCTGGTGTGTCAGGTGCAAAAACAAAAAACACCGGTGATCATGGAGGTGGTGATGTTGTAGATTTATGTGGCTGACGCGACCGAAATGCAAATGTATACAGTCCGACCTATGTACACATGCTCTGTTACACATTAGTTGAATGGCAGATATGATATCGCAGGTAGAATGGGAATTACAGCAGCACGATGCCTGGTGTTCAGAGGACAGAAGTTGATGAATCATAGACAAAACTTGTTCCTAACTACTAACCACGTTATTGATTAGTTGGATTTGGCGCCACTTTGTGGTTATTTCAGTCCAATGAGTTCATGTTGGCTACTAAAATTTTAAAATTACTAAAAGCCTATCTATATGCACGTCCTATGGTGTCAGCACTTGTCTGCTATATAGTATGTTATTGTCAGCAGATAGGAAATTATAGTCGCCAGTTGATTCAGACGAAACTTATTTCGAAGCATCTGTAACTGCTAATCACGCTATTGATTTGTTGGGTTGGCGACATCTTGTGGTTATATTTTATACTTAAGCCTAAAGATTTAATGAAATGAAATGTGTATCCGCCTATTCAGACGTGTTTGTTTTATGATTTGGTGTATATTGTCGTGAGCAAAAAGAAAAAAAATACCAACAGCCAGAGGTCGATGAATCGAATACAAAACTAAATTTGTTCAACCTTGTGGTTGTATTTTATATTTCTGTGAAAACGCAGCAAAATTAAAGCCGATATTAAAAGCTGTGGAAACCTGAACTCTTTTCTTTATTTTTGGAAAATAAAATAAAAAGATACACGTGCAAAAAATTCCATTATACAGAAGATTGCAGCAGTTGTGTAGGTAAGTCGTTGTAAATAGTAATCACGTTGAAGTGTTCTGCATAAATTCTGAAACATTTGATGTGTTATAATGAGTCTAGGCGGACGACCAGGCGATTAACCATAAAAAAAGAGTGAAATGAATAAATATATGTTCGTGATTCAGAACTTTAGGTGATGTGATGTAGCAGCCAAAATGCTGGCATACAAATTAAAAAAAAAAAAAAAGAATGTACCTACACATATTGGTACTTTAAATGATAAGTCTAAATGTGAGTAGTGTATAACCATTGTATTTACAGCGGTTAAAACGTCAATCTCGCGCTTGACTTGAAATCTCGCGAGAATTGAGTGTGAACTAATGCCAGCGGAAGCACTTCTCAAGTCTCTTTTCCGCCGGCCATAGAGGAGCAAAGGCAGGGTAAGAATTCCTGGCTGACTAAATCACTAAAGTTATCGCCATCCATCCTCCTCTTAATGTTTATCTACGCACCCAGGGCTGTCTAAACACTTTGAGTACACTATCACAATTAATAAACAGCCTATATTGCGTTCATGTCGCCGACAGATGACTACTTTTAATCAGAGTCTCCGGTCCCCCTGCTAAGGCAGACGGTATCCGCATGTCTGCTACTCACCGGGCTGGATTGAAAGGGCTAGGGAGTGATCTTCGGTTTTATTTGCTGTTAACGTTCTCTGGATTTAGTCGGCAATTCGCCGGACAATTGTATTGTTTCAAAGGCAGCTCCAAAACACTGACGGACGACTCGGTTTGTGGTATTATGCTAAAGCGGTAGCTCATGCTGCTAGGCTAGCGCTGCTATTTCACCACAGGTGAAGCAAGAAATTCAAAAGAAAGCTGCATGGTGACTCTCTGAGTCTCAAGCAGTCTGTATTCAGACTGTATGTGCGTTTTGAGTGTAGCAACTAACTGAGCTCACTTTCACGTTCTTTTAACCGGTTATGCAGCAGTAGCACGTCCGGCAGGCAGAAGTTAGCAGAAGTAGCTGTTTCCTTAAGAGTCGCGGCGACCTGGGAGGTAACCTGTTGTATTGTTCCCCGCAGCATCATGAAGCTCAATCCATTTGTAACCTCCTCCCGCCGCAAGAACCGCAAGAGGCACTTCAATGCCCCCTCACACATCAGGAGGAAGATTATGTCTTCCCCCCTGTCCAAGGAGCTCCGACAGAAGTACAATGTGAGGTCCATGCCCATCCGCAAAGATGACGAAGTCCAGGTACTGTTGCTCAGTCTTAAAGTGTGTCACAGTTGGCTTAAAAGTGCAGTTTTGACCTGTGGCGTCTGTTGATTTTGCTCAGGTGGTCCGTGGACACTACAAAGGCCAGCAGATTGGCAAAGTGGTGCAGGTCTACAGGAAGAAGTATGTCATCTACATTGAGCGTGTGCAGAGGGAGAAGGCCAACGGAACCACAGTCCATGTCGGCATCCACCCCAGCAAGGTGAGACACTGCTGTGTAGATGCTCAGACTGGTGTGCGGCTGATGGTGCACAACAAAGCGTGTTGTGGACCTGCCTAGACTTGCTTCTCTGACATCTCATTGACATGATTGGAGATCACTTGAAAATATCATTTCACTGAATCGGGTTGCACTTTTTATTGGGTACCTGAAGTACCAGAGGAAATGTTCTTTGTCAACAAACTGGTGTAAGTAGTGTGGCTGACCTAATGTGCACTTAATGATAGATTTGGGCAGAACAGTGCCTGCCCTGTGGTGTCATCATTAGATATTAAACGCAGTTATCGCCAGATTTGTTTTGCGCTAGTATATCCCAGCAGACTTGTTCGACTTCAGGAATGTTCATTGCACTGGTTCAGATTGTCTTTGAGGCTGTAGTTGTGGGTATTGGACCTGTTTTTATCAAAGACTTAGTGATGTTTCTAACAGCTGTCTCAAATAACCATCTTGATTCTGCTTGTTCTTGATTTTTCAAGGATGATTTGAAGGCATTGGGAATCAGGGCCACTCTTGCTCTGAGTGACTAATCCTGTACGATTTCTGATTTTATAGTATTGTAATAGTATTGCATCCTTCTGTGGTGCAGCTGTAGTTAAAAAGTTAGTTGATCTCCCAGGAGGTTCCCCAATAGGAAATTCATGTCTCAGTTTACTGCACTGTAGAACTTTTTTTTTTTACAGCAGTAAGTCAAATAATTCCTGATGAATATAGCCAAGAATGCAGGAGTGCAAAATACACAGGGACTATGAGTGGTAAATTGTGAGAACAGAACGTGTAGGTTTATTTCTGTAATGGGTAATTTAATATAATGGGCTGAGTAAACAAGACATGGAAATCTAAAAATGTTGACTGATGAATCACTTTGATGTTGAACAATTAACTCCAATACAGGGTTCCAATCAGTGTATTACAGGCTGGCAGGGCTTCCTTGCCCCCACCAGGCTAAGCATTGTCTATTTTTTATTGACTTTTGGGCAGATAGCTGTCTCTGGCGCAAGCTAAGTTCAGGTGCCATCAGAAACGATTACAGCAGGCACCACACTACGGATCAGGACAAATGGCACCTGCTAGCACGCTCCCCCACAAACAGTCTAGCCCTCGACTTGGCAAGTTTTCTGGGGGAAACCCTGCCGATAGATCATTATAAAGGCGGGGAACACTTCCTGGACAGGTGTCTAGGTCATACATTGATATATTTTCTTTATGTCCCTGATATTTTGTATTGATGCCGCATATTTTAGGTGACAGAAATTTTCAGATTGAGACCAGTGTATTTTGAACAGTCTGCACGAGTATTTTAGTTCCTAAAGTTACTTTTCTGGTCACCTGAGTAAAATCTGACATACAAGAACTTTGCAGGATCCATTGGTTTTCCTATGGATGTGGTGTGGTTGTTGCAGTCGGTTGAACAAGTCAGATGGTTGTTAATTCCAGTTGTGAAGTGGGTCAGACCTGTCATAACGTCAAGGGGACCAGAATTTACATTATACCATTTTCTAGTAAACCTTTCTATTCTGCAACAGGAGAAACGCACATTAGATTCAATCTGGCTCATAATATTGATAATGCTTTCACATGGCGTAGCATATTGAGTGGTTATTTAATCACTGTGTGGCTCACTTAGCATTAACAGGCCGGCACTTGTATTTCATGCAGAGCATGAATAAACAATTGACTCAACCCCCAACAACTTTCAAACATGTTCAACTGTTGTAACTCATCCCATAGTAAGAACCCACACTTTCAACGATTTAAAGTGTTTTTCGGGATCCTATACTCTGAGGTTGTCCAGTAGTTAATAGCCCCAGCAGCTTTCTTTGTGAGTGGGAGGTTCTGTTATATTTCAATTGTGGAGAGTATATTTGTCTATTTCTAACAGCCAAATATGACAGCTTGCTCACCAGGCCTGTGTTTTCCCTCTGCGCAGGTTGTCATCACCAGGCTAAAGCTGGACAAGGACCGCAAGAAGATCCTGGAGCGCAAGGCCAAGTCTCGCGCTGATGGAAAGGAGAAGGGCAAATACAAGGAGGAGACCATTGAAAAGATGCAGGAGTGAAAATGATCTTTTGCTATCAATAAACTGTAAATGGACCGTATGTTTGTCTTGTGCTTTACTTGTCGATGTGGGATCATGTTGTCCATGCTTTTAAATGAAGAGGTTAAGGAAGGGCACATATTTAAACATACATCATAAATCACAGCAGAAATCAGATTTCAAAAGCCACGAATACCTACACAGATATGCAGCACATTTTATGAAGGTCAGGCAAGGAAAGGATCTTTGCAAGGTAGGATATGAAGGCACCAAAGCATTTACAGATGTTGAATTAACAGTCAAGTCACCATGTTGCCCCAGTGACAAGATGTGCTTTTTGTGTAAATTATATTTCTGAAATAAGATATTGATATCAAATGACCTATGTGATTCTGGTGCTGGAGATACATTTTATGTAATGCAAATTGCATTTATGTGCAAAAAGAAAATAAATCTCACAAAGAGGCAAAGGGGTGACATCAAGTGGCCTGTTGCAATTATTGCAGTGCATGGAAGGAAACCTGGATCCAGATCCTAATCCAATAAATTGCCAACTGTGCTACCTGGATTTCCACAACTTTGGGTTAAACTGACCAAAAGATTTTTGTAGAATGGAAGATTTACTGAAATCTTGCATTTAAACTCACCACTAGCTGCAAACATGTAATCTGATCTATTTACAGTGAACAATGAGTAACCTGTAAAATAAGATAAAAGCAAAACGTATAGATAGATTGAGTGACTGACATGGTTTTAGAGGTTTTCCCATACTGAGTCAGCGCACAATATTTATCTCTCGCCCCAAATGTGTTGGCATTAAAGGTATGCTCGCATTGCTTGCTTGTAAATGTCGTTCTTAGCACACATCTACACAGCCTCAGTTAATTTAAGATTTTTTTTCGTTTTTTGTTTTTTCCGGTAATCACGCAGTGAACCGCACCTATGTGCCAGAATTCAGTCGGATGTAAATAGAGGTAGTTATAAATGGAGAAAAGCAAACAAGTGCATCAAAATCTAAGCACAGAAAGATAGTATAATGCTGACCACTTGACCTGTGCATGCGTGCAGAATTTTCATGATAAAAGTGTTTTTGTTGGGAAATAAGAGTACTGATTTGCCGACTATGCTTTCACTTCCTGAATATTTGTCAGTTTATAAGAGTATGCGGGTTCTTCAGTATTGGCAGCTGGGTGACTCTATTTTAACGGTTTACGGAAAGACTTCTTTTCAATTGTTTTTTGAAAATGAAAAACAAAGATCGCCAGACAGACCTCTTAATGACTCGCTGACTTAGATGCGCGTTCATGTGAAGTCAGTGACCGTGTGAGTGCTGTTCCATGATCCATATTGCCCTATGGCGTCACAGCACATCTCCATGTACCCGGCCACCGTTGCTGTGGCCGGGTACAGTTGCTGTCAGGGTAACGTGAGTGACGGACAAGTGTTGTTCCATTCGTAGAATCTAGAACCCTCACACACTCGCACACCGACGTCACTTACATCTGACGTCACTGAAGTCATGTTTATTCATATTTCTTTTGAGAAGCACCACTACCCAGCACAGTATACACTGCATTAGTATAACAGTATACCATCAGCAGTGGTACAAAGGAGAACTTTATTAATCCCCAGAGAGAAAAAACGAAAAAACATTTCATTTGGAAATAATGGGAAATTGTATGGCAAAGATTTCTTCTGCACCTATTTTGTACGGAAAATACAAAAGGGGGGTCTGCCTTGGAAAAGGGGGTTATGGGACAGTTGTGGAGTGCACAGACATCACAACAAAAGAGAAAATGGTCATGAAGTTCATTCCCAAATGGAGAGCAGTTGCTGCTCGCAGAGAGGTGGCCATGCTCGAAAGGCTGAGAGCACTAGACCCAGACAAAAACAACTTGTTGGTATTTATTGAGCACTTTACGTGGGATGACGATTTTTATTTAGTCTTCGAAAAATTGGATATGAACCTTAATGACATGATGAGGAAGAGGCATTATAAGCCACTGCCTTTGTCCGATATCAAACAAATAACCCAACAGCTGCTGGTTGCTTTGGATGCACTCCAGAGCATAAATATGGTCCATTGTGACATCAAGCCAGACAACATCATGCTGGTTGATCACCAAAGGCAGCCCTTCAGGGTGAAACTGGTTGATTTCGGTTTGGCCAAGCTAAAATGTAAACTTGAGGTTGGCAAGCGCATCCAAATTCGTCGTTACAGGGCCCCAGAAGTCATTCTGGGCCTCAAACTGCACGAGGCAGTTGATATGTGGTCACTTGGTTGTGTTGTGGCTTACTTGTTCCTGGGAAATAATCTGTTACCAGTACGTTCCTCAAGTGATGCCCTCAGAGGCATCACACAATTACTAGGCGAATTCAACATTAGCCTGCTGGATGAGGGGCTTTATTCCTTTGCATACTTCAGAAAGCCAATCAACAACCACGATGCCAAATGGACACTGAAAAGTTCTTCAAGATTGACCAATAATCTTTTCTGTGTGACTTCTATTAATCAACTTCCAACGAGAGGCAGACGGGTGGTTGACGTCATGGAGGAGGAGGAAATGCCTGCCTTCATACACCTGCTTAGAAGCATGCTGGAAGTAGATCCTGACAAAAGAATCATTCCTAGTGTAGCTTTAGAGCATGAGTTCATCACCCAGAAACCTTGTCATAGTGGTACAGAAACAAACCCCAACAAGTGCCGTGTCATATGTGCCATTGAAGTCGAACCTCGACAGAGGCGGTCAGAGGATTTGGACCCCAGGATTCGGACTCATACAAATGTGTAACCTTCTAGGACTAGCGATCATCATCTGAAAAAAACAGAGCCGTGGAACAAGTGCAGTGGTGGTGAGGTTTGTCTTGTGTTGGGGTTTGTCTTGTCATTTTCCTGTTTTATTTTGAAAGCCTGACCTCACTTTTGTGTGCTTACTGCCCTTTTTCTTGTGCAAATGTGTTTGGTTGGTTTGCTTGTGTCCTAGCTCTCTCTTGTGCTCTTTGTTTTTCCAAGTGCCTCTTGTTCTTCTTTGTGTTTTCTTGTACTTCAGTCTTGTTTATGTTTATTTAAGTTCCTAGTGTTAAGTGCTCCTCTTTGGCCCTGTTCCTAGTATTCTAACTGGGGTAAGCTCACATCCTCATGTCTCATCTGTGTATCTTTTCACCTTTGCTCCTCGTGTTTTTCCACTGTTTAATGTTCATTTTGTTTTGTCTCTCTCATTAGTTTAGTTCTCAGTCTGGTTCCCCTTTTTGAGTTTCTTTCATAAATTCTTCTTTCTAAATAAATTCTTTAATAAATGAATTCACTTTTGTCCAGAGTCGTTTGTTTGTGTGTTCCTCATCTTTATTTTAAGGACTTGATCTTTCTCAGATCATAAAAGCCAAATCTCCAAGGACCCCTAGTCCTCGACAACACTTTAAAATGATGCTTCATCAATGAAGTAGAGCCTCATGAAAACATTTTGATGATTCACAGAAGGCAGAGCATTGGAACAAGTGTGATGATGCTCACACTCATGAAGATCTTCAACAATGCAACTACAACTACCAATAACCCAGATAAAAATATTGCACCTCTACCTTCCATTAGTAAACAGCAACCAATGCAGAAGTGGTGGAAGAAGCCTCACATCACATTCACATCACTGGAATGTTCAAATCTTGAAGAGCTGGAAATTAGACACAGTGTTGTACATGAAGACTTTTTTCTTCTTCTTCTTCTTTGTTCCTGTAAAGAGTAATGGGCTAATCAGTGTCCATCAACAGAAGGCAGCATACTACAAGCCATGATAATTTGTGAAGCCCTCATCTTTTTTGGCCTGGTGTTCTCAGAACACCAAATATCGTCTACAGTCTCTATAGTCCAAAAACATGCAATTGGAGGTTTTCTTTTGGTGTGAATGAGAGAGTGTCTGCATGGATCCCATCTTCTTGGACATTGTGCTCAACCCAGGGATTTCATGGATTTTTATCTTCGAAGGGTGTTCTTTCTGCCATCTGTGTCTCAGTTTTCAAAAGGAAAATAAATACCTTGAAAGAACCTGTGTGATTGTGTGCAATGTGAAGTGATGTCTTCTTAATCATGGTTTCAATTTGTCAGCTCTTATAGGAATGCCCCATCAATTTAACTTTTTGGTGTGATCTTAGCAGTAATTTAAACCAAAAAAATGTCTGAAATTAAATCTGAAAAACAGACATCTAATTAAAAACAAAGCAAAAAAAACCCTGCTGCATTCATTCAGCGCAGTTTAAATGATCGAGTGTTTGTACGGAAGCGTATTAATGCCACACTGGAAAAAAAAGTTGCTCAGCATCACATGATTACGTGAAAAGTTTCATGTTATAACGTGATAATTTCACGTTATTTCATAATGTTTTCACGTTACTTTTTTCTCAATGTGGCAGCAGTACGTTTCCGTATGTTTGGGCAGTTTTTTGCCAACATTTAAATTGGTCTGTTCTGTTTTATGTAGATTGATTTCTGGCAGGTTACTCTGACATTGCAGATGCAGCAGACTGTTTTGCCACTGCCCCACTGAAAGGAAGTATTTATATATAACGTGCACACGAAATACTCTTTCTTTCCCATTAAATACTAATTCGTGACCACGAAATCAATATAACGTGCGCACGAAATACTAAATCACAATGTAACCGAGCATTGTGTATAACTGTTTGTGGAGGTTAATAAGAGACACGGAGGGTGTATGGTCTGCCAAAAAGACGTGACTGTATTTATTAGCTGGCTCAAGCACACCTGCTGGACTAACAAAGGAACTTCCGGTGTATACCTTCAAAATACAATCCCCAGACCGGAAAAAAACATAAATAGCATTCAATTGATATGCTCTCTCAGCTGTCCAGGAATGATTAATAATTAACATTTAGTATTTCGTGCGCACGTCATACTATTTCATGGCCAAGAATAAGTAATCCGTGCGCACGTTATATTTACTTTGAAATACTATTTTCCCCCCAGTGTCATGTTTGGGGCTCCGTACTAGTCTGTCACTGAACACAATAATTATTCTTCTTGGATTAAGACTGAATCTAGGGACCCTTTTACTGTTTGTATACAATGACAGGAAAGTCGGAGAAAAGTTGAGATAGCAAACCGTTTCCTCCATTAAAATGTCTGGTGGCTGTGTCTACGAGTTATAAATCATGATATTCTACCGGCAGAGTAACGTTTTACAGGATTCAGAGAGGATCGCGACCATCTCAGTGCGACCCACAGCAACTGTGGCCGGGTACATGGAGACGTGCTGTGATGCTTGTGGGTTATCTCTGTTCCTGAGAATAAGTCTAATGTTCAAAAATGTTAATCTCTGATCTCGGCGAGAGACCGACTTGCCCGATATTTATACTAATTTAATACAGAAACCGAGAGAAACCGAAAGTTACGAGCCTATAAGGTATTGGATGCCTGTGGTCATGTACAGAACGTCAGACACCATGACACAGATTCCGAATTCTGTCTTAAAAGTTCTCCCTACTCAAACGTTGTTGTACAAAGATGAATTATGATTGTCCCACTCAGCGGTGGAGTGGAGCTGAGGGACAGCGCATGAGGGGGTGTGACAGTCAGAGGCTGCAGCTGCTGCGGGGAGCAGAGACCCAGAGCCGGGGACATAGAGACACTCTGGACCATAGACACAGAGAGACTCTGGAACATGGACCGTGGCCGCGGCACACAGTAACGGATTACAGCAGTTACTGCAGTAACAGACGCCTTCGGAATGGTCGTGATCCTCTCACAATCCTATAAAACTTTACTCTGCCGCTATAATATCGGTACACCTGTAGACACAGCAACCAGACATTTTAATGGAAGAAACGGTTTGCTATCTCAATTTTTCCCTCAATGTTTTTGTCTCTCATTCAAAATGAATGGGGAACATCGACACTTCCGTTGCCACTATGCGCGCGCATCTTTTTGGTGACGTCGGTTGTAAAAGGGTCTATTCCCTACACGCCTTGGACCTCCTAGTAAATTATAGATCAAAAGTCAGTGTCAACTACATGTTGTCAGAGTAACGTGAGTGACGGACAGGTGTTGTTCCATTCGTAGAATCTGGAACCCTCAGACACTCGCACACTGACGTCACTTACATCTGACGTCACAGAAGTCATGGAAGGTTCAGGGCGTGTTTAGGGGGCGCATTGTGTTTATTCGAAACTCAAAGCCAAGTGTGATGACGTCAGAGTGATACATATATATTTATATTTCTTATAAGAAGCACCACTACACAGTACAGTATACATTGCATTAGTATAACAGTATAACATCAGTAGTGGTACAAAGGAGAACTTTATTAATTCCCAGAGTGAAAAACGAAAAAACATTTCATTTGGAAACAATGGGAAACTGTATCTGTTGTGCACCTATTCTGTACGGAAAATACAAAAAGGGGAGAAAGCTGGCAGAAGGGGGTTATGGGAGAGTTGTTGAGTGCACAGACATCACAACAAAAGAGAAAATGGTCATGAAGATCATTCCCAAATGGAGAGCAGCTGCTGCTCGCAGAGAGGTGGCCATGCTCGAAAGGCTGAGAGCACTAGACCCAGACAAAAACAACTTGTTGGTATTTATTGAGCATTTTAAGTGGGATGACAATTTTTATTTCGTCTTTGAAAAATTGGATATGAACCTTAATGACATGATGAGGAAGAGGCATTATAAGCCACTGCCTTTGTCCGATATCAGACAAATAACCCAACAGCTGCTGGTTGCTTTGGATGCACTCCAGAGCATAAATATGGTCCATTGTGACATCAAGCCAGACAACATCATGCTGGTTGATCACCAAAGGCAGCCCTTTAGGGTGAAACTGGTTGATTTCGGTTTGGCCAAGCTAAAATGTAAACTTGAGGTTGGCAAGCGCATCCAAATTCGTCGTTACAGGGCCCCAGAAGTCATTCTGGGCCTCAAACTGCACGAGGCAGTTGATATGTGGTCACTTGGTTGTGTTGTGGCTTACTTGTTCCTGGGAAATGATCTGTTACCAGTGCATACTTCAAGCGATGCCCTCAGAGGCATCACACAATTACTAGGCAAAATCAACAATACCCTGCTGGACGAGGGGCTTTATACCTCTATATACTTCAGAAAGCCAATAAACAACCGCAATGCTAAATGGACACTGAAAAGTGTTTCAATATTTAACAACGTTACCTCCTGTGTGACTTCTATTGATGAACTTCCAAAGAGAGGCAGACGGGTGATTAATGTCATGGAGCAGAAGGAAATAGATGCCTTCATACATCTGCTTAGAAGAATGCTGCAAGTAGATCCTGAGAAAAGAATCACTCCCAGTGAAGCTTTAAAGCACGAGTTCATCACCCAGAAACCCTGTAATAGGGGCACAAAAACAAACCCCAAGAAGCGCCGTGTGACTAGAATTTTTGTGAAACCAGCCCCTATCATTGCTGAAAACGTTAATCTAAAACCAACACTTGTTATAAGGTATAATAATACAAATAATAAAGGCTCATCTCCACTAGCTGGGACTAATCGTAACTCAGATGACCATGTGTGCCATATTGAAGTCAAACCTCGGCAGAGGCGGTCAAAGGATTTGGACTCCAGGGTTCGGTCTGCCAATCATTGTTTGAAAAAAACAGAGCCGTGGAACACGTGCAGTGATGCACTGATCAAAACCTTCAACTGTGCCACGACAGCAACCAACAAACCTGTTAAAAAAGAGGCACATGAACTTTCCACTAGTAATCAGGAACCAAATCTCCAAAGACCCCTAGCCCTCAAAAAGACTTTAAGACAATGCTTCAGCAATAAAGTAGAGCCTCAAAAAAACGCTTTGAATGATGATTTACAAAAGCCAGAGCATTGGAACAAGTGTGATGACGCATTAATTAAGATCTTCAACAATGCAACTGCAATTAACCATAATGCAGATGCAAATGTTGCTCCTCTACCTTCTGTTAGTAATCAGCAACCAAGGCAGAAGTGGTGGAAGAAGCCCTGGAATCACATCACTGGAATGTTCAAATCTCGAAGCGCTGCAAATTAGACACAGTGTTGTACATGAAGAGTTTTTATTTGTCCCTGTTAAGAGTGATGGACTAATCAGTGTCCATCAACAGTAGGCAGCATAATACAAGCCATGATAATTTGTGAAGGCCTCATCCTTTTTTGACTTGGTGTTCTCAGAACACTAAATATCATATACATTCTCTACAGTCCAAAAACATGCAATTGAAAATTCTGTATAGGTGTCCAAATTATCCATAGGTGTGAATGAGACAGTGTCTACATGGATCTAAACTTCCAGTATTTTTTATCTTCTGAAGTTGTTCTTTCTGACATCTGTTTCTCAGATGTCAGAAAGAAAATACATACCTTGGAAGAATCTTTGTGGAGTTTGTCAGCTCTTCTGGGAATGGCCCATTCAATTTAATTTGTCTGAATATGAATTGAATATGAAAAACAGGCATCTATTTTTTTTTTAATCCATTACATTCATCCAGCTCAGTTGAAATTATTTAGTGTTTGGGCAATCTTTTTGCCAGCGTTTCAATTCATCTGTTCTGTTTAATTTAGATTGATTTCTCAGGTTTCTCTGTTTTGCCACTGCCCCACTGAAAGGAAGTATTTGTCTAATCATCACTTGACTGAATTGACCAGTTAATTTTTCAGGTTAATTTTACAGAAACACAGGCAACTGTCAGGTGAAGTGATGGAGTAGTTTTTTGCTTTGTTTTACCATTCAACACAATTTATTTTCATTTAAGTTTTAGGTGAAACAGAAGTGAAACATATGTCCATGAGTTTTCTCCGGGTGCTCCGGTTTCCTCACATAATAAAAAAAATTCTATACAAAAAAAATAATAATAATAAATGTCCAATCTCCTGAACACTCAGTGTGGAATTTGCATGCTTTTGCCATGTGTCCATAAGTTCTGTCTGGGTGCTCTGGTTTCCACCCATAAGAAAAACCCATTGAGTTCAACTGGAGACTATCAATATTGTTTTTACATTCTACTCCAGCCCCACCCTCCAACAGCTTCAAAACATACTGAGATTAACTGAAAACTATTGATGCTAATTGTGTGAATGAGAGATTAATTGAATTGTGTTGTAAATATATGATGTAGTTCAGCTGTCTGTAACTGTGGCTACTCCATACTCTAAAATAAAAAGTATGGGGCATCATTTAGCTCAGATGGTAGAGCAGGGGTCCCATGTACACAGTCATCACTGCAGCAGCCCCAGTTTGAATCTCACTGCGCTCAATACAGTCACTCTGGTTTCCTGCCATATTCTAAAAGTCTTGATATCATAGGAGCTAAATTTACAAAATATAAAGAAAGAAGAGACTCAATGAGTATCCTGAAATCTTCAATTAAAACATATATGTTAGAATGTTGTAATTTTAGGAAATGACCAGTTGGTGGCACTGTTTAATGCCTTCCGAAAAGTTCCGATTATTTGACATTTTAAAGAAAAGGGTAAAATAAATAAATAAATACACCCCTTTTTAATGTGGTTTTCATAGATTAACATGTTACAATGGACCATTTGCTCGAAAAGCAATTGATATTTATATGTACAGTAATTAACCTATAATGATTTTATACTTAATAAATTAACTCAACCAGCTCCAGTCTTCCAGAATTGCAACAAAACAGTTCAAAGAAAGACGTTAAAATGAGCTTTTCAGGACCTTCCTGGCAGTAAAGTGCCAGTTAAGTGTCAGTACTGTTTGCAGCGGTTCCTCCTCCAGGTCATGTGACCAGGCTGACTGTAGGGCGAGACGTGCTGCTTGTGTCCGGCAGCTGGAGTTTCTGAACTCTGAAGTTTGGCTCTGTGCTACGTCGCTGCTGTGAAACAACACCTCGCCATGGCCGATATGCGGTTTGTGATCGCCATGTCGGTGATGACCTTGTTTTGGGGCATAGTTGGAGGAGTGGTGCCCTGGTTCATCCCCAAAGGACCCAACAGAGGGTGAGTTGTGTGATGTTAGCTCATCCTGTTAGCCACCAGAAAGCTAACGCAAAGTGAAGTTTCATTGTTTTCCTGCGACCCTCGGCTACGGAAAACATATCTAAGCTAGAAAGCACTACTGAACGATGTTTTTAAGTACATTAGTTCGCGGTCTAACCAACTCATAAACTCAAATGTGTCTGACGTGATGTCAAGTGAAAGTTATGGTTAGCCAGCGAGCTAAAGCCTACTGAATAAAAAAAACTCTTTCTTAAGGCCTCTGGAAAGTTTGTCGTGCTGACGGCTCTTTACATACTGTATATTCCCTTATTCTCCCACAGGCTTTAAACTGTAGATAGTTAATGTGACTGGAAAATATGTCTAAGGTAACTTCCCGTATTAGTGGGTCTGTGTGTGGAGTCATATGATCATGTGATCATGTTGATGGTTTGGAAAACCATAAAACGTCCTTTAGATGTTGATTCCTCCACATATAACTGGTTTTCCTCTGTTCCCACAGGGTGATAGTCACGATGCTGGTGTTGACAGCAGTATGCTGTTATCTGTTGTAAGTATCATTAGTCTGCAATATATTAGGATGTCTTTATTCGGTTAAAGTCAGCTTAATGTAAAGTGAAATCTGTTGTTTTGTCAGAAATGAAGAGTCCTCAAAACTATTAAGACGTTTACAATAAATGGCAGTACAGTAGGGAATCACCCTAGAAATACACTCCATTTACTCCCACAATGACATCCAGGGACTAGTTAGATACTCCAATTGACTTAAAAACATGTACTTTTACACTGGAAATCATACAGGGAGAACATGCAAACTTCACACAGAAAGGCCTTCAGTCTGACCAACCAAGCATGATCCACCAACACACTATGCCACTGTTCTATTGATTTTCCACCTTAATCCCACTTAAAGCTAGGTAGATATGATTGTATTCGTTCCTGGAGGGGAATTCAAATAGTCTAGTCAAGTAGCACACCATTAACACCCACGCTTTCACCATACTTTAAACAGAACAGACAGCATTAAGATATTGTGAAAAAAGTGAATATCTAGAGCAAACAATAAAATGCATATTGAATTTAAAATTGCCCACTCTCTAGACCTGTTTTTACGGTGTTTTGTGTGTGTTAAACAATCTTATCATCATGAGGACAAAATAACTTAATTCCGTAGGGCAGTGAGAGTAGCCTTCTCTCCTGTGGCTGCTCCTCTGTTGCTCCAGTAGGCTGTCGATAGGGTATTGATCATCATAGCTTTAACCCTTTCCAGCCCTGAGGGTCCAGCACTATGCCAACTAGCTTCTCCAGACACTTGATGTTCTTGTCTGTCGGGCTGTGATAGGACATAGCCAGCGTCTCAACAGACACATCATAACACTTCTGCAATGGTGAGCAGTCAACTCTGGCCATTCCTTTAGAGAGCGTTAGTGTTAGGGGACCAGTTCCTTGGGTCCAGTTTATCATCCTGAAGGAGCCTGAGGTACTCATAGGTGAGCATCAAGTCTCCACCCTTGGTGTGACCAAAATCCACAACCATCTCTTTGGTCTCAGCTGTGTTCCTGTGGAGACAGCTTACTACACCAGTCCCTGAAGGCATCACCAAGTCCCTGTGCTCCTGTCCCCTCCTGATACATGCAATAGCTGTATCATCTGAATGTTTGTGCTCTTGGCAGGACTGAAGGTGTTGTGCTGAAAGTTTGCGGTGTATACACATTTGTATAGTGTGTATATTTTATATAGATGCTTTACTGATACAAGAGTAAACCTAGTCATTGTAGGCAGTACTTTTAGGCCTATAGTCGTGGTAAATTATTAATGTTCACAGTGGAACATGGTGTCCTGTTTCATGGCAGATTGGAAAGCTTTGGTGCAGCACATGCATGTGAAATCTATTTCTTACACCTAAATGACTTTTGCAGAATGTTTTAAGAGGAAATTGATTATTACATCTGATCTCACCATCTTTCTCTGTCTTAAAGCTGGTTGATAGCAATATTGGCACAGCTCAACCCCCTTCTTGGTCCATCCCTCACCACTGATACCATCTGGTACCTGTATTACCACTGGTCTTAATTTACCCGCTCCTGAGCATGCAGGTGAACATTTGATCATTTGATCTTGATTATGTAGTTTGTTGAGACTGCCCTTTGGTGACACTTTTGATTTGGTTTCTGCATTTTTCTCAGCAGGAGAGGAGCTGTGCTACATGCCATAGGAGAGAACAAACATCATTCCTTCTCACTTGCCTTAAACTCCGATGCCTGCATGATAATTGAATGGTGCCCACACTGGTGCCTTATGAGACCCAAAGACCCTGTGAGAAAATGTGGTTTACTTAAATTAAAGCAACCTTAACCCTATGATGCTCGGTTTAAATATTATGTATGTTGTGTTTATTGCTGTTGTTGAAAATAATGACGTGTGCTGTATTTGATTTGTTGTCTGGTTGTATTTGTGATGGTCACAATGGATGTAAAACTATTCAGTAGTTGTTAATTAATAAACAAATTATCAACTCGGCCCATCTTTTTGTCTTTGGGTTTCAGTTGTTCTGGTAAAAACAAATATTTGCTCCTTAAACGTTTGCTGCGTTCAGACTTTACTGTCTGGACGGTTTATGTTCAGGAAAGGATCCCTTAGATAAATGCGGATACTCGACGTTGAAATCGCCCTTCCCGCTTGCCGTAGTTGAAGCCGACTACGTTGGCATCATGGCGTCCACGGATGTCCACGTCCGAATATGTGAGCAAGAAATCCTGAAATACGACTTGGAGATCAAAGCTCTCATCCAGGTGCGAATATCTCCCTGGTAAAATGACTTTGGGCCGTGCAGAGACCCGCTGCTTGTCGGGTTTGACACGGAAGGAAATCGTGTTTTTGTCGGTGTGAGGGAGCGTCTCTGTCGGTGTCTCCAGCTGCTGCCTCCCAGACAACTCCAGCGGGGAGACGCACCGAAACACGGGAGTCTGAACAGACATAAGATAATAAACCTTTTAAGGGGGAATTGATATGGGCAAGAAAGCAGGACCGTCGTTTATCATAAACGACTCGATGTGAACTGAGACGAGGATTAAATCGGGATTAAACCAGCTGGGGTTCCTACTGATAATTGGTTTTAACAGTGTATTTACTGCGCAAAGAGTTAGCTATATTAAACAGAAAAAGCTCATTGTTGACCTCATTTTCTAAAAAGAAAAGATAACATGTCAGCTTCAATCCCTATCATGCTTTATGTCCTGCAGGTCCCTGCGGCTGCAGAGTAATATACATTTCCCAGGAATATAGTATTAACCTTAATATTAACCCGTTTTTTATAACTTAGCTGTTTCACTGTCATGTTGGTAATTACATTTTGTATATTATGTATAAACACTGGATGGATGGATATTTTATACATCCTATGTACTGACCCTATTTCATCCACTGTACGTGTCTCCTATAACCAAAGAAAATTCCTTATAGCTGAATAATAACGTTGTACCAAATAGATAAGCTGTAATTTGACTCTGATGAGATAAGAGAAGATAAGCATGTGGGAAATTGCACTATTACACAAGTGAAGACAAAACCAGTAGGAGTCTGTGAAGAAACATTTAGTATGTCCATGCACTAGAAAATAGTAGAAAAAACAAGTTAAAAGATTTCAATGTGAATTATGTCAACAGTTGAGATACACTGTACCTTTTAAATAAGGTTAATTAATTATTTCACTTTGAGTGACTTTTATTTGTTATCCGATCATCATAGCGACTGAGGTTATAGTTTACATACCAAACACAGGAATCTCTGCAGGCCTAGAGTTGATTTTGTGTGATTTTTATTTATTTTTTAAATTCTTTTTAGCCCATGTTAACAGGTAAGTCCCATCTGACAGTGAGTCCCTGTGTGTCCTTAGAGAACACCTCAAACCCTCGTGCAGTGTGTCTTCATCATTCATTTATTCAGTAATTTTCTGTTGTAACCAGAACCACCCTTAAGGGCAATTTAGAGTCTCCAATCAACCTACATATGGATTTTTTGGACTGTGGGCTAAAAATCAGTATGAACTCTAGCAGTATGAGCAGTTGAACTCTGGTCCTTCTTGCAGTGCTCTTTGTCCATCTCATCCTTGTTTTGATGTCTCACCAGGATATTAATGAGTGCACGGGGCCTCAGAACAAGCTGGCAGAACTGAACGCAGATGTAAAAAAGAGTTTCCACAACCTCAGATTAAGAATTCAGGTAGGAAATACTTCGTAGGAATGCCTGCACAGTTCGCTGAATCGTGTTTTAATCTCTGTATTGTCCACATTTGCTTGCACCAGTGATGACAAGCTTGGCCTTGTGTTGTGCAGGATTTGGAGCAGATGGCTATGGAACAGGACAAAGAGTCAGACAAGCAAACTTTGATCACTCAGGTAGAAGGACACAGAAAGCAGATGCTCAGGTAACAACCTTATCCTGACCTGTGAATTCATGTGAGCCGATTTTCATATGAACAATACTAGTGGGGTTCAAGCATGCAAAAGGTGCCTGTGTACACTGGCAAAAACATATATTATTTGTTTTTTAATAACTGTGTTTTCAGTAATCAGACTGTTTGGAGGAAAGCCAACCTGGCCAGCAAACTGTCCATAGACAACATGGAAAAACAGGAACTGCTTAAAGGAGCAGATAGCTCTGCAAGACAGAGGTGAGCTAACAGGATCAGCTTCATGTCTTGGCAACGTTTCAGACACCATCCTAAATCTTTTAATCATTCATTGTTACATGTTTGTGCTACTTTTATAGCCTGCATGTAGTTGGCAGTGAGACTTCTCTATTGTTTGCATGCTTCTCTTAGGAAGATGACCAAAGAGGGCCTGGCTCAGACCACTAGCGACATCACAGAGAATCTTATGAGTATCAGCCGGATGATGGCGCAGCAGGTTCAGCAGAGCGAGGAGACAATGACATCACTTGGTCAGTGAGGCAAACACAACCGAGCAAAATTAGAGAGTAAATAGTAAACATGCATGCTGCATATTTAAAATCTACCCTCAGTTCTTTCTTGCACTTGTCCTGAAAACAGTCCTCTTCTCTGTCTGAAGCAACCTCATCGAGGACAATCCAGGAGACCAACGATGAATTTAAGACCATGACGGGGACCATCCAGCTTGGGAGGAAACTCATCACCAAGTACAACCGCAGAGAGCTCACTGATAAGCTGCTGATCTTCCTCGCTCTCGCGCTCTTCCTCGCCACCGTTCTCTACATCCTTAAGAAGAGGCTGTTCCCCTTCCTGTAGACCAGGTACCTTTTGTGGAGCTGTCCCCTCATCCGTTCTCTCCGCATTCGCCACAAGTGATTTAAGCAACCCTGAAAGCCTCGTCTCACGTCATGCGCACACATTACACCCGGGTTTCCCACTGGAATGTAAATGGATTGTCATACGATGGGATTAGATCATGTTTTAAGAATAGAAAACGCTTGAGTTGGCGACACGAAATGTGTCCGACGTCCATCACGGGTGTCACGGCAACGCTGCGCGTTGCTTTTAATGAACTTATCTGTGACAGGAGCCCGTAGTGATCTTTTCTTTTATACGCACGGCCAGTAATTCTCAGACACCTAAAATAGCCGCTGTCACTTTGTGTCAGATGCGGCTATGAGAGCAGATAAGTGAGAGCGCTGACAGCAGTAAAACTCATGTTAATGCACAACATGCAAGCTCTTAAAAGGAAACAAAAAAACTCTGAGGCGGTTGTTTTAAAAACCTCAGTCTGACGTACAATTCAAGTGCACTTTTTGTGTTAGTTCAACAAGCTTTCGCTGGCATGCATTGGATTAAATCAACCTCATAGCAGCATGCTGTAATATAATGACTGAATTACTAGGTTCTACCCACATGTGGTAAAAAGATGTGACAGTGTCGAGCTGCATACTGTAGAACTAACAACTTAATCAAATGGACCTTTTCCTCACGTGTATTCCTCGCTGATTGGTGTTTTAACCATGATGTGATATCCAATTTATGGAGTTTTTATTTATCAAGATGTACTGTATAATTATGGGTTTGGTATAAATTATTACACTATTATAACAACTTAATTTGACTGTTTTTTTTTGTCACTCTGTGTTTCGCCGGCTGTGTAATCAAACCAGCACTTCAGCATTTCCTTAATGTTTAATCACGTCACATGGAAATAAAATCAGAGTTTAAAAGACAGACTGTGTACGCTTCCCTCCGTCTCTGCTCTGGGGTAGCTGGGCTCTGGGCCGCGGCCACACAGAAAAGCTCAGAAAAGCAGTGGCAGCGATCACACTGGCAGAGATAGAGCAGCATGCATCCCTGCCTTTCTTCAGATAAGACCCGGAAAAGCAGATTATTCCGACCCGTTTCCCTCCGCCGTTCCAGTGTGGGTGGAGGGTGAGGGGGGATATTTTTAGGTGTGTGTGGCGCCGTTATCTGACGTTGCCTTTTCAACACCTCGGAAGAGAGGGTGGCCAGAGGAGCTACATGACCTTGCTACCCTCTCTACGATTGCCCGACATTGCCATTCTGTTTCAATATGTGCTCCATGTTTATGTCGCTCTTGATTGTCAATAAAGGCAGAACCATCTGGCTTCACGTCTGACACTTGGTGCCCGTTGTGTGTTTGTGCGGATGAGCTGTTCAAAGTGGGCCCGAAGACCGGAGAGCACGTGTGGAGAGACCTGAGAGACGCATAAGCATCTCTTACTCATGTAAAGTGGCGGCGGTTGGGCAGAGCCAGTTCCCGGCCTGTTCGTATAACTGACAAGGGCCCTGGCTCTCTGTCAAGCAAATTGGACTATTCTTGCATTTAGCACCATGATTGTGTCAATCAAGTGTTTGGGTTTGTGTCCAGACAAGTGGGCTGGGGTCTCGGGGGATAAACACAGGAAACAGGCCGGGTCTATGCCACCTCGTGTAGTGTTTTATGTTAGGCTCACAGTCCACTTAAGCTTTGTTTGTTCAAAAGCTCGGGCGACACGGCGGCTCCACGAATAGTGCTGTCGCCTCACGTTGAGAAGCTCCCCGGTTTGTCTCCCGGTAGGAGCGTGGGCCATTGTGTCTGGAGATTGCATGTTCCGTGGGTTTTATCCAAGTTCTACAATTTTCTGTCCCAAAAAGAACAAAAAAAAACCATGCATATTAAGGCCGACTGGAGAGTCTAAATTTTGCCTGTCTGTATTAGAGAGTGTGTGTCCCTGTGTCTTCGGCTTACGTGTGTTGAATATAGTTGCAAGCAACCCTTCTACACTACTTGGTACAAAGCGGGCAAGATAGTGGATGAATGAAGTGTCGTTCGACAGCTGAAGAGAAAATTCACTTCAGTTTAAAAATGCTTTAATAAGCACATTTCCTCATTAATAGTTAAATATCAGTATGGATCAGGTCAGGCCCTGAATTAACTAACTAAATGCTGTTACTGTCTCTCAGGTCATTCTCGTACAAATTGTATAGAAAATGCTTTAACATTTATTCAAAATCAAACATTTGTGATGTATAGAAATCATTTGCTTATTCAATTGGCCAAATTTTACCGTTGAAACCTTGAATTACAGGTCAAGGTCATGGCTGGCAGCCGTCTCCGTCCCGGCGGCTTCAACCGTGTGCCGGGTGTACGTGTGCGGCTGACAGCAGGTTGTAAAAAGTGTAAACCTCCAGCAACCTTTTCGCCTTGTTTAAGCACATTGAGGGAAGCTTCTTTACAGCCACTTGAAGATTTTGACCAGACGCTAACCCGGTCCTGAGGGTTGCACAGTTGTTTGGATCCATTTTCAACCACAGTGTTGGATTATATAGCTAGACTTCAGCATATACAATTTCTTTTTTTTCCCTTTTTTTTCATCAATTTATGGATTGAAAGCCAGAGCCAGTTATTACATTAACCAACTTTAATCACCTCTAATAAAACAGTTTCATAAAAGCAGTATTAACAAATAATACTAATAATGACGATAATTATATAATATGAAGTATTGATTAATTCCAAATTCCAGTAAGGTTGCGTTGTTTGCCTACTGTGAATTTTACTTGTCATGACACTTGAACATTGTTTTTGTGGTATGTTGTTATGAAAATAAGTAAAGGGGGAATAAGAAAAATGTAATGACCTGCTGAGCTTTTTTTTTAATTGTCAAATTAGAAGTCTGTGTCAGGAAATAAATAAAAAAACAACACTTTTTCGGCAAAGTATGGTGCGTTCAAGTCTAACAAAAACAAAAAAAAAACTACAAAAAGTAAGTTATTAAATATAAGAGAAGTTACACAAAGGCTTGGCACATTTCACATGCATGCAGTCAGAAAACACCCCCCCTCCTCGCCTTGTTTACCACGTCCTGATGCCGTGTAAGGAGGACACCCCGGTACCGGTACCGGAGGAGAAGCTGTTCTGGTTCAAGTCCCCGAAGTTCATGTAGGTGCCAGTGGTGTTGTTGGGGGAGCCCTGGTAACTACAGGCGTAGTTTGAGCTGCAGCTGCCGGTGTAGTTACTGAACGCAGCGGGGTAGTTGTTGTAGGAGAAGTGGTTGATGGGAGGGTAGGACGGGTTGTAGGAGGCCGTGGTGTCTGCAGCCAGGCACGGCTTGCCGTCCCGGACCAGCACCGGTACCGACACCCTGCGGGCCGGAGGCAGCGACACCAGCTCCAGGCTCTGGTCCTGCCGCTGCCTCTTGCACTTGTACCTGCGGTTCTGGAACCAGATCTTGACCTGGGTCGGGGTGAGTTTGAGCAGGCCGGCCAGGTGGTCTCTCTCCGGGGCGGACAGGTATCTCTGCTGCTTGAAGCGACGCTCCAGCTCGTACACCTGCGCCTGGGAGAACAGCACCCGCGGCTTCCTGCGCCTCCGGGCCCGCGGCCGGTCCGCGTCCTCGGCCTTCAGCTCCTCCACTGGCTCCACGGGGGGACTGAGGTCCTCTGGTGGAGACACGCACACGCACGCACACACACACACACACACACACACACACACACACACACACACACACACACACACACACACAGTCAGTGTGATTTCTTCATGGATGGACTGGATGGATGATGACTATGTATGTATGTATGTATGTATGTATGTATGTATGTATGTATGTATGTATGTATGTATGTATGTATGTATGTATGTATGTATGTATGTATGTATGTATGTATGTATGTATGTATGTATGTATGTGTATACATATATATAGTAACACTGTCAATGGAGCTTTTACACAAATGAACTACAGATGAGAACTATCAATAATATTGTATATATAGCAGCTGCGAAGAAGTCACATCTACAATTCCCCAATATTGATACTGGTAAATAAATAATCATAGAGATTGTAATTATTTTGCACAGTATTTGATATGTGTGGTTATGCAAGCTTGGCCATCACATAATGCGTTCAGTGTGCAAAGCTTTGTGAAAATGTCGAATATCCCAAGTGAAGCAGTGGCTGTTGTCGTCTTCTGTTGTTGTGTGTCTTGCTGTTGTTTGTAGTGAAATAACTAGTGTGTTTTATGTCTTTATTGCTAGCTTTTTTTCTACCGCTATGCAACATGTAACACATTTTTGTTTCCTTCCTGCTTATTTCACTGTCCACTGTGCTGCAGCACTGTGAATTTCCCCGTTGTGGGACTAATGAAGGGTCTTAAGTTAAAACTGTCATTTACATGCAATCACACTCGCGTTTAGATGCTGATTTTCTAACCATGATATTTCATTTTAAGATTTTCTGAAATTGTATGTATTTCTTTTCTATCGAGTCTAGCATGCAACTGAAATAAGTTTTAAAAATCCACTTTCCAAAGCTCAAATCCAGCACATAACACTAATTAACACTTAATAACTCAATTCAGTTTTAATTTGAACTTCAAAACACGCTTATCTTCAGACGCTTCACATTTAAAGCTGGTCTGCACCAAAATTCAACAAGCCCAACAAGCTGTTTGACGCATTTGCTGCGCCTGGCGCACCTCGGCCAGCTGGAGCCCGCTGCGGGCCTTGAGTTGCGCTCAGGCCTCCAAGATAAAACTCCTTCCTCTCAATCTCACCTTTTCTGCGTTTTCCCTCGAACGCATCTGGTTTCCCGTCCTTCACCAGATCCATCTCCAGGAGGGATTTCCCGTAAAAGGCCGTAGCGAAGCTCAGAGCATTTCCCCTGCCGCCTCTGGACTCATGGAGCTCCTCTCCAAACAGTGAGGCTGCGGTGGAGGTGGAGGACATGTCCCTGAGAGACTCCTGCTTCAGACGGGCCAGCATGCAAGAGGAGGAGGAAGAGGAGGAGGAGGAAGAGGTCGGCAGTGTGCAGCAGTCCATGCGAGAAGACACGTCCAGAGAAGACACCAGAACGTCATGACTGTGCTCCAAGTTTAATATGTCCTTAACAGAGAAGGGAGTGGACGTGCTGGGACTGGGAAACATTGCCAACAAGTCCAAAAGTAGGGTCTGAGCTGTTAATCTGTCATGTGGAGAATAAAAAAGTCAACAAGTCCTCTCCCTCTCTCTCTTTACCAGCAATATTTACTGGATTTAAGTATTAGTTTGCTGGAGCAGACAGATCTTGAGTGAAGTGTGCATTTTGAATGTCAACCCTGGCTCCAGACTCTTCCTCTGGCCTCCCTCTCCTCCTGGTGACGCAGGGAGGGAGGAGACCCTCTGGTACTCCCATTTCATGACGTAGAGGTGATGCCTGGCGCACACTGGGGCTGATGGGGCGTTCAGGTCCTGCAAATGTGCCCAACCTAGATCGTACTTCCCTGGAGCTTCCCAGTGAAGTTAAAGGGCAGCTAAAAAAGCAGCTTTGTTGAATGATGACATCATCACATCCATAGTCGTACATACATTTCAGATATTGAAACAGAAGATAGGGAAAGGGCGAATCTGTACACAGACCGAATGTGACGTAGAATGGAGATTCTAGGCGAATCATACAAAACTGTCCAAGCCTCAGACAAGTGAAGGAAGTTTAAATGGTAAAAGTGGTATAAGTGGTAAAATGTTTTTCCTTTATATCAAATTCCTCCCCTCATTCTGTGTCAAAATATACTCCTTAGTGCCCCAGTTGATTCTCAAAAAGTTGCTGAGCTCTGTTGTTTAGCAAGAAATATTAAGTCATGTGGCCATTCATATGGGTGGCTCGTAAGACAGTCAGCATAAAGCCAATATGTGGTTGCCAGATTAGCACGAAACTGATTTATTTTATTCATATGCCTAAAGTATCCTACATGATTGTTTGTTTTATGAGCTCTTGTAAAACAGTATCATGCATTTCTGATTAAACCAAGGTTCCACAGCTTCAATGTCATCACCTGAGAATAAGGGTAAATAAACCATCCCATGTCCCATTTAAATAGTGCTTAAATCACCTCTATTTTTTTTTACGATCTTGGTGGCAACATCTACCATAACGAGCCTCGGGTTATAGGGTCGCAGTGATTTACGAAGTTCAAACTCGGAGGTAAACTGTTTTAGTGGCTATCTCTCAGTTTTACGCGCAAGTCAAATCGCCCCCAGATCGCAGCGTTTTGGGCGGATGTTTACGCGTCTCTCAAGTGCCACGGAGAATAATTTATCTGGCTGCGCTGCATCATGCAGAGGACACAGGAGAGGTGTTGGGGATGTTGTGTGTTTGGGGTGGTTCGGGTCCCTGAACACGGAACCTGAAACCAGCAGCGACGCGCACTCTGCTGTCTGCCTCCAAGAGATCCTGGAGCCACTGTCTGCCTTATCAGGACGTGATAACAGACGACAACAAACACACGCACACGCACACACACACACACACACACACACACACACACACACACACACACACACACACACACACACACACACACAAATACCCTCCCACCCACGCTGCAGGCAGGTTATCCTAAAAATGTGTCAAATGTGACACCCAAGTTTTGCTCAATGAAACAGCCTATTTTTTTTCTCTCCATTTCTGTTAAATTCCAAGACAAACAATCATGTAATGACTCCAGGTAAGGGCTTCATCATGCCAGTTTTTATTGAATGTACTTCAGCATTTTTATGGCGAAATTTAAATGTCGAAATACTATCCGGAAAACATCAAGCCAACAAGCTTTTACATCACGTAAACCAGACAGAATCAGAGGCAGCGCAGCATGTTTCCTGTAAATTCAATCAGTCGGCTTTATTGATCCGAAAAAGAATGCACGTGTTTATGCTGAAAAGTTAAAACGGTAATAAATATATTGCAAAGGATAAAATCCGACTTGGAACATGGGAGCATTGACAAGACATAGATCTCGAGCCAGTTTGTACTCTGGGGGAGAAAGTTTTGACCTGAGAGCACACCCCAGGTGTAAATTACCACACCATCAGTAATCCACAGATGAACAATAACAAACTGGGCTACAAATCATTCCGGCAGTAAAAGCGCACCTCTGTGCGTCCTGACGCACGGTTGGCACTAACCCTGCTCTTAATGCCTGTGGAGACGGTCACAGGAGACAGACAGTATTATCGTTTGTTTTATCTCCAGCGTTGAGCACAGCCACGGGGTAAATGGGTCCCCCTGTCTCCGACCCAGCCGCGGTGTTTATAGTTTTAAAGACTATTTGTGCGCTTCGCCAGCTGATGAATGGCCGCAAATCTCTTTGCGGCGCACGGAGAGTCCGCATAATTGGGGAAATAACGTAAACGCAACTGAGGAGAGGTGGGGGCGTAGAGTTTGGAACATCATGCTGTTTGTATTCCATTAATTGCAAAAAAAGGAAAAAAAAGAGTGCAATTGGCGGGGAAAAATGGATTGATACACGCTTAGACCGGATAGTGAGCTGTTAGGTCCACTGTAAATTAGACATGACAGGTCTGGCATGTGTTTCATATCCCTAATGCTCGGGCCTGCAGAAGCCCGGAGCTCCCCTTTGACCTGTCTTTCTGCAGCACATCTCCAGCTCAGATAAAGCTCCAGATAAGGCTGCTTAAAAACTTCCGCTGCACGAAGGCGTGGGTATTTTGAGGGTTTGCGTCTCGGGAGCCTCTCCCAATGTATGTGTGTGTGCGTGTGCGTGTACGTGTGTGTGTCCCAAATTTAAATTTTTGTCTACTGCCTGTCTCTCTCTGTCCCATGTCGCTCTGGGTGATTTAGATCCATTAACTGTTTACTGATTAGACTAATTGTGCAGCAGGCTCATTAGGATATAATCCGGTGAGGAATGACATAGTTAAGATTTTCCACTTTCTCTCCCAATACGAGGAGCTGCCTTTTCTGCATTCAAAACCCATGCACAAAAGTTGCAAGTCCTCTGTATTTTTCTCTTTATGTATATGAGAATACGATGTGGCACTCTATTTTGCTCGAGTATTATATTTTTTTTTCTTTTGCTACTTAATTATCCAGACTTGCAGTGGAACAATTTTCATCTTAAAATCAATGGGAAAAATTGTATCTTAAATTTGGAGCAAACAAAAAGTCCTGTTGAAAGTGTGGTGAAAGGAATTGCTATTTTCAAACTCCTTTGATAGAAGAGGTACATGGTTAATAATCCACCTATGAACTAGAAATGATAAATAAGTGAAACAAAACAAAATTCCCCAAAACAAGACACCAATATAGCAAAATGAGAATACTATGTTTTACATATGAACATAGCAATGCATATGTGGTATATTATATAAACACACAACATATAAATATAAATAGGCAATTGCAAATCTGTGTTTATGCATGATGTGATATACAGTGCACACTTTAATATACACTCTCAGGGTACATACATGTTTACATATACAAACACTATATAATCTACTCCCAATGCAGCAGGATAATGCATATCTCATTGCAATAATATTGAGCATTTTTACTTCACAGATTACATTCTGTTGATTGAGTGGAGACACAGGGCCTGGCCAAACAGGCTCGTCCAGGGTCTGGAGGCCGGTGAAGAAGAAGGTCATTCCTGTTGCTTTTAGTCTGGAAGCTGGGACAGCCAGAAGTGCCTGTTTCAGGATCTTACAACATACCCTGGTTCCTACACAGTTAACTGTGATGTTGAAATCTGTAAAAACTCTCTGCTCTATTGTTTTGGATATATCAAGAGTCTGGCGCCTGCGTTCTCACGAGAAAAAAACATCTGTGGAAGCAATATAGTGTACTTTCTTCTCAATGGTTCTCCTCTCTGGTGGATATGACTTCAAAGTGACATTGAACCAACCAAAGTTTTACTTCAAATTACATTTTACATTTATGAAACAGACATTTTTATCATGGTTTTATGGGACAAAATGTACAAGACAGTGTTGTATTGTCAAACTGAGAAAAACTAAATTATACAGTGCTACAAACATCCAAGAAGATAATGAGCTCTGGTACAATTCAACAGAAATGAGTTTTAACATCTAATGCCATTAATGTAAATGTACAATACAATTGATACAAGTAATTCAGAGTAGCCAGAGTGTTTTTTTTGTCCAAAGAGAAAATCAGAAATCAGATTTCCATTTTTTCCCTTAGCAGTATTTATTAATTTTTCAGCAAAATATTAAAGCATAAAACATTCTTTCAGCATGTTTTTCAGTGGGCCTGTCATGCATCTTAACAACTAAGGAAATGTCAAGTTCATCTGACACCCAGCTCAGTGAAATATCTTGAAAATAAATCTTGAACCTTGAACCGATCCCCAATATGGCCACATCCCATCATCAGACATCACAGCTATTGTGTGACCCGCAGACCTGTAGTCTGATACCCTGCAAATCCATATCAGCACCTGTTTTTTTCCATCCTCATCATAGATCACGTTTCCCATCAACCTATCTCACAGCTCCACCTAGCATTTAATGCTGACCAGGTTGCGTCCCGGCCAAGGCCATGCCTTGGCAGCCACACTCCGACCTTGTATCTCCACCTCTGGATGTTTCATTTAACATGGATAACTGGGCTGGAAAAACTATGCATTAGACGAGCTAAACTCTCTTCACCTTTCCTTTTTGAGTTATACCACCACCCTGTGGCTAACTTTAGGAATACAGCCAAACCATAGCTTAATCCTTTACTTACGTCTGCTTTTTCGATCATAAAATTGTGAATAAAAAAAAAATGCTGGTGATTTTCCAGCACCCTGTATCATTATTATCATGTGACATGAGCCACACTGATTCGGGAATCAGTCTGTAGTAACTGGAAACATGGCAGCGATGTCGAGTGCCATCTGTCTGTGCATCATTTGTCATTTCTGTGTTGGAAAGAGCAGCATCCCCTTCATCTACCCTCCATCCTTCCATCCTCTGCCCTCAGCCGCCCACTTCCCCTCCCCTCCCCTCACACACAGACATGCACGGACACACACATGCCAGGTCATGTTCACAGGCTTGGCAGGGCTTCACACAGTCTTCTGCTGAGTTCAAGGTGGTGTTAGGGCCCCCGGGGGACACCAGAGGATGCTTCCTCCTCTGTGATCGCTTTAGTTTTGTCTGCAGCCGATGTTTGAGGTCAGTGGTGGGATACTTCTGTATTGTTGCTCATGAGCTGATGAATAGACGTTAAGGCACAGATTGCGCTCTGTTGACAAATGCAAACCACATACGGACCAAGGGATACCCTGGTGATTTACTACTGGACTCTCGTTAAAGTCTGAAGACTAAATTAAAGCACCAGAAGCCATGGAATCGTATGATTAATGGAGCTTGAAAGCAACATTGCTCCCTCAGTACCACCACATTTTATAAGACCTTCTGTCAGGGACCAAGCAGTGAAGCAAGAGATTCTATTTACTACACCACTCCTACGAAATGCACAGAAAAGCACAAAGTTTAACCCGATGAGCTCATACTGGTATTTACGCATGGCCAACATGTTGCTTGAGTGTTCGCACCATCACAGCGTCACAGCAATAAGGTATTGGATTTGACAACCACATACTGTAATTGTTTGGCCCTCAAATGAAAATGATGCACTGAATCAAACTAAAGTGGAGAGGCAATTCTGCTGAGATGTGGCCATTGCACCTTTGCTTGTGAGTTGTTTGTCCAATGCAGCAAAACTATGCTACCACTGGCTGTATCAGATAGGTCTCCTCCCAGTCTATCACAGCCTGGTGTCGGTTACATTCTCTTAGTGTCATGCAATGTGCTCTCAGCACAACTGTCCCAGAAGAATGACATTAAAGGTTTCCTTTTCTCTATTGACTTACCTCATGTATCCCATGAAGAGATTTAATCTGTGTCATCCTTGAGCATTTTGACATGATCGTAAAGTGTCAGAGCACACCAATCAGCCTTGATAGATGTTCTAACCAAATGGGCTTCAGTCAAATCGGTTCCAGTAAAACGTTAGCTCTCTATCTGTGCAAGCCTCCTTTGCAAATGATCTTCAGGCAACCCTTGAGAAGGCAACTAAGAAGCCCACATTGTCCAGGTATCACCATGTTCACATCTCCTTTTGTACAACTTGTATTTTTCTCTGCACCCCAATTTTATTCATCCATGTTAGATATGTGACAGGTTATGGAAAGCAGTTATTCGTTTCGTGTGGATTTTGTTGGGCAGTGTGTTATTGTGTACACATAGTGGCCAGAGGAGGGCAGCATCACACAGTGTTTCGCCAACCCAGAGACTAAATTCTAAGTAACAGAAAACTCACTGAATATTTTATCATATCAGCAAATCACATTCAGATTGCATTTGCAGCAGGTGAGACCCAGCAACTGATTTCTTGAAAATGTCTTATTTGTTCTTTGAATTTTCTTCATTCTCTAGATAATCCTCAACTGGTATGTGAGAAGCTGTGTAATTTCCCTAATGCTCAGCCTTTTTGTAAGTATACACTTTAACTCTTCGTCCTTCTTTGTCCCCTCTTTAAATATTAGTTTTCATGAGCTCACCCTGCCGCGAGCCGGCTTGTGCTGTATCAGCTGCCATCGCTTTATGGCCCTTAATTCACCCAGCCATCCCTGAGCCCATTTAACATGCTGACTGCTCTGTTTTCCATGCAATTGGAGTTGACCAAGAAATGAGGTAAGAGCATTGCTAATAGGCTAAATGACCAACATTGTAATAAGGCTTGCCGGAGCAGCTTGATTACCACACTTGGCCCGATAGATAATTCATGTGGAGACAAAGACAGCGTGGAAAGAGCACTGGTCTCCATGCACGTCTCTGGTCAAAGATGAGCACTCTGCGATCCATCAGGTACTCACACACACGCACACACAAATGCAAACACTGTTGTGACATTTTTCTGGGGAGGCCACCAAATCCTTGGCATCATCATGCTCACCATGTGGCACACACACTCACATATTACACACGCACACATAGACACAGACACACACACATATACACACACCCATAAACACCTCATTCAGTGATTCTGAATCCATTTTCATCACTTCTAATTGTGTAGCAAGACGTGCAGCGTTCAGAACGACCATCATTGTGTCGTCATGTTGGCACAGACGGAACTCGGCTTCTCCAGCTCCAGCCTATTATTTCCACTATTTGACAGTGGACTTCAGGGACACCCACGTCCGATGGCTGGACCCACGTCTTGGGCACTCACTTAAGCGTCTGTTGAGCGAGTTAAAACACAGCTGAGGAATTAAAAAGGGGGCTAATTATAACACACCGTGCTGTAAGTGTTTCTCAGTGCACTGAGCTGAGGCAACGAGTCACCTCAGCAAGCACAGGGCTGCATAAGGTTACTGTGCGGCCACTGTGTGTGTGTGTGTGTGTGTGTGTGTGTGTGCGAGAGCGAGGGAGAGAGAGAGAGAGAGAGAGAGAGAGACTGTCTGTTAATGTGTGTCTTCTTCCTGTCTCTCCTCACTGCCTGTCTCTCTCTCTCTAATGGGGACAGTATGAGAAGAGAGCCTGTGCTCCGTCTGGACCTTTCTAATTGCCCCTGCCACAGAGGCCTGATACAGCAAGACCCTGTGTTCCCAGCAGGTCAGCCGTGTGTGTGTGCCTACACAAGTGTTACACACTTTGTGGGGACTCTGCGTCTTTACGGGGACAAATCGCAAGTCATCCTTAATGCTAAACATTCAATTTTAGGGTACAGTTTAGAGTGAATTTTAGGTAGGTAGAGACTGTTGTTATGGTTATGGTGCAATGTCCTTAAAAGTGACGGAAACACAACTATGTGTGTGAGTGTGTGTGTGTGTGTGTGTGTGTGTGAGAGAGAGAGAGAGAGAGAGAGAGAGAGGGGCAGAGAGTAGCAGACAGAATCATCACTCAGGTGGTGCTCCCTTGGCTCCACCACGCACACATTCAGGCCCCACATAGAGAACACCATTCATTATAAATATCAGAGCTACGGGAGCAGAGCAAGAGTGGTGGGAAGAGATATGAAAAGAGGAGGAGAAGGTGACGAGGAAGAGGGCAGGACAGAGAGGTGAGCAGAGAAAGCGAGTGCAGGGGTGCAGTTATCTGTGCGACGATGGCTCAGAAAATTCTTCAACAGTAAACTTTGTATCAGCTTTTGCAGCCTCAGAGCACACACATACAGTACACCCGTGCTCACACACACACACACACACACACACACACACACACACACACACACACACACACATGCACACGCACACGTACACCCACACACACATACATATGCAGCTTCATTGTAAGCTAGCACTCAGTCTTCCTGCAGCCCTAAGGCCTTCTGCTCTACTGCAAGGCCAGGTTATGAAATCCACCCAGGGCCAGGTTACAAAAATCCTCTCTGTGGCATCTGCCAGGGAAGGCAGCTCCGTGTTGACAGATGGGCACAGCATTCCTGGGTCCCGGGTCTCGCCAGCGCACTGCCAGGAGGTGGACTGAAGGAGCCATGGAGAGGCTGACTGGCATTTCTTTACACCTATGTGCTTAATTTCTGTGGCGGCCTCGAGGCACGTACGACATTAGTTACATTCCCTGAATGCTGCTCCTTCAAACTGACACATAGGGGTGTTACTGAGGAATGAATAGGGTAGTGATGGGTGTGGATTCATGCATGTGTCTGAATTAATTAAAACCGCTCTAAAATGGCATGGTAGCTCTGAGGGTCATGTTGACTTGGTCACCTCCCCGTGCTAATTTTCTGTGATTAAACAAGAGAAGTCATCAAAGCCGCAGACCCGGGCTCGTTCGCTCACAGCATCGAGCCGACGCTGGTCTGAATGTTTAAGAGAGGTTTTCTTAGTGGATTACCTCTGCAGCCGAGGCGGGCTCAGCCCCATGCTGGCCCAGTTATGTGATCTATGTCCAGTGGAGGGAGAAAA
Organism: Karalla daura; assembly: GCA_029224185.1. Lineage (NCBI taxonomy): Eukaryota > Metazoa > Chordata > Actinopteri > Chaetodontiformes > Leiognathidae > Karalla > Karalla daura. The sequence goes on from CM055195.1 coordinate 14,841,161, forward strand.
GTTCGACCCCTTCCCCCCACTCCTCACGCTGCTTCCACAGGGATAGTGTTTTACATGCTCAAGGTGAGTAGAATACCAGCGCAGCTCCCGTCAGCCCTGCGCTTTACTCACTCCGAGTCCCCATCTCATTGCCCTATCTACCACTGACCACCTGCTCCAACGCCATCCCCTAACCAGGTCACCCTAATGAAACCTGCATGTGGCCACTTAGCAGCCGCTCAGACTGCATGGACAGATACATCTTCTGTAATGATGGTGATGATAATGATGAGGCCCTGACATGGGCTGTATCTTTTTTTTTGTTCTTTCCCTAATTCAGTGTCTTTGCAAAGCAAAGCTAATTCTTGTGTTTTCATGTGAAAAAATGTACAGTACATTCTACTTTGCAATTCAGCAGAGCATTTGGAGCACAAATATAGCTTTGGCATGGCTGAACTTAATAGGCTGGCATTCTGCAAAACCATGCCACATTCTCCGCAATCACCACTCTTTAACATCTAGCACTGCATGGACACAATGTTCCAAGACGCAGTGCACGGTGGGTGCCCTGCCAACTCCTCCGACAGTGAGAGATTACAGTGATTACTCCTAAAGCAATCTCACTATGGACTGATGTATGCACAGGGGTCAGAGATGTGGATGTAAGGGGGGAGTGGGGATGGGTGGGGGGGGTGGGGGGGGGGTGGCTGGGTGGGCCGGGGGGGTGGCTGAAAGGCAGGACATTGGCAAGTTTTACAGCTGAGAACAAAAATGACCAGCAAACGTGAGCGAGTCGTTGACCTCAAAATCACAGTTAAAACACTGTGTCCCCGTTTGGTAATTATTCTCCTCCAGAGATGAGGTCAGGCTGAAAATCAGCTGAAAACAAAGTGGGATGATAATGGCAACAGTGACGACGGGAGCGAGAGAATGAAAAGGAGAGGGGAAGAGGACATGACAGGGTGAAAACGAGAGAGAGAGAAAGGGAGAGGAGTGAGAGAGAGTGTGGTGGAACTCGCTGCTTGGTGTGAGTGAGCATGGGAAATGCGTGGGACTTCTGGACCATCACTGGCTCCAACGGGATCTGTTTGGTGACTGACGCCACACACACGCACGCACACAGATGTACATAGATGCATGGATACACACACAGAGACACATACACACACAGAGACACACACACACACACTCACACACACACACAAATGAGTGTGGAGCTTTTCATTCATTTTGGCTCAGTCCACTCAACAATCTTCCATTTACTGCTTGGCTACAGAAGCACATGCCCATCTGAGCTGCTTACCTGTCACTCCTGGCTTTTTTTGAGGGGGGGTTTCGAAATCTTTCTACAAACTGTAAGCTATAAAATGTGGTTTTCATTCGGAGCACAATTTAAACAGTAAAAAGTCATCATTCATCTGTGGTCTGCAGCTGTTAGTGATGCTTTTCACTTGTCAAATGCGTGTGTGTCACACACGTGTGTTTGGTGGGGGTGGGGGCGTGTGGGGTGGGGGGTGGGGGGGTTGCAAAAACAGTGCTGCCCAAATTACACCACCAGAGGGCAAAATCTGGTCAGAAACTATAATGGAGAGGTTCTCAAGCACATGTGCATGTTCACACACAAACATAGTCATGTGTTGAGATGCACAGCACAGACGCACACAACTCGACATATGGCCGCTCGGCATACATACAGCCTGACTATGTCAGCACTTCCGTTCCTCCAGTCATGGTATGGCATAGTATATACAAGTCACAGTGAGTCGTTTATGTTACACATTCTGCTGAATGTATGGATGTGTGGTGTCTGGCTGGCTTGCAGACAAAGCCATACTGCAACTGGAGCACAGTGATTGACTCTTAAACGTCGGCAAAATAGCATGTTTATGGGGGAAAATGTGATGTGTTGGCCCCAGAATTCATTTGATTGCCCACCAGCACAGGTAGCTGTCATCTGTGAGCTGTGAGGTCTTGAGGCCTACTCCCCGATGAGCTCACCTCACCAGCAGATTATAGCCCACTGGAGTGTGCCCACGTGTAAGGCGAACTCTGGCAGGATTCAGCATGATGCGGCCTTTTCTCATGTCTAGGTTATTTTTATGGCCGCGGTGCTCATGGTTGTAGCTGTTGGGAGGTCTGATTACCCTCCAAAATGAGCCAAAACAATCAAGCACCCCCACCCCCAGTGGCTGTCACACGGCTCTGCTCTATGACTTTAGCGGCTACAAAGGGCAGTTGTTATGTCATTATGCAGCGTTTGTTACGTTTCCGCCAATCAGCTGCGTCGATGCGAGGCTCACGCCCCCACGCCCGAGCAAGATTTCTTTGCTCTATCTGTACATCTCATATATGTCCATCCGTGAACAGACGTTACCAATGGGCGGTGTAGGTCAGCTGTTGTCAAGCTCATGCTGAGGGCTGAGGGAAACAGAGCTGCTGAGGGCCATGACGTGTGCTGTTACTGCATGCGTGTGCACTTTTATACGGCTTTAATTACAGACTGTGAACACAGACAGACTTGTTTATTCTGCTGCGTAGTATACACTGAGGCCTGGTTGGCACCACAAACACACGTGCCCCACACTCTTGCGCTCAGACACACACACACACACACACACACACACACACACACACACACTGCTTTGTAGTAGTAAAAGTATCTATCCTGGACAGCGCAGCAGGTTGTACCTGCCAGTTGAGTGAGTCACTTGTATTTCATGTCTATTAATTCAGTCATTTATGGATATCTGGGTGCGGGACATCATCACCAACGGGCACACCCCTGTGACATCAAAAAGTGTTTCTTTTCATCTTTTTTTTCCTTCGATGAACAACTCCCATCTTTCCTACTTTGCAGGATTTCACCATTTCAAAAATTTTGCCAAATTCTAGTGAGCCAACATATCACCAACATACAGCAAAGTTGTATTCTTATTCCCTGGGCTTATACAAACAAGCTATTTAAAGGGCATCAGCCTAACATAGGCTGCTTTATTTTGAGTAGACGAAGAAGGTATAAATAGACTTTGAGGAGTGCAACAAGCGAATGCTTCATATGAAATGGCTGGCGTTACATCATTGCCTGTGAGAGTGAAGTTCTGGAGAGGCGCTGGGCTCTCTGGGCCAGCCATTATGGTTTGTACTAATGTTCTGGTTTCACAATCCAAACATTCTAAGAGCTGTTATTTGCTCTCTTTTTCCCTTTTACTCAGTAATTCTGCTTCTTTTTTTCAGCCGAGCAAAGCTGTCAACAGAGAGGAGAAGCAGCTTTAAGTGGGAGACAGAAAAGGGATGGAGAAGGAGGGGGGAGGAGGAGAGGGGGAACGATATGGGAAGAAAAGAAGAAGAGAGCTGGATGGAGAGAGAGAACAAAAAGTAAAACAACATAAACAGAATCCACATCCAACTTTGTGACCTTTTTGTATCACCTGGGGGCTGAAGTTCCAACACGCCACGTGTTTGTATATATTGCGTGAGCGTGGGAGTGCTCCAAAAAGTCATTCAGTTTGATTAAAGGTTGAAAAATGACTGAAAGCCTTTTTTTCCCCCCTCCTGGCTTTCTGGCACGCTGTATTCCCAGTCATTCAAACAGCAAGGTGTATCTCTGTGCAGACAGTCTGAGGTCTGAGCAGACCACTAGTGAGGCAGCGTCCACCATGTGGTTGGCACACTGTAACTCATCATTACTGCTGGCCTCGGCCTGCGCCACTGAAACGACTTGTATAAGTGAATCAGTGCTGCTGTGAGAAGTTCCAACTGGTAGCTCAATCACAGGACACAGGCAGCGTCCCCCATCAGGCTTCTCTCCTGCATTTATCCTCTGTCTGTAGCAGAGCCTGCTCTTTTTCAAACGCTGTATGATGACAAATAGCTGCATCAGCATGTTCTGACACCAGACTTGTGTCTCGGAGTTGGCCCGTGGGCCTGTCAGTCCATACCTTGGCTGGTATTTGAAATGAGAGCTTGAAGCTTTTAATTTTCAAGCGTGGAGATAATGAGACGAGACCGTTATTTCTGGTGGTGACGTTTATGATGGCTGCCTCTTTCTGGTAAATATGAGACAGGGCTGCGGTGTGTCCCAGTCTGAATCTATTCTAATTCTCTGACTTTATGAAAGATGAGCAATTAAATGCTGTCATGAGCACAGCGTTTACAAATGTGGCAAGGCTACTGATGGCTATTGTCCTAAAATCTATTTTCGATGGTCAAGGGCAAAAAAAATACATGAAGTTGAAAATATGCCTTTGAAAGTCATTACATCATTTACTTACTTGATAACTTTAATTCTATAATCACATGTACTTGACTGGATCAGACATTTTGGGAAATGCACTGTTGAGAGACGATACATGTTTGTGATGAGAGAAGAAGCAGACGGGTAGTTTAGCGTCGCAAAATAACTGGTTGCAGTGTGGGGCAGTGTGCCCAGCGCTGTAAGCTCATATCATATCTGTATCTCTATCTCCAATCGGCACAAATAGTCTTCTCTGAGTTGCTGCATGGAGCTATTTAACCAACGCTGAAACATCTTGCTTTTAGACTTTGATTTTTGTCCACATTAAAGTCAGTTAATGGTCTTTAGAGTCAGACTTTTTAACTTTTGGCCCATGCAAGTCTGGTTCTTTTCCTATTTCCAGACCTTGTGCTAAGCTAAGTTACCCAGCTGTTGGCTCCAGCTGCATAGAAACTAAACAGATGGACAATGGCACAAACCAGTTCCAGTTGCTTATTGAACACAACTGGGGCTATATTAGACATTCATGGTGTCTGTTTGTCAGGGTGGCTGGGGGTGGGGCTCGTCGCATCTGTTTAGTTGTACCCGTGTGCCTGGGAATCTGTTGCGCAAGCAATAGCATTGTGCATGATTAGGAATTAAAAACCGCACGAGATGGACTGTGTTATTAAGTTGTGGCCGCCATCAGTCAAGTCAACAGCTCTGCCTGACACTCAGTAATTGTATGCACAGTGCGTACAGAAGAAATAGAAATGTGATATTTTGACTAATAGTGTGCAAGCTGAAGGAAAGTCAAATCACCTCTGGGTCATTGAAAAAGTTATTGGAACACAATTTGTTTAAGCTTTTGTACAAATGGCAGGTCCATATCCCAAGGAGAATTTTTGCTTCATTACAAAGACAAATGTTGGAAAAATGAACCCAGTGTACCCACTGTGTTCTTTTCTAGCTGGCTTTCATGCTGTTCAACCTAACAACTGGCCTTTCACCAGGTGTTGGGCTGCGAAAGCCGTTTTTGTCAATGGGCTGCCATTATTTCATTGACACAAGTTGTGTTTTCTTAATCTATAATTACACTGAAATTACAAACCAGCTGTAAAATCAAAAAGATGGCTGTTCTCTACCTCCAATTGCTCTGAGTCGTTCAACTGTCCCAGACTCTCCTTTTTTAATGCACATAATTGAAGTGAAACTGTTGGAAGTCACCGTAAGCAATCTCCTAACAGATGCTTTGGACAGTGCCTCTACAGTGGCTGAAGAGTCTTGTATCCAACCTTAAATAACCTTCCTAATGGAATCCATATCTAAGCACAGAATCTGCTTGACTACAATGAATACATACATAACTTGTCTCAATAGGAAATATTAAAGGTTTGGCTGGACGCCTGATTATGGATGGCTGAGTCTTCCAGATGCTTGATTGCTGTTCCAGTGAAAACTGCTCTTTGGGTAACTGTGCTGGCATCCCAGTGCCTGCAAAGTGATATATATTATGAGAGACAGGCAAAACAGGACAGTGAAAAGTGAAATGAAACACATGTCTTCATCAGCTTAGAGGAAAACTAATTTGAGCAACTTCTCTAGCTTTTCCTACTAAAGCTGCAAGGAATGCGTGTCTTAAACGATGACCAACATTCGCAGACCACATTTCTTCGATCAGAAAAATAAAGCTGTACGTAACTCGACAAGCCACCCAGATGCTGAGATAAACCCTGGTGATGTCTTCCCTAGACTACAGCCATGGCCGGCTTGTGTGGCAAAACTGCTGCAGATGGTGCGCCTGGTGTTCAACCAACCAAAGAAGACACACGTCACCCCATTGCTCATAGAGCTCCACTGGCTGTCTGACAGCGCTCCCATCAAGTTTAAGTGACTTATGCTTGCTTACAGAGTGATGTGCTGGTTCTGCTCTCGCTTACTCAAATACTGTGGTCAGGGCATATGTTACATCCAATCCAAGGCATCTGTCAAATAAGCATCACCTGGCTCTGCCACCTGTACAAGCACAACAATCCAGTCTTTTATCGCTTGTAGTTCCCTGATAGTGCTTGGTAGGCTGTTCCACCATCAGAGTCCCATTCCATCTTCAAGCAGCTCTTCAAGACCCGACTCTTCTGAGAGCATCTCCTCTCCGAGCACTGCTCTTGTTCTTCTGGCTCAGTACCCTTTCCTTAATGTTATCTCCTCTCAACAAGAGCTCCAAATCTGCCCTTGGACAAGTACTTACACAACTGTACTCTCATCTCCTGGTAGTCCAAAGAAGCGCGTATGACTCTTTTGTGACATAGCTTGAATGTTTTTTGACGGCCTTGGATAAAAACGTGACTGAATGTAAAAGCTGCATGACACATTCATGAAAGAGAGGCAGATAGAAACCAAGGGTTGAAGGCTTAGTGTCAGGCTGTTATCATTCCTCAAGCCAGTCACTATAGCCTCGCACATCCAACACAGGGTGCATGTGCTGCAAGAGGCACTGAGGGAGTGCCTGGCATGGTTGGCACGGTGCCGTGGCCTGTGCTGCCTGGTGCATGCCACTCATTTCTGTGTGAAGCTGAAGCTGTCGCCACATGGACAGCTGGTTGTGAGCCGCAGGGCCCCGCAAAAGCTCCAGCCACCACATCCTCTTACACAGTCAATAAGTCGGCACATAATACTCATAGATTCGCATCAGTTTACCCTCTCTAAATCACAACCAAAGAAATTTGTCTCGAGACCATGAAACTGACCTTAGAACAGCGCCTGGAAACAAAATGACACCCTCCGGCGTTCCACAGCAGTGCAACAGGACCCTGTCCTGAGTTAGATGAGCCTGCTTTCAATCAGCACACATCAGGCTGTATATCAGGTCTAATTAGTGTACGTGGGCCTGCAGCACAGAGCTTGGTGTGAGACATGAGCTTTCCGTGCACTGCGAGCTCTCCCCCGCACGGCACAGCCAGACCTCGTGCCTATACAGCTTGCATTGCGTGGGATGTGACGCACAACTTTTATGGGCTTGCTAGTTCTCATCTTAACAGCACATGTGTCGCAGTCTGAATAAGATTCCACAACAATTGGATCAAAAACATGAAACACGGACATCCATATCCGTGCCGCACTCGCACACTCTCTCTCACACACACACACACACACACACCGTGGTACTCATCAGATCCAAACAGCTTATGAGAGTGGAAGGGTTTAGGCCCAACAAAATGTGCAGCAGGGAAGCTTGAGTGATGCGGTTTGGTTTGATGTGAGGGTTGCGTTAATAGCCAAATGGAAGATAAAAACACTGCACCTGTCGGAAAACATAGAAATAAAACGGAGGTTGTAAAGATGTGTTTGAACAGCATGATAAATGTCTTCAAGCACCATTCACTGGCTCGTAATGAACTTAACTGCAGTGTGAATGTGAAATGATTTTTTTTCTTTTTTTTATCACTGATCAAAGTGGTTGCCTAAGAAATATCACCTGACTGCGGATTTTAGTGTCTGTTTTTATGGCCCACAGCTTAGCTGTTTTGAGTCAGCCTTCTGTCCGAGCACGAAGATGCATGAGGAAAGACTCAGGAGAATGCAGGCGAGCATTCAGGACCTGAGGAGCCTGATAATGTCCTCAGCTGCAGCTAGAGACCAGGAATAACAAACTTGTCTAGAATCATGACAAAATCAGGTCATTGTTGTTTAGTAAGTACTTTAATTCTTTATAAAATGATGCTGTTTTTGAATATTCACAACAACATGCATTTGAAATCAATATGTCTTTAAAAAATTTGGGTCCAGGGTTCATTTTCTCCTTTAAAGATCAAAGATTTGTCTGAGGCAATGCCCATAAACCAATAGCTTAGACAATAGCTATAGCAATATCCAATATCAATATCCATTTAATTCCATTTGGCAGCAGATTGCTGTCATCATTGTTCATGTGCGAATAATGATGTCACATGCCTTGTCTTTAAATCACAGCTGCTATTAAACCCCATTTTAATACCTGAAACATCACTGTGAAAAACAGGACCAAGCTGGCAAGTGTCCTAAACTCTTTTAGGCAATATAAATAGAACACAAGCTAAATGAGCTCTGTTCGAGGAACCGACGAATATATTTGATATCAAAACATCCCATTACCCTTTTTCATCACCATCTCAGCAGTTTGCAAAAATATCTATCAGACCACCAACGAGTGAATGTACCAACAACATTTTTCCAGCTTCTGTGGGCCTCCCCACATACAGACAGAGTAATTCTGTGGCTGAGCAGGCCGATCTTGAGCTAGTTTCCCGCACGCTTGAATGGCAGGAAACAGCTCTTCCAGACTTCTTCTTTTTATTGGACCCATTGGCTAAAATCCTGTAAGCTTGATGAGCAAAAACAGTGTCTCGTGCCCTGCAGTTCCTGCTCCTGGTGGCTCCAGGGTGAGGAGATGGGACAGTGCGGTGGTGTGTGTGGGGATGTGGGCGTATGTGCGTGCATGCCCACACAATGTTGTGTACGTCCCTGGCAAGATGCTGACCAGAGGGGAGAGATTGGTTGGGCTGTGTGACTTTATTGGGAAAATTAGGGTAAGTGGTGCGGTGGGGAGCATGTGGGCGGAGGGGGGGGGGGGGGGTAAGGAGGGTGGGGGGTGTTCGTAGCAGTGGTGGGTTACTGACAAGGGAATTTACTTACTGGCCCCCGGGAGACGTTCCTCAGTGACGTTGTGGCTGTTGAAAAACTAATCCTTGCAGTAAATCATGACATTATACATCCACACAGCTAAAATTATCCTGTGAAGGTCAGGCAGAAATTGTGACCAGGGTTTGGCTGCATTCTGACAAAGTGCTAGCAATCCAGAAGTAGACAAACATCCAGATAAACATAGTTCTATCACTCTGGCAGCTTCTCGCAGCTCCCTGACAATGTCCAAACATTGCAATTTCAATTTGCACGGCCTGAATCATTACACAAAATGCAGGTATTTTAGGTAGGCCGAAATTGTTTTATTATTTTTAACACAGTAATTGCAAGGCAAATGGTCTTAATTGTAACCCCAGACTCTGAAATAAACAAGGCTGAAAAACGAAAGTGGTGATTATGGTTTCCCTGGGCCTGATGTGGGATTTGTGAAGCTGCTGCCAACTGCGTTTTCATGTCACTGTTTCGAGTTCCTGCCCAATATAGACACACTGAATCACTCATCAGAACACATGCCTTAATAGAGGACAGTTCGGAGGCTCTGTCCAGCACAGGAGAGATACTGAATCTATCCACCCCCATCATTCCTCCCTCAATGGAATGTTCCATACGCTGTACCCTCCACAATTACCCCTGCCCCTGTGATGAATGGTGGAAAAACTGGATTTGACAAATAATATCTACCAGTGCTTCTTTTTCCCAGAAAACAGTTAAATAGTTATAGTGTGACCAGAAGAAATGTACAAATGTCATTATAACATACAGGAATGATTTCAATGCCTCAATTTAAATAATGCTAAATGTCTGTCATATGATTTGATATTGGTGCCAGAACTCAGTGAGAGGCCAGAGCCGGCAGGGCTGAGGCCTCTGCTTTTCATGATTTATACAAAGACGACGTCTCGTACACAACATATTTGCTTTGTTTTGTTTTTTTTCTAGAAAGAATGGACTGCATTGGATGGTATGAGCGTGAATATGGTGTCATTACTGTGGAGGTACTGTGTTAATGGCGAGCAGACACAGATGATAATTTGTCAGTCTAGCCTGTCTTGCGGCGGCGTGGATTGTGGGGCAGAGGTGAGGGTGTGACCTTTTTTTTGCATAGACTTGATTCTTGCTGCCTCAGCTTGGCGAGCTCTCCTTGGACGCCGCTCACTATGAAAATTTTGCTACCATGCCAGTGTTGTGCTTGGCCAGACACAGGAAGAACTGTGTTGGCAGCATGCTAACCTCCAAATACACACATTCACACACACACAATGCCCAGAGAGGTCCAAGCCTGTCACACACAGGTGTAATGATTTAGGATCCAAATTAGGTTTTCATTTGGCCTCTGTCTGTTTTAGCTTGTTTGCTGACTGATGGGTCATTTTAAGATCCAGCAAACACAAAACCATCATGGTTCGGCTCTCTAATTACCTGTACTTAAACTGTACAAGGATTTGATATGTTGGAACACACACGCACACTCTCTCTCTCTGTCTGTCTCTCTCTCTCTCTCACACACACACACACACAATATGGCTGGGAATGAATGGAAAATTATTACGAAACAGTTTGGTAAACAGGTTTTTTCACTCTATTTTTTTCTTTCACAAAGATGAGCCAGAATAATCCATCCATCAATCCATCAATCCATCCATCCATCCATCCATACATACACTGCTTTATTCACAATCTGCTCTTGCCTAGCTCTAGATTATATAAAGTGAAGGCAGGGAGTAGATCTTGGACAGGTCGGCAGTCACCAAATTTCTTAAGTTTTACCACAGTTAAAGCAGTATTTCTGATATTATATGTCAATTACACATGTCTTATTAATTCTGTAAGTCTGCTTTACTTGATAGAAAGTAGTTTCTTGAGGCCTTCAGCAAGCTCATACCTTCCTCCAGCTCTGGAAATGTTGCATTCCTAGTGTCCTTGATGTCCAGAAGTACAAATTGTAGATGCACCAAGCCTGCTCCCTGTGGCATTCTCCGAGGTCGAGTTGGGCTTATTAGCGGTCTCTTTAATCCTCTACAATTATTGAAAAACACTTCCCTTCTGTGAAAAGCCCTCAGAGCAACCAAATCCATCAATTCACTGTTCGTTTCGATTTGCGAGATCTAATAATTTGGTGGAATACCCTGATATGGAGCCTTGCTGCAGGCGCTATCGCTCAGTGTAATGTGAAAAACTCCAAAACCATTTTCAGGGACAACCTGGAAAGCAGCTGGAGCTGAGACCTGAATGATTAGTTGGGATATTTTATTCAGACGCTGAAGAGAACATGCTCGCGTGCTTGTTTTTGTCCACAAAGGTGATAATACACTAGTGCAGTTACAACGGACTACTTGCTATTCAACCTGGTGTTAATGGGATAGCTAGTATGTTAACAATTATGTCACAAGGATTGGGGTCATCCAGCAGATTGAAGAAATAACTGTGGACTATAAAAATCAATTTTCCCCTCAGCAAAATATTTACCAAGACATAGATCATTTTGCTTGCCGTGTGTTCTTAACTTGAGAGAGCCACAGGTCAAAACAGTCACGCTTGTGTTCCAGAGAGTTATCCCCTGACGTACTCATGCGCGTGTTTGAATAACAACAGATGAAAATCACATAACAGCCAACAGTAAAATCAGTTTAAAATGTTAGCGGAGAAAAAATTAAAAATGTGCGTCACTTTAATGCTAACGTTTTGATAAACAGTGTTTTTATCTGTGTGTTTGTGTGCGTGTGTGTGTAGGCATGTGTTTTAGATTACTAACTGTTTATTCTGTAGAAATACAACTGTTTTAGATTAATAAAGCTCCCCCGGCTCTGCGGGGGAATGATATTGAAACATTTTGCTGAGAACATAAAGGCGGGGGAGGTGTTCGCTGTAGTCTGAGACGCTGGTTCTCTAGTGCGACATCTAGTGGAGGAAAATCTCCCACACAGGTCCTTTAAGGTCTGCCTGAGTATAGGCTCGGAGCAGCTGTTTCCAATGGGTGCTGAGCCTCTTCTGGACGGATGGTTAACAAGGAATTGGAAACCAGGGTCAAAACACTGACCTTGATCCTAACTGTCTGCAAATTAAACCAACCAAGTACTAGTTTACTTGGGATTTAGGTGTTTTACTTTGCTGGTTATGTCTCTTCAGACAAAACATTAATAAGTTAAAATCAATGATAACATGACATGAAATGTGTCATTTTTATAGTGGTTATGTCAAATTGTGTAGCATTTTAAGAATAAAGTAAAGGTACACTTCTGGAGACTTCAACAGAGAGCAACGTATTGTTGGGCAGCACAGGCTCAGTCTCCTGGAGAAGTCATGGAAAAATGATCTCCAGAACCTGTTTTAGTGAATTATTCTTACTCACTAAAGTCTGCTGTAAATGATGAAGAGTAATTTCACCACAAATGTGGACAAATTCTGAAATTACAAATGTTTAAAAAATTGAGAGTGAAGGCATTTTTGGTTTCAAGGCTCTCCAGCAAAGTTAAATGCAGTCACTAACTTAAAAAAGCCAGAAAGTGTTATTTTGAAGGATGACGGACACCAGCCAAACCTGATATTTGTAGATCATTAAGTTAATTGGAAGGATAATATTTTTAAAGGCATTGCTCATAAACTCAATAGCTGTTATGTTTCCACATTTATAAAAACGATTAATGGCATCAATCAAATCAGAAAATACACAAGTGAAGAAAACTGTCTGTCAGCAAGTCAATTGCACCAACTTTCCAAATTCAATATTCCATCAATATTTCAGAGGAAATTGACACTTTGATAGTAAATGCAGCATTTAAGCAAATCCCCGAACAGCTGGTGGCAACATATCTGCCACATTCGGAGCTTTGAAAACCCTGCCTTAGATTGTGTGTGAGTGTGACTGTGCGTGTGTTTTCTCATTCTCTCCCTCTCTCTGACACAGACACGTTTTCACACACTAATCCCCATAGCTGTAAAAACACACGCTCACGCATGCATGACACACATTGTGAAGCTAATTGGAAGCTGATATCAAGCTTTTAAAGAGATTGTTGCTGCTCCCCAAGCTGAGGACGAGGTTCATCCCGTGGAGATATTTTAATGAGGAAACACTGATCTTACATAAGCCGGGGCATTAGATGTTACCTCAGTTCATCCCCCTTCAGTCTCTCCCTGAGTCTTTGACAGCGGCCATTGCCTCCAATCTGAAAATTGGTCATATTTTTGTTTACTTTTGCCATCCAGTCCACATCGCCTTACTCCATTATCAACCTGAGTTACTACTTTAATTTCCTCAGGGAAACAACAGTGCCAGGAAAGACAAGCTGAGGCCAGATAGATAGTTGGAAGTGATTTCGCGCAACTGGTCCATTACAGAAAAATGCTACTCCCGGTAATTCCCTTATTATCTCATTTGTTTGATGTTTCTCCCTTGCTGTTCGTCTGAAGTAGTTTTACCTAAATTGGCTCTTGTTGTTCTGTCACCGGTGCAAATACTATGATAGCTATCAACCATTACATGCATCACTCACAGTCTGCTCTTATTGTGTCAGCTACGGTCACTTGCTAACAAAAGGTGTTTGTGTGTGAGTGTGAGGGTGTGTGTGTGTGTGTGTGAGAGTGTGTGTGTGTTTGTGAGAGAGACAAAGTGTGTATGTGTGTGGCTGTTTGTGTGTGGTAGGGTGGCTGCGGGCTGGTTGGTTCTTGTAGCACCACACACAGGCCCCACAAACAGCCAAACCAAACGGTGTTCATCAGGGACATTTTTGTTTTTAACTTTTGTAACGTAATATTTGTCCAAGGAGAAGATTCCAGAGGAATCCAGTAAAAGTGACTGGCTCAGTAGTCAGCCCACCAAACAAGAATTAATTTAAGTGATGATGTGAGCTTAAGACTCCAATCTATACATTTATTACCTTACCTGCTTTGTAGTGCAACAGTCTCACGGGGTCTGCTGGAACCTATCTCCAGCTCACAAAGGGAGCTCACCACTCACTCTCTCATTCTCAGCTAGGAGCAACTTAGTCGACCTTAAAGCATGTTTTGGGACTGTGGGAGGAAAATTGACGTACTTGGTGAAAATCCATGCAGATACAGGGAGAACATAGAACATAGAACAAAGAACTCCACATAGAAACTGCCTGGATTGGGACGTGACCTTGTGATCTTCTTGTTATGAGGAAACACCCCATGCCTACTGTGTGACACTACATCCAAGCTTCTAGACCAATTCAAAAAATGTATTTATAGGGTTACCTCACCAATTACAACTTTAATACTATAATATACTATAATGCTAACTCAGTAAAAAAATCATGCATTGGACTTGATATGCTTGTTTTGTCTCTACTAAACTGGTAGCAGTGGTACTAGAGTTGAAAAGTTGGACATATTCTTGTAGTTTCCTTCTGTTCATGCCTGCCCACCAATGGCAGCAACAGAGAGTGACTTTAGAGGGTACTGCATCAGGCCCAGTCACTTCTTATCCCAGCCAAGCCAACTGCCTCATGGGTGTAACTTAATATTTAGCATCCAAAGGAGACCATCATCTCACCTAAGTCTTACCAAGGCCCATTTCCCATAATGCTTAAGTATTTCATCCATGGTCATTTCAAGAATGGGAGTGAACTGTCTCCAGTCCACTGTTGGTTTCTTTGACCCTTACAGTAATAAGAGAGGTGAACAAAGAAATGGCAACAGACAAAGAGGAGCTGTCATTACTATCTGATGTGACCCGGGAGCTCAGATTCAGGTATGAAGCCATGAATGGAGTGAGGTAATCTTGGATCTCAGTGAAATACACACAGAAAAGGAGTGAGTGCATTGAAGGACTGTCCCCCGACTGAACTTTAGTTGATCAATTAACTCCATTATGTTAATCTGGGATGCACTCCATGTTCCCTGTGGCTCTCAGTCCACCCAGGAACCCGCAGATGAGCCAAGACACAGAGGATGGGGAGACGAGTTCATACGGTGAATGAGGTCATCAAATGAGGTGCCCGGGGGCCATCTGTCCTCCTGTGAGGTCACCTAAGGGTCTGCAACAGCCTGGAAGTGCAACACATGCCCTGTGAGTGACCACTTTGATGTCTTTAAAGAATACAGTACACACTCAAAAGAAGATTTATCAGAGACCGTCCAGTCTATTTTTATTTGTGTTTTCGTCTGCCAGAGCCTTAATGGGGCCCAGATTTTCCAGACTTTTGTCCATTTAAACCTGATGCACTGTAGGGCAGAGTCAAACACGCACGCACTCTTAAATGTACACCCAAATGTGATCAGTCACACAAGAGAACTGAAAAAACACAGGCGACGCATTTGTGCCTCTACCACATCCAGGTGAGTGGTAACATCTGCGGCTCTTAATGGGAACAAAAGCAACCCGAAGCAGCTTTTGCGTCGTTGGCGATGCTGTGGCTGCGATGAAAGCGCGTCTCAAAGGTGAATCATGACAGCTCAGGACCCTGGGTCCTTTGCTTTGAGCTGACACACAACATCAAGACCACTTCAATGACCCAGACAAGCAGCCGTGACTAAAAATAAAGAGGCAGAAAGGCCAAGAATAGCCTCGGCATGAGAGGAAGGAGTGAATTACTGCAGCGATAAGCCATGATTCCTACACATGCAGTTGGATCATGATGTGGCGGGGGCACGCAAATTGGTACCAGCTGTGTGGCCTTGGAGTATGCTGCTGCGGACAGCAGACAGGGTCCAACTATGTGGATTAATCATTTACTCATATAACACAGCCACGTTGGAAACCTCAGGCACTCACTGCATTTATCTCCATTCATGTGTGGTGGCACTCATGCTTGGCTTTCTGCAGCTCTGTGTGCATGTGTGTGTGTGTGTGTGTGTGTATCTGTGAGTGTGCAAGCATGTGTGCGCATGCATGCGTGCGTGTTCATCAGAAAACAATGCTGGTCTCGGTGGCCACCACCTAAGGTTTCCGAGTGGAGAATGCTCGCTCGTCAGATCAATCATTTTAGTTTTCCAAATAAAAAGCAACATGACCGTTATAAGACACCCATCCCCCTTCCATTGTGCACCTCACCACTCTACCGCCCCCTCCCAGCGTTCCTTTTCCCCTCATATTGCTCTCTTTTGATAATGAAAAAAGATGTGGTATCATTCTGTGTTCAAGTTTGGCTTTTAGTAGAAACCATTTAGCCCATATTTTGGTTTCAGATGCGTCCCTGAGATTTAGCACCCAGTTTTCTAGGAACGGCACATTCTCGGAAACACCTCGACTATACTGTATTTCAGAGAGCTATATTTCACTGGAATCTTTTTTTTTCGATTTATGAAAGTGTGATTTTGAAAGTAAAGCCAGTGGGAGATGAAGCCAGCAAATAAAATTTGTAGCCATGAGAAACACAGACCATCAGATGTCAGTAAAGTCGTCGCTGACACAGTGCTAAGGAGGCTACATCCACACTGAGCACCATGGATGTGACACTGGCTGCCAGGCCTTATAAAGTGGCGTGTTCACACACACGCACACACACGCACACACAGATTGACACCATTCGTTTAACAGATGACAGAATTTTACCGGCTGCACCCGTGCACACACATGTACACAAAAATGCCTCTTTGGGGTTGTTGGTTGACAGGGCAAGACCCCCATGTGTTAGTCAGTGAAGCCTCTGTTTATGGTGCTGTTTTTACAGGTCTATAAAATATTAGTCTGACCCACTCTGCTCTTGTGTGTGTGGAAAAGCCACATCTGAGGCCTGCTGGTTTGTCGTGAGTGGCTGTGGGGAATAAGAGCTAATGCCGCGGCTTGGGACCCTTCCTATAACAACACAGTCGCTTTCAAGGGTCCCACCATGACAGCCAAGACCACTGCTCGGGCCCTGCCTGCTGTATGTACTCCAAACATCAAACACACTACGGGGGACCTGTGCTGTGTTTACTGACTGACCTGCCTGGCCCGGTGCCAAGAGCGGCTCGCAGACATAAGTCGTTCCTCTGACATCACCACGCGTCTCCGCCTGCGAGGGGATAGCTGGTAGACCTGTGCTGAGCCACGAGAAACCATGTCAGCCACTCAGCGTGCATGCTCATGCATACACATGCATCGCGTCTCGATACGCAGGCAGGGCACAGAAAGAGACAAAACTTGCGTCCTTCTGTCGCGTCACCTTCAGTCTGTCCCATCCGTCCCATGTCCCGTCGCAGTGCATTATTTTGCTTTGAGCGATGACATTTTTACGGACTTTCGGAGCTCTCAGTAAAAGAGATCTTTGCTATCTGCCTGGATTATTATAATCCTCAAAGTCAGCTCCGGCTCCACAGGCAGTGGCACTGAAGCTGCTCCTCCCTGAGACCAGGACCAGAGTTTCTTTATCAGAGAGAGAGAGAGACAGAGAGACAGACAGAAAGTGACAGTGAAAATATGCAGAAGTCACCATTCATCTGTATTCATTTATTCACTCTCTGCAAAGTGAAATCAGTTCAAACTGAAACTTCTGCCTCATTTTTAACAACATTAAAGCACAAACACAAACTGCAAATGCCCATGTATAAGCTCTTGACAGATTAGTCTTAGCAAAGCCAAGAGCTCTGGTCAAATTGTGGAGGTGAACCCAGATCACATCATGACAGGTACACTTAAAATCAACAGTGAGGACAAACTCAGCCTTCCAGATTTTCTTATTTGTTTTTCTTGGAGAGACCATGGCTAACTATACAAACCCAAAATGCAAAAAGGATTTTGTTTTTCTAATGGAAGGCATTCAGCTGCCTCTGCCTGCAAACACATGCAGCTGATGCATCTAATGCCTTGCGCATCATTGCAGGGGGAACGTTTGGAATCTAACATACACACAACATGTAAACAGACTGAGTTATATTTGTATATTCAATGAATAACTGCGTCTCGGAAAAATGTAAATAACTCAAAAAGACAAACTGAATCGCGGGGGAGATATAAACCATGAGAAAATAAGAAAGACAGGACAGCGGGGGTGGCGTGGGTGTTGAAGAGGAATTGGAGAATATGGAGCTATTATGATGGAAGATGGCCCAGGGCATGAATCTGGTGCACGCTGTATGCAATACTTTGTCTACTTCATGTATGCATTTACAACTCAAACACATATAAACAGGAACACAAATACACACACACATACAACACAAAGTGCATCCTATCCACCAACCCAGCAGGAGGAATGTGGGTCCAGTAAATATCTAGAAGGGGAGAGTTGACAGATGGCAGTCCTGAACACAATAATTACCACATACTTCCCACCACTGTGCATGTCTGTTACATCTTCAGTTCCCCAGGCCAACCCCCTCTAACCCAAACCAATGGCGCGCATTCAACCAGCAATGAGCCCACACAGCAACTTCTTAAAGCCTAGGTCTCACAAAGAAGCCTGGCCTTGGGTTAGGAGCTAAATCGAAGCCACAACACATATAGACCGGCTCGCTCTTCACCAAAGGGAGAAGCCCACAGAGATCCAGGTTTAAACTAACTTGAATCATGTGATACCACAGCCTGGATCAGCTCCGACCACAGGGGCCGATAACCACAGAGACACCGGAGGAGCCATTGTCTGCCTCTCTCACCAAACCTACCGTGACGGACTCCACTAAGACCACGTTTAGACCCCGAGGCTGCTTCTCGCACCATAACTGCTCAACTTCAATTCACTAGCTGTCTGCAGCCCCTATCCAACCCACAGGTATGACTACACGTACTGGGATGGCCAAGACGGCGTAATCATCAGATTGGGGGTTGGAATCCGCAACCATGAAGATGAGTGGCGCCCACCATCGCAATGTCATGAAAACTAAGCTGCACCTCGCTGCGCTCAGGCTCCTTGGACCTTAAAAATGTCTTGCTCTGCCATGTGGTCTCTGTTGATAGAGAGTTCGGAGCCAAATGAAAGGCTCATGCTGGAATAAGACATCAACACAGCAACAAGTACTTACGGGTCCAGTTTATTTCAACTTGTTGCACAAGAGCCGCAGAGCTTCAAATGTTTATACCAGAGTTCTCAACCTTGGGGTCGAGATGCTATTTGTGGTTGTTTAATATGAAAACAGGGTCACAGGAGATTTGTAAAACTGATACATGAATGTCTGATATATTTAGTTTAAAAATAAAGAGTTTTGAATACATCAAAATATTTATTTGATTTATTTGGATTGCCCTGTACGTTCTTGAAACCAGAACTTACAGAATTTGGGGACTTATAATCTGCATCCAAAGGTTTCAGATAATTAACCATGCAACCAACTAACCAAGCAAGCGCAGAGGGAACAGATTTATTACACCGCTCAATAAAATGTGCCCAGAGGCAATGGATGAGTGAGGGTTTAGGGGATAGATAAGGGATTGTGAGCGAGATAAAAGTGTGTTCTGTGTCTGCACAAACGACTGAAGGAAGCCTGCTCCCTCTCTCCTACTGTGATCTTTCAGCACAAGGTAATGATGAAGGATGAACTGGCCTGCCAGGGTTCACTGAGTTGGTCTACAAGCACTCCACTGACCCCCCTCTGTGCACTCAGCTCTGATGCTTGGCCATGGAAGGAATGTTCACACATACGGATACAAACACAAACACTCAGGCATGGCCTGAAAACTGGTAGCAGGTTATCTAACATTCCTGACCTGGAAGACATTGGCTAAATTTGGAGACTGGTCCTCGCAAGAAAATCTACAGCGCTGGTTGTTTGTTCAAATGCCTTAAATGACCCCTGTTTATGATTTTCTGAGAGGGACCTTGTGTGGCCGTGCGAATTATGACTGTTGTCTGTTAGAAGTAAAGGTGGAAGCAGCGTGATGTTGTTATAGCACCGCAAAAAATCTCTTTGGGAAGAGGTCTGAATGGATGGTTGGGTGACATGAGCAACTGCTCCTTGGGTCCCCTTTTACTACTAGCTGTCAACATTGTTTTCCTTTTACCATGACCAGATCTTCCCCTTAACTTAACCACCTAGTTTTTTTTCTCCCCAAACACAAACCACAATATTTTTGTAATCTTGCCCAGGATGTTTTAGCAACACCAGCAGCAGGAATCTGGAGATGTAACTGTCAGTCCCTGATATATGATTTTGTGATTTCCAGAGAATGCATTGCTCTGACTTTGGATTTGGAGGAATTATCTCAACCCCTACTTTCTTGAGATAAAATTCATAGCAAAGAAAACCAAATCATTAATCATGATGAGATCCCAGAGTTATCTTCCTCTAATGGCACAGTGAAATGTCTCACAGTTGCAGAATGCCAAAAGAAACTGGCAGAGGCATTCAAGGTACCCAAAGGATAGACCGCAACCCATTGGTGATCTCATGTGCAATTTCTATTTAGTGCTAATAGCAAATGTCAAGATGCAAAGAGACCAAAATAAGATGGCGATTATGGTAACAAGTTCAGCATGACATTTTGATGTTGCTGCCTATCAATGCTAGCATTTCATTCATGTCACATATCACTATCGCTATCCGCATTCACCCAGAGCACAAGCCTGTTTTAGCCTGTCAATCCATGAACTTTCCTCCGCCTTAAAGAGTGGATTAGGCCACATCAAATAACAAAAGATGATATGAATAATTGTTGCAACACTCACATGCAATTTATGTTTGAACAGCAGTGACAAAGGAGCCATGGTGCTCTCTCAGACAGCCATGAGTTCTTTTGAGTTGCTATTCTGTAAAACATTACGAAAGTCAGCCAACACTTGTAATGCAGACTAATATAGCACAGACTAACAATGAATAGTAGCCCCCTCAGAGCTTTTATATGAAATTCATGGTGTTTATCCAACTGCTTCTGTGTGTTTTTGGTCCAGCATCCCTAGATTTTCATTTTCCCCTTTCTCTCTCTCTCTCTCTGCTATGTTTACTCCATCTGTTTCTTTCTCCGTTTTCTTTCTCTTGGTTGGAGGGCAGTCGAGAGGGGAGAGAAAGTAAGAGCGAGCCTTCCAACCCCATAAGACTGGACTCCATCAGCCACGCAGCGTCAGTGATGAAACCACAAGCATTGGTAACCACACTCACAAATGCTTATGTCAGATGTTATAAAGTGCCCATGTGGGCCTTATGAAGGACCCCTGTGTGCCATCTCTAATAAAGGGCTCTTGTATCCTCACGGCGACTCACAGAGTGGTCTGACCAGGGGCTCGATCCTAAAAATAAAGAAACATACATATGCA
Organism: Karalla daura; assembly: GCA_029224185.1. NCBI lineage: Eukaryota > Metazoa > Chordata > Actinopteri > Chaetodontiformes > Leiognathidae > Karalla > Karalla daura. The sequence continues at coordinate 14,862,161 of CM055195.1, forward strand.
TTTCAGGAATTGGTGTATTTGTGTCATGTGCAGTCACTGATGCTGCACCAAAAGATTTATTTAGAAGAGAAATTCAAAAGGAAAAAAAAAGAGAGAGCACTTCATGGGTTTTAATTAAAGCGATTCATCACAGTTTTACAGTCTAACAGCAACACTAAAATAGGCAGTTTTCTGACACTTTTTTCATATGGCATTGGGATGAGGTTGGGAACATGTTGGTCAGCGATGCTGTTTACAGAACTGCCAAGCACATAAATTCATCTTCACTCCCTGTGAGTTGACATATTGTCAAAATAGTAGCACTTAATCAGTAAGATTTCCCCAGGGAGCGAAATGTACAGAGCAAACAGAAACACTCGTGCTCAGTTTGTACCTCCCACGACTCACACCAGAGAATTTGCGTCCCAAAGCTTTTCTGGCAAAAAACGAAGAGGCTATACATAAAGTCAGGCTGACAACCGCTCTGAGCAGCCCTATATGGCCTGTTGTGAATGGGAAAATTAGGAGAAAATGGCTTGATATTTCTGATGCTTTTCAGGAATCTGAATATTTTTCATACAGAAAGTGTCTGTTGTCAGTATTTATATACTGACAGTGGATCACATTTGTGTGTAAAAGATGCACCCTGAGAAAATGCGCCTGTAAGAAATGATCAGCTGACTGCAGTTTTCATCGGTATCAGAGGGCATTTTATCATCTTTCAGCTCATTATTTTGGTTTTTATGCATGCAACATTGCTGTTTTGTTCACTCTCACAGTTCTCACACCCCCTTTTTCTGCAACTGTTTGGGCACAGAAGGCAGCTGTTTTTAGTAAAAAAAAAAAAAAAAAAAAAGGACTTGAACACACCGGCTGTACACTGACAGACTAGCTGGCTGAGAGACAAAAGCAAATAGCGACTGGTGAACATAGTGGAGCATTTAGTGGCTAATGAGCCAGATATTCCCCTGAAGAGTTGGCAGAGACCAAAAACAGAGCTTAAAAGAGGATGAATACTGGACTCAGACTCGTTAGTGGGACTTGGAACATGACTCCATGTGAGAGGTAATGCTTCATCATACCTGCAGGATCCAAAAAGGCTACTGCTTGTACATCCAGTTGGATAGTTTGGTCTTCCGACTTGTCCAGTCCGATGCTGACAATATGTCAGCGTTGGCGGGTTGGTGACTCATTGGGTAGTGCTGTCGCCGCACAGAAAGAAGGGTTCAAGTTCCGGTTTGGACCAAGGGCCTCTCTTTTTGTGTGTCCTTGCCATGCCAGCATCGGTCTTCTCCAAGTACTTCAGTTTCCTCCCACAGTCCAAAAACATACATTTAGACCAATACAAGACTCTTCCTTGCCCCTAGGTGTGAGACTGAATGGTGTGTGTAGATAGATAGAAAGACAGATAGAAATTTTATTGATCCCTTGGAAAATTTCCTTGTGGAAAACTCAGGTAAATGATGCACCAGCAACCTGTATTTCTTGCTTCTCACCCTAACAGCACTGGGATAGTTTCCAGCAGACTCCTGTGACAGACTTTAGGTATAAACCAGGTCAAGATAAATTGATAAGGACAAGAAAAGGATCAATGGTTGTCAGGGTTGTGTTTACGGGTTGTTTCTGCTGCCTCCAAGTGGCCAAGTGTATTAGTTTTTGCAGATTTAACTTGTGCAAGAAAATGTATGGATTCCTCTTGAATCTTTGGAGTGTGCTTGCATCGACTGTTGAGATCAACCGAGCTCAGTTTTGTTCAGTGCTGTTAGGGTGGTAAATGCTACGAACCGTTTACAGTAGATTTTGGGCTGAACCACGACAAGAACATTTCAGCTTTTATATCTTTCCTGGCGACTGCCTTACGCCACTGAAGCACAATCGGAAAAACAAAAACTATCATGAGTTTTAATTTTGCACAACGGTAAAAAACCTGTGAGATAACACTGTGAGTACAAACTGCAAACCCTGAAATGTGAAGATGATGCAGTTCCTGGATGCTTGAACGAAGCTGTATTTTGATCCAAGCTGTCTAGGAACTGGGCCAAGCTGAGGTATGCTCGCCACAGGCTACCTTTGACATGCCTGCAGAGACAGAAATGCAAATAGCAATGATTGAACGGGCAGGCTGAGGCCACTCTCTGCCACGCAGGCTACCTCTCCGTCTGTCTTTGCCGTCTTGTCTTCCTCTCCCCGTTCCTGGGCTCTGCATCCTCTCCCTCCGCTTCCCCGTCACGTTCCGTCTCTCGTCTGCGATGATGCTAGTAGAGGGGTAATTGGAATGTGTGCACGTGTTTGTGTATGCGTGCATGTGTTCACGCAAGTGTGTGTTTGTAATGGGTATTGGGGTGATGTGGGGGTTGTTGGGCCTCTGCTCTGCGGATGTCATAATTAGGAACTGGAATTCTGAGAATTCCTGGGAAGGTTGGACGGTCCTAGAAGGCTTTTTTATCTGCTGCAGCAGCCCAGCCCCCTCACAGCCGCTGGCCTGACGGAAAAATACAACATGTTCCAACACACACCATCACAGCAATCAATTACCCCTAACTGTAGAACACACATCGTAAACAACAAATATCCCAAAACATCCTACAATTGTAACCTCATGGCACTGAGGTTCACAAGCATCTGTGACATGCTGGTTTGATCTCGACCCAACCACTAATTTATGAGCTGGCTAATTAACCTCAACTATTCTAAATATATCATGTGCTTTATTTATACCACTATCAGAAAAAAAGTTCCTTCTTTGACGTTTTTTTCCAAACAAGGAATAAAAATGCTGAATGCATATGGTATTCCTCAACAGTACAATAAAATGCTTTATTTTTCACAGACAGGTAGTTTATGTAAGGCGGTTATACGATCAGCAAAGCAGTACAATGCTGTTTTCTGTAAGCACAGGCACCAGCAGAAACAATGTTCTCCAATCAAGCCTTGTCAAATAACACTTTTCTAATGAGAAACAGGTTAAAAAAAATGTTATTATTGTTCACTATTGCCTTGTCTTACAGCGTCCAAGATGTAGGAGGAGTAAATTAGAGTTTGGATGTTTCTCCTTCAGAATCTCGCTTCTTATATGGCTTGTGAAATCCACATGAAACCATATTGAGGAGTTGGTGAAATGGGAATTAAATATTTTTACTTTGGGGTTTGGTGCAAAAAACCGAGCAGCGAGTTAATATTGTTTAGCCATTTTTAGCACCTTGTACTCAATTTAAAAAGGGCTTCGGTCAAAAGCCTGAAATTATACTGGTGGTTAACACGAATGTAGCTCAATTTCTTGTTTCAATCTGAGGTGAAAACCCCATCAAACACATCATTTATGAATTCCCCAGTTAGGGCTACGGTCAGAGTTTTGGTTAAAACTAAACGACACTGGGTTTGTTTCAGAACCATTACATTACCCTAACTTAATGTGTTTACACAATAATAACGCCGTTTTTTTCAATATGCTAATATTTTGGCAAAAGTTTTCCAATTTTGAAAATGAATCGCACATGCACTTTAATTACATCAAGGCTAGCCTAGTTTTTGGGCCAAAGTTTGCAGTAACTCAGTCATAAAATGAAATCCAATCTGTTGTGTAAGGCAACAAACTATGTCCAACACAACCTCTTCCTTGAAAAACAAAACTAATATGCCTTCTTCTGACTTGACTTGTGCGTGCTACCTTTTGAATGCAGATGCCTTTACAGACCTGAACTCACTGCTAGTAGCCCGGACCTCGCAATGAATGCGACAGGAATTTGAAAGCGTTTCCAAATTCAATTTATTTTGCCAGCATTAGTGATGCTGGGGGGGCAGGCGATTAGCCATTCAAAGGTTGACCTTGCTTTAGCTTTTATGGGTTGTGTTGCAGCCAGTGTTGTTCTGTGAAGATAATGGCATAATAAACACATTGAACAGCATGAACAGATTTTCGGATTTGTCATAACGTATTCATGAACGTGTGTGTATGTGTGCGTGTGCTCTCAAGGAACATTTCTGTCATAGTGGGAGTGGCACAAGACGTTTTCACTCACATGTACAGGTGAAATGGGTGGAGCTAAAGACCTTGTCCAAAAATGCTTCCAAAGTTATATTTGTCCAAAATGATTTCGCCTAGAATATATATAGATATATATACATATGTCTATATATGTACATATATATATATAGATATTACAGATAGAGATATCTCTAGAAATAGAGATATTCCACAGCCTCTTTATTTGTTTACTCTCTGTATTGCTGATGTGTGCCTAAATAAAAGCATAAATGGATAAATGAGGCTGCCATATGCCCTCTCAAACACATCAACACACTAGAGCCCACGGTTTTGGTCTTACAGTGGAAGAAGTATTGTTCGACTGCAAGAATACTGTGAGCCAGCTTGTCTTCTAACACAGTCTAATGAGGCAGGAACAAATGACTATCCACTCTAACACTCTTTCTCTACGTGCACTTCTCTGAGCGTTGTCAATTATCCCCCATGTCTTGGCTGACCTGACTCTGAATGTGGGTCACAGGCTACACAATCACCTGGTAATTACCACAGAGTAAACACGCCAAACCAGGGGAGAAGTTTTAATGATTGTCAGGCTGCCACAAAGGACCCTTCATCTCTAATGAGGGGTAAGTGTGTCATATTATGTTGCACAATTGCTGGACCCAACCATCATGATAAATATAGCATCCCCAAATCCAGTATTATGGGGTCTAGTAAAATTTGGGGGATCAGTGTGATCAAACAGAAGTGTAACCCAGAAAGGCTCCCTTTCCCTCAATGTTGTTTATTAAACTGACCTTACATAATAAGCCCTTTGCCCAGTTCTTGAATCAGATGATTAATTGCTCACCGGTCTTTTCAGCAGCTATGACACTATGTGCCACCCACGGAGTCCGCTCTGGCCTCATGTATCACTCTCATTAAATGGGGCTTTTGTGTCCCAGCTGCTCTCTTTTGTCCCAGCATGCCCACCTATCAGAGGGGTCGACCCCTGTGTCTCTAGCCATGATGACATCACCTCTGCCCTCATCGAGGCTGGACCAGCCAAGGTGAGGGCTCTCATGGGCAGCCACAGGCCATCTTTCTCCCCTTATCACTCAATCACTCCTTTGTGCTGGCCGGGCCTGCGGGCTTATACGGACAGTAATGAGACGGAGCACTTTGTAATCTGCCAGCGCTGTAGCAATATAACCCATACGGAGCAAACTCTATAATAGCACATTGTTTGAGGCAAGTTAAGTGAGGGTCTGAGATGTGGTGCTTTAGAATCAGAGCCCAGAGTTGGCCTGCTGAGCTGGGCCAGTAAAACCTCTCTTTTCACGAGTCAGGTGAGTTAATACACCAAAGAACGCATTAACGCCAGGGCTGGGGGTAACGGGGAGCAGCTCAATCTAACAAAATTGAATGTTCCTCTGTGGCAGTACACACACTCGCAGTGAAAAATGTCAAGTTTATGTGACATTTAATGAGCTGGGACAGTTTGTCAACTCCATAGACTCGTAACACTGTGCTGGATGAGGCCAAAAATGCACTGTCATGCTGCTGAAACAGGAATGTTTTTCTTAAAAGAGGCTCCCGAGAACTCAGCATTTAGTAGATGCAAGTTTTTCACCTGACACCACCAACCACACGCGCACAAACACACACAAACACATACACACACACAGACACACACACAGACACACACACAAATGCACACAGTCATAAACTGAGCCGAATTTAGAAACTGAGATATCATCTTCAGGTTCCTCGAAGACTTTGGTATTTGATATTTCACGGCTCCTACTTCTCACAGCCCAACACTGCTCCCTTCTCATGCTCTTTCTCCTCGAGGGGTTTCAGAAGTTTACACTGCCAGACTTTCTACCGCTCCGATTTTTTTAAGGCTGTTCACATCATGTTTTCGCTGCAATATCCAGCATCAGTATGAACCAAATGCTTAATGCCAAGCAACAATATTACAGCAAAGAATAAATTCCGAACGCACCCGAGCCAAACTTTACTAATGAAATAGAGGCTATGTGCAATCACACAGCAAACTGCATATATTTTAGTTTCATTGTTCAACAGTAAATAAGTCAACATATATAGCATATAAAATATGCTTGTTTATAGCTGTTCAGCTTCACAGCTTAAACAGCAGCTTGTTGTTCCTACATGTTGCTTTCTGTACTGCATGAATAAATGAGAGTGACACAGTGAGTAATGATGTCACCTCAAAGCGAGATGGGACCCGGTTCAAATCCCAGCTGGACTGAGTGCCTTTCTATGTGGTGTTTGCCTGGGATTTCTTCAGGTAGTCTGGATTCCTCTCAAAAATAATGGATGATGATGAAATTAAAGGTGTTTTTGCAGTCAGCTTTAGAGGTGCTGGTGGTCGGGTTTTCATGAAAGAAGGTCTGAATTTCGTCACTGTACTGAGCCGAGGCACTTGTCTCCTGCTTCATGTTCATATTTAACTGTTGTGTGTTTATTTTTAATAATGTTTTCCAAATTTTCACACAGTGGCTCTGAGAACAAATAAGACAACAAATTGAAGGCAATAGTGAGTGGATTTTGTTAACTCAGAGGCTGTTTCTCCCTGTTGACACTCTTCATTGCTAAGCAAACTCATTAAAGCATATTTGGTACATAGTGTGATTATGTTTTTCTTATATAATCAGGAAAAAAAACAACTATTTTTGAATGTATTTAACAAAGTACCAAATGATTTCTCTCAGCTTTTTACACCAGTCACACCACTCAAGTCTGGTCTTTGTGTGTTTGTTTGTTTCATGTTGGCACTGAGGAAAAATTCACAAAATTCCTCACAAGTTACATCACCAAATTCCTCCAAATACAGCTGTACTTAGACTGAATACACAGCAAACTATGTACCCACTTTAAATCCAGGGTGAGAAAATGTGCAATAATATAACGTTTGCTTGGTTCCTGTTCACGTTGAAAGGATTTGACTCATTTACCGGCAAAGTAAAATCAGCTGGAGTGCCGCTTGCACGTGTCACATAAACCCACAGTATGAACATGCATGGAGAGGGTTAGGGTTGGCCTCTGTGGGGTCACTCAGGAGTTACTGAATGACAGGCACAAGCTTCCTGTAAAGTGCTATAAGGAGTCTGTAAACTGCAAACATTAATTGCTGTTACTGAAGCCTCCGTCTCAGTAAGACGACCCCCCCCATACACACACACACACTTCACATTCACACACAAATACTCACACACTCACACACACCCGAGCCTGGCCTCTCTGTTGTGGTTTCATTGGTTGATCACTTGCCAGGGCCCCAGGGGTCCCAACTCAGAACACATGTCTGCTTTCTGTATGTTTACAGTACAGCAGTCAAAGTGAATGAACGTTATTGCCGTCAAAGCATACTTCTGTCCGTTTTCTGCACAGTGTCACCAGGAGGAGACAATGGCTTTACGCAACATAAACATGAAATAGATTCTAAATACTGCCACAAACAGAGAGATTAGATTTAGAAATTTAAAAAAAAAAAAAGATATTGTTGCAGCTGTCACATGACAGGCTGTAGCTGCCAGACCACCATCCAGACGGTCCTCCCACTTCACTTCAGATACAATGTGATTGCCATCATAGGCAGTGACAACTCTGCATTGTGTCAAATATTCGGGGCACTGTCACAGATCAGTCGGGTTATAATCAACAAGCGGTTTGAGGCTGAAATTCTTCATATAAAGTGCAACACCGCATACATATGCAACATTGTAAACACTGAACTCTGAAGTTAACTCTGTCGGATAGCAGAAGATGTCATCTTCACGTGCCCCCATCTGTTATGACCATCATAGGCTATTCTATAAAACTCTACAAACCAGACTAGCCACTCTAAATAACACATCTCTTTGTCAGACCGTTGCATATTTCCATATATTCCAGATATGTTTCAAAATAGCAGCCGGCTGCTGTCTGCTCGCTCCCTCCAAACTGCTCTGGAGAACATGAAATCAAAGATTATTTTAGACCTTTTGAATAAAGTTTCAAATCACGATGTCCGTTCATCAGGGTTGGTCAAACCACTGAATGTTCTTGGTGGCTGTGCCAGTGCCTGGCTCTCTGAGTTGCATTCAGGTGAAGTAGTAAATATGAATGCCACTTTTCTCCACAGTTTCTCACGTAGCTCACTTCAGCTTTCATATGGCAGATGTTTTTTGGCAGCTTTCCGGATTCTCAGTCCAACGTAGCATCTGCCTTGGAATATGCAAGTTTCCTTGTGATCATTTAGTGATCAACCCGTAGTGTGTGCGGTTGTATCTTAAAGCTTTAATAAATTTAATCAAATATAGCATTTTATGGCCATTCAGTACTTATGAAGCTATCATTTTATAGGCATTTGAGGAGGTTGTGTGTTGTCTTGCCTCTCCTTGCCCTGCTGTCTCCCATCTCTGTCATCCAGCAGCAGGGAGAGTGTGGCGGCGGTGAATTCTCCGTCTCTGATCATTTATCTGGCTGACGCATGTGTAGGATCCATGGCTCTGAAATATCAGTAGCCCAACTGTGCTGTGTATTGATAAATCCACGGCACTGTCCGTGGTGCTGAAGCAGCATACGGGTATGTAATTGCCCCTTTTTCTCTCGGTCCCACCCCTCCATCCCCTTCCGTCATGGATCGATAATATTCACCAAACTACACGATGTGAATACTCAGTTCTGTACTATGTTGGAGCATCTATGGCACATAGCAGTGACAGGTAGCAAGAGCACCAGAGACACAGTGCTGCCTGAAAAATTCCGACATGTAGTGTTCCTATAACATCGCTTTGATGAATCACAGCATCTATGCTGCTGTGAACACATGTGGGGACTGAGCTGCTTCCATCCTCAAAATGAGGAAGTATATTTCGGAGCACTCCCATTTCTGCCTTAAAAAACACACATAAAACACTGCTTACATCTTTGCTTCTCATCATACATGTTTATTAGAAAGCAGTACTGTTCATAAATCCAGCTGCAGATCAGTGCAGTAGGGTGCTAACATTGGCAGGAAGGTGCATTGTGTTGCCACCTGTGTGCGTGTGGTTAAACAATGTGGAGACACTCACCGGAACAATGGCCCCTGGTAATGGTAGAGGTCATCTTTAACTGAATTATAAATTCTTTAAATGCAGTGAAATCATCGAGTGAACGGGCTGTTCATTCTTTACTAGAGATTTGAAGGACAACTCCTGCTCTGTTGTCATGGAGAGAACGAAGCAAAGTTTTTACATATCCAAGGTTGCTGAACTTTCTCTATCTACCAGTTGAAATAGCGAAGGGGTGGACCATTTTTTTAAAAGATGACGTAGAATGGTTGAATGGAGTATTTATCCTTGTTCTCTGGTGCTATGGGAACGCAGGTTTCATCAGATATACCTCAGATGCTATTTTACAAAGCCTTTTTAAAATCCTATTTTTGGTGTGGGAAAATTGTGGTCTGTTTCTGTATCAGCCCATTTCAAGTTCATCTGGAAAACACTTGTAGCCTTTACGCTGTTTGGCCTGTGATTGACACTTAGGACAAAAGCAGGAAATACAGCCTGGACAGGTCACCAGTCCATCACAGGAGTCACACAACATTCCCTCTCTCATTTAACTTAATGCATATTTTTGGAGTGAGCGAGGAAACCAGAATATGAGTAAACCCGCTCACATGTGAAAGAACATGCAGACAAATCACTGGGACCGGGACTTGCTGTGAGGAAACACTTGCTGTGAGGAAACACAGCAACCACTGCGCCGTCGTACAGCTTTTAAATATAAATTTACACTTTGAATGAGGACGTGATGATGTTTTGAGCCAGCTGCACATTGTTGACAGAGTATGACATTACTGTCGTTATTCAACAAAGCCAAAGTCAAAATGCGTATTAGTTCTAGCTCTCGTTGAAACACTTGGAAAATTTGTTTGGTATATTACCGTGCAAGGAAAAAAAAACTCCAAACAGGAGTATTTCACTCACTAACTGTAGCACTTGAACACCTCCAGGCGTTTGAGCTTGAAGGCCTGAGGGGTTTTATTTTTTCCGCGTTTCCCCTGAATGCAGCACCAGTAGGCAGCGGTGACGCACTCTATTAGCTGTGGTCCGGTGCAGCGCACTGATTGGGCCAAATCGAGGGTGTGTTCGCGGCGTGGGCAGCTTTTAACAGACGTGAATTGAGCCGAGATTCCAGTTTGCGGTATAGACACCAGTGGAAACGCACCGGGCGCGTCTCCAGACGCGTGCCACGGTGCGCTACACCCTCCTGGGAGCGCACTTTGAAAATACTGCTGCATTGCAATTTCCGTTCTGCGCTCCTCGAGCTTAAGTCAATTTGTGGCACACAGACTGGAACAAGTATTTTCTTTTATTGGGGAGAACAAAGTCTTAAGTGATGTAGTGACGGCATATTAAATCTAGATTAGACTGTGCTGATGTAACATCAGGGCTAAGCTCTGTATCATTAGGACAGAAGACAAAACTGGGTCAGGATTATCATCAGTTCATGGGAGAGAAAGACCACATCCACCATAAGAGTATAATGGGAATATTGAAATGTTGAGGTTTTCTACGCTGCACTATCTCTTGGCCAAAATACCTCCCATTTCTCAGCTGTGGTGACTTCTCCCGAATTCATTCCACTGACAAAAACCTCAATTAAAATGAAAGATACTGATAATAATTATCTATATTTAGAGCTAAGTGATCGTCATTTTGGTTAGGTTAGAATGGGAGTCCAATTCCCGCTCTAGGCTAATTTCATTGATAGCCTGGTCTAAATATAGCCTGGGTTTAAAAGGTTTTTTTTCCAGCAGACAGACAGAGACAGCGCTTCAAGGATTTTATGAAAATAAATGACATGTTATGATAAACAGATTTTAAAGTTACAGATCTATGAAATTTGGCCAGCCACAATCACGGTGCCCAATCGTTTCCCCATGTTCATTTATGGGGCGCCTGAGCAGTGGTGTAATGGACTTATACCACGGTTTGGATTCTCCTTGTGTCAACCCACACTTCTCGTCTCACAATAGACATATGGTTGTCGAAGTATCCCCGGGCAAGATGCTGAACCTCAAACTGCCTGTGATGCTGTGTCATCAGTGTGCAAATCTGCGTGAATGGTTGAAGCTACTGGTTGAACACATGGGCTGTGGACAGTGGACTCTGCCACCAGTATATGAATGAGTGAATGTGACTTGCGCTTAGAGTGGCCATAAAGACTAGAAAAGCACTGTATAAGAACCATTCAATTTACCATTTACACACAATATACACCAGAACTCTTTATTTTTCCTCATTATGATTTAGGTTAAAAGTTTGTTTGAGACCTATGAGTTTTAACAGGACAGCCTCAGTGATGGGAGCGCATGACTGGAGTTTTAGCAGTTTGAATGCCATCTCCTCTGTTTCTTCCAGGCCTTGCACTTTGATGTAAAGAAAACCCTACATCACATCTAGTTGTGAAAAGTATCCAGAACCTATTATTGCCTGTAAGTTTAGCCAGTTAGATGTTGGGTTCATCATGGTGAGGTTGTCCTAGTGCTACACTGTAATTAAGGAGGGTGAGGAATTAGTATCAGTGGGCCCCCTAGAGGTTGGAGACCCAAGTGCACTTGCCCACCCTGCATCCTACCATCTGTATCACTCCATGCCCCCTGGCATGGGCAGCTACTCGTCGACGTGCCGGCTGGCTTCACACCACTGGCTTCTATACGCGCCTTTACCTGCTCGTAGTAACACCATTAGGTCACTGGAAACATTTTGAAGACAGAGACTTTATGTTCCTGCAGCAGGCTCAGTCTGCTTGCACTTATTCCACATGGCATCCTCAAGTGTTGCTCTTGAAAAAGATCCCTCGAACGTCTCCAAATGTGCAGCCCTGCCAATGTTGGTCCTCTATTCTTAGATCACTCTCTGTAGTAGCGGTTTGCAGACCTCATTGTCACAGACTAAACTGGGCATTGTGTAACAGACCTCTTCATATTCACTTCCCTATAAAAAAAAGTTAGTTAAAGGCCTTCTGTTTATAGGGGCTTTGAGTTGTAAGCATGCAGTTATTATAGCGGCGTCTCAAAATGACTTTATATGTAAAGCACTGGCCTGTCGTCACTATTATTACATGATCTTACTGCATATTTCATTTTCATGTGTTGCTGTTCAGCAGACTTTTTTCAGCCACTTTGACTGCACACATCTTTTGCCCTGCTTTTAATCAAATATCAACCCAAGTATTAATGACTTCAGCAGTCAGATCTGCAGCCTGGTTATCAGTGATACTGGGAGCTTTGGAAATTTCTAACCCTCTTTTTGCTCTCTTATATAGCCTGGATTATGTGCCCCAGTGTTATACCAAAATACTTTCTACTTCTTCTTTTCTCTGCTGCTACAAATTATCATTCAATATATATGCAAATCATAGGAACTATATACTGTGTAATGTGTTTCCTGGAGATCTACAGTGGACATTACGTGATTGACTTTTGCAGATTTTGGTTTGGGAAACATCCATTTCAGAGCTGTCACAGTCAACTTACTCATGAATATTGCTTTATGGCGCCAGTTTTATTGCAAAAAGGGGACTTTCACTGGACACTCCCCTAAAACCTTGGACGTGGATGTCTGCGTCTCTGATTGGTCGTGAAGCCCCGACCGACAACACCTGCTTAACTCCTTCATCCAAATTGACACCCGGGGCTCTGAGAAATATAGGCAGCATCCCTTCCAGCTCATGCATTTAGTCCCACAGCTGCCCCATAAGACACCAGGCTGCAGCTGCGCTGATCACTGATCCAAGGTGAACCCTCACACACTCACTCACACTCTCACACATACACACACTCACAGAGACGCGCACACACGCACGCCCCACACAGCCGGGATCTCTAACTGGGAATCGAGGCGCACAGTCGGGAGACGCAATGCTGGTCAAACTGGCCGTGGCTCTGCTGGTTTTGTCCGTGCTGGAGCAAGTGGTGGGATCGGATAATATTGATATCCACGACAGCCTCCCGGAGAAGCCGGCCAGCCAGAAAGGACGCCTGTCCCTGCAGAACACAGGTAAGAAATAAGTGTGATCCGGGCGGAGGGCTGCAGGAGGGGGGGTTTCTCTGGGGCTGTGGGGTTTGTCCGTACACGTGTTTCTGTGGCTGCACATTCAGCCGCTTTAACTCCAATCCCGAGGCTTTTTCGATTACTCAGGAAGACGATATCTTGTAAATACTCTCAGACAGAAATCCAATATGTTAGTAAACTATTAATAGCACGGCGCAAGGTAATAGGTAATGTATACGGCAGCGCATCTAAGGTGTGCGTGTCCGCCGCTGTGCGCCTGCGTGCTGTGCGTGCGTCCTAGGTGACAGTTTCATCTTTTTTTTTTCCCCGGAAGAAATCTGCTTTTTTGTTTTTGGTTTTTGGTTTTGCTCGGTGTCTGCGTTGGGGCTGTCTCTCCAAACCAGTGCTAGGGTGATATGTGCAAGCAGGTTAGTGGAGCAGTCATGGCTGGGAGGGGGGGGAGTGCCGGTGAGGACAAGTTTATTTTATTAAGGTATCACCAAAAAAAAGCCTAAGTGTGGATTGGCTAATTAACCCAAAGCCCTTACAGTCAGACTGCTGCCTTTCCCCCCTTAAACTTGTCCATTATATTGGCTTCCTCTGCCCCACCACCGCCTCCTCCACCATCCACAGCGTGACTCGCCACCATGTGAGCCTGTGTCAGAATACCACGGCAGAATTGTTATCTCGCCTCCACGCCGAAAAAAAAAACAGCGGACAAACTCCAATGCAGGTTTCACAGCAGAGACCGTGGTAACACCACTGTGTAATTCAATGCACGTTGCGGCCGAGCTCGTACGATCCAAGCACATTCCCGTGATGCCAAAACAAGCACGGCTCACTTTTCCTGCGCACTAAAGTTCAACTCTCTGCCTACAAATCCATCCCTGCACCCCCTCCCCGTTCTACTACGCCCCCCCCCCCCCCCCCTCAACAGAGGCCCTTTGTTGACAATCTCTAATAAGTCACATTAAAGCCTTTGTTATGCGTCTTTGCGCAACTGGTGCGCACTTCCGAGCCAGAGGGAGGAAAAATGCTCTTGCGCGCATCGGCTATCAGCCTCTAGACAAATCACGCGTGTAATTATCTTTTACTTAGGTCAACAGTTTGGCTTTTCAGAGCCAAACTGAAACGCTATGCGGTCTGTTGGCTCCCTAACCCGAACCTGCAATTTGCCATATCAACTCAGGAATAAAGCAGTGGCAGCGATGCCACAGAAGGCAGAGCAGCAGTTTCTGCGACAGATCACACAAGTTCTTACAGCCGTCTGGAGTTAAAAGGCAATTCTCCACGTTTCCTTTTTCCTGGTTTCATTTCTTGGTTTAACGGGATCTGATAACATGCATTCGTGTACACTCCCCACCCCAGCTGTTACAACCTCATCCTGTGGCAAACTCACATATTTCATTGTCGGCATGCGATGCCAGCTCACCTTGGAATGCAATAGTGAGACTTGTTGATGCACATTAAGGTGGCCGTCAGTAGAAATGACTGCAATTGTGTTTCCTCCACAAGTACTCAAGGCTGCATCTGCAATGCACCATCCCATCTCAATGCTAAGCAGTGCAGATGGATTGTGGTGCAGAATGACACAGTAATATCTGTCACCAAGTGTTGCTCTGCAGGAACCCCTCAGCTTGGGAAATTAGACTTCTCCTCCCTCCCCCACGCTGCATCCCCTTTTCTCTCTCAGACTCTAGGTCATGAACACGCCAGCGACCGCCTGTGTCTCGTGGAAATAGCTCTACGCCACATCAGCTTTGTGGTTTTTTTGGTGCAGCGTTCGGTGCTGAGGTGGAGTTGCGCCTCCGAGCCGTATGGTCTTCGTTGCCAACACGTCTGTAACAATCTGCTGCTGTCTCTGCTGTGAACAGATGATAAGGTCCCTCCCCTAACCTGTTCTCTCTTTCCAGCTGAGATCCAGCACTGCCTGGTGAGTGCAGGGGATGTCGGCTGTGGTGTGTTTGAGTGCTTTGAGAATAACTCCTGCGAGATACGAGGGCTACAGGAAATCTGCATGACGTTCCTGCACAACGCTGGCAAATTTGACTCTCAGGTACTAAACTAGTCCGTCTGTGTGTTCGCATAAAAATGGTATAACCAGAGGCAACATTCCATTTCCTGCTCACTGGTTCACTGCCCCAACCTCGTCATCCATGAACAGATTTGTTTACTTGTGCTTTTTCCTTCCCTGCATACCTCTAAACATATCAATTTTTCTGGAAGTGCGATCGTACAGACAGGCATCTCATAATCTCTTTTCCTCTCTGGGGAAGTTAACTTCCTTCTCAGTGGACCAGTGCATCTACAGTTAGGAGCAAGGGTCATGAGCCAGTTGGCCAGAAGCCCAGTTAGCTCCCTTTTCATACATAGCGGAGGCTGATGCTCTGCCAAGCCAGGCCTGACTGGGGTCTTAATATGTCTGCAGGGTCACATGCTAGGAACTTACATCTTTGGCAGACAAATCCAAGCGATTACAGCAGGAGATTCTGCAGAACCCCCCCCCCCCCCCCCCCCCCCCCCCTTCTGTATTAGAAGTGTATAATTACGCATTTGCAGTAGATTTGCTCTGACACAACCGCACATGCACTCCAGCACTGCTGAAACAGCAACAACTCTTTAAGTAGCAAGACGTGTAAGTAATACAGAAGTCCAGATGCCTACAGGTCAAAGTTTTCCCTCAGCTGATGTATAAAATCTCAGGTTTCAGCCACGTCCAGAGACTTTGTCCTGAGAGGTCGCTCAACGCTTGTGTCTCTGTGTTCACACAGGGGAAGTCCTTCATCAAGGATGCTCTGAAATGTATGGCGCATGGGCTGCGGCACAGGTTCAGCTGTATCAGCAGGAAGTGTGTGTCCATCAAGGAGATGGTGTTCCAGCTCCAGAGGGAGTGCTACATCAGGCACAACTTGTGCTCTGCCGCTAAAGAGAATGTGGCTGTCATGGTGGAGATGATCCATTTCCAGGATCTCTTCCCTAAAGGGTGAGTAGCTGGTATGAACCTAACCCCTCTCTATTATCTCTGATTGCTTATCTTCTCTACCAGTTTTAGCTTGCCCTGTTCCTCCATGTTTAGAGCACCACCCCATTAATCCCTGTCACTGCCTCGTCCTAGATTTTCGTTTAGTTTTTCAATTTAGCTTTGTTTGAAGTGCATTTCATAACAATATTGTCTCAAGACACATTACATTTGGAATTGGTTGCACCAAACACAAAACATCCATGCATCCATTATCTTACCTGCTTCCAGTGCAAAGGCAGAAAATACACCCCGGACAGGTCACCAGTCCATCACAGGGCTAAACAAACAATCAAGGCTCAATACATCCTACATATTAGCAAGCTGTTGCCAAGATGTATCATGCTTCCTTATGTTAAATCACAAGTGTGGTATGACTGACCTGCCCTCCCTCTGTCCAGTCCGTACGTGGAGCTGGTGAATATTCTGCTGAGCTGTGGAGAGGAGGTGAAGGAGGCGCTGACGCGGAGCGTGCGGCTGCAGTGTGAACAGAACTGGGGGGCACTGTGTGACAGCCTGAGCCTCTGCTCCTCGCTGGCCCCGTCCCCTGCCGGCTCCACCACCGAACATCACCGCCGGCCCTTGCCCCCCCACCCCGAGGCTGAGCAGCACCCCCGCCCACCGCGGCAAGGTGACAAGGACAAACCCGGTAAGGCCGGCTTCAACGCTCACCCGCGCAACCGCAGTCAGGGACCACGCCGGCAGAGCCCCGAGGCTGGAGTGGTGGCGGAGCAGGAAGACCCCGAGGCCACCGACATCCGGAGGTGAAAGCACAGGAGACTGCCCCGACCTTTGACCCCTCACAACGTTCAAAATACACACTTGCAGACTTGTGCACACCTTCACACACCCTCTCTCTCTCTCTCTCTCTCTCTCTCTCTCTCTCTCACCTACATGCACTTCACACACACACACACACACACACACACACTTACACACAAATTCCCAGACAGACTGAACAGAAGGAAACAAGCCCCAACCTTTCCTGTCCTTATTCCGCCCTCTCCAGTCATTCCAGCAGTCCCACATGTTAAACTTGCAGGGTAATTGTGGTGTAGCTTGTACTGTTATGCCAGATTGTAGGCCACAATTTTTTAAAATGGAATAATAATTGTTATTATCATGATTATTTCAACTGTTAGGACTATTTTGGCTCTAATATAGCATTTTCTCAAATCATACTTTCTGTAAGATTTGATTATATTTGTATTATTTATTTTATTCTTTATGCAATGTTGAAATATCAAAATGTACATAGAAATATACTTATCTATATTTATATAAACATGTATAAATATAGTTACAATATGCAATACTGATATACTATAGATTACATAGTATATGGTGTGCTGTCTGTTGTTCTCTTCACAGTATTGCACCCATCACACATCGGTCTGTAGATATGTAACATACACCATTTGTTGTTTCAGAGTGGGAATGTGTATTATATAATTATAGATACTTGATGATTCAACACAAATTGTACAGGTTTCAAGTCCAGTTCTGGCACATATGAATTGTAGTGCATGAAGGCCACCAAGCCAACAAACGTGTGCATTCTTAAAGTGAAACTCCATTTTGAAGAGGATGCAGGTGTAATACTATGAATATGGATGGTTAATTCACACTTGTTTGTATTGATAGCGCTCTCACAAAGCCCGACGTTAGAGACCCGAGACTTCATCTGTGATGTCAACCGGCACTGCTGTCTGGGCAGCGATGAATGGGAGAGCTAATAAACAGTAGCTGGCGCAGTTTTACCAGCTGCTGTCTTATGGTTCAACTCTCATTTGGATGCAGAAAGCGTCACACTGATCTCCTTCATTGTTAATAGAGCGTCTTTGTCTCGTTGACACAATAATATTCCTAGCTTCAGGACATATTGTTGTTCTCGATCACGAATAGCAACTGAACTGTCAAGTGAGTTGGTTATCCATCCAGCCATGGGCTATCAGTGAACTGCAGCAGAGTGCGGATGCGCCATCAAGTTCTGAGGCTAAGTCCTTTCAAATGTCAAATCAAACACATCAAGGTGCCTAAACTTATTGTTATTGTCCACAGTGACCGCTTCTCTGTGATTTAAGTGAATGGATGATACTGTGTCATGGGGACATTTTAATTTACGAGCAATTCTGAGATGATGTTGAGCCACAAGAGTCTTATAATTTGCACTTTGGATGACTGTCAGTTTTTGCTGGACTGCTGCAGGTGAAGACATGAGGCCAGGCCACCAGAGCAGTTGCCCGCTAATCACACTCATCTGTGTAGAAAATTCGATGTGGGCAGTTCTTGTTAGTAATCTAACTAACTACACCACCAAGTCCTGCATCCCCACATGCACCTTAGGACCAGATTGAGCCCCTTCTTTAGAAGAGCAAAACCTTTTGTGGCGTCCCACTGGGCAGAAGTAGGCTTGACAGAAACCCTCCAGGTCTCTGGCCCCTCTAAATTAGCCCTTATTCCTCTCTGGTCCCTTACCTAGGTCAGGAGAGACATGAAGGCCTGTTATTCTACCCGTTAGAGCCGCAGGCAACGCAGCGAGGACCCAGGAACTGGGTTAAGTCCACACACGGGGGCTCTGGCGCTGTTATTCTAAATGTTATATTTACCGAGGCCACCAGAGAATTCCTCTGGGCCACAGCCAAGAGTCAGCAAAGCGGAGAGGCAGAGAGGAGTGGAGTGAGAAGGAGAGAGACATGCTCAACCTTCTTTTATGTGATGATTCACTCCGTCGTTACTTCTCCTAGTACTCTTCTTCTCTTCCTCCTTCAGGTCACAGACACAAGCTTTTGACCATTTCGGGGCAGTCACATGCTAAAGCAGCGGAGGGGCAGTTTGTGAGCAAGCTACACCACATGCTGGGAAGCGAGTGATGCAAAAAGAAAATAAAATGTGTTCAGATTTTGTGGCTCAGCAAAGGGGTAACGCTCTTCCTCCCGATCATTTAGACACTATTATAAGCTCGGAGGGTTTGAATCATCAGTGAGGCTTTCAGGCTTTTCTTTTTTATTCTGTTGTGGAAGTTGGGATTCCTGTGACATCCCAGCACGAGACATAAGCTAATCCTATTGAGAATGTACTGTATGTTTGTAAAGTGACAATCTGTTTCAGCTTTCTGTCATTAGGTTTGATATGGCTTTTTGTAACAATGTAGTAGCTTGAATGGCTGTTCTTTATGTGTTCAGAGGAAAATAAAACTAACCATGTTTCCTGTATTGTTAGTGCTTCGATCACCACATGACATATTTTTCTCTGTTAAGCACAAGGACTCTGCTTTTACCTTCAAGAATACAAAACATCGCCTAGAAGTTTGTAACTCACCTGTAAAGACATTGGACGTACGATCCAATCAATATCTTTGGACTCATGATTGACTCAAGTCAGATGTATCTTTGTCATCATTAAAAACATGTTTGTCTGTATTTTGTACATGGTGTGTCTCTTAACGTAGTTTTCTATCAATACTGAAGTAGCATGACTAACGCAGATAAGAGGAGAAGAAAGCTGTCGGTGGCACTCAGAAAGCTCTAAGCACATAAGCAGAGAAGGCCTCGTCGTCTCAGGTATACACACGAGTTAAAAGACACCCTATTCTCGTTTGACTTGCCGCCTCCATTTCTGACAGTGAAATACAGGCTGTGTTTAAAGTTTCAAGGACTGGAAACATCCTCCCTATTGAAAGACCTAAACATTTACGTCAGCGGGTCTGGATTGCATGCAATGCTTGGGGTGTGTTCAGGGTGTCAGTTTTTATGAGTTGTCCCAACAGTGTACATTGCCTCACTAAACATTTAGACAGCGCTCTGATTTGAAAGCTAGACTTCCAACTGTTGTTTCGAAGCTTTAAGTCATTGTGGAGTCCAGTGAAGTATGGCGAGATGCATCTGCACTCGCCATATATGGGAATTCGACACACAATTCCCAGTCTCTTCCCTGTTTACAGAGTGACACGGGAGAAGGAAGGCTACGTGCCATGTCATAACTTATCATGCAGCGTCTGTAAAATCTGCAGCTGTGCAGTTGTGTGAGTTGTGCAGCACTTAGCTTCTCAGTGTGTGGTGACACTGAATGACCACTGGGCGGCGACATCTGTCTTTCTATGGAGGTAAAGACGGCTGGTGGGGGCAGGTAAGCATCAGAATTGGG
Source organism: Karalla daura (assembly GCA_029224185.1). Lineage (NCBI taxonomy): Eukaryota > Metazoa > Chordata > Actinopteri > Chaetodontiformes > Leiognathidae > Karalla > Karalla daura. Next base: position 14,882,325 of record CM055195.1, read on the forward strand.
AGAATTGAGAGGACTTGAGTGAAGCTACAAAAACAACTAAAGCAGAAATTAATTGTGAGTAATGTATCTCTTAGTCTCATGTTATTCTTATTGTCCACTGTTAAAGGATGTAAATAATTATATAATATAAGACGCAATGAGGAACAACAGATGCATTTCTGCAAAACTCATGATCATCTTGGCCTGTGGAAACAGATGTGCATTATTTTAACCAAAAGGAGCAAATGCATGGGAAAGAAAAATGGGATTAATTCAACAGGAAGGGTTCTGTGAAAAATGTAATAAAAGGCATGAAGGGAAATCCAAAATATTTGGAATTTGACCCAGATTATGGTAGACAAGTCAGGATTTTTTCAAGTAACTGTGTTATCAGTCTCTCATCTTTAATGACGTGTGATGTGAAATCATTTGAGTGTCGCTTTAACCTGATTATACAGTTGATATCTATCTTTACATTCAGATCTAATTCTGAGATATGTGGGCACTGATATTACATAACTGCAATAAATCAACCATTATGATGCAGCTACAGAAAGATTTGGATATATTGAATCAGCCACAGTTACAGATACCAACAGATAAATATCACCTATCAACTATCCACTGAAAAAACAAGCCAGTTTGAGCTACATGTGAACACTAAGCATACTGTTGACACAGACCCCTGCATACAACTGTCACACCATACTCACTGTGCTGAAAAACAAGGCTTTGGGGTTTTTTGTGCGACTTTCACAGTGACTGCAGTGTGGGGGTGAAATAATGCTGTGTCATACTCGGCTCACAGAAATACACCAGGGCTGAGATGGATCACCTCCTGGCCAAACAATGGGCTTGAGGCTGGACCAGAAATCTCCTGGTTTGTGCTGTTGGTATGGCAACGTAGCCCTGTCAACATGGAGGCATCTGAGAGGAGGCTGAGCAGCACAGACAGAGAGAGAAAGAGAGACTGCACCTTTATCGAGAGAAACCTGAGATAGTCCGTCCTGGGTGCTTTGTGAATGTCTATCCCGGGCTCAGTGTGAACTAATGAATTAATGACTGGGTGCCTAAGTTTCACAGATGAATCATTTAGGAACTATCTTGGGTACACCCCACTCCTACCTACTGTTAGGCCCGAGGAGAATGAACGTCTCATACCTAACTTAAGTTAATCAAACAAAAATGTAGCATGCCGTGCTCTGAGTAATCCTAAGTACGTGTGTAAAATGAGTGGAACTTCAGCTGTACGGGTTAGTTTCAAGGGGGAGCACACAGTGTGTTGCTCTCAGGAAAGAAAACGCTGACACCACCATGCTCGAGTTACTGGCGGCCTAAAAGGGCCTATAGCATGCACAAGATGGTGGATCCCTGCACACATGCACACACTGGACCAGTGGCACGGAGTCAGCGGGGTGCTATGACAGCCAAAGGATCAGTCGCTGGGTAGATACTGAGACTGACTGTGAGAAAATCAAACCTGTAACACAGCAGACCAGCAGTCTGCGATTTTGAGGCAGAAACCAGAAGAGCGAGATCCGTTGTGGTGTGGTTAAACCAACCAAACTGGCCTTGCAGCACATGGAGTGGGGTGGGGTGATCCACGCTACTACCACATGATACAAATGAAGGGTGGGTCTGCCTTGGGGGACTGGAGCACTGTTAACAGGACTATTTCAACAAGCGAGCAGCAAATGGTACTCTGAAAGCTTAGAGTGGAAAGTAGCTCAATTTCACTGACTATTTTTCTTTTGTTTTGGGCCCACTGCAAAACCAGTATGTCTCCCTTTAACTGTGGCTCATTTTAAAAGAAGGTTCTCCTCAAAATTGTTCTCATCCAGAAGCCCACATGTGTATAGTCTCAATTATTCCTCTCTCATGCCTACTGTTGGTCTACTCTCTTTCTTTCCCAGGGAATGACAGTAAATATCCATGAATCAGCTCCAGCAATGAGCAAGGCACATCTGTGTCAGGTACTGACTTGCAGCTTGACGTCAGGTGACGGGGCCCTCACTGCCAGGCAGACATCAGCTATGCTCTGCCACGTGGAGGTGGTATGGTGGTATCACCAGAGCGTAGCAGAGGTCTGACCAACGTGAAATTAATCAGGCTCTCCAGCTCAATGACGGGCTGAAAATAGCAACAGCTTATTCTGGCGAGATTGCAGTGCTTTTCTGTGGACCTGAGTCACACCATCCGTCCGTTATTTTACCTGCTGTGTACACACTGCAGTCACAGGGGTCTGCTGGTGCCTATCATAATGTGTAGGCAAGGAATACACCCTGGACAGATAGCCAGTCCGTTGGAGGGCATACACCATACACGCTTACACCCAGGGGCAATGTAGAGTCTGCAATTGACCTGAATGCATGTTTTTGGTCTGTGGGAGGAAACCGGAGAACCTGGAGAAAACCACACAGAGACACAGGGAGAACATGCAAACTCCACACAGGCAGGTCCACAGCAGCCGACATGGCTATTCACTAGGTCCCTATGTCATCCAAAATCAAACTAAATCCATGTAAATTAACTATCTACCTATCTGTCTGTCTATCCATCTCTCTCTCTCTCTCTCTCTCTCTCTCTCTCTCTCTCTCTCTCTCTCTCTCTCTCTCTCTATCTATCTATCTATCTATCTATCTATCTATCTATCTATCTATCTATCTATCTATCTATCTATCTATCTATCTATCTGTTTCTCTCTTTACTCCATTGCTTCACCTGGGCTGTTTGATACACACCACCTTACAATGCTATGGGCTAAGATGGAGGAAACAAACATTTGCCTAGCCAAATATATCAATTTGCATTTAGAATAGTTGCAAATACGAGGTCTAGGATTTTGACTACGGCCACGGGCTCGGCTCACGAAGCATTCCTGGATTAAATGTCTCGTTTCGGTTTTGTTTTGATATTTAAGGTACAATTTAGACCTCCAATGTATTTCCCATCGAACAACTCCTCCCATTGATTTCTAGGCTCCCTTATTTGGGAGGAGAACATCTCGGCTGCCTTCGCCATTCATTGAGAAGGGGTGCGGTGGGCGTGGAGCAATCACCTCCAGCCAATCGGGCGTCACATCTCATCAGAAGAGGACGGAGCCTGCGAGGGAAACCCTGCCACACAGTGGCCGGTGGATTATTGCGGAGGTGGGGCTTCTAGACGGAAGTGTCTCCCGACTGGTCCAGCTGTCATCTAAAAGAGAGAGAGAGGAGACCATTTACACCGGCTGCCTAGGAAATGCAGAAAAAGGGAAAACGCTAAAAATATGGCAACATCAAAACGATAAGGTCATGACGCCGAACTGAAGGTATCTATCCCCGACACGTCAGCGGACGCACACGCTTTGCGGCGCATCGATCGATCGTGAACGCAGAAATAACATATGACAGGGGGTTGGTAGGTTGTGTGACATTGAACACACAGGACACGAAACAGACGAGGTCGTCTGGAGAGCCATTTACAAGTAAGCCTAGCCACGTCGCGCTAAATCTCCACCGTGTTGTCGCTGGTAAAAGGCCGAGCCGGGGGGTCGTGGGGACGGCGTAGCCTTTTGGATGGGTTTTTATCGCCAGCTCAGCTGCTTTGATAAGGACGCTCCTGCGTCTCTGCAGTGTGGGCTATTATCCTAGCCTAGCGGCTCGCTGAAGGGAACTACCCCAGATTCAGAGCAGACAGGAGGCGTCAGCAACATTTCTCTGCCTTTTAAATGCGCTCGCGTGCCCCGGGAGAAAAACCAGAAACCGGGAGACGAATGCTCGGTAAGTGGTTGACGGATGCACGGCAGCGCAGTAGAAAAATGGATGTGCTGCTGCATGATTAATGGGGCACATGGAGGAAAGGAAGGTGGCCGAGCAGCTGTTAGCTTCGCTGCTAACGACCTTTGGAGACGTCAGCTCCCCCCCCACCCCCAGACCAGGCTCTGAGCCTGGGTGTTTTCCCTGTCCTGCTTATTCGAGGGTTATGTTTCATCCAGGCCTCCCATGGCCAAGCGAGTCAATGATTTAATCTCACTGATTGCATCACAAGACCAGACAGGGTGCAGCCCAAAGCTCACTCACAGGGTTTGGGCTGCTGAGCCCTGCTGTTTTTTTTTTTTTTTTTTTCCTTTTCTGTCAGAGGCCTTATTAACTTGAGGTGTAATGCTTTCTGTCATCCTTTTCCTTCCTCCCTGCCCCTCCTTAACCCACATTTTAGGATAAAGAAGCCGGTGAAAGCCAAAAAGTCAATTGAAGATTTACTGGGTGTCCTAAATGGGGGACTACGGGTTCGGAGTTTTGGTGAAGAACAGCAGCGGTAACAAATCTGCTTTCCCTGTAAGGATCCCTCCTCACCTCCAACCCCAGCACCCGCACCACCCCTCCAACCCCCCCAGCCCCCCTTCCTTCGTCAACAACACCTGCTCCACCAATGGGGGCAGTGCTTGGCTGTTCCCCACCGTAGCCCAACACAGTAACATGCAAGATGAGATTCTGGAGTCCGACAAGTCCAAGGCCTTGGACCTCCAGGACATGCAAGAGAAGTCTCAGGTCCAGGCCCAGCCCCAGGCCCTGTCTCCTGGCCAGCAGGAGGCTGGTGGAGGCCTAGGGGAGCTTGAGGGGGCCCTCCCTGAAGACGGCTCGCTGGAGAAGGGCTCTCTGGAGAGCAGCGGTGGGAAGGAGAAGCTCAGGATGGAATCCCCAGTGTTGAGCGGGTTCGACTACCAGGACAGCCTGGGAATGGGTACAAGCTGTGCACAATCCACCTCCTCCTCTTCCTCACTGACCAGCTTCAACAACTGGTCCCCCGCAGTCCCATCCACCCAGTCTCCAGTCGTCGGGGAAGATGTCGGTGGGTTTTTCGGCCCGGCTGGCTCCAACGCCAACGGACCTCCGCTGCTGTTTCAGAACTTGTCCCACCATGCTGGTCCTGGCTTCGGAGCAGGGGGTAGCTTCTCCCCACAGATTGGACCAGTCTCCCAGCATCACCCACCTACACCTCACCCTCAGCACTACCACCCCCACAGTCAGGGTGTCCCACAGCAGCACCGCCGCTCCCCAGCCAGCCCTCACCCTCCCCAGCCCTCCTTCCCACCACACCCCCATCGCACCGGCCCGTTCACCCAGCTGCCCCACCTCGCCCCCGCCCAGAGCAAGCCCCCCTCACCTTGGGGAAGCTACCAGAGCCCTTCCACTCCCACTTCCACCTCCTGGAGCCCTGGTGGGTACGGTGGCTGGGGAGGCACACAGGGCGTCCGAGAATACAGACGAGGGGTAGGCGGCGGGATGTCAGGTCTCAACTCAATCTCCCCACTGAAGAAGTCCTTCCCGAACAACCAGGTAGAGGAGATTTTTATTTTTTTTACAGCTCGGCTCATAAAAAGTGTGTGCGGTGATGTTTGTTCAGTGTGAAAGTCATCTATCTGTCCTGCAGGTTCCTTCTCAGAAGTTCCCCAGAAATAGCTCTGGCTTCAGTCACAAGGGCTGGGTGGAGGACAGTATGAGCCGCAATGAAAGCGTCTATCCTTTCCAGGTAGGTTTATGGGGAAAAACGCAGGCTGTTGTGTGTGTGTGTGTAGAGGGGGTGGGGGGGGGGGGGGGTTAGGTACCATGCCTAATGCATCAAAGTTCAGTTTAGTTGATGTTGCTTCAAAAAGGAAATGGGCTGGAGTCCAACGTGACAGCAAACTGTAAACATGTCAACTGTGTCCTCCAGCAGCAAACGATACTAATCCTATTAAACACACTCATCTGTATCGAATGCAACAAACAGGCCATTGAGTAAAACGGGATCTGTGACGACTCAGCCAGCCAAACAGATGAATTGAAACTTATTGTGTGTGGTTTGTGTTTGAGGGCTTATCTGGATCGTTTAAATGGAGAAGAGCGGCCTTATCATCTGCTCTGATCACATGGTCTTCCTCCTGTGCTCCTGCTGCAGCGTTGTGCTCCCGAGCCATTTAGAAAACGCAGCGAGGCGCTCCTGCTTGTGTCATGTACTAAGCAATCATAATATATTAAATCATCTTCAGACTGTTTGCAAACTGGCATCTTTTTGCAATTTGTATTGCTATGAAATGGGCAAAACTGAAGGGTATTTCTGAAGCTCGCTGAGTTGCGTATGTTGACAGTATCGAATAAAATACTTCAGTTTTCTGTGCATGCTGCGTACTGTGCCATGTCTCCACAGAGTGCATATCCTCTGCAGTGTTTTATTGGCCATTAGCATCGTGGCAAACTCTTGTCAGGGCTCCTGCAGCCTGTGCTGCTTCAGACGACGATGTGGGAAGCGAGGACGCTAATTGTTGTCTTCCACGTTTTCAGCAGGAGAGAAGACCCTTTGAAGGTTTCAGCATGCACTCTCTGGAGAATTCCCTGATTGACATTATGAGGGCTGAGCAGGATTCCTTAAAAGGTTGGTTCCCACACTAACAATAGAGGGAAAAGAATAGTTTTTTCATGCCATTGGCTGTAGATAAATAGTTATTTGTCACAAAGAAATTGGGGATGATTTTTATAATGTGGACAATGGAACGAGCTGACCACAGGTTTAAGAAAATAGAAGAAATACAGTAGTAGCATCAGGCTGTTGATGCTTTTTAGTTCTGTTTCTTTTAGGATACCACCTGCATGCTGTCATGCAATAGCTGCGTTGTCTTTGAGTCACTTTTACTGTTTACTTGTGATTACAGGTCTTTGTTCACACAGTTCCAAGGCTTTGTCTTGTAACATAACTAGCACAGTTGAAAAGCAAACACAAATGAACTCCACCAAATTTCTACTTCATGCTGTTTTTTTTCCTCCTTCATAATGAGAGACATTAAAAATTACACATTCATTGGTCACAAACTTGTTGCCCCGCAGAATATGAACTTTGGATATTACTTTTTAATGTTTTTTTTTATTTTGGATTTTCTCCCAAATCAACATTTTGCACTTGGTTTTATGTAGGAGTACCACTCAAAATTAATGAGATGAGCATAGAATATGATATGATGACAGCAAAGTATGTCTATGTCAAAGTCTAGAAGAATCAAAAGCTAACATAGCATAGATGGGTAGATTCTTCATTTGGTTTTAATCAAATCTTAATTTCTCTCTTTAGAGTACTTTTAATGAGTTCACTCTTTGACAGTATCAAATAGGAGAATATCCTCTGAAGAAGTGTGACATCTGTTGTCTATTCAGACAAGGTTTTGATGGATTTCTAAGTATCAGATCCTATGTATCATGAATGAGACCCACTTAGATGGTTTGTTGTAATGCTTTTTGTCCCCCCCCCCCCCTACCGTAACTCATGAACACAATCACCTGCAGCATTTCTATTGTTGCAACTCTTTGATCACACCCAGCACTCATTAATAAAACATTTCAATTCAGATTTGTGGCGCTCAATCTTTAAAGAGCACTCTTTCCATCACAGCAAGCTCCACTGATGCTAATCTGGGCCAGTACATGCATGCGTTTTTTAAATCTCTTCTTTATGGAAAATGGCAGCAAGATGCAACAAGGGTATTTTCCATCACCACTCAGCCACTCATCATTTTGTCACGTATTTGCATAGTTGTTGAGTCTCAGGCATATTCTTGGATTTATTCCAGTTTTCTATCAAAAGATTTCTAAGAAAAAAAAATTCCAAGAACACTGTCTGTGTTTGAAGTGCTATTTGTGAGACTGGACAAATCACGTCAAATCATCCTGTACAACTTTGATGAGCTGCATGATAATTCATACATAAGGGAGATGGATTAATGCGATTCTCTCTCCTGCTGGGAATCATTTTCCTGTACTGAGGCTTCTCTTCACTTTGTCATGTAGGACGCTACAGCTTCTCTCACCAGGGCGGCGACGGGCCCCTACCCATGAATGGTATGTAAATGACATGCATACAAATATTCAGGCTTGTAGCAGAAGTCAGGGCATGAAAGTAGTGTCTGCCAAATGCAAATAAAGGTGCTTCTTCAATAATGCAAGAGGAAATGTGAGGAAATTCAGTATTTATTAAGGATTTGTTCACCGAAAATAGTGAAAGAATGGGGAAACTGGATATCACAAAAATTGGGGTTACAAGTCTAGGGCTGCAACAAAGGATTCTTTCTGTTAGTTAATCTGTTCATTATGTTTTAGATTATTCATTTACGTGTCTGGGTTTCTAAATGTCTTGAGCCCAGGATGAAGTCCCACAGAACGTGCAGGATGAGAGTTGTGGAAAAATATTTAGTTTTCCCTCACAGAAGAATGAACAAGTTGTATCTAAACTATACACAATGCAAAATGTCTAAGTTTGGACTTCATTTCTTTATTTATTTTGACTAAATTATTAAAGCAAGAGATGGCTATTTTGTTGTTCTAGCTCTACTCGACTGCTTATTAGGGAGGAAAAGAATTTATATGAATTAAATGATGCCACAAAAGTGCTGTTAATGGCAGATTGTGATTGTATTTGTGTGGTAATTCAGATCACTTTTATTTTGTATAATTTTCTTCAGTTGTGTGACGTTAAGCCTCAAGTTTTTGTTGCACATAGATTTATACCTTTTTTTTTAAGTTGGTTGTAATGATCAAGGTGGAAACGTATGTGATGAATTTGTCTCAGAAGTTTGAAATGGATGGCTACAGGAACCATTTTGTCTGCCTGTGTCAAACCCAGGCAGAGTCTTCTGTTTGTTGTGTGCCTGGGGGGGAAAAAAAGCCATCTCAAGAGTGTTTTGTGTTGTTTTACATGCAGCGAGAAGTTATGGCAGAAGACGAGGTAAAGCCTGTGAATGTGTCTTGTCCCCCCCCCCCCCACCACCACCACCAGTACTGTGTAGAAAGCCGTAATGAACCCTGAAACGATGACTTTGTGGTTTGGCTTCTTTGTTCGTCTGCTTGCCTGTCCAGCATCGCTGATTATTCTGCTTTGAATACCATCAGGGTTTAAGCTGCTTCTTCTATAGGCCGTAAAAGCCTTCCAAGGAGTCGAGTGAAGACAGTAGTAATAAGTAGTGGTAATGCTTTTGAACTGTGTCATCCAAAACGGCAATCGAGGCTGCTTTTCTGTGCATTTCTTGTCCTTGTTTAATTTGTTTACCTCTAATCAAATCCCCTGCTCAGTGCATCATTAATACATCCTCCAAAATGTTGCACATCATGGTTCAGCCCGACTGGTGACGAAGCAGTTTGTAACCCTGATCTTTCTCTCCTCCAGGTCACTCCTCCCTGTTCCCCATGGAGGACGAGCGCTCTTTCGGAGAGGACGAGTCCGGCGACCAGGGGCTCGCTGGCCTTGGTTCAGCCCACTGCTTCCCCCACCTCAACGGTGAACGTGTGGAGCGATATTCTCGCAAGGTGTTTGTTGGAGGGCTGCCCCCAGACATAGATGAAGGTACAGACGGACGGCTTCTCTATCCTCCAAATGTTAAAGCTACAACCGGCTTATCCTGATGAGCTATCCCTAGGTTACTGCATCCAAAATGTATTCTTCCTCTGAAAATGGCATAATTTCCCTTTTTATTCCCCTAGATGAAATCACTGCCAGTTTCCGCAGATTTGGTCACTTGTTTGTTGACTGGCCACACAAGGCAGAGAGCAAGTCCTATTTTCCACCAAAAGGTGGGTCTAGGCAGCCAAATGTCCCGTTCTTATCAGGCGTGTCGATTGGATGCTGTATGTGCTAATCCTTCTGCGTGGCATCACCTGTCAAGGATACGCGTTCCTGCTGTTCCAAGACGAGAGCTCCGTTCAAGCCCTGATCGACGCCTGCATTCAAGAAGACGGCAAGCTGTACTTGTGTGTGTCCAGTCCCACCATCAAAGACAAACCTGTGAGTTAATTAGTTCACCTGCTATACAAACACGATATCTATCAATCGCTGGAGTTGTACACTGCTGTATGTATAGAATAGTAGTGGTGTTTGGATCAGCGTGTGCTCTGATCATTGTTCACTAGAGTTTCATTTAATCATTTTATTATGTAATCCACTCAGGTGTGTAGGTTGAGTTCCCGGCTGACTGATAGAGATGTGAATCACAGTCATGAGTTTTTAAAAGCGCATTCCAGCCACAATGTGTGTCAGATATAATCGTGACCTTACCAGTTTGTACAGCCCCAGCAGCTTACTGCACAAAGCCTGGGCCGACACCAAATTCACCAAAACTCTCCATCTTGGTTCACGTAGGTCCAGATCCGGCCCTGGAACCTGAATGACAGTGACTTTGTAATGGATGGCTCTCAGCCACTGGACCCGAGGAAAACCATCTTTGTTGGGGGTGTCCCTCGCCCCCTACGTGCAGGTAGATTTGGGTGCTTGTGCTTGTGCATTTCAGACTAAAGCTGCCCGGATCTCCCTGACTCTTTTTTTTTTGTGTGTGTGGCTTTTCTCTTTTAGTGGAGCTTGCCATGATCATGGACCGTCTGTATGGTGGAGTGTGCTACGCTGGCATTGACACGGATCCCGAACTCAAGTATCCAAAAGGGGCGGGGCGAGTAGCCTTCTCCAATCAGCAAAGCTACATTGCAGCCATTAGTGCCCGATTTGTTCAACTGCAGCACGGGGAGATTGATAAACGGGTGAGTGCAGCAGGCGTCAGCAGGTACTAAAAAAGCAGAGCGGATCTTCATGAAATATTAATTCCCCACCTATCTGGCACGCTGCTCTGTGCATGCATCGGAAGTTTTGCCCACCCGCCATTTTAACGGCCCTGCCGTCTTCCATTTTGCGCGATCCTCAGGTGGAAGTGAAGCCATATGTCCTGGACGACCAGCTGTGCGACGAGTGCCAGGGCACCCGCTGCGGGGGGAAGTTCGCGCCTTTCTTCTGCGCCAACGTGACCTGTCTGCAGTACTACTGTGAGTACTGCTGGGCCGCCATCCACTCCCGGGCCGGCCGCGAGTTCCACAAGCCGCTGGTGAAGGAGGGAGGCGACCGGCCGCGACACATCTCCTTTCGCTGGAACTGACGGGAGCGGGCAGGGGAGGGAGGTGACACAGGATCGGGGAGGGGCTGAGATAAGTGGGGAGTTGGGGGAAGGGGTACGGGCTACATAATGAAAAATAAATGCACTTTTCTTTTGAGTTTCAAAAAAAAAAAACAACAAACAACTTTAATTTATTTTATTTTTCAATTCGGCCTTCTAAAAGAAGAAATTCTAAGGAGAGAGTGAAATCCCATTTATGTTTTGACTTTAAGTGTGCATGAGCATATGGATGCATTAGATTTGGATTTAGATGTTTTCTGACTTGTACTTTCTTTTCATGTTAGCTGGCAAAGCTGCTTACATTTGTTGTCAAGAGTAACATAAAATTTAAGTGAGGTTCATCATACCTAAATCAGTATACTAACTATGAAAGCTGAGTTTAAGAAGGGTGCATTTTCTTACTTTTTGCTTGCAGGATTAGAAAACAACTGTACCATTTACCAAAGGTTGAGTGCAAATGGTTGGGTTGAACAGAGGAGAAACAGCGCTTCAGACGGTCGGATGAATTGAGGTTTTCGATAAGCTTGGTGTCTTGCATCAGATCACGTCAAGAAAAAAAAAATCGAAACAGACAAAAAAAAAACAACAAAATCTCCCCTCAGTCTGGCACACGTGCTTGATTTGTAGTGGTTGCTGGCAAGAGTTTTTAGGTCTTGGTTTAAAAGTCGACACTTTGTAACCAGAAAGGGCAAACCAAAGATTGGCCTAAAACATGTCATCAAAAGCGGATGTTCAGCAGACCTGAGGGTTTTCAGGACAACGTCGCGTCCTCATGTCATACGGCGTAGGAACAGTTAGCGAAGTCTGGAGTTTCGGTTCGTGGGTGTCGGCTAATAAAGACACAGCCCTCAGGGCTCAGGTATTGGCAGTAGTATTTGCTCACTTTATATTGTCAGGGATATTAGCACTGGAAGCTAACATGCTAATGTAGTACAAACAAATGGGAATGCACAGTCCAGTCTCCCTGAGCTGTCCTCATGGTGCACCACTGCACGCTCTACCATGACTGGAGCTTCTATCACAAGTGTTGTGGTTGGATATGGTAGTAGCTAGAATTTGCTGTCACAGAGATAAAGATATTATTTTATACATGGCCTGCTGATTTTTGTACAGTGTTTTATAGCTGATTATTTTGTCATGAACATATATACATTTATTATGCACTACTTTTCTAAATATTTTTTTCAATAGTCATTTTAGGCACATTTTTCACAGATGGGAGAACTCCTTTTGCAATACCTCATTTTTTTCACTTGGTGAAAAATAATTTTGTACCTTTGTTACTAAGAGATCTGCATTTATGGTAAACTTAATTTAAAAAAAAAAGAAAATGAATGATAATATAATTTTCAATTAGCTTTTATATATTTAAGTGCTGGTAAATCAGAAAATTGTCTGGTGCATAGGTGTGATTCTGTAGATACAAAAAAAAAAAACAAGGCTAGCATTAGCCAATCATATATGATTCTCCTGTCCTAATAAACATAATTACAGGATCCTAAGGCATGACAAGACCTTTCTAAACGGATTTTGATAGTCTTGAAAATATATTCTGACATTTCTCTCCTAGCTGTAGTCAATAAGATTATCAATAGGGTAAATGTTTTGGCTTTGGTCAATGTGAAAACTTCCCTTCTCTCACAGGAGTGAATATCAGCTGTTTGAGTATTTAGATCTTCTTTCTGGGACTGCCTGTAAGTTCTACTTATTCTTGGCATGCATAATGTAATAACGAAATAACATGGCTAGTGTTAATGCAGGACCTAATGTAATGCACTAGATCTCCTTTTTCCTTTTTGAAAACGTTCTTTTCCTTCTCTCTTTGAGATCACCTCTCTTGTAGCCTCTCTTTACATGATGGAGTCTGCCTTCCGTACACAGACATGTTTATGCAATCTACACAGTGACAACACTTTGGATGCGTTTTGTAATGTAGAGGACACTCAGTAGGACATAGGTGAGGAGACTTGATCACTTGACCCCCCTTTGTGATGTGGCATGCTTTGGGACATAACCTGAATGTGATTTAATGTTGCAAGTTAACTTTGAGCCATTATGTGCAATACTTATTCTTTCCGGAAACAAGTCTCCGCAGTGTAAGTCATTTAACCCATATAAACCATGCAGTCATTTACACATTATGTTTCCTATTGTTCATGCTGATGTCTGCAAAAAAAGAAACAAACTAATTTATACCTGAATTTATTTTTAAACATTAGTTTTGTGCTTATTTACTTATTTTGCTACTACCATGCTACTGTGATTGAAAACATTGTATATACTAGGTCGATAATGTATTTAGCATTTGCTATATTTTCAATTGAAATGTATAACTATCATTTTGATCAGATTTTTGTTATATTTTTGGGGTGATGTGTTAAACTCGTTGTGTCTAGTTTTTCTAATTGCTGTATTGTGCTCCACATTTTCAGATGAAAAGAATATTGATTATGTCTGTTAGTATTACTTGATTTAAAAAAATTTCAATAGTTTTTAATTGTATGCTGGGAAGGTTATATTTATTAACTTTTTTTTTTACCTGATATCATTTTGATTTTTATTAAGTCATTTCACATTTATACGTAAGTTCCAATTTTTATATTTTCTTCCTGATTAATTTACGCAACGATACAGAAGTCAGTTTTTATAGTTGGTTTGTAGTATTGAAGTAAAACAAAGATCTAATGTCATATATTCATTTGCTGCCAACTGTTTGTAACTGTATGCATACATTTGAAGTATTTGTAATGTGAGATGTTGAACGAATAAAACGGCTGTGAGGAAGAATTATACGCCTAATTGCTGATTTACAGGAAGAAAGGCTTTGCCTTTTTTTTTTTTTTATTTCGTTTTCTGAGCATCCAGTGATTGAATTAACCCTGGAGGGCTTCTGGTACATCTCACACCTGATGCCATTGTTGTGTGTGGTTTTGGCACATCTGTTGGGTGAAGCTGAATCAGGTCAGAGGTATTTATAGGGTAGGGCTTATTTTGGGCCTTAGTCAGCTCACCTAAAACTCCTGTTTGTACCAACAAACCTTTTTTAAATATCATAAATTCAAAGTATAAAAGAAACAACTCTTGCATACAATTTCCGTTGTAAACGAGGCTGAATTACATTAAGTGACCTGATGACAAGCACCTGTGACAAACATCCAATGACCATCCAATGCACCTAATAAAACACACATTATTCATTAGATGTTAGATAACTTATTGAAGGACTTCCACAGGACTGCTGCTGCAGTTTGTATTTGCATTCCATATAATATATTTTTTGATCATATCTGTAAAATGTCTTTCCAATTTAAGATGTTGTAACCTGACTTCCTAATCTAAATCCATCCATCCATGGCCTCAATTTACACCTCATTGGGAAACATACATTTCCCCGCCAGTTCTGTCATATAGACTCATTTATAAAGAAAAAAAATAACTCCACTTGTGACTACATGAAAGCGTTGACTTTTAACATTACACTTCCACTGAAAGGACATGAATACTTCCTCTGTTCACTCCCACTGTTTTGCCCCTGGCTAGTATGGTAAACTCGCCAAGACGTTTGACTTGGGTTTAGGGACGGGTGGGTTGATACGGGGATATCGACGCCATATTGTCCCGGAAATACCGCCACCTGCTGGCTGGCGGCGACACGAGCTCAACTTCCAGGACCGCAGAGAGGACCAACACGATGGCGAGTATGTCTGTGTCTGATGCGCCTTGTCGGGAGAAGAATATGGCCCCCGGTCACACCGACCACACCCAGTCTGCCCCCAACGCTCACAGACGCAAAGGCGGGAACGGACTGAAGTCGGTTTTAAAAGTGAAGTTACCAAAACTCATCAAGAAGGAGACCAGTGTAGAGAAAACGCCAAGCAGGCGGACCCCACAGCCAGCTGCCAAGAGAGCAAAGACTTCTGTGAGGAGAGGAGGACTGCAGTGTAATGCCCGTATTTTCCGTTTATTTTTTAGTAAAATACCCCTTGGGTTGGTTTGCTCGCCCGTAAGGTTGCACATAAATTGTTGACAAGCTGTATGGCGCGTTTGATGCGGCTCTGCACACTATTGTGTTCAGTTTTAAGCTACTCGCATTGATACTTGGCTTTTTGTGGTGTAGGTGCTCTCAATGCTTCTGACTCTGCTTCTGCCTCTGAAGATGTCTTCTGCTTTAATGAAGAACCCACCATCAAAAAAGTTAACCTAAAGGAAAAGGTACAGGGAGTGTGAATGTATACCAAAGATGTTGAAAGCCAGTAGGCAAGACATTGGCCTTGAGAGCCTTTTCTGGGGTGTTTTTTTTTTTTTAGAATTAACAACCCAGTATATTAAACGCTATTTCAATAGCAAGTCTTCATAACTTGCAAATTTAAGACTAGGTATTTATTATTTATACTACATATTTTTTGACATGTCACAGTAGGGAAGATATAGATATCAATGGAATAAGTATCAGTGATTGCTGACTTCCATTTCATCTCTGCTAGTCTCTGTATTTACCTTGAAATGTTGTCCATGTCCTGGACAGGCCAAGCTTGCGGTTCTTAGGACCATCTCAAAGGAGTTGGAGGAGAACCGGCTCATCAGACAGAGACTGGCTGCCCTCAGGGACGCCAACTCAAGATGCACCAAGTGATTGACTGAAACAGCCTCCAATTGTTGGTTGATTTTCTGATGGTACTTGATCTCAGACGTCGACGGTGTTTCTACGTTGTTTGAATCTGTGGACACCTTTTGTTTCTTAGACATGTGCTGTTGAAACCAAGTGTTGCTATGATACCATAAGGTATAAACCTACATGAAAATGTATACATAAATATAAAAACCCATATGCAAGTTCATTTGACAGTGTTGTTTCATTAAAAAGTTCATTTTCACATTTCATATGAGTGCTCATGTTAATGTTACTCAGTTTTGACCACACGCCTCCTCTATAAAACTTGTAATGCTTAAGATGTTGTAGACCTCAATAACAGTGGATAAGTACAATAGTACATCGCTACTGAAAACTAGCTTGTCCTGTAATAAAAAGACATTCAGTCTTTTAATTTTCCACTAGAGGGCCCCATCCTCTCTGATTTCAATGTGTCATATTAGTTTCTAGTCACACAGCACTACCTGTATGCTGAAACGCGTTCCTTTTACCTTCTACTCATAGAAAGGTCATTAGAAACATTTCCACGAATATTATATTGAGCACTGATATAAACGATACATTGTTTACATTATTGGTGTTTCTCTCCTCAGAAGGCGACTTGTGATGTGTTTGTATGAATAGTCTGTATGGTTTGACAGGCATTGGATTCTTATAGTATCGGCTGGCTCTACTTCTTATTTCCTTCCTTATTTCTGTGAAGTATCTGTCAGTAAAGGTTTCACGTTAACCTTTATCAGGATTTATGTTAGTAAATCAACTTGAGGGCAGCATGTGGTTGTGATTATTTTAACTGTAAAATAATTGCTGTTAAACCATGGATAATTTACTTTAAATTGTTCAGCAGTTCCTTAATGTTTAGATTGATGGGCCTCATTGCCTCTGTGAGGCCTTTTATTCTTTTCTTTTTTTTTTTACCACTGCACAACATGGCAGCCTTATCAGAGTTCTCACCAAAGTTCAGTGTTTTTTTTGTCAACAAATACACTATGTGCCTCAGACTGTAGCAGTGAACTCTATAAAGTAGTCACATAGTTAGGCACTGCCCTGAAAAATGGCGTTTTACATTTTAACCAATTAATTTGTTGCAGCCTGTGATGGACCTACAACCTATCCAGGGTTTATTCCCCTGCCTTTTGCCCTATGTGACCTGGAAATGGGCACCAGCTACGCCAGTTGGTACAAAGTGGGTGTGAAGATGAATGATTGAATGAATTCATTGCAGCGCTGCATTGTATGGCTGTCATATACGTATGAAGGTACTTTAGCCGCATATACAGTAGAGTGAACAGGCTGTTTACAGAGTGCTTTAAAGAAAGGATAAATGGCTGCTGGGACATTGATTAGCAGCTAGCATTTGCAGGCCTTTTGACCAGAGCCATGGTCTGCTTGCAGCCCGGCAGACTGTGCTGAGGCTGTGAAGCCTCCAGACCAACTGGAGTCAGCTGCATTGTTTACACAGACAAAGTCCCTGGGATGTTTTGTTATTCATGACCTGCTCAGAAAATAAGTTAGTCAGCGGAAAACAGTGGCACAGAGGAGACCATTAAACACAGTGACTATAAAATGTAATGTACACTAATAAAGTGTATGACGTGCAAAGTTTAGTTCGGGCCTAGCCTAGAGATCACTGTGTATTGCTGCTCCTCTAAGACTCAGTGTTGTGATTTTGTTGCTAAGCAGCTGTATGAGGTCAAACATTGTGTTTGGTTTATTCAGATGATGGTAAATAGATAGGGGGTTGCATATTAATACTTGTGATGGTGATGGATAATTAATTACCGTCTAACCGCTGCTGTAGCATATTCTGACTGAAAAGGCTCAGTGCGAGAAACCTGCTAATGGCGGTGAGGAACAGAGCAGCGTCAGCAGATATGAAAGCTCCATTGTGACCCTGCAAACTCTGTCAGGACAAACAGTTGTAAACACATTAGCACTCAGAGGAGCAGCAGACAAGCAAACATACGCCAGTACCTGCTCCATCATATTTTCCGTCGCGTCTTTAGTGAAAGTGATGTGTTGTTTCAGTTGACATTTTTCATTTCAGCACCTAGACCTAGCCCAGTCCCCAGTTCTGTAACCTCTGGCAGGACAAAACATAGCATGAATGAACTGTCGATCTATTCAGCTGTATTGATGTGTGCTTTTGTACCTGCATACAATGAATTTAATGATCGTCGAAACGCTGAATGACATCTTCATGTTTCTGGCCTTTTTGTTTGCTTAGCAACTGTGTACTCAACACTTACACAGTGTCAATTTTAACTTGTGGTGTTGCCACTCTCTTTCGTTTTAGCTCTGTATTGATCCCCAACGCCTGTGAAAAATAGCTATCATTTGGCCTCACTGCATTCTCCAGATAGCTCTCTAGATAGTTTAGCTTAAAACAGCAGCCTACTGTTTCTATAAACAACCACTGTTGTTGTGGCACTGTGTGGTTGCACTCACAGCTTGAACCAAATGGGGATCTATTCGATGTATCGAAATCACCATAAAGCACACAATTCTTTATAAACGTTTACCATACATTTTTAAGTCAACTAATTTTGTGTATTCTAGAGTAGGACACAAACAGCTACAACTCTTTTGTGCGTGATGTGATTACAGTAAATCAGGGTGCATCTTTCTTTCTTCCACTCAAAGAGTTTAGCAGTTGTAACCATGACGTTGTTTTTGACCGCAACGTTTCTTGTGTGCCTCGTCCTTGAGGTAGGGTGGATTTTTAACCGGTAGACATAGTTCAGCGTTGTTTGAATGTGTCGGAAAACTGATGCTGTCACAGACTTTCATCTGCCTAAACTGAGTCAACAGGCGGCATCTGTCTGCAAGCCAAGAGCAAACCGCTGTCATCAGCATTCAACGGTTGTGCCTGTTTTAGCTGCGTCTGCAGGGAAACACAGGCGCATCAGCCACTGGGGCTGTTCTCTAACCTATGGCATTACATAAATACATCATGCTAATGAAGCCTTGCTTTTTACAAGTTAGGAATATATGACAGTCTGTATATCAGTGTCCATCAGTGTACAAGATCACTTCCCCTGTAAAACATAGTCATCGTTGGGTTCATATCGATTGTGTGGTGATTGTCAGTACTTTCTGTCACCATGATACATGGGGCCACGGTGGGTTTATAGAGGTGGTGTTTTACATGTGGAACACCGGCTTGTTGCTCCACTATAGTGTAATCACTATGCCCAGAGGAGCCGACAAAGTCCTCAAAACGGCGCCTCTCGTACCTCTACAGATGTTACTCGCGTGTCTGTCACATAACAACGCAGAAGTGGGAAAGAAGTGGGAAAGTTACTGTCACTCTACTCGTTGTAGCACACATATCCCTTACATGCACAAAGATTTTCAGTAATGTAGGTGCTTGTCAATTGAGCAACAAAGTCGTAGCTTATGCCAGACTTACAGTTGCAATTTTGCACATTATAGGATGTGAAGGTGGCTGAATCTCAAGCCCAAGGTCTCCAAACACAAATACCAGCAGTTACATCTTAATGTATTGATAAGTGACCACAGAGGTCAGTGTGACAGGAGTGTATGGTTTTGTGGTAAGCCTAGAAATGCACTTTACAAGAAAGTGTATCGTTCTATCGTTCACTGACGATAAATTACTGTACACTCAGCCAGTTCAGCTCAATTTGTCTGCGTGTTGCCGGGATTTGCGATCTTAATCGTATGGTGACTAATATTTCCCCCTTGTAAGTGTGAATGAACTTTCAGCTTATTTTCAAGAAGGACGTTATAGAGTGACAAACAAACATGAGATCATTTAACCGAAAATCTTTCAGCGGTTTGCATTTGCAGTAAATGCCATTTTAAGGCCATTTTGTCCAACACCAACGCATTACCGTAATTTACACAGCAGTGTGATGGAGGACTGGTTGATCGGAAGAATTGACTGTGATTATGTTTCAATCTTGCTTGTTTCAAACAGTGATGTGCTGCAGTACTTTGATTTATTTTCTTTATAGTGTAACATAGCATCACGATCATGAATATAAAGTGGATATGTGTTTGCATAGTTTATATGACACTTCAATAGTCATTTTGTACCTAAAAATGAATACCTTTGTTCCTTTAGTCTCATTGTAAATGTCATACCACAGATTTTCATTTTCTTAGACTTGCATATATATATTGTTAGTTCCCTTCGTAAATCTCAAAAGGAATTCAGCTTGTGACATTGATTAAACTTTAATTTTCCTCTCTGTGCTCCTGACTGTTCGGATGTCGGCAATGCATTTCGGTGAAACAGACAGTCGCAGAGACGCTGGGACTCCCAACTGCCATCGTGTTTTGGGAGTGGTGGGTGTCAAGTCAGGACTCATCTGAAGTCATGCAGGCCAAAGTGCAACCCGAATAAATTCCTTTTTGTTGATTTGAAATTAAAAACGTACAGAGCTTTCAAGCTGTAATCCACCCCACTCTAAACTTACAACAACATTAAACATGAGTTATCTTGAATTTGTGCTTCTCGCTTCATTTTATAGGCAGTTTGTTGAGATTGTCTCCAGATGAAACATTGATTCTGCTCGATTGACCCTTTTATGACTCCAGTGAATAAGTTGTGTGAATAACAACTGTGTTTCAACATGACAAAGCATGACACTAAAACAATGCGGCAGTGGGCGTGAGTGTGTGACCTATTCACACCCTCACACAAAACTGTGTGGAAGATGAGTTGACGGTATTCCATCAGGTCCTGCATCACCCCAAGGTGAGGAGGGGTGAGTGGCTTTGTCATCACCATACAAAGATAACAGAGAGCAGTTAACATGAAGAACCACTCTGTGACTGTGCATGTATATGTGTGTGTGTGCATCTGCTTCACACAGTTGGAGTAGCTAAGTGAAACCATGTGAGCAAGAGTGCAGTTCTGGTGACCTACTACGATGACAGTGAACACAAGATATTAGCTCTGAGGTTTACTGCCACTTGACCCCAAACAGACACACTCAGCCTCCGTAACCTCTGCCTGGGCGGTCAGGTTGCACCTGCTCAGCTTGTAGATTCCCCTGTGTGTCTTACACCACAATAGGAGATGAGCCCAGCAGTGACAGTCCACAGCAGGTGCTGGGGTTTGGCTATTGGAGGAGGAGCCACACGTAGAAGATCATAGCACATTTCACTGCTGGCCACTGAGTCACTGCTAAGTTTACTTTATACGTTTATACTTTACTTTATGATTTTTGAAACTCACCTCTTACTATATGAGAGGCAAGTTGCAAAGGGGAAGGTCATTTTTTCGGGTCAGTAGGCAGCAGTTTCACTTCACTTTCATTTCCATCAAGCTAGCTGAGAGATGAAACCTCTCTAGCATGTCACGGATTCAGGACTCAGGGAGGCCTCCAGTAGATGTCCTGGCAGGATGCCCTAACCACCTCAGCTGGCTCCTCTTCATGTGGAGAAGATGTCTAATCTCCTCACCTTGTTGCTAAGGCTGAGCACAGCCGCCCTGCAGAGAAAACTCACTTTAGCTTCCTTGATTTCTTTTTCTTCCGATTGTGTTCCTCAGGGTTCTGTCTTGGGACCGATTTAATTGAATTATAAATGCATGCATTTGGCCACATTATGAGCAAGTGTGTCCTGTCATGTATGCTGATGACCTCATATTATACATATAACCATAAACTACACTCTTGGTCTTTACACAATTGTTTGATCGCTACTGAAGTCTGGATGTCTGCCATTTTACAGCTTAATACATAGGAGACAGAGGTTATGACCATTGTGATCATTGGGGCCCAAAAGATGCCAGCAGAGTCCCTTTCCTTGGCTATATAGCCAATGTTAAAAAGAATAGGCTTCAATTAGACCACGCACTTTGAGAAACACATTAAATCACTGAAAAAGACATATTTCTTCCAGCTAAGAATACAGCAATGCAGCTCTGTTGTGTCAAGAGCGGGGCTGGAGATGATTAGTCATGCTTTTGTGTCTTCCCGCCTGGATTACTGCAATTCCCTTTTCACCTGTCTGAGCAAAGCCTCTCTGAACCATCTACAAATCGTCCAGAATGCTGCTGCCAGATTGCTGACCAACGCCAGCTGGAAGACACGCATCATACCCATTTTCCATTCATTACACTGGTTTTCACTTCAGTTAAGGATCCATTAAAGTACTCAATATCCCATGTAGAACCCTCCTTGATAAGGTACCAAAGTACAATGGTGAACTCATCCATTCTGATAACACCAGTGGGCCTCTTAAGGCTTTGGACCAGGGCCTCCTAGTTGTCCTCTGCGCTGTACTGAAAACAAGGTGACTGTGCCTGTGTGGTTTCAACCCTTTGGATTACTCTCCCACTAAATTTGTGGTCTTCACCATGAAAGGAAGGTTTTAAAATACGACTGAAGACACATCTTTGCAACCTCGCAGTATCAATAGTGTCTCTTTCTTAGAAGTGTTCCTATTGTTATCCTTGGTTGTGTGTCTTTGGTTTTATTGTGTTTCCTTACCTTTTATTTATAGTGTTTGTATACCTTTGATTATTACTATTATTGTTGTTATTTGTTATTAGTTTTTTGTTATTTGTTCTGTGGTTTTATTGATTTTATGTAATCCAAGTAAAAGTATTACGTTTTTATGACATCCAGAAAACCACCAAGCTGTATGACACCCTTGATCTTAATCGATTTTACAGAGATTTAGTTGAAAATGTTTTGCTGTAGTGTTAATCTAGATGTTGAGCCTTGATAAAATCTTACATGATAAACATGTAACACAAGCTGCAAAAATGCATTCATGCATGCACACACACACACACACACACATACACACACCCAGTCCATGTGTCCATGCCATCCATAGAGCCATCCATACAAAGCACAGCATGAGGAGAGCTGGGCCCCTTATTCGATTTGCATGTGTTTACAGGAGAGTGAGCTCACGCTGTGTGAGCACTTTGCCTCATATGGAGACTAATGATGTTGAGACGCTGGGGAGTGGAGCCCCTGATGCCACTGTAATCCTGCTGATTACAGAGAGCTCTCACAGATCACAGAGCTCTGGACAGCACACGCCGTTCACCTCATAGGTGGCCTTTGTATGTGTGGGCATCTGTGTACGGCAGAGACGCATGGAGTCGACAAGGAGAGAGACGTGCCAGTCTAGATAGGCTGGCAGCACACTGTAGGACACAGCCTACTCTGAGCACATTAATATTGCATCCCCTGCTGTGACTGGGTTTCCTGGGTTGAATGAACATTATATCTCTGAGAATGGTGTGAAATCATTTTGATTTCATTTTTGACTATTTGCATGGTCTTTGGGAAGGCTGGAGCTGCTGTCATACTTCTGGTAATGTTCCGTAATACTGGCGAACACTACAGGCATGAGCTTCAAACAGGCCCGAGACGCCTCCGACTCCACTGACAGAGCAGAGACGGGGACTAATCGCAGCGGGCGCCACACACCTCAGGAAGGTAGCAATTTTCCATCATTACTGTTAAATCCTGCTTAAAAGAACCGGATTCCACAGGCCTAATTACAAGGTGTTAATAATAACAATATAATAACAGTCATTCTAAAGCCTGCCCAAAACCATAATCCATCTCCCAACTGACTCTCACATTTAAGTGTGTGCTTGACGTACAGTGACATGTGAAGGTTTAGAAGCACTTCTTATTGATAACCATTGTGATTACTCTCACACTGCTCTGTCGGGTCCTGCAAGCCAGGGCTTGAGTCAGGAGCTCTGTCAGGTGGAAGAACAACCCTTCAGATGTCACACTGATGCTTTTCATCCTGGTGCAGCTGACGCTCGGTGACACGAGCAGGATAATCCCACAGCCTTATTGCAGGATGTCATGGAGGACAGAAGACGGGGGATTGATTTGCTTCTGTTAGCCGGGTTGCTCTTCCCCCTCTACAAACTATCAGTTCTTATACAATAGTGTTACATCAATAGAGGGCGCTGGGGCTCACCGCTGCCTGAACTTCCTGAAGGGAACCTCTCAGAGGAATCAGATGATGTTTCAATCTATATCAGGAACTAAAGACATGCCCCAAATGCATTTGGTTTATTTTTGTTCTTTGTGCTCCCAAGATTGAAATTTAGCCCTCTCATCCCTTGCAATGCCCTCATCGTGACGCAATGTTGCCAAGCTCTCTCTGTTGGCCACTTATTTGTATTATATCATTAAAGATGTGATGTGAGGGTATTCCATCATAAGCTAGGAGAAGAATTAATGTGGGAGCTCATTAGCAGGGAGTTGGTTTCATTTTCTGTGTTGCCTATAACATGATTGGTCCCATCTGAATTATGCTTATCAATATTTAATAAACCAGCCTTTCTGACAGCACTCAGTCCAAGATAAAGAAGAGTAAGAAAGACAATCCTGTTGTAAGCATTCAGTGGCCATCTCGTGATCCAGCCCTACCACCAGGCGAAAAGCTAGATGTTATTGCATTGTTCTTGCAATGCAAAATTGATGCAACCGGTATCTCTGCACATACATGGTCTACAGTCGTGCACACTGTAGTTTTTGCACTCCACTGTCACAACAGTTGCTACTTCTTTCACATAGTCTGGAGTGTTTTGCACCAACACATAGATCCTATGTACATTTGCACTATAGCAGTGAACGCTTGCTGCCCGTCACAGATCTTTTAAAATGTTACTCTGTGAAAAGTTTCTGTCTATCTAACTACATATTTGGTCTCATCCAGGATTGCTTATATTACCAGGAGCACTATTTTCTATGCACGTTTTCCTCCCCACCAGCGGTCTGTATTTCTCTGAGTGAAAACACTGTGTGACCGTCAGTGGTTATGATAAAAACAATGGGAGCTGTTTTTCAGGAAGCAATCTTCTCCCAAGGTAATAACCTCTAAATGGTGCTGCTGCGCAGCTGACCCGCTGTCTACTTGGGGGTGTGGCACCGCAGGGATCCCCCTCAAACACACCGTCCAATCCCAAGTCTCCTCCCAACCCTGGGATAAGGACGCATCATTGGATGAAAGTCCCGAAAACTTTTTTTTCCCTAGCACCAACTTTACCAACTTTGCAAGGCACCGATGTGCACGTCGCTGTGTGTTTGCACTCCGTGCCTGGAAGTTATGCGCTCCCAGCTCTGGAATTAGATATCGACCACAGACAAGCAGGCATGTCGACCCCTGGAGATCGGAGGCAGGCGCAGGTGTCGCGGCTGCCGTTCAGCGTGGACGCGCTCATGTCGGAGCGGAGTCAGAAACGTGATCCTGTGACGATGGATAAGTTCACCAAACCCTTAGTGTCAATCAAATCGGAGCCATCCGACCCAGTGGACGGCGCGTCCTGGATCCCGAGCCCCGTGAAGATGTCCACCCCACCCCGTAAGTTACTGTTCACACTGGGCCACCTGAGGGTGAATCCCGTGCAACGTGACAAGACACAGACGCAAAAACTCTTGAGTTGATGCATGCAACGAGAGACCTGCAGGAGTCAATGCATGAAGACGTCCCAGTGCATGTTTAAAGGGAAATTGCACGTTTTGACAGGCAAACCCTTCATTAAATTCTATGGTAGATTATTAACGCTCAATACGCTTTAGAGCTAAACCTTTATGATATCTATCTATCTATCTATCTATCTATCTATCTATCTATCTATCTATCTATCTATCTATCTATCTATCTATCTATCTATCTATCTATCTATCTATCTATCTATCTATCTATCTATCTATCTATCTATCTATCTATCTATCTATCTATCTATCTATCTATCTATCTATCTATCTATCCAAGAGTCACAGATGTATGATTTAACTAATAAGAAATAGACTCGCAAAAAGCCAAAGTATGAGGTATCTTTGATTAATTACTGTAGTTTTATTATTACATTAGTTGTTGTCCTCTCTGGTCAGTTAAATGTTTATTCTGCTCTAATTCACTAATTTAGACAATGAACCACTAAAGATTCAACATTGAATTCCCCTCCGAATTAAATTTTTCACTCTCAATTTTTCTGTGTCCTCAAGGGCAACTCAGTCCAGTGGTCTGCCCCTTGAGGAAGCACAAAACCAACCGCAAGCCTCGCACCCCCTTCACCACCACGCAGCTCCTGGCCCTGGAGAGAAAGTTTCGTCAGAAGCAGTACCTGTCTATCGCGGAGCGGGCCGAGTTCTCCTCCTCCCTGTCTTTGTCCGAGACCCAGGTCAAGATCTGGTTCCAGAACCGGCGAGCTAAAGCCAAGCGGCTTCAGGAGGCAGAGGTGGAGAAACTTAAAGTGGCGGCTGCTATCGGCCCCAAGGCTGTGTTCCACCCCGGCCTCTCATCCCTGGGCTTCCCCCTCAGCATTCACCTGCAGGCCGGGTCCATGTACGGACTGGGCTGCTCGTACGGCCGCAGCCCCATCCTCCCCGCTGCACATGTGGCGGCGTACGCCTCACAAGTCGGCCACAGCCTGTTCCACCTCTCTTGAGCAAAGACAGCTGTGGATCTGAGGACAAGACGGTGTCAAGAAGTCCTGCACTTTATGAAAGACTGGATTAAGGACCTCAAGTGGAACTGAAGCCGGTCTCGACCTATAAAGACAAGTTTTATTTTTCGGTTTACTGTTAGCAAGGAGTTCTGTGAGAGAACATTGAAACTGCACCTCTTTGCCATTTCAGCAGAGGTCACTGGTAATAAATGGGATATTGATCAGGCCTTGTGTGTCTGATTACGGTCCTCAGGACCTGATTGCCTTAGTTCCAGCCATTTTGATTTGTTCTTTTCTCTCCTTCTTGTATTTCCTAAAAGCTGCTGGCCTGTTTTTACGTTAGATTTCTCTTAGAATAATACGAGACTGCAGTTGGAGACATTTGCACCAAGTTTGCGTCAAATATGACTCTGCATATTTATTCACAATGGCTATTATTACATTCAGGTATATCATAAAGCATATCTACATTTTTAAAGTTCTTCTTTTATCTGTGTCAAATTATATTAAAGCATTAAGCATTGACTACCCTTGCTTGTGTGTGACATGCATACATGTGTAATGGTTGATCTGGTCATTTACATTGTAAAGCTCACATGCAAAGCCTTTCTGGGTGAAGTTTTCTTGTGAATCACTGTGTGCACGCCACTGCAAATGCTCTGGCCACTTCACCACACCAATGCTACCACAAAAGATCAGGCTAGACTTCAGCGTGAAACAGATATCTTTAAGATCTGTTGGATGTGCAGACTGAGAGTGGGTGATCCCAGTGCTGCATCCGTATCTATCAGGTTGAGATTTTTATTGACAGTGAGTATTATGGACCATCTTCATTTGTCCTGATGATGTTGGAAAAACACAAGTGTTGCTAACTTTGTGACATTAATTTTATGATTGATGTGTTCTTTTGTTAGTGTGACGTGTCAGGTTGCAGTCTTTAAAGACCATTGCAGCCTGCTGGATTTGTAACTCTAAATCACAAGTGTTTCCCTCATGGAAAGATATGCTCGCTCTGCTTCTTACTGTGCAGACTGATCGCTTTCGATGTCTGCACACCTAGTCTGGATTTGTTGCTTCAGAGAGTATGAAAAACCAACCAATTTTGAGTGCAGATTATGTTGTGTGTGTTGTGTAAGCTGATTAGTTGTCCGGAGTATAGTAACAGTAAATGATTCTGGCCTAAACACAGAGTGGCAGTCTTAAATACTTGACATCTATTAAATGTAGGATTTGCTGGGTTTGTGGTCTTCAGCTGAACTGAAACAAAAGTCTGCCAAGGCACCCTTGGGTAATAGAGCTCTTTCTTTGAGCAGACCGACCTGCACACCTTTGATGTGAGGAAGCTGTGCGCGGTGAAGCAAAACATATTAGTCCAAGCACTGAGCTATTTAGCCCACTAATCGGCTTTAGAGCTTCGCCCCGTAGATTGGAAGCATGGCATAATAATGCGTGGCTGTCTGCACCTCACCCGGACGAGGTGGAATAACTTAAGATCCACTGGATGCTTTCTATGGTCGGGTGTTCAACTAGGTGGCCCGGGCAAGAGGAGGCGTTGCACTCTTTAATGAATATTTATCCAGGCAGATTTCCGCTTAAGATGTGAAATTATGCTTGCAAAAATGACCGTTTGCGGCAAATAGCACATCTCATATCGTCTTAATTGCAAACACGTGTTTCCATATTGCTCCTGGGTATTATGGAGGTTGAGATTCATTTGTTTGATGTGAGCTGTATTTTTAAACCGTATACTTTAGCTGAACTCAGTCTCTCCGTCTGTGAACTTTGCAACACAGCATTATATCTCGGGCTGTCCCTTTGCAGTCCCCAGTTTAATTGTCCTTGTCCCCGAATTCTGACTCCAAAATGCTGTAAAATTATATGTGTAGACTGAGTGATAACAGCACAGCTCTCTCCTTCTCTACCCTCTGTAAACTTGGGGAAAGGTTGTTACCATTAGCACATATTTCACAGTCCATTTGTCCCCCTCCATTTTGAAATTAACTCGGCATTAGACTGATAGCAAGGCCTGTAATGGTTTTGATTGCCCAACAACCCCAGTCTCCTATTTCAGATGTTTACAATGTGAAACCTTAAAGGAGAAAATGATCACAGTCCCCATTTGCACAGTTGACTTCTGATGAAGAAAAACAGAGCTTTCACAGCGATTAGGTATGTAACTGAAAACATGTGAAATGAATCAAAATCAGCAAAAAATAGAAATGCTGACTGGAAGGAACATTTTTTTTCTTAAGTGCTTTTAAAAAAATCCCCTGTATGCTTACTGACCTAATCTGAGTTTCACAGGCAGAGCAGCCAGTGGGGGTTCAAATCATGTAAGCTTTACATCCTCAGCCAAGAGTGAGGGGTCCAGCAGAGCTCAGAGGCTTCAAGCCCTCTCCTCACTCGACTCCAGTGAGCTGGACTGGGGATGAAATCCACAGTTGTTCTGTGCAGAAGAGCTTTTTGCGTCCACCAGTTGATGATAACGCCTTGTAAGGCCTCAGCAGTCCAAATATGACAAATCAAGCGTCTTTTTTTAAAAAAGAAAGGCACCATTTTTCTTGTTTCATTAACTTTAAAGTCTTTGCACCGGAGCTTAATCTGTAGAATGCCTTTTTTGTTGCTGTGCTGTGGATTTTATCCCTCTTGAAGCAGGCAGCTTCAGGAGATTATCTCTGCAGAGCCAGTGTGGACGGACAGAAGTGGCAGCACCTGCAGCTGCTTCTATCTCTTTTGATGCACCATGAATCACATTTTTGTATTTTCACCAGGAGTTTGCACCAGTGGACTGTGTTGATGCTTAGCGGTCTGATGTTAAAATGAAATAGTACACCTTCTCTTCACAAACATTCAAACAGATTTCAGAGAGACATAATGAGCATGCACGCCTCTCTCTGAACCTCTTGCGGTTGTGTTGTTAGTCCACTAGGTGTAGCAGCTTCCCATCTGTTGCCGCTCACTGACTTCAACAAGGCCCCATAGACCTGACCCGTCTCATGTTAATAAACTTATTTTTGGCATGGAGAGGGCATTTCGAAACTCCTTAGGTTACAAATGCTTCATCTCAGATCGAGATTTACATGTTACCTAACCTGCGACTTACAGGCTTTTAGATAATGTCTGTTTAATTCATCATGAGTGCCCTGGTGAATAAAAGATGGAACTCTTATGTCTTGCTCCATTGTGCCTGTGGTAAATAGCACGAGTTTGGGGACTGGGAATTTCTAGAGTTCAGTGTTGCAGGGACAGAGGCATTTGAGTCCTTATACATGCATGATTGCAAAACAGCGTTTTTTTTTCACATCAGCTCAGATTGAGAATAAGACCGAATCTGATTGAGAACAAGTGCAATGAAATGATGCACAATCCGCCCCTCTCTCTTCTCTCTTAATTGTAACCATCTCACTAATATGAACCCTTTAAGAATTTCTCCCTCTCTCACATTTTCTTTCAGCATGACTGCGCACAGTTCAGGAAGCCAGTTCATCTGCTTTAGTGTGTTTAAGGCAAAATGAGGCAACTGGATAAAACTGTGTTACAAGGAAAAGAGAGGCCAGTTTTGTATTTCTCGCTGCCCCTCTCTCCTGTCCCAGCCTGTTAGGCAAAACTGAGATTCAGAGGAACATTTCACCCACTAACTGCACGCAGGAGCAAAGCTGAGACATGGTACACGCTTCAGTGCACAGCAGAAAAACACAAATTTGAGGATTGCGTCTTGCGAGAGTGGCAGTAATGTGAGATGCAACAAATAAAAGAGGGGGAGAGTGAGAATAGATTTTCTCTTTTTTTTCTCCTCCACACACCTCACAAGGCCGAGGAGTAGCGCAGAGATATTTGTGCTGTTGGAAGTGCTGTAATCAGCAGACATGCTTTCATCTCACCTTCAAAGCTGTGGAGCAGGTGCGTTTCCCCAGAACAATCCCCACTCTGTCCTCTGTGTTTGCTGTAGATTTGTCCACTTCCACATCTCCGAACACCTTTTGTTTCCCCCGTCTCTCTGTCTCGATTGTTTTCCACTGCTTATATTTCATGCGGGCTGCAGGGTTCAATCGTAATATTCAGTAATTAGCGAACCTGTCATGTTGTCACCTCATCAGAAAGGCAAACACGGCAGCCTGCAGTAACCGGCTTAATTTGCAGTAACAAGTTGACGTTTTTTCCTCACAGCGAGAACTCTTAATGTCTTAACGTTATGCATGCCCACACATGCAAACATATGTATCGTCCATCATGCTCAGTGGAATCCCACCTCTAGCAGGTTCTGGTTTTCAGTTGACCAAACATGACCTATTTCAACATAAAGACACACCTCAAAGCTTTGGCTCTTGGGGGGGAGAAGAAAGGCATGGTGGTATTGTTTTACTTTGTCTTTTTTCTTTTAAAAAAAAAATCTGGGGCATGAATCGCAGTACGGGGAAGAAGAAGTCAAAGAAGTGAGAACAATAAACGTGCGGCTATTTCTCTGCTGTCTTTAATTTCTTTTAAAGTGCTAACCTTGAAATACATTTATGTCTCCTTCTCTCTCATCCTGTGTGCCCTCCTGTCTTTTTCTTTAACTCTTAACCCCCATGTGGATTTTAAGTTTCCCAGGATGATGTTGTAGGAAAACTCTTCACACCCCCTACAAAGCAGCATCAGTCTCCTGCGCGCCAGCATCATCTTTTGAAGGGAGGAGATAAACACATCTGGGCTGCACTTTGCTGCTGACCTCTGAGACTGGAGAGCAGCATGGACTTACATGTTCTTTACTCTTTGTTGTACTGTACAGGCAGAACATACTGTCCTCTTTTCTCCGGATTTGGCTGAGTGGAAGCTCCACAGTGCCATACCTTTAAGATCTTTTTTCGCTATGTTCTGAAGTGGCTCCTCCAGATACTGCGCAACAATGTCAACTGAATAAGCACCTTGCAGTGACATCCATACATCGCCCTGCGGGAGGTTTATAGTCCCCCGTCCCAGCCTTTTCAGAGCAGTACCATCTGTAGCCTTCACCATTGTCCGCCTTTCCTCTCAGATCTGTGCTCCGGCTCCGTCTCCTGAGATCCTGTGAGTCATCAATCTCCCCCATGGCCTCCATTGTACTGAAGGAGATCTAGCCCTCCAACACTTTCTGGTAACTTAATAACACACTCTCTGACATGAGATACTCACCCCTATATACTGCAAAACAGGCAAGCAGAAGCACATGCAGTAGGGGTTGCATTCCACACATGATTTGCACACTGATATCTGAGTTATGGAAACGAACACTCGACAATACTGGAAGGATTAAGTGTGTTGTAATTTCCTGCACAGACTGTGATGAAATCTTTTTTCTTTTTTTTAAGAAGGTCTGGTGCTTTTGAGGAAGTCTCATGGTTCATTTCAAGTTCATCTTTGAAGATATTTATCTGCGGAAAATGACTTACCCTATGTGACCGTATAGTGCAGTATACAGTATACATGACAGTGTTCAGTATACATGACCGTATAGTGTATACTACTAAACTGACATTGAATAAAAAAAAGTCACAGTCCAGCCTTTCCATCTTTCACTCACATTAAACATGTACATATTAACCAGATTTAATACTGTTAAGTGGCCAGATTTATAAAGCATATGATTCAGCGGGTCAGCACCATGTTGGGCCACGTATTGAATTATTGATAAACATAACGTCGCCTAAGCAGGGGAGCAGACTTCCAGATGGAACAATTAAAGAAGATTAACATAGTGCCCAGGAAAATCATTCAACTCCACTTCCTCCCTTACACATTATCTCCCTAGAGTTGACAAAAAAAAAACCCTTTGGTTACAGTTCCTTTCTCAGAGTAGAATGAACCTCTCTGATGCTCGCTAGATGGGTAAAGAAATCTTCTCTCTGTTCTCTCATCTTCTACAAGCACAAAGCACACCCTGGTTCCAGACGATGTATCACTCACGTCTTTCTCAGCCACTACTGGACGGACTGCACTTAATTTCGTATTACCCCTGGGAAGACAAGTTTACAATACCCTTAATCCGTTTGTCAATATTCCTAAAAGCCTGAGCGGTACATTGTCTTTTGTATTAATGAGCAGAGGCTATGCACGCTGTGGCCACAAAGTAAGATGTTAAATCACATGCTGTTCACTTTCCATGGCCGTTCAGAGCTGCTCTATATACTCCTTGTCTTCTCAGCGTACCATGAGAGTGTATCAGCGTATGACCCTGAGAATTGACAATCTGTGCTGCCTGCCATGAACCATACGCAGAGACTGAACAAACCAAAGACCCTCTGAGATTAGTGGCGGATGGTGTTTTAATCAGGGGGTGAGCTGTGTCATCCTGCACTCAGACTCTACTGTATCTGTGAAGGATTAAGACACAGCTGAAGAGACATCTGTCCGTGAGTAAGCAGACTCTGCTGGTGGATGTGCTTTCCTAGAGAGACCTCCGTGGCACGCTGGAGCTGTCGCTCTACATAATAATGTGTTTGTCAGGACACTGTGATCGGGAGACGGACCTGGGTTCAAGCCTCTCTGCAGTGTCCGCAAGTGTCACCCTGAATCCCCTCAGCCGCGGGGGAGGCTGTTCTGTAATCAACCCCGACCTTCGACCTCTGCACGGAGAAACAGCAGGAAAAAGAGATTGTTTTTTTCCCCAGAGTCATATTATATTGTTAAATGCACAGTAAGCCTAAAAGTGGCTTACAGCGGGTTCCAGCAGCATTGGGTCAGAGGGAGAAATGTGTGTGTATGAGGGGCGGGGGTGTGGGGCTCACGGCTTTATTTTCTGTCATGTAGCCCTTGTGTAAGTGTAGAGGACAGATGGCTGGAAAGGTTTTGGGCTCCTCCGCAGGGCTGTTAAGATTAACCAAAGTCATAGTTGTTGAGGTAAAGGCCATAGAAAATCTATCAGCTGTCCCGTCATTTCCCTTCATCATATCAGAGGTGTGATGCTCAGTTTCACAGTTGCATGGCTAAGTCAAAGGTTGCAAGATTGTGGTTCACGTTCATGTGATCATGGAACAGAAATTACTGACCTGACTTAGTCATGAAAATAATTGCTCCCCTCTCTCTGCTTCTTCCTGCCATGTGAGTAAATGCAGAAAGAATTAGTCATAATGTCTAAGCATGTAAGAGGTCATTTCATTAGACATGTTCTATGCGCAGACTGCACATCTTTTAGATCAGACATCCGGGGATGAGAGAGAATCTGGGTAAATGTGCAAAATGCAAAGTATAATATAAAGTGACATCTTGTTTTGTCACATTGTAGTATGGCAAACATGACTACTACAACTGAAATGATCCTGGAAAACCCCTGAAAATGATTTCAAGAAAATGCTCAGAACCGGCCAATCGAAGGATACAATGCAAGATCTCCAGTCTCAGACATTCACAGCTGTGCCTCTTGTATTTGTGTGTGTGTTCCTGTGTGTGTGTATGTGTGTGCGTGCATGCATGTGTGTGTGTATGTGTGTGTGTGTATGAGTGTGTGTGTGTGTGTGAGTGTGTGTGTGTGTGCATGTGCACGTGCATGTGCATGAGTGTGCGTGTATGCCTCTGAGCACATTTGCTCCTCTGGTCCCATCTGAACTTTCCAGAGGGTGAAAGAGTCTCCTGCTGTGCTCCTGTTTGACAAGTCCTTGCCTAAAATAGACAAAATTGTGTCTGCCGTCTGGTCGCCTCCTATGGAATCAAAAAACTGGCCCAAATGCACAGCCGCATCCTGCTGCACTAACTAGTGTCTGAGGTATTTCTATTCCTGGATCTTCTGGATGAACTTGTGTAGACGAGACTTGAGTCTCGTCTTTGTTTTAGTTCATTCTTATGTCAGCCATAACGAAGGAAGGTGCGTCCCTACAGTAAAAGGTTAAAATCAGTTTTTAGTGTAAGAAAAGCATCTTGCACTACTAGACATATATATATATATATATTTAATTTTCATCCACCAGCGCTTCAGTTTCCTCCTTTCTACAGGGATGATTCATTGACTTTTGATCTTTACTCCCAACTGTCTTCAAAGAATAAGACGTCTTGGTAAGTCTAATGAAAAGTAAGAATGCTGCATTTCACAATTTCATGCTTGGCAGAGGGAAACAACCTGAAGACGTGGGGTTGATGCTTCGCTGAACGTGTAACATCCAAAATGTGACTATATCTTAGTTTCTGATCAGTGGATAAGTCAACAGGTTTCTAAGGCAGTCCCTGACCACAGCCTCTTAACTGTTTCACCATCTTGAGATGAGATTTAGGTTTGATTCCTTGAGTGAGGAGGACTGCAACTGCTAAAAAGATATTCTCATCGGCCGCCTTGCCTCTGTCTGCCCCCATTTTCTTCCTAAAACTCTGTTCTCCCATCATCCTTATCTCTGGCCCCTCCTCTTTCCTCTGTCCGGCTCTGGATGTTTGTTCAGCTTGTCCCTCTGCCATCACTGGAGTGGGATGACTGTCGCTGAGTGGTCCTCTGTGCTGCCCTCCCGCTCTGTTAATCCTCTTTTCAGATGCACAGAGCAGAACCTAAAAAAAATATGCTTGGCTTTTATATTCTCCCGGGAGTCGCTGGCTTGGGTTTTAGTTGGTGTTCACACAGCAGTCTTTCCTGTTTATTGTTCCTTTCACACACATTTTAGTCAGCAATCTACTGTGTAAATACCGAATATTTTGCTTTTTGTAGCCACCCGTCACATGTCTTATGAGCAGCAGAAATAGCCTAATGTTTGACCCAGTTATATATTTACTGTAAGCAGAGAAAAGCTGAGCCCGGATTAGTGCCTCAATTTCCGTTGTGCAATGCTTTGTGAAGGTAGAGTCGCTGAAAAACGTGCACATTTAATCACTGAGTAACACACTAACATTCCCAGCTTCACTCTGAGGCACCTAATCTCGCACGATCTACAGTACCTGTCTGTCTGTCGCTGATGAGTCACTATGTTTCCCCAGCAGCTTTTGGCACAGAAGCATCGTGTGTCACTTGCTTTGTCCGCCACTCTCTTTTAGCGTCACCCCTAGAGGAGTTGTTGCAAATAGACCTGTGACCAATCCGACACTGTCTGACAGACAGCGGCCTCTACCTATGCCAGGCCCAGGTGGAGGGGACAACTCTCCCGCAAGTCATATACATGCATATAAGCGTATATTTTAGTAATCGCTGTCTGTCAGTCCCTGTTGCTGATGTTGTCCTCTTGAAAAGAAAAAACACATCTGCTGTCCCCGACACACTGACTGATTTGCATTCCCATCGTCCCAGCTCACCCATGGGGCATCCTACCAGCATGGGGATCAGCATCATTAACAGCAGCCTCTCGAGCTAAGTGGCCAAGTGTGTGTGTGTGTGTGTGTGTGGCTGCAGTGGACATCACCTCTGCTGCAAATTGGATTCATCTGCCAGCCTCACTTGCGAAAATCTTATTATTCTTTGTGTGATTTGCTCTGCCCTCGCTGACGGGGGTTAGTTTTCACTCAATCTGCCTGAGTGATGTTTTCAGCTCTGCCTTGCTGACAGTCTGTGATGGACCAGAGACCAGGCTGATATGAGCAATTATGCAGCCAATGCATCAAACCTGTCTTTATCTCTCTGGAAGATTCGATCAGGCCGAACTTAGCAAACACCCTCTATAACTCATCTCCATTTTCGGCCTCTCTCCAGTAGAGGTCACTCCGTGACACAGTGCAAAGTGCGTCAAGTTAAGAACCATATTTCCTCACATTTCTCACATTAAGACAGTCTTGCATATAAATAATAAGTTAGGACAGCGGAAAACTAACAAGTATAGCGACAGGTTAGTTTCATTATCTGTGTGTGTGTGGCAGTACCATTTCATGTCTTCATTCACTCTCACTTCCTACCCACATTAAAAGAGGAAATAAGAAGCCTGATTAAATAAGCGAAGCGGCATAATGAAAGCAGACGCATGACGGGTCACAAATGGGTTCATGTAAAGAGTGTGAATCCCGCCTTCACATCCTCTACGGGGCTGAGGAGGGAGGGAGGAAGGAGAAACAAGCTGTTTGTGTGAAGAAGTGCAGTGAAACTTTTATGGTAACCTGTCGTTAACACTGTTTCCTCCCAGTCTGCCACACACTTGAATGTCCAGATGTTTAAAAATAACTGGAAGTCAGGAAAACCCTGACCCTCTGTGTCCTCTACAATAATGATTTTTATCTGCTCTCCCCTCTCTCTCTCTCTCTTGAACCCTCTGTGATTCTCTGTCTCCTCCTTTCCCTCGCTCCTCTCCCAGTGCTGGGGTCAGAGGGCCTGTCCTCTCCACTGGAGCCACTTGGAGTGACGAATGGCAATGCGGCACTGCCAGCGGCCCGCAGCGCAAACAGTAAACAGAGCGAGCGTGGAGGAGGAGGAGAACGGAGCGATGCGATAAGGAAGAGAAATGAAGAGCAAGAGTAAACTCAGAAGAGGAATGCCGGGGCTTGCCGCAGAGGACAAACACTAAAGGTCAAAGGATGTCGGGCAGAGACTGGCGTGTCTCTTTTTGAAGCGCTGGATGAAATACCCCACTGCTGAGATTAGATATTTGTTTACATCCTCTTAACTACACTGCATTTGATTTATTTATTCCAAGGTCTACCGGGATAGCCTCTTTCAGCCCTGAAATAAACACGTTTCTTTGAGGTGTTGGACTTGAGGTGTGTGTATGTGTGTATGCTCCTCCTTTCGATCGTCTCTCCCTCAGCAGAGGATGAAAACAGAGTGTCTGCACACCTCACCTCGTTCTACAACATGCAGAGTGCCCTGGTGGCTGTCAGCCTATCGCAGAGCTGACGCACGTTGGCTGGAGTCACCGACGCACTCACTCTCAATTATGCTTATCTCGGTGTCGTTTCAGAAATTAAAAATACATTAGACTCATATGCAATTATGATAGCCCTGTCAATTATGAATAATACATATTTAATGGGGAGTAAAAGAGATTATTGCAAACTCTTTGATTGCATTTTGATTCTTCAGGAATCCTGCCTCAAGAGAGGAAAATTATTCAAGAGGAACGAGAATGAAAAACCGCTTCACCCTTGACTTTGTTGAACAGCCACAGTCTACTCCAGAGATGAACAGAGGGTCTACAATGTCATTATATACTCATTCATGTCTAGAGGTCAGATATTGAAATGGATGTTAAAAACGGAGGTTTGCATGTAGCTGACCCCTGTCAGATACTCAGGACACAAGACTTTAAGGCTTTGGCGAGGTTTCTGATATAATCATAAAATATTCCTCAGTATCAAATTCTTATATTTATAAGGCTAGATGTGTACTACTCCATTGCCTACTTAGTTAAGAAAAAAGTTGCTAAGCTTTATTGTCTTGAAAAGGACAAAAACTCATGT
This sequence comes from Karalla daura, assembly GCA_029224185.1. Taxonomy (NCBI): domain Eukaryota; kingdom Metazoa; phylum Chordata; class Actinopteri; order Chaetodontiformes; family Leiognathidae; genus Karalla; species Karalla daura. The sequence continues at coordinate 14,919,609 of CM055195.1, forward strand.
AATCAGCAGGCCAATCAGTGGAAAATGGAAAAATACTCAGTGGAATATACCACATTGTGCATTATACCCATGCCAAAAAGTAGGATGGTAAAAGGGCTTTAAAATTGCATCAGAGGCATTTCTGAAGAAACCAGCGTTCCAGAGCATCCATGTTAACACCAGAGAACAAGGATAAACACTCCATTCAACCACCTTTAAAAGCCCACTCTCATGACTGCAGGTGTCTGCTGCCGATACATAAAGTATATGTGGCACCAGAGAACTCTTCATTCTGCATGTCTGACTTTGCTGGTAGTTGTGGGTTATGGGATATTTACGGACCACCCTTTGAGTCTCTTTTTTAGTTGCCATTGCTTGATACTTACGTAAGACTCTGCCTCCTTGCCCCTTTTCCTTCGCTCTCCCTGTCTCAGTAAATCATTTCCCCAGGGCCAGTCATTAGCATCATCTGAACTCGCCACGTCCGGCATCCCTCCTCCAACGTGCCGATCTAAAAAGACAGTATCAATTTGACAACCTCAGGACGTCCGCTCGGACGTCAAGAGGGGGTGAACCTTCAGTTTTTACACTGAGCGGGAGACGGTGCGGTCGGGTGCAGGAGCAGGTGAAAGCGGGGCTGCACCACACATACGCTTGTGCGCTCTCTCTTGCTCTTTCGCTCTGTCACACACACACATGTGCAGCACACACGCTGTCTTGCTGCCACCTCAGCCATCACTCTGAATGATGTCAGTCAAATTAATTGCTGTTCCCTTCCCGTGGCACGCTTGAGGAGGTTTCACAGAGGCAAGGACAGTCCGGGACCCAGAGAACACAGGCTTTAAAGGACAACGCTGTTGTCTGTGTGTGTGTGTGTGCGTGAGAGAGAGAGAGAGAGACAGCGACACATTTATCATCTAGTATTCACACTTTTTCATATTTCTAATATGCATAAACTTCATTTGATTGTCCTCAGAATCTTTTGAGACTTGCAGCAGAGTCACTCATAACTCTTTAAACACTTTACTGTGTTTATGTGAGCCTACACTGAAATTCATCTCATTCAGACGTCTCTGATTATGTGGGCATATCTACAGCGATAATAGCTTCAATAAGCAAAGACCTGATTACGAGTCAACGTGTCTTGATTTAATTCATCATTTAAGACACAGCAGGCAGATCTGGGAGGAGGAAATGTCACAAACAAAATCCATCACATTCCCTCGTCCCGGGCGCTGCTCCACACACAAACCTCCCACTTCCATTCAAGTGTCTGAATGGTTTAGGCCTCGTAGGCTTTGGTGTTAAGTGCATCGTTAAGACACAAAGCACTGAAATTGAAGTTCTCTTCTGCAGACTGTGGGCTGTGGAGGTCTACTTGTGGTCTGCTGCAGCCTGCAAATCCCTCAGCCACCCTGAACCTGAAACTACTCCTGCTGAATGATTTCAACACCAATGTGTGAACAGATGAATGTCCGCCTCCTAAAAGCGTCTTGAGTGGTCTTCAAGACTAGAAAGGTTGCTGTTAAGACTAATCCATTTATTTCAATCACCCCTGTCGTCTTACTTCAGCTGTGACTGACAATCCATGTTTGGTTTGGTTTGGTATTGCCTCACAAGCCCAGTCAGTCAGTTATTTAAAGGGGGGGGGGGGCAGTTTTAGTGCAGTAAAATAAAAGCAGCAAAGTCAACTGTGAAATAAAGAGGAGGCACAGCGGTTGCTTTGCTTGATTATTCCGGTCTGTTCACAGCTCCAGATTGGGCCCTTCACCTTGCTAATGACAGCAATACATCACCCGGGTGAAGTGAGTGAAATTTTGGATTGTGAGACACAGCTGGTCTGGATACGTAGCACCCAGTATACTCTGGTGTGAAAAGTGCTTCAGGATTTCTCTTCTGTGGAGGTCAAAGCTGTGCAGCCAGTGACGCACACACCACACTGTGGATTCCACCAAAATGGACAAATACACTTTTATTAAGCTGTGCATGGAGATTTCTCCACATGGCCAAGGCAGACACTGCACTGAACTGATTTTCACCTGTCATGAACAAAACATTAAACAGCTGCATATTCTGAGATCATTTTTACCAGCATACAAACACCTACAGCTTTATGTCTGTGCCATGAATGTGTACTGTAGATAACTAATGTAGCATGATTGCACATGAAAAATAATACAGTGCAGCATCGTAGAGGTAACTATTAATGTTTATGGCATCACATCCTTTCCTTTATATTCCAGCTTTTGATGCACCACTTTACAGGATAACTTTGTTTTTCCTTTTGGTCTTAATTTTTATTGGTCAGGATGATATTGTTAACACGAGTAGAAGGATTTCTGCAGCTACTAGCAGCAGATAGTTAAGTTAGTTAATACTAACCAAAGATTCACAAAAGCACCCCAAAAACAAACTCACTCATTAAATATATTTGCTTCATCCAAAGAATGGAAACAATAAATTGGGCGATGGTTTGGACCCACTCTGTAAGACGCTTCTGTAGCTGCTGAGATCTAAGAATCTGTCAGGTGACTCCCATAACTGAGGTAATAAAGGTTATAAATTGTCAATGGTTCACTGGAAATTTGCTGATTGTGTGTTCAACGTCAACGGAAAAATTACCACGCTTGTTCATGGGCCAATGGTTGGAGGAAGATATGTTTTAACCGGCATTTAACTACGACGTAAACTGCAGGTTTTAACTCCTGCTGTGACACTTACAAGTTGGGAACTTTATGCGGGTAAAAACCATGAAAAATGAAAAGCACCAGCAACACACTGTGACAGCTAATGGGGCTATGTTGCTCTGACACTGTTTGCACGTAACTCACCCGAAAGCTCCCCTGACCTTCTCAGCGAGCTGACATTGAGCATTTAGTTTCATCATACAATACATTCAGGCACCGGTCATTCAAGTCACATAATAACATACATTACATTGATTTTCTTTTCGATCAAAGAAAACGTTTCCTCATTCTTTGGGTCTTAAATATTTTGTCGAGATCTTGAAAATGTCTTTAAAAGACTGCGACCTGATAGTGAAGCCACACAAACAGCTATCAGTTTACAGGCTGACATCCTTGTTCAACTCGGGCTGACACTGTTTCTGTGAAATTCGAACTCCCGACCGAATGTTTGGAATTCAGATTTCAGCGTGTGCTGACCTTAGAGCGCTGCTCTTGTTTGGAAAAAGGTGGAAAACAAAGAAACCTTGACTGCCGGGAAGCATTAAAAAACTCTGTTGTGTGAAGTGTAAAGCTGGGTTTTTTTATAGCCAACTGAGTTCTAATAATATTGGTCAGTCATTGATATCAACTTAATGAGAAAAAATAAATTATTTTCCAATTTTTATTCTCTCTCACTTAAAGCCTTTGAAAGCTTGAGGGGCCTTTGTCAGCCTGAGTGGACAACCCTGTGACACTTAACATGTGCTTCTTTCCGTGTTTGGCCTGAGTAATCTGACCAAACTACTACTGGGTTACAACAGGTCCTGCACCTTGCTGCTCATGTTTCTTGCAATGTCCGGTTTCACCTTAGTGATGTCAGTCTTTCCAGATATCAGCAATTACCTAATTGTGGAAAGTATTTTCATATAGGACGCGTGATTGGCAAGCCTAAAAAACATGACCCAAATGCATCGAATTGGCTGAATAATAATTAATTTAGTTAAAATTCCTAAAAGAAAACAAGTGTAAAAATAACCACAAGTCAAGTAAAACCTTTGTTTTGTTTGTAGCTTCTCCTTAAAAGAGGTCATCAGCTGCTGTTTATGAAAAATACAGGGCACACAGAGTGATACAAGACACTCATCCATAAAACACTTTCAAGCAGTGAAACAAATAATTGATGAGGCGTCTGTTGAGTAAATTTGGTTGAAAGTTATGAAGGTCTGACATTTGGACGAGACATAAATGATGTTGCACCAGGGACAGCTGCGGCTTTCACCTCGACTTACAAAATGACGCAAGATTGCACTTTCCAGTTTGTCCTTCTTTACATCTAATGATGTAAATCAGGGGTCGTTCTTTTCCCCCTTTGTATTATGTCACATGTGGGTGGAATTTACCCACCCAAGATGATATTTGGTTTGTTGCTTTACTGCGGAATCGCTCTCACAGCACAGGAGGCGAGCACAACCAGCAACAGTTTCTCTGTGTGCTGTTGCGTAATTCATTTCTGACGTGCATGCTGAATGCAACACTGTATATGGAGGAGCATGTTTTGACAGCATTTCCGCTCATATATGTGTGTGTGTGTGACGGTATTGAAGAGAGCAATGTCTGACAGCATTAGCAAGGGTGCTGCCCAGTCATGGGATTATCCATCCCAGGGGGCGTGTCGGCATCGCTGTGCTTCCAGCTCCCTGGCACAACAGCAGAGACTGTTAATCTCAACCCCCCCCCACCCCTCCTAAATCCCTGCTCCTCTTTCAGGAGCTCCTTCCGCTTGAAGACGATGTAGCCTCGCGCTGACGGCCTGCGCGCAGACTGGGCCGATGGTGCGGCGCAAACACGGGAAGCACACGGGGTCACCGTATCCTTCAGTCACACTCAGAGTCAGCACGGAGAGCGGCGTCCTCGCTCGGAGTCCGTCAGACCGGCCTGTGCAGGAACGCCGCGGACTCTAAGCATTGGGGATGAGTCAGTGCTGTGAGAGAGTCGTGAGTCATTTCTTGTTTAGACTGACTGTCTCCATGTTGTGGCCTCCTGGATACAGTCTGTGGCAGCCCAGCAGGATGGAGAAGGCCTTGCGGAAATCGGCATTGAAGGCATAGATGATGGGGTTGAGGGAGGAATTAGCCCAGCCAAACCACACAAACACGTCAAAGGTGGTGGGGCTGATGCAGGGGAACGCCTCCCCTCCGCCCGACTGCTCGCAGAAGGGCACCATGCAGTTGAGGATGAAGAACGGCAGCCAGCAGCACACAAACACTCCCATAATCACCGACAGCGTCTTTAGCACTTTGGTCTCTCTCTTGAACGTCATTTTAAACGAACTCTCGGACTCGGCGATGCTGGAGCCTCCGCCCATGCTGTCGTGCCTGTTCTTTGCACTTTCAGCAGCTCGCTCCAGTGCGGAGATCCTCCTGATCTGTCTGTGTGCGATCCGGTAGATCTGGGTGTAGGTGGCCACCATGATGGCGACGGGGATGTAGAAGCTAATGAGGGAGGTGGAGATGGCATAGGTCCTGTTCAGGCTGGAGTCGCAGTTCTCGGGGCTGTGGAACGATGTAGCATTAAAACCCGGAGAGCCGGTGAGAGGCGGGTAAGGTTTAGTTTGGGCCTTGTGCCAGTTTAGCTGCACTGGGATGAAGGAAATGAGCACAGACAGCGTCCAGGCCACACTGATCATCACGTACGCCACCCTGGGAGTCATCTTCCTCTCGTAGCGGAAGGGGCTAGAGATGGCCCAGTAGCGGTCCAAGCTTATGACGCACAGGTTCAAAATGGACGCCGTGGAGCACATGATGTCAAAGGCCACCCAGGTGTCACAGAAGGAGCCGAACGGCCAGAAACCGGCGATTTCCGTCACCGCCTTCCACGGCATCACCAAGATGGCCACCAGGAGGTCAGAGACGGCCAGCGAGATCACGAAGAAGTTGGTGACTTTGGAGCGCAGGTGTCGAAACTTGGTGACCGCGGCGCAGACAAGCATGTTTCCCAGCAGGGTGGTGAGGATGAGCAGCGACAGGAAGCAGCCAGTCAGGACGCGGCTCGATGGCGCTTCGTCCAGGAAGCCGCCGTCCACGACCGTTGTGTAGTTCACCAGATCCATCCCTAAACACGAGTGTGTGCGCGTGTGTGTGTATGTGCGTGCGCGTTTGGTTAAGTCATCACTGTGGAGTTGTGCTACATGGTGTCCAGTGGGGTTAGAACCTCAGAGGCTCCTGTCCTCCAGCCCTGCAAACAGTCGCCACCGAAGGGTGTTCTAAGACATGAAAGAGGCCGAGGCATTCGAGGCACGCCCTCCCTGGGCTGGACATGTGCCTCCTGACTCTGATAATTAGATTTAACATCATTTGAGGTGCAGCTCTGAAGAGGCAGTGGGAAAGTAATGACTGTGAGCTCTTCTGTCCACCCAGTTTGTACTTCCCACACTGCTGTGACTTAAGGTGATCTCTCTGTCTTCTAAATCAGCCCTGTGGATTGAAGAAATGTATTACATAACATTGTCTATTTAAAAAATGGATACATGTAAAAAAAAATGCAACATGGACAAAAATGCTTCATCAGCATTTTTCTTTCTTTATGTAAGCTCTGCTCACACGTACCCGCACAGATGATATTGTGTTTTGTCACGTCCAGTGATGGGGAGTAACAAACTACATGTAATGGGGTTACATACTCCGGTTTCCTCCAACAGTCCAAAAACATGCATTAAGGTCAGTTGGAGACTCTAGCCCCTAGGTGTGAGTATGAGAGTGAATGGACCCCTAATGGACCTGTTGGGTACAAAGCTGATGATAAGATGATGGATGAATGGATGGATGTATTTCACTACATTTACAATGTCAGCACAATGCAATGCAACTAGCTTGTTGCAATTATGGATTACTTGAGGGGATTAATCAATTCCACGTGTTTATTGACATGTTTGCCATTGTGGGTCATTGCTTTGTGTGAGCAACTGTTTCCAGTAAAAGTTTGTTTTTGTAGCCACGGTATTACATCGTGAACAAAATATTCATGCTGTTGAATATCATAAAACAATTTTAGAATAATACAAAATATCTAGAGTGGCATTCTAACAGAGGATGCCACAAATTACATTTTAATGTATGCGTTTTGTAATCTGTGAGGAAAGTAATGTTTCTAACATTACCTAACAACACCCTCATCGAAGCTTACAACATCTAGACCAGGATTTCCCCTTCGAGTATGTTTAGACTTGGTCACGGCAGTCTTCAGCATTAAGTCAGACGAAAATGCTATCTCCTTCTGAGTCATTGTTCTCACCTCTTACTCACAGGCGCAATGGACAGCGATGGTTTCGATGAAATTTCAAAATAAATGTCCCACGCGTCCTTTAGGAACTTGCAGCAGTGTAAAGTCCGAGCGAAAGGGCAACCCACGCCCGAAAGAATTGTCCGATTATCTCCTCGATGGGTCCCACGTCACTGACAGCTACCCACGACTGAAAACTACAGACATCGGTCACTCCCCGCTCTCTCTCGCTCTCTCTCTCCCTCTGCGTCCGCGCTCCGGGGCTGTGCGCGTCTGCATGGTGCGCTCCCGGACCTGGACCGTGCGCTCCTGGACAGTGCGCTCCAGACTGTGCGCTCCAGCACTGTCCCATCCAGGACAAAGTGCAGCTGGACTGAAAGCATGTGACCGTGGCCCCCTCGGCTACACTGGCTCGTGTACAGGACCACTTGTCACGAGTGACCTCTTGAGCAGCGCCGGGGATGTCCGCAGCATCTCGGCGCTGATTAAAGCAGCCTGTCAGCGGCAAGGCGCCTCAACACGGTGCTGGAGTTTAATTAAGTTGAAAAGCAGGTTATAAAACTGAATCAGGACAAAGGCCAAGACTGACGAGGAGGTTGGAGTGTTGCTGGGGCCACCTAACGGAGACATGGATGAACTGCGATTGTGGGGGGCAGTAGATGGGGCAGCATTTTCATGGATGTAATGGAAATTTCCTTTTTCCCTCTTTTTTTTTTAATATCAAGGACAGGTTTATGACTGAAAATTAAGTCTCGCATTGCTCATCCAGAGATGTACATGTGCAGGCTGGTGTCACCTTCAGCTGCAGTCATCGCTTCTGAGTGCTCTGACCCATAAATCATTGAATGCCTGTACAAACCCTGGTTATATCTGACAGCGAACCCATAGCTGTTTCATTCAGTTTAAGCTGGTGTCTCGCACGCAGAATGCGGGATGCAGAAAGAGTCATCTCGTGACATGCCAGCTGTCACCTCACAGTGATGTGAGTACTTCTGACAGGAGGAGAAGAAACAGCTTTTACCCTTTTCCATGACATCAACATCCGCCACGTTTAAGAAATAAGGTCAGCAATGAGGAAATTATGTGACCCCAGAAATACATATTTTTTATTGCCATATAGCATCTAACCCTTAACCCAAACTGCCATGAGTACACCACAATAATATGCAATATAAAAATGTAATATTGTGAGGAACATCTACTCATTGTTGGACGAAGAGGTTTTTCAAGCGTCAATAATTCTGAGTTTGTCACTGTAATAGTAAACTGTTTTTGTGTGGGATAATTCAAAGTGTATTTCCACTCTTTCTCTCTGCATTTGTGGAACATCAGGCTTGTTAATTAGCTAAACACAAGTGCCTTGGCCTTAATGAGTAATGTTGTACTTTTCCAGCTGGTGATTTTACACCAGAAATAGCTATGAGCAGTTGAATACTCATTCACACAGTTTTCTGTTTAATATGATTCATATAATGTCAGGTCAATTCCACCTAACAAGGTTTGAAGTAGAGAAATGTAGAAGTTTTAAAAGAGGGGCAGGGGGATGGCTTGATAAATGATGGATGGGAGAGCAGAAGGACTTTCTATGAAAGTAAATAAACTTTTTTTTCCCCAAAATGTTGAACTTGTCAGCTTTGTAAAGCACTTCCTCAGATAGTCTGCATATAACTGATTCACGTTTGAAAGTGAATGGATGTTCTTGACTGTAAGGCAGCGGTATGGTGTTCATGTTACAGGTTCTCTGATTCCTCCTTCTATTCTGGATGAAGCATATAAAGCCTGGGTGTAGATGTACATGCTCCACATCTGTATCGCTCCAGTTACCATTTAGTTTGTGAGAAGCTGCTAGACTCAGTTGTTTGGAAATTCATTCAGTTGTTTATGTTAACATAAGGCAGCCAATCAGTAAAGCCAGAAAATTATGAAAAGGATCTTTGCAGAAACAGGCATTTGAAATTCCATGCAAGGCATTTTTGATGGAATTGTGTTTCATAGGTTTTATAGGTTAATCCCAGAGAACAAGAAATACTATTACTCTATTCACTGAGGTCTCCTTTAATTCTTTGATAAAACAGATGTCATGTTCTTTCACATTTTCCTGGACTTACTTGAAACTCTCAAGTGCTGACACAGCAGCCACACGGGGTTGAGAGTTCAAAGGTCAGACACAATAAGAGCAGGTGAGTAGAGATGCATTGTGGGCCAACATCAGGGTGTCTCCCTCTCTCTCTCTACCTGCCTTGCCTGGTTGAAAAGCGCTTCTGCTGCCTTTCAAACCCAGTCCCCATGTAGTTCAAAGCCTCTCAAAAAAGAGAAGTCAAAAGTAAAAAGTTCAAAAAATACCTCCTCACAGAGAGGCTGCTGCATCATGTACCACATGTAAGAGCTACCTTAACATCCTGAATGGCACTTCCGCTAACTTTTCATCTACTCTCAGGGCAATGAGTCAGTTACTGCGCAGACACTGAGATGTGTGAACAGAGAAGCGAGATAAAGATAGAGACACCGTTTTCATAGTCATCACAATCCTCTTGTGCTTGGAATGTTGCACACACAGAGAGATGTTAACCTTGTACTTGTATGATGAGCATTGTTGATATACAAACAGCCAGTGAAAAACAATCATGGACGAAACTAATTTATTTCACCACAACAGCAGCAAAATATTTCTGAACAGAAATAATATTTTTCCCATCGTGAATCCAATGTGGATTGCAATACAGCTGGGTGGATACATCCAATAAAAACAGCTAAAAAAATAAATAAATATAACAACAAAAAATAAATATAATAATAATAATAATCATAAATAGGAAAATAGGAATGCAGCAAGGAGCTTCACTATGACATCTGGTTTAGTGTCATGAAGAAATAATTGTATGGTCTAAATGTTTTGTATAGTCCAGAAGGCTTCCCACAGTGTCTTGTAGAGTTCATCATCTTGCAGCTGTCCACATTCTGGAAGGGAAATAGAGCAAATAACATTATGTGGCAAAGTGAGAGCCACTGCTGAAGCAGTGTGAAAAACTGCACTGCACACACACACACACACACACACACACACACACACACACACACACACACACACACACACACACACACACACACACACACACACAAGATGAAGTCATATATTTACCTGGTTGACTTCTACGAGTAATTTCAGCCTTTTCAGGCTTCCGTTGAGTTTTGTGAGAATGTACTGCTTCTCTCCATCCACTGTCACATTACTTAAAATGTGCATCAGTTCCTGGATACCGACACCTGCACAGGACCTCTGTAGTGGGAGAAGACATAGAACCAAGGTCAAAAGTCATCATGAACCAAGCTCACTGTAAGCAGAGCACCGCCGCTGGGGCAGCATCATGGGTTGACGTGAACTACTTACCGCCCTTTTACGCATATCCTCGGTGGGCACACGCATCTTGTGGGGCTGTGGGGACAGAAAACACACTCACATGATGAAATCTGTATGTTTTTAAGTTGGTATGTCAACAGTGAAGAGAGGGCATTTGACAGCAGGCAGCATGGGTTGAGGGTGATCATTTCAATACATTATACTCACAAAAGTGATGTCTTTGCATAGTGCGTTCAGTTCATCTAGTCCCTTTATAATTTCCCGGCCCAGTGAAAACGTTGCATTATCACTGTAGCACAGATGAAACAGAAGAACGAAGCCAAGCACACACTTCATCATACTGCAGAGTTGCTATCTTGTTGCAATCTTCTTTCACAGCTCTTCTTTTTTTTTCTCGTTGTGTTGCTCTCATGTCAGAACTCGTTCCTTATATACAGCCCCAAGGAGGAAATAACTGATGTCATTCTTTACACCTACGTTTGTTTTTTTTTGTTTTTTTTTCAACGGACATTCCTAAAACTGAATTATGATTGAATTTCAAAAGTTGTGTGTCATTTTGAATGTGTTAAAGTGCTTATTTTTACTTATTCATTATATGTTAGATATTATTTACTTTTATTGATTTAAAGTGACAGTTCATAACAATGTTATCACAGTGCACTTTACGTGAGCAATCAGACAACATACACAGAGTAGTAAATTACTAGTCTATATACTATACCATGTACTATATTATAGTACACAAACAGAGCAGTTTACAGACATGGTTCACAGTTAACAGAACCACAACAGCAACAGATAGTGGAGGGGGAGCCATGGAGGGGGGTCCTGGATCCAGCATAGCATCAATGGGGCAGAGGAAGGGAGAAGGGGGCAAAGACTGAGGAAATTAGCCTTCTACAGCTTAGCAGCTGTAGGAGGTGCCAACCAGTGGTCGTTTGAGAATTAGGAAACTGCGGATTTTTTTTTCAGTTTCTGTGGTCAGAAAATGTGTCTGGGTGTCAATATGAACTGTGGGGACTGTCCTCACAGCTCTCGATACAGTGTAGAAGAACTTCACTGTTCTGATGGCATCTGTCCAGCCATTGTTTTACCCTGTCTGAGTCTCAGCTGCACAAACAGAAGAGAGGGGCATTACATTAACATTAGCAAATAGACCACCAACACACACAATAAAGTTTAGTCTTAATCTATCAGGCTGCAGATTTATGTTTTATTCGTTATAAAGTGGGGGCCAGCAGGGCCAGATTAAGACCAACAACATTCATAGGCCCCATAATCACGACCCCAGAATTACTGGCAAAATACAGAATAAAGTACAACAATAAACAGTGAATATACTAAGTGCATTTGATGTACAGATATGCAAACACTCATAGAACAACAAATGCACCACTTCTCATGTCAAGGCCACTTACTCACATATGATGTGACAAAACACCTCAGCGTCAGCATAATTAATTAATAAGCAACCACTTCCAAAACATCCAATATTTATTCAACAACACCTTTCCCAAACATTATATGAACATTATATTTATATTAAATCTGCTGATCTGATTTCTCTCAACAACAATAAACTATTCACAGCATGTTCAAGGAGCTACCACAAAAAAATAAGTAAATTGTGGTATCACATGCTATTAGTTACTAGTTGGATGACACATGACTTAGGATACCTGGCAGCCCAGTTCTGGAAAGCTGCAGGCCCTCGGAAGATCACCTCTTCCTGGAGCTACCCCTACAGTGCAGGATCCCCAGAGAGAAGGGGCGCTGCGGTATGGGGCAGGCCTGCTGACTCGAAGTGGCTGAGATGGTGGTCAGACCTGCTTCCCTCGGTCGGACCCCTAGCAGAATCCGGACCGTCAGGCGCAGATGCTGCTCTTCCCTCTGGGGAACATTAGCTAGTGCCAGCAGGGAAGAAATGTCACGGCTATCTGAGCTGTCTTCATTGACGGAGGTTATATTAGCAGAACAGTTGCTAACGTTTACTAAAGAGAAGAAGTTTTCTATTTGGGGAATGTGTTTCAAATTTTCCGCGTTCCGTATATCCTTTTCATTTCTTTTTTTTCTTCTCTTTTCTTTTCTTTTTTCTAATTTTGGTTTAGTGCACCCACTGAGCTTCTCCATTTTTGTTTTGTACAGACGTGCTTTGCGTCGCGCGACCTGCTCAGTGCACGTTGATTGTTGCAACCTTTGACCTGCCTCACCCGGGCTGACCAATGAGGATGCAGCGCTAACATATGAGCGAGAGAGATATTTCGCGCGGGGCCCCTTATATGTCGTGGGCCCCTGGGAAATTTCTGTGCAATTGTTGCCCATATGGTTAATCTGGCTCTGGGAGCCAGTGATTCTTGGCTCCTCCGGTCCACATATCAATATGGCCTTGAGTTTCCCTCTGATGGGCTGATTGGCTCCCTGCTTTCAATCTATGTGAACAAGTGAATGAATATGACATATGACGGGCCAGAGAAGCACTGCATAAAAACAGTCCATTTCAGTTTCATTTTATTCATTTTTCATGTAAATTGAATAAAATTGAATATAGCTGTTTCAGAATAGGCCCACACAAGCCAGTGGATTGTTTTCCTGCTCCTCTCCTATAAATATTGACAATTTTCAATTGTGACAACATGTAAAAATGCAGATCTGTGTTTTTTTGTAAATTGTAAAGTTGTAAATCTGTGTTTGTAAATTTGTATTAATGCAGCATGGTTTTTGAGTAGTCTGCCACTTGGAAGTGACTGAGGCATGTTGTTTGTGCTCCTCAGACAATGTACTGACAATGTAAAATCTTAATAAACCTCAAAGATGTCAGTGAGGGAGATGCACTCACCTGTCCCGTGGGACATGACTGACCTCTGGAGCAAAGGATGAGAACAATTTCCAGAGGAGACATGGAGACAAGGCAGAAATGAGGAAAACTGGTTTCCCTAGAGACTGTTTCCCCAGAGTTCAATTGAAGGTGACGCTCAAAGCGAGTGGACCCCACTGAGTTGCACCGATAACTTCATTTATCTTTGGTGTCCATAGCTAATGTCCTCACAACTGGACAATTCTCTCTCTCTCTTTGTCTCTCTGGTCATTGATATTTATAATTTTATGTATTAAATTGATAATGTATCACCTTTTTAATCGTGTGAATTGTGTGGTATTCAGCTACACAAGCCTTTTCTGTCGAACAATAAACTCCACCCACTTGTTGTATCTCTGTGGCTCTGTACGGAGCCACAGCTTGTGACTCACTGCACACATTCTGCACCCGCATTGCGTTGTGCAGATGTCATGGAAGTTTAAGCGGTCTCTTGTCTCACACCATCAGTGATGAATGTGCAGGTGTTTATTTGAGGGAGGTTGCTTGGAACACCATTGCACTTCTGTGTGCAACAGGAGGATCTTTGCAAGAGGAAAAGCAGTGACATAATTAACATACTTAATGTTTAACTCAAAGGACATGCACACAAAAGGTCTGTTCATAAAAAAAAGGGCTTTGTTTAGATGTGTCGATCAACAGCAGTTGACGGAATTCCTCAAGTGAAAATGAACCTTTCGTCTCACCAAAAAAAGAAAATAAAAACACAAGCTGATTATAATAGATCACAGCGATTTTGGGTATAGATTGACCTGACACACATTAATGACAGTAACACTGACCTATCCACACAGATTATTACAGGTTTTTAATGCTATTTGTTTGTATTATGGGACAGAAAAGCGTCTGAGTCCCTGACAAATTCCCCGCAGGATCAATAAAGTATGTTCCGATTCTGATTCTGACCCATGACTTCAGAACCACACACTGATGACTTATGTGGCTGGACTTTCTGCACACAAAGGAAAGTTTTCCTCTACTGGTTTCCTGCGTTGAAAAAGGAAATCACCCGATGGTTTTTTTCACTGATGTGTATGGGGCATTAGCTCACGGAAAAACAAATTTGTGCGAGTGTGTTCGCACGCGCGTGTGTGTGTGTGCGCATGCATGCGTGCGTGTGCACATATGTAAATCATGTGGGTGAAAATGACACTGCAGCCAGAAAAAACTCTGGCCAACTTACAGAAAGATGGTGGCTGATAAAACCTGAATCTCACGTTTCCGTTTAGACGACACTCAGCTTTTGGTGTGACATACTCAGGTCTTAAGTTTTCTAAGCTTTTCAGATTTTCTTTCAAAGAAGTGGAGGGGTAATGTGAGGTGTGATTCCTGTAAAATATGCCTCAAACTGTCTGACTTTACTGTTTGATCAAACTCGCTGACACTGATATAGTTGATCCACAATTCACTTTGTGTATGTGTGTAACCCACAAAACCCGATAAAAACTCAGCGAAAATGAGTTATCTTCATTTATGAAAAGGTCACTGGAAGATCATTTCATATCAGATGTATCTTACTGCCAATATAAGAAATAAATGATGCAGTGGGTTCTGTGGTTATTTTACAGTATATGGTAGAACAGAACTAATATTTACCTCTGAACAATCACCATGTATGTAATGACAATAATGAAGAAGTCCTGCAGCGATACAAAAGACAATAAAATGAGCTTAATCACAAAGACAACAATCGTAACTGAATCGAGCTTGACAATAATAATTATTATAAGACAAGCAGACTTTCAAGAATTATATGAACAGCTTAATATCCAAGCAACATGATCATGACGTCTATCAGTGACGATGACAATATGTCCGACTTCTGACTGAGCCAGTCAGCGATCAACTCTTCAGAATGATCCAAACGGGCATTTGTAGAGCTTCCCTCCAAACTCTCTGTCTTCAGTCTTTCCTTTCTAGTGTTTCTAAACTTGTTAGGAATAAGCTAATATGAGGTAAAACAGCAAATGTATTTCATTCAAGTGTAGTCAAGAACGATGAGGAAAATACAGTTGGAAATTAAGCAAAATAACAGAGTTACAGATGCTGTACTTTGTATTATACCATGGTCTGGGTGAATACTCGATAGTGACTGGCTGCAGGGTGTATGTTAAAAAGTAATAATGGAGACCCATAAAGATGTTCCAGTCAAACAGCCTGCTGACAGCTCTAAATTAATCTTAGCCACAGAGACTCATGGTGTACCTGTACAGTTAAGTCACGGCTTGTGACTTTGTAGCTTTCCAGGCAATTTACAACAAACTGGCTGAGCACCTGGAATTCAGGTAGCCACATGTAAAGAACACTAGAGGTACGAGTTCATGAGTGGGAAGTTACAGGTTTGACTGCCGTTCCATTGAACTTCCACAGGTAGTAGGTCGGAAAAACATGAGTTACAAATTGCCTGGAACGCACCATCAGAACAAACATTAATTCACAGTTTATCTATCACAGCGCCAAGACAGTAGAAAAAAACGTGACTTTTTTATTGTTTCTTTTAACCGATTTGATGATCATTTTGAGGACTGGGATGCAGTAGAAGAGAAAGAGAGAAATTACTCAATTGCTTGATATCCTTTCAACACATTTGATGATCAGAGGGAACGGTGAACGTGCTTGCAGTAAAACCAATTTAGAAAACTGTCTGCGGACTTTGATTCTTTGAAACAAAATTTCACACCATCCTCTGGACACACACAAGCCGTAGAAGCGCACTGAGCTTTGAAATAACGCTTTGTATCACGTAACGTGATGTTAAGCCATTCTGATGAATTTGATTCCACTTCTGGCCATTTCAGTTCCAGTTCCTATTCAACATCCTGTGGGGGCGGGGCCAATTCAATTCAAGATGCAACTCCTCAAATTAACTGAGAAATTCCAAAGTCTGAATTTTGAACAAGCTGGTTTGAGCATCACCTAGCAGTAAAACGATGTCTCTTGGCATGTTACAGGTGCACTGGAGGACAAATGATTTTTAAGGCACTTTAATCATCTGGAGAGATAGTTTCAGTTGCTTGGTTCCCTTAGTCCGGGTTCAGTGAAGTGTCAGTTGTTTTCTCCTTTAGAGCTTTCAGAGTGACCATGAGACCTCCGGCGTCACAGAGCTGAAACTCTTCCTCCAGAGCGTCCTCACCCAGCGGCTTCGGGGCTATGGTGCCAGATATGGCTGCTTCATCCTCATCCTCTTCCTCCACCTCGGCTTCCTCAAAATCATCCGGATACTCCACTTGCCCTGAGCTGTCAGGAGCCTCGGGACAAGCTGTGAGGGAGAAACGATTGGCTGAGCTACAGTACTGTATGTGCTGCAAAGGAACACACATTGCAAAATACAATAGAGCCACCACATTCTTATCCACAGCCAAGAAAGAAGGTGCAAAAAATCCTTGTTTTGTTTTTAATCTTCAGCCGCAATCTGAGGATTATTACAAAAAAACAAACAAACAAACAAAAAAACAGTAACCCCCAGGTTAGGAGATCAGTCTAATTGATTCTGTTATGATTATATTAAAGTTTAAAGTAAGCATGATGAATACGCACAGATTTCCCAGTTATGGGCAACTTCTTTTGAACTTTTATCCCTGCTCTGCCCTTGAATGTTGCATTTGTCTGACAAAATAAGGTGTCAGTTATTTGTCCAAACGACAAATTGTTGACACTATAATACAAAATATAGACTCTATTCTGTAATGCCTCCATATGTTTTATTTGTATAAAAAATAATAACTAAAGTGATTTTTTAAAAAAAGTTATTATTATTGAATTATTATATATTCATTTAATATTTTCACCCAAATGAACCTCATTAGTAGTTGGAGCACAGGATGGCTGACAAGAGCAAATGTGTCCCAACAGCCAAACATGCAGCAAATACCACATCCCATATCTTAGGAATAGAAATACCAAAAATAGCAAAGTGAGACTCTTTCGTCTGAGCTTCCTGTTCATGATTGTTTCTGTGATTGTGACGTTTCTCATTGCAGCATTTTCCTGTTGCATTTGTTTTACGTTTGCAGTGTATGGCGGTTGCGGTTGGCCTTTGTTGAAAACTCTTATCCTTTAGCTATATGCTATGTAATATGCTTATACCCTCCTCTATTCAGGCACACAAGTAAATGAAGGCACGTAACGGCAAGGAGGCAGTTTCATGAAGTTTTTAGTGAAATGTCAGTATCGATGCTCTTGTATCTTGCTCAGTGTCTGATTCCTCCTCTGAATTTGGCTCAAACATGTTTGGCTACATGTTTAAGCATTACATAGCCGTATTGTTACAGCTACTACTTAGTTCGGGAAATAGTTGCTAAGCTAATTGAGTTGCAGTCGCGTGATCTTTCGCTTGAATGAATGACAAGACAGCCAATCAGTATACAGCCTACATGTGGTTACCAGATTAGCGTTGACATGTGCAAGATCTGTGCAGAAATAGGCCACAATATCCACATGCCTAAATCTAGGTCATCTTAATAGCTTGTTAAATAGCATCTGAGTCATTTGTGGTGAAACCAGTGGTCCATAGTATTTCCAAAACCACCAGATAACAATGATAAATACTCAGTTCAACCATTTCAGGTCCTTTTAAAGATGATTCCAAATACCAGAGATGTCCTATTAGGATACAGAACATTGATTTTCTACCTATTCCTGTCAAGAGCCCAGCTCAAATTTATCATGTGGTCTGCTAGAGAGTGTACAATAAGTAAGCTGAGAACCAATGGAAAACTATCTTGGGCTACAGATGTACAGCTACAACAGTCAAATTTCACTTTTGCACTGAAGCATTAGAAATAATATTCTATACTTTTCATTTTGAGCTATTTAGAAAGAAGAAGTTTTTTACTCTGTGCTACTTAAGTCCATCTATTATCATAACAGATAGACTTAACATTTTCTACATTACCAAGAAGATCGGGAGAACTGCTCCTCATCTGGGACCAGAGCTGTTCGCTGTCTGCTTCAAGAGAGGACACACTCTCATCTTCATCAAAGTCTTCAGGATAGTCACAGTGGATTTGTCCTCCACCGCACAGACCATCGTGATCTTCCTCCTCCATATCACTACAGATGTCACCCACACTGCACTCTCTCTTTGCCCAGGCATGGCCAGCGTCACAGCTGGCCTCTGTGTGTTTGAGGGAGTCCAGGTGTCCTTGCACATAAGTGCTGCTCAGTATGCAAGCAGCGCTTGGCCTGCTCTCAGGGCTGAGACAGAGCATCCTGCGTATCAGAGAGGAGATGTCATTCGAGAAGATGTCGTCCACGGGATTGTAATCTCCTTTGGTGATCTTGTGGAACAGGCTCAGTAGGTTTGTGGCTGTAAATGGAGGTCTGAGTGCACAGGTCTCATACAGCAGACAGCCCAAAGCCCAGATATCAGACTTGGAGCTGTATGGGATGTCCTGGCAAAGCTCTGGGCTGAGGTAGCTGGGAGTCCCAACACACGTGGAGGCCATTTCAGCTGTATTGCTCATCACTCTGGATATCCCAAAGTCTCCTAACTTCACCACGCCTTGCCTTGTCAGCAGCACATTTGAGGTTTTGATGTCCCTGTGTAGTATTTTGGCAGCATGGATGTAATTTACAGCCAGAGCCACCTGCACAAACCACCCCATGACAGTAGCCTCTGGAAAAAATTCATTTGGCTTCCTCACTTTTACTTTATCATCCAAGGTCCCACCGTCACAGTAGTTCATCACAATGTAAATGAAGCCATCATCGGAGTTCACAAAGGCGTCTGTACATTTGACTATGTGAGGGTGCTGCAGCCTCCGGATGATGTCAGCCTCCTGGAGAATGGCCCTCTGTGTCTTTGCCCCTTGCGTGTCGTCTACCTTTATCTTCTTCACCGCATGCAGGTCTCTCTGCCCCACGTGCCTCATCAGGAACACGTCTGCCGCTGCTCCCCTGCCCAGGCACAAAACCTGCTCGTACTTATCCATGTTTTGTCTGCAGACAACTGGAGAAGCCTCGTGTTATTTCCCTACAGCATTCAGAGAGTGGCTCGAGCCAGCTGTCAACACAACATTGGTTGCCATGGTAGCGGCCTAGCTTTGACGCTGTGAGCTTGGACTGGAGGATACACTTCACCAGTTTCAGAGTTACACACGTGGATCCTATATGCTATGTGTTTTTTTTCCCAAAGTTAAATTCTAATGGGTTAACTTTTAAAAAAACAACAACAAACAAACCAACAAACTAACAAAAATATTGTTTTTGTCTTTGTCTCAGTGTTTGAATGGCCTACTATCAGCTTTCTTACCTAACATGCATGCTTGTAAAAATGTATGTGCAGCTGTTAAATAAGCAGCTACATTTTAATGGTATGAGGAAGATTTACAATTCAATAAGATATAATTTTAAAAGTATATCTTGAATTATGTTTATAATTATTACAATATTCTTTTCAGTCATTTTCTGTAAGCTTTAGGCCCCAGGGAGTATGAGTGTGAATGTGTATGACCTGTGATAGACTGGAGACCTGTTGACATCAAATCATCTTTTACTCACTGATGATCGAGGTGATATTTACATCTTTGACAAAGCAAACAAACAATGTGTTACAAAATAGGTAAATAAAATCTGTGGATACATGGGCATCGTCAAAAGACAGGTACTTCCTCATGTTTACAGAAACACGACAGGCTGGCAGCAGACTGGAGATTGCTGTACAGTAGGTTGGATGGTCACATGAATGTGCTGAAGGGTCTGGCTGCTGTTGGGATGAATGACTATGCAGTAGTGGGAGCTTCTCAGGTCAGCTAGGCTCAGGCATATTTCCACGGGGGGGTGAGAGGTCCTGCCATGATGGACATTGTTTTTCTACCTCCTCCATGGGGCTCAGAGGGCAGTCCGGGACAGAGCTGCCCTCTCTTACCAGCTTGTTCATCCTGTTCCTCTCCCTGTCAGAGCTGTGACAGCTCCCGCAGACCAAGGCTAAGGTGACAGCCAGTGTCACTACAGTGTCATAAAAGATTGCAGTAGTGTCCTGAACGCTGTAACTGGGGTTATGAACTGCTCTTGCACTGTCGGTTCAGTCCACTAGGCGGCAGTGTGACGCTTAAATGGCAGCAACCTGCTGACTAAAACCTGACGAATAAGAAAGATTGCAGCGATCGGAATGGCAACATAGCTCTGACACATGCTGCTATTGTCTTGTTTCTCTTTCAACATTGTTTAAATTCATCTTCAGGTCAGCATAAAATGCCACCGAAAGGAAAAGGTGGCAAGGGAGGGAAGGGTGAGTGGTCTGTGTCTTCTGCGTGGTGAATTACAGCTCATGAAACTTCAGCTTGAAGTATGAGGGGCCGTCAGGGACATTATTCAGAATTACCCTTTACACAGACTACTGAAACACTCTCATAAACACTATTGAAATCCTCTCACACACAAAACTGAAAATTTTTTTGCTCATATACACTACTGAAATTCTCTCATAAACACTATTAAAATCCTCTCGCACACAAAACTAAAAGAATATTTGTTCATATACACTACTGAAATCCTCTCATACATACTAGTGAAATCCTCTCATACACACTAATGAAATCCTCTCATACACTATAGTGAAACCCTCTCATACACGATAATGAAATCCTCTCATACATGCTAGTGAAATCCTCTCATAAACACTAATGAAATCCTCTCATACATGCTAGTGAAATCCTTTCATACACAAGAGTGAAATGCTCTATAAATTATTTCACTATTATGTGTGTGAGAGGATTTCACTATTGTGAATGAGAGTGTTTCACTTGAATTTGTGAGAGCTTTTCACTAGTGTGAATGAGAGCATTTCACTAGCATGTATGAGAGCTTTTCACTAGTGTGAATGAGAGCATTTCACTAGCATGTATGAGAGCATTTCACTAGTGTGAATGAGAGGATTTCAGTTAAAACGGAAGGCGTTTCACTTATACCGGAAGGTGTTCCAGTTATACCGGAAGGCTCTCCGGCGTTTCACAGCACGTGTTTAGCGCATGAGTGGATGTCTATGGATAATCGCAAACCAATGTCAAACCAGCAGCCTGGAAGTGGCCTAACGGAGGCGGCAGCGTTACTTCACACTATATTGGCCTCGGCGGAGACCATCAGTACACTATCAAATGCGGCAGCAGTCGGGCAGCAGCCCCCGACCGTTTCAACTATGAGCCGGGATACAGTGGACAGCCGCATAGCATCGCTTTTCCCCTCCGGACAGCAAAACATGACATCGCCTGCCGCAGCTCCAGTGCGAAGAGTGTGTGCCCCGCGTTATCAAGCGCAGTGCTTCAGCTCTTGGACATCGGGCACAAGGAAAAAAAGGTAATTATAATATGTGGGGGCTAGGCTTGCCACCTGTGTCAGACCAAAAACCGCCCCACACACACGCACGCACGCACGCACGCACGCGCGCCCCATTGACAGCGGCGCATCTGCGCGCACCCTCCCTGTAGTAACAGCGGCGCATCCGCGCACGTACAGTAGGCTTCAAATACATAGAAATGTAGTAGTAACATATAGAGGATACTATAAGCTTCACTCTAGTGGGGGCTAGTGTTGCCACCTGTCCCGGTTTCCCCTTATAGTGTATGTGTGCACGCGCGCGTTCATGCGCGTGTGTGGGGGGGTAATGAGCTAAACAGCTAGCGACGAAGTTCACTGACTCGATATTTTCATTCACATTATTACATGCTTAAAGATCTATGGACAGCTGGTGGTGAATAGTATTTTGTATTATACTTCTGGTAGCATTATTACTTATCCTTGCACTTGATTTCATGTGGTCTAATTGTTACATTCTTATTTCAGAGTCAGGGTACAGCATCACGAGCACTTCAACAAGGATGTAATATTACTCCCCAATGACACATGGGCAGTTGTGTGCAAACAAGGTCCAAAAACATGGTTGCACAAAAATGGACACATCCTCAGTGCCTTCGAATTTCAGAAAAACTGGGACCACCAGATGGTTTTACAACATATCAGGGATGGCTTTGGTGAGCACATTCCATCTGATGTCAGGTAAATCCCTCTTGCTTCTTCTCACACATTAATAATGTTGTTTTTATTGTAGTGCATTTGAAAAACTTTTTAAAAATTCAGTCATCATTGCTCACTATTTGCTTTAACATATACTAATTCAGTGACACAGTTATTTTGACACACTCACACAGTAACAATGATTGTGTTGCGCTTCATAGCCCAAAGCTTTTGTTGTTGTCATTGTAATATCTCCATCTTTTTTCTAGCCTCCAGTTTCTCATGGCTTGCGGCAATAAGCTGGTGTCTCCTAAGCTCCAGAGTGGTCAGGAGTTGAATGGGATGCTCATTCACAAGGTTTTTAAAACCAAAGCCCTGTATGTGAGACCATCGAGGACACTTCTAGTATGTTTGCTATTTTGTTTTTTAAAACTTACTTTAATTTAAACTTTTTAAAAATGTCACACAAAATTGCGTAAAATGTATATATATTTTTTAAAAAGTGCGTATCTGTATTTTTTCTTTCTTTCTCTGTTTAAGATTGACAGCGATGAAGAAAATGACAATTTGCCTATTGCTAAGGATGATGATGACAAATGTGTTGGAGTTGTTGGAACAAGTGGTGATGACAGAGGCTGCTTCACAACAAGTGAAGGCAATCCTGGTACCAGTGGTGATGATGCATGCTACACTGGAAGAAGTGTAGGGAACCCTGGAACCAGTGGTGATGATGATGACTATGCTTCATATTTGACACTCGTTTCTACTCTTCCATCTGACTCTTCGGATGATGACGAATTAAACCAAGCCATAATTGCTAGTATGGAGAGTGAAATGTGAGTAATGCACACAATGTGAGCTTTAGTTTCTCATAAATCTCTCATAAATCTCTCATAATTGACATTATCACATCCATGTTTTGGATTAAGTGGTTGCTTACACCCACAATTTCAGAAAATACAAGATGTTAATGATGACATAGTGTGTCTTTGATTATTCTTTTTTGATTTTGTGTTTATAGCACAGAAAAGATCCCCATTCAAACAATACTGCTGGACCTGTCAAGCAAAATTAGAACAAATGGACAGTGCAAATTCAATATAAATCGTGCAGCTGTCTGGGAGGGAGCCTTAAGGGGCTTCAGAAGAGCGTCCTATGACCCCAACTTGAGGATATGTGTAAAATTCTCTGATGACATGGGGAGAAATGAAGAGGGAGTTGATGTCGGAGGACCAAGAAGAGAATTCTTAAGGTTGCTGATGGAGAACATTGCCAGGTCACCTATGTTTGAGGGAAAAGAGCACAGCAAGAATGTGGCTCTTGACAGTACTGGTAATGCCTGGCTTTTGTAAAAATTGATAAGGAGGGCCATTTTAATTGATAGTGATTTTGACATGCAACTTCTTTACAGGTTATTCATTTATTATACTGTTAATTCCATGGTTTCATGTAGTAGTGTGTCTGTGTTTTACTACTTTTTTAGATACTACTTTGCTGGCAGAGCCATAGCAGTAAGCCTGATACATGGCGGTCCACCACCAAACTTCCTCTCACCAACAGTTTTTAATCTTCTGGTCAGTGGCTCAGCAAGTCCAAAAGTCGAAGACATAGCTGATACAGAACTCTTGGAAAAAGTAAAAAAAGTAAGTTGATGACTGTTAAATGTACTGCATTAGATTTATTTTACATTGTTGTTTTGCAATCCACCACTATTCAACAGATGGGAGAGCTGACACCAAAACATTTTTCTTATTTATCATATTGTAGCAATGTGTGGGGAAAAAAAACTGCACTGCCATGAACTGTTAGGGGACCTCTACCATTCTGTTTTATGCAGACTACTAGTGCCTGCCATAATCAAGCATGCCTTGCTGCTTCCTGTGATGCTAGGTATCTGAAAGTACAACCCTTGAGGACCTTGAGAAGGCAAAGACACCTTTGCTAGACTACTTGGCCAATGCAGGATGTCTGAGGCCTATGCAGTCAGTAAGAGACAGGGATCTGCTGGTACAGGACATTGTCATGTTTCAGGTCATCCACAGAGTTCAAGGTCCATTTCAAAGGTATTCAGTGTTAGTTGTGTCAGATTGTCAATGTGAGTAATATTAAACACTGACCAACCACATTTAAGACCACCAAAAAGTGTACAAGTGAAAAATGGTCTGTACAATTATTCCTTGTTGTTTGAACAGATTCTGTGAAGGACTGAAGACTCTTGGGGTTCTGGAACAACTACGACGACACCCAGACAGCTTTCGATCTCTGTTCTGCTATGAGCCGCACACACTAACTGCTGACAAGATGGACGATCTCTTCAACATTTGTCTCTCTCCAGAAGGGAGCAACAAGAGAGCTGCTGAAGAGATGGTTGTTACTTTCTGGAGAGACTATCTCCAAGATGCAGAAGGTAATATGTGGTTTAATGGTCAAATATATATTTTTTGCATTGTTTTTATTTTATTTTTTGCAAAAAAACTTCTGTACAGCAAACATTACAGATTGTTTGCTGTCAGACTTTGCAAAGTACCCTGTGATGTTGAAAGATGGCGCTGTTAATTGTTAAATGAGGGATTCAGATATTGGTTGCTTTAGTTCTGAGAAGTTGCATACTGTTACTGGACGGTTTGTCCAGTATCAGCCAATGTCGCATACACATTAATTGGACCAACTATCACTAATTTTGTTTTTACAGAAGAGGAAGGGCCATCCAAACTCGAGAAGATATTGGCCTTCACAACAGGGGCATCTGTGGTACCACCTGTCGGCTTTTCCCCTACTCCGTCTGTCCAGTTCATTCACAGAGGAGGAGATGATGGCTTCTCTACATCAATGTTCCCTCTTGCCAACACATGCATTAACTGCATCAAGTTGCCACTCCATAGTTCCTACAAAATGTTCAAAGAGAAGTTTGACTTCGCATTAGGAAACGCATATGGGTTTGGCAGGCCATAAACATGCTCTGAAAAGTTTTTTTTCTCTCTCAATCTTTATACCCTTTTAACAAGTTGTGATTTTTCTTTATTTCAACATTCAACAGAACTTAAGTTTTACACTGCACAAATGAGTGAAACATTTTAACTAACCTTTAACATAACTCACATGTTTACAGAAGAAAGTGCAGAAGTGTAGAAAAAATATCTATTCCATGGTTCCCATCATTTTCAAGTGGGCTTATCTGTTGAATAAAATTCATTCTTGTCTCATTAATTGTTATGTCTATGTCTGGAATTACCACATTGTTATTTGTCTGAAGTTCAGGTAATGGCCCTTCTTCATCAACACCATAGTAGTTACTGGCATCAAAAATGTCATTTATAGCTGGATGGATTCCTGCACTATTAATGACACCTGAATGCCAGAGCTGAAGAGGTGTCTGCCCTCCTTGAGTGGAGAGGCCATGGTTATTCCATTGATTGAGGAATTCTGTTGCTGCTCTTTCAATTCTTGGTAAATAAACATAATGCAGACAAAATAAATGTAGTTCATTCAATGAATCCAGTACACCCTGTTCCTCCATGAAGTTAAAGATGTTGATAAAGTGTGCAGATACAACTCTATTGAGTTCTGCCCATAGTCTCTCAATCCTTTGATTGTGTACTGAAACACCTGTAATAACACTGTTCAATCCTCTTCTTTCCAACATAAAACGGGCAACATTTATATTTTCCATACCATGATCACATCTGACTCTTAACGGCAAGCCAAAATTCTGTACTCCTTCTAGAAATAATGACAAGACGGTTGAGGCTCTGTTGTTGGATGAACACCGTAAGTATATAATTGTCCGACTGAAGCCATCCACACAGCCATGAAAGACTATCCGCCACCTGACCAGCTTGTGGTTGCCATCAAAATGCCTATGGGGGGGGAGGAAAAAATTACTTAAAAATCTGTTCAGTACTGAATATGTTATGCATGCGACATGTATGTACATATATTTTTCCTATACATAACCTATACATTTACTTACCATAATTGATTAGGGGCCTGAACGCTATAGACTCTTCGATGTATAGCAAGACGACGTCTAAATGATCGTCCAATAGGATCTACTTGATGCAGGCTCCGTCTGACCCGCCAGCGCTGAATCCTCAGGCCACGTGATCTCAGGCTTCCAAGAATGTATGCTTCACCTGCATTTGGAGTGTCCTGTAGTATTGTAGTTACAACTCTGTCCAGGTCTTCATTTGACAATGGAGAATACCTTAGCGGTTCAACTCCCAGTCTCTCTCTGTGTCTGTATAGTGTTCTTCGACTAATTCCGAAGCATGACGCAATTCTCTGCCATGACATACCGATGGACACACAGTGAGAAATCTGTTCTGTTTCTATGCTGTATCGGGGTCTTCCTGGATGGCCAGTCAAGGTTGTTGGAGGTGTCAAATTTGTGGTCATTTCAGTGGAGTTCTGTGTGGCCTCATGTTCATGCAGCAAGTTGCGAAAGCATCTATACAATGACCCCAGAAGGTTACTGACATCCCGATCATCACACACAGCAAGAAATGCAGATACAGTGTGAGCATGCTCATTAAGCTCTCTGTAAAGCCTCTCCTGATAGAAATTGTTGTCCTCTCTTTGCAGCCTCTCAATGCATTGTAGAGCACTGTTAAAAAAGAGGACAATGTCCTCCTCATTGCCCCTCACTTCAGAAAATAAAGCTTGAGATAGAAAAATGAAGAATAACAAAACATACATTGTGGACAAAGCAAGGCTTGAAGTACCTCCAGCTCAGCAAGAACCATTCTCCCTCCGTTTCCATCAGGTGACAGGAAGGCCTTCCTGTTTAACTGAAACGCTCTCATACACAGTACTGAAACGCATTCATATAACTAAGTGAAATCCTTTCACACATTATCGTGAAATAATTTATAGCGTGTTTCACTAGCGTGTATGAGAGCATTTCACTAGCGTGTATGAGAGGATTTCACTAGTGTGAATGAGAGCATTTCACTAGTGTGAATGAGAGCATTTCACTAGCGTGTATGAGAAGATTTCAATAGTGTGTATGAGAGCTTTTCACTAGCGTGTATGAGAAGATTTCAATAGTGTGTATGAGAAGATTTCAATAGTGTGTATGAGAGCTTTTCACTAGCGTGTATGAGAAGATTTCAATAGTGTGTATGAGAGCTTTTCACTAGCGTGTATGAGAAGATTTCAATAGTGTTTATGAGAGAGTTTCACTGGTGTGTATGAGAGGATTTCACTAGTGTATGTAAAAGGTATTTCTGAATAATGTCCCTGTCGGCCCCTCATATTGAAGTACAAACCGATAGCACACAGAAACTATGATCCATCTGCAGGCTGTCATGTGTGAATGTGGCTCTCTTTTTGTTCCTTTTCTGTGTAGGAACCGCAGCAGGAGGCGCTGAGGGAGATAAGAAAGAGAAAGCCCCTAAGGGCGGCACCGCTGTGAAGGTAATGACCTAAAACTGCATCATGTGCGAGATATTTCCCCTCCTACGAAGCCACTTTTAGATGACTCGATGGGTAGGAAGGATGCAATGTAGACATGATGCAACAGGCAGCACTGAACCACTGTGTGAACCCTTACTACTGGAAACCAGGGGGTGTGTGGCGGCGGGAATATCACCTATGGTCACGGAGCGGAGGAAATGCTGTGTCTGCACATCATTCCTGGAAGCCTCACTTTGCTGTGTTTCCCCCTCCAGGTTCGACACATCCTCTGCGAAAAGCATGGAAAATGCATGGAGGCGATGGAGAAACTGAAGGCCGGAGTGCGTTTCAGTGAGGTGGCATCACAGTACAGTGAAGACAAGGCCAGACAAGGAGTAAGAATACGCTGATATGTTGCTCAGTTTAAGTGTTAATCATAAACTCAGACTGGTTTAACTTCACACTTCACACTTTTGTGACAGTGATGTGAAGTTAAATGTGGTTTTAACCTCTGACTAACCTGGGGTACACCCTCGGGTACATCCTCGGGCATCCTGTCAGTTTTTTGTTGTGACTGTGGTGTTTCTGGCAGGGCGATTTGGGATGGATGACTCGTGGATCAATGGTCGGACCTTTCCAGGATGCAGCATTTGCCCTTCCCACCAGTTCCATGGATAAACCTGTCTACACAGACCCCCCTGTCAAGACAAAATTTGGCTATCATATTATTATGGTTGAAGGAAAAAAGTGATGTGGGGACAGCTTAATGCTTAAATTAAGATGAAGCTGATTGTCATCTGATCTGGTTCATCACAATAGTTGATTTGTATTTTACAAACTGTTGAACAAATGAATACAAGTATTTGTTCTGTCTTAAGGTAGATGCACACTTCCTTACCAACAATACAACAAGAGAGAATGGTCCAGTAATGTTTTTTTTACTAGATTCTCTTTTTCAGTTTGATATGTGGAGATCAACCCACAAATTACTAAATAAATGTGTTTACACTCAAGTATTAAAAAGTGTCTATGTATTCAGTCATTCCGTCATTCCTCATCTTGACAGATAAGAGATGTAAATGTAAAAATGTAGCTACGATAAGACAGAATGACATTTACAAAACAAGAACTCATCAATAAACCTGGATAGGTCTGTAGTTAATTGCTTTATCACTGAGATGGCATAGTCAGACATGCCTGTCACTAAACTTTAGATGGTAGTATAATATCATCTTGTGACCGACCAAAAGCACTCATTATTGGTTATAAGCTACAAGTATTAGTGTATAGTGAGGCCCAAATGCTCCTCTCCTAGGCCTCTTCCTCCAGCTCCTACAGTAGGATCCTGAGGTTTGTCCTGCCCAGCTGAGACAAATCTTTCCAGCAGGTCCTGGATCCTGGAGCCCTGAGGTCTATGGTCATGCAGATAGACATGGTGAATACACATGATTCTACTTAAACGTGGCCTAACCTGAATGTCTGAGCTCCTTAGGATGTCTCGAGATTGAGCCCAAGATTGAGCTGTCTCTAAGATTGAGCCCAACCACTGCCCATCCGTCCACTATCTTACCTACTTTGTACCCAGTGGGTTGTGCTGGAGCCTAGAGAGAAGGCAGTGAATACACCCTGGACGAGTCACCAGTCCATTGCAGGGTTCGTTCTGTATTGTCTTCATATCATATTCCTTTGACAAGTGATTTAATTTTGATATCCAACTACTATTTACTTGCTGGGTTCTACTTAAATTAAAACTACAAAATTACCATGCAAAAGTGTTGATAGTGCCACCGGAATGTGGTGCCTGTCAGTTGCTGCTGCATATTGTGACGTTCAGATACTTGAAAATGAAGAGCGCACCTTCAACAAGTCTAATTTTTACTAACTTTACCTGACAATTTCTGCCTCTATCACAAAAAATGCTTTCAATGAAACAAAAATATAAGATGGCTTTAAGACACAAGGAGCATGTTTCTTAAAAATGTGTTAAAAAAAAACAAGAAAAAAAATCCCAATTACATTCACTTAAGGAGCAATAAAATCTCTGTCAATTGTATGCCTCATTTCCTCGTCTTACCTGTGAGTATGTTTGCGTGTGCTGCACTGTGGGGAGACGAGGGCAAGATGGACGCTGTGACTGAAGTTTGACAAGGCATTGATTAAAACTATACAACCTAACATGCTGAAAACAAATACGAGTTGGCAAGCTGATGGTCGAAAAACGTGTTTTTTTCTCCGCTCCACCCGGGAAAACTGGAGACGCATTTTAACCCCTAGGGTCCAGGGGACCCAGGGGCACTAAGTACAAGTCCAGGGGCACTAAGTGCATAAGAATTTTTCAGTTTGACTTTAGGTGCAGTTCCTCCCCGGGGCGCTAGGAGGCGGTACCCTTCAGGGGGCGCTCGGTCGCGGACCCACCAGGAGAAGACGGTTGACGTTGTTACGCCTTCGCTGGGTGATTGGCGAGGTAAGATGGCGGCGCCAGAGGAGCCAGAATTATCTCAGGCGCAGACTGAAAAACTCCTCCAATTTCAGGTAGACACCTCCAATTCTCCACTAACACGCGTCCGTGTGAAGCCTCATCAACTACTACAACAATGTTGATAGTGGATCCTCGTCACCCCGCGGAGCTGTGCGTGCTAAAACGCCTTTTTTTCGCCCAGTCAACTTGGAGCCCCCCTAACGTCAGCCGTCAACTCGACTCATCGCTAACGCTAGCACAACCGGCTAACAAGAGCTAGGAATGCTAGCAAGTTAGCAGACTTTAAGGGCCGCCCGTGGACCCAAACTGCTTTACACAGTAGAATACTCGCGGAGATATTTACACACCCAGTACAACTGTTTATTTACACACGTCGTGTTTTACCGTCGTCTGACGTTATGTTTCCTTTGACGTTCCCCCGGAACAGTCGCTGAGTTCACATTAGCTCCGACATCTAGCTGTCACTGAAGTTTCTTCCCTATTCAGCTTTCTTCAGTTAAATTAAGAATGGTACTCATTACTTCCAAGTTCATCTTCACACCAGCTGTTTAAATCATCTCGTCTGAAGAGCTGATAGCTATCATTAAATGTCACCATCCAGTTATAGTTATTAAATAAATGGTCAATTACATGGTAGTTGAATGCTTATGAGATTTCACCGAGACTGTCCGACAACCAAACAAGTGTAAACCGTGACTAAAAGGTGCCGATTGTGTGCCCTTACGGACATCCCGATCATGTCATGCTGACTGTCCTTATGTTAAACAGGACCTAACTGGTTTGGAGTCAATGGACCAATGTCGTCGCACATTAGAACAGCATAATTGGAACATAGAGGTACGTGGTTTCGTTTTGGTTCACCTTCTGGACGGTTTTCAGAATTACGCCCTGGTTCATGTGTGCTGAAATCTGTTCAATTTCAGGCTGCCGTACAAGACAGACTGAATGAGCAGGAAGGAGTGCCCAGTGTGTTTAACCCTCCACCATCCAGACCTCTCCAGGTCAATACAGCAGACCATAGAGTATATAGTTACATTGTGTCAAGGCCACAACCCAGGGTAAGTCTTCACCTCCCTCATATTTGTCACTTACGATGGACTTATATTTCTGTTCTGCTATTGTTATGTAACGTGTCTGATCTTTCCAGGGTTTACTAGGATGGAGTTACTACTTGATAATGCTACCTTTCAGATTTACATATTACACACTTTTGGACATATTCAGGTAATTTGAAGCCCGTCGATTTCACCTTGAAAACTGAAGATGCTGTGTCTGTAGCTGCAGTAACACAATCTGACCTCTTTTCTCTTGCCCCATCAGGTTTGCCCTGCGGTTCATTAGGCCAGACCCCCGCGGCCGCGTGACAGACCCTGTCGGAGACGTCGTGTCCTTCATCCACAGTTTTGAGGAGAAGTATGGCCGGTCACATCCTGTGTTTTACCAGGGAACATACAGCCAGGTCAGTTGAGAGCAAGTGACTCGTCTGAAATGTACTTTTTATGCTCTTCAAGATGAAACTGGAATATATTATATTGCTTTTGTCCACCCTGAAACATGCAGGCACTGAATGATGCCAAACGGGAGCTCCGCTATCTATTAGTGTACCTTCACGGGGAGGATCATCAAGACACCGATGAGTTTTGCCGGTATGGTACTATTTCACTGATCAGCCCTGCCCAAAAACATACACTCTCATCCTTCTGTCAACAGTTGCCCAAGTTTATTACGCGATACTTATTCTGCTTGGCCTCTGCCACTTGTACTAAGTACCTTCATTGATTTTTATTACTGCCTCCTTGCTGTGAATTTGATGCCATCTTCAAGGAGCTTAGTCATTCACAGGGGACAGTAGGGTGGGGTTCAGCACATCATGTGAGTTTTAGCTTCAGGGTAGTTTAAAATGGGTACATTTCTCTTTCTATTTTGTATGCTGTAAGCATCTGCACACGAAAAGGCTGTTCTCTGAAACATGGTCTGTTTTTTGCACTCCCTAGGTCCACGTTATGTACAGAAGAGGTTGTTACCTTCCTCAACACACGAATGCTCTTTTGGGCATGCTCAACCAGCAAGCCTGAGGGCTACAGAGGTATGAAAACATAATGGAATGCAAAACCATGAAAAGATGTACTTCTGTATGATCAGAAAATAGCAAATCTGACACATTTCGTTGTGTTTCAGTGTCCCAAGCATTGCGAGAGAACACCTACCCATTCCTGGCCATGATCATGCTGAAGGACCGCAAGATGACAGTGGTGGGCCGGCTCGAGGGTCTCATTCAGCCAGAAGACCTCATCAATCAGCTCACCTTCATCATGGATGCCAACCAAACACACCTGATGTCCGAGCGCCTCGAACGGTACGAGAATCACTGAAGACACTGGTTTAAATGGCAGTGGAGATCAGCTTCCACACGTCAGTGTTTCTGAGAGCCAGACACTTTGTTTTTAGGGAGGAGAGAAACCAGACCCAAGTGCTGCGGCAGCAGCAGGACGAGGCCTACCTGGCCTCCCTCCGTGCAGACCAGGAGAAGGACAGGAAGAAGCGGGAGGAGGAGGAGCAGATAAGGCAACAGGAGGAGAAGGTCCGACAGACTGCTCTGGCCGAGGAGCGGAGACGGAGAGTGAGTCGTCACTTTCTCGCTTTTTTTTTTTTTTTACTTAATCTGCAGAATCTGGTAATGAGTAGTTAATGTCTGTTGTGTTCCACCTCAGACACTTGAGGAGGAGAAGGAGAGGAAGTCGGAATGCCTCCCTCCTGAGCCACCCGCAGATGATCCGGAAAGTGTCAAAATAGTGTTCAAGCTGCCTAACGATACACGGGTAGAGAGACGATTCCTCTTTGGGCAGTCGCTGACGGTGAGTACCACTGTGCCTTCAACCAAGCTGAGTGTGGTCAGTACATTTCACTGTTAGTAAAATCAGAACGACTTCAATTCATCACAGTCAACCCTTGTGTCGCATTCAGCCAAGCTGCTGGAGAGCCGTACTTAAATCATCTGATCTAAAGAGAATAATAACGGCTCAGGCCTAGTCAGGATGGCTGACTGTGTATCTGGGATTATTGCCTTCTATTGGAGGAAGAAAAAAAGACAGACTAACACAAGTTATGGGCTCAGCTGACCAGATGATGGCACCCTCCCAAAGTAAAAACAATATGGAGTCACATTTGGTACCACTTAAGCGTGCTACGATGGGCTGTCTGCCATTGAATAAAGAAAAGGAGCTGTACAGTCGCACTCTGACTATATTAACACCAGACCAGACATGAGACATTGCGTTTTGTTACAAATTTTGTTACAAATGAGCAAGGACAGCCTAAAATCACGGCTGCTGTCACCCAAGAAGGCTTACAAGTGCAAAAACAAGTCGGCCTCTCTGAAGTGACTTTGCCCGGTGAGATTACAAGGGCTTGAACGTGTTTAATGACAGACCCATTTGTAAAGCGTTTTCCAGCAGGACAATACCACTTGTGGCTTTCTGGCAGTGTGTGTGACTCGCTCTTTTCTTTTCCAGGTAATATACGACTTCCTCTTCTCTCTGAAAGAATCCCCGGAGAAGTTTCAGATAGTAACAAACTTCCCTCGCCGTGTCTTGCCCTGCCTTCCAACCGAAGAGCAGCCCAACCCTCCCACTCTGAAAGAGGCAGGACTCAGCCGCTCCGAGGTCCTTTTTGTTCAGGACCTTACGGACGATTAATAGACGACATGCCTCCTCTACATGGAAACACACACTTTCCTCCCATGCCCACCCACTCCTTTCCTCCTCTTTCTTCTTTTGTTAAATGGCCATTATGCACAAGGGATCATTGCGATAAAGTCCTAACCTGGAAATAATTAACCACCCTGCATCCAGTCCTTGTTTGGTTGTGTTTACAGGGTTCCCAATAGCCTGGAAAGTCTTGAATTTTATTGAATAAATATTTCTTTGAAGTCCTTCCTTGAGCTCATCTTTGCATCTCTGTGGACTAAGAAGTCTTTCCACGTGTCTGTACTAGCTGCCAGCTAATAACTGTCCATCCTCACCAATACATGTTGCAACAAAGGATTAACGCTGTACTGAAATCCACTGAAACGGTAGCATAGCTTCATGCTAAACCAGAACAATATCCCAGTCTAGGTCTGGGCAGCTGAGGGAGACAGGTCATCCGAGTACCTGCCGATACACCAGGATGCAGAATTGAGAAGTGTGGGTTTTTATCACGGTCTGAATGCCTTGGCCTTTGTTTTGTTGTTTTTGTTTTCTTCATGATCGACTGGATGTTTGATCCATGTGCCCCCCCGGCCACCCCTCTCCCCCTGTCACCCCTAAGTTAGCACATGCTCGCCCCACAGTGAGACAAACGGAGCTGGTCTGAGTCGGTACTTCTGTCGTTGTGGCGTGACAAGCAAATGCACTACTTCAGGGAGCAGGCTGGTGGATCTGGACATAGAGTGATTATGGGAACCCTGTTTTAAATGAGCCATGACCTGTACATAAGTTAGATATTTAAAGCCCCCAAATTTACCCCTTTCTCTCCTCTTTTTTTTTTTTGTTTTTGACTCTTCTGTGTCATAAAATGACCAAATGCAGGTTGGTTACTATGTAAAGCAGACTGCCTCAAGCTCATTAAAAAAAAAAGAAAAAAAAGAAACAATATTTAACAGAGGCCACAGCTTTTACATGTGGCTTTATCTAGTATATTACGAGTCTGCCCATAGTGTGCCTGTGGTTACTCATAGATGCCTGTTTTGCCTGTAACATCTGAATGGGCTCATGTAAAGATGTAATTTTCCAACTATGAATTAAAAACATTTTAAAAATGTGGGTGTACTGAGATGTACGACACTTGGGGCACGGGGACGCGACATCAGCACAACATCCAACATGTTTTGAGCACAGCCGACAGGAAAAGCAGACTGGAGAGAATAGCTTTAGTTGTTTTATTTGCTGTTTTTTTATCCTTCCGTAGCTTGAGTCAAATCAGACCAGTGTGATATTGGTATACATCATACATTTATTAGTGAACAACCCTTTCAAATCAGCCACAACAATTAAAAAAAAATATGATTGCACTACTTGGTAAAGCATAACTAGCAACTTTCATTTAAAAAAAGTACAAATCTTAAAAATTTCAAACAGTATACAGATGTATATATAATACACTAACTAGTTATGTTAAATGCTACAAACAATATGATTCCAATGGAATGAAAAATTATAACATTAATAAGAACCATTTCCTATATATAATATATATTAGTTGTTTTCTCCTCCCACCCCCCAATACAAACATGGAAAAAATGAGGTAACTGTAAATGTGCAAGTACCAAAGCAAAACATCTGCCTAACACAGAACACATGCCCCTGGCTCTGTTGGCGGGTGGGTGGTGTTCAGGCAAGGACCCCTCGAGGCCAGGGAGAGTAAGAACAGTAAACCACTATCCCACCACAGCAAAAAGTCATTGGTAAACAATAAATGGCGTCTACGGAGCAATCGATCACAAATCCTAAAGAAATTTTTAGCTGCTTATTGGAACACATTTTTGCACCACACAAGCTGTGAGATTATTCAATAAACCTTAACAGAAAGACTACAAGACTCTATTCTCAGTTGTTGTTAAAATTTTACCTCATTACCTAGGCCATAATGGGAGGTTATCTTTTTATTTAATAGGGTATCTGGATATTGTCAATTAAATATTTACTCCAAAAATAATAGTGCTAACATTAACATGAATTAAGGTATCTATATGTGAACAATACATTTTTAAGATATTGATACACTGAGAGCAAGAGCCTGTTAGGCAGGTACAGTACTACACTGAAATAAGTATGACAACACTTTAATCTTTTTTTTTTAAATCCCTTAAACTATATTGATTTTCACTGACATTGTTTAGGGGTATTAGTATAACATGCTTCAAGAATACATGGGATCCATGACAAACTATTGCATTCACGCGAGTTTTCATACCTAAAAGCAGGACATCTAGCACCTTTTCACTATGGCTTTTTGATAAACTACAGTAGTTTCAGAGCATGTAATTTTTCAGTCGTTAGGGCAATAACAGTAACACAATGTATGTAAGAATTTCTGGATTCAAGACCAGCTTTTTTTCCCCCTATAAAATGAAGTTAGCGCAATAAAATCTTGTAGTCATTCAGTTTCTATTACAAATGTGTGCAGTACAATGCATGGCAGTTATCAGCTGAGCGTTAAGATCCAAACCCCCAGAACCCAAAGCCAACTAGAGCTAAAAATCAGTTGGGATCTGGTTTGACAAGCATGCATATTGTGCACCATTAAATAGGTCCCCACCAGATTTTTGAAATGTCCTCCACTATTACACACTTGTTTTACTTTTTTTCTCTCTTGTTTTTTTTGTTTTGTTTTTTTTTCTGAAGTCATGCAAACACCTCTGAAGTAGATCTGGGAGTGAAGTAGGTAGAATAGTGTGCGCCGCGGCGCGCTCGGAAACTGGATCACGACCGCTATGTTGAACGTATGGTCCGAGTAAAAGAACAGAAGTCAAACAGGTTGGAATAATACAGTTAGGATGAGTTGCAGTGTACATTGCCTCTTTTCAGTGAATACTTATAACATATTTACTGATCTTTTTTCTTGCATGCCTGTCTTTAAATGATGTAATATCTACTATTTCCGACAAAACAGAATATTATAATTGGTTACATTAAATTATTTATGGTCTGAGGAAAACGACCAAACTAAATTAAGATATACCCTTTTCATGGCATCCGCTCCATTTGAAATGGACTGTTCTCCTTTATTTTTATATACCGAGAGGCCCTGAGTGATATTTTTTTTTTAAACTTACAATATATGCCAGCGAATAGATATGTACACATAGGTTAATTCTCAAAGCTGTGGGTTTAACTCATTTAAATGGCTTCTTTTTTTTTCTCTTGAAGGTGGCACACACATCAAAGACTCACATTCACTTAAGAAACAAAAGTAAAGGAAAAAAGAAAACAAAAAAAACAAACAAAGGCAAGATCCCTTTACACATAAAAGCAAAGGTTACAACAGCCTGTTAGTGCTTACTGGGGTAGTTAAGAGACAAGAGTGAATCCAAAGCAAAAGTCCGTTTGTTGCTCTTTTCCTTCCCACCCCAAATGTATCCTGTTTTTTTTGTGTTTTTTTTTAAATGTGTTTTTTTTTAAGTGTGAACACAAGCAGGGAACTAGAAGTCTAACAGTGTGTCTACACCACCGACCACTCCGTCTCTGTGTCTTTTTGAACCCTGTCTTGGATCAGCGAGGGGGGAGGGGGTACAGACAGCTGGCGTGTCGTGGAGCATCACCAGTGACTTCTACGAGGGTTTTTTTTTTCAACATTCTTCTGTCTTCAAACGTTAATCTAAAAGCATTCACACTGAAGCTATACATACAGTTGCTCTTTTACAACACCATTACCATGGCCTAAGACAATGACCTGACCAAGTCACCAGGATATAACACATACCATACACAAACATTGTTAGTGCTCCGACGGTTTCCTTCAATGCATTTTCTCGAGAGGATAAAACCAATAAATAAACCTTTTTTTCTTAAAAACGGCATACTTTTAAAACAAGTGGAAATGACAAAGAATTTTCAGGATTAGTAACAGGTTTGTGCTTGTCAAGGTCATAAGAAGGCAGATCTGAAATCTTGAACAGTATAGGCTATATCTGTATATTGGATTTGGCTCACAAACAAAGAAATAAAAAGCCCCGTCTTCCTAAAAAGGGGAAGAAAGTTCGTTTAAAACTCGCCACTCACAGCACATATTGCTTTCTGCACGGGCCTCCAGAGCTCTATGGCATCAGCACAGCCTTCAGACCAGGACTCCCCGTCCTTAAAAAAAACGCAGTCAAGCTGGAACCACATGCTAGTCTTCCCTCATGGCGCTCTCTGAATAAGCAAGCAGTTCTTTTAGTATGCTTCTTTGTCTCGTCTTTTTTCGTAAATTTTGATAATTTTGGTGGCAATGCTTGATTAAAATATTGCTAGTCTGACTCAACAGTTCATGCAAATCCTAGCATGCTGCCCTGTATCCAGTGGTTACACAATGCATTGGCTCTGTGAACAGGACAAACATACACACGCGCACGCACACACTCGCACAGTCTGCACTCACACACACATACACACACTTGCCAGAGGAACAATGCTGACATGGGGGGTTGGATGTAGCACTTGTGCACTTATGCCAGATGACCTCGAAAAGACGCAGTCCATTAATCCATGACTGCTTTAGGACAGATCTGTGTTCCAGAGGGGATAATCTGGGGTAGGAGATACCCCCGCGGTCGCATGTGCCGTCACTCGCAGTCCGTAACCTCAGGCTGAACAGAATCTGCATTTAACCACAGCAAGTCACACTTTCACAATAGCATTGGCAAATTGAAAACAAAACCAGGGGTAGGTAAAACTGTTGAAATGAATCAATACATTATTGCAGAACATACATTATTAACAAAGTCACTTTTGCCCAACACCTACACGAACATGCATCTATGATGGTCAGGCGTCGCCTCCACACACAGATACTCATGTTGAAGCATTCCTATTATTTTTCTGCTAATTGCACAAGGTGTCCAGCCTCTCATCCTCCAGGCTCCCGACTCAACTCTTCCGATCCGACGCAGGACTCCCGCTAGTCATGAACACCACAACCAAATCCACTAAATCATTAAAAATGAAACCCTGTAAACAAAAGCAGCAAATAATGCATTGTAGGGAAAAATCTTTGGAATCTGCAACACGGGGGCAGAGAAAGAACTGGCTGGCGATCCCAGAACTCTGGCTATAGGCTGCGATAGGCAGTGGGTTTCATGAGACTTGGACAGTGAAGCACAGCAGAGGTACAATAGGCTCCAGAAACAATCCTGGATTGCTTATTATTCGGGGAGGGGCGGGAGTGGTGGGTGGGTAAGCGATATTTACTGGAGGACGCAGGTTGGGTGGCAGGTGTCCCCAGTGCCGGGGCAGACTCTGGTGTGCGCAGCTTTCCAGTTCAGCACTCAGAGACACACACAGTTCTCACTCCACCTCCCGGTGTACGTCCGAGGCATCAGCTCGGCAGATAGGACAAGTGCGATTGGTCTGGAAGTCAAGCAGAAGGAGACGCGGTGAGACAGTGTGTGGCAATTGACTGGGGCACGTTGGACAAACTGCTCCAACTCACCTTTAACCATTTATCCACACACTTCGCATGGAATTCGTGGTTACAAGGTAATACCCGAAGTAGCTGCCTACACTCAAAGTCACTAAAGCACACAACACACCTGCGGGAGGGGCGAGAAACGGAGCATTAGCAGGAGTTAGAGTAGGTATGTTCGAGCAGACAGGTGGGCTGGATTTATGAGCAAGTTCTTACAGCGTTTGTTCAGATAGATGATTCTCTGAGTTGAATCTGTAGGACGGAAGTTGCTCTATATCTGCTTTTGTGAGTCCGCGTGGTTTGGCTTCACCCAACCTCTCTGCCAGATTCAGTAATGCCTAGGAAGACAGAGAGAGAGAGAAACGGGGACCGTCTTATCACAATCACTGTTGTCACAGCCTTGAAGATGTGTCAGGAAATATTCTACACTCAAAGTTTTATCATTAGACCAGGTGAGTAATGTAGGACTTGTCTGGTGAATTCTCCAGGCCTGAACACCTAAGATCTGACTCATGGAGACCACTGGGAGGGAGAGGAGCTCCAGCTCTTCATCTGGAACCCGACTAACCTCATAGTTCTCCATCTCCACATCGTCCACATCCAGGTCTAGACTGATGGCCGGGCCCACAGCTGCTGGAGGCACAGGAAGCATTGACCTGAGAGCAGGGGGAGGGAGACATCAACACACCAGAGCCGACCACTGATTCTCTGCCTTGATCGAGACAGCCATCCGGCACGTCGGAGGTACTTACAGGAAGTACGGGAGGAAGCCTGGGTAGTAAGATGGAGGGGGAGGAGGAGGAGGGAGGGGCTGCTGCAACCGATATCTCTGTCCACTCACTCGCCGGGGCAGCATGTGGGGATATGGCTGTGGACAAACACCCGGTGTTACAGCTTCCAGTGGAATAAACATTTCTGAGTGGTCAGATATGTAAAGTAACAGGAGGGCTGAGAAAACGTGCTTCATCATTCACACACAGCCCCCCTCCCTTGTCTTCCTATAAATATAAAATACCAGTTTTGGCTAAACTTTTCCCAACACAACAGCAATATTGTCAATACTTTTATCTCCCACTTTCATTCCCTTTAATGCATTAGTCGAAGGCTTGTCCATCTAGCTCTCAAAAGCCATTTTAATTAGGTCCGCTAACCCTTTCAGCTGACATTCCAAAATGTTACAATAGGAGAAGCAAAATTCCTCCAACCCAACACTATTAAACTACTACTCATCCTGTCACTGACTGCTCATATGCACCATCTACTGCCTGGAGGCGTGAGTGACTGACAGGCCAAGACTACTGAATACACTGAACACAATTAACACATGCAGCGAACCCAGTGGGCCCATTGTGGTCTCACCACTCCAAAGGGAAGCTCCTGATGCAGAGGCTCTTGAGGAAGATACTGTAAGGGCAGCGAAGGAGGCAGCGCTGGTGGGTGATGAGAGGGAGGGTAGGAGAAGGTCCCTAATGGGTGCTGGTCCCCTCTTAGGTCGACTTCATTGTCTACCCTCTGTAGAGGCTGAGTGGAGGGAAATGAGCAGAGACGGTCACTGAAATTAGACCCCAAAAAGACGCCCCACGTCCGCTGGAAATTCTGTCCGTTGACAAATACGACGTGGGCTACTCACCATGCGTGGGTGTTGAGGCTGTAAAGGGACAAACTGGCTCAAAGGAGTAAGGTGCGGCGGCTGGTGGGGGGGTACAGATGGGGTTGGGTGCAATACAAAATGTTCGCTGGAGATCAGGGGTGGGAAGGCTTGATAAGACACTGGCATATGCTGCATGGTACATGCCTGGATGAGCTGAGGAGAGACACAAGAGAGCCCACAAAGACGGATATGAACATCTCACACCAAGTTCTTCAACAGCTTGCATCCAAAAAGTTAAAAAACAAACAAGCAGATCAAACCATTGACTAAATTCTCCACCTAATGGGAGCGGAGCCGCTCCTTAAGGTCACGGTGAGGCGGTAATGGCGGCATGTTTGAAGCGCGGCGGGCATGTACGTGAACAGAAGCGATGCGTTGCCACAACACCACACAAGTACCACTACTCTGAGTCGGAGGCGTGGGACCAGATGCACAACAGAGACAAGTGGTGTGAATGTGTGTGTGTGTGTGTGTGCGTGCGCGTGTGTGTGTGTGTGCGCCAACGAGACGCCACGAGTCCCTGCACGGCAACAGAAGCGGCTCACGGGTTAGTCATGAACGAGTGACAGATTGCATGGCTGGGTATGGTGCGCTACATGGATGCCACTGACATTTGGGCTCTTCCTTTTCAAACTCACAGGAGGAGGAAGGCAGCAGAGCAGAGAGAGCTGTCCGCTGAACATTACCGAGCATGCTGGGAGCTGCTGAGTGTTGCACCCTGGAAGGGGCTGCCCGGTGTGGATGGGAAATCCGTGGGTCGTCACCGTCGTAACAGTGTATGATATTGGAACTGATCCCTGGTGCATCTTTTAGGGAGACAAGTGGGGTAAGGGGGATGAGAGACACATGGGATGATTTCACAGTCTGCCAAGAACAAGAACCTGCCTGCCAAAAACAGCCCATTATATGGCACTACACAACTCCACAATCAAATCTACACATTACTGACAACTTAAGAAGCATCATCATTAAATACTGGGAGCCCATCCACGGCTCGTTACCTGGTCGTGTAGATCCACCATGATGGGGCTCTGCTGGGGCAGGTGAGCAGCAGGGTGAAGCATGCGTGGTGGTGTGCTGGTGTGGCTGTATTGTCTGGACTCATCTAAAGGAACCTGTTGGTGATGTTGGGAGAAAAGCAAGTGATGGAAGTTCTCATCCTGGACCAGGGAACTGTGCAGTACAGGTCTGTCTCGTCTCCCCCACTGGCGTCTCACTGGTGGGCTGTAACATAGAGAAACACACAAATATTTCAATTGCTCATAATGATTTTTAAAAAAAGGTCCTCATCTCAGTCTGTGTCTTTTTTTTTAAAGGTCACTCCTCTATTCCTTTTTCATCTTCAATATAGATTTCTGATTTCAGGGTGTGATCACTTAAATGTGCTTATATTGAGGATGCACTGATTTACTATCTGCCTATCTACACAGCAGTGTTCCATTAGCTTCCCACTTC
Source organism: Karalla daura (assembly GCA_029224185.1). Taxonomy (NCBI): domain Eukaryota; kingdom Metazoa; phylum Chordata; class Actinopteri; order Chaetodontiformes; family Leiognathidae; genus Karalla; species Karalla daura. The sequence goes on from CM055195.1 coordinate 14,961,837, forward strand.
CTGTGAAGAAGACACTTTGTCTGTATTTCTGTATGCATGGTTCAGGCATGTACTCCCCCAAAGCTGTCCTAGTATTTGGCAGCGTTCAGTTCAAATTCAGTATTTTTCTCTCGACTTTTTTCATTCCATCAAAAATAAAAATCCTGCATATGAAGATTGGAAATGAAACCACAATTTAACCACAAACAACTCCATAAGATATGCACAACCAGCATACACTACCAAATTTAATTCAGAACAAATACAGATTACTTTTTAGTGTCTGATGGATAACACACCCTAAGTGGCATACAAGGCTGATGTTTGTTGAAACCTCTCCAGCCAGTTGTGATATCTTAGAGTGAGTAATGACAAAATAAAATGTATCTTGATGAGAAAACCAACACGGAAGAGCATTTACCTTCTCCTGAGATGCACTGGGGCGTTGCAGGGCTCTCCGAGGAACCTCCTGGGGTTTAAGGGGGCTGTTGGTGGCAGCCTATTTACTGCTATTTCCCATGGTCGCATTGGTGACGTCGTGCAGACGAGTCACACTATGGGAAAGGAAACCGTTCACTGGAGGCACTTGTATGTTGCCTCTGATTGTCTCAACCCTGTAAGAGACAGACAGACAGACAGAAACTTTATTGATCCCTCTGAGAGTTTCCTTTCTGGGACATTCAGGGGGAAGTCCGTAAGGTAAAAGTACATTAGCTGACAAAGTGGAAACCCCCAAATCGACCCCCCAAATCGACTCAACAATGCTACGTTTCAAAACGACACTCAGCCTAACTCCTGAGGTTTGGATTTGCAAATGGCACCAATTACAATGACTCAGGCACATATATAAACAATCTCTCTTCAGTTTGTCGTGTCGAATTGATGCTCATAAACTCAAAACTGTGCAGGGTCTCGTGGTTGTAATTACTCTCTCCTGTGGGACACTATCTGCCTCCCAAAACCACTGCAGGGTGTCTTTACAGGGTTTAGATTTTTGTACTAAAATTCATCGTCACTCGACGCAAGATCCCAGCAGTTTACCACTAAAACTCCATGAATGTTGAAACAAAAAGTTCATTGTTAAAACAAGCACATATTCCTCTGACACAGGTGCTGGATTAGACTGAGATTAAGATCTGGACCAACCGCCCCCCCACCCACAGCACTTTTGTTTATTTGACGGGGTGCAAAGAGCTGCTTAATTAAACCGCATTGCCTTAAATGTAGTGAATCGATGGTGCTTTCGAGGTTTTAGGGTCAGCGTGATTACTGCGGTGTGCGGGATAAATAGGGGTCGCTGCAGCCTGCCTGAACAAAAACATGGAAAGCCATGTGCTCTTAAGACAAAGCAACAACAAAAGATGTGGTAGACAAGCGGGACAGCTAGCCAGCGCAACACAGAAAGGGCCACCAACAAACCTGCAACGAAGCAGACACATCCCCGCACGTACCACTGCGATCTTACCACACACTATGGTTTATTATAGTTTTAGTAAATTCACCACCCTGTGTTAAGGGAAGCTGCTAACTTTAGCCAGGCTAGGCTAAGGCTTTGTCCAGGCACAGCAGCTGATTAGCCAGCAGGCTAGCTAACTAACTAACTACCCAACACATGGTCGGGACATTTATCCATCCATCCCAGCACATTGTAGACAAGACCATGTGAGAGTTGGGCGACAGCAGAGCTCGTCTCTTACTTTCTGGACCAGTTTGCTTGATCGGTGAGAAGGGGGAGAGATGGCAGGTGTTTGAACGTCCGAAACGTCACGTCCCATCAAGTTGTCCTTGCGGTGAAATCTCCTCTACCCGACAATCGTGGGAAAGGTGGTAAAGCAAACCTGGCCGTCTCAGCTATTTTCTTCCAGAGCAGGTTATTCTGACAATGTCGTACGGGGGTTGCTAGTAGCTTGCTAACGCTAGCTGGCTAACGCACGCGTCCAACGGCTGCTGCTGCATAGGGGTCTCCGTTCTCGTCAGGAAGCGAACAAAAAGATGGTCTGGCCGTCAAATGAGACGTCGGCGTGAACAGGAAAGATCGGGAACCGTGTGAGAAGTTTGCGTTAACCTCCCAAAGATACAGGACATTCCTTGGCGGGTGTATGTTCCTTGAAATGCATTGTTTTGACGAGACCACGCCCCCTCTCGCCCAGCGACCAATCAGCGCGCAGCAAACACAGACAGCAGACACTCCAGACAGCCTCTGCTACAGTCTGTCAAAACAAGCAGCTCCTGATGTCTTACAAACACTTGTGATCAACATCATTTAAAGTTAATGAAAAAAAAGAAAGTTATGTGACGTAGTTTTATTAGTGTAACACCAGCAAGAGGCACAGATGCATGACTAGTTTGAACAATTGTATAAATTTATGTCATCCCCCATGTCTGTTTTATGTACCTATCACAGAGCAATTTCCTCATAGCTGTATAACTAAGTTGTAACTAATAAAGTACGTGACAATAAATCTAATTTTGATTCAAAAGTTCTGGATTCTTGCAGATGTTTCACAGTCTTTCCAAGAGGTTTCGTCTGACTGGATCGTGTGGAAACCCAGGATTTATACTAAGTACTTCACAGATGTTAAATCCTGGGCTTCCCCAACAGCTAGTCAGAACTGAAAATGCCCCTTGAATAAGTGGAATGTCTTCAAGATCCCACAAGTCCAGTTAACACACCTGTACAACTCTTTGGATCTTTCCAGCAAAAATCTGGCTAACTCAATTAGTTTACACAATTTTGTACACACAACATAAAGTTACAGTTGTGACTGAAACTATATGAATTGAAGCACATATTCATGCTTTAGCAATAATGATGTGATTATAGTCAATAACTGCAACATTCTGTATAATGGATACTTTTACTTGACAAACTCCAAGTGCATCAGAAATGCAGGTCCTTTAACTCTGCTAATGATAGTCAGCAAAATAGTCACCCTGATGCTTGAGCTGCTACCTGGTCCAATCTCTTAAGCTTAACCATTTAGGCATCAACACTGGGGAAAAGTTGGAGAATTTCCTATCATGAGCATCACTGCTAGTACAAACTGTCTTTCTACAAAGCATTGACAATGGATGTTTTAATTTAGTCCGAATGTATTTCGATTCATCAGCTAACCTATTTATTTCCACTTTAGAGGACTCTGTCCTTAGGTGTACAGCTCTGCTGTGGCCCACAGTCTGTTTTGATTCCCACTTGAGGCCACAGTGTACTCAGGACTACCCGGTTATGTAATACTGCACTTGCATGATCAAGTGAGCAACATCCTTCATCGGTCATTACTCATACGACGTTTGGTAGTTTCGCAGCCAATGCATCTGCATGATGCATGGAGGACTATCACGTTTTATTAGGCCTTTTAAGCTCCAAATCAGGCCCAATGTTGTCCAACAAGAGTAAATAAATAATGCCTGTCTACTTTGAATGTTTCACCGCTAAAGCTAAAAGTCTGTTGAACGCATCCAAGAGTGAGAAGCTCGGCGAAACGCTGCAATGGTTTGCAACATAGGCTAAATGTAAACATTACAACATCGCTCTCGGTAGCAGCAAAACAAGGAGGGGCTGGAGGCTGAGCAGGATGACAGCCCTAATAACCAGGCTGACCGTAAACACGCAGCGCAAACCACCACAAGTCAACCCAGACAACACAACAACAAGAGGAGGAAGACTGTAGTTACCTGATTGTTAATAAGCAAACATCTGATCACTGATATTTCCCTCGTAATGTTCACATCTCGTTAGGCTAAGTGCGGCATCCTACGGTCAGCTGTTCCCGTGTGGAACATTCCGTGGGTTTCACCACTGATGAAAAAAAGGTGCTAAACTTCAGACTCTCCTCTTGCCGACACTGTCCACTTGAGTTTCACGGGGGTGTAACGCTGTGTAAATTCATAAATCACCGCCTTGAATGCCTTTCTTTGGTTTTGGGGATGGAAATCCAGCCATACAGATGTTCCTACTTTCTGCAGTTCTCCTCTACACCCCCATTTCTGCGTCTTTCCGGAGCGGAGAGCACACGCCGTGCTGCCATCTTTACCGTAATGGACACAAAGCAAGCGCGGGGAAAAAGGTTTGGAGACTAAGTAAAAACAACGTAGAACCCGTATCTTATGTACAGTACATAGAAGGAATATGATAATGATTTACTGCCCCGATACATTATAATCAGTACACGAGTCTTTATATATTAATGATTATGTGTTTTTTTGTGTGTTATGTGTTTTTTTTCCAGGAAATATTCCGGAAATTAACCCCTGAAAAATATATGAAAAAAATATATGTATATGTTCTATGTACTATGAATTATTTATTTATTCATTGATTTATTTATATGTGTGTGCTGGAAATAAGAATAAATAAATAAATGGGATTGGGATTGGGGTGCGGGGTGTCTCTATTGTTTGAAATATTGTAATGGAGTTTCTTCTGGTTACTCCAGCTTTCTCCCATACTCCAAAAGCATTTGCTAAGGATGAATGGAGACTACAATTGACCCTAGGTGTGAGAGTGCTGATGAATGTCAAGTTATGTTTTCTACCTTTGCCCACTGAGCTGGAGATAGCCACCAGCAGACCCCTGGGACACCTTTTAGGTGAAAAGCTGGTAAGACCATGGATGAATAATCAGGGAAAATGTGGAAAGCATTAGTTCATATGGATTGTTCAGCTTCTGCTATGCAAGTTTTAAATGGTGGCATGTGTGCTTGCGTTTCTTTCTATGCGCACTTTAATACTTTTCTCCTATCATCCTTGTCATATTACAAGTTCCATAGTTCCAAAATTTTTGGTGTTTGAGAAAAGTAAACACCCTAGCTGATCCTTGCGTCACTCACCCTCATTTATTTTTAGCTGAAGTTTCTTCTCACTGGAACATTCCCTCCCATTCATATATTTTTATGGTTGGTTTGCCGTCAGTGCTGTCATAAACCAAAGGTCTAATTGGATAAGAGATCGCGAACACCCATCTAATATGTCTATCATCAATATCCAAACTGAATATGCTTATTAAAGTGTGTTTTTTTGTCTTTTTATCTACAGATAGAAAATGTATTGTTTAATTAACTGAATTATTAAAAGACAGTTATTAAAAGGCAAAATTCAACAGCTCAGCAGCACAATCCTGGTTTTAGCCATGGCAGCATCACCATTGTACTGAGACACATTGATGTCAACTGGTTGGTCTATTGGTCTTCATGAACACACTCATATTGTCATTGGTAGCATGTCAGGATGCTGGTAGGAGGACATATATTTATACTGTCTACAATGATTGGTTGCCACATCCTGCCTGATGGAGGTGAACCCAGGTGACACTACTTCCTCTTTTAGCAGACAGTTTTAGTGTAAATGCTGTTTCACAAGCCGTTTCCTCTGAAAGTAAAAAATCGAGGCCAAACCAAGTGAGAACAATTGAAACACCTTTTTATGTGTTGTATAAAGCTGTTTCACTGCTTATCAGGTGGATGGGAAAAGGGAAGCAATAACAGCTGTGAACTGCATTTAAAACAAACACACTTCATTCACAGAGAGGCTGTATTTTCTTAGATCACCTCAGAAAGTTCAGTGAGTAACAAGCAAATTGCCACACGCACAAATTTTCAAGAGGTGTGTGCAAATGTGTGTGTGTCTGACGGGGCAAAGATTTTGATATTCTGAAGAGAAAAATAGCACACTTCCAAAAATCTCTGTAACATATCTGGGTGTTTGCAAAACTTTTTGAGAAATTACAAACCGAAATTTGACACAGAAGTTGAATAATAAGTAGAAGAACACACCGGAGAGCAAGAGTGCTCTGTCCTGAGACACTAATAAATTGTAAAAAGAAATTTTGGAGACATTATTATCCGACTTTCAGTGCGCTCACATAAGTTTTACATGCAAAGAAAGTGGTTTAGGTTTTCATATTTTCAACAGTTTTTTTTTGGCAAAGGTCTGAATCTAAATCATTCCAGAGAAGACAAAACAAAAAGACAAAAGAAGATAGTCCTTTGTGTAGCACTTTGTGATTAGGAGGGGAGGCAATGAGGGAGGGTTTTTTGGGACAGGCTCATTAGGGAGGCACATAGATCCATGCTTTCTGGAAAAGGCATCTGTCCTCTGATTGGTTCTGGTAAGACATGCTACATAGAGGCCCCTGGTCTCACTGGGTTTTCTCAATGGAAGTGTGGAGGCTGCAGCTATCGCCATGACAACGAAATCAGCCATTCAAACAAAAGAGCTGTTCAGCTGCTTCTGGGTACTGGTGTGACACTGGTGACCCAGTATGGCTCAACGCCATGTTTTACTGGTGGCAGGGCTGACCAGCCAATGACGAGGACTGCTCGCTCATAACTACTCAGGCTTAAACAGCCTTAATGCACCATCCAATACTGAGAGCAAACAACAGCCAGACATTTTGAATTCTGCAATTCAGACAAATTTATTTGAGTAAAATGCATAGTGGATTGTTTTCCCTTTTACAAGGAGAATCCGGACAAAGTTATTGTCTGTGCATCAGCTGCATGTGTTAATTATTGACCTTTACAACCTCACGGCTATAATACTGAAAAGAAAGGGGCAAAGGTCTCATCTGGGCATCAGTTCAGGCGAGGCTCCTCCGTGACGGTCGGAAGGTAAGCACGATTGAAATACTTTTAATTTGTCCTTTAAAGTTGTTATTTTGACCTTTTTGAGTGCTCTCTAGCATTCTGACTATGTAACTTGGTGAACATTGTTAACAGAAGACAGGAAAGATACAACTGATAGCCTTTGAATATTTTAAAGAAAGTATTTTTCAGCACATGAGAAGTTTAAAAGGAGAGAGAAGTGCCAGCAAAGCCCATGAAAAGCTTAAATAACCGAAATAATTCATATAAAAAACTCAGCGCGTTATCAAAAGGGACAATCTGTTCTGACCAAAGTTAAATGACAAAGCACAAAGTTAACATGAACGTGAAATCAGACAACCTGGATTCGATTGTTGATTTAACTTTTAAGTGTTCATTATTTGTACTTTAATGTTTCATAAAAGCAGTGTCAGTAACGCTTCTCCATGCGTAATCATGCCAAGCAGAAATACCTTGATATCTGTGAACAAGAGGGGAGGGACTTGCGAGAATTGCACCTATTGGCACATCAGCATGGTTCAGAGAAAGTTAAAGTTATGCCATTAGATTTGCAAACACTGAAAAACATAGATTTCAAAAACCATCAGACTGTGCTTTTAAGAAACCACACAGTGCAGAAAAGCTTCACATCTCTGAGGAATTGTGAATGTGTCGCTCACACGTCGCTTCAGTTGACCGTTTATATATACTATTACATTTTAACCCTAGAGAAATCAAGGAAAGAGCACTTTCTACCTGTGTATGTCCTGTGAAAACATTTCACCACGAAGGAATACAAAGCCCATAAACTGGGACTGGACTGAAATATCTTGCTCAACTATTGAATAGATTCAGCTCGGTTGAGCTCTACAATTTTGAACCTTGACTGCTTTGTCAACTTGCTCAGATTTTAATGTATGATGGATGAGTGATTTCATGGTGCCTGACTCTTCACCCAACGCTACCCAAACTTGGACATTATACAGCATATACAGCTCTAAACAGGACTCAAACCAGAGAGCCTCCACCTTGGCAGTTTAATCCGTTTGGCAGTGGCAGTTTTATTGCTTGATGAATGATTGTTGATGAATTATTACACAGCACATTCAACAAGATCAAATCTGCTTGTTATCTCTCTCTTTCTCTTCACTTATAGACATGGGGGTGTTTTTTGGATGTATTCTAATGCTGTTGTGCCTCATAAATTCAAATAATGGTAAGAGCACACTTCTTATTACTTAGATTTGCCTGTGATGGCTTCAAATGACTAAGTGTTGATCTCCTGTGTGTTTCAACAGCAAACAGAGCCCCCAGCTTTACCAAAGAGCGCTACAGAGTGTGTGAAGACACCCCCAAAGGTGTGTGAAATAATGGGGAATATTGGAATGTATATTATTTCCAATTTTGTGAGCACAGATCTCACACAGTCAGTACAACAAATAGTTTGACATTTTTCACTGTTTTTTTTTCCAGATGCCCTTGCATTTACTCTAGAAGCACAAGACAATGAAGGTCAAAAGCTGACTTTTAAAATCAGTGGTGCCGACAGTGTATTCTTCAGAGTTAACGAAAACACCGGGGAAGTATATGTGAACACGCCGCTGGATAGAGAGGTAAGTCATGTTCAAAGTATTGACCCAAAGGTTGATATTTTGGATTTTGATTATTATATGTTCATTCCTTGACATTTTTTATTTTAGAGTCGCAGTTTCTTGCTGTTTGATGCTGAAGTTTCTGATGGCTCCACTCCCGTAAGTGACATTTTCAGTCAGTACTGATCACCCATTTGTGATTGGTTTGTTCTGTTATAACAAAATAAATAATCTTATCTCTTTCAGACTACGAGCCTCATAACTGTTATCATATTGGATGCCAATGACAACCCACCCATATTTCAAAAACCTTCATATGATTACAAAGTTAAGGAAGTAAGTCAAGCATTTTTAATTGAACCATTCTCTTAAGCTAATTGTTCATCAATTGCTTATCTAAATCTTTTATTTTTCTCATCCATTTCATCAGAATACCCCTGTAGGTACATCACTATTCAAGGTTCTTGCCACTGATAGAGACCTTGAAAGTGCTGGTAATGTTCGCTACAGCATTGATGAAGTAAGCATCCTTTAAAAAATCATGTCATTGATATGCATTATTTTCTGATTCGTCATTACCCTCACTTAAAAATGTTTATGATGTTTTTGTTTTTTTTGAGGTTATACCAAGTGAAGGATTCCATCTTTTTGGTATTGTAAACACAACTGGTGAAGTAAAACTGACTGGATCTCTGGATTTTAATGAAAATCCTCTCTATCAACTGAGGATTAATGCAACTGTAAGTACTATACTTCCGTATGAGTCAAGTTTGGTTTCATGTTTTCTCCTTAGTCATTCTCAAAGTATTTTTCATAAAGAATAAGACTTTAGAGTATACTGTAACATTTGCTGATTGATTTTGATAAATGCATATTTAGTAATTGAATGGATCATAAAATGGAAAATCAGAAGAAGCTGTTATCACAGATGTTTCATGTCAAAGGAAGCTATTCCAGATCCATAAGATGACAGTGCACTGCATAAAATCAGGTTAGAGATCTCTGAATATGTTTCCCTAAAGATTTTGAAATCTTTATTAACTACTCAGTCATTATGATGTAACAGGATGGTGGTGGCAATTGTTCTACGGAAACTAGAAATTATCTCTCGAGCACTGCTCTGTCCCTCATCACGGTTGTGGATGTCCCAAATCTTGACCCGGAGTTCATTGGTCTTCCCTATGAAGCCAGCATTAAAGAGAATTCTCTACTGGTGAGTCCTGACGGCGTTCTTTCAGACTGCTACACCCAAAAACTTTTTCTCCCTCCCCCTCAAAGTTTTTTCACTTATCTATTTTTTTCTTCATTAGAACACATCTGTGTTTAGAGTGAGAGCTATGGATCCGGACAGAGGAATCAATGATGATATCATCTACACCATTGAAAGTAAGCTGCATAGACGCAAAATATGTTCAATCGACCAATCCTTTTTTCACCAAGTGAATAACTGAGAAATATATTTGTTTGCTCCACCTTCAAAAGATTCCACCGCCAATGGCCTGTTTGAGATCTCAAGAGACCAGGGTGAAATCAGGGTAGCAGCAGTAATTGACAGAGAGTCTGTTGGCAGTGTTGTTACCCTGACTGTACAGGTACAGGTCACTCCCACGTATCTACTTTTACAAAATTTTACTTTGACAAATTATTCTGCATTGATAGTTATATATTTTGAAATTTAGACTTCATTCAAATAGATTCAAATATAGATTAAAATATCCCAGTAATATGAATAATGTTGCATGTGAAAACTGCATTTGAAAGCTTAAAAACCATGAAGCTAATGTTGATATCATCCGTTTGACTTAGGCCACTGAGTCCAAACTAAACGTCGATGGGATGAATGCTACAGCTACCGCAACTGTCCGGATCAACATCCTCGACAGTAATGACAACAAGCCAGAGTTTTACAAGTGTGCAGAGACCTGTGTGGCTACGAGTCAATTCACAGGAGAGGTCCCTGAGCACTGGAGCAGTTCTATATCCATCAACATGACGGTCAAAGACCCAGATGTGGTATGGCCTTCAACAAAAAGAAGATGATGACTAAGAAACGTAACCCATACCAACACTGATAATCTGCAGAGATAATCTTGTTTGGCTTCTCACAGAACTCTAGAACCATGCTTGAGCTAGAAGGAGGCAGCGATGTATTGTCAGTGGAACCTGCAATTGCTGCGTCAGACACTGTTGTTCTGCTCCGGGTCAAGAACCCACAGAAACTGGATTTTGAACAAATACAGAAAATGGTTGTAAAAGTAAGAAAAAGACCTGCAAAATCAACATTCAGTTTAATATTGCTATATTTGTTGTTTTATTTGACTGAGCTCATTCTTGTGTGGCGATGCAGGTGATCGCCACTGATGCAGGCAACACCAGCTTCAGGTCCACTGCTACAGTCACTATTACAATCACAGACACCAATGACAACAACCCCACGTTCCCACATAACACATATAAGCTGTATGTGTCTGAACACTCTCCGGTTGGGACAATAATAGGAAACATCACTGTAAGTCCTTAACTATGGTGAATCTGCTGAGAGAAATTCCTGAATGACATTATGAGGACCCCACGTGAGTATTTTGTTTTGCAGGCAACAGATAAGGACACAATGGATCAAGGCAAGCTCACCTACAGTCTCCTTCCAGACAGCATGTACGCACATCTGAAATTGAACCAGTTCCTTATGTTATTTAAGTGCAGCCATGTTGCACATTTTCTAATTATTTCTCTGTTTCAGATTACAGTATTTCAACGTGACACCAGACACGGGTTCAGTTTATGTGGTAAACCAAACACTGTTAGATCGGGAGGTTAGATCCCTGTATTCAGCGACTTTGCAAGCAAGAGACACAGACAGCAGGGTGGGTACTGCAGTGCTGGAGATCACTGTGACTGACATCAATGACCAGCCGCCAGTCTTCAACAGGGAGTCGTACTCGGCGAATGTATTCGAGGGTGAACAGCTGAAACTTATGATAGAGGTGAGCATGATCACTGAAAATCAGACGAATGCAATAAGGCTGTGATTATCCACTTTTATTTGAATCTCTGTGTAAGTAGATATCCATCCAACCCGTTGAATACTGAGCTAGTGCTGGGGTCTGCTGGGTCTCCAGTTCACATAGGGCGAAAGCAGGGAATACACCATGGACAGGACACCAGTCCATCGCAGAGCACACATAAACCATTCATTCTCATGTTCACACTCAGAGGTGAATTTAGTGTCCCCAATGAACCGTAATGTATTTTTTTGGACTATGGAAGGGAACTGGAATACAAGGAGAAAACCTATTCAGACAATGGTAGAGTATGCTCCACTCCACACAGAAGGAGGTGCTTCACACAGTTGTAGTTTTATGCAACATAATCAGCATAACTGGTTTTTATTTCTTTATGGTGTGAAACCACCGTAGCATAAAATCTCATCAGAAATGTCTGCCATGCAGAGGAACTGGGGTGCCCTGTGCTGAATCCCAATCATGACCCAGTCCAACACCTTTGAGATAATTCTGAAGAGCGCAAACTGGTATTTATTAATTGACATCAGCAGTCAGAAGGCAGAAACTGCTGTAGCATAATGTCAGTTAACATTTCCACATAGGGACAGAACAGTATAAGTGGTTAAACCTCAGAGTTAGAAGAACTTGGGTTCAACTCCTTGGATGGACTGAAGGCCTACCTGTGTGGAGTTGTGCATGTTCACCCTGTGTGTGCATAGGTTTTCTTTTTCTGGATACTCTGGTCGATCTGAGACTCCAAATTGCCACTTGGTAGGCGATGTGAGTGTGAATGGTGTGTGTGTTCTCTGTGACAAATTGGAGACTTCATTCCCTGCCTTTGGTCTATGTGCACCGCGATAGGCTCCAGCAGACTCATTGAGAGCTGGATATCCATATAGACCTTTCTGGATGCTCAAAGTCATGGTTTCCTAACAATCTCTTCCACTGTTTTTCATTTGACCAGGCTAGAGATGGAGATGAGTCGGGTAGTTTGAACAGTCAAATAGTCTATGCAATCGTGCCGAGCAGCTACAGTGATAACTTCACCATTGACCCAAACACCGGTGAGCTGAGCAGCGTTGGGGAACTAGATCGTGAGGCTATCGACCCAATGCTGAATGGCGAGATCAAGCTCAATATAAGTGCTACTGATAGGGGTAGCCCTCCATTGTCTGCCTGTGTCACAGTTGACATCACGGTAGAGGTAAGTTTTAAAGTGTGTGTAGCAGTTCTCCGGGACTGTGGGTGTCTCTGCTGATGCATTCTGATTTTCATTTGATGCATTTTAGGATGTCAATGACAATGTTCCTGTATTTGGAGCCTCTTCTTACACATTCTCTGTTAAAGAAGGAGTAAAGGGTAAGTATTTATTCTTACACTTTGAAGTCTTTGTAACTTTATGGCTCTAGTCTATGGTAACTGTACTTCTCCATCCAATTAGGGGCATTTGTTGGATCTGTTTACGCTGAAGATTTTGACCAGACGACAGAGTTCAACCGGATTTCTTTCAGCATCGTTGACGGGAGCTTTGGTAGCTTCGTCATTCGCAGCCACGTGGATGGGAAAGGTTACAGGGGAGACATCAGCGTGGACCAGGACCTTGAACTTGATTTTGAGAGCACTCGCAAGCATTTCACACTCAAGGTGGAGGCAACAGATGTGGACCTGAAGAAAGCTGAAACGTTGGTGGAGGTCAATGTATTGGATGTGAACGATGAAAGGCCTGTGTTCAACGCAACAGTGACCGTGGAAGTGAAGGAAAACACCATCCAGGGGTCTGTTGGGAATTTTACTGCTTTTGACAAAGACGGAAACCACTCCCTGGTCTATGAGCTGGTATCCGAAAAATGCAGATGCAATGGCTCTCTGACGCCCTGCAACGTCTTTACCCTGGAGCCAACAGGAGAAGTCAGAGTCAGGTTAGGGGCCAAGTTGGATTATGAACAATGTGACCAGGTTGTGGTCACAGCTCAGGCAGTGGATGTGTTCACAGAGAAGGGAGAGAACAACAGTGTCACAGCAGGTCAGCACTCAGGTTATCTGCTGTTGCAAGAGCAGAGTGAAACATTTGGGCTCGCCAAATTTAAACAAACACACATCTCACTTTGAATGATTGCAGGACAAATGGTGATCAACATTGTGGACGTGAATGACAACGCACCGGAATTCATCTCTGAATCTGTATCTGGTGAGTTTCCATCAATATCTATACAATGGTGCAAAAACTCAAACCTTTTCGTTTGTTGTGAGTGACGTTTTAAACTTGACCTACTGTCACTGTTTAAATGTGCGGCCTGGTCATCTACACATCTCTCATCTAAACGTTTTATTCAGTAAAAAATTATGATAATCTACATCTAACTTGTATCTTAACAATGTCACGGGGTGTCTGCTTGTGCGTGAGATTCCAGTGCTGGTTCCAGGTTAATGCTATGTCTTTCTGTTCCTCTCAACAAACAAATGGCTTTAGCCATTTTACCTTATGCATCATTTTTCCTCATCCCTTTTCTTGAAATAAGTGTAAAGCCAGATTTTCTTATTTTGTAATTCTTTTATTCTTTTAAGGAAGTCCACTTTTTGATTATTCTGACTGGGTATGCTCGGAACACTTTGAAGATGGAAATCTGTGTTTTCAACTTGGAATTACTAAGTTACGAGTTTTCTGGCAGCTAAAGACCATAGAGACAAAGAAAGGGTGTATTCCCTGCCTACAGACTGTAGGCAGGGAATACACATTGGACAGGTTCAAGTCTATCGTTCAAATACTTGATTTGTCTTCAAATGGGAAGTGCCGACACCTGTTTTCACCTGTGACACATGTTTTTATTATATTATATTATTACTGTTATTATTAATCATGGCAAATGAAAAGTAAAGCGGTGCTGATGTTGATATTTCTCCATCTGTGTTTTAGTTGTGGTGTCGGAGACTGCAAGCAAGGGGACAGCGGTTGCAACAGTCACCGTGAGCATTTATGATGAAATAAATAACTGGTGAGCGACCTGCATTGAGACATGTGCGTCTTAACATTCCTCCTTGTTCCTGATGCTCTCAGGCTACAGACCGTGACATGAATACACAGATTAAGTTCACAGTAACTAAAGTTGAGCATGAAGACACCAGCAGCCAAGCACGGAGGCTGCTCTTCGAGGCTGTCACCACTCAGCAGAACGGCGTTTTTGTTGGTATTATTCAGTGAGTACAATCATCTCATGTTGCACTATTTTCTGAAACTTGGAATTGAAAGTCAGTTTAACACAGACAAAAGTTCACCTAAAAAGACACAAAATGAGAATACACAGATATATAAATCACTCCAAAAATATACAAAATGAGTACATGCAACCTGACAACAGCGGAAAGAAAGTAAAATGATTGTTATTACCAGGCACACAATGAGATACAACTTTTCCACAAAGACTTAACAACTATTGTAAATGTAGCTATAAAGAGGTACAAAGTTTACCAAGATGCTTCATCTGGCTGTGAGGTCTAGGCTTACATCACATGGCAGGAGTACACATGTTGATGGAAATATTATTGCTGCGCTCATGATTTTCCATTTTCCTCAGAACTCTTGAGGGGTTAGATATCTCTAAGAAAGGGAAGTATATGGTGACCGTAGAGGCAACTGACGGTGACCTGTCCACCAGCACTGTGCTGGAGGTGAGTGACGGACCTGCGCAGCGAAGCGTTTGCACACCGTCTATGCAGCAGACAGAGGACAAGGCCTCAGCATGTGATGTTTCTTCTGCTGGTTTTTATTTTACAGATTTTCACAGTTGATGAAACATACAGGGTTCAGCTTAAGTTCACATCTTCTGTTCAGGACACAGAAGCAAAGCTCAGCGACATCACCAGGTAGGTTTGTCCATACAAATTTAGCTGTGTGTGTGGAGGCACTGGCTTCGAAGGCTGGGCTACCTGATATGACACGACACGACACGACACGACACGACACGACACGACACGACACGACACGACACGATACAATATTTTAGAATTGACTTAACATTGAAATTTATCACATGTTGCTCACGTACTCACCACTTGTGCCGGTCTCTCCTTTTCAGGGCGCTCACTGCAGCCACCAAGGCCTCAGTTCAAATTGTTTCTGTCAGGTCTGCCTCTGACACAGCCAGGCAAGTTCCCTCTCTCATCATCCCCAAACTCACATCAGCACACATCAGCACACATTTCACGTCTGTGAAAACAGACACACATCACGGATTAGTTTGACATGTCTGCCTGTCAAAAATATGACTGTCATCTACATATGTGCATATGTGCTTTTTTCTACTTTTTATTTCATTTCATAGGTTTTTTTATATAGTAAATACTGTTTAATTCACTTTATGCTATGGTGCTGCAAACTTAGGGTTTTTCCATCCTATGATGTCCTCTGACCATTTGTCCACCAGGTGGTGCCACGGTTCCAGTTAACAATATTACTGTTCAAGATAAATGATCTCTGATTATTGCAGATGATAACTAAATAAATAAATAAATGATCTCTGATTATTGCAGATGATACCTTCAGCAGCACATTATTTTGGATAAATATAATTTATCCAAAATAATATTCTGTATAAAAATTATAATTTAGGTTCATTAGCATTGTTCTGAGTGCATAAACAAGTGGCATTCTTCTTTTAGGGCCACCGGCACGGTCATCGTGGCATATTTTGTCTTCTCCAATGGGACTGCGCTCACTCCTGAAGAAGTGCTGGGAATAGTCTCTGAAGGTGACAATTATCTCATTCTGCTCCAGCTTGGCCTCCAGAATATCGTAAGTATGCAGACTGGTAGCGCTGAAGGCTGTTTCTCAAACAGTTTAATTTCTCTCTTGTTACACTTACCTCAAGTTCCATTTTGAACCTCAGGAGAGGAGTTTCATCATTTCTCAACCTTCTCCATATTCTTTAGTGTAACAACACAGAGGAGAAAAACTTTCATATAATGAAATCACAAGTGAATCTGAATCCCAAAATGATTACTGTTATTTGATTAGTTATTTGCATAACTTTCCTCACTTCACTGTAATATATGGACACTGACAAAAAGGTATGGCATATTAGTTTTGATGCCTGAAGTGTTATAAACATGAAGCTACAACAAAGACTTCCTCTTGTGTATTTTTGATTTGACAGTAATTTGTCTGTATAAAGTAAATAGAAACACATAGGGACATTTTCACATCATCAGGGAACAGTGCACTAAAGATGGAGCTGTTACTTCTTTTCCAGGATAACACTGATGGGCCTGCTCAAGAACCGGACATTGAGAAGTACATCCTGATGGGACTAGTGGCAACCCTTGCTGTCGTGCTGCTCATTGTCATCACTGCCCTGTCATGCACACGCACAAAGTATGGAATTATACTTGTGTTGAGGTTACAGATGGGATTTTAAAATGAACAGAGGATCCCAAGGCACAAATAAATGTATTGGTCTAATAAAAATCTCTCTTTGTTCTACAGGTATGGGAGGAAGCTGAGGGCTGCTAAAGCCATGAATTCTGCAGCCAAATTGACTTCTGAGAACCAGAAAAGTGGTCCTGTGGTGCCTGGGACCAACAAATACACCATGGAGGGGTGAGGAGCCAAAAGCATGTGCACTCTGACATACGAATCTGTGATTGTGCATTTCTCTTACTTCCCTTTCTGATTTTCTGACAGGGCTAATCCTGTTCTCAACCTCAACATCGACACAACCTTGGTGCTGGACTTGGACCAGGATAGCTCAGATGTGGACAAAGTCAGGTAAGGAAAGCTCTGTGTGACATTCTCCACCATCTGCTGATGGCTCTGGGTCGCCGCAGACTGACAGGGTGGTGGCCTACAGCGACACAGGAGCTTGCTCTGTGTCCTGCAGCCGAGCTGCTTGATAAACCGGGAATACTTCCAGGTGGACATTTTGTCCCAGCGTGCTCACGACCACATGCTGTGACACAGGACTGGCCTTCAGACAGCTTTGCTGTGTGACCTCGGTTTAATTCAAAAACCATCCTTTCTAAAATGTTAAAGCAATTTCTTTTTCTGTTTTCACTAAAGCCTTGGCTCCATGGACATCTCTAATGACATGAGCTTCCCTGAACATGATACAAAAATGGCCATGGTGAGTCTACATTTTACAGTTTGTCTTGTTTTTCTACCTATTATTTGATGACTGCTTTTCATTTGCAGAAGATGCAGGAGGAGTCTATGTACTCCAATGAGTACATAGAGCCTCTGAGTGCAGCCCTGGCACAGCGGAGCCCAGCAGTGAAAAGCTCCATCAATCGCCATGTGGGCTTTCAAAACCCTGCTTTCAACACCACAGACCTGTGATGGTGATAACGGAGAGGGGGGACTAACCAAAGGCCTCAGAAGAACATACACAGCAAAGCCACATAGTTAACTGATGTGGAATCTGGTTTGGTTAGTGAAAAGAGAACAGTTTTGTTTGTCAAGCGAATCATTTGCCGATTTGAATATGGTCATGCTTGTAAGGCTTATTGGGAAACTGTACTTAGTTTCTCCCTCAAGTAGATCAATGAGACTTGTATGTGAAGCCATAGTCCAGAGGCATGGCTGATGGCTTTAACCTATGCAAAATCCTATTTAACTTAGTTAAAAAATTAAGTTAACCGTAGGCGTGCTGCTTCATCTTGAGTAAAAACATGAAAGTGGTGAAAACATACTCATCTAACTCTAGGCAGGAAAGCAAACATTCTCTAAATGTTAATTTTTAGCTGTCTTTACATAAACTTTATCCTGACAATGAGAGGATGAATAGAGGAAATGTAAAAGCAAGCGAAACAAGCATTTGTTGCACATATGAATCACTTTATTTTTGTTAATATATTAAGAGATGGTTTAAAAACTGTTTGATATGTAATAAACTGTTTTCTATGTTATATCAACACATGAGGCAAATTGTTCTTGCAGCTAATGCTACTGGAGAAAAAGATCCAAAAAACAGGGAAAAATATTGCATTATTTTTGTCTGCACGTCAGCCAAAAGGAGTAATATTGTTGTTAGTTGTTTTCAGTCTTTGCTTTGAGTTTCAGATACCCATTTAAAATGCTACTGAAATACAGCCCCATGCAGCAAGACTTCCTACAAGCAGACGATTGAAAATATGATTTGTTTACTGACATCTAAATGAATGTACCATATGTGGAATCTGTGAATAAAATCAATGTCAGCAAATGTGGATTTGATCTCATCTTATGAGGTTAATGTATAAACATTAGCATCACTGACACAATAACAAGTGCTAAATAAAAACACATTTAAAGTAAGTTTCATACCATAACTGATTTACAACTGAATCACTAAGAATGACTTTAAAATACATTAATGATTAAGAATACTCTCATAAAAGGACTTATTACCCTTCTCAGATGATATTGATTGTGCTTGTCATCAGTACATTTTTATAGTTTTCACGATACAAACAGGTCAAAACACTGCAGAATAAAGCAGAATACAAGACATATAAAAGCCTGCGCTCACAGAAAGCACTCCTCTTGCACACTGACCAAGGCAACATTTAGACCAATGTTTACCGCCATACACTCTGAACAAAATGCCCAAGATTATGAATCACAATTAAAGCTCTCATCCTACCCTCACCTCTATCCCTTTCAAGAGAAGGGTTACCATGGCTTCACGTAGTCCAACGTGCATTTAAAAAAGCATCGACCGCTGAAATGACTCATTGGACTGAGTGCTCTGTGTGACACACACCGAAGGAGAGGAATCCTAGACATTACTGAAATATCAGCCTCGGAGACATGGAGAGAAGTCTTCTATAGCCGACAAGCAGGTGACCAACACTCCATGAAAAACATTACACATTAAATGCTTTTGTGCTTTTCTCTGTCTTGTGTGTCTCAAGCTTTCAAGACAATTTCATGTTGAAGCAAATCAGGCAAACACCCTGAATCACAGCCCAATCAGATGTGCTTTTACAGAACAGGAGGGGTTTTTACCCCCCCCCCCCCCCCCCCCTCCCCCGACCAGCCAACCAGGTTCTGTTCCTCATTTCACTCAGTGGTATGGGCCTTGGAGCAGCAGTGTGGCTGCTGCATGTTCTTCATCATCAGCCGGAAAGGGTTTCTCCTGCGGCGGCTGGCCTCCCTGTCCCGCTCCGCTCCCCTCTTCCCCTTGCCTGAGCCCCTCTGGTTGCTCTCTGAGCCCATGGGAACAGCCAAGGGGTTGAGAGGAGGCGGGGGAGGCATGGACGGCTGCCTCTTCTTCACCTGTTTCTCCAGGTGCTTCTGGATGGCCGAGCCCAGCACGGTCACCTCCACCACAGCTCCGTACACCTCCCATGTCATTCCCTTCTCGTCCCAGCTCACCTCCTGCACCGGCTCCTCGCATTTTTCCTTACAGTTTTTTTCCTCTTCCTTTTTAACCTCTTCCTCTTTGCCCTCCACCATCTGCTTCTTTTTATTCCCTTCCTCCTCCATGCCGACCTCCTTGCCGATCTCAGGGAAGGTCGTGCTGATGGGCGTCCTGGGTGTCATGGGTGCTGTGGCCACAGAGCGAAACTCCACCTGTGGACCCACCTGCAGCTCGGCATCTTTGGTCTCGGTGCCTACAGTCGCACTCCTCCCCAGGTTGCTGGGGAAGTAGAAGGCGTGCTCCCCGTCGGGAGGCGTCATGGGGCTGGTGGCCACAGACTGGCACTGCACCACCTCTAGGCTCACCTGTGTGCGGATGCTGTGGCAGCCAAAGGGTGCTGGGGACTCCGGCACCGTTGGCCTCGTTGTGGACACATCGTCTTCTTTGATGGCTGAGTTTCCAAATCCAACGTTGCTTTTTGCTCCATCGGATGCCTCTTCAACTTTGTTCTGTGGAGGGTTTATGTTGGCGGTGTCCGGTGCAGGGTCCAGAGCAACTGCTTCTGTGGAGATAACTTCCTTCCCATCTGCTCTCTGCTCTTCACTGTTGCTTTCCTCAAGCTCCTCCTGTTCATCTATTTTGACCATCTCTGGGTCTGTGGGACAACAGGAGGTCTCTTCTTCCTCCTCCTGTTCGTTGTTGTCACAGTGGGTCACCAGGATTGTAATGTCTTGATCCATACTTCCCATCCTGGGCTGATTACAGTGCTGATTACTGTCCTCCACCGTGACCTGTGAATCTGTGGAGATACTAGCAGGGCAGCTGCCGGAGTTTTCTGGAGACTTATCTGAGCCCAAGTCTTCACTCACAAGAGTTGGTTCAACTTCTGCTGAACTTTTCGCTGCAGGGAAACTTTCTTGCCGGCCGCTCTCCCTCTGCCACTCCCTCTTCTGTGCAGGCTCTCTACCGATTGGCTCAGGGAAGGAGAAGGGGGTCTTTGGGGTCATGGGGGACGTGGCCACAGAGCAGAGCTCAACCTGCTGACCCACCTGCAGCCCAAGGTCTTTAGTGTCACAGCCCACAGCTTCAGATCTCCCAAAAGAGCTTGGGAAGAAGAAGGAGTGACCACCCTCTGGAGGGGTCATGGGGCTGGTGGCTGCAGAGCGGCACTGGACCACCTCCAGGCTGACCTGTGTGCGCATGTGCTGCTGGCCAGCAGGAGCTGGGGAACGTGGATCATAGGGACCGGGAGTCACTGGGACTGGCACAAAGATGTCCTGAATGTCAGATTCTGTTTCTCCATCCGTATCCATGTTTTTATCCTTTAATCCTTCTTCCTGAATTTCATTACTTCCTTCAGCAGCAGCCAGGACCTCACTGGAGATTGTGGTGTCGTTCTGAGTAGCTGCTGTTGTTTCATCACCTTCGGGTCGCTGTACATGAGGAACAACAGCTGCCTGCACAGAGTCCATGGCTCCTCCAGAGTCTGATTGGCTGCTGGTGTCGCAAACCCCTGTTGACAGAGCTCGATCTTTGGATGTTTGATTCTTGGCTCTCTCGTCAGTGATGCTGGCATTGTTGTGTGGCTCTGGAGGCTTGTCCTTCTCACTTGTTGACTCTTGACTCACGCTAATCTGGGGTCCCTCAGGCATGGTGATGCCTTGTGAGCCGCCTGGACCCTCTCCATCATCTTGCTTCTCACTAGGCTGATGGTCCTCCCTGAGACCCCTCATTTCGTCCTTGATACTTCCCATTTCCCTGCGTCTCTGTGGTGGTGGAAAACCTGCAGGGCATAACACAGCACAACACTGGCACTCTGTGCAATTTGTATTTGGTAACTATAAGAACAAGCTACAACATGACCTCGGAGAGAAAAAGGACTTATGGTAAAAATATTTCATCATATGATAACTGTTGTCAGTGCTGATATGCAACCAAGTTACATCATTGCTTCTGTTCTGAAAATATGCTTGCAAATATGCATATTCAGTGCTACATGACTGAATTCCCAGATACTTACGATACAAGAATTAATACAATAACTGCCTTTTAGGTGTCAGTCGAAAATGTTTTTGCTCATTTTATCAGTTGATTATGCTGCGTCTCTGAATTGTCCATCCTTCTAAAAATAAATCCACATCGTACATATGCAAGTTCTGTTTGAATACATAATTACATAGTCTGAAGTCATGCACTGGAACCCAGAGAATTTGTAAGGATTTGTAGAATCATAACTATGAAAACAAATAGAAGGAAACAAATGGGAGGAAAGCAAGAGGGACAGACTTACCTCAGCAGTCTAAGTCAGACTGAAGTCTCTCCACAACTCCCCCTCAAATTTGGGTCAAACATCGCAAATCTCCACACCAATCGGGACACGCATGTGTCCGTGTGCATCCCCGCGTTGATTGATAGTGATTGCAGAGGCTACAGGTTTGTCTCTAGAAGAATCTATCTTAGGCAACCCTCGCGCTTTAAGCTGTGGCTTCGTCTATTGAAAAGCTTCACATTTCCAGTTTCCCTGGAAACCACGGTCTGCTTCTGGCAGTGTGTGGTAATGTAATGACAAAATCTCTATTCAGCTCTCTAATCATCTCTACATCATAGTAATTAACTTCAGGTTCTCATAGCAACACAATGACAACTGTGCTCAGAGAGATTAAACCTGAGAAGTGGTGAACTGGCTTTGCCGGAGATCAGTTTTAGAAGAAATTGGTGAGAAAAGCCTTAATGTCACTACAGATGTTTGCTCTGAGGGTTTGTCGGGGGAGGGTCGGGGAGGGGAGGGGGGTTAGGCATGCACGAGAGGGATTTTACTTCTTAATAATGCATCACTTCTTTTTAAAAAAGACAGCAATGTGTATGTCTGTGGAGGTCACGTTTATTAGAGCACTCAGACGTAACAAATCACTGAGCAATTGTAGTAACAATACAGGTTGAAGAGATCATTGAAGACAATCCCCTAAACACATTTTGTTTGTTTATGCAGACAGATCACCTCGGGCTCATTACCGAGCAATAGGAGCACAGGTTTGGTGGACGATGTTTGGGAAATATTAGTAAGAATGGATGAGCACTGTGCTGCAGCAGTGAAAGTGCATGGACCAGAACAGGGGATATGAGCTGAAGGAGCCTGGAGGATGCAGAGCTGCGCCTCCCACACAAACAAACACTTGTAAACCACCACATCTTTCATACTCCTTCCTCCCCGCAACCTATCCACTCTGCTGTGCTTATTTCTCCAGAGCCTTGCAATCTGAGCTTGCCTGGAGTGATTGTGTGGGTCTGAGGGAAGGATTCTTTACATTTTCCTCACTTTTGAGGGATCTTGCCATTTTTGGCTGCACCGTAGCGGTGGGCTGCAGCGTGGCCAGGACACTGTGTACCGACAGACGTATTCTCACCGTTAATTCAATGGCCTCCGCCAATCGGCTGCTGCCACAGAGATCTGTTACCTAGCAACCGCATAGTGTGATGGGGGGAGATGTGCTGCTGAGGACCAAGGTAGACAGCTCCGATCACATTCTCATCAGGAGCCATCAGTCTGCCAAAGGCCATCTTCTCTGCGATGTGATTCATTGATGGGCACTCTCCACAGACTGAGTGCGTAAGCAGTGATCAGCAGTGTGTGTGGATGGATGGGTGGATGGATATCACATTTTAAAAAGCTGAGAGACAAATTGGCACTTGCTTTTATTTCCCAAAATAGTCACATGTAATGATATCTATAAGAGACATGAATGGAAAAAAAGAAACAAAAGACAATTTATAAAGCTTTCCTTTGGAATGTGGAGATATATACATATACTGTATATATCTTGAGATTTTTCTCTGACACCAGCCTGCTTCCTCCCCTAACATTATTGCTCCTCTAAAGCCTGGATGATCAGACAAGTTGGCTCCAGGACTCCAGAACTGTTTGTTTGCCAGGGATTATTTGGTGTCCAGTTTCTGTCCAAACTCCTTGATGGTGTCCGTGGCCTTGTCTGCAGCTTTCCCTATGGCTGCTTGAGTCTGTCTGCCAGCTTCTTGAGCAGCTTCAAAGAGCCAGAGTGGAGCAGAGGAGAAACATTCAGCAAGTTAACAAATCCATTAGGCTTTAACCCATTAGGCTGAGGGAAATTGCACAGTCTCATTAACTTATGAATGAGCATTTCATCATTATGTTATATTAGCTCTAAAACCATTTTCAATGATGCTAAAATGTGTTTTTCCTCCTATTCTTGCCCTGCATCACAGTGTTACACAAGCATATTATTCCATTATATCCTTAAGTGTCCTGGCACCTTCTCACATTGTTTCCGGATGAGGGAACTCATTTTGGGAGCTTATCTTTCATCAGCTATTAAACATTTATTTGGAGAGCTAATTTCTCCCCCTCCTCTAACAGCTCGAGTCTGCACTCTATTTGCTCCCCTGCTTAAACGGATCTTTCTATGGTGATCATCATCAAAGGCAGTGGAGGCTGCACTCTACCTGTGTTGGCTGTTTCTTTGGAGGAGTCTGCCACCTGCTGCACAGCGTCTTGAGCAGCCTGCACTGGAAACACATACCATGATCACAGTGACTCTCAACACATCCCTTGAACGTCACATGAAAAAAAAAGAGCATTTTCAGGAAATTGACTGAAATTATCTTTTGGATTATCAAGTCGTTCAAAAACAGATACATTAGGTCCTGTTCCCTCTGCTGTCATTCTGTACCTGCTGAGTCCGTCACCCCCTTTGCGGCTGATTGGCTAGAGCCTTTTAGGCTCTCAAAAGATTTCTTGAACGAGGCCATGGCTCCTGCCTCTGTCCCAGCAGCGTCCTCACATCCGTCTGAGCCAACCGTGGCTGGAGTGGCTGTTTAATACCCTCTGTTTGAGCCCGACACCACAGATCCTGCACGTTCCAGTCGGATTAACCCGGACAAAACTCACCCAAAGAGGCACGATCACACTGGCATCCCAGCTATGGCCGTGTCGTGCCAAGGGCCAGAGCACGCTCAGCAGATTTTACACGTCTACTAATTAAACCCCCCAGACACGAGTGAGCAAAAAAAAAGAAACGTGAGGCCAGTGGATAATAGATCCTGATTTCTACTAGCAGACAAAAAAAAGAAAAAAGAATTGCAGGAGGTTAGAAATTCAACAAGTTACAGACATCCAAAGTGAACGTAAACATCATTAAACATCAGCAAGAGTTTTCTTTTTTAACTTTTTATTTACAGAGGAATGTATGTCTGGCTTAACACATAAACCTTAATATTGACAAGTCCTGCAATTTAAAGCACATATTGATATGACAACCATTATGATTTCAAGACATAATATATTGACTTTAACTTGTTAAAATCTTCAGTACACACAAACGCGCACACACACAAACATGTATACTCTGTCCATTTCTAACAGATAATTTACTGGAATGATGTCACGAGCAACTATAAAGATACAATGTAAAAAACTCTTACTTCAAAAATGTTCAAAGAAATTCCCAAAGAAATGCAAAAATAAAGAACCCACAAACAGGCATTGTCGACACTTAAGAGGATATTATTGTTTCCATATCAGCTTGCAACCGGACATATTTATTTTTTCCACTCCCAATGTCTCATTGGAAGATGATGAACATCTATTGCACATTTCTAAATACAGATACACACAAGTACAAAGTCACAAGCCCTGGCTCCGGTCTCATTTCATTGGGAGGGAATCAAGGAAATGAGACAGAGAGGACAAATCCTACATCTCAATAAATACCTACACCCAACACATTACATTAATAACATGACATTTACAATATATAATAATAAAAGATTTGTCTCGAAGGAAGAACATTTTTCAGTGGGAATGCTTTTTTGTTGTTTTCTCTTTTTTTGCAACGGGTGTATAATTGTAATAGTTTCAGCATTTGTCCTTTTTATTATTAGAAATATTATTGTGCTGCTGGTTGGATGGTGGCTCGGACTGGTGCTCTTATGCTTCTGGTTCGTAGTCCTGGCTCTCCTGGGAAGAGAAGAAGCACTTTTAGAAGACAGGCAGAGAGACGCCAGGCTAAACAGGTGAAAGCTAAGGCAACTTCATTTGCTTTGAGAAGAACATATATGCTGCATAGTGTTACTGGTAAGAGCTGTTGCCTCACATATCAGAGGTCTGTGGCTGGAATCCTGGATCAAGGGCTCTTCTGTGTAGATTTTGCATTTACTCCTCCTCTCACAGTCCAAAAACTAGAGCAACTGGGGACATGTCTAGAGCTGAACTTCCCCTAGGTGTGAATGTGAGACTGAATGACTGAATGATGTGTATGTCCTGTGAAGGACTGGAGACCTGTTCGCTGTGTATTCCCTGCCTTCATCGTACGATAATTTCCAGCTGACTCCACAATACAGTTAAAAGTACAATGCACATGACAAAGTGGATAGATGAAGATGTGCTTGAGGCCATGGTGCTTTTGCAAGAGGATATGATGTCACTCCATCCTGGATATCAGCTCCACTGCTGGGTCAGTGTCTCTCTCCAGCCTGCAGAGGGCAGCACAAGCCTACACCAGTTTCAAGGACGTGTCGTGAGCACAAGCCCAGCATCCTTCTAAGCCTGTACACGCCTCCTCCGCGCACATGATCATCAAAAAAAAAATCAACCCAGCCTCCAGGAATGTGCAACAGTCCGAGGTCATGTGATTTATTCACAGAACTGAGAGAGATCGTGGATGAGGCAGATTTTCATTCCCAAATCCTCTCTGAGAAGGCTCGTCTCTCTCTGTCTCTGCAGCACTCCATATTTACAGCAATGCAGGGAGACCCTGACATTACCCACAATGCACTGAGGCAGAGAGCGTCATCACCACACCCATTCAGACAGAGCTTGCACAGAGATGGTGTTGCAAAGGATGGGGGAGGGGAAAGAGATGCAGAGGAGTAGGAGGAGAGAGAGATGGAGGAGGACACGGGTGATACGAGCTGCTGCTTCTGAGAATTTCTCTTTAAATTTGCATCTCAGGGAATATCTCCATTTCACTCATCTCACTGGCTAATGCAGTAATCCACAGATGGCGGCTCTAAGCAGGAGGGAGAAGGAAATCTCACTAAATGTCTCACTAAACGGATCATTATTCCAGATCATACTAAATCTCATTTGAAATCTTCCTCTAATTGAAGCTGATTCAGAGTATTTTATTAAATAATAAATACAAGACCATATGCTGAAAAGGGGATGCAGTGGTTTACATTATTGGAAATACCTGTGGAGCCACATTTTGAACATCATGTGCCTTTTGTGATGTTACTGTTACCTATATACTGATTTTAAGCCATTTTTAAAAAGTAATGGGTGCTGCACACTTTGTCTCGCCCCTGACAGCCAAATTCCAAAAATAACCATCTGTGTCAGAAGAGCACGCGCACACACACTGACACACACCGACACACACACCCAGTGCTCAGTGTAGGTAGGTGGTGCTATATTCACTGTACTGTACTTGCTGTGTGGCATAAGGCTGTTTTCATTTCCAGAATAAAGGAGAATTACCTCAGCGTGAGCTGCAGTGTTTGTGTGGGACAGAAGTGGAGGGCAAGTGTGGAGTGCTATTGGAATGCAATACAGCTGAAGTGTGTAACCATGCAGAGGCACTGAATACTGATGAGCCTCCATCTACTGTAAGTGAATGGACTTCTCTCTGACTGCAGACTAGGGCTTCATGAGCTTTTCACAAAACATACAAAAAGCAATTTACATTCACGTCATACGTGGACTCGCTGAGGCATGTGCCTGTTTTATGTCATGTAGGCTGATTACCTGCTGGGTCTCATCATATGTCTCTCCTTCTGGCTCCAGCATCGCCTCTCCCTGGCCCTCCATGGCCTCCTGCCCATACTCCTCAGGCTGCGGAGACGGAGAGGGGGAGACAGACACAGAAATGAGGAAACAATCATACACATTTGCAGTTACTTGTACGTAAAGGAAGATGAATACACCTCCCCAAGAGCTTCACAGTCTGAGCGCTAAGCATGTGAATTCCAGAAAAAATAAACAGCAGGGCTGGTTTAATGGTGCTTATAATGTTTATCTCTGTCTTGAAAGGTTTTCTGGAATCCCCAAAGACTCTCAAAGACATTTACATGAAAAAGATACTCCGTCTGTTGCACAAAGGGATGGAGTTACAATGGTGGCTTTTAATCCAGGTACCCAATACTATAATATAATCTGTCTCAGTTTACCCCTGGACTTCTCATGCAGCGTATTTAATGTATTAAGCGTATCAAAATCTGAATTTGTCCAGTACTATACCATGGCATCATTTGCATTTTTTGTTTAGAGCTGATTAGTTAATGTTGGCACACTACACTAACAAGCTGCTCACTGTAAGTGCGTATCATTAGTTTGTATTCTCTCAGAGCATGTGAGCATGTCCACAGTGTTAACATTTGCTCAGACGCACACAGCTGTGTCTGAGTGAAGCCTCGCAGAGCTGCTGGCTTGGCTGTGGACACTTATCCTTATCCTCTGGGTATTTATTGCTCCCACACTGTTACCTTGTGTATTAAGTATAACAGATGAGAGGCAAAAACTGGGGCTAGAAACAACAATCCAATAGTCTGTCTCTCAGTGGGCATCTCAGCCCAAGGACATACATCTTTAAAAATGGACAAAAAATAAAAAGAGGAGGAAATTGCTCATTTAGTGGGAACAACTTTCAGCAGCAGACCAGAACATTTGGTTCTCTGTTTGTACCTCCAGTGTATGTACATTGATCTAATGTAAACTATAGCGTCCTGGTTTCACATCCTAGTGCTTTCAGAGGAAATTCTCTGCATGTCAGCATGGATTTTTTTGTATACTCCAGTTTCTCTGACATCCCAAAAACATTCATTAGGGCAATTGGAAACTCTAAATTGTCCCCAGGTGTGAGAAACTTGAATCTGTGTGTGCTGGAGGTCTACTCCAGCAGACCCCTGCTACACCATGGGAAAAAAAGAAGGTAAGGTGATGGATGGATGGATTGCAACCTGCGTTAATGGCAATAAAGGCAAATACCAACAAAGATAGTTATGGGGCTCATTACCTGACCTGACCGACCTGAATAACTGCCACAAGCATCACATATGCTGAATGAAAATAGGTAGGGTACTTGGGAGCAACACTTAACTTCATTGCTCTTTTTGGCCTTCATGGTTTCACTGGGGCACATAAAGTGCAACTCACTGACCATGAAACATTTCAGTCAACACTGAAAACCCAATATGTCACCTTGTAAACAAACTCTCCTTCTGAGAGTTTCCCAAAGCACAGGACAACACTGTGCTGCACCTGCCACTACAAGCCCTGAAAACAAAGCTAGTGGGTCACCACACATTTATTTTTAAACCCAGCACTAATCAAGTCAATTAGGTCAGAGAACAGACCATAATCCTGTGTATGGTATCAGGCTGGTGTTATTGCTGAGAGCCCACCAACATGATTAGTGTGGCCTTAAGCGCTACACTAGTGAACCAGAGCAGGGACACCACTAATCAGGCGGATCATTGGCTGTGCAAAAGTGAACATGAATAGTCCTCTCCCAGAGAGGGAAGATACCTTTTCTCTTGAGACTTTTAGCATTTTAGAGGCCTTTTTTTTTCAATTTTGAAGATACCACCTTGATTGGCGTGAAGCAACATATCATAATTATGTGACCAGTTGAACAGTCTGTTGTCAAAGTGTAGAAATGGGAGGTTTTCAGACAGACATTACAGTGCAGACTGTCAGATCCACTGCATTAGAGAGTCAGTGGAGAGGGTCTGGCTCTGGGGGAGGAAGGCTCAGAACCGGACAGGACCTTTCTGGTTCACCGACACTGACAGAGATATATGATTTGTCAAAATGCTGACAGGGAAAAAACAAACGCTCCAAGGACAAAAAGCAAAAGCACTCCGACCTAAAAGCTTGACCATTGGATTTTTCCATGTTTTATGTTGTGTAAAATCAAACATGTGCCACCTCTCTCCACACAGGCAGCACAGACCAACGTGAGTGGAGAGAGGGAACAGTGACATTAGCCGCTGTCTTCAGGGGTTCTGTGTGCAAGAATAGACGAGTAGAGGAGAGTTGATAGTCCCACCGAGATCGAACAGTGAAACAGCCTGTGAAGCGAGGCCACCGCAGAATGAAAGCAGCTCTGTGCGCAGAGAAACAAATCATCCTCGCTAACCCCCAAGCATCCTCCAATAAAACACTGAAGTGGAAAACAAACCTTAATGAACTTGTCTGTTTTTTTGCTCCTCTAACTGTGCAAATACAAAGTAAGCCAAAGACATATCAGATAATCCTTGATTGACTGTTTAAATATTAATTGAGATGGAACATGCTAAAACTGAAAAATTCACAGTATGAAGGCAGAAATGGTATTAGAAAGCCTGCTTCTGATGGTATCAGCCAGGGGAAGAAAACACTTCAGGAAGGTAGATCTTAAAAGATCTTAGTAATGACAGAGTAGTCTCTACTGATGATACAAATGGTGACACAGGAATAACCACCCATTTAGCACATTCTTTCATCCATTTCTCAGAAATGACCGTGTTTGATGTGGACACATGCAAGGGCACTGTGGGAGTGACGCAGATGAAATGTGGGCTAGTGACTGTGTCTCGGAGTGACATGCAGATTCATCAGACCATGTTTACTCCTGCTTTGTAGAACTGGCTCTGGTACAATCCTGTCCAGACTTTAATGAACACAACTTACAACAAGTTGCCAACTGTAAGTGAGACTTGGATGTGAAACTGAGTGGAGAGGGTTCATTTCCGCCTCTGACATGTTGTCAGGCACGCTAACAGAATTACACACCCCAATCAAAAATTAAAAACACTTTGTGAGTGGCAAGATAAATGTTCACTGCCTCTATCCTCTTAAAAGTGATGATTTGTTATACTGAGTCTCATTGGAGCATAATTATGAGCTCCAGAGAAGGTAGATTTACGTCATATTTGTTCAATCTAAATATAGATACAAAGTCATTTCGACTTAAAAGGACAATATGGATTCACAGATATATAAGCCTACTTGTTTATCCTCACACATCAAAGAAATGCAAAATTGTTTAGAATACATTATAGAGTTGTCAGTGGGTATTTTTCAGGACAGCCTGTCAATCATTGTTGTTTACTGTGTGTGCTCACAGAAGCTCATGGGGTAGAGTGCACATTCAACGAGTACCTACATTCATGTCAGTGGGGAATTCGTCCTTTTTCACCAGGCCGGTAGCTGCAGCGATGTTCCCCATGGCCCCAGTGGTCTTCTCAGCCACTACAGACACACACACACGCACACACACACGTAACATTACCCCGGATGATTCAGCAGACAGATTAAAAGGCTGCATGTGGTTGGAGCCCTCTTTTGGCACTCAATTGATTACTGTCTGTAATGAGTAACTAACCCTCCCCCATCAGCACATGAAGAGAGCTAAAGGCTAAGAGTCACTGCAATGGTAGGGAGCTTCTTGTTGCTAGTTGAGGTTTGACTGACAGAAGGAAACAAACTCACCTGTGCCCACGCTGTCTTTGGCCTTGGAACCTGAACACAAAAAAGAGAGAATTACGTCAGAAAAGGTGTTTTGCACCAAATGACTAAAGGCTGAAATTTCCCTCTGCGTAAAAGTTTGAGGTGACTTTTAACACCTTGCCAGGTCAATGTCACTTGCTTTACATAGATACACTAACTATACTGTCGGACAGTTTCCGAATGAGCAATGCGACTTTAGTTTTTATTTTGCAGTTTCCCACAGCCACTGCCTGCATTTTCCCTGTGAGTGTTTTTCAGCTCCACAGCCAGTTCCACTGGATTGTTACGTTCTTTGGCCTTTGGAGGATCTCATCAATCTACACTGTGCTCCATCGAGCTATTTGGCCAATCTACTGTGTGCCCACTGGTGCTGATCAGTCCTGCCTTGTCATCCTCTCCACTGTGCAGGACTCACACGCCTGATTGGTCCCTGAGGGCCTTAAAAAGCCGACCAAGAGAGAGGCCAAATGATGATGAAGTATGGAAGCATCACTACAAAAGGCAAAGCCTCAAAGCACAGCACATGCATCTAAGGAGAAGCATCCATTTGTCCAGTGCAGCCACAGCTCTGCATCTACAGTAAGGAATGACAGCCGTGGGTAACCATTTGGAAATATCAATAATTGCAAGTGGCTTCAGCTCTTTTGATTGTTCTCAACACAAACAGAAGAGAAATGGTTTGCCTCGATGTATGTAACACATTTCCTCGGATCTCATTTTGAAGAAATTTCATGCTTGTTTTGAGAAAATGAAATGCTAGAGAAAACCTGAGACAAAAACTGTATTCACCACATTTAGACATCATTTCTGCTCAATCAGAATTCAGACAGAATTCAGTAAATGTAGCGGTATACTGATATCGGAAATTAGAGAAGGATCATGGGAATGTTGTTTTTATTTATAAACAGGGGCTGAATCATGTCTTACCCTTTCACTCACATTATATATTTTCATATACCGTCACCCTACAACCTCAGTCTCTAAGGAATCATCTTGAGGTTCCCACTCACAGACTACCCAGTGAAATACTTATACATCAAAGCTCCTGCTGTGTTTATGTTGAAATATATTGGACAGTGGATTCCAGTCATCTCAGCGCATAAGAAATGGCTGAAATACCAAAGAATAGTTCTAGTTTTCTGTACTATCTAGCACCTGCCCTTTTTCACCTGTAGAAGTATTGAATGACAACAAAATGTTAATTCAACATACAAACTGTATGTAAGGAATTATATCTATAATATCTGAAGCTGTGGTCTATCATTAAGAGTTAAAGTCCTAGATGTGTAAACTCAACAACGGAAAGGAGCTGCTGCAGGGTTTGGCTTCAAAGCAGCCCTGTATAATTACAGGGCACATGGATGGTCTGTGGCCGCAACAGTGAATTAGTTGTGACATTAAATGGCAGCAGGGTTTTCTCATTTCCGCCTCTCCGTCTTGCCTTACTCAGGCTGACTGCTCAGCTCAGCTGGGTGGGCGGTCTGCGGCAGCAGCAGCTGTCAAAAGGTGGGCCACAAACCTATCAGAGGCCTCTTACCCCTCCTCCAAGAGAGGCCTTCAAGCGAATCATGCACAGCTTTCTAGGGCAACACTATGCTCAACAAGCAGCGCGCACAAGCACAAGAGAAAGGATGAGCGCTTGCCTTTTCCTGCATCGTGGGCAAAAGGCGATGACAGAAAATGAGCCTGCACGTGTTTTGGTTGTAGCCTGACGTGTTTGGCTGAATAAGTAGGCTAATTGGATTCCTCATAAATGCTGACATGTCTGACAGGATCTCCTGGAATACAAAACACCTCCTGCACATGCTCCAAACACACTGTCAACCGCACAGTGGTCCGAGCTGCTGACTGTAGACCGACCAGTGAGGGTGTCGCAGGAAATTTGGGGCCCTGTGACAACAGCTACAGAAATGACAAAGTAAATCGGTGTCATAGCTGGCAGGTTCTAGGGTCTGAGTCCAGGCCCGAGGCCACTGAGTCATCTGGCCCTCACCCCCGCTTCTCCCTAACAGAGCAGCTGTGGGCTAGTCAATATGGAGGAATTGATTTATTGCATACATTAATGCAAGTGATGTTCATTATGTCAGATATGACCTACATCCAGCGTCACAGAGTGGCCTCCATTTCATGTATTCATCATGGTTAACTACAGAGTGTAGTTTGACAACCTTGTGATGAACAATTTCACTATTTTCTGACTTTTAATAGACTGATGGATTCATTGAATAAAGTATTCAGCCTGTGACCAACTTACATAACCGCAAGCGAGTTATTTATAACATGGTCAGCGAGGTTTTGTTAAATGGAGAGTGGTATTAATAATTCAAACAACAGACCGGGTTAGCAGGACGTTAAAATTTCATTAAATCACAATGATTTGACGGCATCAAAGAATAACCCCAAATTATTGCCCAGCAAGACAGATAATTAAATTACGCATATCACTGCCTCCACAAGCGAAGCGAACAGTGGAATATGACAACTGTAGAAGTTGCTCTTTCCTCCAGTTTCATTTTGTGGCCGCAGTTTCTAACCTTTTGAATGTGTCCATCGATCTCCGTGTCAGAGAAAATACTAGCAATTCAACAATAATGCACAGCAGGTCCACTCAATGCTACAAACCAGTTAAAAGGCTTATCCGGCATTTCCTGACACAGTGTGGACCTCAGTGTTGGTGACCATTAGAGACAGGGCTGCACAGTAAAGGGCAAAGCAGAGGCCTTCAGTCTGTTTGTCTGCAGGAGGTGACCGCAGACTGAGACTGTTTTACAATCTGCTGCTGTCCAATGCGTGGACATGTGGCAAGAGCTGCTCCCACCATCCTGCTGCCCCACCCCCACCCCCACCCCCGCTCACATCTCCAGGCTGGAGCCCGGTCGAGTCAGGCAAGAGGGCACGGGGACGTTCAGAGCCTCCTATCACATCATCAGGACAGCTTCCATTTCCCTGCGCGTCCAATTTAGATCGGAGCCAGAACCAAATAAAGAACATTAGTTTCCACCCAGGGGATGAAATTGCTGATTCTTTAAATATTGCATCAGCCTGCATAAGTAAATGAAACATATTGATCAACTGTCGGGATGACTAATATGTCAAATTACAGCTGCACTAAAAGAGTCCTCTCAATAAACCACGGGAGTGTGTTTATGCAGTCCTTACTGTGTTAAAGCACACAGTGAGTGTAATGAAGAAGAAATCACGAGTGTGTTTAGGTGCTGAACAAAGGCAAAGAGCCGGGTGATAGATCCAGGCGGCTTCTGTCTTTGGTGTGTGAAGAAGGCAGGATTCTGCTCCTCACTGTCCTCTCAGAGGAAGTTGTCACAGAATTCCTTCATTTGTTCCTCCATTGATTTAGCCCATATGGGACATATGGGCTAAATCGTGACTTATCATCTGCCCCTCCTGCCTGCAGCAGGGACACCGGTCTCACTGGGCCTGAACGTGCTTTGCATGACAGTAGTGATCGTCTTACCTACAAACATGACTCCTTCTTTAGTCTTCTCAGCCGCAACCGCAACTCCCTCCTTGGTCTTCTCGGCGGCCACGGCCATCCCCTCTTTCGCTTTAGACAAACCCTTCATAAACACATCCATCTTGGCCGAGCGAGCTGCTGTGGAGATATGAGGCAGAGCTGCTGTCACTGTGCACATCCAGATATCCTCTCACATGTCACTTGACGTGTGAAATTACCAATGGACAGTTGGAGTTGTGTTAGATTCCTTTGAATTTTTACACCCCCCCCCAACCCTCCCTTGTGAATTTGAATGTATGATCAGACCACACAATCTGCAGGAGGAGGGCGGCACCGCCTCCCGTGGCAGATCCTGACAGCTGCAGCCCAGCCACTGATAGTAAAAACCCTCTGTTCACTCATGCATCCCTCCCTCCCACCCCCACCCCCACCACCACCCCTCCTTTTCACATCCTCGTCACGGCATGAAATATTCAGACGCGCAAAGATTTCAATGAAATGGTTAATTGTGGACGGGCTCATGAATTATTGCTGCCCTGTAATGCTACTCTCCGGGGCAGAGATGGCAGGGAAAAGGGCGCAGGGCCCTGTAGGCACAGGATGCTGCTGCCGCTGCACGGTGGTGGTGATGCTGTGCGGGGTTGCTGGGGGAAGGGAGGCGCGATGGGAGCATGCATCTCGGGCTGGATGCAGAATGAGGCGGATGACTTTGGAGCAGGCCAGCAGCTCCCGTTCGGCAAAGCAAGATGCTGGATCCAGCCTTAAAAATTACTACACGACGACGATTTCCCACGTTTTTCCTCCTCCTGGAGGTTTTTAATTCACAGTCTGACAATCATCTGACTGGATAAAACAGTGCACTGGTGTGTGCACGCGCGTGTCTCCCCCCACTAATGGTTTTACGCACGGTGCAAAGCGGTGACGACGCTCACATGCATGCTCCTCTAATGGTGGTGACCTCTATAAGCTTAAAAAGCAGCGAGCAGATAGCGATGCGCGAAGGTGGGATGCGTCCTTACCTATTTACAGATAGCCTTCAACTTGTCCCCTTATGGTGGAGCCGCGCGGCTGAGACCAAGCAGCGTCTGAACGGGAGATGTGTGTTCTGATGATCACTGGGCAGGCCTTCCTCCTCCTCGGGCTGATCTCCTCCAACAGGGACGGCCCCCTCTACAGTGCGGCTGAGACTATCACGTCCCCCTCCTCCCCCTCCTCCTCCCTCCCATCCTCTTCTTTCTCTCTCTCTCTTTTTCTCTCCTCCTCACTATCGATCACACCGGGATGTCAACAGCAAGGAAAATGAGCTTAAGAGAGCCCCAGCACGTCGTATGCTCCTTTTTCTATTGCATGAGCTAAAACAAAAAAGAGAGAGAGAGAGACTAAAGCACAGTGACTTATATCACCACAGCCACAATGTACACATAAACGCTCCCGCTGTGTTCATTTCAGGTTACTTGACTTGGTTGAGATGATAATAAATCTTTAATAATATATATATATTAGCCTCATGCTATTTTTTATCACATCAAATTATTGTGATTATAACAAGTTGCTAGCCTCCTTTTAACTCTTTACAACCTGCGTGCTTCAGTGTCCCTCGTATTTGTGTTTTAAGTATTATATTGGGCACATTATCATTTTGACTGAAACTGATGCTCAGGTGAAGCATTTTACACTATTAATCACAGAGGACTCCCCTTCAATAATTAACTGGGACACTGTTTTGAAACCATCCACATTTTCAGTGGCTGTGGCCCTTTGGCATGCAGGGAAGAAAAAAAAATAGTGTGTGAATGGTTAAAGCTACTGACCATATAAGGTAGCCTCTGACCTGTGTATGAATGGATGTCAATGGACGAAAAAGACTTTGCCTGTGATTCTGAAAATGTCAAGTTCAATAAAACACAAAATGTACTCAGACTGTGTTTTGTGTGCTCAAATGTCACGTGTAAACAAAGTCACAGAGCCTGTCAACAATAAGAAGCATTTATTCAGAGATAGCTTGAGATTATGTCAGTTTTGACTGGAACACAACAGGTAGGCTACGTCACAGAAACACTGCAGTACAGTACTATAACACAACATTAGAATAAACACTTTAGTAGGCTTGACCTGCTTGACTCCACATTAACATGTGACTCCAACTTGGCTTTGCCCCCTGCTGCACTGGTGGAACTACTTTTATAGGATTCAGTTAAGACATGTAACACCATGACACTGTGGTGGTGTGGTGTAATGTCACCAAGTTTGTTTTTTCAGCTACTGCAATTAACCAATTAGCTCATTAAGCATTGTCTCACAGAGGAGGCCTAGGCGACCAATCAGACGCCTCCTGTGGCCTGTGTCAGCTCTGACATGCGTAGAAGGGGAGCTGGAGGGCGATACCATTTTGAGATAAAGATAGGGGTGAGTTGAGTCATACTGAAACGCTGGCTCCGAGCTGTGTATTGATTCCTTGGAGATGTTCACTGAAGCGTTGAAGGAAAAATCAACTTCTATAAACCCAGCTGGCGTTACGATTTGATAAAACCTTACATAATTCGTCAAAACCAGACGACTTCTTATTAGTATGTAACCCACGAAGATTACGACTCCTATGCGTAATTACGTAATCGCAGTTCAACGCTATGCAGTCGCGACCCTGCGGGAGCTCTCAGCCAGCCAATCAGAGGAGAGGATGAGCTCAGGTTGAATCACGACTCCATCTCCCCCGGGTCTTACACCGACCTGTCACTCAGCGCCGAGAATGAAGACTACACCCCTTCATGTCCCCTCCCCTTCTCAGTGAGCTGCTCTGAACGGTTCACACCACCCCCTCCTTTTCTCTTTTCTCTTTAATCCCATGTCTGACGTACGTGCAGTGTGACGCCATCCTCGTTTGTAGTGGGCGAGTGATTGCGAAATCCTACCTCCCCCACCTCCTCTGTCGGAGGAAACCCCAGATAGCTCCATCTCCTTGAGTTTCCCTGCCCTGTCTCATCTGGTCTCTGTGGGCATGAGTCTGCAGCCATGGGGTTTCTGTCCCAGCACAAAGATGGTCTTTCTGTACCGCCACCATACAGTCCTCTGAGATGGAGACCTGCAGCAGATCTGTGCAGCACACTGTGCACTACCACTGTTTTTGCTGCAGGGCAAAGTGGTGCATCTATTATAATGGATGGATGGATGGATGGTTGGATGGATGTGAAGATAGATCCAAAGACAGAGAATTAGGCTCTGTTGGTTTACTCAACATAGGCAACATATTCTTAATTATTTGGATTCTGTCAAAATTGTGATTTCATTTACATCAGTATAAATGACAACCTTGATTCTCATTTATTTATGAGATGTCACCTCCATGGTGACGATAACAATTAGTTATGTAGACCAGTCAATCACACCAGGAAATAATAACCCAGAGGGTGGAGATGTTTTCTGCAGCTTGTTAACATCATCATTAGCATCTATTTACATTTGAACCATATTGTGAGGCAATTTTCTCTTCTTAATACAGACCTCCTTTGCATGTATTCCATCACCCCTCAACATTGCTGGCATGTGAGCTATGACGGATAGATCTGCATTTCTGGTTTGGAGAGAAGTCTTCATTCTCCTCTGAGTCCCAGTCTGTCGCTCTCCAGGGTCCTGAACTGAGGCCTGTCTCTGTCTCTGGTTCTGATCTGCCTCAGCCTGCACAAGGCAGCCCTGTAGGACAGGCTGCAGGACGGGAGGAGTCCATCAACACACAGCAAGAAGACTTTCCACACAGCTGAACCAGATGTTTGCCCCCAACCCACAGCTGCAGAGGAGCATCCAGCCTCTGAGGGTCTTCGCTGCCTTCACAAATGAGATGCGTCTGCCCTCTTGTGGCCATTTGCAACTATAGCATGGCGATTACTTAGCATGTTGTACAGCATCCTCGACTGAAATTGCATGTTAATGTTCAGTATTTAAAATTGTTTAATGAGTTTAACAGTTTAATTATGTTTACTTTATTGGGACAGCATGAACAAACACAAACAATCAAACAAACCAAACTTTGTAATCTCCACTTTAATTGGCAACAGGTTAAAAGAATAATAAAAAGAAAAAAATAATTGATGGCAATAGAGAGATTGATTGATGTCTCATGAATTCAGTCTCTCCAGTGATCTATTCTTGTTTTGAATGTGTTCCAATCTTTGTTAATGGAAACCTTAATGTTAAAAAAGATTCCTCTTTAGTCCTATTGACTCATTTGTGGTTGCTGGGGATAAAGTGTTTTATGTCTAACCTTATAGGCTTATAAGTTATTCTGCAAGTATTGCACCACATCTTTAAATTAGAGAGCATGTACATTTGTAAATAATGCATTGTTTGGTTAATGACAATCCACTCTGTGTACAAACTTTTTTGTCAACTAAAGATTGCAATTATGGCTCATTAGCATGATTCTCAAACCTCCAGAGAGCAGGTAATATATGCAACTATTAATGGGTAATATTAATTAATTGTGGATTTGGATTGAGGAAAGCCTTTTAGACTCTGAGGATATCCAATAGTGGATGAGTGGATGTAAATATTTTATTTTCTGGAATATTCTGATTGTATTTTAACAATTTATTTGAGGTTTCCACCTGTTTCTGTGATCAGTGACTACACTGCCAAAATGTGTCCTATCTTCCCTCAAAACTACAGCAGTGACGGTGCCTGCAACCAACCCCCCTTTGCTAAGACTTACACACACTGCCCTCATGTGGCAGTGAGAGGAACAGGTTACTGGTCGTTAATACTGGGGTGAGATACATGAGATAGACCAGACTATCCATTCAGGCAGGGAATAAATCTAGGACAGGTCGCCAGCCCATCACAGGATATACATAGACACACACCATTCACTCACACATTTACACCTAGAGGCGAATTATAGTCTCCAGTTGACCTTAACATGTTTTTAGACTGTGGGGGAAAACAAAATACCAAGGGAATACCTACAGGGCAAACGCAGAAACTCACAGAAAAACTTCTTGCTGTGATCAGTAACAGAACAGTAACTCACCATGTGGCCTATTACAAGACCAACACAACCCAAAGATTGAAGCTGTCAAACAAAAATAAGGTAAGAAAAGATTAGTCAAAATGTTGACTGCAACAAAAGAAAACAGGGGTGAATCAAACACGTGGCACTTCCATTTGACCTCATTTTTGTTTAAATCAATCAGTCTTACCAATTTCATCTGATTTATAAAAAAAAAATACATGAATTTCAATTATTTCTAATCAGGTAGATTCAGGTCATAATGACTGAATAGATCGTTGCACATTCATGTGAATTGATTTAATGAAACTTGTCATGAGGACAGTGACATCTAATTTAGTGTTTCTGAATCCCAGTCTTCAAGAGCTACTGCCTTACATGTTTTAGATGGTTTTGATTCTGCTCCGACACACCTGATTCAAGTGAGTGTCTCATCATCAGGCTTCTGCAGAGCTCGACGATTGGCTGATCACTTCAATCAGATTCAATCAGTGATGGAGCAGGAGACAACGAAACCATGCAGAACAGTGGTAATCAAGGACAGAAAAAAACCTCTTACCAAAACCTGAGGAGCCATCTCAATAAATACTTTTAGTGGTAAGCAGTTCCGATCCATTTTGCCAGACATGCACATTTTTGCTCGATATTCTTAAATCAAGGTAAGCCTTGTTGAAAATACATTCGTAGCAATTGTTGGTAATTTTTGATGAAAAACATTTTATTATAACAATTCTGTGGTTTAAACAGTTAGGTGTCATCATGATCGTGATAATGTGCTGGTTAGGAACATATTCACTGAAAGAAAAAGAAAATTCTTTCAGCAGCAAATAAAACTAGGTCACCCTACTTTATATAGAGCTCTCTTCTCATCACAGGATGCAGCTGAGCCTGGGCAGCAGGCAGGAGGTGTGCAGGTCCACGCAGCAATCATTCGCTCTCCTCAGAGGGAGCTGCTTCTGCATGTTCGGCCAAAAGCTGCAGTCAGACACTTTTTTTGAAGTCCCTAAAGGTGTCTGAAAAGTTGCCAAACCCAGTGACACAATTGTAAAGTAAAGATGATTTCACCTCAGTGCTATTAGACCACACACGCTCCTCACAAACAGTCTAGGTTGGTATACAATGCATTCCATTTCAAGGTAGAATGCTTATTTTTATTAATGGTGTCAACCATTGTTCTCTGGAGGTAACAAAAAGGCTATGGAACATTGGTTTAATTTACAAGACCCTTTCCAATCCTATTGTTTGTGTGGGAATAGATCCACACAGATCTGGCCTCTGTTCATGCATATCTGGCAACCACTCATAGGCTTTTGTTGTTGCAATTGTTAGGTTCTGACAGAGCTCGCCAGTGAAGGTGAAAGCCCAGCACAATATTTTATTCTGCTTCTGCACTCGTAGTCTGTGGTCTCAGTCAATCAGATGCAGCAAAGAGTTGAAGTTCAGCTCAAATCAGAGTTTATTCTTTGACGAGAAATAAATCAGTCTGTCCATGGATCAGACTGAATTCTGGGTCAGTGCCCTGCGTAGTTAAAGTACAGTTTGTGAGAGTTGAATTGATTCTCAATTTCTTGATTGGCTGGGACTCGCTCAGCCCATGTTCTCGTAATGCTTACTCTGGAGCTAGTGGGACCAAGCTGTGATATTAGTGCACACCAGGCTCTGGGTCTTCCATGATGTCCCTGTGCAGGTTTTATGATCAGGAATGCTATTGTCAGTATTTTCCCAAAGGACCTTCATCATAATTTTAGGAATTTCTCAGTAACGCCAAGGCAACTCCTATGGGCTGTTTTAAAAAAAATATATCGGCCATTTTGACTATCTGTATTTGGTAGGTGCTGTAAGCTTACAATAACCTGGTGTTGATACTTACAATCAAATGTTGGACAGTAGCAAAACAGTAATGATTTGGCTACACTACAAGTAGTAGTAAATGCATATTATTAATGTTTTTACTTCTTATGTTTCATGCTTGTGGATGCTGCAGCCTGCGCTCACTGCTCACTCTACACAGTGCAGGTCATAGTAACCTGCTGCATTATGTGCCTTGTGCAACACCCATTTTAGTGTGAGACTGTGAAGGAATCTGATACCACCCTTTACACTTACTCACTGTCTTGCCTGCCACTCATATGAATGATTATGTGACTGACATTGTTTGCTAAACAATTGAGCTTTGCAACTTTTGCCAATACTAAGTGGTAACTGGAACGATACAGCCTCACATATTTGAGCCAGGATATTGAGGAAGAATCAGACAAGAACCATCAGAGTCTGAAATTTATAGATGAATTAGTACTTGATGATGTTGTTGGGCCCGCTGGAACATCCTCGGCTGGGTATCGATTTGTGTTATTGAACAAAGCCAAGATAAAAGTGGTATTTCATTCTAAGTCCCCTATTATGGTGTGAACTTTGGCCAACAGCTGTGATGTCATGCTGACATCAGCATGGTTTAGAGCTACATTCTCCTAAAAAAAAACATATCCAGGTTTGGATTATCATTTCACAGCAGTGCAGCTCTCTCATGTGTTGTCGAGGTGACTGATGATTGTGGGAGTGAGTGTGGAATTAGATCATCTACAACCCACGACTCAGATATAATGACTACATGAAGTGAGACTCAGCAAGTCTCCACCTTCATTTAAATGACAATTAAAATAGCTCCTGGAGCCGTGCTGCATATACAGAGCATGCCATGAATAATACAAAAAAAAAGCTTTAGTCAAACTGGAACTGCATTGCTACCACTACATCTAATGACAATAGTCAATTATATGACTCACGAATGATTCTGAGGAGTTTATGTTTTGTGATTTAAAGTAAGGCAGATTTGAGCAGTCATAATCATAAATCACCGGCTGATGTAAATGAACACACACTTACAACTTGAAAGAATTTGTCGAGTTTAACTTGTTTAAACATTAGCAAAAGCAACTTCTACATTTCTAATCAGTGTAGGACATCCTGCAAATGAAATGTGATCAGTGAGTGCTTGGCTAATCCTTCACAACGAGCACATCAAATGATAAGCTATGACAGTTGAAACTTTGAGGCTTTTAAACTGACAAACTGCCTCCAGTTTCATTCAGGATCAGTAGATTTTATCAACTCGACGATGTGAAGTTACAGTGTTTTGTTTTATCCCATTTTTCTGACACACAATCCAGATGCCAGATAGAAAAGCTGTCCAGTCAGGATCATTCATTCATCTATCCTTTGTCTGAGCCGTTAATAGTGTCATAGGCTGTCTGCTGTGCATGGAGAACACACACACCATCCACTCTCACATTCACTGTGCTATCCCAGTTTGGACATTCATGTTCATGGATAATACATCACGACATGACCACAGGCAACTAAAACTTCTCTCTATTCTGATTATGAGGAAAACAAGCGCCATGGAGCAAATTCCAGGAAATGCATCACAGTTGGATGGAGCCCTGATCGCCCCCCCAAATCCTTGTAGTTAACATTGTCATAATGAAGAGCACCTTGTAAAGCGTCCTCTCAGCAGGTTTGCCTCATTTGAATTCGGGGAACTCGCCGTTTCCTACACAAGGGTCCGGTGTGGCCGCTCTTGGCTTTTCCGATCCATTTAACAAAAACCCTTTTACTACAGCACATTAACTTTGACAGCCCTTTAAAGAAAGCAGCACATCACCAGTTGCAGTCCTGTTTATTTGAAATCAAAATCCTGAAAATTGAATAACATCTGCTTCTTAACCTCCTAATATTTTGCGGAGGATGTGCTCGACGGTGCACAGCAGAGGAGCCTGGCTGTGCAGCTTGGTGCCCAGTTGTGGTGTATCTGTCCAAGCTCCACAGAGCGAGCAGGCCAGAAATAAAAGGGTGATTCACCACCTGTTATATTCTGGGAAATAAACTGCCAGATAAAACACTGGCCGTGCAGAGTCAGATCTCTGCTCCTTTCTGTCACGGCTGCTTTACGAGCGCACCTCCTGCGTGATGCTTTTCCTTTTACAGATCCATTGAGTGGAGTCAGCCAGTCACGCCGAGCATTATATAATTCTAATCAATCTGAGTTATAAAATCTTGACTTGGGCCGAGGCTGCACTACAGCTGAAATTTACAGCTGTTTAGATTGCAAGTCATTTCCCCGCGCCGTGTGCATACACACTGCATCTGCCTGCAGGAGTGAAGGGAAAATAAAATCCAGCCTGTGAGGGACTTAAAACCTGAATTTTACTCCCTTCTTTCATGCAATCGTAAGTGACTGGGTACGTTCACTGCGTCGGATTCCATTATTATTCTTTAGTCTGACGTAAACTGTGAGTCAACGAATTGGTGGAGAGCTCTCTGCAGGTCTGTGGGTAAAGCACCAGATCAACGTTCAGCTGAGTGAATGCAAAACGAAGCGGGAAAGTGAAGAGGACCTCTAGGTGGCAGCAGAGACTGTTTATCCTCTCTGAGGGTGGGGGGTGGGGGGGTTTGTGTGATTACTATTCACAGCACTAACCAGGGTACATATCAACCCAAGACATACATGAATCGATTGAGTTTAATGTACACCCGCAGCTGCACAGAATGAAATATCTACTTGTATGTGACACTCAGCTCGAGTGTGGCCACTGGCAGCCGCAGCGGGTTGCTGCTGTCATCACCTGGAGCAGCCTCGTCTCTCTCTCTCTGTCTTTCTCTCTGTCTCTCTGCATGTGTGTGACTTCAGCTTAAATCTCCAAAATGGCTCAAGATGAGCTCACATTTAAGATGCAACGGCGGAAATTTGTGCACGTGTCGTCCTGGTGTGCACTGAAGCCTCGTCTCAAAATGGATGTCACAGCGTGTCCCGCTCACAGCTGCAGGGGAGTTCTTGCTCCATTTGTGCTTCATTCGACGCACACATCTGTATCTGTCATCAGGAATGTCGCCGTGACCTCTCTGTACCTCTGAAGAACACGCCCACGCTTTTGTTAATGTGTGTTAATTTATGTAACATTTGTTGTTAACATATTTGTCTTGGTGATACACTGCACACATTATGCACACTGTGGGCATGTCTGTAGTCTGCTGATGGAACTATCCTTTGGGTATAATAATGGATAGACTAAAATTAAAGGCATTATGCTAATTGTACATACAGAGTGCTCAAAGCGATTCTCCATCTTCTTTATGCATGCAATCTGTGGGAGAGCACTTTCACCAATGGCTGAGCGCGATATACAGCACCTGAATGTAAGCCAAG
Source organism: Karalla daura (assembly GCA_029224185.1). Taxonomy (NCBI): domain Eukaryota; kingdom Metazoa; phylum Chordata; class Actinopteri; order Chaetodontiformes; family Leiognathidae; genus Karalla; species Karalla daura. The sequence continues at coordinate 15,006,519 of CM055195.1, forward strand.
CTATACAGATTAACAGCTTGACATACTGGAAGCAATATTACAATTATGTCATAGCAATTTGTTAAACTGTCTCAAGGCTGAATGCAAGCACACAGGGATAACTTATAGTTTTTGTGTGCCTGCATGTGTGCGCGCCTGTTTGCTGGTTTGCTAAGTGCGGGAAAAGGTGGTCCACTTTCTTTTATCTGTCAATTTTTGGCAGTTATATAAACCCATCGCAGCTGGCTGGTTGCCTGCACAATTGCCTGCTATTAATGTTGATGCATAATTGCATTACATAATGTGTTGTGCTGTCTCTTAGAGGAGTCAAACAGCTGTGGCTATTGGCTGTGTGTGCTGTGCACAGAGTCGAGCTCGCCCCTGCACTTCACTGCCAGCCAAATCATAAATGGGAGCTGTCACAGGTCATTGTCAATTTTAAGCCATATCAATGAGGCTTTTGTAACTTCTACAGCACTTCAATGTATTGTGTCAATGAATTATTAAGATTTGAGGTCCTGCGAGATTTGATCCATTTCCATTCTTTTATCAGACTGCGGCTAATTTAAACACAGCAGTCGTACAATGTCATCAGTGACAGACAGAGAAATCAATCTCTGTTATACAGACGGTGAGAGAGGGAGGGAGAGAGAGAGAGAAAGAGAGAGAGAGAGGGATAGGACGGAGGGGGGAGTCCAGGCTATGCAGAGGCTCTGCCTGCTGCTTCCCCAGCAGATGGTAGTGCAGCATCGTGGAGGAACATCTCCCCAAGCCGGCTGAAAATGGTGCAAGAGACGAGCCGTCTGAAAATGAACGCTGCAGATTTTGAGGTACGATCCTTCACGGGATATCAGGGTAATGTCTTACCTACGTCGTCATTGTGCATGGTAGCACGTTACAAAAAGAAAAAAAAGGCAGATTCATGAATGACGGCAGTATATCTTTCAACATCTCCCATATGGTGCACCCCCAGGGGACGATTAAAAGTGGAGCACATTGATAGCCACGGTGCAATGAATGCGTGTGCGTATGGCTGCAGTTTTGGATCCAGTCACTTACGTAAATGAGTCCTGGACTGAGAGGGAATCATAATACTCAAACTGCAGATTAAAGGCTCGATACGGCAGGGGCAAAGGCATCCAGCTGGGCTTACAGAGAGAAAATAAGGAGCAGAGCAAATATCAAATGCGCTTACATGTGATAAGTCAAATGTGTTTACAAGGGCTTCATTTGCATCACAAAGAGCATATTTTACAGCAGGATTTTTGATTTGTGCGCACTTTGTTGTGTGCAGAGCTGGCAGGTGATACCTGTGTATCAGATGCGAAGTCCCTCTCCTGTTACCTGTTAACTGAAGGCTGAAACACTTGGTATTTCAGATTTGGCCTTTTTGAAATCCGCCACGCGCTAAGTGCATGTTGAGGCAAGATCAAACCGGCTGATTCATCCTAGCTTCCAATTGTCTGTGCCCTTAAACACAAAGTCAAGTACTGTTTCTGTTGTTTCTGTGTCATATCGCACGCCATTTGGGAAATATGCTGGCTGCCTTTTAGCTCGACATTGGGTTGTGCACCGCTGTATTCGCGCTCTCAGAGACGCTTAGAAATGAAGAGTGCTGAGGGAAGTTTGTCACAATGTAGCGGAGGCAGCAGGGAAGAGGCTCGGGACAGCAAGTAGCCCTATCACAGCAGCATTCTCAGTGCTCTCCAAACTGGAGATGAAAAGGCAGGATGTCGGGGCTGCGCGGCTGAGGGTTACGGGCCAAATTTATTAACAAGAACAGAAGATTTTTAAGGTGAAACTCACCTCTCCACACATGTACTGACAAAAAATATCAGTGCTGGAAACATCAGCGACAAGTTCTAAGGCAGAACTGTATCCTTTGAAGTCGCGCAAAATGGCTCTCATCAGATGAGAGCTCTGCAGACTGAAACATCCCGCATACGAAAAAGAAATGCTGTGATTGAAAACCTGGTAAGCTAATGAGTTTGCACTTCTATCTTCTCAATTTGTACAGGCTTTTGTGCCAAGGCCTTTGAGGCTTTTCTGTGCCAAGTCTTGTAATAGTGTTCTCATTGTTCGCCTGAGAATCTGACACTTTCTTTTTTTTTAATGAAACTTAGGGGGGAATCCATCTCCGAAACTTCTTCGCATGGGAAAGACAAGGGGGCCGGGAAAATCACTGTGAATTATGGATATTGCTGCAGTGAAATTAAGATGACAAAGAAATGGGAGGGGAAAAAAAAGAATCCTGTCTTAAAAGGCTCCAACGGGTGGATATTTCACAACTGCATCTGAGCTGCAATGCGGCGTAACAAGTCATAAGTAGTCCTTGTTAAAGACTTATGAAACCATATTTCTCATTCCTCCTTCTCCCTCTCCCCATGTCAGCCGGAGAGACTGAACTCCTGCAATCATATGGGCAATAACCATCTGTAACTATTGGCTATTGGCTCCTCAAATAATGTGTATATTAGAGTCTCGTTTTTCCTGTCAGAGTTGTTGCTGTGGATGTGAAATTATTTAAAGCCGGTTGTATAGTAATCATTTCTGTCTCTTTCTCTCTCTATCCCCCTCGCCCCCTCTTGGCCTGACTCTGACGAAGCAAACCGCATAACTATCTGATAAATGAGCTACAAATGAGAAAGAGGTTTTTACACTTGGGAGTTGTTCAAATTATATGGAGGGCAGTGACCACGGTGCTTATTTGAGCTTAAGATGCAGGCTGTTGAGATTCGCTGGGAGCAAATCTAGAGGCTGGTCGAGTCTTCAGGCATGTCCAATCCTATCCATTCAACCATTAATGCCTGAGAGTAGACCAGAGGAAACATTAGCGCCTTCAGATCAGCTCTGAAGCAGAGTGACCAGGGTCCTCTCCTCTCTCTGCCTGAACTCACTGCTTCCTGTGCCCGGCCTGGGTAAAAAAAAAATTCAATAATTCTTACACATGACAAGACAGCACAGAACATCCTCCATATCCTCCTCCTCCCCCTCCTCCTCCTCCTCCTCCCCTCCTCCTCACTATTTTGAACTACTGTACAGTCAGCACTTTTTATAATTAGAGCTACTGTCGATGTAATAATCAGCTGTCTGGGGAGTCTGGGCGACATGTAGAGCAATAAACAGACACGGCCACTGTCACACTGAGCACTGTGGAAGTGGCTGCTCATCTACAGGTCACACTACTGAAGAGAAACACAGTCAAGATCAGTCAAAACAGTCTAACAAGGGCTTGCAGAGGAAGGAGAATAGAATAGTCACTAAGTGGTTAGCATTGCTGCTTCACAGCAAGGAGGTCCTGGCTTCAGCTTCGAGGTCATACTGAAGGCTTTCCCTTGTGGAGTCTGTGTGGGTTTTCTCCAGGTTCTCTGGTTTCCTCTCACAGTCAAAAAACATGTTTATGTTGATCGGCGACTCTAAATTGTGAGAGTGAATAGTGTGTGTGAATCCTGTGATGGACTAGTGGCCTGTCCAGGGTGCTTTCACTGAATTCACCCAATGTGCGCTGCATGCCAGGGACCAGCAGACCAGCAGGTAAAAAGTGAGGCGAGAAAATGTATGGACGGTGAAAAGAAAAGCAGCTTTGATGAGAGCAAGAATTTCTCTGCGTGGCTCGGAAGTACAGTACAAGCCACACATCTCTGCCTGTAATTCACACACCCTCATGCCCACGCGCATAGTAATTCTATGAGGCTCAAGGTTGTCGTGCTTATTGAATATATCAACTTAACCACTGATGTCATTGATCAAAAAGCCAATTCCAGTTCTATTATTGCGTTAGAGGGTAAAACAATTGCCAAATGACTTTGTAAGGTGCACTCACTTGGTAAACAGATCTGAGATCCATTAAAGCCTGGGAGATTATCAAGCCTCAGTCCAACAATTTGCGGAGATTGCTCTAAACACCTTGCTGGTGACCTTGCTCGTCCAGTTGAAAGTCAATGGGAAATGTGGCAAGAAGCCCGCCAGCGGCACAGGCGCCCCCTGCACTTTAATTACACCGTACCGCAATGGCTGGCTATTTCCTCATCCCTGGCTCGCATTATATAACCACGTGTCCCTATCAATACCTCGGACTCACCTATACGGTCCAGATGTGCCATAGGCTTAATAGACCCAGATACTGCCGGCCACACTTAATCAGGGTATCTTTGCTCCATGATAGATTTGGCATAGCATGGACTCAGTGTCATCAATATTAATGTCAGGACTTCACTCCATGCTGTGCTCTGTGGTTTACTGTAGCCATCTCTGTCTGACCTCTGAGTGAGGAGCATGGATGCCTTCCACGTGCTTCATCATAATGCACAGTGCCTGCTGCATTGATAGGTTAATGTACCCGAGAGGATCAATGCAGTCCCGAGGACGTCTAGTACAACAGACATTTAAAGGTTCTGGAGAGGCTTTAACAGTGAGTGTAGTCTGTCTACTTTAGGATCTCGATCTGGCTTAATTAAATGGGGGTTGTGTAAGGACTGGCGGCCAGTGCGAGGAGTTACTGCAGATAATTGGTGAAAACAACTGTTCTAAAGAATGCAAATACAGCCAAGAGCTCATTAAGTGCACATAAACGATGGTTTCTACAGAATTTTTTTTTTAAGCGTTCCTAAAGATCAGCGTCAGTTCAGCACTTTCTGGAAAACAGGAGCTGCAGTGATTGTCTGCAACCTATGGGGTCCTAAAGCAGATTACAGTCGAAGCTGTCTCCATGTGGTTTCCATCACAGTTATATAATGTCGTTGCGATATTCAGAAGATATCTGAGCCCGATCCCTGAATAACACCGACTGGCAAGGGATCAACAGTCGAAGCATTTTTGTACTGGTAATCTCCATAAAACTTTATGCAAATCTGCCTGGGAAAAAAAGGGAAGGGATTTTTGCTTCACACAGAAAACTCAGCAATAATTGAAAAACAAGTCGGAGCCTATTTTTATTCCTGTGTGTCAAGATAATTTTTTCAATTGGGTATTTGCCGGGAGGGAACGGTGTGCAAAAGTGTTTCTTTAGCTCCTCTGCAAAATTTTTCACACCTGGGCTACTGTATCTTCCTCTGAAGGGGGAAAAGCCTCTGCATAGATACAGAGAAAAACATTTGCTCCCAATGAATAAATAAAGACAGGAAATGAGGTGCTTGCATTCATTTGCAGAGCGCAAAATGCACAACATATCCTTGAGTCTAAAGCCACGGTTTTCGGGTAGATGATTTACGTCATGCTGGGGCGTTTCACTATGGAGCCAAATATAGCAGCACTTTGGTGAGGAAACTTAAAAAATGCAGTGTACTTGACATTAAGTGAATTGGAAGACTATGGCTACTTCTACAACCTTTTTCATTTTTGAAGGGCTGTCGCTGGGTCCACCCGTGCTGCGTGATGTAAAACGAGTGGAGTAACTCAGCATCTAACAAGGAAATCTTACCTTTTATCTCTGTACGCCTTGTTGACGTTAACCACACATTCTTATCCAGAAAAAAAAAACACCATCATTATACGCAAAAAGTGTTACTGGGATTTTCCAGTCAGAGTGACACCTTCCTCGACTGCTGCTGAGCTGATGAAGACTGTTCTCACTCAATTTACAGACGGCCAGTGAGCATCTGCAGGCCAATTGTCTCTTTTATTTCACACTGTCTGGCAGGCGCACTAGCATAGCAGAGCTTTATGGTCCAAGAACAGGAAAATAGCCCTCTCCTCCCGGTGCAAACCTGAAAGCAGAAACACAGTGGACCGGCATGCCAGCATCTGGACAGAGAGTCATTTCTCGTACGAGGACAAGGTGTATTATGAGCTCAACTCGGAAGATGTTGATTTCTCACTTAACAACTCTGCAGAATGATAATTAATATGTAGCCCTGGGCTTTTGTCTTAGCAGGGGCCCCCACCTGTGGTGACAGTGCAAAAACGCCCCCAGATCTAATTTATGCAGTTCAGAATGCTCTGAATTATGCATGGATGAGACCAAACACCCACTCTGCAAGCCAGGCCCTGCACAGGAGGGCTAATTCCTAAGGTCCAGAGTCAGCACTACAGCTTGATTTGGGAGCCAAAGGACACTCCTTTGAAGATAATAATATATACATAGGGAAGACAGATGGCTTGAAGGGGGAGTAAAGGAAGCCATCTATGTCAAGACAATCTGTGACATCTGTTTGTAGGAAGTTCCAAAATCCTTCACACATGGCCTGAACTGAATCCCAAAGCGATGCACCAAAATGGAAATTATTGTCTGATTGCGAAGTTAAGAGTGATACACACTTTCACATCAGAGTCTGCAAACGTCTTCAATGACACCAGAAAAACCTGTCGCCAGTCGCTTTTACGAAAAAAAGAGGTGCCTGAGGGTTCTGAATACTTGCTAAATATAGTGAAAAATTGGCTTAGTTGGCAACACCACTAGGCAGGCGGTTTTGGGTTGTAGTTTTTGATTGCGTCATCACAACATCCTGTTTTGTACATGCTGCTCCAGACTGGAAAGTGTTTCAACCGTAAACTGAAAAAGCAACAACAACGGCCAGGCACTCACAATGGCTATGCTAATGACTTCACAGATGTTTCCGAATCCTAGCCAATCAGCCTCTTGAAGGAGAGGTGAGTCATCTTCAAGAATCCATCACAAGTCCAACAGCCACTCTCCAACTCCTCGGAAAATGATAACCCGGATGAATGAGAATCCCTTTAAATCACCCTGGTTTATCCACCTTCAGTGTATTATTAACTCACTCACCCGGCATTGAGCTTCTGAGGAAGAAATCCTGATAACGTAGGTAAACATTTTAACACCCTTTTCCCTGGCAAGGATGTGAGTGAGCAGAATAAATAATGAGAGCAATGATCTGTCCCACATGGAAAATTATTTGTGACTATGAAGTATTACATCACTTAACGGTAAGACTTAGGGGGTGAAAAAAATCTTAATTAGCGCCTCCGGAGAGCAGAAACAGATCCAAGATTTCAAGGGTAACACTCAGCCAAAATCCCAGCCAATATATTATCTCTCACATTAGTTGGTACCCCGCTGCAAGAGAGCACTCGTTTCATTTGGAGATATACAATATGGCAGGCACTGATGAATAAATGCAAGTCCTGGTCCTCAGCCCAAATATTCTCCATGTTTAATTAAGCAAGCTGCCGCCGAGGTACTCGTGCTCAGGCTTGTATCATACCACCATTACTTTGTGTATGGCTGCATTTCATATCCTCTAGGAAGACAGCATTTCTTTATTGAGTCCTTTCCTATTATTTTCAAGGGGCAGAAACTATTGACTGTTGACCTTTAGAAAGGGGGACTTCTGCAGCTTAGATGTGTTTCAAATACGCCTCAGCCATACAGCTCCTGGATGCAGCCGAAGGTCTTAATTGGCATGTGATTGCTTGTCATGAGTCATCGTGGCAACGCCGGGTGTTTTTCAGTGTCTGCGGCTGTGTGCAAACACACAGATCCAACAGATGGCAACATTGTTCCTCCGTCACCACAACAGGTTACTTGGCGATGTGCCAGCGAGGTACGGGTGCATCGACAAACCTTCCAAAATAAAAACAGCCATCAAACACAAGTGTGGGCGATGACGATGTGACTAATTGTTGCCATGGTGATCTGCTCTTTGAGATAACGTCTAACGGTGAAGGGGGGGAGAAGGGAGCGAGCGTTGTTGAGAGCAGAGGAGAAAATGAGAGAGTGGAGGAGAGGGGTAGATGGGTAGAGATGGGGGTGTGTGAAACAACGGGAGCACTAATGTTCCATGAGGGAGAAGAGGAAGGAGTATGGGGATCCTGTAATGAAAGGTCAATTCAATGTCTAACAGTCAATTCAATGATGTAAATACCTTTAGATTCATTTATTCTAGAACTGGCCCTTATCCGTGGAGAGTATCACTTCCCACTCTACAATTACTGGTGTTGGAAATGGATATGAACTGAACCTCGATCAGCAGCATCAAGGTTATCACCACTAGGGGTATGTCCCTGTTTCTCTATGCAGAATTATGCTTAGATGGTGATTCTCTTACCCAAGTTTAATCATGTTTACGAGACACCAAATCTAACAATAGAGAAATGGAGGCCTATCCACGATGATTATACGTCTTGGACAAAAATCTCTCTCACACAAGTCCTCCAAAAGTCAGAAATTACAGGCTCGTGAATTTCTAGCTGAGAAAAAAATGGATTTCCACCTGCCATGAGCTACGGTTTTCAGCGTGCACTTATCCCTTCAATCACCTGCGAGATCCTCTCATCAGGTCAGTATGAGCGAGTGAGCGAGTGCCAAGTCAGAGTCTGCTGTGTTTGTGCTGTGCTAGAGAGAGAGAGAGAGAGAGAGAGAGAGAGAGAGAGAAGCCTGGCCACACACTGTTGCATCAGACCCTCTTCCTTTTGTTTAACGGGACAATGAGCACTTGGGCGCCAGCTAGCACAAGACAGAGAAGAGTGAGCGGAGAGAGCATGAAAAGGAAGAGGCTCTCCATTTCTGCTGCATAACATCATCCCATCTCTGCTAGAGAGAAAAAAAATCTGACTAATCTAGTTTTCCCCATGGTCAAGGTCAGCTCTTTAATAAGGCAGATATAAATCACCACCGGGTTCATATTTCCCCTCGCCGCTATCTGGGACCCTGCAGTGCTGTTGTGTTGTCTACCATCACATGGGAGCTGCCAGTGGGGTGGCAAACTATGCCGAGCTGCGGCTTGTCACCGAGCTGCGTGTCATATGACAACCTGCTACCTGGCAATACTTTCCACTGGGACTGAGTGATAAGAGGTGCTGGTGGGGGGGGTGCAGAAAAGATACCTCCTGTTCTGGATGTGCCAGGAGCCCATGCCATTTATAACAGACAAAGTGATCATTTTTAAACAAGTGGTTTCTCTGGAGTCCCACGGCACATGCTGGATTTGTTTTCCACTGCAGCCTCTGTGGTGTGTTTGATGTCACCCACCCAAAAAAAAAAAAATGTCGTTAGAAGCAGAATTTTCAGAGTCGCTGCCACCGCTGCTGTCGTCGCTCTCTTCTTTTTTTTTGTTTCGGGGGGAGGAGGGGGGGGGGGGTGTGGGGGTGGGTGGGGGTGGTGACTGGTGAAAAGCAGCCACCACTGTACGTGACTAATCATCACTCACGCCTCCGACTGCAGTGTGCTTGATAGCGACATGGGAATGTGGATTTGTCTCCACTCCCACACGGGCTCTTGCTAAATGACAGTGAAGTGACGAGTCCAGACGATTCTGACATGATACACGTCGTCTTTCGCTCGGCGAAATTCGTCAGTAACACTCGTCACCGTGCCACTTGTCGCCGTGCTCCCACTACTCACTCCCCAGGCCTGTCACTGTGACGTTACAACTTCTACCGAAAAAAAAAGAAGAAAAAAGAAAAAGACAGACTCAACTCCCAGCTCCCCTCAATTTTTCTAACTGGATCTCCTCGTGCCCTATATAGTTTAAGAAGCACATGTTTATGCAGGGAAAAATTGCTCTCTCCAGCCACATCATGCTGGGAGTGAATGTGTTTTTGCCATGTAATTCACCCCTGGGTGTCCTCTCTGCTTTCTCCCCATGTTTACAGGACAATTTGCTTCGGCAACAACCTCTCAGCTGGAGCCCGGTAAATTAGCGAGGCGTATGTGTCTGTTTGCATGCACACATGCATCGGGGTGCATTTCCGTCTTTTGTGTGTGTGTGTGTGTGTGCATTCCTGTGTGCTTCACATAAGCTCAAACTGGGGCGTCGCGAGGAACTCCGCGTAATAGCAATCAGCCAAGGCTTCATTAAAATGTAAATTCCAGCCGAGCCTCCTGTGAGTCTTTACAGTGCTTCCAAAATAACTGAGCGAAGGCCTTCTGGGGACTTAACGTATGATCTAATCTGTGTGTTTTATTTGAAACCTCCCTCTCTCTCTGTGCAAGCAGAATTGGAGCGCCCCGTCTGATTTGGGGGGAGCAGAACACTTAGAACCGATGCCTGGCCGGCTTTCAGACAGTCCCGCTTTCACTGTTTGTTTGCTTTTCAAGAGCAGCACAAAGCTAATTAGACAGCTGGTGTTGAGCCAATTTGTGTCCCTCAGTCTGTTGTTTACCCACTTTTTGCATAATGCAGACGTGATTGTTGACATTGTATGATGCCGCTACATGGTCACAAGTGGCCATTTGGTTTATTTTCCTCGGTGCAGCCCGGGTGGCAGGAAGCTGGGCTTCCTTGGTGTGGGGCAGGCACATGTGTGTCGATTGTGTGTCCAAAGCACTTACCCATTCGCAATTCAGACCCATGGACAATTAAGCCACCCTAAGAGATTAAGCTGCCATTCTAGATCAAGAGCCGACAGGAAACTTGCTGACTGCGCTGTGTCCACGTCCAGCTCCAGCTCAAGTGAGCCAGTTCTCTGCTCTCAAAATCTTGGAGCTAGTGTTTTTCAGAGAAGGCAGAGCATCATAATGGGACAATGATACAAAATGAGACAAGTCCTTCAACTGCAGCTGAAACTGTGTAAATACTTTTGGTACCAATGCGTAAATTATGAGTCACTCATTTTTCTCCAAGGCATTTCATCCAAAGCAGGAAATAAAACATTTGCAGGACTGTCATAGAATGCTTTTAAAAGTCAGAATGAATCATGTCACATATAGCGAGTTCAGATGAACTGTATAAAATACAATATGCAAGAAAGCATTTGACCACAGGTGAAGGATAAAAATACAGCTAAACTTGATTCAATTAGTTTAGCGCATAGGTGAGTCAATACTTTGTACTTTTTACTTAAGTGGCAGTTTGACAGCGAATCATATAATATGGTTATACACACACACACATATATATTATATATATATATAATATATATATATATGCAGATTCTAAGGTGTGAAATGACATACAAATAAGGTAAGACAATGAATGGATCGGTATTTAAAGTTTAGGTTCAGATTTAGCAAATCCAAGCTAAAAATTCATTCTGGTCTTTAAAATTACGTAAGAGCTGCAAGTAGTGTAAGACGCTGGATTTCAGCAGGGGTTTAATGTACAAAATCTTTGCTCTTGCATTCGTCTTTTTCTCTACCTGGCAATGCCATGCTTTCATCTGACTTGTCTGACTGATGTGGCTGCTTCCTCAGCCTCTCACTGATAAGAATCAAATCAATGCACATTGACATGTAACATCCATCAGTCCATCTCCTATATCCGCCTGTCCTGTTCCCCCTCTCCCCAAGAGCTGCAGCCAATTGTGTCGGTGCTGTGAGCTCGGCACAGGCCACCAGTCTATCACAGAGCTAACACATATAGACAAACACATTCACACTCGCGTTCACACCCTCTACAGGAAATTAAGAGTCTCTAAATCACAAGACCCGCGTGTCATTTGAGCACCTAGAGGAAGGAGGGGAAACAGGAGGAAAAGCTCGCAGGCAGGGCAGCGCAGTCTATGGAGGCGAAGCGAGCACAGCACATGCGATATGCAGTCGTCCTCTATTTGTCCATCACGCTGGGGCTACAAAATGTGAGCATGCTTCAGTAAGTGAGGAACGGCAAAATCTATGTGCTGCCAAATGCTTAATTTATCAAATTCAGTGGAAATGATTGTACTTTGGGGCAACATGATGAACTGGTGAATAACACTGTTGCCTCACTGTAAGAAGGTCCGTGGTTCAAAACCCAGTCCAACTAGGAGTCCAAGTAGTTGGACTGGGTTTGAATCTTCTTCCTATGCCTGCTTGGGCTTTTCTTCAGATGCTCAGGTTTTCTGCCACAGTCCAAAACATGCATATTTAGATTGATTAGAGACTTTAAAGCGCCACTATGCATGAGTGTGACAGTGAATGGTGCTTGTGCGTACCTTGTGATGGACTGGAGACGTGTCCAAGGCGTACTCTCTGCCTCGTGAAGGCTGGAGACAGGCGCCAGCAGACTCTGTGCCTTCGTTGGGCACTAAGAGAGAAAGATAATGGACGAATGGAATATGCTTCATCATCTTTTCCTCCAGGGGGTTCTTGAATGAATTTCAACTTCGACATGGAGGAGCACAGTGTATGCACAGTATCAAGAGTCATGAGGGAATTTATCCATTGTGTCCTATCGTTTGACCTGTTTGCAATATACAACGATATTTCATCTCAGAAGGGTGAGCCATTACAGTCCTACCACCTCCTCGGTGACACAGCCAGGCTGCGGCCTGAGTGTGTTCGATTAGAGGAGGACACCACTTGGGAGCGATTAAAGTTTGATGAAGCATGCGTCTGGTTGCAGAGAGAAATGCTGTTCTGGGGTTGTTGCACTGGTTACTCTGCCAAAGTGACACAAAAAGTATTTTTAGTGGTTTGAGGATGGGAATAAAAAGAATATAGAGCACATATTTAGTGCAAATTATGAAGACAATGCTCCACAAAAAAGTCACCACAATGTGCATGATTGCATATTATAATATAAATGCATGTAGCAGAAGTTTTCTTAATCCTTGTTTTTGTTTTCAGAGGATTTAATGGTATACAGTGACCTCCAGGATAAAGAGGCAGAGTGTGTTCAAATGAGAAGCAGGTTGTTTCTGTAAATATAGATTGAGCTGAAATGCTTTTAGCCATGTTGTACTCCAGGTGAAGAAAAGAGAGCTATGAGAAAAGAGGACTGAATCTCATTACCATGATAACCTTTGTGTGTGCCCTATGTTTCCCTCTATCCATCCATAATTAATCCACAGCCATACTTGGAGTGCTCTGTGATTTTTATGTGGCTGTGACAGAAGGTCAACTTAAATGAATTTGCCTGCAAAGTTACTGTATTACTGACTGAAAACCAAGCAGTAGAAACACTGTGTGGCACCTTTTTCTATTACATTTGAGGCATGGGAGAGCAGTTTATTCATGCCACGGTGGCTTTCCCTCCTCTAGTGCGGTGCTCTATTAGGCCACAGTGAGTGATGTTGCAGGCTGCTTTATGATGACATTGGACCTTAGTGTGACTTCTGCACCAATAGCTGTGTTTCAAGGGCCGCATTACAAAGGGCTGAGGGATTAAAAAACTCAGTTTGGTCAGAAAAAAAGAAGAGTTTTTGTGTTCGCTTGAAAGAGCAGCCTTTGTTGACACAGTGGATTCTTCTGATTGGAAGGTCAGTGGTGTGATCCCAGCTGCCTGTAGCCCACACGTTGACGCATCCTTGGGCTAGAAACTGAGACTCAAAGTGCCATTTACAGGCTGCCATCAGAGTATGAACGTGTGTTTGAATGGTTACAGGTTTTGGTTTAGCCTCTGCCGCCAGTGTATAAACTGGTGAATGTGACACTTTGAAGGGCCATGAAATTGGAAAAACCAATGCATTTGCCATTCTTTTCCCTCCATTTTTTTTATTGTTGTTCCTCTATTTCTTCCTCTTTGAGGTTTACTGGAAGTTGCTAAACAATAGGTTTTATCTGTTACCACTATTCAGACTTCTCTTGGCCTAGTTTGTTCACTCCATCCCAGCTGGCGGGAGCATGGCTTAGTTCCATTGTTTTATTTCATTTTTGGGTGAAATTTTGCAAGTGTGCTTTAAATGCTCACAATTCGATATAATTTTCTTAAATAAATGTAGTTCTGTCAAACTGCTGTTAACAGAGCCAGGACAGACCTCACTCAAAAGCTCGTTAAAACAAATATTTGAGCTATACAGCCTGAACGTTACTGAGGATCATAATCATCCGCACACCCACTGAGTCTGCCCTGCCAGACACCGCGCTGCTTGCTACTTCCAAATTGTGAAATTTGTGAAATGTGCGAACAGTGTTTTCCCCAAGCGAACGGCTCACTTGCATCAAACCCGATCCAGGCGACTGTCTCTCTCACAGGATTTCATGCTGCAGACCACGAGAAGCTTCTGAAGGCACCAAACGTTAGTGGGTGTATTGTATTCCTTGAATGTTGCGCTTTGGTGCAGAAAACTTGTCTTGCCATTGCTTTTTTTCTTCATGACCTGTACACTTTGCATCGAGCATGAATCCAGTACTGGTGTGGTAAATGAAGCACAGTTGCCCTGCATGACATTACAGAACATGCTGCATGAATACACACAGCGTGAAAACGCAGACTGTATTTACTGTAACCAGGATGATACTGTAGGTAACCTCCTGACAATGGTGCACCACGGCTGTGGTGAACCAGTTCTGCAGCTATTTTTGTTGTTTGTACTCACGGCTCTGAACACAAATCCACATTACACTCACATTACTGCATTTGCCAAATGCGTTCAGTGTTTTCTAATTGCCTATTATTTTCAAAAATTCAACTGTGCTTGAAAGGACCTTACACGCGTTGGCAAAAGTTAACAACAAAACCTTTGTTATGTATGAGCCACCAAATGTGTAAGATTAAAGGAAAAGAAAAAAAAAAACAGTTAAATAGTGAATAACTGCTCCCCTCGACCAAAGCCAGCCTGGATGAAAGTTGGCATATCAGGCTGCAGAAAAGCTTCAAACGAGGGAGTAATTGGTTTCTTTGGGACAGAGTCAGGGTGTCAACTGAAAGGTTACGAGAGGCCCTCAGATATGCAGCTCCCCACACCAATGACAATCTTTAAAAACCCCTCATCATCTCCCATTTATGTCATGTTTATCGGTACATCAATATGTTAGGTGCAGGAAAGTGATGAAAGTTCCCTTCGTAGAGTCGACTCATTTTTTCCTTTTGCATTCCTTATAATTGCATGTAGCATAACAATAAGAACAAAGGGGAACAGTAAATAAAAGTTCAGTGCAAACGGGGGTCAGTGGCCATCTGAGAGCAGAGAAAGCAATAACCCGAAAGTAATAAAGGATGCACTAAAAGTGGGTGTTTGCTGATTTGCTTGCCTGTGCTTTTTGTGTGTGCGTCTGCTGGCGTGCATACTTTCCTTTCATGCATCTCATAGTCAAACCGGCTGAGATGAAAGCTGTGTCGCTGATGGTAAGCCCTTTGTTTAAATCTGACTCTTTATTTCGTCTGTTAGAAGGAGGTCGGATCGCGACCCCATGCTTCTGTCAGTCATCTCCTCCGCCCAGTAGCGAACTGTCTGTCTTTGTCACACGGGCCCTTCCATCCACCGCTGTCCTTTTGTTTCACACGCTATTCTTAGATTGCGAAATGAGAGACGTCTTTCACATTTCATTCTCCCTCTTTAATCCTATTTTTGTCCTTGCGCGGCTTCATTAAGTTGTCATGTGTGCGGCTGGATCCTCTCGCAGCCTATTCATCCTTGCAGTGTAATAATTATCAGAATGGATGCATCTCATGCACACACGCCCACATACACCACCCTTGGGGGCTGGCTACAGGTGCTGGAGCTCATGTCTCTTATCATCTGCAAAGAAAATAAATCACTAAGTATCCAGCTAAGTCTCCAGTAATCGAAAACATGACAAAACCGGGCCTTGTGAGACTGTTAAAAGCCTCTTTGCGAATCTATATTTGCACACGTGTGTCTGTGTGCTTGTGTCTGCCTGGCTGCACTGTACGCCTGTGTGAGCCATGTACAGTATCTGCTCCCAGAGTACTTAGCCAGAGGAGCTGTCTGCTGTTTGAATAAGGGCAGTCAGTCACCGGCACTAAAGAGAACATTCATCAAGCACTTTCACAGCTTACACCTGTTTCCGCCGGCTAAGACAGACAAGCTGGGACGGCTGTGGTGCCACATCACTCTCCACGCGCTCTCTCAAGTGTTCCTGGCGGGGGGTGGGGTGGGGAGGTGGGCCACACACACATATCGTTGCGATGGTTTTCACATTAGCTCCCCGCCACGGCCGTCGCCACTTGCGGGTAAATAAAGCTAACCCGGCTCGGCGTGACGGGGAGCAAGCGGGAAAACGGGGACGCGCTCGTTATTAACGTCCCCAGATCGCACGTCTCGCCTGCATCCCGGCGGTAACGGAGCGTTTCAAACAACGTTAATGCGTCCCCATCTCTTATGGATGGCTTATGCTTGACTTCGCTGGTGGTAGAGGTGGGGGGGCTGCTAGCGCTTTAATACAATTGTTGCCAGTAACAGCAGGCACGGGTGCCCCCCCCCAACCCCCTCCGTGCTCGGCCCTGTTAAACTGTAGGACTGTAGCTCTGCTTAATATGACAGCTGTGTTCTAATCATGATAAAGGGCTGCCTGTGATGCATGAGGACCCAGTGGCCTCACCTTAGAGCTCAAAGCGTTGCTCCCTCTCAGTACTCTGCTGCATCAGACATAATTGCCTAACTCCATTCTGACAAGGCCACTCAGTGGAATTGGGCCTTTCCAGCTCCACGTATCACCCTCCTCTGTGCGGTGAGGTGCGGGTCTGTCACTATTTTTTTTTTTTTTTGGTGTCTCTGTTTGGTGTGCATTTCCTTATATGGACAGACTACGGGCATTATTAGTGAGATCCATCGGAGGATATGCGTCACTCCTTCATATTTTCTTTCCTCAGGCCTCAGCTTTTGATATTACACTCTTATCTCCCTGGCACCCCTGTTGTCTGGCAGGGAAAAAAAAAAAAAGCTTCCCCACTCCTCTCGCATGCAGTACACATTCACGGCTTTTATCGATTTCCTTTAAAATTGTATTTGCAGAAAACAGGAAGAATGTGGGCTTTAATATTTCCTCCTCTCTGCAACACCTGGTCTGAGGTTGCTAGGTAACACGTTGCACGGCTGTGTTTGATGTGTGTGTGCTCTTTGCAAATGGCTTTGATCCTTAGCACGTTGACAGACTCTCCACAGAGTTGTCTTCCCCTGGTAGTTTTGGCACCTCATCACACCACGGAAACTAAAATGTATCTGAAAGCTCCCAAGTGAAATGGAATACCTTCCTTGTTAGGCAAAGTAGAAAAGGGAAGCTGTCCAGGAAAGTTTAGGCTTTAAACTCGTTTCATTAGGAGGACTGCGGAACAAGGCAGCTGGAGCCTGCGATGTTGTAAAATCACACCACAGCAGAGACTAAAAGTCCAGCTCCTGTGCACTCAGCATGAATGAAAAGACGCTCGATAAGATGAAAGAATATCCCTGTGATTTGCACATGTCTGAAGGACAACTGAAGTGATGCCAAGGTCAGGTATGTTAATGACAGCGTCTTTTAAATATAATGAGATGGTGGATCTTCAGAGGGAGACTGTTGTGCATAATTAAGCAAGCACTTAACAAAACACTCCCTGCATGACATTATACTTCTACACAATCTCATTTTATGTCTGCAGCGTACAAATGAACATGCATTTCTACCCAATCAGAGGAAACTACTTAGGAAAAAAAAAAAACATCCTCTTTAAAAGTCCTGTCACTGACAGAGAAACAGTCAAATTTATTGCCTGGATAAACGCACGTTATAGCATCTGTTTTGAAGCTGATGGGTAAAGTTTTACCGGAGAACCACTCTGAAGATAATCAAATGTTTTTTAATGCATGATTTACAGAAATTATTTTCCGCACAGGCATACAAATCAGCATATAAAAGAGTTTCCGTCTCTTGCTGCTGCAGTAAACAATGCCAGTCTTTTCAAGTTCATGCTACATCCTGGAAAAATGAATCATTTATTGCCCGTTAAAGCAAGTAAAGGGGCAGTGTTAGGCTTGTGACGATGCAAAAATACTAGATGATTATAGACGCATTTAATCACTGAAGTCAGATTTTTTTAAGGCTTAATCTAAGGAAATGGAAAACCATGTTTTACTACCGCCTCGAGTCTTCCAAAAAATGTAGGCTTAGGTGGGAAAAGCCCGATAGTGAGAAATGAATCATGCTCGGTTTTCCATTTTGCACACAGACCTGCTCGACACCTCGATTTGTGCCAAAAGAGGAGAGGAAGAGAGGGGGAAATGGGATGTGCAGTGGCTGGCCCTGTACTCGGGTGCATTCGAGGTTGTGTGAGGTTATTACAGGTTTGATTATTGAGTTCCATGGGGCAATTGGCTCAAATGAGGGCTGACAGCTTTGGAGGGCAGCAAACAGCTGGAGAGCTCATCTCTGCCAGCAGCCATATTAGGACCGTTTCACTCCCAGGTGCCTCAGATGCTATGATCTGTGATTAAGGCATAACTAATGAAGAGCTGATGAAAGTAATCAGGTGCCACTGCATCTGCAGGCGCTTTCAAGATGCTGGAAATGTATCGCCCAAGCCTGAGGGAGAAAGTAAAGCCTGAAGAGAGAGAGGCAGGAGGACGCTCACAACAACTCACCGGATTCAGAGTTCAAGGTGGAAGTCCAGCGCTGGGCGCATTCTTTACACGGCGGCACATTGTCTGTTACAGCTGTTTGAATGGGAGTCTAGGTACGTCAGCACAGCCAGTCCACCTTTCTTACGGATTTATGTCTGTAGCCTAGCAACCAATCAACAGCTGGCAGCCACGCAACACAAACTAAGCAGCGTGACAGCTTTGTGCTTTGATGTGGAGATGCCGTGTACGGCCCTTCCTCCCGTATCAGTATTACTTCACTGTTAGCTGCAAGTCAAAGGAACGCTGCAGAGCCACGGCAGAATTACCTTTTGAATTTCTTTTTTTCTTTTGCAGGGCTGGGTTGAATTTGGCTGGAATCCAGGTGCATGAATTTTTGAGTGTTACACTTACTGCGAAACGTTGTCAAAGCCTGCTGGAAATGAATCGACATAATCTCCCCTTAGTGCAATATGTATGAGCAACCACTCACCGTGGCTAAGGAAAATTTGGCCCGATGTAATGCACAACGTGGGTGTTCGGGAACCCCTGAGCAACTTGTAATTGCGTTTCATAATGGTTATTTCTTCCTCCTTAGCGCTTTTTCTCTCGCAAGTATAGGAGATAATGGAGCATCGCGTGAGGAGCAAACCAGAGAGTGTTTACCGGCTTCAAAAGACACGTGAAACCTGACCCGTAAGTCACGTTTGGACTTTAAAACGGGCATGCAGACGTCTTGTCACCCGGTAGGTGGGGAGTCTGTGGCGCGCAGAGATAGTGGCGCTGGATTTCATTCATCATTTAATTCTTCGGAGGTGTCTCATCAGCCTGTCACCTGTTGTGCTGGCGGTAAACAAGAATGAATGATGAATTACAGAATTCAATTAGCTGACAGCAGCTGTCACGGACGCTAGTTAAACTCTTTGCGGTGCTAATCCGGTGATAGTCTGCGCAGTCTCCGGCTTGTTTTCCTGCAGTCCTGCTCACGGTCTCGGCTCCTGTTGACAAACGCTACATCATCGTAGAGGACGGGAAGCTGAATTGAATCTCAAGGCTGTTTCCATGTAATATTCATTGTCATCTGAGAACACAGCGGCCTCAAGTTTTAGATCAAAAGCATTTCCATTCAGCAACAAGGGAAAGCACTTGAGTGTGGAGGAGGAATTCACAGAACGCCTTGGTCTGTCTTTGATATTTTTGTTTTCCATAGGACCTTTGCCAGCCAACACTGTGTGGTCTATGGATTATCACGTTTTTAACAAAGAACTGCATCTTTAGGGAGTTCCAGCATCCTGTGGCATGAAGTTGTATGATTCATCCATCACTGTGCTCACTGTTACTTCCAGCCAGGATATTTCCTTCATGTGGTGCACTGAGTGAAATGAACATTACGTGTACATGAAGCAGAGGCATTAATCCTCCCTTCTGGCATAGCACTGCTTGTTTCTTGCCATTCCCTAACATAGACTTGCTTTCAACATCCATAATGTCGCCATGCATTCAACCCCAGCACTGCAGTTCAATGTATAGCCGCGCTAAATAAAACAACATGTTATAATTGTCATCTCAGACAAGTAATCAATGTCTGTAAACATGATGCAATATGCTAACGCTCCGAGGCTCTAATCTGCCGCGACGCTGACAGACAAAAGTGGAGCCCTAACAAGGGAAACAGAGATTTGATGTGATAAAGAGGAGTTTATTTATCTCATTTTGCATCATCACAATATGCGATGCTGCTGTTTTGTGCGCTGTGTCAGCCACCCTTCATCGTTAGCTGTCACCGCTGCTACCAGTCCTCAGAGTTGTCTCCGTGACATTTTCAAGAGAGTCTTGATTCATTTGCCTCAAGCTACGATGAGAAATATCTAAATTTAGGCTGCAGTATGAGAAAAATGGATTTGAATTGGAAGTGTCTTGAATATTTTCAGACTGCTACCGTTAAGTAGACACTAATCTAGTATTATACAACAATTGGATAATCTTATCTTTGCATCTCTGCATAAATACAGTAGATTCACATTAATTTCTCCCCCTGTGTTAGTGCTTGATAAGATGTGAAGTACTTTGCTTTTGCACAAAGCTCCATCCTACGATGTCGTCATTATAGACTGGATGGTCTAATTTAAGACTCTGATGATGAGATAAAGCACAATTCTTGACCAACAGGACTTTTCTTCCATATCCACTTCTCCCTCCCACACACGTATGTGGACATGTGGAAATGATTTATTGAAGTCCAACCAGTTCATTAAATATCCATTGGTAATATCCTGAGCATGAGCAGATAGCCGGCCTATTACATATTTAGTTGACTCCTCTGCAGCACAGCACAGAAATCAATCTGCAGCGAGATGCAAAGAGTTGTAGCCAATGAGAGGGCTCCCTCGCCACATTTATGCATGTTTTATTACGTTGCTCTCACAATTGATTAGGAGCTCTTCTGATTAACGCTTAAAGGATATATGTAACCCTACTCAAATCGGAAACCACAAGCACAGAAGATGAAGAGCTTCTGAAGTGTCATTGCACAAAGTGATACCAGCTCAAAGCTCGGACAGAAGATCAAGTGTCTCAATAATCAGATAAAGCCATGCAGATGTTCTTCATGTTGGACAGTGTAGTAACACTTTTGTCTTTATATGCGCCAACACTGAGAATACATGTGATTCATTCTTTTCTCTCACTTGTAATAATGTTACAATTATTTATGTAGGTGTGTATTTCTTAAAGTGGTACAAAAAAGAAAAAAAGGAAGGAAAAAAAAAATCCAGAGCTACTCCTTCACATGGTATTCCCCACGAGCCTTGCATCATAAATGACGGCAGCATGTACGCAGATGCACGTTTAAGCTCAGTACGCACAGAAATTGTTCCTCGGTGCACGACAAGAGGCTAGAAAGCACGTTTATACGCTTTTATTTAATTTTAGATCTCCTTTCAAAGCCAGGATTTACATCTCAAAGGAAATATTTATTTTCAGCCGCAACAGTGAATTGATCCAAAAACAGGGCGCAATGGTGTTTAGCTTGAGTGGAACAGCAGTGTAGGAATCCCAAGCTGGATATGAAGACAACAGGCAGCATGTGAGACACTCAATATGGGTGTATTGAGATGGGATAACATATGTCAAAGCAGCAGCTTACATGTTCGGAGACATATTAGCAGATGGTGCACCAATGAGAAGTGTCGCTGGGACGTGGCTGATGGAAAAGACAGGCCATTCTTTTCAGCTGCAGAGCACGCCAAGGTCTAAAGTACAGATGATACTTTAAAATGTTAGATTGATAGGATACTTGGTCCCTGAGTGAAACGCAACCATCTATAACAGCCTGAGCACAGCACGTCCCTGACAGCACAAACTCACCTAATAATCCTTGAAACCTGGGACAGCCTGACGACCGAGCCTCACCGCCAAAATAAATGCTCTGGATGGGCCTGAAACTGCATTATGCTTTTATCTGTTTCACTTCAGCTGCTTCCACACAATGCGTTTTTCTTTTTTTTTTCTCTTGGTTTTATTATCATTCCTTGCTCTTAATGTCTTTCTTTTACTGTAACTATGCAAGTACCATGAGGTGTTTTGAAGAGAGTAATAAAATACCAGCCCGCTGTGAGTTAGCTTCAAGGTGCAAGTTAAATTTGCGTCCCAGAGGATGTGATTTCAGCCTGAGGCCGCATCTTTACCGATAAGGACATCCGTGCCGGGGGGTGGTGGGGGTGGGGGGGCGGCAGTGATTTTGCGATAAATCATTTTTTTCATGCTAACATGTGTGCTCCCCGAGTTTCATTCTGCACTCCACCAAGTCCTCCCCAAGGGAGACAATGTGAGGCCAACTAAATTGCATCTGAGTCTTTCCCCTCTAGAAGCTGGCGTTACGTGGGCAAGGCCGGGCTCCTCCAGTCTGACGCCAGCTGTGCGAAGGATGCGCGGCGACACCCGGGCCCGGCTACGAGGAGAGGGGAGGTTAATGGGAGCCTCTCACTCTCACACCGCCGCTATCTAATTAACGTGTTAGGGTGAAACACAGTTATCATCAATGGCATCTCTCAATGAAAGTCATTTGAATAATTCCAAGATGCGGTTTTACTCCTGTGAGAGCGAGCGCGAGTGTTGCCAGGCAATCAGCGCTGCTAGCGGCGAGCGCCGCGGTAATGATATGCACCATCCAGAGGGACACAGGCTGTTACGACGACGTCTTCCCTGAGCCCGTGTTATAAAGCAAGTAAACAGCTAATCGCATGACTCAAGTGCCGGGTGTACGGATTCCACACTGTATATGTACATTCCCTCCACAAGAGGGGAAAAAAAAATTGTGTCAAACGAAACAGCTTTTCAAGGCAGATTAGGACCTGGTGAATGCATACAAATTTATGGAATAATGTAATATTTTCTTCTCCTTCAGCAGAAAATAGGCATCAAATGTTATCTGGGAAAAGTAGAGAGCTCAGGAAGGGGGCAGGGTGGGATACCACGGCGAGACCCACTGAATCCAGCAGTTCAAAAGGAGGCTGTGCAGCTACGCCTACCAATGACGGAGAGGCAACAATAACACCGAGTTGGTGCTGACCAATCAGGGGGGTGCCCTCAGTCAGTCCATCGGGGTTAAACAGATGGCAACCGCATAAGGTGTGATGACAAATAAGAAAAAAAAAAAAGCTGGTGAACCAGAAATTCCTTTCATATCATAAAGTTGTTAATGGAGTGTAAATGTGAGGGCAAAGTATTGCCCTCCTGTTTGGAATTGAGCAGGCAAGAGGTTAGTGCTACAGTGGAAGTCAGACGTAGCCTTATGGGAAGAAGAAATTAAAGAGTGTAGATAAGCTGCAAAAAAAAAGAAAGATTATAATGGATCAGGAAAAATGAGATAAATTCAAGCTTATCTGGGATTTACCATTCTTATAAATGGCTGAGCCTGAAGTCTGCGCCCAACTCTGAAATCATTATTGCATTATGTTAATTATGTGGTGTTTTTTATTAGCAATAAAAGTTAATTGCTAAAATTAATATGCATTCTTTTGTGTAGCCAATAAACATGAAAAGGGAGTAGGGCCATGAATTCAGTTTAAGAGAACTGCACTTTAGTGTTTTTTATGTCCTGCTACTTGTTACTTTGACCACATTTATCGGACAGCTGCGGCTTACCATACGACACAACATATGAAACACATGACATATGAACATCTTAGCTGAAAGCAGCTCCGCGCTGCAAAAGTGTCCATTGAAAGTTTTCCAGTGGTTTCACCAAATCATCTGATTGAACCCGAAGTCGTAAAATGCAGACTTTTAATTTACCAACTATTTCATGCAATATTTTAGATTAAGGACATGAATCCTTTTCATAGCTCTGGTGCACATAGTGGTTATCATCCTCATAGTGTTATGTGAGTTTCGGTCCCAGCAGTTCCCAGTAGGCCCAGATGAAGATGGTTGCGCTGCTGCCAGACTGTGGGAATGACAACGTCAGCACGTTGGGTCTTTAGCTGTGACATTGTGTTGTAAGAGTTGACAGCTTTGTAAAATGACTACCCAATAAATCCAACTCATTGAACTGAAAGGGCAAGAAATACAGCGGGAACTCGGAGTAACGGCAGCTTCAGCTTTTCGGCAAAAGTTGAAATCTTGCAGAGTTCAACAAAGTGTGAAACTACGAGGGATGCAAGTAAGCACAATCCGTGCTTGCTGCTGTAGAGGCCGGGGCAGCAGGCCAAGCCACCTCCAGGGACTTCACACCTCTGCAGCACAATGAGAAAGACGGGGGCTGAGCTGCCATCCGCAACTTATCTGGCTTTCTTGACGTTTTCTTTGAGCGAATCCTGTGTTGAAACTCCCTTGGTCAAAAGGATCGCACCCCGCGTGCAGGTGGAATCAGGCCAGGACTTAGCTGTCACGCCGAAAGAAGGGTTGACAACCGCACTGAGACGCCCGCGGTCAAAAGAGGTGAGCCCGACGTGTCCAGCGTTTCACTACGAGGCAAGCTTTTTGTGCATCGCCACACTCACGCCTCTCATCCAGGGAAAAGCCAGCTGTGGAGCTGGGCGCTTTAGAAGGACTATCAAAGCGCCGCTGTAGGTATTTCTGTTCCCCCGTGTGGATGCAGTGGCAGTAAAAGGAGGGGTTACCCACAGCTCGCTGGACCCGTGCCAGGCTGCCACAGACCTGGCAGATGGAGAGTGTGCTCAATGAGGAGAGGTTGAAGTAACAACCTGAACACAAGCTGCCTGGACTTACTAGTGCTGCCTGGTCGGCCAGTCACACAGAATGACATCGGTGGCCTTGCAACGAACACCCACGCGCAGCAGAGCACCCACAGCGACAAAGGTCAGCAACTGAAACCAAACTCTCTGCTAATTCTCCAGCGGAGCAATTTGGTCGCAGTCCAGACAGACGACTGTGGGAGTGTTTGAAACTCTGCAGCTCAGGACGGCGGCCAACAAGTTCCTTTACGTCTCGGTTTCTCGATTGACTAATCCTGTGGTGGTTTGTCCAACCAGCGGTTAAAAACTCAAAGAAGTTTACACTGGTACCAGAAAGTGGTGGGCCAATTTTCACTTAAAAATGTCAAACTTTCTGATTGTCTGTCAATTAAACCAACCAAATAACTGACATCTACATGTACTGCAGGACTTTTTGCATTTCAATCAGATCGTGCTCTTTTTTCCCCATCTCCTACTGTGTGTATTTTCTCGGTAGGGGAAGAGGATTTCCCTGAGTGTAGAAAGGCTGTGTGTATCTCTTTGAGTATCATTTGCAATTTCGCCTGCCCAGTTATCTGCCTGAGAGGAAGCTCCGTTTTATCTTTTTCCTAATATGTGCACAAAGTCTGCACATGCATGCATATGTGATGCTCCTGTGGGTGAGAAGACTCCATATATGACCTGGATTATGCGGATGTTACGTCTTGCCCGAGAACAGGTTCTGCTTCAGCTGAGCGATTTAGCCCTTGGTCGTTGTCAACTGTGCCTCTAAAAAGCTTAATATACATTTATGACAACCTTCTCGTTTTATAAACTCTGCAGGCTGTGTATTGGAGTGAGAGCATGATTTTGACAGATGGAGGAGGAAAAAAAATCAGGAGAACTTCCCTTGGGGACATCTTAAGGGGATTCATTTCATTCTTTGACTGCATCTCTAAATCGAGAGAAATGCAACGAGCTGACACATCAAACATTATCATGGCAAATTTAAAGGAAGAGTTACGCTCTTTATGCCTATGAAGTTTTGTTGAAACCCTTCCAGTGAACTCATTCATGCCGCATTGTGATGCCACTGTTCTCCATCAAGTGAGCATTGTCTTTGTTGCCTTTTTAGATCTCATCTGTCACTTTAACAAGTGTATTAAATCACCATTATCACACATCGGAGAAAGCTTTCTACTTTACTTCCCCCAAGGAAAAACCTCCATTTATTAGTCTGGTAACCTTGAATTATAGCAGGAGGCAAAGAGTTGCATTTCTAGGGCCCACACAGAGGACATTAATCGGCCAAAGTTGACTAATGCCTTTTCACTCCTCAGAAAAGTGAGGGCCCAGAAATGATGAGGAGAGACAACCCCGCTGCTGTTCGCATTACTGCATGGATTTCTGCAGCCCTCAGGCTGAAGCCGAATGTCAAGAGGGGAATTTGAAAGGTGTGGAGAGTGGAAGGAATAAAGGTAAGGTCTGGAGACGGCATGCCAGGTGGTGAATAGAGCTGAGACCTTTTGAAAAGTCGGACAGTTAACTTCTGACTGATTCACTTCATCTCCATCAGCATTGTTTATTTATGTGGCAGATGGGTTCCATAAATTTCATTGTGGACCTCACCGTTATAAACCTAACTCAATTAGGCAGCCGGGGCGTTAGCAGACACTTAACCGGATCCATCGCAGCAAATCACAATGGGCAGATGGGTGATATTTTTCATTTTTGGTGGCTAAGGCTCAAACCCATTATTTTTCCTTGTTTGTGTGAGTGCCTGACTCATTGAATAATCAGTTTGATTAATAAAACCAGTCTCCCTGGGCATAATGTTCTTGGCTCTAGCTGTGGAACCTCATGTCTCTGTGCACAGAGGGAGCCTCTCTCTTGCACTCTGTGTCCATGTGCTGCGTGCATTCCTCTTGTTTCTATCCTCCAACATTGGTACGTATAATGTGACAAATTTGTCCCAAACGCCCAAAGCTTTAATTTAAATGAACTTGGCGCCTCACCTCGCATTTTTTTCTCCCACTTATAACCCCCCTATTACTCTCTCTCACTCCTGCTTCCACATTTCCCCTCCCATTGTCCACCTACCTTTACCCTGCTTCATAGATCTTCCTTTCACTCTCCATCATTTCGCTCTCTCATTTTAAATATTTCTCACGTCCCCACTTCATCTACATACCAGCCTCCCCTCTCCGCCTCCTCGTCCATCGCTCACTTCATATCTCCCTCTTTCTCTCCCCGTCAGTGAGCCCACCCTGGCAGCCTTGGCCCTCTTAAATGCATCATTTCTTCCAAGAGATATCCTTCTGCACTGACCTCTGTGCTAGCTGGCTGCCTGCCATCTCCACTCAATGGACTCATCAATCCATCTTGGTTCTTGGATGGCCTTGATTTTATTGTCTCACACAGCCCTCTGTCATCCTGTTCATCTCTCATCCTTAATGTCATCCTTTCAGATTTTAACATGTCTGCATTTTCTGAGCACACGCCGTTTGATTACATTGAGCCGATATGACTCCAGAGTCCAGGTGGGCTATTGTTGTCAAGTCCTTGCCGGGGCAATGGAAATGCATGCACAGATGTACTACGGTATTTTGGCAAATTTTAGGGGGTGAGGATGCTGCTACTTTGAGACTTGATTTATTTTTTCTGCTCATTATTACCGATGATTGATTGTGCGTTTTAATGCATCGATGCTTTACATTTAATGGTGTTAGCACAGGCTTATCAATCACATCAAGCTGCCAAAGTAGCAGTCACGGAGGGAAAAGACAATAACACAGTTGATTTTATGCGTTACACTCAATAAACAGATGGAAATTACAGAGCTGTCTCTACGACCTGGCCAGATGAGTGTCATGTGATCAATAGACACAAAGGCTTCAGAAGGTGAATTTAAAGACTGAAGAAGCTCAAAACTCAACTAGCCTTGTAAAGTGTTCTCCTTTCCATGAGCTTTTAGAGGAAAAAAAACGTTATTTCAAATAATAAATGCAAACATTGTCAAAGATAAAAATAATTGGTATAATAATATCATCAGTGCACATATATTTTTTGCAAAGCCGAGGAAAACTTTCTTTATTTTGCCCTGGCGAGTTTAAAATCTTGCAAAAATAATAAATGAGTAGATGGGATGACATTGTGTTTGGTGGTTAGCACTGTTACCTCACAGCAAGAAGGACCTGGGTTCAACTCTGGGCTCAGACTGAGGGCCTTTCTGTGTGAAGGATGCATATTCTCCCTTTGTCTCCATGGGTTTTCTCCAGTTTCCCACAATCCAGAAACATGCACGTTTAGGTCGATCAGAGACTATAAATTGCCCTCAGCTGTGAGTGTGAGAGTGAATGAATGGTATGTGTGTGTCCTGTGGTGGACTGGAGTCTTGCCCAGGGTTTATTTTCTAACTTCACCCTATGTGCACTGGGATGGGCTCCAGCAGACCCAGTTAAGGCAGGCTAAGAAAATGGATGGATGGATGGATGGTGTTTGGGTGGAAGCATCACGACTAAAGTGCCTATACTCAACAAGGTTTACTCTGCAAATTTTCTCATGTCTCCTCTGCATCTACATCCATAGAGGAGATAACATGTCTTCAGAGAATAACATTTACACAAGTATTTAAGTAGTATTTAAATAATCAATTCCAACTCAACAATGACTTGATCTCACCCACAGTCAGTGTGGTCTGAAAGATTAGCTTGCATAGTCAGGGATCCAAATGGCCTACCAGAGCTCGAGAGCTACAGCTGCATGTAAATCAGTGTGCAGGTCATAACAGTCCATCAGGAAATCTCTGAGCAGTCAGTTCACTTGCAGATGTGGTTTTATAGGAATGCTTTGCTGCTTGGCACAACTCGAGACCAACACTCAAGTACACATTGTTAATTTCTATCCATTTTCTTTCTGATTGCTAGGCCAAATGTCTTCTGCTCACTCCTCTCTGTAGGTGAGTCAGGTCGTGAGGAGATTGAGTAAATACACGGACGTTCGTCCCACGGTCCTCGTTTGCTGAGATGTGCCCCCGTGGGGCTAAGGCAGATCAATAACGCTACCTACAGGACAAGTTACAGGCAGGATTGTGAGTTCCCTGTTATATATGGACATGCTAAGCGTCAGTCATGCATCCCCGGCTCTCCAAGGCCATTATGCGCGTTCGCTCGGCACTATTTATAGAGAGCCTCAGCATGTTTAGTCATGAAACACCTGACCCTTCAAATCAGGGCCCACTCAGCTGAGCGTTGGAAACCTGCTTCTATCATAATTTCCAACCTCGATCTCAGCGTCGGCACACCGCAAGTGGAATTTTAAAATGAGGTGGGAGGAAATGTAAATTTTAAAACAAGGGCGAAGGTGACCTTGTGACCTTCGTCTTTTTGTCTCATCAGGCTTTCATGATATCCTTTGTCCGTCCCTCTTTTCACCCCCCCCCCCCCCCCCGCAGGTCACCCAGCTCGTGTCACCTCTCCGTCGAAGTCACAAATTGAGACTGCGGCACACGCAGCGGAGGTTTGTGTGTTTGTGCCTCTGACTCGGACTGACTTAGCGACACGCGCTTTTTCTTTCTTTTTTTTCCAGCGACCCCACTGTGCTGAGTAAACTTCACAGACAGGCAGCAGAGATGGAGGGCACTTACTGCTGGCACATTTAAGAGACAGCTCCCTTTGCTTTTAGCTTGATTCAAATTCTGTTCACTCATAAAATTATTTAAAACGTGCTCTCGGCATTTTAACACCCACTTTCAACTTTCAATGGTGGAATGAATGGCAAAAATAAAAACTGCATACTATCACAACAACTTAAATGTGTTTTTTCTGGGGGGTTGGGGGGTGGTCACATGAAAAATCTATGAAAAGCACAATTTGGAGCAGATGCATTGCTATGGCTTTGTAGTCACCCTGTTGCTTTTTTTTCTGCCTACAAAGGCAAAATGGCATTTAATTGCTGTTGCAAATGTACATCTGTGTGACTGTGAATATAAATGAGTCTGCTGGGCCTCTTGTTCTCATGGTAACACAAGTAGGATGTGATGTGCTGATTGACCTTGGGGTGTGGAGATTTCCTCTTGCAACATGAATTTAGCAGCAAGGTAAGTCTCTGGTTGGCTACATAGCAACAGTTCTGCTATTTGTGACAGGAGCCTGTCACATGTTGCTGCGTGTGTTAGCCTGCACGTCCGGGCAGCGCGAGGACCCGTAGAAGTCTAAATAGTTTATGTGACGAGAAAACAGGTCTGTCAGGGAACGGAATTACATTCATTTCATCCGCTGCACTTTTTTTTTCTTATTTGGGAAATGACTGCAGCCATTCAGGTGATCATTGTGCAATGTTTCAATTTGCTCAGACAGAGCATTACAGTGATACATGGAGCAGCATGTGTTGCCATGGAGGTGCGGCTGCAGGCCTGCGGGGGGCACTCCAGCACTTTCCCCGCTGCCCTCCATCTCGTCTGTTTCTCAGCTCTCCCTCCCCATTTTCTGTCTTCCTTTTGTTCTGTGACTCTATCACTCCTCACTCTTCCTCTCTCTCGTTCTCGTACTAATGCTCTCTCTCATCACTGCTTCTCCTCTTTGCTCTCTCTCTCTCTCTCTCTCTCTCTCTCTCTGTCTGCCTCACATGCACACCCTCTCTCCTCAAGCCCTACCTCCTCTCGCTCCAATATTTGACTTTAGGTGGACACCCATTTTCTCCTCTTCGCTCCCTCGTTTCTTACATCCCTCATATGCTCATTCCTGTTGTCCTCCTCCACTCTTGTTCTGGATTTTCAATCGATAGTGACCCCTCGTCCCCCTTCACATCCGCGTGAAATAAAATGCACACACATTAGCGACAAAGCGTAAGTAGTCTGACCTTCTTCCTGTTGCTCCTATCTCTCATTCACTGGCTTCCCATATTGCAGAAGGCTGCAATTAGAATGGATGTCCGTGTGAGCATTATCAGGTTGCTGTTAGACAGGGCAACAGAAAATAATAATAATGGGAGTGTGATGACAGTGGGCATTTTTTCCCCTCCCATTTCCCAGCCTGCGAAAGCGAGTTTGACGTCAGCCCATCAGTCATCCCACTGATTCTTGCTCATTCCATGTGTTTAATCTCTAGGCAGCCCTGAAAGGATAACTGGCTATCAAATTGAAGGGATATATTTATGTTAAGATGTCAGAAATGTGAAATGTGCTGCATGTTGTGAGAGACATTAAAGTGGAGTTCCAGGATTTAGTCTTGCCCCCCACGAATCTGCTGCCCTCGCACCACATTTCCGTTCAGGAAAGAATGGAAATGTTTAATCACTGTAGCTATTGTTTCAAATCATGCGCCGATTCGCAAACAATTGCCCAGACAGTTTATCTCGTTGGCGCTTCAGGCTTAAAAGTGTCTTCTCAAGTAGACAGATTTTTATCTAAAAAGTGTCACTGTGCCAAGTGTTTTCGTTCATGCCAGGAGTCGTAATCGAGTTGACAACATCTGCACTCCAGGGATTAAGAGGAAGGAGAGTTAAATGTTAGGACAGATTGGACAAAACATATTCAGTCGCTCAGACTGCGAATAGGTAGAGCCGCAGTTAAAGTTCGATGTGACTTTCCGTTGTGTGAGCCACCGTGTGCCATGCAGTTACACCTGCAGCACCCAATATATTTCATTAAGACTCTATTGATTTCACCTTTGTTAAAATTATTACAAAAAGCAGGCCATGTCAGGAGATTGTAATTAATGAGCACACCTCGTATTTATTACGTTGTCCGGAAATGATTGATGGCTACTTGATGGCTGATGGCCATGACCTTCACCGGGGAAATTGCCACCAAGGGGGCAGACCAAGGAGGGAGGTCACATGAAGCAGCCGTTCCTTAATGACCGACTTATTTCATATCACTTTCATAGCTTATGGCTTTGTGCCCCGAGAACAATTAATTTCAGACCACTTCCTCAAGTTCAATTCCACCAGGAACCACATACATTCCTGTGTGCATTAAAGAAGTGCATATGAAACATTAATCAATTCATTCATTTCCATGTTACATGTTACATGTTACAGTGATGCTGGCAGTAGGGGGCGCTGTGCTAACTAAACACCCAGCTGAATGTGTCTCACGCTAATGCTAATGTTGTGTTGACGCTGTAACCAAAGGTGGGCAGCGGTGGGAATACGCTAAGCTCTCAGGATGGAGTTTAAATTACTGCGAGCTGACATTGTTACACCATTAACAGCGACATATTTGGCATTAATTAATAAACACCCTCATGAGTGAATGACTGAATAGGCTTATTGCCAAAACACCATATCTCACTCTTAGTGAGCAGCAGCTCATGCTGCGAAACCTCTCACTGTTTGTAGCCTTGCGGCACCAAAGCTGTACCTGGCAAGGTCTGTCCAGCAAAACCTCTTATCTAAGATAAGATAAACCTCTAGGCTAAACAAGAGGAGTAGGAAGAAGCAACAATGAGGAAACAAGAAGCAGTACATATATGTAATAAAAATAGTGGAAAAGTAGTGAAGAAAAGACAGCATTTCCAACTATAAAATAGGTATGCAATTAAAGTAAACAGTGTAAACTGTACATGTAAATTTATTTTAGTTGCATGGCTCAGAAGTACATTTGGATTGCAAAGTCACGTGGAATTGATGAGTATATGTATGTAATGCATGTATCACACTGGGTTAATCGTCCATGATGACAGAAGTGAGGCATGCTTGCATGCATGTGGTGTGTGTGTGTGTGTGTGTGTGTGTGTGAAGTGTGTGTGTGTGTGTGTGTGAAGTGTGTGATCGACTGGAGCAGTGTTGTGTGTATAGTCTCAGAGCAGCAGGGAGGGAAGACCTGTGAAAACACTCCTTCGTACAGTTTGCACTGAGTTTAGGTGCTGATCCTTTAGGTTAACACGAGTATCCTTCTGTGGCATGTATGTGATACCACTTAAAATAGGTCATGCAGGACATGAAGAGGTCTGCTGGGTCCAGGTCATGTTTACCCACTTCCTCCATATGTGCCATGTCACCTGAGGTCAGCCACTTCAGGTCACTGCCATGATAAATACGGCTCTTTATCAACAGATGACTGACATGGCTCTTTCTGCTGAGGGCGGCATGTTAAATTCAGTGAACTGTGTGTCTTTGGCTGGGAGTAGAGGCATCCATATTTGTTTGCTTTTTTTGGGCAGTAATCAAGTGGCTGATATATTTGGGCTTTCAGAAACATCTGAGCTTCCCAGTCGTAATTCCAACTTGGACGTTGACATAATTCTGTTATCTCTGATATGACATGAACACGCCATAATGGGGCACTGCAAGTTTCAACACAGCAGCTGCTCTATTAAAACACAAGCCAGGGAGCTGTGTGTTGCTTTATGATGATTAACCCTCGAGTGATTGTTAATATGTCCAATAATCAATCACAGTGCTTAGATGATGTGTTTAAAAGATTAGATCCACCAACAAGAGAGGATGAACATTTTTATCCAAATATCTTGGGCTGCAGTCGCAAGGATATTTTATAATACTTGCAACAGTTCATACAATTAAGAACGAGACGGCATCGCAATGCAGAGATGTAGAAACATAATTTAGACAAACCTACTATAGGCCTGGCAGTGAATTAATCACATGCTTTCACAAACAAATAACTGGTGATTAAACACACGCTGATCTATCGTCAATCTACTGTCACGAGAGAAACGGGGAAGAAAGGCGAGATTCATCAATTAGAACATATAAACGCTCATTAAGCACATGCAATGCTCAATTTGCAAAAGAAAGGAGGCAGGAAAATTGAGAGAGGTGCAATCCTGCACGCTGGTTAACATGGATCAGTCCCAGAATGCGGATCAACTGGTGAAAGCGTCAGAGGTGGATAATGTCCGCCATGCAGAGAGGGATTATTTTGTCAAAGCATGGATCGCCTGCCAATACACAGGCCTATACCCACATGGTGCACGGCTTAGACAAAAGCACCGAGACATTATTTTCAGGTTATCACTGCACTTCACTCTGGGCCGAGAGAGAGGAGCGTTGGCTCAAATTAGTGGATCACAGAGTGAATTTCTAACAACCTCCATACGGGATAATATAGAGGCTGTTTATTATCCGTGTTGGATAATAGTGATTTTTTCCCCCCTCATGCTGCTACCGGATGTGTTGTGTACAACTGTATACAGCTTTCCATCATGGAAAATAATTTCCCAGCCTTTCAGGCTCCAGTACAATGCCCACCTGCACAACAGCCCCTGTGCAGAAAGCCTCGTGCATGGATCAGATTCGCATTTCCTCTTTACTATTATAAAAGCGTGCTACACGACTTTACTTCGTGGTGTACAAGAAGGAGACTGGAGACTTTAAAAAAAAATAAATCTGTTACTGAAAACCGCTGTTATCTGGTCAATGATTTGTTATCCCTAAACTGTAGCTATACTTTTAATCTATACCTCACTCATATCGTATTATTCTTGCACCTGCATGGGTATCTATGAATATATCACACGCAAACACATTTGGAGGGGATGGGTAAGAGGTGCTAGGTGCTCTCCAGCAGACAAGCATAATCTCTTCTATAAATCTGTAGCAGAGCCGCTCTGCTCCGAGCAGCTTATCCACAGTCCAGCCACATGAGTAGGAGGCTCTTGTACAGCGAAATGCCACAAAGCAAACATTACATTTACCAAAACGCAGCTTGTCCTCCTCTGTAGCACTTGCAGCAATTATACGCAATTTAAGTTGTAGCAGAAATGACTGAAGATGCCAAGGTCAACAGACCCCCCCCCACCCCCCCACCCCCCCACCCCCACCCCATTAAATGAACGACAGTTCTGGGAATATAATTGCAGAGGGAGCCCTGCTCCTGGGGGTTGTGTGGTAAATCACTCTCAGGAGAGTTTTGAAGCACTTTCCCTTGAAATGAAAGCACGCACAGGGCAATGGGACTGATTCTTAAACACTGTGATAAAAAACAAATTTTCAAGTCTTTGACAGCTTGCTTAATTCTAAGTTCAGCCACGTCTATACCTCCTGAATTAAGCATCATCAGTTATTTTTAATCCCCCATTTGGATCATAAAAGCTGCAAAAAATTAACAAGTCACTGATTCATAATTCCAGGCTTGTGCTTTGGAATTATGCAACAACCCCCAGAAATCTGTAATAGCACATTTAACCGATTGTCTTCTTGTTCAACACTCCCATTTTGATCTATTAGTGGTAGGAATTCTCCTCTCGTGTGCTTTGTTAAAATAAAATCAATTATCTGTGATTAAAAACAATCCAGCAGCCGCCGGTCCCTAAAGCAGGAGGTGATTTAGAATTATCTGTCAGCTATGTTAGAGAGGAGATGGCAGAACGCCATCATCGCGGGGTGATGAATCTGGTGGAATACCAATGGAACAGGGGGAGCTGCAGCGCTCTCACACACACACACACACACACACACACACACATACACACACACACACACACACACACACACACACACACACACACACACACACACACACAGGTTATAGATATTTCTGCTGCTTGTACAGCACAGCACAGCTCTCCAATTTTCTGAGAGCACACAAGAAAAACTGAAAGTTTCAAGTTCATCAACACTTATTTTGTGTTTTCTAGCCTCACGGTGCAATTACCCTCTCTGAGTTCACCCCACGTCTGTCAGTAGAGGCTTTATTCCCCTCTCTCCCATCAAAGGTTGACCATTCTCCCCCCGCCTCCTCCTCGCTCCTCTCTCGTAACAAAATTGCAGCAGTCGTACTATACTGTCATTTTCTGGCTTGCACAGAGACAAAAAAGCCTTCTGGGTAACGTTGTTTGAATGCGCCCCGCTCAGACAGACTCCCAGAACCAACAAGACTTGCTCGCACAATTCTCCCAGTCACTCCTTGTTATTGTGCAGCACTGAACAGCTCCAAATAGGCGACGCTCTCTGCAGACCCCTGCAGCACAGTGAATCAATGAGCCAAAAGTACATACAGATTGTGCCAATGTCTCACCATAAATCAAAGCTTTATGGCTTCATATCAACAAGTTTTCTCATCTAAATTGGTTGTGGAGCGCACTAAAACTTTAAGAACTCGGCGGGTTGGATGCGACTCTGTAAAATGCGAGGCAAACAAGGCGCTCCGTTTGATGTGCAACTGATAAAACGTCAGTGACGCCGCCGCACAAATACTATTAGCTGCTAATCATTCGGAACGCCGCGTAAGTGCTGAACAAATCAAAGTCCGCTGGCGAAAAAAAAAAGAAAAAAAAAAGAAATCGAGTCACGTTTGTTTTGTCATCGACAAAATAGCAAACCTGTGGTTATTCATGACATTAACTTTGGATCCTTTTGAGGCGAGCCAAGCAAACGGCGAGCCTGAGTGGAAGGGAGTCGGGTGTCTCCCTCAAAGTCTAATTGAAAGAAATGCATTTCAGCAGGGCTCTTAGCTGTCCTGCCTTTCACTTTTAAGTCTGGGCTCTGAAGCCAGCAGGTAGGCTTTTACACTTGTCATGGTTTGCTCATTAGCTCGGCTGCCTCCGCCAGACAGAGCCGGAGCTCTGAAGACATGCCAAAAAATCAAAGTCGGGACCAGCCAAAGTGGCTTGGTTGGCAACCGGCTATACAGTATGCATGCTAGCGCCATGATAGCTGGCTTAGATATAGATGCTGTGTTCCTGCTCGACGCCTAGTTGTAAGAGCTTCAGGCTGAATTGGCAAGATTCACTGCAGATGGAGAGGATGTGCTCTTGCAGAGGAGTGCCTACTCGTGCTCATTTCTTGTAAGAAATCATTTTTCAGTCGTGGACTCATTAGTGAAAGTACACTACACGCCCCTTGACCTCTCGCTCTTCACCTTGGGATCTGGTACTGTCTTGCTCTCTCAGGGTGATGCACGAAGCATGTTTTGTTGGGAGCGGAGAGACCGCTCTGCTTTCACAGCGCCCACTGTACAATTATATCAACAGACAAAAAAAAAACAGCGTCGCCTCCTCAATTAAATGGGACAGCAGAGTGAATGAATGACTGTTTAATGGATATGCCTTTCCTATCTTGTTTTCCCGCAGCACAGAGAGATTTGTTACACCGAATCTAATTTATTTCAAATGCAAACCTTGCGATTAGAAGACAGCAGCAAAACAATTATAATCCACATGAGTGACGTTTTTTAAACAACTGGCTGTAATGAATATCCAGTGTCAACAACTTAATTTGCTTTTTCTGCGACCGAACGTTAACCGAGACGCAGATTGAGCTTTGCAAGGCAAGGACTGCGATGTGCAAAACGTTGAATTCAATTATCAGATTAAAAAGAAATTCCATAAGAGACGACATAAACCGTCTGTTGACATCAAAGTTAAGCCATTAGTGCTGCGGCGTGATTTTAACAAGATTGGGTAATTTGTCCAGCTGCTGGGAGTCTCATAATCTGCTGTCTTAACCCAGTTTTCTGAACAATTTAACAGGGTGAGGGGTCAGTCCGGGATGTGTCTACATTTACAGAAGCTTGTTAATGGGATAGTTTGAGTTTTCTCGAGTGGAGAGGTGGTTGCACGCAGCAAGTGGGCTGCCTACAGCAGACGGAGGTCGCCCTGACCCCGGTTTCTGGAGAAAGCAGAGTCCTGACAGCACCCAAACTGAGTAATGCATTGCCGTGCAAGGGGTCAGCAGCGAAACTCTGTTTTACCGACCACAAAAAAAAGGACAAAACTGAAAGAATCGTTTTGAATTTTAAGTGAGCGCTGCAATCTGAGCATCTCTGGCGCTCCATCCTGCCGTTGGGCAGCTCTCTCCTTTGGCACTGCGTTTTCTCAACTGTTCAACTTCCGCACTCCTACACAAAGCGCGTGGTGAGTTATGCCGCAGATCGGCTGTTTGGGTCACAGCTTCAATGGTTTACGGAAGACACGACAAATGCAAGGAAATAAAATCCAGTGATTCTGCCAGAAGCAACAAAATGCTGTTCACCGCGAGGACAATTTACCTTTGTGAACCCGAGTGTGCAGAGGAACTCTGACAGATGGAGACTGAATAGTAGCTCTGCTGTAATGGTTGTTTGGTATGCGGTTTTATGTATTTGTACGTATTAAGCACTTTATTACCTGATGGTAGAGTACAATGCTCTTCAATGACTGTGCATCTGGCTTACTGTTCTTGGCAGAGGTCTGGACCAGTGCACGGACCATTAAGCTTAAGAAAATACAGCTCTGAGGAAAAATGCTGTCTGAGGGCGGGGGAAAATAACCAAAATGCACTTAAACATACATCATAGGTGGGCCTTCTTTCAGGTGGATACAAAGTTTAGTATTTTATGTATTGCAAGCCTATTCTAGGTACTGCTGCTTATTATCTTACACTTTGTGACTAAAAGCTTCTTTTTCTTATTATTCTTTTTATATTCATCAATTTGTAAATCAATGCTTTGATACTATTGACACTTACAGCAATTCAGTCTGAGTACATGAGATTCACACACTCGTACATTGATTTTCTTGCCTGTGTTTACCTGTTGTGCGGTTCTGTTGGAGCCCATCACAGAGAGGATGTTTCACATGCAGATCATACACCAGTACATCACCAGTCCATCACCAGTACATCACCAGTCCATCACCAGTCCATCACAAGACGACGCTACACTGCTGTGGGATCTAAAAATCTCTCTATTCAAATTCTGCATTTTTTTTATTTATATTGGATCTTAAAAAAAAATATATATATATATCTTTTTTTCATGTCTATGCATATTTCTCCTCTGGGTTGAGCTACCAGAATCAATAAAATATTTCTTCTTCAGCTTCTCATTCTGGTACGATTCATTATCAGAGAAATACCCGCTATTCTCCCTTCAAGCCTCATCACGTGCCCATATTGAAGCGCCTCATATTGAAGCGCCTCATATTCTTTCGGTTAAATTTCCATCCATAAAATTTTCAGACAGTGCGACTGTGTGACCTGCGCCTTGCCCCGGACAATAACAAGGTCTCCTGTGCTGCTGCGGCACAGCGGCCACGCTGAGCCTTTGTGCTGTATCTCATTATCAAATTGGCTCCTCTTCCCGCTGTCCCCTGTACAGTAACATGCAGAGACTTTCTGTGCTCCCCACAACGATCCCCGGGTGTCACTGGATCGGGGATGTGAGCCTGCCAGTTACCCAGCAAGCTCCGGGATGGGGGGTGGGGGGTGGGAGGGGGGAGTTTCTCTCTCTCTCTCTCTCTCGTTTCCTCCCTTATTAATGCACACAATGAGCAGAGGTGGCCAAATGCATACAATGAGCAGTGGTGGTGGCCAACGAGCGAACAACACTTTCAAGACAGAGCCCGGGAAACGGTGAGTCACTCCGAGTGAGGCGTTCAAAGCCCAGACATGGTGGCGCTGCCCGCCTCGCTCCAGCCTGGCAGACGAAGGCGCCGCCAGGACCGCAACAGCTTCCAGAGGAAGTGGCCAGGAGCGACGGAGGATCCAAGTCGCTCGCCTCGTTTGTATTGTCAAAACAACAACAACGACAACAAAAATAAAATAAAAAATTGATGAAACACAGGGATTAAAAAAGAAAAAGGAAAAATAACAATAGCCAGTCTGCAGAAATAGAGGTTATGAGAAGCGAGCAGCTCATTAGCTGCAGCGGTTTGGGCTGCTCAAAACGTTCGTGTCGCGACACGTTTCAAGATGACACCCAGCCGAGACAAACAGACAACAAGGTTTCTCTCTTCTCTCTCTGCACAAGTCAGAGGCACCAGAGTCACACAGGATCCTCAAGACTAAAGCGTCACCTTCTCTCAGGGAAAACAACAACAAAAAAACAACAAAAAAAGAGACGTTTCTCTTGCTTCTCCCGCTCTTTGTGAGAAGCGTAAGCTCTCTAATCAACATGTACACGCAGGGAGCTCATTGGCTTACGTCAGGGGCTCAAACACGTCATGTTTCAACGGGACTGAGGCGACGATCACCTTATTCAAAATAAACAAGGAAATGAATAAGTAGGCGAGTACCACCAGACTAGTTCAAAGCAGAGCTTTCCAACCTCCGCTCGCTGATCGGGGAACATGAAAAGGGGCCCCAGGAGACGGCGGGTTTCACATACCAGTGTGATTTATGGTCTACCATAACAAATCAACAAGTTTAACTTTAATTGTTTTCTTTGCGATGGGAGGTGGGGTAGTTAATACGGAGCAATGATTGATGGCACAGGGCACCATGTTTGGCTTGGCACTTTGTCTTGTGCAGTGCAGCTCAGGAATTGAACCAGTTGATAGAAGCAATTAATTTGAGGGGGGAATTGTTTTGATTTAGGAAATATAACGGCTGTGGAAATATCAAAGAGCAACCTGTATTATTTCTGTGTCATCTAGCTGTAAGTGGGGCTGCTTTTATTTATTTATTTATTTTTGCTCTTTCTGGCCAGACGTCAGACTTAAAATGAGCTTTTATCTTCCCAAACTGTCTCTGTGCTCGGCACCGTTTTACTGATATGGGTTTACGCGCACTCTCGCGCAGATTAGTATTTCAACCAGGGTGTAAAATTTCATCTAAGTGTCTGACATCTCATATGGTTTAATAAAGTTAGCTCCTGTTTAAGCTACATTAGTTGGCTAAGTAATTGAGACAACCATTTAATTAAATGCTTTGCTGATGACGCTGCTCTTGGAATAGTGGCTGTTAACCATTAATCAGTGGCGCACACCTAATTTACAAGGACAACAGCGCGGGAATGGAGCCTGCACAGGAGAGGAAACGGTCACCACCATTACATTAAATCAACACTGGTAATTAGTGAAGCAAGTGGCACCAGAAGCACCACGCTTATATAGCCACCGCACTAGATCACAGGATAAAATCACATCTATAGCTGATTCCGGGGCTGATCATGGCTCCATAGATCACAGTACAGTGCTTTTAACAGTCTCTGTGATAATTGTGGCTGTGTGGTCTAAAGGTGCCTCTGAGTGCACCACAGAGTAACCTTGCAGCTCCTGCCAGTAACTCAGGGCATGCCAGAGCAGGTCTATTTATTTTTTGCATTTGTTCCAGCCTGCTGGCGACTGATGCAATAGACTGTAGATGATTTACTTCTGTTGATTATTGAATCATGGAAGAAGGGGGAGGGGGGAAAAGAAAGCGTGCACGGAAAGCTACGCCTCAGTTTTAATTAAGTTTGGACAAAAACTGGTCTTTCCTCAGTCAATTCATAAAAACGACCTTCGTTGTGAATTACAGTAATGAAATATGATGAGCACAGCTTGTGAGCGTTGATTCTACACCACACAGAGGGGCTGGAGAAAGACTGATTACGGCTGTGTGAGTGAGGCTGCGGCACACAAAGTTTCTGTTGTTACAATGGCTACACAATGCATACCAAAACTGCAAAGACAATAAATCAAACATAATTGATTGCAATACTGTCTTGGAGTGTTTTTGCGAGCATCAATCACACTTAATGTGAATTACAAGGCCTGCTGCAAATGCTTATGATACACGGCAAACTCAGATGGACCCACCATAACAAACAAATTAAACTGTTGTGTTCAGTGCTGGGAAGGTGAACGGCACAGAGACGATGCTTCATTAAGCTCTGAATGGAATTAAAAAGAATAGAAAATATTAATAATAAGAGAATCAGCCTCATCACCTGATTAGAGAAATTTCGCAGAAATTAAATTCCAGATATTTGTTTCCAATTTATCAAGAGAAGAGCAACAAAGCAGAAAGGACGTCTGGTCATTTTAATTGTATACAGCGATGGTTCGAGCTCAAGGATGGACTGAAACCTCATTTGTTTGAGCCTTTTTCTTCTTCTTTTTTATGCTGAGCCTTTTGAATCTTATGCCTGTATGAAACTGCAAGGTCAGCCACAGAAATAGCATCACTTAGCATCAACGGCACAGAGCTTATAACATCCAGTAATTTCTATAAACTACAGTGTTTTGCTCCTTATTTAAGTGTCACAGCACACCTTCATGGGAAAGGTTATGGAAGCACAGCTCCCATGGCGGTAAATTTACACATTAGTCGACCGACTGTCTACAAATGTTGCGGCGTCTTAATGACTACTTTCATCATGTTGCCAATGTTGTATGTTCACTCTGGGTTCATGGGTTTAGTAGTTGTCAATGGCAACTGGCATTTAGCAGTGGAGTCCATTGTGGAGACAGGTTGCAGAGCATGCATTCTGTGTAATTAAGAGCCAAAGGCACAAAGGGGGAAATACATGAACATGAATGAGTGTTAGAAACCCGGCTTTCAAAGCATGAACACTCTCTCCCTTGCTGACTCCGGGTCACCGGGCTAACTAGGTGGGAGCATTCAGCAGCAACTATAGTCCTGCTTTCCCCGAGTCTGCAGCTGTAAATCAGACGGTTTGTGAAGGGGACTATAAGAAAGCTTCAGAAATGCAATCACACCTGTAATCCTAGGCTATTCTATTCTATTCTATTCTATCCTATCTACTGAATAACCAGAAATGGTATGTCGAAAAAGCCTCAAATTTAAAAACTGTACAACCCCATATTGAAGTGCTACAAAGCTCTTTTTTCACACTAATATATATTTTTGTATCAGCAATGACGCATAACATGAAAGGGGACACTCATACTGACAAACTTAAATGGACTAATGTCGATTGTTTTGGTTTTCACAGGCTCATCGCTGTCTTGCACAGTAGTCTAGTCCTTCACCGATAAAAACAGTGACGAGCTGCTTAATATTTTTTCAAGCGTTTAGAAGCTAAACAGGCAGAAACTTCCCACAGCAGGGGGCAGATCGAACCAAAGCCTGAGGGAGAGTGAACAATTACACTACTTGCGTACAAGGTCACCTTATTATCTTTGTGTGAATTGCATTTACAGCTGATTTAGCGGCACTGGCGTGGTCAATCCTTCCTATTTTTCACATCTTTACTTGGAGAGATGCCAAACTCTTGTACAAGCATCATTAATACCAACTAAAACTCTCCGTGTGGGCTCTTTTCAGTCAAACGCATCGTGTAAAATGTGGCTAAAAAATGTTCCCTCTTCTGTTTTTCTAAAGCTTCTCTGTCTTCACTGTATCCGGACTCTGTGCTCATGGGAGTGTCAAAGTTGGTGCAAACTACTAATCTGTGTTTTAATAAGCAGTTTTAAGAGCGTTTTTGTCTTGCAATGAACCGCGAGCAGCTTTCTTCTCGACTCTCCCAAATGAACTCTCCTCTGAAGTTAGCATCATCCTCTCCTTTGTCTTTCCTTCCTCTTTAGTCTCGACCTCAGAAAATTCCTATTTGCCTGAGGACTCACCAAAACTCCCTTTGTGAGTGTTTAATGATGCATGCGAATGCAAATAAACCCACAGACAACTCTGAATATTGGTCCTCAACCCAGAGGGAGTGAACAGCACAGGACAAACTCACTTCTCCTTCTTCTAGACAGAATCATTTTAACCCCTATCCCCTGGGTGGGAAAATACATACATAAGATCAGCTCGGCAGCAGAAACCAATTACCCCTCCCTCACCCGTTCCTCCGCACAACAAACTCTTTCATTGATCCGGTGATAATTACCTCAGTCACATCATAAAGCACCTGGAACAGATTGGTAGCTCAAATTATCGATTACCCCTGGGCTACCCTTCGTCGTTCATTGTATTGCCGCTATACATTACTTGATGAGATCTGCTTTGCCGTGCTTTCCCCTGCATTTCTCTTGTGCCGCTGCACAGGGTTACACTGACAGAGGGTTTTGGTGGTCAAACGCACACCATCAAAGTCGTTTGTCATCTTTTCTCAGTCTTCGGGTGATCCCGCGTGCCACCCCGTGCCAAGGTTAACCTGCTGTATACCGAGCATTAGCTGCCGGATGCACCTGCTCCCCCCGCCGGTGCCACGAAAAGCCCTCATTTAATCTAAAACAGTTTTGGTCCAGAAATGACCTTACATTCCTGGCTGTGGCTGGGGGCCTGCCCTGGCAAGCACCAGCTGTGTCTAATGCTTCATTACACACCTTCCTTCAGGCATGTCAGTGTGTGACCCTGAAACCTCTGCCCACCGGCCACACAATGGTCCAGCACCACAGCCACAACAATAATATGACCTCCACAGAGGCCAATACAATTTGTGGGCAATAAATAATGAGGTTGGAATACCGCTGCATGCTTTTTTTTTCTCTTACAAACCTGACGAAAAGGTCCCCGTATTATTTTTCCAGCCTTAATTTTTTATGGCTCACCATGGCAGCCTGTCACAAGTCAGCCTTAGTTTACTTCCACCGAAAAGAGAAGAGGTAGACACACAGAAGATGTTCT
Organism: Karalla daura; assembly: GCA_029224185.1. Taxonomy (NCBI): domain Eukaryota; kingdom Metazoa; phylum Chordata; class Actinopteri; order Chaetodontiformes; family Leiognathidae; genus Karalla; species Karalla daura. The sequence continues at coordinate 15,050,003 of CM055195.1, forward strand.
GCTTTGTTACGGAGTCGGTCTTAGCTTTGTGCTTGTCTGGATATCAAAAGAGCAATGGCTCCTGGCATTTCCCCACATTCTTCCCTCTTCAAACATGATGAAAATGCATCAGAACTCGAACCAAGAAAAACACTGCAAGTCTTACAAAGTGACATCTGTGGGTACAAACACAACTCACATACTCTTCTTCATAACTCTTTATATGGTTAGCCTTGAGATTACTCTACTTGCGCACTGCTCAACTCATTTAAATGCCGAATGGGAGACAGATCTTAATTTTCATTAAAGTCTTCAGTCTTAGAGATAAATTGATTTAAAACAAATGGATAAATCACTCTGGTCAACTACAGGAGGGACTGTTAAGTCACTAGAGTCACAACATGTTGCACATAGAGAAAAAAGGTCAATAATGGAGGCGGGTCCCCGGATGTGTAATTACTACATTTTGTCTCCAAGTTGTGTTTCTCTGAGACCTAATGAAAAACAAATTTGAGGTTAAAGACAATGATTACTGGAATCTAATCTTGTGTGTACAGTAACAAGCTTATCAGATGAATACTTTATAATAAATAGCTGCCTATCTGTTTTGTGTATTAATGCTTCCCTGACAAGTGTCTTAATTAGGGGACTGAAAGAGACCAAGTGATTTTCACTATGGGAGCATTATGCTTAATACCAATTCATCCACATAAGTCACATTGAGGACTGGAGCGTAATCTAGCATCCAAGACAAAACTGCGTGATTAGCTGCACAGAGAGCATTATCCAACCGCTGTGGAGCCCTGCACAATAAACCTAATTATAAAATGAAAGTGGGACTTAAAATGTGTTCTTATAGGGCCACGTGCTCCCATACATTAGCCTGTAACACATTATACGGAAGAAAAACAAGCAACATTGGACAACATTTTAACAAGATTAAATGCCGTGTTGTAGGAATATGTATGCATGCTTGTGGAGATGATTAATTTATCATCCTCTTTTCATCAATGCTAATTCTATTTTCTCCTCCGACTCTGCAGCTTTTCATATTCAATACTGCAAGAAGTTAATATCAGACGGAGGGAATTAACGTGATATAACGCTGTCTGCAGAACGCAGGCCTCTCCGTGCACAGGGTGCCGCCTGCAGGAAAGGTTGCTGAGGATAGAAAGCTCACCTTAGCCATCTGCAGTGAACCAAACTGGCTCTGGGCAGGTGTTCAACATGGCCAGGTGGAAAGCAGCTGACACAGACATAGCTCCGCCGCGCTATTTGTCACTGTAAATAACAATTGTTTCTTCAATATTAGAATTGGACAGGAGTGAGCACACAGCCAGTCTTCCTCATTCTCCTCTAATTTAGGCAATTAAAAAGAAAGGTCATGTGTGGAAACAGATGGCTAAACTTTAACTGTGCTCTGAGCCTAGAGGCTGAAAGAGACAACTGGCATTTTACATGCACCATTCACACTCTCAGGGTACTCTCCCTCTCTCTCTAAATATATATATATATATATAGAAAACAGACAGTAAATGGACGAATGACTCCAAGTTTTATTTACTAAAGGCATAGAAATGTGCCTCTGTGGTGAAAATGCTGTGCTGGAAAAGCCACCCGAGGCTTTGTGTTTCAAGCAGAGCACGTTGTTCATACCTGTTTGCATGTTAAAACTCTGCACTCTGCAGAAGACATTTCGATCCATGTGGGAGTTTTTCCATCTCTCTGCAACATGCGGTGTCAATATGGTAAACATCTTTGTGTTCAGTGACTCTATCTTTAAGGCATGGCGCTATCAGATGTAGTGTCAAACAGTTTTTTTTTCAAAGACTCTGTTTCCTTTAATCATCCACTGCAGAGGAAGCTGCAGTAGCCTACACAATGGAGGGAAAAAAAAACAACTATAAAACTAACTCAGAGTGCATCTGGGAGAAGAAAGGATACATTTTCCGTGCTCAGGGACAGGACAATTAAAGTAAAATAAAGTCTGCTAAAGTTAAAACAGCCTGGTGTGCTTCCCAAGAGTAACATTGGAGGCTCATGTAGGCAATAAGGTGGGGAGGAACAGCAAACACAACATTGTCACACTTCTAGTCCCTGTGGAGATGAGCTTAAAGGAGGGTGGGGGGACGTGGATCTGGAAACAGAACACTGCCTCCAGTTATTTTATAATGCAGGGTTTATGAAATTCCTGCTGATGAGGTGATTATAATACGTGCTTCTTTTAGCCTGACTAGTTACTGACAGAGGTTAATGTTTGCGTAGGAAAATATATTTTTGTCCCCCTGAGAATAGCAGATACAGTGAAAGACTGTATCTGTGTTTTTCAGTCCTGGAATTTGCTTGGGTTTGGTGGAAAATGGGAGTGTACTTCCATTCTGGCATCTGACCCTATTGCACATACAGATGCTCTCAGTACACAGTATTCGCTCTAGGGATTTTGTGTGTGTGTGTGTGTGTGTGTGTGTGTGTGTGTGTATGTGTGTGTGTGTGGGAATTTATACCGACGTCTGTTGTCCATGGTTGTTAAGGTTCAATGAGTCCTTTGAAGGGAACAGTGCCAAGTGCATGCGCTGTCACTATTTTGTTTCAGCATGCTCATCATTTCAGCTAATAACACCTCTTGCTTTTGGACGGATAGGAGATGAAAAGTTGTCTCCATCCCCGAAAACCTGCCCGAGAACCACTGTGTCTGCATTTAGACTGCTGCGATCCCAAGAAAAGAGTTTCACTGCAGGCTTGTGAGGCTTGCTCCGATGGGCCCCTTGGCAGACGTTAACTTTTTCAGTTTATGGAGCATTTGACAACACTTAACTGGTACTTGGGCGCTTATACATTGACTTGGGATGGGATTGCATCATCTGCTACAGGAGAACATGTGTGCATTTATCCCGGTCCCTGAGCCATGCTTATGCGACATAGCGCGCATCTCTTAGCTCCCTGTATCCGACAGTGCAAATCAACGAGCTCAACTAAGTGTCCTGTCAGAAACCTGCAGTCAGTTAAAGGCCATAAAACTCGAGCCCAGAGAGAGTGCTAACCTGGTAAATGCGTCTCCAAAGTCAGCAGATGGTGCACTGGCAACTAGACGAGCAGCCGCCCCAGACAGCGTAAGTTAGAAAAAAACGATCTCAACCAAAAAGATACTTCCCTGGCAAAGACAAACAAGCGTCTGCTTTGTGCTGCGAGCCACAGGGATTGTAACACCGTGTAAATAAAGTCTCGGTTTCCAGCGAGAACGTCTAAAAGTTGGGAGCTGACATCATGTGCGCTGTGAGTGGTAGTGATTCGCTACAAGACACTTGGAAACACTTCACCTCTGCGCACATGGAGAGAGTTTTACCAACTCTCTCAAAGCCATAAAAAAAACCTTTTTATCATTATTGAAATGGAAGTGTTTAATTTCTAAGTTGCAGCCAAAAGGGCGTTTTTTCACCCCTTATCTCCCCTAGAGTGTCTGGTGTGGCAGGGGAAAAAAAAAATACAGGCTTGAATTAACAGAGGCAGCGATGCCGCGTCTGTGCTGCCATGAAGTCTGCACTTCGGCTGATGTCAATTACTTTGGCGGAGTCTGATATGGAAATGAAGCGGCACGCAGTCGATGGCTATGAGCGCCAACTTTAAGGCTGCACGGAGAGATATTTTGTTTCGTGATCAAGTCTATTTTTTTATTTCTATTTTTATAAAACTCACATTCATCATGAGCTTTCAGCACATGGTTTTGTTGATCTGTCCTGACCGCTAACATTTACAACCAGTGAGAGTCATTTATCCCATCACTGCGAATAGTGGGTAGCACAGTTCATGGTCACTGCAAAAGGGCAACAAAAAAAAAAAAACGTTCCCTGGTGCTGGACAAAACCAGCACCTCAGGGCGAGTGTCCTTTAATGTGTGTGCTGTTAACGCAGACAGTCATGTGAAAGCATGTCATTCTGACTACTCGGGAAGCCAATTATATTGTATCTGAGTTTCTGAGCGACTGGTTATGGCTAATCATTCTGCCTCGCAGAGCTTTAAAAAGACTTTCATCAATATTTGCAAGTCGAAATTATCTTTAAAGTGTTAATCGCCAGTCTGTGTGGGTTTTCTCTGGGTGCTCCAAAAACATGTGTGTTTAGGCTGATTGGAGACTGTGAATTGCCCTTAGGTGTGACTGAATGGTGAATGGTGTGTGTGTGTGCCCTATAGGTGATAGAGGTGTATTCCCTGCCTTGGTCCTATATGCAAGGCTTCAGCAGTCTGCTGCAACACTGTTCTGACTCAAGCCAATAAAATGATGGATGAATGGATGGATAGAAATTAACAGTTTTGATAACGCCACCTCCCAATTACATTACAAAGTTTAGTTATTTTACACTGGAGAATAAATCTGTGGAGGAGTGTTTTTTTTTTCTTAGTTTGTTTGTTTTTTGGCTTTTATGACCTCCTACATAGCTTTGGATTTCCCGCGATGACATTTCTTCCCACTTGACACTCTTATCAGAAAACAGTTAAGAGGAGCCACAGCAGGCAATTTACGAGGGATTCAGTCCAATTTACAATTTACTCTGTAATCATTTACACTGATACTGATCTGCAATCAGCTGCCAATGTAATAGGCTAGCTCTAATATGAACCAGTTGCTACTGGTTATATATCTAATATGCTCATTACATTTAGTCATAGATTGACACTTTGGGGGCTTGGGAGGGTGTTTTAGTATTTGCATATGAGTGGGATAAGACAGTCCTATATTTGTTCCCACTGTGAGAACACATTCAAGAATGGGCAAAATAATGAATCCGATAACTGTACATAATTGCGGAGTTCTGCGTTTAAGCACAGCTTTGCACACACAATCTGATATTGAATGAGCTCTTTTGTCATTCAGCAAATCCTCAGCTCACTCCTGGTTGCAAAAGCGCTGGTTAACTGTCTCCAGCTGAAGCACAATCACAGTGAATCTTAATCAAAAGGGGAATGAAACACCAGGTCCCGGGGCTATAAAAATATGACATCCTTCGATAATATTTGGGCATTACTTTTACAGTTAGAGAAAGTAATTTGGGAGAGGAGATTATTAGCCCTCTGCCCTTTCAGTCAGATACGACCTTGCAAGCCCCTGTACCAGAGGGCCAGCAGCAATCCATGATTCATTTAACACCTTCTGGGCCTCCAGAAGCATTCTAAGCACATGCACTGTTGATTAAACGCTTTGTGGGAGAATTCATATTTAAAGCAAAACGCCACATGAAAATTAATGATATCCAGCCAAGCAGCAGAACGCAGTACAGAAGAGCAGTGGCGGACGATTTATAAGGGATTCACTCCAATTTACAATTTATTCTGTAATCATCACAATGTTTCCTCCTTATACAGCATAATGTAATGCACATTTGTGAGTGGGTGGAATTATAAGGAATATGAGTAGGCTACTCACAAAAGGATATAAATGTCATTACAGTGCATTGAAGCAGGAAATCTAGCACAGGGAACTAGAGATTAGCCGGCGGGTGGGAACATGTGCCCATAAGACGCTAACAAAGTCAGTGAGTGAATGAATGGGCGATGGAGCAAACTCCACTGAAGTTTTTGTATGGCCTTGAATGTAGTACGGGATTTAGCTAAGGGTCTGCACATTTTTGAACTAGGCCACAGTAGATTTCAAAAGGCTCCACAATGCTGCGCTTACTGTCGGAGCCTTAAGTGCAAAAAAGAAAAAAGACAAACGGCACTGTACTAATCTAATGCCGCAGAAAGCAACGCTCTAATTTCTCCTTATTTATTTATCCCTCGTTGTTCACGTCCGCTGTGGCCCCTCTGTCAACTCCTCCGGTTGTGTATGCACTGGAAAATAGCTTCCATTTCACCTGCAGTCTGTACTTGCAGGAACACTGCACCCTGGGCTCACCACAACACCGGCAGCAGCTTGTTGATGGAAGCAATCCATCATGTGGAGTTCAAGGGTTACACACCCGATCTATGCTTCACGGTCACACTCCCAGATCTAACACCCTGCCCCCCATCTGTCCTAGACCTTCTACAAGTGTCACTTTGTATCTGGCCGCCAAATGTCTCTGTTTATGAAACTCCACATCGCTATATCAGAAGCACTTCTTTTAAAAGGGTAACAGCACTGAAATTAGAGCTCTACTTGTGATTTTGTGAATGCTGCTGCCAAAGCTTCAAAATGACACTCTGGATTTTGTGGCATATTGCCTGCATTGATTCTACAAGCGGATCAGTGCTGAAAGTCTGAAACTTTGCACAACTGTCACATACATCATGTAATTAATGGAGATAAACCCTAGTCTTTAATGACCTCTTCTCTTTTTCTCTCGTACCATCAGCAGGTCAAGGTTTACACAGTGAAAATATATCAATATCTGCTTAATGGATTCTGACAAAATGTTGGCTCTTTTTCTTGGATGACTCTCAAAATGTTGTTGATGTCCTGTACAGTATTTTCCTTGTGCATCTGTGATGGAAACTTGTGTTGTTTTGATTGCTGTTTGAGTGGCCATGCAATTTGTCCCAGACACTCCTGATCCTCCCTGAGTTGTAATGACTTCCATATCCCCTCTCCTTTGCATCACCGGGTCGAAGCTGTAAGTGTGGGACCACATACCTGAAAAACTAATAACATTCCCTTTAGTCTCGTTGTGTACTTTGTGTTTTGCAATAATTGCCAAACGCACACTTGTCATGTAGAGCTAACATGCTAATCTTTGATGGTAAATATTAAACCTGCTAAATATTAGCACATTACCATTGCAATTATGAGCACATTAGCATGCTGTCAGTAGCAATACACTCAAAGCCGAGCAGCCTCTCGCAGCCGCTCGGGTGCCTGTAAGCCCTTTTTTTTGAGTCAGATGCTTAGATGTCGAAGCAATATCCGAGGTCAGAAGCTGACATTTACTTACTGCGGTTGATGCTGCATGAGAGACCTGCGCAACGGGATTTTGAATGTCTAACTGGAATTGGCTTTGTTTGATCTCGAAATGTAAAGGCAGCTGTTTAGAATTCACGTAAGTAACTGCATTAACACCATACAGGCTTTTGCTCTTATCACTGGAGAGCAGCATTGCAACCATCCAGCAGTCAGCTGAAGCCCGTGAACCTAAAGCAAAATGCAAATCCAGTGTTTACATGGCCCCATTGCATGCACCTTGGTCATGACTGAGCACTAACCAAGAAGAAAGATGGTGGGATGGGGACGTTCTCATGTTGGCAGCTGTAGGTAGGTGGCCAGCAAATAACTGCCATTCATGCTCACAAGTCCAGAATTGTGTATTGTGCTGAAAGTGATTTTCAGCTCTGTGGCAGATTTGACATAGCATTCACCAACATAGAGCACCAAGAGGATAAATTGAAAAGCTTGTTGGAAAATAAAGAACTGGAAAATGTTCAATGTTTGGTCCTCACTACTTTGTGAGGTGTCAGAGTCAGACTCACAAAGTACGCACAAAGTCAGCATCTCTACATTGTGGCTAATTATCTCAGACTGAGCAACCAAAGCAGCGATTGTACTTGGCCTTGTTGTACTTGGGATGTTTTAGGAGGGGATTCCACTTTGCTTCCAGCCTGTTTGAGTAAGTTCCTCAGAAAGTGATGTGTGTTATGTTGCATGCTACAGGTGTGTACCTAATAAGCTGGCTGTCACTGCGGTGCACATCATGGTTATGTGTTTTCAGCACCCTTGCTTAAACCAGATTTCCCACATTAAGGTGTGTATGTACAAGCCTCACAGAGACACACAAACAGAGACACAATGACTTAATTTAACTAAGGCAATTAGGAGCCGGGAAGCTGCAGTTCAGGTAAAAAAAAAAAAACAACAAAAAAAACACACCACACCACCCCAGCCTGGCTGCTCCAGATACACAGCTATCGACAGTATTGAGTGGAGCTCTGTCAGACACAAGTGAGGAGTTATTTTCAGCCAATACTTTTGTGTGTTGCACTGGAAAATAAGTAGCTTCCTGGAAATTATAACTGTAACCAGCACTGTGTCAATCTAGAGCGGCATCCAGCTCTGACAGCCTGTATTTGCTTCACGGTTTTGCGATACGAATCTTCTTATTTAACTCATTTCAAACGTCTTTAGGCATGCTATTAGAAATAACTGCAGTGACATTCATGAAAAGTGAGTGTTTCTGTGTGTGTGTGTGTGTGTGTGTGTGTGTGTGTGTGTGTGTGTATCTAAGTTCATGGATTGAAACATGGCTGTTTTTTTTTTGCTTTTGCACAAATGCTGAAGTCTTATAAACACAGTTCATATGAATGTGTATAATTAATGGCAGTCAGAGGTCTTCCACTGGACAGCTTCACAAGCAAATTGAGAAGAGAAGCTAATATTTCATTACAGTATGTCACTGCTGTGTTACGGCGCACTTTCCCTTTCGAGAAGTAAAGCTTCTGCTCTGCTTTAGCAGGTGCTCTTAATTTACAAATGTGTGGCTTTTGTATTAAAGTTACATTGTCTTTAAGGCAGAAGGAGCGCCGCTTGGCTCCCCTTCCTAAGCTCGGTAGCTCCTCTTCTTTATGACCTGACACCTAAAATCAGCTTTCACTCTCCTAGCCCTGGGTAACATCAGTGGTTGGGGGCGACGCCCACACTGGCCAAAGAGTTGATTCCCGGACACATCCTGAGCACAGACAAGTACAGGCAGAGGGCAGACACCAGCACACACCCCACTTGGTCATGCTGAAAGTAATAATTTAACGTGATTTTGCACACTCCGCACACGTCTATACATTTTTTTTGTGAAAGAAAAGTCACAGTATTTCTATCTTGAAAGGCAGAACTACGTAGTGCGGGCTGAGCATAATAATAAGAGAGCAGTGAAAGTTATGAATGAAGGACACATTCTTTAAGATATATTGGGGTTTATTCATTTGTTTTGACCATTTGTCACATGAGAAAAGCCGGTACTTCACCCACTGCAGTGACCATATTTCTTTATTTTCTGATTTATTTCCTCCGTCCCTGTGTTGCCCGTGGTGGCATAATGTTACCAAAGCCTCAGGCTGAATGTCGCCTCAACAGCTCATCAAATTGAGTGACAAGTATTGCCCTAACCTGCACCCCGAGGGGACAAATAAAGGACTTTGTTGCCTCAAGGTGAAGAGCTGCACATTGCTCCTTTCTGGAAGTGAAGTGAAGCTTTAAAGAAATATAATTGATCCTATTAAATTATTATTGGGGACAAGTTCAGGCATTATACTTGTATATGCCATGCGAGTTGACAGCAACATAATGCAACCAGCTGTCAGGGCGGTCTCACAAAAAGGCTGTACTCTCAGAAAGTACAAGAAATAAGCACAAGTTCAGTTCATTAACCGAGATCAGAGAACAAAACAGATTTACAAACCCCTTTTCTCAGTCTGCACCAATGCAAGAGAAAGGTTTTGCAAGTCAGGACATTTAGCCATCATTAAATGAGAGCAAATCACTACTATTAGGATATGCAGACATTTAATTCATTAAAGCCACTTTTGACTGGGAATAATTAAACTGATAGTAATAGCTCTTTGTAATCTGTAAAATAAAGAGTAAGGGCTTATCTTTTTAAGCAGGAAACATTTTAATGAAACTGTGAAGTGGTGTCAGATCAATCTAAGTGTGCAGTTTTTGGAAATGCTACTTCAATATCTGTGTGTGTCACTTCTGATGCAGGGTGACGTCTGCCGCGTCATTAAACCACCGTAAAACCGATTATCTGAGGTTTCCATCAACTTGATTACGATCCACACATTATCCATAATGCAACGATAAAGCAGCCAGTGTTAAAACATTGTCTGATATCATTCTTATAAACAAATCACGTAATTCTTGCAGCAAGTGGTAATTTTTGCAACTTCTCCTGAGCTAACCCCTAACTTTGACATCATTACACATGGGTTTACATTTTCTGAGCTAGAAATGACTGTAAATACCCACATGACCAGATTACAGTCCGCATTTAGTCTTTAATTAAATAATTCCTGTCCTAGTATTAGAGGTGAGTGTTAATGAAATTTGTTCATGGATTTAATTCAGACTGGATGAGAATATTTAAAACAGCAGCCACTTTAACTCATTAGTTCAATTGTACTATTTGTTAGGATTGGACCTTTAAGGAACAAATACGCAGGTATTCTTGATAAAGTGTTTAGTACAAACTAATAATGATGTGACTATTTCACCAATTTGAAATGTATATGACATGCAGCTGTGTTTAACCAGTGGAAGGTAGATAAGGCGCTAATGCGCCAAATTATAACTGCTCATCCCCAAGTTATGCACAGCTGTTTGAAGTCAGCAAACTCTAGATATGAACAAATTTTCCAATGTGACTAGGCTATGAGAGTGAGAGTAGAGTAGAGAGTATCTTCTGTATGTGTGATAAAAGAATAAAGTCTACTCATGCAAAGGGATAAATTGAGAGAAGTATTTTGTGGCATTTTAGCATTTTTGCAGTTTATAGTTCAGCAGAGCTCCTGACATTAAGAGTCCAGTATGCAAAATCAGTACTTAAATTTTTCACAGCAAAAATAGATTTCTGTGATTTTGAAGTTGAGCTATGCAATCCTGACTTTATGCTGGTATGGTAAAATCCCAGTCTGATGCTATGTAAAATTGTGAACCAGTTTCAAAAATAGACAAGCAACTGTCAACAACTGTAAAAAGAAAATAGAGTGACGGAAAACTATGTGGTGTTTCTCTAGACTAGTCTCTTTGTGAGGATGTGATATCTGCAGCACTAGCCAACATCAGCTTACTATTGTCTGCTTACACAAACAAACACAGAGAATCTCCATCTTCAACACAAGCTCTATAGTCAAAGCTAACACTATTGCAAGGGAGGGGAACTACATTGTAAGGCTGTGGTATTGACCAAGTGATATTAGCTACCTATAGCTTCACTGCTCCTACAAAGAAGTGAAAAAAAAAGCATTTGAAGTCCTTTGTTTGGTGAAGTGGCTTATGTCAATTCATGAATTATTTTATTAGTTAACCATAGATCCAAGGCCAAGTTCAGGCAGTGTGGCTAAGTCACAGCCAGCTGAATAACCTTGCTTGCTAATGTTTTCAGATGAAAAATATTAATCCCAGTTAATACATTAGCACAGTAGCTTTCCATTTAACTTAAGCAGCCAACAACATCCATCATATCATAACACACAATAATATAGATTAAACTGAGGGTTTCATGCTCATGTTTTTTTCCACTGCAGAGAGGAAGGACTTCAGGAGGTTTCTGACAAATGCAAGTCATGCTTACAGATACACAAGGACACCTGGTGATAAGTATAAAAATACAAAATCTAAGCTGAGAATATGGGAGGCCATTTGAGCAGTGCGTCATACTTGGTTTAACATATACCATCATAGTCTCTCACAAACACTAATACACCCTCTCACACAACTATTATGCCCTCTTAAAAACACTACTATACCTCCTCACACACACAATAATGGGAGGCTGTTCGAGAACTAAATTCATACTTGGTTTCACACAACATCATACCCCACACAGACTATTATAACATCATACACACACAGTCATAATCATGCACACATTACTATACCCTCCCACAAACTCTACTATACCTTATCTCACACACATTATACCCTCTCACAAACACCAATATACCCTCTCACAAACATCAATATACCCTCTCTCATACACAATTATACCTTCTCACAGACACCATTATACCCTCTCACAAGCACTACTATACTCTCTTACACACACTATTATGAGAGCCTCCTTGAGCAGTAACTCATACTTGGTTTCACATTAACATCATACTCTCACACGTATAACAATGCACTCAGACTATTCCCTCATACACAATCATACTCATGCACACACTCAATCACAAACGCTACAAAATCCTCTTACAAACACCACTATACTCTCTCACAAATACTACTATGTCCTCTATATCATCAGTGTCAATAATGTCATTTCGTTGATGCTCAAACAGCCTCCATATGAGAATGAAAAAAATATGCAATTTCAGTTTTACCTTAAACTGCAGTAATGTCACAATTACTGGTTTACAGTGGTGGTAGCACTGTCTATAGCTACTCATGGTCTTTGTTTCATCATTAATCATCATTTAAAATCAGTAAAGATCATGAGATAAAGATTGTTCTCCTCTTGTCCTTGAAGTCTGTTCAGGCTGCTTTATATCAGTGTACAGTGAAAAACACAAAACATCATTTGGTCTCTTTTGTCTAAAGTTGTATGAATGTGCAAAGACAGTCAGCCTTATTGGTTCATTTTACCATGGCAACTGCCCCTTTCACTGGAACAGACTGAGAGAAGATATAATAAAAAATTGTGGAAATGAATTGGACCTCGATCCTCCCACTTAAACCTTGAAAGGTTACTTTAATTAATACTCTTTTCACGATCAGAGTGAAACTGGAAAGACATGAAGTTCAGCTGAATCATTGTGTCTCCTTTGCATGGCATCAGCCAAAATAATAGACTGGCTTTGTTTTCCATTTTGTAGTTTAAGAGTGTGTTGTGATAGCAGCTCAGCGCATAAATGAACTTTTATTCTCTCTCTCTCTCTCTTTATTCTCTCTTTCTCTCGCTCGTTCTCTTTAACAGAACAAACAGGACTATCTGTATGCCATCCACGCACCAATAATGTTTTGGTATCCACTTAATGCATTACGCTAATAACATGTATTAATCATGGGTGTTTCAATACATACCGTAGATCAACAGTTTAAATTAACACTGTTGCACAATATCAACAGTGAACACTACAGTTTCCTATCCACCATTAGTCATACATAATTGCAGCCTGGGTGAAATGAGAGGGGATGCATGTGCTTACACAGTACCAGGAAACTCTCAAATATTGATGTTTTTTTTTATTTTGTTCCTTACAATAGATAGAACATTGTCTTACAAAATAGGGTGCAATTTGTTGAATTATGGCAACAGGAAGCTCTTTTCAATTTTGCTGTTTTCTTTAGATGCGCTTCTGAAATCTTCTGACCCTTGAATTTTTATTAAAAATTGATCTTTGGCTGTATGGGGCAAAAAATGCCTCTGCGCTTTACCCTGGGTGTTTTTCAGGTAAATAAAACAATGTTATGGTGTGATGACTGCATGCTAAAAGGATTTCTGCCTCTTGACCACAGACCCCAAACCACCTGCAGCACACTGCCACATCCCACTCCTACGATGGCCATCACTACGTCCATGTTCAAGAGTTCACTGGTAAATATGTCCAGCTCAGTGAGAGTTGCCTGCGGGAGAATTGCCTCGGGGGGGAGAGCGCAGTTGTTCCTCCTGCCTGTCTCCATTATCTGAGATTCAAAGCCGCTGTACCTTGTTTACAGCACTGTCAAAATCACAGCTGCCACACTGTCCCTCCTCTGAAAATATTTGCCACAAAAGGGTCTGAACAGCGTTTATGCTAATCAAAACCGGCAACGCGTCGTGATGATGCATGTGCCAGTTTGAGTAATCAGATGCCAAAGCTGGATGGTCGCTGTGAAACGAGCCTTTTGTGTTGTTTTCCTTTGAGCAATTAAGTGTCAATTGTTTGTTGCTTTCCTTTTGAGAGGAAAGTCGAGCTGATGCACAGCGAAGGATGAATTGAGAGAGACTCTAAGCACGCTGCGGTGATATTATGCACATTGGTCAGTGAGGCTGTCGCTGGACTGTCTTGACATTTCGTTATTGATAAAGAAGAGAAACAACCTGGGTATAATCCTAACCTCTATTAACTATTCATAGAGTAAGCGTGCATCTTTGTAGCGGGATGAAAGAAGCAGGACTGTCAGACGCATCGCGCGGGTGATGCGAGGGTGTGTGTTTCCTCTGGACTCAGTGATCGTACACTCTGCCAGCATGCCCTGCTCACATATTGTCTTGGCTTTGAAGGCGCGCTGTCATGCATGTTTGATCACAGGCGAAAACAGACACTCAGAAGTCCCACAGTCTTGGCAGAAGAGAGCCATGCATTTTCTAGAGCAGTGAATTACATTTCTGTTCTGAACATGCTGATCCGTTGCCATTTCTCCACTCGAATGGAATATTTGCTAATGACCAAACACACCTCCAGAAACAGGCCGAGAATAGACGGGCTCCTCCTCAACATCTGCTCCCCCCGTCTCTCTGAGGGTTCCCAGGAGATGTGAAAGACTAGATCCTCTCCTCCTTTCCGCCCATCCTCCCCACTATTTACTTAAAGGGCGCAGAGAAGGAGCAGGTTGTCCTGGTAACAAGTGGGGAGAAATGACACATGCAAACACACGAGTGTCGTCTAAGCTAACGAACATAACGTCAGAGTCTGAGTCGGATCTGTTAGGGGGCACAGCATTCAATTAATGAGCTGCGGTGTGATGCTGGGCGCTCGATACCTTCTTGAAACACAATCTCAGTGGTAATATCACTCAAGTCTTCATCTCAGGGTTCTCCAACTGCACATGAAAGAACCACATTAAACCAATCTTTTCAACCACATTCATGTTTCGGTTGCATCTCCAACTACTGCAGCCCCTTAACAGCTGGAGCACGGTATACAACATAAAAGGAACAGCATGTGATGATATGCCAATATGTTTTGATATATGCTCAAAACAGTATGCAATGTTTCACTCTGTCAGCTTCATTGATTTTTATAAACATCTGCTTATTATTATTTGATCATGTTTGGGCATCATGTTTCAACCGAGTGTGAATAGGACAAAGGACTGTGAAAGTTTTGAATCCTACTGAAACATTTGTTCCTGAGTATGAGTTACAGTAAACGGTGTGAGTGCGCGACCTGTGATGAACTGTCCAGGGTGTATTCCCCGCCTTCACAATGTGACCTGGACACAGAGACCATTTGTTGCAAAGTGGGTAAGATAAGGGATGGGTCAACAACTCATTATGAATAGTTGAAGAGCTAACCCAGTAACGCTACTGTGACTGCATGCATTTTTAATTCTTGAATACACAATAATATCATTCTTCCAACATGACTTTCAGTCATTTTACACATATCCTGTATCTTCATGTGGTAGTTGTACATCACCCAGATGAGGAAAAACACACTAAATAATTAACTGAGTGTTCAGACTGAGTCCAAACCTCATTAACTGGCTGATCTCTGTGATTTCACCCAAACAAAAGCCAACGTGTTGTCAGTGGGGTCGAAATCAGCCAGATCAATACTGAACAAGAACATCGGTGAATGAAGCTGTGCTCTGTGCCAGACTGTTTTTTTTTTCATCTGACACATTGTGCAGTTGGAATTAGTACAGCCCAGACAAGACTCCAGAGTTGGACTCTGCAGCTGACAAAAGCATTATGTGCAGAAACCAAATTCCAAAATCTATGATTAAATTATTTTATCAAAAGTTGCAGAGGACAATTAGGGATGATTTTTTTTTCTTCGTGGGCTTATCCTGGTTTGGTTCTACAAAATTCTGTTTGACCAGTCTCATCGGGGAACTGAATAAATAAAATTTAAACAGTGAAACTGAACTTTGAAGTTATTTTTGAGACTAACTGAATATAGGAAATGCCCCCACCCTCCTCTCTGTCTCCATGAATAACATGTTGTCATTTTATTAGACCCTGCTGGGTTTCACCCAATCTTGCAAACAAATATAGTAGAACAAGATGTGTCTGCCAGCAAGCTGAAATACAAATGTTTGGAAGAGACTTAACATATGGACACCAGCAGAGACATGAATGATGGAGTAGGAATACTTTGAATGTGTTTATGTAAATAGTTGTGGTATATTTTTAATGCAGGTCATCAGTGGACTTTATTGTAACTGCTGTCCAACCTAACAAGCCCTTCAATAAAACCTTTTAAGCCCATATGTAATGGGTCACCTTCCCCTTTGATTTCTGAGAAGAGCTCGAAGTAAATGCAGGGAAGCAGAATTGGGGTAATGAGAGGCCTTGCTGTACCTGAAACAGTTATCACACAGTCTCATGTAAACAGTTGCATTATTCCTGCCGAGAGGAACACAAAGGTGTGGATAATTTGCTCAGCTGTATTTCTAGGTAGTATTGTTCTACATTTAGTGGTGTTCCCTGGTTTGCGGGTGCAGCACGGTAGCTCGAGGCCTTTTAATACGCTTATTGAAATTCTGCTCTGCAACAAAAATATTCATTTTCAAACATATTTCTGGCTGAAGAATTCAAATTTCCCGTTAAAAGTACGAGGCGGAGGATAATACAGGCCAATTTCTGAAACTTGCACTGACCTCTGAATGGAAAGAATGCGGTCATAACGCTGGTTTCCTTCACAGTTCCATTTGTCATATTCCAGGCTCACATAGGCTCACACAGGCTCCCTCTATGAGGGAAGTAAACAGGTACATCCTCTTGTGAAAGGAGGAAGTAATGGCACTGTTAAATGTGCAAAGCATTGAAATACGGCGAGAGACCCTTCAATCCAGCTTAAAAAGAGAAAAAATGTTGAGGAGATATGAAAAGAACCCTTTCAGGCACCGCAATGCCACATTTCTTGCATGTTTTAAACTAGATTTAAGAGCATATTTCTTCTGGTGGTGCATTGCTGCTTGGCAAACTGTGATGAACAGGGGAGTGTAATGTAATGTTGCCTGACGGACAGCAGTAATGGATAATAAATCCCAGGTTCAGGTGCTGTTTGATCATAAATCACACTCAGACTGTTGGCCAAAGTCAAATCCATCAGGCTCCGGTGCAACAGGGAGCACTGGGCTGGAGAGGTGTGAATAAATCCCCTATTGCTTAATGGTTCCCAAACCATCTCAGTACACAACAGAATATTAAACAGACATAACTCTCATTGGTTCATTGGTAGCACGGCTAAAATAGGTCAAGATTCTGCAAGTAAACACTTGAGCTTGAGACTTTGATAGGGAAACTTTCACTGCATAGAAATATACCCCTCTGCTATAATTTCAATCTTTTTGATATATTTTTCATGTCCGTCCAGATTCATGAGCCAGGGGGGTCCAGTGAATCAGAATGTATCATCTGCTCTGTGGCAGAGGCCCAAGCAGTGGGAAGCAGTTGAAAGGTTTGCTAATATGATGTTTTGCTACTTGTTTCTTTTACTGCAAGGTCATCATAAAGATAAAAATAATCCCCCGTGACAAATTTGTTTTCAAAAGGTTTCATTCTCCTTCTCTATCATCTCTGAGAAATACTGCCCGATAGTGCTGACTCCAATAGAACGCTTTGATCGGGGCCTGATGTATCACCCTGTCTTTCCTGTAATTCAAATGCCTCCACTGGTTGTTTTGGGGAGGAACGTGAGCGTGTGAAACGGTCCTTTGGGAAACGTCACTAAGTAGAGTCTCTATTCCAGACACATGTTGAGGCATGTTAAATTTTGAATCCAATGGAAACCTGTGTACAAACCCTTGTCAGTAGAGTGTAATTGTGCAAATGCAAATATGTAGCCCACTGGTAGGAGGGACCATTTATCAGTGGGGCCTGATATGGCAGGCAGCAATGTGCTTGTACTGGCCAGGGTTCAAAATGGGATGAGAATCGTACAGTTGCTGCTTCAAGCATTGTGAATGAATTTCTCCAGTATATGATTCCAGTCGACGTGTAAGGAAAGTGGAAATTATCCACTCATTTCCGATATAATGACTCGATTTGAACAATGGGCTGTGTGTTCAGACTGTAATGGACCATCTGAACAATGTTTTCATTTATATCTTGGTCTCCCAGTCTCCATAATTTGAATAGGACAAACTACAGTATATAGAAAAGACCTTTGTTGGTTGTAATTAATAACACGCAACATGTTCCCTGGGCATTTGCTTCAAAGATAAACTAGCTGATTTAAACTGGAGCCAGTTACAGAATGGCCAATTATATTGTGTCTCTGAGAGACGCCGCCTATGTAATGAGCAGTATGAACTGCATGAACAGTTCAGACAGTGGGCGAATGGGGATTTGTACATTACGGGAGCACTAACAAGGTGTCGCCGTGGCTAACATGGACAATACATTTACGAACTGTAAGACAATGTATAAGAGAAAGGGTCTGTGCTCTGGGTTAAATGAATTTGGTGGGTGGTACTGACACATGTACTGTATGGTACAGCGTGAAATGTAAGTTATTGTTCCTTCATGTGGCTCTGTCACAATCTGCACAATCTGCACGTGTTCACTTCAAGATTTGGAACAATGATAACCTGCTCATAATGAACTTTAGTTTTTTTTTTTTCCTCTCTAAAACTTCTTCTGAGCACACACCACATTTCCGAGTCCGCTATAAAACGTTGTTAAAATGTATAACACATACAGCTCGTTCACAGCTAATGGTAAAAATTGCAAATCAGAAATCAATTTTCCGGTGCAAGGCTGCGCAATCAGTTTCCACAATTTTTCTGTTTAATGACTGGAATTATGAAATTGGCACCTGCGGGATAAATCCTGTTCACATAATAATAAAAGGGAAACTCATCAAACGAGTCAAATGCAACATGTTTGCAACAGTAATGCACAATATAATAGCTTGTTTTTGTGGATTGCTTTTCCTTACAATAGAACATTGTAAAGTAGCTCAAAGCTGAAAGTAGCTGTCTGGCCTGTCCTTTTATCGAAGGTCATCACTAGCTTGGCCATGACTGAGTTGCAACAGTTTACCTGAGAGTTATTATTTCTTTTTAGGCAACTTATCAACATAAACCATGACCGCAAAGGACCCCATAAAGAGGAAGTGCAAGAAGAAACTGATGCATCACTGCCAAATGAAAATAAGGGTAAAATGGCAAATGGGAAATGGATTTCTGTTGGCCTGCTTTAGACAGAGAACAGCAGCCTTGTCCTGTTGCTGGAGCAGGGAAATTTCAAATAAACAACCCTTAAAAAATGAGCCCTTTCTCTGTGATAACACTTACATACAGAACCTAGATGTGAAAATGACTTCTCAAGGAAATCTTTTGAATACTACGGTAATTTTAAGTCACGTGGTTCCTGGTGTAACTTGCTCATCATAAAATGACATTTTCACTTTATGAGCAAATCAAAGGTATTATATGTAATATTACATACATATTATATGTTATATATTATGTAATAAACATTTTTCGATAATAGTGCTATCTGAAGGACAATATATGCATTCTCACCATTATTGTGGTCAGTAAAATTTAAATAAAATCTTTGGCCTCTAAAAAGAGCATCTCAGTCATGTCAGATTACTGTGTCCTTTCATCCTACTGTAAGCTGAAAAAAACTTTTACATTTTTCTATGAAATAGTTTTGTATTCTTGTTAACTTGGTAATGCTATTGAGAGTTCAACAGTCAGGTCTCACTGTATCAAGCTATTATTCTTACAGCATAAACATCACTTGTACAAAGGATTAAATGCCTTACTATGGCATTCACTGCTCTTTTAGCTCTACCACTTTTTTCCTCTCCTTTAGTCTTAAACCTAATTTTATATTTTGACTGAATGTTTTGCTCTACTTGAAACAGAAATGTTGTCCTGGGCCTGTGAAAAGGAGCAGCAGCCGATGATTTAGCCAACATAGTGGTGGAGAAATGGTGCAAGTGGTGATAACAACAAAGCTAATTAAAACAGATAGCAGAGCCACTCTGTGTTTTCACCGTGTCTTCTCTGTGCTAATGGCAAAATCGTAGCACTGATACAACCTAATGGGCACACAGGCCGGACCTCTCTCGTGTGAATCCTGCAAAATAAATTAGGCCTCCTTTATATACTAATGAAAAATAGGATAGGTCTGAGGAGGGAGGCTGGGACACAAGCTTCTGCATTCTGTTGATCAATACGATTTTGAAGCCACTTCCTCTTTAATGGCTGACCTATTCAGGTCTGAAAAGAAGAAACTTTTGCATTTGGAGCCAGAATGACGAAGCTAAAACATAAAAAAAAAGTCTGTGAGCACTTTGTTCAATATTCCTTTGGTTAAAAGGATTTATTACAAAAGTAATCCATCAATATCATCAAATTAAACACTCCAGACAAAAAAGTACGATTTTCCGACATCAGACGACATTTGGTTTAAAATTATGACCCTACAATGCTAATGTTTGGTCTGATCGATCGTTGAGAACACCTTCACCTAGACTCAAACCTCATCCTGTCTGGTCTTCAGGAAACAAAATAGACAAAAAGAAAATACTGTCAGGACATATTCTCAATTTTTTCTTTTTTAAAATCTCATCAACTGATGATGATGTTTTGTCTGGCACTGCAAAATGTTTTGCCACATATTGATGTTTTTAAGTGCATTTCCCACTATAAACAAGTTTATTTCTCATGACCTGTTCAAGAACACAGTTAAAGAAGAAAATAGTCATTTATGAAAAAGGAACAAAGTTTTAGCTGTCTGCTGCCAAGCAACCGTGCTCCTCAGGGTTAAACCACTTGAGCACTAAGTGTAGTGTGTGCTCAACCTCCCATGTTGAAACGTGACCTTCCTTCCTCCACTTGAAGATGATTTTATGTTGAAAAGCCAGATCACCTGAGGTGAGCTCAGGGAACTGCCAACATTTGATTAGTCTTTGTTTTGTTTGATTGTGTGTTTTGCAGTGCGTATTACAGCACATTACAGCAACACTATGTTCTGTTTTATGTTCGTGTTTGTGTGTTTTGAAACAGAACAGATTGTTGCCGTGAATTTATAACTTTTCACAGACCTCCAGTTCCATCCATCATCTGTATTTTTATTCGCTTTGTACCTTAACAGTATTGCAGGGGTTTGCTAGAGCCTTTCATCAGAGCATGTAAAGTGAAGGCAGGGAATACACCCTGGACAGATCACTGGTCCATTACAGGGCACACACACCATTCACTATCTAGTTCTCATACCTAGGGCATTTTGTTTTTTGGTCTCCAATACACCCCGACATAATTGTTTTCTGACTGTGGGAGGTGTTGAAACAACCCTGGCCTGGCCGGGAACCTTCTTGCTTTAAGGCACCTGCACTAACCACTCGTCCACCACCATCCCTTCAATTCAGAGATCAACTTCAATGCTATTTTGTTATGTGCAAGAACAGCCCAAGAAAGCGGTGTCCAGTATCTGGTACACGACCACCCGTCCAATAATATGAACAAACATGGCACCTTTGGTGTTGCAGTGCAGGCAAACAGCACGGTGAGGAAATGGCTGTCGATGTGTACATGTGTTGTGCACACCTCAGAGTGGAAAAGCTAAACCCATTATCCACATGTGGTTTTGCTTAGGTAAGCTTGGCGCCACTTTAGAAAACAAACAACCAGAAACAAGGGTGCTATACTTGTCCAGCAGCAAAGCATTGATGTCTTGCAGAGTGATGGCAGCTTTCCCTTGTAGACATACTGCAAAGGCAAGCCCTTTGAGCAGGGTACTACATGAAGGCAAATGGGTTTCAATCTCTCTGGACGCCTGACAAAATGGCCCTTTGAAATGTGCCACACCACCAAGAACGAGACACAGTAGTTACACCTTGGGCCGTTGAAGATAATATTCACCTTTGAATAATTTTATGTTGGAATGTGCACTCCACATTTTGAGTGCACTTGCACTTAGGGGGGAAAAAAACTCAACAGCATAATAATAATAATAGTCGTCCAGTCTTCAGGGGCCTCTAAGGGAAGCTTGTGGTTCATGACTTTTTCCATGGAATCCACATCAGCCACATTAAGGGCAACACAGCAGAACAAGGTCATGGCAAAGGCAAGAAAATGGGTTGGTTAACATGAGAAGCGACCATCCCTGAATCAAACGGACAGCAGAAACTTTTTTATGACTGAGGATTATTGGAAAGTGCATTGCGAACAGCACAAATCCATAACCTAATTAATTAACAAACACCGTACTGTATTTATTATTTACAATTTTCGGTTGCCGACACGGTTATATAGGGTGACTTATGCTGAGTGAGCATGTAGGCATTCAAGCATCACAAGCACTCTGACAGCAAGCCCACTGCCTACTGATGGATGCGTAATTGGTGTTTGAAAGACCACTCGTGTGACCTTTCAGTGGCAAGACGGCTTCTCCAACCACCGGGGTCGGTCTGTGACCACCGCATCCATAAGCCCTGGTCGAGGGATTTCGAGCTCAGCGAGTAGGGAACCAAAAGTGCACCGAATGGAGCGGTTAGCCATGCAGGAGCACGGCAGCACCTCCCCACATATAGCTCGTGGCACTGTCAGTAATGTGTTTCAGTGGACCTGACAACATACTTATGCGGCACTTATCTCCGAGAACATCGCAACAAGAGGCGATAAGAGACCAGAGTTCTGTCCTCATTTTCCAGTTCGTTTTTCATTTCCCCCCTCTGCCACAACTACACCCCCACCCCACACCCCCCAACACCGCATCACTCGCCTTTTCCGCCAACTCTGTGGTGGATTGTTGAATTTCCCCTCCTCTAGCCATCATCCTCTATGAGTTGGCAGAATTTTTCACAGAGCTTTTTGGCCCGAGATCAGTGAAGCACCTTGGGCACAGAACAAAATATAGAACCGGGACGCAGAGACAGACACAACCTCCCGCAGCAATCTCCTCCCAAGCAATTTTGATAGCAGGGGTGGTGGTGTGGGTTATTCCCTCTGTAATACTCTATGAGCCTCGAAGCTTTTTCCCTGCACAGGAGAGAGCACTCGGTTCCCTCTGCATGAGTCTCTCTTGACAGTCAAACAAACAGACAACCAATCTCCAGTTTGGATGATTACGTCGCTATTGACCATGACCTTATCATTCATGTGTAATTTGTGTGAGAGAATTCACACACCGGTCTGTGGCAGCAAGAAAAGCCTGGGCCCGGCCTTTTCTGCCTCAGTGTCTACAAGGACACAGCAGACACCTCCCGAAGGCCGGTGTTGATCATTTTGCCTCGCTATATGAAAGACAAAAGATCAATGTGGATGTGGGTCCCGTTCCAAGAAGCAGGTTTACTGAATTATCTGGATAACTTTGCTGAGTATAACCTGGAACCCATTCAAATCTGGAAAATGTTGTGATGTTGCAGCAGGGATCTCCCCAGCTACACTTTAAATCTGGACCCCTGGGTGGACACTAGAAGAAACACAACACACCGGTTTTGTTGCGCTTTATAGTCCATGAGCTATTTCATTGATCATGCCTGTACAGTAACAATGGCCGCCTTTCAGTGAAATATGAACTGCCAGTGAGAGGAGCTGAGCTCTCTCATTATTAAAAACCTTCTGCATCCATCTATGCCACATTTGATGCCTGTGGTTAGAGCTCGTATTGACGGTTTGTGCTTGAATCATGTTTACGCAGAGCAAAGAGATCAAGCTGATATGTTATTTAAGCTCTATCATCAGCTCCCGTGAGGAATTCGCAACAAGCTCAATCCCTTCTGCGATGCCGCCTAGATAAGAGAATTAATCCATGTCACACTAACAAAGGATGGGCTACAATTTACATTAGCACATCATCCATTGTAAACTAATGCAATTACCGTTAACCTGTGATACTTGCACAGAAAGGTGGTGTTCCTCTGGAGCTGGCAGGGGCTCTGAGAGGGAATGAGTTACAAGGAGGAATGTTATTGTTTCAGAAAGAGGCTTTAAATTTGTGGCGCTGAATGCAAATGAATGCCTTTGAAGTACAGCAATCTTAGAAAATTAAGGATATCAGTTTTTTTTTTGCATGAATAAAACTGTGAGCAGCAAAAGTTGGCACAAAGGGAACCTAGATGAAATAAATTAGTGGGCTGTTTTGTTCACGGTTAAAAACAACAACCATCTCATCATTTGAACTGTTTTGGACAAGGCTAAAAAGGAAGAGAGGGTAAGTATTGTCGGTCTTTTTTGCATTAAAGAGCATATTTTTTTGTTATTGAAGAGGAACCTCTATCAGGGATGTGCAGGCAATTACACCAAATGCTCCCATGCATGAAATCCCAGCTGGTTGTTATTGATAAATTTCCAAACACCTCCAAAGACTTTTCAAATTACCTCTCTCCCTTATTAAAACTTAACTCATGCATTTCACCCCCCCCCATCCTTTTTTTTCCAAGGCTATATGCAAGCGTGTTTGTGTGATAGTGCAGTAGCAAGCAGGAAAATATGCGTGAGAGAGAGAGTGAGAGAGAGACAGAGGGGGAGAGATAAAGAGAGAGAGTGCAGGGGGAAGAAGAGAGGCGAGGAAGAGAGAGAGAATGTAGGATTGGAGTGCCGGACGAACGAACAGACAGCATCCATTTATCTCTTGCTTGGAGTACCGATGGGCAGGGCTTCATTATTAGCAAGGAAGCCGTAAGCTGAACATATTTTGAGTCTCTTCTGTATTCAGGCAGCATACCTCTGCATTAACACAAGCCATTTCTCTTTACATGGCTGAATGAGATTCCCTTTAAAACCATCTGAAGGTCAAATGAATTGCTACACTGGGGGACAAGAAATCTCAAGTTCTCCTCCCTAAATATTCCCCCGCGTCCGTGTCATCTCTCAAGGATAGATCTGCTTATGGGAAACGACATCTTAATTGTGTTGAGTGGAGATGAATGGATTGCATAAATGCAAATGAATAAGTAAGAACAGTAGTTAAGTAATTTATTTCCTCCGGAGCATAACACCCCTCAGCATGTGAGGTGCGAGCAGACCTTTCAAAGCCAGAGAGCCACTTAACGAGACACATCTTTTGTGCTCAAAACATATTAAAAACACAATTCAATTAGCAGACAATTGCGAAAACCCACACCCACCCTCCGTAATCACACAGCACATTTACTATAAAAGAGGTGACAAGATGCTTTTACTGGCCCTTTCAACTCTTATTTCAATAAACCATTTGTCTACGCTGTCATGGGATAAATTTGTCTTTCCCTTTAGAAAACAGTGGAAACCTCTGGCTGCAGGAGATCTGTGCCGCCGCTCGTAAACAAGCGCTCCCAGTTTGGTAGGACGACCTCGGCGGGGTGCGCGCACAGACCGCCGCATTTGTTGTCTCTGCTCTTGAACCTGCCCTGTCCTCCAACCCGAGCCCGGCAGATAAGAGCATGCCGCCCATGAACACATTTAAATGTAAATGCAGCTCCACGTGGAGGCCTTCATGAATAAAGACACAGTTCTAACCGCGACAAGCCTTTATTACAGTGTAATTAATCATCTCATTGGGCCAGAGATTAATAGCGAGGGAAAATTAAATGCATCTTTGCACACCGACTCTGCAGAGATTGATTTTTGTAGGACCCAGAAAAATAATGAAAGGTGCAATATGATTAAAATAAATGGCACTGCATGTTGTTCGGCCCTCAAATATTTACAGGGCGTAAATATTTATCAGCAGAGTGTTGAGAGACACAGAATACCAGCCATCAGGGCTACCTTACAGAGGAGCACATTTCACCCTGATGGATGTGAACTTTACCACCCCCCCTGAAAGCATCATAATGACACAAGCTTTGATGTCAGAGCACTCCACGGATGCCTGGAAATGCTTCATAAAACAGCAGCCCTCTTCTTAACACTTCCCATATGTGTCACAGAGATGTGCTCACGAGGCCCTCGTTGCGGATGAATTAGGCATTCCTCTCACGCGCCCTCGGTCCGGCGCTCTGAGACGCAGACACATACCCGCGGCTATAAAGGAAACGCACGCTAACACCTCTCACCCCTGCAGCGCAGACAGGAGAGGAGGTAAGCGGTACCTGTGCCACGCAGCAACGCAAGGCGGCAGGCTGCCACCTCTGACTGCTCCGCGGGCTGCACGGGGGTACGCAAGGCTCCATCAGTATGCACGGGCTGCTCTCGAGTCATGGTGGGGCATTGTGTCTGTCCTGACAAAGCACAGGTGGGAAGAGTGAGTGTGCTAACAAAAAGGCAGCTTTCCTTTGATTCTATAACACTCAGCCTGTCATACAACGATATGTCACTTGCTCTTTGCTGCTACGTGGTTTTTTTATTTCGTTTTTTTTGTTTTTTCTTCCAGTGGTGGTTGGAGGTGCGTGGGGGCGGCGGCGGCGGCGATGTTTGAGTGAGACGTCGGAGGGAACACGCGTGTCCATTGTGCGGGACAACAAACGTACACGACGGATAGCTTTTTTTTTTCTAATCCTTAATTTACTGGCTGAGTTCACTAAGAACAAATTCTCATTCGCAGTGACAACGCCGAGGATCAGTAGCAGCGAGAACAGGAGAACGCGGACGCATAGCTGGGAGCGATAATGGATTCCTTACAAGTTGAAGCGCAACACCTGTGGCTCTAATCACGGGGGGATTTTTAGCTTTTGATGGTGACGACGAGGACAATAATTATTAATGTCTTAGTATTACTACTTCACTGTACATGGCAGCGCTGCCACCAAGAGCTAGCTGCACGGCTGCAGAGGCTGCTGCTGGCGCGGGCCCATAACTTTAACTGCCTCGGCTGCTGGCGGCTTTGAGGCAATATTTTTTATATTAGCGAGCGGCTCTGATTCATTACCTCCATGCCACACAAGCTCTTTCGAAATCAACGCTGGCAGAATAATAAATGCACTTGTTGAGAAAAAAAAAGATGAATTTCACAATAATTAAGATTTTAAAATAAATTTGAGTCGATGTAACGTAAAAAGCATGCAGAAGGCCACGACAGGACTGACAGTTAATTCACCAAATTGGTATTGTGAGTTTTTAGCCGATGAACACACATGGGCCGATTTGCATGACTTATCCTATTTTTTATACTCAAAGGTTTGTGTGTGCATCCAGGAATATTTCCAGGTTTCATAATTCACTGAATAAATATACGGTAACATCCATAAATCCATCAAAGCAGATGGGATTTATTATTTAGGAATATCTTTTCTTCCTGAAGGTCATCTCTGCCATTTGCTCGTCAACAAATTGGTGCCATCGAATAACGACGGGAACGGTATGTTTCACCTTGCTTCCACCAGGCCCCAAAATGCACACAATGTATAAATTCTATATTAAATGCCAAGACTCATAAGCTACTGCTTGGCTGTAACAAAAGCAGACACCAGATTGCATGTCTCATCAGCGGTGCACTCCATTTAACATGGGCTGACAGACAGATTGCAATCTGTTTTACACACACCCTTCATCACGGCGTCCTTTACCATCCGGCAAACATAATACCATGTAGGTACTTAGTGCAGAGTTTTGTGAAACGCATTTCCCTCTTGACCTTGGGACAAGGTGTCATACATTACGCTGCTGCCCCCCCATAAAAATTAAACCTCGGTGTGTGTATGTTGTGTCCTTGTATCAGTGATTAAAGTTACAGCTGCTGATGACATGTTGTTTAATTTGCTCGGTTGAGAATCGTGACTCCGTGACTCGTTTAATTCAAAGGACACGGGCGCAAGAAATGGATAGGGAAATGTAGGCTGTTCTGTGATTTTACGTTACACGACTGCTGCAGTCGCTGTTTTTATGATAAGGTCTCTGTAGCCCCCTGGCGCCATCCCCTCCTGCTGCACTGTTGATTCATGTGAAGGGGGTGACATCTTAAGGCACATACCTGCTGCGTGCTGCTGCTTGCATCTAATATTTCCCTTCCGAGATGTACACAATCCTATGTTGTCAAGTTAAATCAAGCAGCACGGCTTCAGACCCGTACGCCTGCTGTGCATGGACGCTGGTGTTCAACTCATCCTTATCCAGTCGCAAAAGCAACGTGTTTCGTTGTCAGATTATATTATGACAGCCGTACGCAGTCATACATTAGTTACACAGGGGACTACAGCATCTTTGATTCCTACAGCTGCTCTGAACTCCCAAGGAGCCCTTCCTGCTCCATGAGCGCATGTGACCCGCCACTGGTAAACATCAAGGGCAGCCGCAGTCGACATACCACACATCTCGCTGCCTATGCAGCCGCACAAATCCGCCCGTGCTATTCGTGGGCTGTGTGACTTTTCAGTAACCCTGCGAGTCACCTGCTTCAGGGATGCGACTGCAGTTTGTAACTCTTAAAGCCACGCTAATCAATATTTCTCTATTAACAATAAGTCAAATGACTTTGTGTGATGTAGAAACCATTTCGACTGTCAAAGTCATTACGAATTATCACTTGGACTCCACAGCTCCGCTCATCCCTGTGAAACATTTTGGTACTCTAGCTCTTTTCCAGCCTGCAACTGTATTGATTCAATGGCACTGCTCTCATCAACATTAATTCCAGCCGCAGGTACACTCAGTCTCTTTCTCTGCTTTGGGAATTAGAAGAATTGAAAAAAAAACAAAAACCCAATAATATATGATGAACTTACTTTCATCCATCCATTCATTCATTATCTTACCTGCTTTGTAACTTCTGCCGCTGCCTATCTCCAGCTCTCATAGGGCTAAGGCAGGAAATACATCCTGGACACCTTGGGGCACATTCGGGGCACAGCCTCCAATTTACCTAAACATGCATATTTCATACTAGTAGAACATGAGAACTCCACACAAAAAAGACTGCAGCCTTAACCCCCTGTGAGCTAACATCTCTAACCTCTTTTGCAGCCAAATTTAGTTTAATCAAATGGGAAAAGTCATGACCGAATTAATGAAATAAACATACACACAAAAAAACATTTTAAAAAAATGTACATTTCCATATCAACTTCAGACATGGTGCGTGATAATGTCGAGCGTTATGCCTCTGCCTGACTGCCTTCAGCAGTGGCCGTGCAATGACTTTGTAAAAAGTAAGTGTCTGATGGTGTGACACACTTGGTTTTTAGCCCACAGACACTGGATTTATGAGCCCGTTCGTGTAGTAATGTTTATCCAAAGTGACAGAAACTAAAGCGCCCAGTGTCAACACAATTCCTCTGCTCACAGTGTTGCCTTAAATTTATATTCCCAATCTCTCTACTGTAATCTATGTGCAGGGTCTATAACCAGCCATTCAATACAAACACCTTTCAAACTGGGGAAAGGAAAAGAGAAAATGTTGAACCAAAAATCAATCACTCACAATGAAACAAGACACGATAGCTCCTCTTTGAAGGCTGAGGTGAAACATTCCCTGACTGTAAATGGAAGATGCTTTTGAACTTTGATATTGCGCTACAAAGACGGCAGCAGATACCTTGTTCTGCTGATCGTAGATGCAGCGATGCCCCTTGAGACACTGGCCTCCTCTGAATCAGCTCCCATCCGAAAGTCCTCAGGGAAACCTTGTGGTATGATAAAAGAAAAGCTATCCTTAAGCAGACAGTTGTCCCAATCACCTTCAGCTCCGGGAATTGCTAGACAGCTCCCCTCCACATAAAAGAACATATATGTGGATCAAAAAACATCTAAGAATGGCCTGGAATCTTAAGAGTTACTTTGATGGTGAGTTAAGATTTATGTAGTGGAGTGATGTTTAAACAACCATTTATCCCGCTCTTTCCCGCTCGTATTCAGGGAGGAAACCCCAGTTTCTCTCTTTTTCTAAATGTTTGATTGGTACAAAGACCTCAGCTTCACAGCGCCAAACAATACGCAACGCAGCGCATGTTTCTGACTCAGTGAAGCAAACATGGCTTTTGAAATATATGGAAATCGGATCTGAATATAATTTTGAGAGAACCTTTAATATCATAGCCAAATGTCAGAACCCGGGATGGTGAATGGAACAAGCAGTGCACTCTCAGTTTGTGAATAATGTAAAATCTCGTCTCCTACCTTGAGTGAAGCTGTGAGCGGGGTGAAATCTCTCACTTTAGTCCTCTGTTCTGGCCTTTTTGAGATAAAGACTCCAAGTCAATCTGCCCACCACTGATCACTGACCATAAGCCACTTTTATCCTCACTCAAGTGACCACGAATCTAAACTAGAAGTCCATTCTTCCTACCCCACAAAAGAGAAAGCGTACAGCACTAAGCTAAAAGCTTAACCTGCAGCTCACATGGCGCCTTTGAGCTTAACTCTGCAAAGCTGACATATTCACATCAAGAAAAGCTGCAGCTGTCAGGAGGACAGCCACTGAAGTCTCCATATTTTATATGATAATGAACTGTTTTGGAGCACGAAGCACTACACTGAAAGCTGTACTGTTTGTATTTACTGTTTATACATCCATATTTGCCTCTGTCATGTGGTGCCTTGTAGGATTGCCCTCGTTGGACCAGTTGTTTGTTTGCCTCTTTGTGACCCGGGAGCGTCCTATAACCCACAAACTGGCTTGGCACGAAATGTGCTGTGCACATTCAGGCTCCCAACAGGGAGAAACGTATTGATTTTTGTGACCCAACTTTCCTCAAAAGCCACCCCGAGTTCAGGCTTTGCCTCCTCTAGTGGTGCGAAGCTTGGGTGGTTGACTTAGAAAAATGTCCTAGATTTGAACCCCTCTAAGGCTGAGTGATAGAAATGCATGTTAGATGCACTGTTAAAAATAGTGCTGCCGCTGAATCTTGCCAGTGATAAGCCCAGTGGCTTAAAAACCAGACAACTTTATTTGTACATTCACTGCTGGTTGCTACAATGTTTTAATGTAAATAGAGGTAAAGATGGACTCCCACAGGGGACTATTAAATATGATTTAATGCTGCATTTGTGCTGGATTGTTTGACCTCTGAGACAAACAAAAAGTAAACATTTTCTTCTCCCAGAAAAAGCCCAGTGTACAGCCAGTCTTACACTCACATCATCAATTGCCTTAAATAGAAAGACAGTGTTCAAAACCTCCATGAGACTTTAAGCAAACCAGTTAAATTAAGTCATGTTTAGCAGGTACAATGTTTGCTCTTTAGCTCTGTTCGCTGTTATCTTTATTAATTCCATTTGTTGTAAGTTATGCGCTTTGTTATCTTTTAGCTCTGTTGGCTTTTTATTGCTGCTCACAGTCTGCCCACACCAATTTCACCATGGATTTGTTGTTCACAATGTGGCACAATCAGGGACAAAACAGCCAAGTAAGTGTACTCCATCGTGGTTTAAACACAGTAGGTTTTGGTTTTCTGCGGCAGATGACAATGATAGTAAAGAAGGGCATCAAAAGATGCATGTGGTGTACACACGTACACACAAACCTACATACATCTATCGGGTCTGCTCCGGAGGCATCGAGGAAAAGATCTCCCCCCCTGTGGTCTCCTGGGATGTCAGGTTGCTTCCAGTCTCAAGTCCCTGGTGGCACAAGAAGAAAAGTCGGCAGTCAGCAGGATTCCCCCTGTGAGAAACAATTACAGTATTTACTTTGAACCAGAAATGTCAAACTCATCATGACGCCCAAGACTAGGTTTATGGATCACCAAATCCAAAGGACTCGCTCCCTTGGGACCACCAGTATCTGTACTGAATTTCTGTGGCATCCCATCCAATAATTGAAATATTTCCATCTGAACCAGAGCTGTGCACCACTGCTAAAAACCTCAACAGAAACATGTCAGAGCATATATAATCCACACATGGTCCATCGCACAGAGGATACAGATGAAAAAGTGGAGAAATGGATTATGATGCAGGAGGGGTTTAGGAGGTTTTTTTTTTTTCTTTTAGAACTTTTCATTTCCTTTTCTCTCCACTTTGAATACTTGTCACCATTGGAATACAGTGTTACTGACAGGAATTCAAATTACCGCAGATGCGCTTCCTCATGAATAAAAAACAAAACCAAAAAAAGAAAAAAAAACTTTTTTTTCTCTGTTCTTCTGTCAAGTCCATAGTTTATTATTTTATACAGTTACCCTTATACAACAACCTGTCATCTAACGGTGCGCTGTTAACCGCAGTGAACACTTACTGGGGATATTTTCAGACTCAGTGGCAAACCACACGCATTCATTTGTTTGTTTGTGTCATTAGCAGATGAAGTAATTATTGTTCGGCTGTGGGCAGTGGAATGGATCCAAAGGTGTTTCTCTGACCGGGAGAAAGTTCACCTTTAGGTTTTTTTGGAATACCATAACCTTCCCCTAATATACACAAGATATAAATACACAGTGTATCTATGTGCTGACCACAAATACATGTGGTGGTATAAATCTGGTTTTTCCACCATGTAACACCGCAATGCTGTTTTACTGCTTATAAAACACGCAGACCCTTAGGGTCAACAGTTCGACTCCGTACTGTATGTAGAACATGTGCACATGTACACTTCTGCACTGACCCTCGCCCACTTGATGCTCTTGGTCCACCCCGGTCCGCATTTAATGATTTATTAAAAGAATACCCTATTGTCCATCAAACACTGGGTGTCAGATGGTGTATTTAATCATTACAAGGGTGAAAGCCTCGCTCAATCATCGACCGTTCCTTAACCTCTGGCTTCGGAGTCGAGCAAAGCTCTTGTGTTTTTGCTGACACATCGAAGGTCATGTTGAGAAGAATTGTTGCTAACAGGAAACGGGTCCATAAAGTATGCAACTCTGACACTAGTGGGCGTGTGTGACATGACACTAACATACTGGCCGGGAAATGACAAGAGCAAATATTTGGTCGCAACCGGTTATGAGCACTTTAATCATGTTAGCTCCTGTGAAAATGCCAAAGAGTTCAAATTTATGCAAGACAGTTTCAGGGGAAATTTAAGAGAGCTTTGATCAATTTCATAGAGAACTACCACTGTGGAGTTGAAAGAAATACTTGGTGTAATCTCATCAGTCAGTCCTCCGGCAATTATTGACATGCGATATGATGAATACTTCAATGTGATTGTACAAAGGGAACAAATGGAAAAGTCTGTCCAATTCATCAGTGTTTTTCTTCTTTTCTTTTTTTTTTTTTAAGTGCACTTGTAATTAAAAGTGGCTAGCGTGCAGGCACACCAAACCATGTGTTGGAACCATATGAGATGATAAGAATACATATGCTGCAGGCTCATTCACTGTCATGCCAAGTGTTTCCAATGGAACGCACGTGGCTCAGTCTCTACATGCGTCTGCCGCGAGCACCTGACCTACTACCCTCTCGTCCTCCTTCAATCCCACTCCCATGCAATAAAAGGACCAGACTCAGGATGGGAGTGTGATAAAGAGTGGAGCAAAAAGGCTAACAGAAATGAAAAAGCCAGATAAGGTCCACATGCAGGATTAGCACAGGCTCTTTCTGAGCGCTTAAGTGAGAGCCACCTTTTTTATTGAGGGATCCATCAAAAGTGTTTCTCCCTTCTCCCACTTGCCAGCTCCTACTGATTATCTCCTTTATTGATATGCCTGCCAATTTTGTTCCCAAGATTAATTATTTAATCTATGAAAAAGCTTCAACAATTGTGAAAAATGCCAATCAGGGATTTCTCAAAGTCAACGGGTGCATTTAAAAAATGTTTGTTGCAGCCAGTTAAAAGTAAGAAACCCAAAGACATTTCATTTAAAATGATATGAAACAGAGGAAATTAAATTCACAATTGTCAGGAGCTGGTATCATCCAGCAGACACACCAAAACACTTAAATGATACAATAGTGTCCAATTAGTTTCGTAGCTGTGTAAAGCCACTAGTTGCGTAAACTCCACACCCAATTATCCGGTGTCATCCCATATCTGATGGCATGCGATAATGTGACTGCTGTGGGGAAACAAAACAACACTAAATAAATAACACAAATGGGCTTTGCCAGCAAAAGGTGCATCCTCAGGTCTCCGGCAAACCCGTGCTGCACAATGTGACTGCTTTGACCAGCCAACGGATCCCACAGGAGACACACAGGACTGCAGAGCACCCACAGGAGACTAAAATATAAAGTCAAAAGAAAAAAGAAAACAAACTCTATGCATCATCTCTCAAGCTTGCGTCGTGTCAAGAACACACCAGCCACCTCACACTCCTCCTCTGAGCATCACACCTACGCACCTGCAGCAGCTCTGACGTCCTCTCTCGCTCCTTCCCCGTGACTACATTAACAGTAAAAACTGCGTCTTGACTCAACAAGCCCACAGATCGACATGTGACACATGAATCGGTGCTCCATAGTACGCCAGCTCACACAATAGTCGGCCTGGCCTCCCGCTTGAATGCTGATTTTTTTCTCCCGCTGCAGATGAAGCTGAATTTGCACAGAGCACATCGTTAGAATTAGGTAAATGTTTTGATATGCAAAGCCGTGAAGTTCCTGACAGCTGGGAGAGCGGTGAGTCATTTTCTGGAGCTAGATTACCAACTTTATCCGTGACACTTCTGCTGCTCTAAGTCACTGCGTGCCACAATAGTTTACTCAAGGTGGTTCTTGTACAGTACTAACAGCTTCTGATTGATTTTTACTCTGTACAAGAGTAGCTCATGTATATGTATTTTTTAAATTGTTTTCTTTTTCTTTTTTTTTGTCTTATGATAACAAGTCTTTTCTTTGCCATTATAAGATAAACACACCAGAGAACTGGCAGGAAAAGAAAAGAGGAGCGTGCTCTGACATCATTTAGCCCAAAAAGAAAAAAAATCAATTCATCAGTTATCCATTACTCGTTTTTATCCAGTGATATCAGTCACTATCAGGGGTAAAATTGCCTATCACCACAAGAATAAGATAAAACAGATAAAACATCTTGGTCGGGGTTGGGGAAAGACGGCGGTCACATAAAGCTACAATTGGAACAGCTGCTAGACAAACAGCACATCTGTTTGCTGGGTAAACTGATGCTGCTGTTCTGGGATGAACAATCTCATAATGGCTCCAAATGCCAACCACACAATTCTTGAAAAAAACAAAAACCCAAAAAAAAAACATTTCGATTTGATCGCATCATACTTTGTCCCCCAGTGTTTATTCTCCTTCTTTTCTACATATTGATATTTACAATCTGCGAATGGTCCACACAGACGGAGCAGACGCCCTGCTTCAGCAGCCAGGCACAAAGCCCAGTGCTGTCTGATAGCTGGTGGCACAAATGAGTGCTTAATCCACTCAATTG
Source organism: Karalla daura (assembly GCA_029224185.1). Lineage (NCBI taxonomy): Eukaryota > Metazoa > Chordata > Actinopteri > Chaetodontiformes > Leiognathidae > Karalla > Karalla daura. Next base: position 15,084,692 of record CM055195.1, read on the forward strand.
TGCACCTTTAAGGGAATAAGGCAGATGCTGTAGATGCTCCATAACCATATAAGCCCTCTGTAGACTCTGTAATGGAGTGGCGGCCGGCATGCAGGTGTGTTATTATGCTCATCGCTGATATTGTCCTTTCAATTGGCACTTACGGTGTTTAGTTCACCATAGACACAATCACAATGTTCACTGGTAATGACTTAATGATGCTGCTAGGCAGACTCTTTCTCTCACCAAACGACCCGAGATTCCTCAGGAACAACAAGTCTCCGTATGCTCTCTGGCTCCATCGGACCAGCGGAGGTGACGCTCACCCTCCATTACCTGCAGCCCGGCGCAATCTGTAGCTCCTCAACCCCTGAATGTTGACAGATGTCTCCAGCTGCTTGCTTGACATTATTGTCATTAGGCGGCAGCTGCTTCTCATCACACCCCCAGCGTTGCTTGCCACCAGACAGATCTGATTCTCCACTCCTCTGAAATAACCGAAGCATCCCTTGGTAGTTTAATCTCCGAACATAATCCAGAGTCGAATCTGAAGCCTCAGGTGCAGAGTGAGAGAAGTTAACAGCAGCGGCGCAGTCACCGCTGGAAGCCGTTCCTCATGCTGTAACCACATGTGAGTTAAACCGAAAGTTAAAATGGTAATATTGCGGATTTCAATGAAAGGCTCCCCCAAAGCTAAGAGGTTCAGAGCGTGAAAAAGGAGCAAGCAACAGCTCTGAAATGTGCCTGCACCAAACACAAAAATATCTCGACACCATGTCAGAAACATCCCCAAACACAACATACAGTAGATTCAAAACTGTCGCTGGGTGCGGTGGCAGCGAGGCGAAGAACGGACTGATAAACAATTCAAAGACCTAAGAGGAGGAACTGTTAGGAGAACGAGCCAAGGAGAGTGAGTTCATGAATTGTGCATTTCGGGTCCTCACACTTTCAGTACAAAGCAGGCCGTGTCACTGTCTACAAGACATTAGAGTGTTGCTGCAGGTAACAGCGTGGTCTCCCGAGGAGGCCCTTTACCCCTCAGCCGCCTGTCCGACACCAGACACTCCACACAAACAAAGCGCGTCGTGTCCTTGTCGCCTGTAATCCAGGAGACTGCCGCTGAGCGCGGTGCATCCCTCAGCCTCTCAGAGCAGAGCGGAGCGCACGCTTTGCTCGCTGCTCTCTGCAAACCCTTCACGTGGGTATAAACGGGAGCAGTTACAGTAAACAGCATACCGGTCGTGTCGCCATTAGCACTTCAGAGGAAGTCTGAGATCCCTATTGTATGTCCGTCTATCTTTTTAATTAGCACTTTGAAACTGCAGTCGTTGTGCTGTTTGGTTTCTAATCGTGTGCTTGACAGCTGCTAATAATAATATTTCCCATGGCAGTAAAGCAGCTCAGGTATGGAAAGCTAACCAGGCCCTGTTACAAAAGCAGTGTGTGACAACACTTCACAGCCACAGCCACAGCCACAGCCACAACTGTGGCCATCTATAACTGGACATGTAAATGTATTAGTCTGACTAACAGCAGAATTATTCAATCTCTGATCAGGAACATCCGTTTCTCTATTGTGGCTGGAAACTGATTTCATATATCTAGAGTTGCGGAGGCTGGCATGTTCCAGTCATCTAGTCCAATTTCACACTGCATGTACACTTTGGCTAGGACAGTAAATAGCTTGACTTAGCTGTTCATGGAAAATTACGGAGTCAAGTGAACACCGTCCAGAACATTTACAATATAATAAACAGTAAATAATATTGAAATAATTCTTGAGATCATTGGCTGAATAACCCTGAATGTGTAAGTCTGTCCAATACATTTTATTGTGTAGGTCTGTTTGCCTTTATTGTGTCTTTTCTTGTGCGCATACAGACGAGGACGCCCATGTACACCACGAACCGGAAGGTGGTGAAAAGAATACAAAGAGCATCCTGTATAATAGAGGCAGAGAAGAAAGCAGGAGCACTGAATAGGACAAGAAAAAGAAAAGGACTTAAAATATGTGAATAATGGAACAGCACATCCTGGATGGACAAATAGGATTTTGTTCCAGCACTGAAAAGTTCTATCTAGTTGAAATATAGAAAATGTCAAGACTGCTAATTCAGGTGAGAAATAGAATGTAACTGATATACAAGGATTTTGACAATGCAGGACATTCAAAAGATTTCTGCAATTTTTTTTGTGAATATTTCTGTAACGCCTTGAGGATGAATGCACTGTGCTGTTAAAAGCAAACCAGTGTCAGCATTACCCTCACATGAAAACAGTACCTTTAACCCCTGAGTGCTGTGTTTTTCTTGTTCCATGTTTCTGTGGAGCACCTTAGGCATACTAATGATACTGTTTCTCCATGGTTCTTCAAGGAGGAGCATTTGCTCCTCTCCTCCTTTAGTTTGCTGCAGAACACTCAGCCTCAATAGGCTAAATAGCTCATTTCGTTATGTGACTTTATTCCGTTTTTGCACATCTTCTTTCTCATACATCGTCATCTGAAGCTGCACAAAGTTTTTGCTCCCAGACGCACTCGGTGAAATTAAAAGAGGACGTGTGCGCTTGTGTGACTCTGCGAGCGGGGGAGGCGCTCTGTAAGAGGCCCGTTTCACAGGCAGAAGAAATTCAAGGATTTTCTTAGGACAGCCTGATGGCTCGTTGGTACACCGCTGTGTCACAGCCAGACTGCTTCCGTTGCCTTCTGCTCGGTGCAGACTAGGACGGCATCACTGTCAGCCCCATCAGGCAGACGTGGGTTAGTAAAGAGGATCAAGGCATGAAATACTTCCCTCATCAGTCAAGAGACTCTTAAATGTTGACAGGTTCAATTCCATCTGCTGGCAGAAATGTTGTTATTCCTCTTAACACTGAAACCCAAAACAGTGTTAGCCTGCACCAAAGACCTGCCCTGTTAATTATCAATTAAACCGCATCCTGACATGACAGCAGTGCTGCACACAACATTATATAGCACTGGGATACTTAAAGTATGGGAGTCAGGGACAGAACACCATTAGAAAGCTTCATTGAGTTGCGTTTACTCTTTGTATTCTCTCCCACAGCTTCGACCTCTCGGAGCAGACAGTCGAGTGATGATGCAAAATCCAAGGTCTTACAAACTTTTATCATAGGAGACGCCGTCATTCCGAGTAAATTCATCACTCGATGTCAGACGTGGTGGTGCTTTTCATGCATATGACACTATAGTACAAACTGCTCATTGAAAGCACTGAGACGTAACTAATTAATTGCATGTGACAGCGCTGTTGCTGTGTCCATCCATCCATCGTCTTATACCACTTGGTTCACGTCAGTGTCATGGGTGCCTCGCTCCAGCTCAGGGCGAAGGCAGAGGAAACACATGGTATTCATTCTGCTTGGCCATTTAGAGTCTCTCGCTGACCTTAATATGCATGTTTTAGGACTGTGGGGATAAACTCGAACGTGAGCCTTAGGGTTCGGCCTCTTGGTAAACTGGGACTCGAACCGGGGACCTCTTTGCTGTGAGACGATACTGCTATTCAGAGTCACCGTGTTGCAAAACAATAAGCTGAAAGACTGAAACTGCTCCATGGAGAATGGAGGGGGGGTGACTGTAGAGGTCAATGTGGGCTTGACACTGGGAGCAGCCCCTCTCACTGAACACTCACTTGACCTGGTGCTTTTAGAAAATTAGGATTTCAGCAGCTAGAGCTATTAGCTATAATTTTTTCAGTTTCATCTTTCCACAATGTGAAATGCTGACCCACGGCTTTAATGTAATGACACACGCATTATAGTAATGCCATCTGAAAATAGTTAGGCGGTGCTGGATGTACCTAAAACTACTGAGGTTCAGCCAGAGTTTGAACATTTGACGTTACACAGGAGGCTGATTCCACTCTGTGGCAACAATGGTGACAGCTTGGCTTCACTCCAGCAGAATGCATGATGTGATAAGCTGAAAGGGTACATTACAGAAAATGGGTGGCTGCAGATGAATTAATGATAATGGATAAAGTTAGGTCCACGTGTTATTTAAAGGAAAGCACTGATGAGAGTGGGTATTCAGGAGAAAAGGTAAATACTTGATTTCCTTTCAAATGACCACTGAACAAAAGTATCCATTATACCTATAATGAATAATGATTATTTCCAGTGTAATTACATGGACACATTTTTTCTTCCAGGTCAGGTTCGAAGCTAAATGATTTCTGGTTTAGCAGTAAACCAGCCTTTGAGAAACCTGAAGACCTGTAAACCTTCTATGAACATAAAATTTCTCCGATTGGAATACAAATCACCTCTGCTGCTCGGGACACAGTCATTGCCGCACTGATTACTGCCTTGCTAGACTCATTCAGTGTTGTCTCTGCTCACCCATAGATCAATAGCATAGCCAAGAGGAAGCCCTCTACTGCGCCCTTGCTTTTCTGCACTGTAAATTAGTTGGAGAAATCTCAAAAATGGTCTTTCAATATACAGCGGGTGGATAAAATAATGTAAACAGTTCAGGATCATAGGTTTTAAATCATTGCTCCCAACGTCAGGCAAAGGGAGGTCAAAGGTTGCACACTAATTAGCAGCATTACTCAAAGCCATATTTACTGTAAACCAAAGTGACAGCTGAGCCTTCTTTATTTCACAGCGCTGACATTGATGCATTAAGCTTTGTCTCAACCAGCCTACAAATGGAGAAATAATTTGCCTTGTTAGACTTGTATGAGCTCCCTCATGTAAATCAAAGTATGAATGTGCCACTGGATCTATAATAACTTGTCTTAGTAATGGTAATGCAGTAAAATTCCAGAGAGACTTGTCAATAGGTCTACATGTTATTTTGTCTCTGTCTGGCTGGCTGTACATATATAACAGTGGACTGTGAAATACTGCAGAATGGGTGAAAGTCCTGGATTCACAATTCAACTTTCAATTTAATGGTGTTAACTGCAATATATGAAAGAGTAAAACTGATTGTATTGCATCATCTATTCATGTCACAGTGAACAGTATCTGTATATTAAGTCATAGGAATATTATTACTGCTGCATTTGCATATCTAAGTAGCCTGTAGCTAACTACTGTATATATTTGGGCTTTCAAAATGCATCACAGTGCTTAATGATTTGATCCAGTTTTTCATGTAACTCTAGCTGAGTAATAAATGTAGTGCAGTAAAATGTACAATATTTCCCACCCTGAAATGTAGGGGAGTAGAATTGCAAAGCGGCAGAATTAATATAATCAAGTGAAGCACTAGTGCCTCAAGTTATATTTTAATATGGCAGTATTTCTATGACAATTTCACAGGCCCGGCGGGTCCGCGGGTCACAGACAGCCCCAGCCAAGCCAAAATATATCTTTCTTTTAATGCCAAAAATAACACCCATATCCCTCCATTCACAAATCAGTGACTTGTGTTTGTATGAGCCTCGGCGAGGCACTGGTCCAAAATAAGAGTCAACCTCTGAGTCGCTGCCTGGGAAAGAGGGACACAGAGACGACCCGACCATAGTGTTTACCTATGTTCATCCTGAGCTTGTTGCATGTCTGCTCTCGATGTCTCACTGAGACAGGGTTAACCCCTGCACACACAGCAAACACAAAAAAGGAGGGGCACGGGGAAAGCGAGCATCCTCTTACAAACATGCTCAGCAGTGAGCGACTCGCTGAGGCGCTGACGAATCCGGAGCAGCAACACGAGGATTCAGGTGAGGCAGATGGTTGATGCTGCTCTGCCCTCGTAGGCCACCACGAACTTTGCTCGAAGCTACGTTCAGGAGTCCCGGCGCATCTCGCATGGAGGTACAACACTTGTCTGAGGCCATCAGCATTCACCCAGCACCTCCACCATGCACCACCACCACCACGAAACCAGTCAGCCTCCAGGAAACACTGCAGTGCGCTGTGAGTGTTACAGTTGATCCTAAAGAGAGGACAGCACGCTGAATTGGTGGTTAGTGATGCCGCCTCACAACAAGAAGGACCTGGGTTCAACTATCCTGGGCCTCTCTCAGCGGAGTTTGCATGTTCTTCATATGTGTGTGTATGTGTGTGTGTGTACAGGATTTAGTCTGGGTACTCAGGTCTCCTCCAACAGTCCAAAGTTTTGGTCAATTTGAGATTGAAAGGGGGTAAGATAATGGATGGTACATGTACAGGAGATGTATGTACAGGTATAGGACAGATTTCAGAGGAAATTTCTCTGAACGTCTGCGTGACGACCATCCAGCGCATGTTGAGAAGGTTCATTAGTTGTAACCTTGGCAGCTTGTAATTATTACGGGCCTGTGCATGTTGTCAGAGCAGTTCAAAGCGGGGGAGTGAAGGTGTGGGAGTGTTTGTAGAGCGCCGGAAGGTGCAGGTTCACCACATCTCAAGAGGCCATCATTCTCCCTTAGCCAATTTGACTGCATTACCTATTTCTCAGAATACTGAGCTGCAATCATTACAGGCTGGCTGTGCGTTGCACAAATTTGATGTAACAAACGAGCATAATGCTGCCTTCAGGTGCTGTCACAAGTGGCAGACTTACGAGTTAAGTGTGAATGAATGGTACAAATGAGGAGACAAATGAAACAGGACAGTCTGCAATTTCTGTACTTCGCTACACTCATTCTGCACCGGATATGTTCACTCCGGTTCGCACCCATATGGATACAACCACTCATCTGTGTATGAGAGCTGCTGAGAGTGCGCTGCCTGAATCCCCTGTGTCCGACTTGGTGAGCAGAGAAAAGTTCTCTGACCTGATGAGCCTGATGAAGGAGTTGGGCTAAATGTGCTGCTCATGCTAGTATTCATTAAGGATCTTTGATCATGAATATTCTTATGGGCAGAGTGTGCAGTAACTTTTTTTTTCCTTTGCACTTGCATTTCTCTTACAAAATACCAGCACTCACACCACAGTGTATGCAAGGATGTCAGCCTTTTCAGCCTGAGTAGCCTGATGTTAGTATAAATAAGGACTTTTTTTTCCCTCTCCCAATGCCGCATTACTGAAAATAGACTACATGTCAACTCTGTGATCCCGTCTTTGGGAGAAAACTAGAAATTATAAATGAGCAAAAGATTGTTCTTGGTTTATGAGCTGCGTTAGAGATCCACTGCACAGAAAACAAGTGGCAGGCTTGAAACAAGCTCCCTGCTAGTTTTCACAAGTTTACTCAAAGTCGTGTTTTTGGCTCGATGTTTTGCATTATCTGACTGCTGCACAGAAACATCGCTTTTGTCTGCAGATTTTTTTTTTTCAGAGGCAGATTATTGGCAAGTATTTAATAAGCGCGCCTCATTAGAGTCGAGTCGTCATCTCGCACCGAGCTCGCCGGTGCAACTGGGACACGTTCGCCTGTGACGACGCCTCTGTCCCGAGGCGACCTGCCGGCGTGCCGGGACTCAGGCCGCGAGCCTGAGGAGACGCCGTTAAGGTTATCAGGCGGCGGCGCCGCTCACACCCAGCGGAGGCGGGGCTGAGAGTGGTGCTAACAGACTAAAACGGAAGGGCTAATTAAAAATAATGAGCGGCACGGGGTGCCCGTACATCAGTTACATGCAGTTAGGTCCTGATCAACCTTCATCACATCTAGTCTGAATTATTTCACATCACAGGGGCTGCAGCGTACGACTGGAAGCGGGCAAGGCACACACACACATACACACACACACACACACACACACACACACACACACACACACACACACTCATTACATCAGGTTACACACTCCTAGACAAATCTATTTTCCAATGATTACTTAAAAAACAGGAGTAAGCAGTCTCTCTTTCACTTTCTAATTGGCTTCGTCCTGTGGTAACTGATTTCATCAATTCTATTTCCTCGTGCACAGAAAATAAGTAATTGAGCTTCAAATGAATGTATTTATAGATATTTCAGCGCTGCGGAGGAGCAGGGGGACGCTGTTTACTACACAGCACGATTACATGAAATATGAATTTTTGCTTGTCGATAGCTGCCAGACTCATCGCCTTATCTGACATGTGGAGAATAGATCCTCGCCAGCTCGAAATGAAGACGGGCATGCATGCTGCGTGGTACCTGCATGATTGTCTCAGATCGAATCAATTAAGAAAGAGCAAAAGAGATTGTCTCCAACATCAGTTTACTTCATGGAACATGTCAGACCTTGTAAAAACAGACATGTCTAATGTCTCTTCTCATTGGAAATGCCAAAAGAATAAAGAATAAAAAAAACGACATGGCGGTTGTAGGAGATCTCCAGTGGAGCAGCAAACAGAAACACCGTCATTGCTCCTCAGAGCAGCCCCTCAGGGCCCCTCAGGGGCGGCAACACTCCACCACACCTGTTAATATCTTTGCAATCATATTCCTTGTACATTCCTCTAGGAGAAACAAGGGAGAGAGCAAGCAGCTGTTACCAGTCACATTGTCACAACAGTCTGAATGCCACAAGTACGGTTTCGTTTAAGAATATGCGAGCATCCTTTCCTCCATGCTAAAGCAGAACCGGAGTGTTTCAACGCAGAGGGACGCAAAGCAAAACTTATGGTAGTAGAATCGGAGGTAAAAAATAAATAAATCACTTAAAGAGAAGAGCAGTAGGACAATAACTGTGACTTTCCAGCCACAGCTGTGACAGGGGATATATATCAATTTGATGGGGTCTGGGGCTTCACTCATGTCTCTGTTGCTCCGTCCTCTCTCTCCATGCTGCACAGGCAGGGAAGTGCTCCTGATTTTGGCTAGAGGAGCATAACTGATACACTTACGCGGTACAATGTACTTTAATATTGTCATAAAAAAGCATAAAACAGATGAATTCAGTTTGAAACAATCAGTTATGCATGAAACAAATTGCATTAAACAAAGGGGTTCTTTTGCACTTCTGATCAACATAATGTCATTAAAATAAAAGGTCCAGCATGAGTAATGTTGCCATTGTGCTGGCCGTATCATCCTTCTCCAGTAATTGGCTCAAAGTCAAGCTAAATTGAACTTTGTCCCAGTCTAATATGGACACAAATTTGCAGATTATAGCACCCCAGAACAGAGAAAAGTGGCAAGTACGAAAGAGCCAAATTGTGGGACACACTTAAAGGAACTGTGAAATGCACTCGTACACACTGAGTGTAGCAGATCCAAAACTGTAGACATTTACATACAAGTAAAGGGCTTCAAATGTTAGTCTATAAATACTTATAATTGAAGCTTTTATTAGTGTAATCGTAATATTAAAGACTCAGTACTGCTTTTATGATCTTTTTTTTTCCGCTGAATGTAAGAGATTTATCACTCATGTTGAACTGAGTTCTGTGAGTGATAAGGCTGTAGGCATGGAATACATTAATGTTGATCTTGCAATTAACTACCGGAGCAGTGCAGAGGTAGTTGTGTCAATTATTCATAATATAATTATATTAATGAAATAATAATATTTGACTTTTTTCACTCAAGGGCACAGCAGCGGGGAGTGCTAGGTGTTTCCTGTCGTAGCTTATCCAAAGATTTTAATGAATGTTGATGAAAGCCACAAATGGCTGAAGGCTGAGCAGCCCGCGATACATCCTGATGACCCCGCTCATTATGGCTTTATGATTGACGATGATGCATTAGGGCTTTCCCACTAGGAAACAGTGGGTACCACTTCGTAGCCAATTAAAAACCCTTCACAGGCAGAAATTCTTTGTCTCCGGGATGAAAACTCAAAGTCCCCTGGGCTATTACATCTGCCCCACAGAGGGGCAACTCTAAAGGCAATTAGCCTCTGCCTCCCAAAGGAGCGCCTCCATGGGGAGGACATATGTTTATTGTTTATTGTGTTCTTAATGTCCAACTTACAGTAAAATAAATAAATTGTGCATTCATTTCAGGGCAGAAACACAAGAGCAGTAATTTACTCACATAATATCCAACACTCATCTCAGTTTCAAAGCCTCTTATGAGACTTTGATGAAAAGTTTTAATTGGCTTCATTTGTGACACATTTGGTGTCTCCTGAGTTGTTTCTAAAATCAAAAAGCCAAACTTACAAAATGGATAATTACTCAAATATTGACTTTTTTTCCCCAACCTCCTCTCTGAACCCTTTGATAGCGTCTAATCTCTTTAGTTTTTTTATTTTATTTTTTTATTTTTTTTACAGTTTCAAACCATTGCTTTCTAAAAGCAGGCAATCACATTGCTGTCCTGGGCTGGTAACTCTGCAGATACTCAAAGGAGGGGCGCACTCTAAATCCCTCCTCACTGACATCTGCCATATCGAAATCGTTGGGAACCTTAATAGCCTGTGGCATTCAAAGGGCTCACAAGAAAATGTCATACAGGTTTAAGGTCTGTCCACACTCAGTGTATCTATAAGTCTCATCACAATTACACAAGAGGCAATACTGTATATGTCAAAGAATTCAGGGGTAAGTGTGGAAAAACTGGATTTTGTCAACAAGGTGTAGAAAAACCACTCAGTTAACAGTGTACCTCAGTAGAAAAGGTGCTCTATGACAATAATTCAATTAATTATTCCATTTCTGTCTGTTTTTAGTATTTACATGCTCCAGAGACACTTTGGCGTCAGAGTTTTACTTCATCTGGATCCATAGCAGCCACAATGAGTAAACCAGCGGGACAGCAGTGGTGGGAGGAAGAGAAGAAAGTGCACTAAGCCTTAAATTGAATGCGGCTATGTTTACAGGCTGCATGTAGATAGCACAGTAATTTAGTCACATAACATCAGGAACTCGAACTAAATGATCATTTCTGAAGTCTGTTTGTTGTGGCTTTACTGCAACCGTAACGGTGCACTTGAGTGAGCAAGGTTTTCGCCTGCGCAGTAAATGAAGCATTTGAACCGCAGCGTGCCTTCGCATGATCTTGTTTATGACAACAAAGTGATGAGACAGCACCCTATTGATAATTCATAGCGAACACACCATATGCACAACAGGAAGTGACGGCCCTACCTAGGCATGACCTTGGACAGTACTACACACAGGGAAGAGAGAGACGTCACAGTCGGGATTCACAAAATTTATTTTGCGGGCGTTCTCCTCCCACTCCTCCGCCGTGACATGTCAATGCATTATGCATTGTGGTGACATATGTTCCCATGTTCTCATGAGAAGAACCACGGCAACGCAGTAGCATATTCATCGTCACACGTCCATAGCAAAGGCCATCTCTTTCCCATTATTCATACCGTAACGTGAAATGACAAAACAGCATCAGTGTGATTGCTGTGCCACGGTACAGCCACGGCACACTCTTCCTCTGGTTGTTGCTATGCCTCGTGCCGCGGCAGACATTGTGCTCATTTACATGTTTTATAATAGAATGAAAGAGAAATAAATACATTGGGAGCCTTATCTGGGTAGTACATAATAATGACTGGTGAATAAATCTCAATTCATTATTGTTATTATTATTCATTAGAGACGACAAGCGATTTCTTACGACTAATGCTTGTGCGGCTGATATACAGTTCTGTGTGTTATGCTATGTTTACTTGCTAAATATTTTATGACTGTGTCTGTATTATTGGCAGTGGCACTGAAAAAAGCGTTCTTTCTATCTCTTAATTCTATGTGTTGAAAGACAATGTGCACCCAGGCAGTTCTCCTTTTATGAAAGAGTCTTTACACGAATGTGAAAACTGTGCCCAAGTCAAAAGGGCGATAAAGCTGGAGTAAGCTGTGTATCTTACAGGCTTTTTGAGTTTGTTTTTTTTCTCTTTTTACACGCTGGCAGCAATCAATAAAAATCAAAAGTGCAGACAAAAAAAAAGGAAGGAAAAAAAAAAGCAAAGAAAATCCAGTATCTGTGGCAGTTGGTGCTCCAGTACCCAGCTCATCAGCCGGCAGACTCTCTGGCTCAGTTGACCCAGTAGCACACAGCAGTGGTGAGCAGCAGCTGCCAGATTGGAAATTCAGACTACAAGTTCAAAAGGTTTGTTTGTGATGCCTTAAATTTCTTCTTATGACTGTGCTATTTATCATACTTGTTTATTTACGTAATGATTAAAGGGCCGCGTCTCATCCCTGCTCCTCTCCCCGGTAGCCATTGGTGTGCTCATATGCTTTTAGGGGAGATGCTCTGGAGGGAGAACTGCAAAGAGGGTATTTTTGGGTTGGATAATTTCAAAATCTACTGGGGTTTTTTTCCACCTAAGTTGGAAAGTCCAGCTTTGAGACCCAGTATAACTCCATCCATCCATCCATCCATCCATCCATCCATCAATCCATCATTTTACCTGCTTTGTACATCTCTCTATCTCCAGCACACATAGTGTGAAAGCAGGGAATATGCCTGGACAGGTCACCAGTCAATCACAGCACACACACATACACACACACACACGCCATTCACTCTCACACTCACACCTCAGGGCAAGTTAGAACCTAAGCATGCATCTGCGAGAGGAAGTCCTCGGAGTACTCTGAGAAAACCCACGCAGATATGGAGAACATGCAAACTCCACACATACTGTCAAGGCCCTTGGTCCTAACGGATTCAATACGGGTAGGTTTATGCAGTGAGGCACCCCTTGCACAGTACACAATCAAAAATCTACCAAAAACCAATTCTGAGCAACAGTTAAATACCCTCTACTTTCTATTTCCAGTTTCCCTATATTTGTGTTATATTTTGGACTCTTCGTAAACATGGAGAGGGGGAGAGGGGAGGAGGGGGACACTGCATGCAACAAAGGTTCCTAGCCATGAATCAAACCAAGGATATTGCAATTACATGGTATGTGTCTCAACCACTCGGCGACCCGCACACCCAAATGCAGCTGTTAAACAGAGCAGAAAAGTCATTTTTAAAGTCCATGTGGATGTCATCTGTGAGCTGAGCAGAAATAGATTCTTGATACCGCTGCCAATTAATTTACAAAGGAGTGAGCAATGAATACATACTCAAATTTATTGCAGGGATTTATTCATGGAATGAATCTGAAGTACCTCAAGAACTTGTTCAATTGACTTGTTCCAATTTCTATAATTGAATTCTTCCACTCCTCCTTAACATTGCAGCAGGATAATGTTATCGTTTTTGATTAATAGTAACATTTACTTTTAAAAACAACAACTTTACAAAACACAGAGTGGATTTAACAAAGACAATTGCACATGAACATAACCGATACATCAACTGTAAAACGCATCAGAAATAAAGAAACTGTGCAGTGCTTTTCCTTCGAGTACTTTAAGCACATCTTTATTTATACTTATTCACTTAAAATGACCAGAGCTTTGAGAAAATCACCTGCATTATTGATCCTTTGGCTAAAATAAAGGAAAATACAGTTTTGTTTTGGGTTTTTTTGGCACAAAAAACAATGTGCAAACCTGAAGCTTATTAAGCAAACACTTCACACAGATAAATGCTGGAGGCATGGAAACAAATATTTTCTTCAGTCACAACAATGTTATTGTTGTATTTCTCTGTTCAGCACGGTGCTTTGTAGAACTGATGCTGAGGTGGAAATGATAAATTAATAATATCTGCCATGAAAGGTTGTAGTCACTCTGCCTCTGGCCATCATCCCTACCAAGAAGATTTAATTGGACTTGTAGAAACGTATACGTGGGATTGGGACTTGAAAAATGCGTGTTTTTTAATTTTCAATTTTAGAAGCCAAAACAAATGCATTATTGGACCTGATCCTCGAGAGAGAGAACAGCACAGATTAAACAAAACAACCAGAAACACAGTGCACTAGCCCCGAGCCATACACACAGATGTGCAATAAGAACCAAGAAATCCTTGCAGCATGGAGGTTGAAATATCTACATCTGCTTCTATGCAAGTGTGAAATATGTTTAGGACTCAAACTAGACTGACAAAACTCTCAAAGTCATGTTCAAACTTTTTTTACACTGTGAGTCTAACTCAAAAATGCAGTTTTATAATGACATAAAACAGTTTAAATCCACATAATACGTTAATCTCAAACATTAATCTGTCCCTTTGTTCTTCAATGTGTTTGAACCGCTCTGAACAATCAGCATCAAGGTAGGATTAAACAGAGACACAAACATCATCCATTACTAAATATTCATAAACAATCACCTCACTTTAACCATGCCAGCCTGAAAAGGCTCATACATAGATAAACTACACTTCTGGTTGTTTTATCATTCCATCTTAAATAGACTGGGCAGTAACGCAGAGGATACCACACAGGGGTTGATCCCACTTCCCTGATTTCAGTGACCAGAATGTTGACTTTCATATTATGCAAATCAAGGACAGAGTTTTTTTATTATTAATTAAAATTAATTCATCTATGTCGGTGATTATATCTGCAATATTCCAAGCAGCTTCGTCTTCTCGAACAGTAAATTACTGTTTTCTATGCAGGCTTTGGATTTGATTAACACGTTTATCTTGGGAACATGCAATTATGAAGCCTCCATTAGCTCTCCATTGTCTTGCCCTTATTGAAATGGATTTTCCTCCTAACCGTTCGTGTGGTGGCCGACGCTTAATTTAATCTGGACGGCGAGGTAGCATGAAAACATCAAAGGTCTCTGAGGCAGCACCTTACTCCCGGTCTAAGTAAAGCCTCGCTAACTCTCCCTCTAAAATAAATGCCCCTGCCACATAATTGCTGGCTGAGGCTCCAGCTCATGCACACTCCATTTTTTTTTCCGCCGGAGCCTCCCTTGCGAAAACAAATCCTCCATTCCCGCAGCCGCATTACTGCATAGTCACTGCGCCAGAATCCCCATGGCAACAGACATGTGCAACAGCCTGCCCTTCCCTCTCCCTCTGTCCCCCCCCCCCACACTTCCCCCCACCCCTCCATCCCTCCACCTCCGGCGCTCTCTCTCCTCCCTGTGAAACTCAGAGAGCTCGGGAGTACAAATGTGCAGCATCTGATCTACAGAGGTAGACGGGGGAGAAGGGAGGAAAGATATCTTTCATAATAATCTGTCAGGTGAAAAACATCTTAAAGTTGAGCTGGTTGCCATTGGAAACTGCATCGGGACACGGAGTCAGGAGCAACAAGCATGGCAGGCAGGCTGGAAGTAGGTGGTATATATTCACTGTGACAGGCAGAGACAGCCGCTTGTTCCTGCAGGGTTCTGGTCCACAGAACAACATCAAAACCTGTTAAAAGAGCACGGTGTGTTTTGCTCCTCTCTTCATTCAATTTCTTTTTTTTTCTTTTTTTTGTCACCACAAAGTCACCGGATGATTTGAGAGACACGTGTGTGCGCGCACACCGGAATATGCCTTTACACTCTGTGTCCCCGTGTTTAGCAGTCCATCGTCTGGCTCTCTCACATGCTCGTTGTCTGATGGCCTGGCCCCTCTCTTCCTTCTCTCTGCTCTGCCTGACCTTAGCTGTAATAATGTTGTGAATTGGGGTTACTGCGAGTGGAGGAGTCAGGCGGACCAGCAACCCCTATTTCCTGTTCTCACAGCACCTCATCACAGTAGAAAAGACACATGATTTCTCTATCCACAGCTCACAGTGTCCCACTTATACTCCGGTTGCTCTGAAGTGAACCGAGGCCCGGCATTAAAGTGGAGTTTTCTTTTTTTTTCTTCTTTTTTTCCTCGATTGGCCTGGTGCTCTATAGTTGCTGGACAATTAAAAAACCATTACAATATTCTCATTATTCACATGACTTCTGGGACGGGAGTATTATGCAAAATAACATTTAACAGTATTCATGGCTTCTGTACAATATGCAGTGATACAACAAGCTTGTTAATCCCTAGCGGAAAGTACAAGACAAATATCCTGTAAGAATTAAATAGAAATTGCACTGTTCTGTACAGTAGCTGACTGATTTCCCCCATTAGTCATCTTATTTACTTTGTTAAATGTGGGGGATCATTTAAAGTTAAAATGCTTAGTCATTTGAGAGAGAATTAAAGTGGCACTTTAAGGCTGGTGCACTTGTAAGATCCAACTGAAAAAAAGGAAAAAAATCAACAAAAAATAAGAAAAACAATAACAATACAATCATCAACAGGGAATCACATGTCTTGACTTTTAGTCTTTGACTTGACTTTTAAACAAACGTGCTTAAAACCCCAAATCCTGCAGCTCCCATGATGCAACTCCGTCATGTCCCCCGTCGGAGCCTTTCTGCCTGATAAATCCTCAAGTCTGTCAAACTGAGACCGTCCTTGTACGGCTAATGGCAGCTGTGGTTGGAGCCGGTTCAGTGGGACCACTGCACAGTTGGCCAAATGCATCAGGAGCTTTCTGCTCCTTCAAATCTATGTGATTTATTGGATGCTTATCCCAATCTCTCCATTTTTAAGGACTTAAAAGGGGTCAACAAAGCTCAACCATGATACACTCTGATCATGTTTCTGATTATTACAACTAGATGTAGCGGGTCATTTTTCCATCTGTTCGCTCTGTACCCAATGGTGTCGCAGCTCGACGCTTTTACTGGAAATGAAACAAAACTTTTGTGTTGTTTTGTCATGTGAAATAGATGGTTTGTAATTACAGACAGAGTGTTGCTGCCTGTGGAAGCAACTCGCATTTTCTGTCACAGTCTAAAAGACAAACTAGAAGTGGAGTCCGTGATTGTTTTAGAGCTGCACCAGTTTGTCACTTATTAAGTCAGTAAGTGAAGTCATGACTTCATTGGCAAATAATTCATCTTAAACTATCTTGTACATGAGCATTTTCTGTGTCTACCATTGTGAGTGATTTAATTTGCTGCTGATGCAAATTAATTCTGTCTTTCTTAGGTTCAGGTTTCAGGTTTCGAAAAACTTTAATTGAACTTTAATTGTGATGGACACTATTCAGCTATTCTGGGGAATTTTTCAAACAAAACAATTTGCTATTAATTCACACCGATCATTAGTTGCCACCGCCACTAATTTTCAGGCAAAACTATCAACACTTATTGGAGACAGCTGCTGGGCTAGAAACATCGGCAGGTTGTTTTGAAACATAAGAAAGTGAAATAAATATTTTGTGGAGCTGGATCGTTCCAGATCAAAAAAGTAACTTCAAAACATAACTGAAATATACATTTGTCACTACATTTGATAAATAAAACATTTCTAAATTGAGAATGGAAACGGTTGTTATCAAACCCAGAGGAAAGGAGTCACTCTATATCAACAGAGCAGCAGGTTTCCACTTTTAAGACGAAAATAGTCTCCGTCCAGACAAGCGTTCCGGCACCATTTCAGATATAATCTGCAGCCTCAGTGTGACAGCCCCTGCCTGGTGTGTTTGTGTGTGAGCTGTGGCGGCCACTGTGTCCACCCACACTGTCCCTCGGGTGACCGGAGGCGCTGATTGCAGTATCCAACTACATCTGGAGCACCTGGGCCCAGTGCTCCACGGGACAGGAAGGTCCCAGCTTCCAGGACCACTCTGACTTCTCTCATCACTTTTCCTCCCACAATTCCTCTCTACCTCCCACCACCACTCTTTTTTTTTTTTTTTTAGCCTTTGTCTCATATTTTACTCCACAGGACATTTTAATCCACAGAACACAATGCCCACACATCCACATCCACACAAAACACCCAAATTTTAACCTCCAGTTTTTCATACATGTTCCAATAAAAGCTCTATATTTGTGACAATGCCCTGTGGCCCAGGCTATTACTATACAACACGACTGACTTCAGACTATTACAATTTAAATTAACATGCAGTACATAAAGTACTTAAAATCATATCCACTGCTACCAAATGTAACATTACAGTGATGAACACAGTAATTATAATCCAATAATACAATTGTGAAATGGACCATTCTACATAATGGGTGCATTTAAATTTGGCTAATAGGTATACAGAGCATTGGCATATTATGTTATTGTGTATCTTGTATCTGTATACCAACAATAGCTGGTTTATTTATGTATAAACTGTGTTGAGCTCACAGGTCAGTTAAAGGGGATATGTCCTACCACTATGCTGCGATATGGACAGAAACTTGCCGCTACCCCCAGTGGAGAAAGGAAGGAACACAAACATATCGATATTAAGTGGCTGCTCTATCTCCGATCAGATGTGAAAATAAAGTGTTTGTGCAGTCCTTGGCCCTAAAACCGACTGTGCAGCATTTTCAAAAGTCTCAGTTTTAGTGGTTTAGTGTGTGTGTGTGTGTGTGTGTGTGTGTGTGTGTGTGTGTGGCTTCAGCCTTCAGCTGCTGCCTCTGTCTTGACTTTGACTGTGGATAATTCTGACCACTGGACCCTGCTCACTAAATATGAACCATTGACAGTACAGCGGTAATTTAACGCATTATATTTCAGCTGAATAAGCCCTGCCTGGAAGTCTAAAAGTGACTGAAAGCCAAACGCCCTTGAGAGTGGCAGATTGACCCATTGTATCATGCTGCCTGGCATTTTTTTCCACTCGTACGGCTTGATTTAAAGGTGCCGGGGTCATCAAAGCAACACGACATCCAGCTCAAGGTGATAGCGGGGCGGACTCTTTAACTGTGATTAGCACCCGCTCCAGACTGCTTCAATTAGTGTGCAATCATCTCCGGCATTAGGGTGAACGGCCCGCCGCCTGAGCGATTCTCCAACACCATCACTCTGACGCCCAGCGCCTCCCGCATCCGTGACAGCCACCACTCCCTCTCTGCCTTCCCCTGCACGTTCCTCCCGTCCTCTCTCACACGGCCCTCCGGGGCTCCTCTGGCCTTTATGGAAGGGAGATCATATCTAAAGCTGTCACTTACAGTATGTCACTGTCTCCATGTGTCATTTGCATTTGTCGTGTCAATGTCGCCATTCGACCGCCACTTCTGTGCCACTGCAACAAAATGTCAAACTCGTCGACAACATGAAAGGTCACTAAAGAGCAGTTTAGGGACTGTGTTTTAATATCACCGCCTGCTATCTGGCCGTACAAACACAGCCGGAAATGGCACTGGTGGCGATGTCCAGAGTGAGGAAGAGTTTAAAGTGAATTAGGGATAATGAGGACTTACAAATGAGAATCAGCATGACTGATGCGTTTCCCATCATAGGGCGACTAGGATTGGGGTCAATGGCTTTGAGGCAGAAAAGTCAAAGCGCAAACGGAAGCCTTTTTCTTTTACTTTCTTTCTCTTTCATGTGCACAATTTTCTTTTTTTGTCTCTTTGGGCTGTGGATGATTATAGCCCACAGCTCTTAATTTCACAGCACACATGTGCATGGATTCGCAAAAGAGCCAACACGTGAGCATGCATTCACACACACACACACACACACACACACACACACACACACACACACACACACACACACACACACACACACACACACACACAGAATAGAGCTCTACCTGAATTTAAGATTGATTCAACTGCACAGAAACAGACGAAAGGATGAAAGAATATATTGCTGCATGATTCATCCTCATTATAACAGCTCCATGCAGATTCAAGCTGGATGTCGCTGATGTACTTCCAATTCGAGAGCAACAAAAGGATCTTTTTTTTTTTTTTCTCTCCTCCAGACACTATTATTATGTCATGTGGGTCAACTTGTGAATCACAAAGAGACTGAGGTGGAGGGTGGGTAGGGAGGAGGAGAACACACAGAAAAGAAAGCAAGAAGCAAATCCGATATTCAATTCTCCAGTGACACCTAATCTTCCCCAGTGAGGGACTGTTTTACCTCAGCAGGGGTCTGTAGCCCTAACATCTACGAACATGTTTTGGACCTACCCCACCACATTACTTGCAATTTGGATGCAGGAGGAACCCTGGGTGCCCAAGTAAACAGACTCTGAAGACTTTTGCTGTCTCTTCCCATCTCACTAATTGGTTATCTATCCTCATTTTACTCTTCTGTTTGGTATTCAGGGGATGAGCTCCGCCTGCTTTGTCTCGGCCAAATGGCTCAGAATAAATCTTGGACGATAAGAACAAAATATCTCTTCATCAATGCCACACTTTCATGATAGCAGTACAGTACTTCACCCCTGTAAAGAATGGCAATAATATCCTAGTTTTGTCCCTGTGCCTTTTTTATTAACTCCTTGGATCACCCCTGCTCTCATTTATAAACAGAGCAGGCTATGCATTCACTAAAGCTGTTTCATTTGTTTCAATTTGTTGCCAAGTACAATGTGACCAATGTCCTCGTAATTACTATATCACAAGAGCTTACAGCTGAAGTCACCAACATAGCAGCTCTGGTTTGCACCAGATTCTCTGGCTTCTCATTAGTCAGACTATAACTGTCTGTATGACTCAGCCTGTGAAAGCTAAACTTCACCAGCGTGTTGAAATCACGGTGCATTTCATGTCCCTGTGCTTTGCTTTGCTTTTGTGTTTCCAACGCTGCAGACGATTCTTTCAATCCTGCGACAATGAGTGAGGTCTCAGCGTCTAACTAACAATAGTCTTCCTTTCATGGTTTAAAAATACATGTATTTGTTATTGTGCTACATTATGCACAAACATATATTTATGAATTTATGCAACCCAAATTACAGTGGATGAATAACCAGGCTACAGCTTGGCATTTCTTACTTTAAGGCAATGAACACGGCAATAAACAATGTAAATTAGTAATGAGTTTTTCAGATAGAAAGTTAAATGAATATAATCGATCAGGGATTGCACTGTACTGTGTAGTGTTAATCAAAGCGAGCTGACATTTCAATTTATTAAAGAATAAATAAAAATATAAAAATCTGCTCATTTAAGCCATACCTTGTTTAAAGGGATATGCTCAAAAGAGTAGTTTTGGTATACAAGCTCATAAAATCATAGAAATTCATTCATAAAATCGTCTTTCGGTTCTTGTAAAAAAAAAATCAAAAAAATGTTAAAAGTGTTGATTAAAAAGATATGAGTTCAGTGAAACCTTACCCTTTCCTACTGGTAAAATTGTCCTGTCTGACTTTTACAAAATTATCCCCACAATCAAAATATATTCCAGAATAGAAATAAGAATTGCATGGGAACAAAGTCACCCAAAGCCTCTGTTGAGCTGTGCCTCCCATGTCTTGATTCATATTGATATTATTCCTCCTCTTCTACCTCCACCTCCGACTACAGGTTTTGTGTTTGTCATCTTGATTATAGACTGGAGGATTATAAATGGAATATTTCTTGGTCTTTGTCCATGCACAACCCAACATTAATCGTTTCTCTTCTAATCCAGCCCGTCTTTTATCTTCCCACATAAAGGAGAGTTAATCCCCAAATCCCTGTTTACAGCACGCAGTCATTTCCCCTGCTCACTTGATGAAGTGCCATAGGCTGCTTTTGTCAGGTGACGACTGCAAGTCGGCAAGGTTAGGCATGATACTTCAAGGTATCAATTTCAGTCCAATCCACAAGTGCGAGGTGATGCTGAGGTTAATGACCCGCAGTAAAATAAACTCGTGAAGTGAGCCGTGTCTTTTTTACATGGTGCATTCACTCAGAATACCCTGATCCAATTGAGCTCCATAAAAGTCTAGTTAATCCTGTTCAAAGAGAGGACAATGGAGAGGACAATACCTGACATTTCACTAAAGACTTATTTGACCAACACAAATTAACCAGTGACAATATAAAGCATGTAAAGCAGTAACATCAGAAGTGAGTGTGAACAAGTGCCTACTGAAGTGTCATGACCAAAGAGAATAAAGAGGAGTTCAATTGAAAAAGGAGCACCTACCAAGACAGAGAAAGCAGAGAGGTGCAGTAGGTCCACTGATACACTTCCTATAAATGTACACTAAAAATGAAAAAAAAAAGTTAGTCCAGGCAAAGGGTCAAAGGGGCTGTTTTGGGTCTGACCTGCACAACAAAAATCCATATATCAATATTTCAGTGATATTCCCTCCTGTGCCTTTACCTAACTGCAATGTCCAGGGTCAAACATGAATGCCTGATGGCCCAGGGCCAGTGATACCCACTTCCCGGCAAAGCAGTCTGAGTGCGATGCTGGACTCGGACTGGGTCAAAGTCAGTTCAACCTGCAAACTCTCTGAGAACTGATTTGCTTTTCCATGGCTCTGGATGGTTAGGGACCCATGTCACTATGGCACAGTACAGTCTGTCCCCAAGGACTGGACTTCAAGAAGTGGATTTCTTCTTTTTTTGGTCCCTATAGTCTTTTTTTACCTTGTTGTCCATGGCTTCTTTCTCTTAGCTCTCTTTTAAATAGCTGACATGTTTACGTGCGTCTCAAACACCCAGTCTCTGGTGTAAGAAGTTCTTATCTCTGGCCCAGCAAAGAAGTGTTGCTACTCTGGAACTCCTTTTTACTCCTTTTGGATCAGATAGTCAGTTCATTGTCTATGAAAAAGAAAAAATAAATAAATGGTTCCAAGCAATGGAACAGCTTCAGTAGAAAAGCGTTATAAGAGTTTATGTGACTTGATCCGGCTCAGTAATGGCAATATGTTCAGGTCTTCAGTCTAGGATGGGGAATGTGTGACATCTCCAAATATCACCATGTTAGGCCCAGTTAAAGTTCAGACATAATTCATCTGCTTGTACATTATTGACAAGGCTGAGGGTGTCATCTCATGCAGCACTCTCCCCAACTTCAGTGGGGCTCATGTGGCAGCTGGGCATGGGGCTTGAGCTAACTAGGTCTAAAATGAAAAAATCCGATAATCCGAATTGTCCTTTTGCACTTGTTCCCCTGTGGCGATGCTGCTTTTTGTAATCTGCTGTGAGATTTGTTTCCTGCAAGAAAACTCATCTACTTTTTTCTTAATATTCAACCAGAACTGGCCGCTTCCTGCTTAAATGTTTATCAAGGGTCCCAGTGCCGAGCACAGATTTTGTTTCAGCTGCTCAGTGACAGTGTGGGCTTTTGGCAGGCAGTCCTTTCTTGCACAATTCTCCCAAAATAAGTCATGATGTTTCATGGTCTTCCGTTTTACACTCAACAATGGCCTCATAAAAAATGCCATTATGCTCTCTCAATGTTCAATGTTCTTTAGGGATTCATTGAAATATTTTTTGTTTAATTGTTAATCAAATCCTGCAGGGAATTTCTATTTGTTGCTGATTCTTTGTTGATTTTTTTTTTTCAGTTACTGAAAGTATACATGTTGCCAGTGGATCTTTGATCCATGAGCCAACGGAGGGAAACTTAATTGGAGCCAGGCTTAAACAGCTGAATCACCATAAATCCAGCCAATTTCATGAATCTACCGCTGAAACGTATGAAACGCATAAATCTGGATCTAAATCATTAAACTTGGGCAGCAAATTCATTTAAATCGGAAAGTCAAACTGAGCAGTAGCAGGTGGATGTGTCAAACATTTTCCTGTTCTATATCAAGTTGAGATGATATTGTTCCACCTTCAATGAATCTTGTTTCATTTTTGCCTTTTACCACCTCAACCTCTATTTATCTTCACTGTATAAATGCTTCACCCTCACCAGCTTTTGTGCGCTTTAAAGTTATTGAGACAGTGGCCCACAGCAAAATTGCTTATGTTTGTCCATTGCAAAAATACGATCTCTCATCAGTTTAGCTTTAATAGTGCTCTAACCCATTTCCTCCTAACAGTTTACTCCCATATTAAAATGCTCATCAATCTTAACAGCAGTTCTTTAGTACACTGCTCCACGAGTGTTTCACAGCGCGCCTGAATGAAACAATCCATACCAGAAGTCATTACGTTACAAAATACACAATACAAACTATTAGCAGTGGTTTGCTTCCTGCTTATTAAACTGCCAAACATGGAGTCAATAGGGCTGCCACAACATGCATGAACCTGTTCATTTATATATTTATTTATCTATTTATATTTTTTTTGAATAATGAAGCACCTCTCCAACTCCCATCGAGATTTGTATCTATAAAGCATCCGAGGGCAGGACATGAATCCTCACTGGCCCACAACTGTCAGAGAGGTGAACTCTTGGTCTAGTTTTGAAATAGGGGTAACAGCAGTTTTATCAGCGCTGCTAAACAGGGAAAGCCACCCTGTCCCCTCCAGGATTTACTGGAGCTGCAGAGCTGTCCTTGGAGTTTCCAGCAGGACAGCAAAGATAAAACACAAACACACACACACACACTTCTGTCACTACAGGAGCACAGACATCTCAGAATGAAAATACCAAGATTTATTAAAGCTCTGTAAACACTAGGATTATAATTACACCTCAAAGGTCCAATGCATATTTGATCATTTCTCCTGTCATCCTA
This sequence comes from Karalla daura, assembly GCA_029224185.1. NCBI lineage: Eukaryota > Metazoa > Chordata > Actinopteri > Chaetodontiformes > Leiognathidae > Karalla > Karalla daura. The sequence goes on from CM055195.1 coordinate 15,108,743, forward strand.
GTGGTGCTTATGCATCTATACTTACCATCCATACATTATCTTATCTGCTTCATAACCACAGGGGTCTGCTGGAGAATATCTGCAGCTTACAAGGGAGAAGGCAGTAGATAAACCCTTGACAAGTCAGGCAGGGCACACATGCCATTATAACTTTTTGCAAATAATAACCAGCAAAGTAGCCACAAAGAAACTTATCTGAGCCCATCGACGACTTCAGCCATTCACACATTTCCAAATACCTGGAGAGAGCCTATGTTCACACATGCACTGCCAGCAGCAGCAATACTGTCCAATAGATGGCAGTAACTCATATTAGAGCAGTAGCTTCAACCTGGCTGAATGTGGGGTGGGGTGGGGGGTTGTCACAAGGCCTGTATGGCTCACTGCAACTACATGCATACATGTACATTCCCTGGCATTTGTTCACATATGAGCCTATCCAGATCTTATCCGGCATTGAGACATGGTTGTTATCTGGGTAAAAACGACCCTGGTAAGAACACCCCACGTTGCTTTCACACGCCTCTTATCCAGATAAGACTCATGTAAATGCTGGATAAGGCTGTGTGTGTGAAAGGGGCAGTTAGGTTTCTCAAATCAACCTGACTGCATGTTTTTGGGCCGTGGGAGGAAACCAGAGAAAACCCACACACAGGTGAATGTGCAAACTCCACACAGAAAGAGCCCGGGGAAGGTCTCGAGATGGTGACCTTCCTGCTGTGACGCAACAGCACACACCCCATATATACATCACTATAGAGTTATGTTGAGAGGCTAAACTGCAATCTGTTGTCTAATTATTTCTACTGAACAACAACAGTGAAATTTAATCTAATCTAATCCAATCTTGAGTCAATATTTAGCTCTGTTTATTTGTCTACAGATTCAGCGTTCATACTGTATGCAGACTGATTAAGTGTAGACAGAAAGGCATTTAATAAATAATGCAAAGAACAAAAATCAAATAGAAACACACACAGACAGCCAAAATACCAAACAGATGATCAGAAAGATACCAATTTTTTTTTTTTTTTTACAGTACTGGACAATGGAGCCAAAGCCCATTGTCTTTTGTCTTTCTCATGTAAAGTTAATAGACAGTCCTTTGATTGTTTGGAAGATTATATAAAAAAACAAACTGATCCTCTTTTCACTTTCTAAGACACATTTGTGAAGATGCTTCTAACTGCAGTACGCTCGCCTTGTTATTTTTGTAAAACAGAATTAGAATGAATTTATAGCACCATCAATCAGTATTGCCATCAGGCCTTATGCCAGTGGCTGCATGCTTTCCAACGACAGAGGAAATAGGCTGGCTAGTGAGAGGAATTCGCTTGGCCAGGGTTTCACCCCCAAGCAAATCCTGTTTTATTCTGAAGTTTCACGTTGGCTGTTGTTTTAGCTTTACTGTGTGTCCTTATGTCCCCCTCTGACTTTTTCTCTAAATCTGCAACACACTGTCACACAGAGTCAGATAATAGCACCAAGGATTTCCAGAAGACTGCCGGAAAGCTATTCTGAGTGGGTGAAGGCTGTTTAATGAATGTGCATACAGTGACATTCAAGTTGAATTCAAGTTCATTTGCGGATGATTTTACCGTGGAGACATCAGGTGCAGGCAAGGATTACGACCGAGATAGGACCGGTAAAACTCGAACCGTTCTCAAGGTCACAACCAAAACAATTTAAACCAGTGTGTTCAGACTTGCCGTTTGAAATGCTAATGACGTACGTAGGCTGCTAGTAATCATAACATTAGACACGGACATTAGGAGAGATTTGAGAAAAGCTGAGGAATGTGTTAGAATCAAACTCATAAATACAGCACCATCGTTCCTCTCTTTGTAAATGTGAGCTGACTGAAGCGTGGTCTATTCACCGTGGGAGACTGATAATTTCACTTGATTAACAAACTTGTGAGAATGAACATCTGGTAGCAATTAACCTTCAGACCTGCATTCATGCCCATGGACCAGCATGCATCGGTAGAGCTGGGCTGAGCTCCAGTTCCTTTAAACCCATTTTTTTTCCCCCTTGCAACAACTGTTACTTTTTATCAGCATTCAAGGGAAAGGTTACAGCCATGTCTGCCTTGTGGCGGGGGAGGTCACAGACCATTTTCACTGAGGCCTGGCGAGCACTAAAGAAAAAGATCCCTGAATAAAAACTGGCTGATTCTTATCTGTCTGTCTGTATCATTTGAAATAAGCAACCTTACAGTAAGTCAATGTATTGACACTGCACATCCAGACTCTGTCACTTCCCCTGTTTGTCACACCGGATGCCAACGACCACAGTATAAATTAAAAATACCATCAATTAGTCCAAATGCCTCTCAGATCAAGTTATAGATAAAATGCTGTTGTTCGACCTTGCTGCCATGGAAGATGATTTCGTCAGGCTTATACAAATCATCCAGGTCTCAACCTTTTCTCTTGCCAATTCAAAATTGCTGTGTGTGCAAGGCACTCTGGGAGAAATAAACAACATCACGGAGGCTGCTATCTTTATCCACCTGATCCACTATTTTGTGGCCAAGGTTATCGAGGTAACACAATCTTGTGAGAGTTGTGTGTATTGGTGTACAGGTCCTCCTGGTGTGGGATGGAGAAAAATGATTGCAGGCAGTTTTGTGTCTGCATGCACTGCATTCGTTTGCTGTTGTGATGCTGCAGAAATTCAACACATCAGTACTGGCTGTCAACACGGGTTAAATTGTTCTGCACTGAACAGAATTTCAGAAAAGAGGTAAAGGTGCCATCAGAGAGAATGATGTCGGCTTGACAGCTTTGGCTGCGATTGGCGGATTTTCCTTGTAGCGCGTTACACAACGCGGCACATCAAGTATCATCTATCTGCACAGAGCCATTTGGAGCAGACTCCTGCGAGCAGCTTGCTAAAGCAAATGGTGCAGGGATGCAAACCACTGGTCTGGTGATTGAATGCTGTTGTAAAATACATTGAGGGAAAAAGAACGAAAAAAGCAGTGAATTCACCATTCTGTTGACGCATGTTGCACAGAGGAGCCTCGCTGTAATGACTGTATTTAAGTCCTGTGCGTTGGCTTTCGTGAAGAAAACAAAATGTGTCATCTGGAGAAGGAAAGTCAGTATCAGTGCCACTGGAGCAACAGCTCCGGATCTGTTCTGGACCAAGCTGTGCCACCAATCAGCAACATAGCTAAAAAGGAGCAGCCGTTTAAATATAGACAAATGCCCCCCGCTGAGCTGGAGTTGCACTGAAATCAGTCTGCTTAGCTGGCTGCTAAGTACTGTATACTCAACAGGTCACACAGGCTATGTTCACACGGCAGGTTTCCATGCTCAATTCCAGCTTATTACACAAATCCAATTTTTTTCACACTACTTTTCAAATGTGACCTGTATATGACTCCTGTGAATGGTTCACAGCTCAGAACAGACCCGCATGTATGAAAACAAACTTGTTCACACAGTCGTAAAAATCCGAAATACGAGTCGCATGTGACATGATGAGTTGCAGTGAGATTTGTTTAACCACTCTAGCTCTCTGCATGCTCCAAACAGCTGAACTGGTGTGACTGGGCAGTTGCTCCTCCTCTCTGTTGCCAGTGACTCCAGGCTCACTGGGCTTGGACGACTGACCAGTAAAGGTGCCAAATGAGTAATTTGTTACTTTAAATCATTTGGCTGCATCATCCTGATGGGACTTGAACCTCTCCTTTGACCACTTCTCAGCATCATCTTTCTTCTTTGCTCTCTTCATTGAGAAGCCATCTCGCTCCACTCCCACATTTATTAACGTGTCACCACCTCGCCAAGAAGGCGGGAGGAGATCGCGTAAACTCAGGATGGACTGGACCAAAATAATTGGCTAAGAGAGGAAGAGATTCTGACAGATGTAGTACCCCAGCGCGGGCAGCCCACTCTCGGGGCCAGTCAGCGACACTGCATCTGGTTATTTTTGTTTAACTCAGGGCTGGGTGTTATTTAAAAATATGTATATTTTGCACTGCATCTGCCCCAGTTGTCAAACGGCTCACCCGGTGCTCCAGATGGCCCTCACGTCATTGGTTCTACGTCTCCCCCCCGATATAAGCTAATTTGGTCCCAGGTGATTTGTTGTCAACCCTGCCCACAGAGCGACTGCCCCACCGGGATTTCTCCCGGCGCTCCCAAAGGCCACGCTGTGTGGCCCAGTGTCCGGTCTGAAAGCCTGTTAGGTTCTGCATTTGGTCTTCCCGAAAATAAATGGCTCGATTACAAATGGATTCGTCTTTAGGAAGTGCTCTTTAGCTAGTATACATGAACATTTTAACATTCATAAAACTAGATAACTTATCAGAAGGGGAAAACCAAGTCCACTTCACCCACCTTGACTCATCCGTGTTTATGGTTAATGTAATCACATAATGAAAATCATCATTGCTATCTCTACACACACTGCCTGTATCTGGACAAAATTATCTGCATTCTCATAGTATATTTTTAGTCATAGTATATTTAGTATATTTTTTAAGTACTGTATATTTTACTCCAAAGTGAACTGGAAATAGCTGTTTTAAGCCCTTTGTTGCTTTACTGTATAATACCAGCTTTTCTGCATTTTGAGAGTCATTGATTTTTTCATGGTAGACTACACCTGTCTTTTTTACAAGTCATTGGCTGGCTGTCTGGAGTGATTTACTACAAATTATTATCAGGATGGCTGGATGACTTTTGAAAAGCCTGCAGAACTTCAAGTCAGACCAGGGATTTTGTTGAAGCAACTGAATAATTCCCAAGCTGTAGTTCTGAATATCTTGCTGTTTTACCAAAGCCAAAGCCTCCTGAAGCTACTTTAAAAGGACCTCACTGATTTCACTGGTACATCCTGAAAGGATGTCCGAGGCCACTTCACAGGTGTCAGCTCAGTTTAACCTGATGACTTATTTACTCTGGATGTAAAAACAGCCTCTTGGGTGTCCTGAAAATAAAAGGCAAAAGTCTACGAGCACAGCACAAGCAGCTCGATGTGTTTTCATCCTGGCACACATGTCCACAACAAATGAAGACATTTTATGTTCAAAACGAGGGACATTAATGATGAAATAATTCACTCGCCTTCTTTTTCAAGTGGCATCACAGCAGTTTTACTACATGACAAATTGAAATGAGCCCAGCTGCCGTTCATCTGTTTTGAATAAAGTTATTATCTTATGGTACAAAATGCTGGTTGAAGGGGAATTATCAGCCTGAAATGCCAATAACATTTGGTAAAACTTTAACCTTTCTTGTGACTCAGTTATTTCTGTAGGTGAACAAAAAAATATTTTTAAGCCGAGGTAATTACTGGCTGCTATAGTCAGACTGCAATCTACCTAATCTAAAGACATTAAAGGTCAGGAAGTATAAATAGGAAGAGATTTTGGGCAACTGAGGCAAAGTCGTGACCTTTTTTTTTGTCTTGTGTGTAGGTAGAGGTGTGAACTTAAAGGTACAACTTTTAATACATGTGTTTGGTTACTTCTACCACTTTCTGTCTTTTGGTAACAATTGCCTCCAATAAAACATTTTTTTCTTTACAGTGCTATAACCACCGCTGTTCGGCTTTCATTGCCTCCAGATACAAGCACTATTGTTGAATTGCAGCAGCTGTCATTACATTAAGGGCCCATATGTGATGAGAATTCCATCCATCCATCCATGCATCCATCCATCCATCCATCCATCCATCCATCCATCCATCCATCCATCCATCCATCCATCCATCCATCCATCCATCCATCCATCCATCCATCCATCCATCCATTGTCCTGTACCCCAGGGTCTTCTGGAGTCTATCTCCAGCACTCATTGGGTGAAGGCAGGGAATACACCCTGGACAGGTCTCCAGTCCATTATACTGTTAAGAGCACACACCGTTTACTATCACATTCCAATCAACCAAAACATGCATGTTTTTGAGAGACTCACGCAGAGAAGGGGACCATCTTACTATGACATATCAGCGCTAACCACTCATCCACCACGTTAAAAGGATCAACCTCAACTCCCCCTTATAGTGAATCTGTGGCCCCTGAAATATCTGAGGCAGTGAGTTTGTGGGCTATAAGTCTATTCCACGAGGAACCTCACATTCAAGAATCAGATGAATGAAAAGACCGAAGGCTTTAGCATTCCACCTTATTATATTCATGCAAATAAAGATCAGACACTGCAATTATGGATAACAGCAGGGTAACAGTTTCTTTGTAATAAACAGAGAAATCCTGAGTCACCTGCAGTTAGACTACAGGTAACAATGTGGTTTCCTCTCATTTCTCATTTCCATAACCCAATTAGCTTCTCCCTCCAAGTGCAAAAGCTATTTATACAAAAACACGACAAATTGATACGTTTATGCATATGTATGCACTCTGGGAGAGAAAAATCTGTATGTAAGCAATATACAATATTTATCAGAGATTTATCATATTTTACCGGAGTTTGTTAACCTGTTTTGTTGAGCAGGGCATGGGCAATATCACAACAAACAAATGGAATTAAAAAGCAGTTTCTCAAAATAAAGCTAAATCTCTGGCTCAGTACATGGAAATAAAAAACAAAGAGCTCATGATTTATTGTGAGTAGTCAGATTTGGCCACCATTGATTAACTGTGTCCTTAGTTGGCACCACCTCAAACGCTGTGCCTAAATGATGATTAAAAAGAACCAGTGAGGAGTGTAAGAGAAGGTGAAATAAATATGTTGTAGTTAATTCAAATGGTTGTAAATAATGTCAAAGTGAACATTCTTGTTGCTTTTTCACTTCATTTACTCTGTTGAAGACTACTGATGAATATTAAATATGTTTACCCAGATTCTTTTTGTCAGTGGAGATGGCTTACCATGATGACATTGCCAAGATTATGTTGTTGTATTCATTTTGCAAACAAAGGCTATTCATGACTTGTTTTTCCTGTATCTATCAGAGTGTTTAACACCCAGGTGGGAATTACATCCAAACAATGGGAGATGTGATTTTCCCAGTTTGCGGGAAGGTTTGTCAGATGTCTCGTTAACCTGATGTCATCATATTGTAAAAGACACACAGCTGATCACATTATTCAAATCGACAGCTGCTCCAACAAGTCATAATTTCCACCAAATCAACACAAGCATAAAAAAAACAAAACAGCATTCATCCGTATCTGTACTCGACTGTTCTTTGACACACTTTTTTTGTTCTTTCCCACAAAGAAAAACTTTTACAGGCAATTCAGTTTCGAAAATTACCTCTGAAGGCAAGCCTCTGTTTATGCCATGAGAAAGTTTTGTTTTTGTCTTTATCTCACTCTTTAGTGAGATAAAGAAGTCTTTAAATATAAACTGGTATTTTACCTCCTAGCAGAACTGGTGCTTGAGTTGTGTTAACATTCTCTCCAGCCTCTCAAGCAGCATCCATTCCCTCCCCACAGTCCCACTCAGATATACCCTTATCCTTCTTATCCTGACCAAATCGATACCTACCTCAGCTACTTTGGGAATCAGCCATCCACGCACATCAACTAAGAGGTGATGCTTCAGAAGCACAAGGCAGAAACCCATGGTGGAAATCTTTGCTTGCGTGAGTACCTCCAGGTGTATCTCAGTATTGTTTGAGCTTTTAGAAAATACACTGGAAACAGGACAAAGCCAACACATTCTCAACATAACTCAAGCTGGTTATTAGTGATGTTACGGTATGACTTGTGCCATTCCTTTGATGCAACGAGTGAATGTTTGTTTCCATGTGGAATCAAAAAAAAAAACACCCCGAATATCAAACTTAAACCCATCCCTCATTATGAATGAGTTTCCTCAAGTGTCGCCCAATGTCTTTAAGGGGTAATTATTAAAAGTGCCTTTAATGGAGGTCAGTGAGGTTGGTCCATCCCATTAATCTAATTGTAAGTCATTTGAATATCATAAATCATATTGTGCATGTTTACATTTGACATTTCTTTGCACTTAACAGGGCAGTAATATCTTTGCCTGCTTCCTGTAATCATCAGTGCATGAATATTGATGTGGTATCTCTCCAGGCACTTCATCTAAAATGAATGAAGACGGGCCTCCAGCTCAGACAGATCTGCACAAACACGGCATGCTCATTAAAGACCAATTGTATAATAATGTGCACCTGTCTGGAGAAATGAAAGGTAGCCTTCCTCAACATGTTTGCACAGAGATGCGGTATTAGCCATAAAGACATACCGTATTCTGCCGTTTTATGTGCAGCGACTATGACCATGTTGAACGATTTATCTACTTTTAAATGATTAAACTTGAGGGTGATAAAATTAACACTGTCATTAAATGCATATCACAATGACTCAATCTGTCCCTCTTTACATTGCACACTGAGTCCCTCTATACCAACATTGACCTTATTTTAACAGTAAGTTCATTGGTGGGGATTTGTTCTGAATTTTGTGTGTCAGATATGCTAATTCTACATATTGCAGTCGAAGCCGAGACCCGCAGCCCGAGCCTGGTAATCTGAAAGCAAACTTAATGTGAATTTCATGGAACTGTGAGTCTCAGAAGGCAGCGCTGGTTTACATCTTTATCGCTTCGTTTATGTTAACTTTCATATCAATGACATTGATATTGCACCAGGTTAGTAAGATATCAAATTAGTGTTTTCTCTCCACATTTGAAAAAGTATTTAAGTTGTGAAAACACAAATTATAGACAAGTTGCTTGTAAATCTGGGGTAGAGATCACTGGACTGTAACTCTGACCGTATCACAATTTATGTATATGTAGGAATCTAATGTAATGACGAGCAATGAAAAGCTCTTGCCAAAGTTCTAATTAAATACTCCACTTAAGTTTTAATCAATTTGATTAATTTTCTTTTCTACATCTCAAGTGTTCAAAAGTTGTACATTAAAAGTAGGTAATTTCATAATTGATTTTCTTTTTCTGACAATGTAATTTCTATATGATTTTGATTACCATTATGTATCATTTATGTCATCTATGACAGGTTACTTTGTGTTTTTTGTGTATTATATGTAACTCTGCTCATCTTATGCACTATGAATTTGTGTCCTTAGACAAATGTTTTCACAGGAAGGACTGCCACAGACTTTCTTCAGATACTATGGAGAGGAAATTGCCAAAAACAAAGTAAGAAACACTTTAACACCTTTTGTCTAAAGGGTAGTGTCTTTTCTATTCTAGTGCTCTCACCCTTATCAGAGCAAATACTCTGTAAGTATAGTCTTTTGTTTGTCTGAGCAAAGTGTGTGGAAATCCTCAGATTTACTGAGAACAACAGACTGATTCTGTTTACATTTGGGCCGAGCGTCACTGCTTGTTTGCTAGAGGCTTTTTTAAACAATGACAACAGCTTTCATGAACCGTGTACAACATAAATGTATTACCTGGAGTCACTTTGGGATTTACTCTCGATATCTCTCCGTGGACGGGTCTCTTCTCCCTTTTCAGCAATTTATAGAACATGCCACACAAACTGAACTCATGTACTGAATGTTTGAATATTTGTGTTTCCTACAAGGAGGAAAAAAACAAAAAACTGTAGGCAACGAGAGAATAAGAATTATTTCCAGGACCTCTCGAGAAGCACTCAGGTACAACACTGAACCTGTAACTTTTAGGGCTCCCAGCATGTAGTGATTAAAGCAGCAGGCTCCAGACTGTGTTCACAGTGCTCATAATGACATGATGGAAATCTAAATTTCTGCATCAGTAACTAATGCAAGTCATGTCTGCCGCTGCATCTGTTCTGTTGACATACTGCTCTTTGAAGCTCGCCGAGTACAAGCTGCACCAAAAGGCTATTCTTCCTTTATTGCGCTGCTTATCACTTTCTTTTTTTTTCATTTTCTTTTTTTTTGCTTGGAGACTTTCCAAAGAGCTAATTCTTTTTTTTTTTTTTCTGGATGGCTCAAGGCATTCAAGCCAATCCTGTGGAGCAGTTTCTGCCATGCTGCACTGCACCTACTACAATCCAAATAGGGTCATGACTAGAGGGTATCTGCATGCTGTTGAAGTGACATTCCTCTCTGCAGAGAAGTGTGCGATGCGAGATCCGGGCAGCTGTCTGATGTCGATATTACTGCAGGCCATGGCACAGGATGTCATAATGAACAGCGGGAATTAGCTACACCTACCATAATTAGTTGTTTACGCAAGATACGCACGCCACTAATTACATAACAGTGTTTGCTCTTACATCTGTAGGATTGTGAAATGCATTTCCTCCTGGGTGTGGTAAAGATTATATTTTTGGCAGTTTTTATCTCAGACATTCCTACTGGCAATAACATAATAAAAAAGAGCAAATGAATAATAAAGTCATGGAAGACGCTGGTCTGTTCCACAGAGTGATCTTTTGGTCTCTGCCTATACATTGCATCTGTAAAAAGGAGGATCATGATTGAATAATCTAATAAATATTATACTACCATAATAAAATACTGCAGGCACAATGATGACTTGGTGTTTGTGCTGACTGTGGACCCGACAGTGCCCTTAGTTGTGAGTGGGTGAGTGGTGTGTGTGTGTGTATGTGTGTGTGTGTGTGTGTGTGTGTGTGTGTGTGTGTGTGTGTCCTGTGATGGACTGGAGACCTGTCCATTCCCTGCCTTCACTCTATAAGTGCCCGCCCTATATCTAAGACCCCCGTGACCTCTGTTGGATACAAAGCTAGGTTAATGGATGGCATGGATAATTTAATCAATACTATATTAAATCCTAAATAAATTAAATAATAAGCCCACAAACTTTACACTGCTTAATACTAAATGGCACCACAGGAAAACTGGGCATTAATAAAAGCATGTGTATGAATGACTAGGACATGCACATTGACTTGAGCAGGACGTGCACTGTCCTAGGCCATGTTACTTTGGCCAAGTAACTAAATGATCTCATTCATTCTATTTGGTTACAGTAGTGAAACCTCCATTCATGATTGATAAATGAGATGACGTTCACTGCAGATGCTAAAAGCTGAAGTGCTTAAGCCTGAAGTGTCGTACCTGCCTCTGTTCACTGAAGTTGAGTTTCCAGCAGCCTAAGCCAAAGATAGTGTTACATTTGTCAGACTTACAGGGCTCAGTTTCAAAGCTCTTCCCCTTATATAAGTGAAAGTTATTTTCTGAGAATGAGTCAAATAAATGAATGTCTAATGGTGCTACTGTTCCCTTTTTTAAGACTGGGCCTAACTAGCTCTACTCCTCAAGACAAGAACAATGCCGGTCTCTGTATGTTTTATTTTTATAAATCTATTAATTTTTTATCAATGAATAACAACACTGACTGGTCTGAGACAGGGAGCTCATCAAATGCAATAATTATCTGATATAATATGAGACAGTTGGAAACCGAGAAGTCAGCTGGAGTTTCCTTTCAGTCTGTGATTGTTACAATTGTTAATTGCAAAATCAAATCAGGTCCTTTGTTTATTGTCATTACATAGTGATACAATGAAAACTCTGGCATGGTTCAGCCATTGCATTCGCCTGAAACTTGTTTTTTATAATGTTTCAATAAATCTATGATGTCATCATTTAGATTTGTGTGTGTGAAGATGTAAGGAGTAATTACAACAAATAACACTTAAATGGTGAGTGTGATTTCATATAGGACTTGCCTGTAGGCAAACTTCAGAGAGTGTGGATTTTCTCATATTGTTGCTTTTTTCCCTCTGGTTTAACAATGTAGTAACCTGGCAACAGTCAAACTTTGAGCAAACAAACAACCCCTCAACAAAGTGCAGACACCCTGCAGCCATGGGCCCTGAACAGTCTGCAGGCAGCAGCAGACGTCTCATCCTTTGCTTTAGCTCACAAAGTCTGTCTCTTCCCACTGTTAGAAGATGATTGTGAGTTACTGATACAACTGCACTACTGCAGGGAAGAGAAGAAGGGCAGTGGTGATCTCATGTTTGTCTTCATAACCTTGAACTTTTAACTATGTAAGGTCCCCAAAAACGTACAATGATGTTTTTATCCTTAGATCTCTCTTCACGCTAGCGAACTATTACTGCAGCTGAGGGAGCAAGCAGCTACAGTGTAACATGGTGACGCTGCTCACAGGCAGAGAGCACCAACCACACCAGAGCACTACATCATGTACTACAAAGAGACACGGGGCATGGTCAGCACACACACACGCACATTCACACGCACACACACAAAACGCACATTATCTCGGGTCACTTTGGGGACACGACCGAACCTTTACCCCAGCCTGAACCACTAACCCAAACTCCACTTTCTCACCAATTGGGGACTTTTGTTAGCTCTTGTCAGAAATACACGAGTGCACATCCATGCAGACACTCCATGCATGCACGCACACACACAACTGTGCTACATGTGAGTAAAATAAGTTCACTCAAAAGTAAGTCAAAATATTACATTGGCTCAGCTGCACACACTTTGCCTTAGGTCCACGGGTAGCCTTGCCTTTACCCTGCTAATATTTTTCTTTTTTCAAAGAGGAAAAAAAAAAAGAAGGCTTGGCACAGTGATTTCATATTCAGTTCCAAACAAGTCACAATTTAGCATGACCTGGTGAAAATGCCGCAAACCATTTTTGTGTGATTCCAGGCAAGTACACGTTCTGGATTTAGACCTCTGTAGGCTTACAGTACATTAGAGGGATGTGTATTACTATCACAGGAATAGCGCCAGCCAGATGCACAGCTATGGATATAGATATTGGAGATACGTTAGGGATACATGGAATAGAGATAAGAAAATCATGTTTATATATATATATATATATATATACACACATACATACATATATATATAAATTGTTTTTAGTAAACACATGTGTGACTTAGTAGTGAAAACAGTTTCTACAGAGGAGGTAAAAGTACAAATGCATTCTTCATTTCTCATTTACATGAACAATAAAGTTTATCCATTTTCTGGTTCCTCAGATGGTGGGAGATGAGGACTTGGTATTCATTCTTGCAGTTCACACCAAAGAAATGAAACACTTTGATGGCAGCCTTTTCCTCTCACACCCTGCATAGCAACTGCCGACAGACAGGTGGGCGGAGCGGTGACCGCGACAAGCAACAGAGGAGGAAGCTGTGCCACCGACAAGCAGGTGGAGGCAGATCAGGAGCTGTGATTTTTGAAAGAGACATATTTTACTCTGGAAGTTTGACCTTTGTGTGAGCAGACATATTACAGCAGAGATTTGAAACCTCCTTTGCAACGGAGCCTGGGCCACCACGGCGGCATAAAAGCTTCACATAAAAGTTTCAAATAAAAGAAGCGACGACAGGCTGAAAACAGAGAGAAGATAAAACAAACAGCACAATAAAAAAAAAAAATCAAATAAAACAAATGGGCAACAGACCTACAACAAACAGTTACCTCAGACAGTGAATTAGCAGTGGTCAGTGACAGGCTGTGTGTGTTCAGTGGTCAAATGGCTCGTAATCCTGTTGTGATAATCTCCCATGCCTATAAAACGTAACTCCCTCCGGCATGGACTTTGGCATCCACAAAATGCTGTACGACGTAAAAAAAAAAAAAAAAGGGGGGGGGTGGAACCCGAAATGGCATCATGTCTGATTTTGTGCTTCTAGCCTCAGGTAAATGTCGGTGCGTCTCCTCAGGATTAACTGCGGGCAGACACACATTGATAACTGCACGGCTGGAATGAGATGCGAGGTGACGGTGAGTTGATTAAGAGGCGAACATCTTTCATCCTGACCGTGTTTGCCAACAGTGCGGGAACGTATTTTTCAGAAAACCCTGCCTGTGTTGTCTCATTAAAAGCTCATCCTTTAAAATGCCCCATGCAGGTCTCAAAAGCAAAACCTCGCTCAAATGTAGCACCTTTAATTTTACACGGGGAGCGTAATCATGATTGCTTAAATGATCTTTCCATGATTTCTACTTTTTTAATTATTGCTCTCCATGCAGGGAGTAAACATGATATCAAAGGTGCGCTGCGAACCTTCGTGTGACATCGACGGGAAACAAAACAGAAAGCAGACAAAAGTCGAAGGGGAATCCGCGGTTACAGCCGTTAAACAGCTCGACACTCTTCCTAATGTTGTTATGCATGTTAAGAGACATAAGCAGGCTCCGTGCAGCGACAGATCTGCTGCTCATCTCCACTTCAAACCAGGGTGCACAGCCAGTCCTACCGCACACTGCTGCTCTGCATCGCCACCACCAACCGGGTTTATATGAGGTGAAGGAGGCTCACGCAGTGGGGAGGGAAGGGAGACAGGGAACGAGCCCGAGATGAAAAGGGTGGGAAATCACACTGTACTCGTGCTCAGTCATGCCTTATGGACGGCACGGTGAGGAACCATCTAAAACATGGTAAGGAACGACACATGCCAGCTAAACGTGCTTTAATATAGACACATGCTGCTCCTCTGTCTGACCTGAGCTGACGCTCTGGGTTTACCACAAATACATTTCAACTCCCTGCACTCAACACACCCACGGTTTACCATCTCCCTGAGACTGACTGTGCTCCAAAAGTAAACTTGAAAAATAAATCCACACTGCTGGCAGCTATGTGAACAACTAGACCAAAATAAATAATAATATAATAGAATTAAAATTACCTTTACAGTTTAGACTTTCCATACAGAGCGGCGAGTTTTCACTCTATTATATTTGTAAATTTGTTTATGTTTTGCCTAATTAACCATCTTTTCACAAGCTGGAAGAGGTGAAAGTTTCCCAAAGGTAAATGACAGCCGTTGCTTACGTCGTAGCAAAATCGGCGGTAATTGGTGGTAGTGAGTGGGCAGAACAACCAAAACAGAAGACAGTTGCCTTGCCGATGTTTGGGTTCTGATTTAAGTGTATCCATCTCTCTCTTGTCTCACCCAGTTTATATGTACGTCTCCTGGAGCTTATTTCCAGCCCACACAGGGTGGTGGCAGGGAATGCACTCTGACAAGGTCACACACACCATTCACTCTCACACTCGCCTAGGACCAATCTAGAGCAACTAATCAACCTGAATGCATGTTTTTATTTTTTTGTGGGAGGATGCCAGGAGGATAGCATGCAAACTTCAAACAGAAAGGTCTTCAGTCCAACTGGGAGATGAACCCTGGATCTTGTTGCTGTGAGGCAACAATGCTAACCACCATGCTAACCAAGGCTTACTACTTTTTTTCTTAACCAATGCTTACTTAACTAAATTAGATGAGCCAAAATTATTCAAGGTAGTGAACTAAGTTGTGGGTAGTTAGACAAATCAATTTTTGGGACACTCATCACAATGATCAGCACAAGGAACTATGAAACAGCTTAACTGCCACAATGGTGATAACCACTCTTCTGTCCCTCTACATCAATAACACAGATTGATGTGAAGAAATAAACTTGAGCCAATGAAGTGATTTAGAGTTGAAGCTACAGTAGGTTGAAATTTTCTCCATCCAACCAGTCACCTCCAAAACCAAGTGGCCAGATTATTATTTCATCTGCTTCCAGTCAGATGACAATTGCGTGGATGTGATGAAGTTGAAGACGTGAGTCATCTCCTGACGTGTGGATGCAGTGATGGAAATCAGTCTGTATTTGCGTGTGTACTGACCTCTGGGGAATTATAAATATATATACATATATATATATATATATATATATATATATAAATCCCCCAGACATACTGGGCTGTTTGTGTTCTGATGCCTGCAAAGGAGGCGCATAAGGAGCGGGTGTTGAGAGAGAATCACAACATCAATGAACAGTTCCTCGTCCTTGGCAACAGGGCGTCCGTGCTGATGACCACGTCCTCGTGTCGTTGCATGGCTCAAACGGTGCGACTGATTGGCTGGCAAGTCCTAACATCTGCTCTCCTCAGGTGTGGTTGCATCCAGTGGGCAACGGGTAATATTATCTGTAAAATCCCTGTCACCGTATTTTGACCAGATGGCGTGTAAAATAGATGAGTCATAGTCCAGTAAAATGAACGTGGCCTGTAGTGGGAAGTCAAGACAAGACTGTGGTTGCTTTACAACAAAGAGACTAAAGACTCTTCACTTACAGTCCTGTAAACATCACACTATTGCTACTATTATTAATATTATAGTAGCTAATCAGAACATGGAAACGGTATAGCACTCATGTTCTATTGGTGGGCTCATTTACACATTAAAGCTGTATATGAGATGCAGATGAGGTTCACACTGAGGTTAAAAGGGAAAAAGTGGAGACGTGGACAGCCGAGTCTATCAGTACAAATTAACATAACCAAAAAAGCAGCGCAGGGGTTTGAAGACTCACAGTTGGAATTGAAGTTTGTGATCAAACCGTGTGGGTTATTGGCTTTAATTAGGCCTGACTGCCTTGGGCTGCATTTGTAATTTTGCAAAGGAGATCAGGGAACAAAACCTTCTGTGTGTGTGGTGGGATCATTGACGCCCACCCCTCTACCACTGCAGGCACAGGTAACACCTAACTCTACTGATCTAAAGTGATGGAAAATGTGCCCGCTCGTGCAAAGAGTTGACTTGTAAAAGTTTTAGTTAAGACAGATTAGGCTCTGGAAAAAAAAGTCATCTGTCATCATTCAGCAGTGGGCAACGAGTAAACAGCTTAACGCGGGACGTGAGCGCAGCTTTGCCAAGCTTGACTCGCTCAAAGAGAACCGCTCGGTCCCACGAGGCCGCGTTTACATTAATAATTTCTTTTCATAACAGCAGATGTTGCATATTAACATGCCTCATACCCAACCTGTTCACACAAGTTAACTCTAAATGTGTTTTCGTTTTCATTGGGACTCACTTCCCACTCACTGAGTGGGAAGGCCAAAGGTTTGGACGTCTCGGCTCGACCACGCCGCTGCCACGCGGCTCTCTTTTACATAATCTACAGCCAGTTCTCACTGCTTGCCTTACCTATAATGAGAAGAGCAGGGGAAAGGGCATCATCTAAATGTCATTTCATGCACTATTCAAACGTACAAGCTAAGGATACATTGGTAAACATTACACTGTTGCTTTGTGAGATGAAACACTATATGTGAGCCTATGATCAATTTCACAGCCAACTATTCTCACTGGCTCCATGAATTTTAATGGTCTTCCAAATATTTCCTGCCATCCTGAGGCGTGAGGATGACTGAGGCGGCGAATGTAAACAAAAGGGACATGAAGCTGATACTCAAGTGCCTTGTGATGTAAGAACGTCACATTTGTTTGTCTACTATTGTTTTAATTGTGTTGCGCCCTGTGAGGACTCCAATCTATGACCCAGACAATGTTTTATACTCTAGTGCTGAGGTTAAATGAGGACAATTCTGAATCTGTTCCCATCTATCCACATATACACTGATTTTTATTGGATTTTATGGTTGTATGACCAGGAGTTTGGACATCGCCTTTCTCAGATTATTAATATATGTATTTGTCAGATGTTGCCACGGTTCATAACACGGCAAATATAATCACCATTGATCCTAAATGAGATAGGATATGGCTCACAGATGCTATAGATTAGTCTTATCTAGAACATATAATCCCAATTCAATGCTCCTGAGCATCCCAAAGTCATCAAGGCTGCAATGAAAGCAACACATTTCACTATCCCTGGTTAATTTAACAAAACTCACGAGAACGCACATTTATTTCATTTTCTCTGTCTGATTGATGATAACTACTGAAAAAATGGGGTATCTGAGCCCTTAGGCTACTCTTATGTAATTGCTTTCATTTTTATCTTGTTCTCTTTGTTTTTTCTCAAACTGTTAAAACCATCTCCAGCCCTGATTTTGAGACTCCAGTTACTGTATCTCTCTTTTTGCTGTTAATGAGCTAAACACAAATGGACTCCATACAGCGGCGCAATTTGACAGTCCACCAGCCTCTTACTGTGCATTTGAGCATTTAGGCATGAGGACAAAGATAATTCAGTCTGTGGCTAGAGGAGATCGTGTTCTGGCTAGTTTTAATAAGCATAAATGCATTTTCATTCTTAGAATATTTAAGGACACTTACAGGGCTAATTTACCACTTTTATTTTCGTTGAGTGGGTGATGAATAAGCCAAGTCAAATACTTTACCCAAGAACACTTTGTCATTTTTTATTACTTACAGCGAAAGGGACAATGGGGACAAGTTGAAACTGTCCCCTGGAATGATTTGTGTGAAAATTACCAGTGTGTAGTTAAAATCTGAAAATGCAAATGAAAACTATTGTAAATTACCTATTACACTGAGCTTGCGGGCAGAAAATTTTTCCCTGTTGTGTAATCGTAATTTATATGGGTTTAATGGCACAAGTGCCCTAATTCATAGCAGTTCGCTACCTGCGAACGCCACACTCCTCTGCTGCCCGCTCTGCATTCACATTGACTGAGGCAGCTACATTTCGGTGGCGTGCAAAAAGCTCTGCTTTTTTTGTTCACTGTCTCCCTTGGGATTCAAGCCCTTGACCTTCATGTCACAAGCTGGCTCCACTGACCTCGAAACCATTAGCATACAGTTTAATGTCTCCTCTTATTGCTGAATTGCTTTTCTCTTTGGAACGACACTGGAATCATTAAATGTGAACCTTCATACAACATCACACATCAGTAAAGTGGCAAACAAGCGAAAAAATGAACACAAGCACACACACACACACACACACATCCCCAAACCTGCTTAAAAACCAAAAGCACACGGCCGATTTATCCATCAAAGTCAGATAAAAAATCTTGAGTTGAAAATGCCACTGTGCGTTATGAAAAGGCTAATAGTCAATTCCAGTATAAGGGAATGTTTTGTTTTTCGATGATACTAAATAATAAATTCAATAGATTCAGGTATGTTAACACAAAGTCTATGCAATGTGGCATATGTATTTATATTTTATTGTATTATTTTTTACATTTATAAGAAAATGACAAGAATAAGAAATTGGCTTTACCGTAACCAGACCCTGCAGTCTAGAAACTGCAAATCACAATATTCTCAGTGAAGAATCTGATGTCTTTACATCCATTTCAGAATTTGAAGACTCATATGCTTGACTGCACCAAGCTTGGTACAAGATAATTGTCAAGATCGAACCTTCACTGTGTTCTCAGTAACAGACAGACTTACTTGTACAACACCCGTCACTGGCTGTCTGATGTCGTGCATTTTAGAGGAAGAAAAGCTGCATTTAATCTATTTTCCTATTTAAACACAAAATGGAGACAGCTTGGAGTTCTGCTTCACCTTGGAGTTGACACCCAAGATCTATTCATTAATGACAGTGAACAGTTGGTGGGATTTAGAGGAAGTGTTCTTAATTAGTTTATATCTTAGAAAGAGTCCTCGCTCAGCTTGCTCATTGCTGTATCCTCTTCATCAGTTTTAATGATAATACTCTTACACCTCAAAGTCCCCCCTAAGGTTGTAACTCATTTTCCGTGTCAGTTCTCCCACTCAGGCAGACAATGTGCTGAGGCATGAGGTCAGACTTTGCTTATGAAACACAGCTGTACGTACTCAAGGAAACCGGCGATTGCGGAGGCTGCTTACAGTTTCACACAGAAGTACCTGAGACACATTATCAGCAACTTGTGATGTCTGTTTCGTTGATTTTACCTGACACCCTGACTAGAGGCGTCATCAAGGGACCTCCAAACTTCCCTCTCATTAGTCCTCTTCTCTGTCTGATAGCAGGTGTTTCTCTGGCTCACCGTGTCTGCCTGGAGATCCTGTCACCAGGTGTTTTTTGT
Source organism: Karalla daura (assembly GCA_029224185.1). Classification (NCBI taxonomy): domain Eukaryota; kingdom Metazoa; phylum Chordata; class Actinopteri; order Chaetodontiformes; family Leiognathidae; genus Karalla; species Karalla daura. The sequence continues at coordinate 15,128,407 of CM055195.1, forward strand.
CCAGCATCTTCTGCACTTCCCTTGAGGGTTCCATGTCAGAGCTTGTCTGCTGGTGCTTGATACATGTTTTTGTGTGCAGTATTTTTTTTCCCATTTTCTTCCTCCAGTTGCCGATCCAGTCTAGCCAGTGGATGTTGGAAATCTCCTTTCAGACAGCCATTGTCAACTATTTGTTGTCTTTCTCCAGGAACAAGGTCTCAATGCCAGGAAGCAGCACCGATTATAGTGGAGCTTGAGATTCATGTTTATGTTTGTTGCTGTGTCCTCCTCAAGTCCTCCAAATATGGCTCTCCATTTGACATCTTCACATTCTGGATTATAAATCATACTCACCTTCAGGCTCTCTACAATGTCTCATCCAAATGTACTTTGATTGTTTTTGCACACATACTACATTCTATCTTAATTTATATTTGTAATGAAATATTCACCTTGTGTGACTTTACCAATGTCACAACAGGGAAAAATGTATGTATGTTTTGGAAACACTCGAGATTGATTGTCTTGTTTTAAAATTGTATGTTGTGATGTTTCCAACACTCACTTATTTATTTTCTTTTATTGTCTGTTTTCAATTTACTACAATTAAATGTTTTGCATTGTGCACTATATGCATAAAGCTGCCTTTCCTTGTTATCCACACAAATTTAGATACCTGGCGAATTTTGGAGAACTGCTTTCGGTGGAGGCTTGGTCATTCCTTATTCTCCACAGTGGGACTGGACTTTTTTTTGTCTACTCAGAAATGTCCTGGTGTGGAAAGGATATTTCTCCAGGATTAAATGATCCATGTACATGAAATTCAATTTCAATTAATTCAATTTTCAGCCCTTTAAAAAAGGTGTTTGATCGTTTTCTAATGCTTCAATGAAGCCAAAATTTTTCCAAGAGCAATCACTGGGCAGCGGCGGTGTGAAAAGCCTCAGACAGTCGCGGGTTCTGGTTGAGCAGCCGTCTGTCTCCACCCGTCTATTTGGAGTGGTTACTGGATTTGTCACAGCTGCTCGAGAGGACAGGTTCGACTAGTGGAGGATTCGCAGGTTGTGGTCAGTTCAAAGCTTCCTGAAGGCGATCTCCTCTTCTTATGTGTTGACTTCCCAGAATGGCGTAACCATGTGTGTCCTTCACTGGGTTTGAAGCTTGCCTGCCATCTCTGCGATGGTGTCACACAATATTTCGTGTTTCTCTTGCCTGCAGCTTTCTCCATTTATTTGCATGTATTTCGTCTTGTCTGCCTTGATACTCTACCTCACTTCTCTGTAGGCATCAGTATGCTCTTCTTGTGCCTTTGCTTTTGATGCTTGGGCAGCTGTTTGCTGCTGCTGCTTTCTTCTCTTTCCTTACTTTGATCTTTCGTTGACTTTCAGTAGATATCCATTCCTTTTATTCCGTTTTTTTGGAGGCAACAACTTCTTGACATGTTGCTGTCAGCGCATATTTAATATTTTGCCATTAACTGTCAATTCAGATGTCATCCTCCAACAAATCCAAGAGAACTTAAAATGTATTTTTGTCAAATTCTTACAGACTCAAATGCTTGCTAGACTCAGAATTTTGTTTATCTCCTCTGTCCTGTCCTTAACATTCTTTCAGATTTTTAACTCAGGTTTCAATGTTTTTTCTCAAAGGCAAAATCTGTTGATGTTGTTGTCTAATGGACTAATATCTCTCCAGGCTTAATGTCCAGTAAGATAATTCCTGAGAATTAGCTGGGAAAAACAAATGTTCTCACACTGTGAGAAAATTGCCCTTACCCTTTTGCTTCTGCTGATACTTTCACACTTAATGCTGAAATTGTGCGAGCAGCAAAAGCTGAGCCAAAAAGAAAATTCTTATGAGTTTTATAGCTGTTCCTTCTTCAACAATAACAATTGTCCTCTGTGGAGATCCTTTACATAATATTGTCCGTTCCCTAAAATAACATTGTGAGCAAAGCTATGGCAGAGACAAGCTCTTTGAATGGTCGTACACTGGAGGTGCCACAAACACCCGCAGGGATTACATTACAGCCCATTTCACAACTGCCAGCTGCTGTGCTCGCACTTAATGCTGAACCAATTTCAGAAATTGGTGTTCCCATTAGTCACTTGAAAACAAAAGAAACATGGAAAAATGGAGTTCATAAACACAGATCATGTCTGACTGGAATTTATAACGTCCTATAGACCCTGAAATCTTTATTCCTGGTCATGAGGAACCAGTACCTCTGCACCAATGGCACTCTCGCTGATTAAACATAAAATGTAGGTCAAGCAAAAACAAGCAAATAATTCAGCAAAAACTGTGTAGCAATCATGGGGAGAGTTCACGACTCAACTCTGCTGCATAGAAAGTGATTAGCACCGATGTGAATATGAATAACAAGTTAAGAAGAAGCACACACACAGGGAGGTTGAGCCAAAAACTCAAGTCTTACAGTGAAGGACAATATTTGTCTATTTTGTGATGTGCGTGAACTCAAAATTTATATCAGCGTTGGTATTTTCTTTTAGTTTTTTTCAAAAGCAATTAAGTCTGGAATTAATGTAGATTCATAGTTGACATAGTCATTGGCATTGACATAGTTGTCATACATGCAGAAGAAAATGTTGGTAATTACCACTGTGACAGAATTAGCTCTAACGTTTATCTTATTTTTATCTAATGTTGGAGCCTGTAATGACAAATGGCTCAGGCTCTGTATTATGTGTTGCAGATACACCACTCAAATAGGTCTAATAGGAGAACACTGGCTGTTATAAACTGCTCATCTCTTTGTTTGTGTGTGAATTTGGGAAGAGGGCAACAAGCTGCAGCGTAGGCCTGCTTGTTTTGCTCGGCTGTTGGCCGTCAAGAGCGTGTTTTGTGGCTCAGGCATCTCATCAGTTGTGGCAAACTCCGGAGTGGGAGAGCAGCGGTTTGAAACTTACTCCAACTTAAAAAGAAAATGTAACCCTGCAAGCTCTTTAAAAGCAAATTTGCCGTGGTTTGAGATGCAACAACGCTCATCAATTACACACACATCTTGTCTCAATCATTGGTTACTCAAACACAGTAATTGTTCTCCCAGTAAGTAACAAGAAAGGGCAACACATAGCTCAATAACGCTTCCTCTCTAATGTGCTCCGCTCCACTGATTATTCTCCATGATGACACTATTACTCCTCTCCCCTGGCGAAACTGAGACAACAAATTGACTGCATTAACTAAACCTCAACCCACCAAATACAGGCATGAACCAGTGCTTTTCACACCAATTTCCAGGGTGTCATCTGAGGGTTAGCCCTTCAAAGGTTAAATGAGCTAAGAAAGTTTTGTGGCTAATTCCCAGTGAACCTTCTGCAGTGCAGCACTTTTCTGCTCAAGATGAATCTTTTAGCTTAAAGCATTTGGGGCTACAAGAAGATGGGCCTAATGCACTTCTCAGCTTAAACACCGCACTCTACATTTAAGCTCTCTGAAGTCTGAAGGCACTGCTGCATGATTCACTCAAAGTGCTGTTTGGAACAGCGGATAGTGTCAGAGAGGCCTCTCCAGGAGCAGAATTAGTTGGAGTTCTGTTCACTTTTGTGTTTCTGACAGCCATTGCAGGGTAACTCTTTTTTATACCGTCTGTCTGTCCATTAATCTGTGCATACTCACCTCCTATTCATCCTCCTGAATATGATATCTCAGGATCTCCGGGTGGGATCGTCTTTTTTTCTTCTTTTTTTTGCGCTCAACGTTCAAATGTGATTTCCCGATGCATGTTATCACCATTACTCAAGTATCCCTTAGCCAATTATGATATTTCTCACAAATGTCTCACAGGATTAGACTCAAGAGCGCACTGATCATTTCTGATTGATTGGTGCTGATGGAATCCATCGTCTGTCGTGCCAGGTCGAAGACGTGCGAGAAGCCTCCACCTTTGTCATGATGAAGCTCTCTCGCTGCAGGTGATTGTCGACGCAGCGTGAGTTGAAGCGCTATATCAGTCCTCCGTAAAAATAGACTCGGAGTGAAGACGGCGGAGAAGCGATTCTGGGGAATCATTCATGTCAATACAGTAATAACTTCCATCTTGGGCAAAAAAGACACTCAACATCTTTTATTAAATTCATATAAACTGGACAGGCATAGATGTTAAAGCAACTTGACTGGCTGGCGGAGACATACACATGCAAGGCAGTAATTCTATTTAACTTTAATGTCTGAAACTGACAGTTTAAAGACACATCTGCAACCTTGTGCTGAGATGGGGATATTACCATGAACAAATTGTCTGAGTTCTATGATCTTCAATAACAGTAACATGCGTTCATGATAGCTGGAGCCTTAAGTGGATTACATTTAAAATGACAATCTCCTTTTCAATGCATATTATAGGTTACTAGGAATATGCAATATGTTTTTATTTCACAGAAAACGCAATTGAAGAGAGTCAAGGTGCACATTCACATACGAGTGTGCACAGTAAAATGATGTTGCATCATACTGCCAGGCCATGCACACCACCAGTGGAAGACATTATAAAAGTAGAGCAGCAGAGTAGAAGGATAGGTTTAGTCCTCTCGGCTCTGTGCTCATCGGACTAGCAAAGCCCTCTAAGCTCGCACTTTCACTGCACACTGAATGTAGTGGAGCAGCAGCAAATTTTTCACCAAGGTCAAAGAAATATTTTGAATAAAGACTTGTTACTTCTGTCATGTCACTTGCAGCAACTCTTTAATCATATGTGTGTGTGTGTGTGTGTGTGTATATATATATATATATATATACATATACGTATATATAATATCTATTTGCTGTATAAAGCTTCCAGTCTCTGTGAAATTATCTAATAACTTAGTTGTTAGCTCAACCACTTTTCGACCAGGGATATGTCAGACACATCCAGTCCCAGCTCTTCATGAACATAAGAATGATGTCGAGGTCCGTCCATCACCTCAGGCTAGAGACCAGATCCATGAAGTCTCTGAGTTGGAGGTAGTTCTCAGTTTCTGGAAAGTAGGATTCAATTTATCATTGCTGTCACTAGGAAGGCCCTGAATGAGTTTCAGGACAACTTTCCAAGGATGGAACACTTCTTTATTTGACAAGGTGGCAAGCTGGACTAGTATCTGAGAGATGAAAATATTTTTTAATAACAATGTGACCTTTACACATAGGGGCATATTTTTAGATTTAAGGTGGTGTTGTTTTGTTTATCTCTCACCTTCCTGGTGAATTGCGTGAGCAACAGTGATGCTGCTGAGCTGACGTCAATCTCTGTATTATCTGTTCAGCACATCTAAAGATTTGTGCAGCCCAGGTAGAGTCTCGTCTGTCTGTTCTAAATGCCTCATCGCTATTAAGAAGCACAGAGAACACATTAGGGGAGCTGATTTACTTCTTTGCCAAATGAAGGTGCTTCTCTATTCTCCCTGGGTAAAATTAGGGAGCAGAGGTCTCTTTAACCACCACTCATAATCAAAGCCGAAACAAAACATCGTTATTGTCTATTGATTACGCACTGATTGGTGGGATTTGACTTTGGAAGGTTTTATTTAGCTGAAGACTGTGAGTGAGTGAGTGAGTGAGTGAGTGAGTGCAGTCCTGTGCAGTCGCCTCCCATATGCCACAGTTTCATAATGATTTCATGCCCCAGTGGGCTGCTCATTCTATTGAAAAGAAATGCGTGTTCCCAGCAATTTATTATTAGCTTCCATTTTGTTGAACAAATGAGTACAAACAAGCCTCCTCACACCTTGGTCATCATATCACTGTCAGGTTTTTGACCATGCAATGATGCTATTTAGGTGGACCTTTCCGAGCTCCTGAATAATTGTGGCCGAGAGAGGGTACGGCATGCTTTTTCATTTACACACACAAAAATAACTGCAACTAAACCATCATTTCTACTTCGTCAGAAGGTTTAATTAGGATTACATAATCTTCAGAGAGGGGCGCCTGAGAAATAATTTTGTGCCCACACTTACATCTCTTAATTGGTGACAGGCTTTGCTTGGAGGACAGTGTCCATGTGTACCTACTTGTATTTGTGATACAACAATGGTGACATACCAGCAGAGCAATTAAGATGACTGGGAACCTCTCAAAAAAGAAATGCTGATTAGGATTAAGAATAAACACAAAGATGAATGCAGCTCAATATTCCAATCAATGCTTATAAGGCTTTTTTGTCAAAGTGTGTGAGCCCTCTATTAACCTCAATTCACCTTTGAACTTTTAAACAGGGTTAACAAGGATGAGTCATGAAGGACGATGAGGACGGGGATGCTGTTATGCAGTGTTAAATTCACTGTGAGATTAGTGGACTGCCGTATTTTTGTGTTGCATGAATCAGTTTTGTTAGAATTCAGATGGTCAGTCAATTAAGAATAATCAAAAATGGGAGACATTTAAGGTGAATTAGGCAGGAAAAGTTAACAAGGAGCTTTTAACGTCAGACAACCATTCTACTCTAAGCCTCCAATAAAACTGCCAATAGCTGAGGAAAAGCAAGAATTGAGGCAGAAATTGGGGTTTTCACAAAAAAGAAAAATCATGGCAGTCTGGGAAACAGGAGGGAACACAGTTGCCAAACTGGAGCGCTGGTCAGAGTGTATAAAGAAAATTCTAGTTCATTTAGTCAAAGTGGACGCTAAGCACTCTTACAGAAGAGTAGTCCATCCCAGGGTCTGAATGTTTTGGAATTGGAGGCAACAGACCAAATGGTTTCATACTCACTCAGCGGCCATGCATGCAAGCACACTTGCTGCCAGCGGCCCTCTCCACAGGGCAAATAACTCCTCAGAGTGCAATTCACTGCCGCCTTTCAATTTGCATGTTATCTAGCTGCCGGGTCACGTGGCCGCTTCAGTCTGCTACATCATATGGCATCTTCTTTCCGAGGGCTTCGCAGAGTTTTCAGGGTTTCAAATGAGTGGATGTTGCTCTGATCATGAGTCAAATTGGAATATATTTCTCTCTTTGATTTCTTTGTTTATTTTGCCCCTAATGAGGCATTTGATTAAAATTCACAAATGAATTGTTCCAAAAAGATTCTTCCAAATTACATTAAGAGTGCTCTATCATGAGAGCTGTTAAATAAAAGAGAGTCCTCCTGTGGTAAAAACGATTTAGAGTCATGAATTAAAATCAACAACAGGGTGGATGAGTGAGTGGCACTGTCGGCTCACAGCGAGATGGACCTGGGTTCAACTCCTGCTCAGTCAAAGGGCCTTTCAGGGCCCATGCAACCAGCAAGATAATGGGTGGATGCAATTAAAATCAGTTGCATGCATCTGGTGACATGGTGGTGAGGCTCCTAAAGTGAGTATCCATCTCTAGTGCCACAGGCTGACAAATCTAATATACATCCACAAACAGTTTGAGAAATCCATTAACAACATATCTTTTAACAGCTGTCTTCACTGCTGAAAATAATGCTTTAACTCATGCTTACATAGGGACCGTTGCTGCCTGGTTCGGGCTAGAACTACTTGGAATGTGCGGTCATGGCAACAGTGTGTCCTTGGAGTAACACATTATAATGTCTGCCACCTAAATATACCCTCAAAATCAATCCCAGGACACAAAGTGCACCAATTACTTGCAGCATTTTCTAGCAGAATACACACCAGTGAATGTTAAATCTAAACAGTGACGTAAATAATTATATATAAACTTGGCAAACACCAAAAACATCGACATGGTGGGATGTTTACATGTGTTTTAGTCAGAGGTGCCAGTTGTTAAACAGCCTTGAAAGACAAAACTACTAATAGCTGGGTCTGGTTAAGTGTTGTAATAAAAGAAGGCCGGTGATTAGTGAGGTAATTGTCTGACAAACTACAATTCCTACAGAACAGAGCATGAAACGTTGTCATTTTCATTGAAGGAGAAACTACTTACAATGGACTACCAATGACATGAGGCAGACAGCATAATTTCACACAATTAGCTTTTGTGGAGGCAGAGTGGCGGGAGAGGAGAGAAACATGACAGCAACTCTGGAGTGAGAAAATCGAGAAAAGTGGGGAAAGTGACTGAAGTGAGCAATAACAAACCTCAGTCCTAAGAAAAATTACCTCAATTGAAATGGAGATTGAAAGTTAGGACTTGAATAGCGATGGAAAAAAAATCTGGTGTTCTTTTATTGGAAGCCCTGATGAAATAACAAGAAAAAGAAGTTTCTTTCATGATCAGAAAACAGCTCTTAAGAAGTCATGTTTAGTTGTGTTTTGACGTTATCATCACCCACTGCAACCTTTCTAGCAAATCTCCCAAAACACATAGAGTTTTTGAAACCAAGTCCTTTTTTTCACAGCTCTGCAAACCCCTGAACACATAAGAGAGCCCATAACAGCATCTGAATTAAGCATAGTCACCTCCACTGTGGGCATGGACCTGTCAGCAACATTTAAAATCACAGTGGGATTCGGGCACCGAGCATGTATACATGGTGGGACTTTAACCCTACCTGTGAGCACTCAATGAAAGAGGCACAACAAACACAACAGTTCGCTGTTCCCCGCATGTAGCTGAACTTAGGCTGACTCCTTCCCCCCACACCTTTCTGGCTCCGTTCTCCTCACTTGACTTCAGCAGCACAGCTTCTGTCTGCTATTTGTTCAGAGGCTTGTGTACGACACTGCTACAATGAAAAACGGAGTGACCTCAGGCTATGGTACATTGATTTTTCAGACTTTACTTCTTGACTGCATAAAAGCTTTCTCATGTATGATATAGAGACAACACAAGACCAACATTCATTATTCACAGTCGACCGTTCGAGATATCTGAGACGACACGGCGTCTGACCTGGCGGTGCGGCTCAAGGCTCAGCCTATGATGTTTAAACAGGGAAAACGGATGGAGAGCGATGAATGACCATCAAATGGAAAGGGTACCATTGTCGTAGTTTGATGATGAATGACAACGTGCAAACCGTGGTGACAGTACACACTTTAAAACCAGTCCTCGGTGTTCCCCTGCACTTGGCAGCGCTTTCCGCTTTCCATTTACTGAATCATATCCCGCTGGTGCGTAGAGAACTAACCCAATTTCCTCTCAAACTTCTGCACTTTATGTAGGTGAGACAGTGCACTTTCATGAATTTACACTTGCGTAAGCAATTTCAGACTGCGTTAAGGAAAGAAAATCATTAGCAAGAAAAATGTTTAATATTTAAAGCATTTGGTTCATTTACTGCAAATCAGTTTCCCACTGAGTGATTTCATCTCCGTCAATAGTCAAAGGTTACAGGATTATTACAGGTTTGACTGTTGTCACATGTCCTTGGGTGCCAGATTCAGCTACTTTTACACAACCCCTCTGTCCCCTGCCAGGTGATGCTGTAAAATAAAGCTGTAATGAACCAGCATCATAAACAGGCCGGCAGCTAATTACAGCTTTCATTATTAATGAATATCTATAAGATTTCAGGAAATACTTTTTTTTTTTGCGAATGCCCATTACAGTTATCATTTAGATTGATTTTTTGGGGTCTGCCTAACAGTCCAAAACTGCAGCTGCTATGTTTTGTCACAGCTGTATATCAAACAGCAAAGTCAACGAACCGATTATCAAAACAATTGCTGTTGATTAATTTCTGGCTGATTTGGTAAAGGACTGTTTAAACTCTGCAGGAAAATAATTCATTTGATTGGTCAACTGGCTCAAATGCTGTAGACGGAATTACCACTGTGGTTCTTCTCATAATGCAAAACAAGGATTAATCAGCCGCCCATTAGCTCAACTATAAGTGCAGGTCCTTCTGAATAAAAAGCACAAATAACAGTGTTGCATATAGAGCGTGAGCAACACTGTGATTAAAGTGAGGGAGAAAAAAGTGTTCACAGGCACAGAGATGAATGCATTACAGAGCATGTTTACCAAAGTATCCAATATTCTTGGAAAAACAACATGATGTAACCGGCGGAAAATTTCTCACCAGTAATGTTACACAGACACTTCCAAATTCTTTGTGTCACCCTATAAGTGAGGGTCCATCATCGAGCTGCCAAACAACATGGACCTGAAAGCTCATAAGGATTACATTAGAGGATTCCTGTGCTCTGTGAGTGCTGCGCTGGTACAGTGAGAGCTTGTGCAAGAGACAGAAAATGAAGAGCGCTGAACTCGGATGACTTTGAAGGGGAGCTTTTATCTTTCCCAGAGTTGTTCTTGCTTCAGGTAACAAACACGCAAAATCCCAAATAAATCATAGAGGCAGAGCAAAAGAAAAATAAGAGAGCTGCAAATAATTGGCATTCAAGGCAAAGTGCAAATTTATTACAGATGTTTTGCGATCTACAGCACAGTCATAAAAAAGCATAAGTGAACATATTTTGATAGATTCTCTCTTGGTACTTGTGATTTATCTTTTATGCACAGATTTATTAAACTGCTATTTGTTTGTTTGTTTGTTTGTTTGTTTGAGGCTGTAGTCAAGTAATTCAAAGATGTGTTACTTCCTTCTCTTTCTCTTGTCTGGGCAGAGATGGAAACATTTTTGTTTCAGACAATTACTAGCCCTCGCATGACTTGAATCTACATAGACATCTGGTTATATATTCAGAAACCACATTAATTTAATAAAATATTCAAATTGTGCCATATTCACTAACAGCCCTCATCAGAAGACCATAACATACTGCAGCTAAAAGCCTCCACAACCGCCAGCTGTTTTATCATTGCATAAAGCTTGACCAAACCCAAGCAGCGTTCCTACACAGCTCACAGCACCCTCCCTGAGACTCCTGACAGCGTGTTCACAGTGTTTGCTAGTGCAGCGCATCTTCCCTTGATTTTCACAGGTTCTTGCTCTTCATTTTTCCTCTAGCTCCCAGAATTTTCTAGAAAACTTCAGTTTGACTTGACAACAAGAACAAAAGTTATTTCACAGCTGTCCTCATGTGTCTCCAATCTGAGGGCTTCTTGCTAGTCAGAAATGCTTTCAAAGTCCTGCATTTATAAACCATGATCCTCAGCCACGGTGTCGCTCCATAGGGTTCACTCATCCGAGCTCCGTTTTATTTTGAGGGAAATTGTTTTTCTGTATGTAATCATGAACTTATTCTCTTTGCTGATATAGAATATTTGAAAGTCAAAACCTCGTCATTGCATCCTGGAGAAGCAAACATGCGGATACAGTCCTTGGTTCATTGTCACATTAACATAATTAGCCATTGTTGCCGAGTTCATTTTTTTGTAGATAGACTAGATTTGTCATAATTATAACACTAAAATGCATAATGATGTTAATCAAGTGCAATCTGAAGTCAAGGAGAAAAGAGCACAATAAAGAAACTGACTGAAAACTTGACCATTTGGAGACAGGCAAACTTTGCTTAACACGTTTAGAAGCTCAGCTCTGCTAATCTATGCATCTGTCCATGTATCAGTCAGTTCTGTTCACCCCTGTGGTTTATTCCTCTCCAGCCTCGCTGGGTTGCCTTGAAACTGTCTCACGTGTACATCAGTCATTGAGTCAGTCTCTCTCCTTGGCTGCACACCCTCCAACACATCTCATAAAACTACACTTGGATAAAAAAAAAAACAAGCGCAAACCCGAGGTCAGGCAAAAACCAACATGTGTGTGTGTACCTGTGAATCCCCACCTCAGGCGCTTTGATTCATCTCGTGTGTGTGTGTGTGTGTGTGTGTGTGTGTGTGTGTGTGTGTGTGTGTGTGTGTGTAAGCAACCGTGGAGCGATGCCCGTCATTTCACAACATAAAACCACAGACTGAGAAGGCAACAGTGGTGGCAACGTTGTGATCTCCGAGAGATTATTCTGAGCTCTTTTCCACCAGCAACTGTTGCAAGTGTACACACAGCAGACAGCTCTCAAATCTCTGCTGACATAAGGTGACACCTGATGACGCAAGGATTGGCAATAAAACGAGGGAGTGACTTTGTAGAAGTGCAAAAGCTGCACCTGCACCACAGTGAGTCCTGGTTACAGAGGCCCACGCCCCCGCTGCTTCCGACGGCATGCAATCGAAGGCCAATAACTCTGAAACTGCTGACAACTGCAGCGAGTTAAAGAGGTGAAACATATGGCTTAATAATGAGTGGAAGTCCAGTTCAAATATCAACTGGTGATATTTATCCACCCATCCATCATATTTGTACCCAATGGTGCAAAGGTTGGGAATACACCCTAGACAGGTCTCCAGTTCATCACAGGACACATGTACCATGCACTCTCACACCTAGAGGAAGTTTAAAGACCGATCTCAGTGCATGTTTCTGGACTGTGAAGGGAAACTAGAGGACCTGGAGAACATAGAGAAGATGCAAACTCTATGCAGACAGAGCTTGGTCCATAGTGATGACCTATGCACCTGCATTTAGCCTAATTCACTTATTAATTCATTAACAGTGCAACCTGTATGTTTAATGAAAAACATCTACTCAGCATTCCCCTCTGGGAAAATCTGCATGCAAATAATTCGACTACTGGTTAATAACAGCAATGATAATGACATGAATACCGTTAATCTGTTTCAGGCACAAATGCTTATTTTATCAAGAGCATGGTGTGAATGGTGAACCTAAATGGTGTGAAACTATGTATTTTGGAACATTATTCAGAAAAAAGTCTGAATGGCAATGGATTGAAGTGATGCCACATAATTGCTCCAAGAATTATAATGAGATCATGTAATTTGAGTATTCCTTTAAAAAAAAAGTTTTTACATTGTGATAAATGGTGCAATTTTGAAAAGTGACTTAAAAGAGTAAACAGACTTTTATAAATATATATATATATAAGACCCCAAAAGACTGCACTGATGTGGGATTTCATTGTTTTTATACACATACTTCAAAGTGTTAGGGTTCATGGAATATTTTGCAGTTGGTTATTCTTTATTATTTTTGTGTATGTGCATGTGTGTGTGTGCATGCATCTGACACTGCTAGAGATCAAAGTAAACTCTTTAACAACACGCTGCTTTATGTATAAGACGCTTAACGACTCCTGGTAGCTCGCAGTTTAAGGTGCACTGTGTTTTTCTTCAGCTTTTACTGCTTATTCAGGTTCAAAGGCAGTAGCATGCACAGGCAACAGATACACAGCACAACATTCACCACAGTTTAAAGCTCCCTAAATTTGTTCCTGCATGAAGGGCAACTGGTTTGTGATTCGTAATTAAGATATTAGCGATTGGGTTCAACGCGTAATCCATCGTCTCCTGAAAACTCTTTTTTTCCATGTTAGAAATTGATCACGTTACAATGAGAGAGCAAACATAAGGTGGATTTAGGGCATTTAAAAAGCAGTCAACTGACACCACTATGACAAATTGCCACTTCATGAGGGGAATAACTATGACGTGATCTGATGAGACAAAGATTATGATGAAGTGAAAGACTCAGTGAACCAGGACGCACTGTGTGGCTGTGGGCATCTGTCCTTATGGACAGTTGGGGAAAAGATGCTCGACGAATACATCAGGAGTTGAATGAGAACACATCTCTTTTGATGTGGGAGCTGTGTATTAAAGCTTATGATCGAACGGCTTCATTTGTCCCTTTGTAAATCAGAACTCAGGGTACTTGTTCATTCACTGCAACAAGCAAAATCAAATGAGCGCTGCTGTGGACGGGGGAATCATGGGGAATCATGCCGCAGATCCGATTGGTCTCATCTCAGGTTGAGTTAAGTCCTGCTGGTGAAGTAAATGACCTCATTTAATAAGAGGAGCATCCACAAGCCGTTTGCCTGCCATGTGCTGGTGCACATTATTAGCATGGAAACCCAGCAGCACAGCCCGGAGTTTAATACGTCCAGGATTATACGCACATAATGTCAGCCCCCCTCTCTCCCCTCTGCTTCCATCTCCGCCTCGCTCACTATCTGTATCTCTCGCCTATTTCCCTTTTACTGTACCTGTTTTCTTCGCTCTCATCCCAGATGCCTGGCCTGTAAACAATTTCCCTTGCGTGTAGCAATGATGAGAGGTGCCTCCTGTGCAGACGGCTTTGTGTCCAGCTCTGACATTTCTATTTGTTTAGAACATGGCTGTCGATGCTCTGGTGGATGTTGAGATGTTGGATTACAGCCTGGTCATGTTTCCCTTTCAGATTTAAGCACTTGACCTTTAATAGGAATCCGTTGTGTTTATTTGTTCACAGATGTTTATTTAGGTTGGGGAGATGTTGATGGCCATCTTTGTTTTTCCTCTGGGTTAGAAAAAAGTTCCTCGTCCCCTGGGGTCTGGCTGTGAGATTAACGTGATGCTGGGTCTTATCTGGATTAGGATGGTCCACACAATGAGCGTGAGTCACATTATTTCTCTGAAACTGGCAGCAGAGCAGAGCTCAATTTTTTTGGGTTACAAAAATGTTATTTCCAGCCAGTGTCTCATCTGCAAAGGCATAAACTATTCTATTTCAGCTGGAGCATAAACAAAGATGATGAGGATGAAAATTTGTTATCTTTATTTGATGAAAGAGTGAGCCCTCATACAAAGGCGTCGTACATGTGGCTGCTGGGTCAAAGAACAGGCCTGTAAGATTCACAGAGGAAGAACACAGGAATACTAAGTGGTAACAATGCAGAGGAGCTGAGCCAGTTTATTAATTTATTACCTACTCTCACAGTTCAGTCCTGGCACCGATTTGCAACCGACCCCTTCTGAACCCATATCCTCTAATCCGGACATCATCAAGGACTCACACAGGGGAGAAAGGACAAAGACTTCGACTTTCATTGCAGAGCTAAAAGTGCATAAACTGATGCACTCTCATGAACTGTATTTTTTAGATTCTGATATTTCAATATTGGCTGCAGGAACAGCAAATTCCTGGCAGACCTTGCTTATTTCTGTGAAGAAATGCACATTTCATGCCCGAATTGGTTGGAGATGACACAAACCTTTTTTTAATACTGAAAATCTTATTAGTGTAGGCTCTCATTTGGACCATGCTGATTATCTATATATTTTTCTATATATATCTTATATATTAAGTCTACTCCGCATTTACTAAATAAACCGTACAGTATGGTGAAAAGTTACTTGATGTTTGGATCTACTCAATTATTCAATCAAATCCAAACAGGGCAAGCAAAGGTCAGGAGCACAAGGCTGCCCAGCAAGAGCAAATAAATCCAAAATGAACAGTGCAGGCAGGAAGTCCAATAAAGAGGCAGAAGGTCAGAGAGAGAGAGGCAATGCAGGCAAAAAGAAATGGAGCAGAGAACACCAGAAACAAGCCAGAAGGCTAAGACATGGCGCATAAGGTAATGACTTCCGACCCAAGAAGGTAGTAGTTGTACAGTAGACGTAGTGGGAGGCTGATGATTGGATATGTTGCAGGTGAGGAGGAGGACAAGGAAAGTCACATGAGAGAAACGAGACCACGTGAGTGTTTGGGTTAATTTCCACTGCGCAGCTCCAGTACAGTGCAGCCCAGATCAGTACTGGACCTTTTCCATTACCTCTTGTTATCACTGTGGTTCACTGCATGGTTGCCATGATGTTGATTCATATGCAAAGAATGGGGTCAAAAATTATGCGATGCATCAAATAGTTTATTTATAACATAATAGGAACAAATAGAATCAGTGCAGCTCAACAAAGTGTTGTTGGATACTGGCTGAACTCTCATCTTGTAGGGAAAAGGAAGTCATGAACAGAAAGAGCACTCATGACTTAAATGTGGCACAACACAGAATGGCAACACATGAAAGTAACAGTAGCAGTTGTTTTATGTGGCTAATACACACATTTGTTTTTGACAAACAAACTTAAAGTTACAGTATGTTGTTAGAAGCAAACACTTTCAAGCAGAGCATGGACTTAGCTTGGATTACTAACTATCTAGCTAGTTGGCTAATCAATGGATTACATGACATTAGATATTGCTTTAAGCAACGTATAATGAGGGTTGTAGAGAGCTTTTTATTTGTAAAAGCCTTATTAAGTCACAAACACACAGACTATTTCTATGGTTGGTGACCTTAATTGGGGTCCATCTGGTCAGAGCATTTCCAGCTCTAATGCTTCAACCCACTCTGGTCATTGTGGTCGTTAATGGCCCAGTAAACCAGTACTCAGTGGCTGCTAGCCCGTTGATGTCACATTTAGTGTCGGTACAGCTCGCTTGAAGCCTCGACCCAACAGGTACCACAATGATATCAGGTACTACCCATAGTGGAAAAGCAAAAAAGATGAGCCGTGACACATTGTACTAGAACTGTGTAATGGAAAGGCAAAAGAGAAGTCTGAGAAAATCTGGTATCTGAGCTTTTAAACAGGGGAGTATGATATTTGTCCTGAACCTGTTTTGTACCTAAACAGTGTCACTGTCAGTGTCCATTGCAGCATTACACTTGTAATAAACTGCATTATTTATCTTGGCAAGGCAAGCACACACTTGGTTCCAATGCCTGGATGAGCTAAAGCCATAGAGGCACTGAGAGACATCCAGCTAACTTGAAAGAATGCCTGCTTCTTTGAGGACCCTGCCCAAGTCTGCTCAACACCTTCATTTCCTACTTGATCAAAGTTTCAGTCAGCACTGTGATAAAATTCTGTCAAAGCTGCCAACGTGCCTGCTTTACATCCAGAGGGTACACTGTGAAGAAGTTATCACCGAGCCACCTGTTGAGGGATGGCCAAGTTAAACGAAAATTACCACGTAGGACTTGAGATTCCCAGGAAAAGCCCGAGGGCTCAAGGAAGCACCAGACAAGAGCTGGAGACAAGCTGGCCACACCCGAGAGAGCCCGGGAGCAGTCGCAGCTTTGCTTCTTCTCTCCTGTGGCCAGAGATCTTCAGCCCGCAGCCATGAAACTGCAGAGGCAACACAGGTTAGGGACTATAGATTAGTAGGAATACTTAAGAACATGAGATTAAAAATAGTTCCGATGAGAGACACTTTCCATCAAAAAAATCAATGTAGTTATGATATCTCATTACTTCAGATAATTTCTTTGGCTTTCCATCACTGAGCTGTTGAGCGCTGACTTAAGCCTCATTTTCTAGATTTCATCCGCTTGTTCTTTTGTGTTTCCACTGACTACTACATCTGATTAATACACCATGCTTGATCTGCTCTGATGGTCCTCATGCACTGATTTGTTATGTTGCTGCACAACTTCAGTCACTCAGTCTTTTATTCATTACATTTCAGATTTATTGCATCTTTTTGTGGTGGTGCTATGAAATGTTGACAAGCCGAGTTGTCTCATTAAGGTGATATAGTAAGACACTCGACTCATTATTACAGTCAGAACATTTGGGTTTTTACATTCAGTCTTTTAAAGTTCTCTCATATGGTTTATGCTTCAATCCAAATGTGCCAGTAAGCATCTAAAAAATGATCTCTCATGTTTATCCAACCTGGAGTCCGAAGCAAACTTTATGCATGATACCTTGGAGTCATTTTAAGTGGTTTGATAAATACAAGCATGAGAACCCAGACAAATCCGGGACTACAGACATCTCGGAATTTCGTGAGAAACAGAATTATCCTTTAATTAATCTCCACATTACACTAATCCTGATTAGCATCGCGATAAGTCTCCATGCGTAGTGAGCCTGCGGAGATGAGTGAAGGGTCAATGAATCTCCATGGATGACAATTTCTCCTCGGCGAGTTCAAAAACACTGGAGTGGAATAGTTACAAACCCTCGCCACAGAAATCAAACTCACTTGACTCGATCTGATGGCTGAGGCTTTATTGAATTAGGCTGACAGGACAAGTACGCCGGGTCAGGGGCCGAGCTCGATCCGTTTAAATGCACACTTGACATCGAGACACAAGGACTTGACAAATCTCTTTATGGGTCCCTGAAGAGGTATCGCTCTGACCTGTGATAGCCACTAAGCTGCACTTCTCTAGGTATAGAGCAAACATTCAACATTTATTGTGGCATTTTGATTTATTCTCTTTTTGTGTCCCTTTTCCCCAAAGGCTTTACTCTGTCTGGAGTTCAGTTTCATTGTAATTCAATCTTTTTTCACTTGGAAAAACAGCTCCTCAGATGTCATTTCCGAAATACCTTCAACAACTGCTGAGCCACGGCACAAACGAGAAGGCAAAGTCAAAATGATCCCCACTGGCGTCAAAGTTGTTTTTTTCATTATTTATATCAAATGAGAACGCTTCCTTGATAAAGCACTGTTGCCGTCTAACCTTCACTCTTCAAACGGTTCCAACTGTGACCTGTCTCCTGATTGACACACTTGAACTAAATGAAAGTCTTTTTTAATTACTTTTTATTATTTACCTCTCCCTCTCTGTTATAATGACTGTATCACAGGTCAGAGCATCCTGCGACTGTCTCCTGCGTGGCCTCCCATTTACAATACGCCATATGTCCTCCTACACATCCTGTTAACGAGTTTTGAATAGCGGAGGCACTTTATCAAATGGTCACCTCAGCCCATCTAACACAGCGTGTGTCTTCACAGTGCCATGAAAATGAATACGCGTGTAGGAGTTCTCCCCTGGGATTGAGCGGCTATAGAGGTAGGCCTACAGGGGGGAAGGCGCTGACAGTGGATTGTGATCTGATACTCAAAACATCCAGTGTGGGCAGAGCATGTCTGATGAGCGTGAATACATCACGGCACCAGCTGTGAAGGCTGAATGAAACCAAAGGTGATTAATCCGTGGACGTTTTCCGTCCCGCTAAACAGCATGACTCGAGTATGAAAGGAAAATATTGTGTAAATAATTGATCGGGCTGAAGATGGGAGTGCATTAGAAGCGAATTAAAGCACAACAGTCGCGTAAACAGTCTCCTCTCAGGCTCCCACTAAATATTTTCTCTGCTCTCGGTCTCTGAATCCGTCTGTCAGTTTGTCGTTCCACTCTTTCTTCCTTCGCTCCTCCCTTCCTTCCTCGCTGCGCCAACTCTCTCTCTCTCTCTCTCTCTCTCTCTCTCTCTCTCACTCTCTCTCTCTCTCTGCCTCTAATACACTGCAGCAGTTGTAACTCTTACATCACCCCTCCCTCATCATTTTGGTGGTCGGTGAAGAATATTGAACAGTCACTTACCCTCATATTGACATGACTATAGAGAAAGCACAAAGAATGGTTGATGTGTTTGTGTTTTTTTTTTTTTCCCCATCCGCCGGCGTCTTCATATCTGGCGGGCGTGCGTCTGGACTCGGGAGCAGGGAGGAGGAGGCGCATCTCCGGTGCCTCCGACCGTAGTGTCGAAAAAGCTTGATTTCACCTTGACTTATTTCCTTTGCATCCTTCACTCTCTGACTGCTGGATGATGTGCAATTTTCACACACAGCAACCATCCTGAATCATCAGGAGACATTTCTGCGGTGGAGATTGGTGTGTCTAGAATTCACAATACCACCGTGCCTGGCGCGCATTGATTTTTCTTCAATGCCCTGAGAATGTTATTGACTTGGAGAGAAAGACAGGGGAACTCGTGGCTGAGATGTCGGAGCATATTCTAACATTTGAGATAGCACTAAGAATACCTTCTAGTATTGTGTCATCGAGTAACAAACAGGCTGCACCGTGGCCTATATAGAAATATATTGTTGTCTGACAGCAAAGCAAACCATTATGACAAGCAGGGGAGAATATATAGTCGGTACATCGGGGCTACACACCTATCATTAGTGATATGATCAAAGAAACGGAAAATGCCCTGTTAGCGTGGAATAATAGGCTCTGGCATTAGAGGCATCCAGACAAATGAGTAAAGCAGACCTTCCCACTGACTCATTTAATTAGATGTTATCATTCTGAGCTTAAAATTATTCATACACTTGGAAATATCCTGCCTTAGCTGAGCCCACACATATCATTCTGAGGCACAAAGCCATAAGCCTAATGTGTGTCACTCCAACACATTGTACACATTTTCTTGTGTGGTGCAAATCATACATGGGGGCACATTAAATATAGAAGGAGAAGAAAGCTCACATCACTCCCAGCTCCGGTAATTACCTCCACTCCTGGGAAACACAAACAGTTCTCTATGTGGCTATGTGGCTCTGCACCCTTATACATAAACAATGCCGCGTGTAGCAAGGAATGTCTCTTACTTATAAATTAATACGCGATAGAATGTAAACAG
Source organism: Karalla daura (assembly GCA_029224185.1). Classification (NCBI taxonomy): domain Eukaryota; kingdom Metazoa; phylum Chordata; class Actinopteri; order Chaetodontiformes; family Leiognathidae; genus Karalla; species Karalla daura. The sequence goes on from CM055195.1 coordinate 15,148,420, forward strand.
CATGCACTTAGATAAAAAGGAGCATGGAAACATAAATCAGTCAGACTGTCTGGCAAGGGACATCTCTTTTGATTTGATTTAAGATGAAAAGATGAATTTGTTGAGAGCGAAGAAAAAGTGCGAGTCTGTTATATGGGCTCATTTCAACTCGGAAAATGCAACAGAGCTAAAAGGTTTTTTTTTTCTTTCTTGTGTGGCTCATCTTTGAATATGATTTAGAAGTCGATGCTTTAGTGAAAAAAAACAAAAAAAAACAAATAAGAAACAAAAATACAATGATGCCATACAGTACGTCTTGTCTTTCTGCCAAACAAGAAGAATGAAATCTGTAAATTGCTAAATATTGAGTGAAGCTGTTTTTCTTTTGTTGTTGTTTTTTTTTCTCTTCCTCTGTGTCGTTTTGTTGCCGCACATAAAAGTTTCCATCTATTTTGCATTTTACCCATGAAATGGCCAGACTTAAACCCATGTAATAATCAGCAAATGCCAATCTCTCTTCATTGTGGCGAAAACAAGTGTTTCGAGCCTTTTACTGCCATAGAATGTGCATAGAAATCACTTTGTGAAGAACATTGTGATTGCTATTGAAACAATTCTGGAGCCAAAGCGAGATGACACAGTGCTGTGCACAAAGGTTCAGCTTAACGTCACGTTAATAAAGGAGCTCGCCCGCAGGAGCGCTTCCCAGCCCCCACATCTCGCACTGATGGACACAACCCCTGGTGGAAGTTACATAAGACCACATTAACTGGGTTTCAGAAATAGATCAACCACTAACCTCCACCCTGCCCGTTGCTGTTTATTTAATACTTTTGGTTAATTATTCTTCTTTACATCCATCACTTCATAACCCTGTGGCTTATTAAGCTAATTATCTTTTTTTTTCCAGCTATCGCTTGTGTTATGTGTTTGGTTCATGTGGTCGGCCATTAAAGACAGGCAATAATTAATCAAGTGAGCCATTACTTTTAGCTAACTATTACAAATAAGCTACACGCTCAATAACAGGTTCACACACTCTCAGCAGCAACATGTGACTATGAGGTATTATACCTGGGTCTAATTAGTTGGAGGCTGCACTGTGTTGTCAGGAGCATGTGTGTGTGTGCATGGGTTGAAGTGCAACCCATTTTGCACCTAAAAAGAGAAATAAATTGATATTCTTCCATTTTTTTATGGATTGAGCCACTGGAAAATGCAAAAATAAGCTCTGTCTGTGAATCCTGAGCCACATTTTTAATAATATGCTTACATTGACATTTTTGCATCAGCCCGGTCTCCATGCAGCGGGCAGTCTTATCCCCTTTAACCTTTGCTCAGAGATCTATCATCCGATGCATTTTGGATCACGTTCAGTTGCCTCCCTCGCAGCGCCGATGGCCCACCAGATTTACCACTCACCGTGTCAGCTGAGGTGATGCATAATGAAAAGCTTAGCACACTGTTGACATCTGAGCTCTACCATTTGATCTCCTTAGGTTCAACAGAAAGCAGTGAACTCCGTTTTTGGATCTACAAAATAAATCCTATAAATGGAACGTTCGCTCAGGAGGGTGTTGAGTTCCTAGTTTATGAGGGAGTCGGTAATCCTATAAAGTCTGGATTTTCCTTTCTTTATGAGGCTCAGCATTGTGTTGGATCTTATGAGCTTACGAGCTGTCAAACAAGGACAAATTACAAATAATTGACAAAACCGGGGCCCTGATTACTGATTGAGGAAAATCAAAGGTAAACAGCCTTTCCTGTGATCCTGCCTCCTCACCATATCCTTACACCGAGATGCTGTATGCTCCACACTTCCTCAGAGAATCAATGCGAGACTCAGCCCTAATTCTTACCCTTGCGTCCGCTCATTTATTCTCCTCCTCGCCGTGTTGCAGAAATGTTTCCACTCTGCCTCCCTGCCTTGTAGCGTCGCCCGCATCACTGCAAATAGTCTCTGTGCAATATTAGGCTAATGCACAGCCAATAAAGTGGAGCGGATTTCAGGGCAGCCTCTGCACATCTCCTGACATTGAACAAGGTCGGTGTGGATTTGTGAGCATCAGCAGGTCCCTGAGACACTGGGGAGTCAGAGCTCTTGTCTGCAGCATCTGACAGCGATGCTACATCTCCCTCTCATACCTGTTTACATTATGGAACATAATATTTATTACGTTCCCTTGTGTGTTGACAGCAGCGGAGTACAGTGAAGTTGACATGGACATCAAACAAAACAAAAGCCTTTTGTTTTGGTAGGATATGACGTTAGTGGCACCAGCTTGAGTGCTGACAGCGCATATTAAACTGTTGTTATTCTAAACGTATTGGTAAAAATGAGAACAACCGAGGTACACTTTAAGGAAACGACTGATCAATGACAGTCAATCTATGCTCGCCTCTGTGCAGGAAAATACAACAGGATTCAATATGTGATTTAACGAATGTGAGCGATTGGCCTGAAAGTAAAGTAGAAAGTAGATTTGTGGCAGTTTTCAAGACAAGACTGTAACATATTTAATGTTTGAAAAAAAAAAGTTTGAAGTGTATTATTAGGGGATGTATACAGTACACTTTGGTGTTATACTGGCAGACCAATATAAAGAAAATGATGAGTCTGGCCTGCACTGTGAAGACTCTTTACCCACCTTCACTTCCTCAATCTTTTTACAACAATAATCAGATGACAAAGAGCACAGAGCAGCAGTTTTCCGCTGTGAATCCCATTTGGACAAAGGGCCTTTCTGTGTTTTTGATTGGAGACTAATTGGAGACTCAAGAGCGAGAGTGAACAGAGTGTATGACTCTTAATGGACTGCAGCCCTGTCCAGGGTGTATTCCCTGCCTTCGTCCTACTATATGTGTCCTGGAGATAGGCACCAGCAGGTACAAAGCTTAAAAGATGAAGTGAATGATGGATCTGAGGGTTCATCACAATTTGTTCCCCGGTTCTTTTCATCAGCGCAGCAAAGCATCTGTCATGGCAATGTCACCCTAAAACAGGAATACCTGCATGTTTCATGTTTTTAAAGCACAGAAAATGAAATGATGGTTGAGGCTGATTGACCTTGAAGATGACCGTTGGGGAAAAAAAATAAGAGCAGTATGTAAAAAATATGCCAGGCCGGGTTCCTGTTCCCAGCAGGTGCCCGTAATTGTTTCTTTGAGTTTAAGTATTTTAACCTTTTACAAAAGGTTACACAAAATCACCAACATGAGATGTGACACAATCAGGGAGGATTCTTCTTCTAACGCTACTCAACTGGAATCAAATTAAAGGCCATGAAACAAAAACTGAGCACGAAAAAAAAAAAAGTTTTTTTATCGGGCAGATATATTAAAGCTTAATAACACATATTTATATTTCATAGAAATGTCTGTGTGGTGAAAGTTAACTTTAAAAACTTCAACAACTCTGCGGCGGAAGGTTTTATGCCTAGCAGTGGTACCACATGGAGGCGGCCCGCGCTGTCTTAACCTGAGGCTAAATGTGACCTTGGGCTCTTGCCCTTGGCAGGTGAATTGAGGTGCGTGAGTTATGGTTGTTGCTGAGGCGATATCAGATGGCCGGGGAAATAATGACGTTGACCGGCCAGACACATCTGATCAAGCCCGAGGCTCTTACTTTAGCGGCTTCTCCCACGGGGAGTTGTTAGGGTCGGAGTATTTTTTTTAGTCCAAAATTTTCTGTACTGTAAATGAACCAACAGTTACTGCTCAGTTAAAGACGCTGCAGTTTAATCCTGGAGTAATATGGAGGAGCGAATGTATTCTGTATGAACATACAACATCAGTCTAATCAGACATTTATGAGTTGATAAAAGGCATTGCATTTGTTGTGTTTTATAAAAAGCTGGGCTCTGAGCAGATTGAGAGAGCACGACTTAGATAAAGAGCGCGATAGGGAGAATTAAACAGAACACAGTGGCAGACTGTAAATGAATATGGGTTCATAAAGATCTCATTTGTATTTTATGTTCCGCTTTGATGGTCCTCTGGCTTCTAAAATATGCACATCAAGCAGGGAACATCTGAATAGCTCATAATGATGTAGAAATTTATGGCTTCATTGTTTAGACTGGAGAGGTTTTTTTCTTTGGGCAGCACAGGTCACGTTGCTGCTCTAAGCACACAATAGACCATATCAGGAAGTCGGAGAAAGCCCGACTCTGCTTTAGCGCTATTGTGTGAGCCTTCTGCACAGGAGTGAAACCAATCCGTGAATCGCTGCACTTTTCAATGGTGACACATACTGTAGCGCAGCTGATAGTCATGGACTTGAATTCTTGCCTCGCAGATTCACGTAAACAGTGAATTGGCAGTGCGATTACAACGACAAGCAAGGAAAACACGGTGAAAAGACTGCAAGACTCGAAGAAAGTTGCAGATTGTTTGCTCGGCGTGCTCATGTTGCAGCACTCATCATCTGAGGTCAGTGTGTGACATCCAGGCGTGCCAGATGCTGCGGAGAGAGAGAGTAAATGATCACAGCGGTGACTCGGGTTCCCAGCCCTGGAGTGCTCCATACTTTGCTGTGTTTACGCAAATCAAGCCCCGGATCCATCAAGGAAAGATATAAGTACTTTACGCTCTTTAAATATTGAGCACTCTCTCACTCTTCTGTAAATGTGCGACTTGGTTCCATGTTTCTTCCGACATGACATTAAACATTTCTCACAAAGCATTAACTCCGGGGGATGGAAATCACTTTTCTCCTTTCTCTGCCTCCTGCTCAGCCAAAGGCGGAGCTTCACTTTAAAGTTTCATATGAAAACTTTATTTTGAGTGGCGCGAGTCAGCAGAGTGACAGCGGTTTGCCACCTCCACCGCACTTATATAACATGACGTTTTCTGACTAAAGCTCCGGAAACATTCCTGAACTGCGTAACCTGATTGAGGGACAGGCTGTCAGGGTTTAAACAAAGCTTAATGAATCTCAACCTTTTAGCTTAAACGGGGCCTGATGAATAACACTTTGTGGAGGAGAAATAACAGGAATATGCCTGTTAAACGTCACTGCTCATGGAGACAAATTGATGCCAGCCAGGTGACCCATGACCCCGGCTAGACCGAAGACAGACCTGCCTCCCCGTGGTCCCACCGCCCACATGGGAACAGAAACCGGAGCTGGGTGCTTGGTGAGCAGCGCGTCAGGTGGGACAAGGTGTAAACGGGATCACCTTGACATAGAGCGCTGCGGCTGTCTCCTTCCCCACAGATGTCCGGGCTGCGAGGCATCAGGCGGGCGTGGAGCCCCAGCTGAGCTCCGCCGTGGTGCAGCCCTGAACCCCGAGGGGACGAGAGGGACGGCCAACATGTGTCGCTGAGGGGAACACTCTGACAAACACTGGCATCCTGGGTGCAAAAGATGCCGGGATAAATAAACTACCCATGGTAGTCTATTTTGATGCCTGGAGAGTGAATAAATTATTTGAAATCAAAATAGTTGAAATCAAGTCGAGATCATGTTTTTTTTTTTTTTTACCTGCAACCACCTTGCCTAGAGCTGTGTGAGTACATTTAAAATATAAACAAAAAATTATGTGTGTAAAATCCTCCCACCAATCCAGCAACTCTTACTGTAGCTGGGCATCCTTAGGGTATTAGTAGTACGGCCTCTCCGTACTTACATACATGATGACATCAATGGATTTAATGGGGTTTTTTGTTTGCTTGATATACGTAGTGTGAAGGGTCACCAGAGGGAAGTGAGAGCCAGAGCTTAAGATTAGTTTGTGAGATTAGTTTTGCTCACTCTCCGTGAGACAGCAGTGGTTCGTTGAGAACCTGGCCGTGAACATTTGTCATATTGTCCCGTTTAATCCCCATGCCATACAGACAGCTCTTCAGCCTCTGCACACATTTCAGCCCAGAAAATGTAAATAAACCGGTGGCAAATCTAATAAACGCATTACTAGCGGACGGCTACATGTTGGGGAAAATGCAAACCGAACAGCAGGCGGAGTGAGAGGGCACAACATTGTGCAAATGGATGAATGGCTTCCACGTAGTGCCTGAGCCACTTAATGCGCTAAAAGCTTATCAGCATAACCGGTCTGACCGATCCAGAAACAATCAGCTTAAAACTGATCCTTTGTGTCCATCTCTAATACTAACCCTGTAGGATGATTTATATCGTTTCCTCCAAATCTGAGCTCTGCTTCCCCGACCTGCTCCGGCCCACAAACACAACTACAGACTGCAAGCATTGAGGTCCTGCTCAGCCGGGTCAGTTCACCCCTGATCACTGCTCTCCTACTTCCTGATCCATCCAGCTCCAGTCACCGCTGCTCCCGAGGCTCCGCCTATGATTTGCCCTCAGTTATATTGATACAGCGCAGATGCGTCAACAGCCTATAGCGAACCTGAGCTCGGCTCTTTCCCCAACGGCAGTTTCCTTCATCTTGATTAGATCCAATTACGCAATTATAAATAATGCAATTACACCGTGCAAAAGAAAAAGCAGGCAACAGCTGAAGTCGATTGTGAGTGGAGATGTCAAAATAAAAAAGGAACACCTTCCTGTCAATATAAGTTACTAGCAGACATGGATGCCCACCCACGGGCTCCTCCTGAGCTGAAGCAGATTGTTCCTGTTTTGTTTTCGGTGTCGGCACGTCGCGGTCACCCACAGTGGTCAGCGGCACGGCCGACCGGCGCCGACGCGCTCCAGACCAGACACAGCTGTGTAAATATTGAGACGGGCCGAGGCGAGGCATGGCCGCCGGCCGCACGCTGGGGCTGGCGCTTGTTTGACCAGCCGACCTCGCGCCTCACCTCACGCCTCGCTAATCCCCCGCCTCTCATTCCCCGCCGCCTCCGTCCTCTGAGGCGACACGGCGGCCGTCTCGTCGGGAACGTGTGCCCGCACGGCGCGGGACTTTAATTTTTGGAGCACCTCTCCGCTTAAATTTGCATATTAATTGCTGATAAAGCCATTGTCTGAAAAACCCCTGTGTAAGCGCACGGCGCTGTACAATACAGAGATCACACGGGTTACGTGAAAACAGAGACGTCGACGGCGCAAAAATTTCCAATTCCTGCTTTAATTAGCTTAATTACTGACCTTGTCCTCGTAACTGGTTACGTTTGATATATCGTGGCAATTACGGCTGAACAGCAGTCAGCTGGTGTGCAGCTATCTTCATCATTGGCTGGGAGCTGGACGGAGCCTCGGATTCAAAGATGAGACATTCATGAATAATTGCAGGTTGTTTTTTTTTGTTTGTTTTTCGTTTTTTCAACTTGGGTTGATCTCTCCAAATTTGGCTGAGTGTGTTGGGCGCCATAACTCGCACACTACAGTCACTGTTTCCCAAGCACGACGGGGGGAGAGATGCACTTAACACATGCAAAATCCTGCGGCCAGGGACTGGACCAGTGGGCCGGCCGCGTCCTGTTCTGCCAAGCCGAGGAGTATCCATTAATGGTCCCTGGGTGTCTGCAGACGCATGATAAAATACAATTATCAGCTCCACAAAGCAATTTGGATTGTGCAAGGAGCAGCAGCAGTGGCGTTTATAGATGTTTGTTACATGAAGCAGAGAGTGACAGGAAAACAACACATACAAGCCTATTTTACTCCCCGGTCTGTCAGAGATGTGTCATGCTCCATCCTCTGCACTGTTGTCATGGTAAATGAAGACTCAAACATCTGAAGTGATGGTGTGCCTGGAATGGCAGGCTACGGGCACTGAGTCACACTGCTGTGTAAAAATCCCTTGATATGCCTGTTATTCGAGAATTCTAGGACCACTTTATGGCACGATAGTTCGGCAGGCGAGCCCACACTGAAAAACCACCGCAAATGTGATCTAGTCAGCAGAGAGTGAGATACGTGTGAGAAAACATGCCCCAAAAAATGGCTAAGCTTAGCTTAAGACCGCTTCAAATCATTTTCACAAACATCACTTGTGTTTCTTTCGGCGGTGCGTCGCAACATTAAATTCTTATGGCGTAACATTTTTCAAAGTGGTTTAAAAAGAGCAGATCTTAACGTTTTCTGATCATTTTTCACTAAAATCCAGGGTGTAGCCGCCTCCCCTGTGCAATGTAACCCACTCCCGAAAAAAAACGGAGAAAAGAGCGAATGCTGAGGTTAAATTAGTAATAAGACTTGATAAAAGAACACGCTTCGTTTCATGGGGAGAGGTTATCTGCGGCTAACGTGCATAGGAACCAGTAAGTGAGAGCATGTCTGTGATGTCAGATTTCAAAATACATTTCAATCACGTCTTGACTGGGGCTGTGAGTAACCGTTGGATAATTATTTCAGAAAAAAAAATGGATTTTTGGGCTCCGACTCTGAGCAGTACATATAGGGTTCTTTGAGATTGGGTTGATAGAATATTTATCACTCCAGATTAATCTCCGTGGCTTTGATAAAGCGTGTGGTATATTGCTCCGGCTTCCTAATGACCTCGGTGGAAACCTGCAGCTGTAATCCATGTTCAGAGGAAAACTCACAGGCTCCAAAGGTTGAATCTCATTTCAACAACTCACTTTTGCTGCGGTGCAAGGAGTGTCCAGACAGAAAATGCAACTCATCCAAATTATCAGCATTAAACCTCTAAAGACTACATAATATGAATTTAACTAAGAGGGAATGTTTTAATTAGCCTGCAACTTGAATGTACTGAGTTGATTGCGCCTGATATTTCTGAGTCTGCTGCCAGCGGACTGTAACATGGTGAAGCCATTCCACCTGGTTTCAACACTATTATCCATAAACGCTCCAAAGCACCATCTGCATTTGAAAAGAATGCCGCCAATTTTGCTCCAAGTTGTGCCGGTTCTTGCATGCCATAAAGGGAAATTATTGCAGGTTGTGCAAAATGCCATCTGCTTGATGCTTTTCCTTTGAACCGACGCTGAAACTTGCCTGTTTGCCACTGGAGCTCCACACCGAGCTGCCGTGAGAGGTCGCCTCGCACACCAGAGTTTATGTCTTGTAAAATATGTGACAGCCTCAGCAGATTGTAATCATATTATCCAAGTCAGAGGTGGAGGTACAGAAAGAAAAAAAAAAAAAGCAACCATTATCACTCTGATGACGTTCCGCAATTTGCAGGAAGCACTTCATTTTCACATCACCTCGCTTTACTGGGGTGAAACTCACATGCCATTAACATATGCTGGGTTTATATGTAGGATAGGCTGAGGTAATTAAAGCCTGTAGATAAATGAAAACCCAATCTATATCACATTGCCTCTGGGAAATAACAACCCTCTTACAAAGTAACAGCTCTTATAAAACGTTATGGAAGCCCACACATTTTCCAAACGCCGCAGTTACGTTTTTTTCTCTTCCTCTCTTTACTCAGGTGCAGGGACAACGGTGCTATGTTTCCCCTGCCACGGACGTAAACAGCAAATCATTAAATCTCCTGTTTTTGTCTGCGGGAAGACATGGCGTGATAGCTATGGTATAATTCATGCCGCAGATGTTTGCTGCAGAGTACCCCGCCCACACAGGGGAGTTGTGATTAATTTATGTGTTTGGATAAGACCATGTAACCCAGCCTTATTAATATTGCTCTTTTACAGAATAAGATCACATCTCTGCAAATTGAACATTCCCAACCTTAATGAATGTGAATGTGAAAATGTGGCCCGCATTTTGCAAAAGTTGGGAATTGTTCAGATGTGGGCAACAGGTTTGACAAATCTCTCTCTCTCTCTCTCTCTGTCTCTCTCTTACTCCCCATTTCATTTTTTGGAAACTGCGTAGTCAGCCTGTGAGGGCAAAGGACTCTAGTTTAATAATCCTCCCTTGAACAGCCATATAAGCATTATTATACATTACAGTGGGAACACTGGCTATTCACTAGATGGCAGATCAGGTGAGCATTTACTGTTTGTGAGTGTGTGTGTAGTCCTGTGGTTTGATTATTCACCTACTGTATATTTAAACATGATTATCCACATTATTGGCACACACAACCACACTTGTTCACCTTCAACCATCACAATGTTAAACCGACTGTAATGTTATCGGGTCTGGCCACTGGCCCTTTCTAAACCCTCTTTGTCCAAATCCCTCTGCCCATATCCCTTTGTTAAAACAGGCACTAATGCGACAAACTGATTAGGCACCATTAACTTGCAAATTAGTTCTTTTGTTCTAACTTTATCCCCATCAGCTTTGTCCATTTTAAACATCCTTTGTACAACCACGGAAAAACCTGATTGTGCAGTCAGTTTTTTTTTTCTTTTTTTCTTTTGTAAAATTGTCCACTTCAGGCTTCAAGTGTGTCTGCATGGATTGTACACAAGAGCAGTGAGAATAAAGTGATGGTTTCGGCATCATTCCATGCTAATGCAAGAGAAAACGCAGGCTGGATTGAAAAGTATGCAGTGCATTACCATAGAACAATAACAAAAGATTGGACATGATAAAAGGAAATGCAATGTTCACCGTTGACTGATCACACATCTCTAGCAAGTGGATTTTCTGACAACATGGAAATTAAAGGAAACCAGGCATGAAAAAAACATGTTTCATATGTTGTGTAAAAAGCAATTGAACAAATGCATATAGTTCAGAGTAAATGGAGAAAAAGAACAAACAGCAATGCTGTTGAGACTCTTTCAGAAAACTTGGGCACAGACAGTATGCAAAGGAGACTTGACTTACAAAATAAAAAAAGAGCACCGCAAAATAACCCCCCAGAATAAAATACTTTGATTATTCCCCAGGAAATGCTATTTGGAAAATGTAGAGGAAAAAAAACAAAAACATCGAACAGCATCTTTGATGGAGGGCATGAGAACTTTGCGAGGTTTATTAGGCTGCTGTCATATCTGATGTCACATTAATGGGATGAGACTAATTAATGTTACAGAATTAGACTCAAGATCTGCTTTTGTCTATACGACTGAAGTGCATCAGGACTGCAGAGTCTATATGCTGTGGCTCAGCCAGTTTGATCGGAAATCATTACCTCCTATCATGTCCCGGCCTCTGTGGACATCCTGGATGTGGAGAACACTGCATAAAATGACAAAGTAAACAGAGGTGCTGTAGAGGGAAGGGTATAGGTTTCATATGCAGCATGGTTTAGTATGCATGTCAGACTACAGTGCACCGAGGTGCCCCTCGCTGCAGTACAGTGGCCTATATAACTGTTTGCATTTTACATCACCCATTGTGCCGGGGCATAAAGAACATTATTTACTGTGCGGTGGAGGATAGTTTTTGAGAAAGGCATCGTCGTCCTCCCGAGTTTAGAATGGCCCATAAATGTTCAATGAGCTGCGCGGGAAAGGTGGCTCTGCACCCCCGCTAATATCAAAACATTGTAGCGGCCAGCGCCAAAACAGATCACAGGCTAATGTTGGAACTGGTGGAATCACTATTCCACCAGCAGCATGTGGTTTCAGTGTCGGAGTGTGCGACACCAAATCAGTGCAGACTGATCGCCCAGCGAGCTCCGGATCATTCCGAACTTCCAGATCCGTCTAGTCAAGTGTTAAGCAGGAGTCTTCGCCTTACGGGAGCGCCTTGTAACAAATCAGATGTTGCTGAAAAGCCTGGGAGAGAGGTGCAATGCTCTGCCCAACAAAGACCTGAATAATTAAAGCAGAAGAAAGCCAGAGCATACCGCTAAGTAAAGGCCGAAACATGGTAGCTGTCACTTACAATCATCTAAATGGATGCAAACGTCACAACTCGGCTTGTACTTGGAAGGGAACCAGCCTTGTTTGTCTTAATCTGAGCCAATCTAGTTGAGGAGATGTCTTGGACACTGCCTCTTACCTGAGGTGCCCTTCATTTCAGGAGGACTTCTGTCCGCTTAGCCTGAGTGGCTGCTCGCTAAGTGCAATCTGTGCAGCTGTCTCCGGCTTGTTTGTTTGTGACGGGCCAGGACGCGGCATGAAAACCGCCGCAACAGACAATAAAGACCTATTTTCGCATGTTTCCTCAGATAACAGCGGGGCTCCTTCCAACAGGCCGCTCCATATCATTTTTGAGCCTCGACATAATTCAGATAAGAGTGTTCTGCCCGAGAGGCAAATGTTTTTAAAATCACATCTCCACTTTCTTATGAGGTATCCCTCATGAAGGGCGATATCATAGGTTGACAGTTTAATGAAACCCCAGAACGAGACACGGGGGCAAATATTCAATTTCTTTCTCCGAACACACAGACGACATGACAAAACACACTTTAAACGACATTATATCGGCACTGCCCACGTGCCGCCTGCTGTGCTCTGATGACAAGTGAATGTTGCAACGGCAAGAATTGATTCGGCGCAGGTTTTCAATATGTTATGACATTTATTGTTCACTTAGTGCATTGTAATAACTGTAGCCGTGCAGCGCTTGCTTGATTACACCCTCCAAAAACAATGAATATTTTCCTTCCTGTCAAACACTAATGTAAGCGCCCAGGTGGAGGTCGAGGGGGGGGCCCAGCACGCCATGCTGTGATGGAGGTGCGGGACAGTGGCAGAATCAAAGCTCAGGCCGACCCGAGGCTCGCCATGCGTACGGTGCGGTGTCCGTATTGACAGATGAGTCGTATGGGAATGGGACCGCCTGGAGGCAACAGGGCTGACGCTGTTTTCACCCAGACCTGGTTGTGAGACCTGGTTGCATGCATGCAGACGTGACTCATTTGTCGCTTGGGGCGGTAGCTCTGCCATGTGAGTCGAGCAGTGGCATGACAAGGCAGGCACGAGGAGAAGCTGCCGCACTACCGTCTGTGTCTTTAACAATCGGCCGTGGTGGGCTGAGAACGTTGCAGGCGATGAAAGACTCTTTGCCGGCGCGGAAATAATATTTCTCAAGTCGAGCTTCATCATATATTTCCGGCTACAATGTGTCTATTCAGTATGCATCACAACAGCCCGGTAAGCAGCGTATCCTTTGGTGGCTGAGCGGACAGCGTCACAGCATTAACTCTCAAGAAGTTATTGCATGCCGGGAAACATTAATTTACCATGGGTTGAGGATGAATGGAGGTAATTGTGTTTTTTACTGAGAAACATTTCAAAAGCGCCGGTGCCTCAGATTCGCCGGCGCCCAGTTTGACTGGAGCGGAAAGTGGCTTTAGAGACTAAATAAATATGAAAATGAAGTGGTGGATTTGGATAGGACCCTGACGGCACACGCACATTTACCAGGCTGTTTAATTGGCAGGCACTTCTTATCACCGATCGACTAGGCAACAAAACATTTGGTCATAATATATTTGAAAGCAATCCAGATGGCAACTACATCACTTCCAAAAACAACAAACTAAAAGTATTTGCATGTGAAACAAAGCATATACAGCTTGACTTAACATGTCACCAAACAAACAAAAAAGCCCAACTATTAAGCTTCATGTAAAGAAGATAAATTGAACGTTTCCCTATTGCCTATCCTTCAAGCTCTCTCTACCTTTGCTAAATGTGCTCTGGGACAGGCTCCAGCAGAAGCTTGTGACACCGTTATGGTACATAGCAGGTGTAATAATGAATGGATAGAAGGTGGAAATATTTCATCTCAATTGCATTCACACGCTCTGTCAGTCTTTGCCAACCAAGACTCACAAACCAGTGTTGACAGTAGAGAAATTCTGATGTGCATTCACTCTCCTGACATGGGCCATCCAAATATGAATTCATCCCGTTTCCCAGGAACCATAACAAGCATCTGATAAAATGTCAGGACCTAAAAGTTTTGAGTTGGACCAAGTTGCCAAAGGCCTGCAGCCTTCCACATTTGTAAACTGTGACACTATGAATAATGGAAGGCATGTCTGGTGCTGCAGTTTGGTGTCTGACATACAGTACCTTGTCTGACCCCTTCAGCACCTTGAGTGCAGATAAGTTCAGTGTAAAAGCAACAAGACATAATCTTTGATCAGGCTTAATGTCCGGAATAACAATATAAAAGTTTGCCGTTTTGCATTGCCTGTGAGTGCAGCCACAGATGAGACGAGGGGGCATTTTGTTTTTTATCGCTTTGAAATACGCCTGCTGAAGTCAACACGCGGCGTATGTTGCTGAAACATTTTCAGAGCATAAACGCACCAATAAAGTCAGTTCAGTGATCAGCTGAGAGAGACGACAGCTGGCCAAAAGGATGCGACAGATCCCGGAGAATGTTTTCAGCCGCACAAATGAAATTGAAATGTTTATCCAATTAGAATAGACAGAAAAAAGCTCTGCGCTGGAAAATCTGCAGGCATAAAAAACACATGAACTACAATATACATGCCTGGGAGATGGCTGTAAACATACATTAACGTCTCTGCAGAGTAAACGGCAGAGGAAGCATCAGCAGTGCTGGAGCTGGAGCTGGAGCTGCAGCGATGTAGAAAAGCTGTCATGTGAGGAGGCCTTTAAGAGCGAGGCGGCAGCACGCCGCCGCAGGGTCGTCTCGGCACCACGGACACGTTTCTGAGAACCGAACGGGAGATAAAACTTTAAACAAGTCGACGGCTCTTTAAGGCTGAAAAACTGGCCGTCACTGTGGTTCTTTAAGAGATAAGGTTAAGTACGCTGGACCGAGGGACAACCTTTTGTAAGTTGTGCCTGCGTCTTCCTTCACGATCCATAAACAAGCATGTTTTGGTCGACCGGAGATTGCCCCAAGGTGCGAATGTGAGAGTAAATGGTGTGTGTGTGTGTGTCATGTGATTGACTAGAGACCTGTTCAGGGTGTATTCCCTACTTCCCTACGCATGTGAGCCACGATACCATAAAGGTACAAAGTGGGTAAAATAATGAATGAACAAGAACAACACTATATTACAGTACATGCTCTTCAATAACAAAGCAGTGTTCTAAATGACATCTGATAAAGTAAAGCTGAAATGTGTTGCGACGTGTGGCGCCTGTGTTGCGGCCCAGTGAGCCTGATCTCCTGATAAACTGTGATAAACTGCAGGTCAGGCCTGGTTCGATGCAACGCCGTTCAGCTGAGATTGCAAAGTGATTCCACTCAGATTTAACAGGACTCTTTCATTTTCACTAGCTCATTAATTTAATCATTAGATTTGAGAAACTAGGCCGCCCCGGTGGCTCACCTGGTACAGTGCATATCATGTATCGGGGGGGCTTCCCACAGTGGGCCAGGTTCGATTATAGCCTGAGGCGCTTTGCTGTATCCCATCTCTCTCTCTCTCTCTCTCTCATTACCACAAATATAGGAGAGGGACTAGAGAGAGAAACCGAAAGGTAAAGAAAAATACTTTCTTTTGAAGCACTGTAGGAGAAATGCAGCTCAAAACAACCATCAGGGGTAAAAACAGCACCACAATGGGGGAACCTTCAGTCAGCTACGCAGCAAACACTGCTAACAGAGCGTTGTTTCCGAAACTCCGCACAGAGAGGAGCTCAGTCTGACCAGGACGTTCTCGCTCTGAGGCAACAGTGCTAGCCACTTATCCAGCCAAAAGGAGGGCTGCATGTAAATACAAGTTTTCATGCCTCGTGCTTGGGGTCACAGCCTGACAGCTTCTGTTGCTTCCAACTTTACGATCAATGCACACACACCACACAGTGGCTCTTAAATTAGATGCCGCCGCGGTATCCAGCATGTATTTGCTGAGCTGATGTAAGCCATGCGAGCATGGGTCAGTGCGCCGCATATGCCAGCGCCAACTCCTGTGAGCCCAAGTCTCAGAGCGAGTGCGAAGAGTTGAATTCAAGCTCGTGCAAGACCCGAGACCTTTGACGTCAAGGCAGGAAATTGAAAATGCACAAATCCGCTGCTGATTAAAGCAATAAATAAACAGATACCACGATTCCGGTTCACGTCATTTGTATCCTTCTGTCTAATCCTAATGTAGAACAAGCGTTCAACACACCCAAAATGTTTTGGCCGTGGACAGGGTTGCCATTTAATCGCAGCTTTAATGTAATTAAATCAACAGCCTCTCAGTCGCTTTCTTTTTCAGAGCTAGCGCTGGGTAATACATCACTAGTCCCACAGAGGCCCATAAACATCCCCATGAACTATCCAGCCGGATAAATGTCCTGACGTGCACCTTTTTCAGTATTCCCACTTTTGGACGGCGGCCCGCGTTTGTCATGACAAATGAAATTACCGCCGTGGTGAAAATGGTTTAGAGTGAATAAATGACGCGGGTGTTTTATACGTCCCGGCGATAACCTGCGCACACGCGCGGGGACCTACCTGCTCGCTGTGCACGCGCCAGAGTAAATCCTAATCATAACCGCGTATCAGAGCATGATCATAAACATGGCAAGAAGCGATGGGGAGGGATCGGAGGGCGGTATGAAAGATGGATGTTGTTCAAGGACGTATCCATGATCATCTGAGCATAATAACCCCTGGTGCTCCGAATAATCTCTTCTATTAGTGAGGTCATGTGGTAGCGGCATGTACAGTCATGGATCTTTAACTCGGCTTTCGTAGCATTTTTTTTTTCTTCCCCATATCCTGTGCTGTATGTGGTCACCGCCTTGAGCTGAGCATCCCGGGGTTTTCGGTCTCCCTCTGTCTCTCGGTATCAGCAGTCAACGGCAGCAGCAAACAGGGGTTAAACAGGTCACCATCCAGCCAGCGAGGCTGCAAGCCCCACGGTCCTTCTCTTCTGTCTCTTTCCCTCGAAACCAAACAGATGTTTTATGTACAGAGAAAAGGGGAATTAATTGATCCAAGCCAAGTGAAATTTCCCAAACGCTGGCCTGATAATGGGGCCCCCGTCATCATTAGGATTGATGGCACCAATTTATTATTAATGATTCGTAAAATGAGATCCAGTAGACCCCATTTTAAATACATTTTCCATTATGGAGGAGCTGACAAGCAACAGTGCTGATTTCACCAGCAAAGCCTTTCACTCTCTCCCTCTGAAATACAGTATCCCTAATTCCCCCAGCACAATGTCTCACTTTGGTGATGCTTGGATTGTCCCAAATTGAAAGCATTTGTTTTAAAGCTGAGAGGTGAATTTCAAGCGCCGTCACAGTGCTGTGATACCGAGGTGTTTTATTTTGTTTTGAGCCACTGGGTGCAATGTTTTACAGTGCATTCCAGCAGATATTCTCTTTTCCCCGAAATGTCGGCCACTGCCCTCAGATTCTCAGTAGCCATCTGCTACAATATAAATTACTGTCAATCAAACAGCTAACAGTACAAGTAGTCATACAGTATGAATCCAAACGCTCAGATACCCTGTCTGCATGCTCGGCCATTTATGTAACAGATGATTCAGAATATTCCAGATTTAGGGTTCTGAGCTTTGCTGTAATGTCATCATAAATGATGGACTCTGTTTTTCTAGGGGGCTCAAGTACGACTGCAAACACCCACGAAGCACACAACACATTAAATGTGGTGTAGAAGTATAAAACTATGAAGTCCAACCCATACAATAATCATAAAATAAATGGGTCAAATAAAATCCAACACCGTATATAAAGCAGCAGTACCTTGAGGGAATTTAGCAGCAATATCAAACGACCCACAAGATAAAGTCCTTCAAGTGCTTTAAAAACATCTGCCCTATTGCACAAATGATTAAACCTGCAGAGTGGCCTGCAGTGCTATGTTTGAAGTGTTAAGGAGGCCAACGGCTTCAGGATATGTGCTATTCTGGAACCAGGATGCTCCGCTCTCAATGCTTCTTAGGCTTTTGTGAGATGGAGGGAAATTAAAAAGGTTGTTAACTGGGTGAGAGAGGCGTCCTCAAGAACTTCAAGGCTGTTTAATGCCCTCGCCTTTTAAATTTCCTCTGGGGCAGTGTTTCTCAAACTTCTTTGTCACGGGGCTCAGACAAATCAAACTTTGCAAAAAAACAAAAAAAAGTCGACTTTGGATAGATAGATAGACAGACAGATAGATAGATGGAAGGACTGGTGTCTGGCTCCGATCCATGTTTTGAGAGACACGGCTCCAGGGGAAGGGCATCGCATCCAATAATCCTGGATGCAGCGGGCACCACTTTGTATAACTGTCTCCTGTCCACAGCCAATGTGTTTGCCAAACCACACTGTTATCGCGTAGATGAGGATCCTCTCGAGCACTGCCAATGTATATAAAGCTGCACCAAAACCATCCCTGCGAAAACCACATTTTATCAGTCGCTTCCCACGAATAAAAGCCTCCGCACTTTTTTCTCCAGAACTATAACAATGTTATTGCCCCATTTGTAGACTGTGGGCTTTGTCACTGCCAGGCCTCCTCAGTTGTCCACTCGGATTTCCATGATGTTGATAAGCGAGCGAGGGGGGTCCCCACGGTCGCCCAACGTCTGTCACACCAGACCAGCAGGGACCGGACCTCGCTGTCGGTGATCGACCCTATGACTGTGACGTCATCAGCAGAGCGCAAACATCCGAGACGGCTGAGAGTGGGAAATTCACTGTGAGTCTAGGAGCAGGGACTGCACACACCTCCGAGGTGCTAATTCATTAAGGATTTACAGCCTTTGTAGTTAAATTTAACCACCTGCGTCCTCTCTGCCAAAAAAAAAAAAGAAAACCAAGGCCCCCGCTGACACCGACTGTTCAGCTCCTATGTGAAATGGTCGGTGGTGCAGCCAGCACAGAGCTGGGCTGTAATCAACAACCAGAACCTTTGCAAAGGTGTTAAGAGCCTCTGGGTGAGAGTGCACAGGCTGCAGGCTCGGAGAATGCACATCAGGCAACAACAGGCCTATTTGCTCGACAGGCAAAGTTGATAAGGCTCCAGGACAACAATGGAGAGACGCTCAAAGATTTCCATGATAACAGACGTCAGAATAAAAAGGTCTGGAGTCGAGCTTTTCATAGGCTCGGGCGCAATCGCAGCTGACTGAAAAACGCACTGGAAATCTCTGCTGCTCAAGAGATCAGTGGGTGTAAAAACAGGGGCAAGTTCATAATTACCCTTTGGAAAAAGAAATACGACAAAAGCACTGATGAAATCAAGTTGTAACACGGCAGACCGTGGAGAGGAGAGCCTGCACTGCGGCGCTGCTCAAACTGAGCGGCCTGACACGGATGCTATCAGAAAGGTCTCGCTCGCCGGCTAGAAGCTAATTGCGGCGTAAACGGATACTAAAATCAGGGTCAGACGAAAACACCTAAACTTGCCTGAGACGCCGCAGTTGATTTAAATACAGACAGCGTTTAAACTGCCTGTAGGGCCACGATAAATTATTTCACAGGCACCCAAACTAGACACCTACCTTCTAACAGTAGATAAAACTTCCTCTCCAAAAATACCATTAGCGACGCCTAGAGTGCGCTAAATAATGGATGACAAGAGCATCCATGATAATTACCAGTTAAGTGAGCGCGTGTGAGGCAGCGCGCGTGCGTCTCAAGGCCCCGTGGATGTGTGTGTGTGTGTGTGTGTGTGTGTGTGTGTGTGTGTGTGTGTGTGTGTGTGGAGGCATCTCAGTTTCTCCTTCCTTCGTCGGAGTCATGTTTGCGTGTAGCGGGCTACTACCGAATAGGTGGTGATTCCCGACGAGTTGTGAAAAGCAGCACGGCAAAATCCCGGTGGCGTGCCACTCATTCTCCCCTGCACTCAATCTGATGTGAGGGGAGTTCGAGGAAGCCATTACTCCAAAATGACTCATTTCCCTGACAATATCCGAGCGAGCCCAAAGAGCCGTCTTCCCGGGGCTCCAAGAAGAGATGTTTATACTTTCGGAACGTCGAAAACCGAGATGGTGGCATTTCTTTTAAGGTGTAAATGAACTGGAGGCATACTTCATGCAAATGAGCGGAACACATTGCACAAACACGCGTGGCTGTTTACACAGGAGGACATAGGCGCTCAGGCTCATGTTAGGAGTTTGCGTAGAAGCCGACGAGCTCGGTCACCACACAGCGATGTGCACATCCTCTGAGACGTACTTGGCTCAGAGGTGTGGGCTTTGTTCTGCCGAGAAAACCGCAGTCGCTGCCTCCGGTCTCGCAGAGTCACTGCCGTCTACCAGCAAAATATTTGTGGTGTTTAACTGAAGGCGAGTCCCCGTCGTCTCACGTCCCGGCCATCTAATTAATGAAGTTGCCAATCACGCTTTGTGAGCCATTGTTAATGACCTCTTACCAGTTAATGGCAAGGCCAGCGTGACAACCAACACCTACGTGCATGCAAATTCAGAATAAATCGGTGACCTGAGCGTTTTAGCGGGGCCAGCCTTGCTGTTAAAAGTGCAACACAGCGGGAATAGCATTTTATCTTTTACACAATCTCTGATTAAGATGTCTGAGGGACTAATGGTGGCTGAGGTCCATTTAGCTGCCTCTTGTTTGCGCTGGGGGGAAAGAGAGAAAAAAAAAAGTAAACATCTCTCAAACTTTGCCCGCAGAAGCTGTGTTTTGCTCTAACATGGTTCAGCTCTAACATGAGTGGAAACTTCCTTCCCTCCTTTCTTGACTTGTCTGTGTGGTGATTCCACCTCTGCTCACAGCGCCGAGAGCTGGTTAAGAGCAACATACACAGTTAACACTGGCATGTGTGATGTTTGGCACCCTGCCTGCGCAACGGAAACACCGCGTGTCCTTAGGTGAGCGCAGCCATTACCCGACTCCCACTCCATCGAGGTGAGAAAACAACGGCAGGCGGCGACTGATCTGAGCCGGCAAACAGATCAAATGTCCGTCTCTGAACCATGATGCGCCTTGAACATTTGAAGAGTAGCAACATGAGAAGCCATTAGCTCAAATGGGAACCTCACGGTTTAAAGTCCAGCCAATTTGTGAGGTGGTGGTGGCGCTTATCTCCAGTGCACATGAGGCCAAGGCGGGGATCACGCTCTGGTCAGTTCTCCAGTCCATCACAGGACACACACACACACACACACACACACTACTCAGTCTGACTGGAGCCTCTAATTGTCCTTAACAGGCATGTTTTTGTACTGTGGGTGGAAACCGTAGTAACTAGAGGAAAGTCACGCAGATCAGAGCTGATCGTTATTTGTTCGTCCTCACCTTTACTGTAACTACTCCCAGCTTCCATCTGGTCATGTGGTGCACTGGATACCTCGGAACTTTTGAATACTCACAATAGGCTGAGTAAGTTATTTTAATTAAAGCTGACAATAAAGTGTGGGCTGGACAGTGCATACTGATAAGTCTCCCACCTGCAGCGGCCCTGCTTTCAGAGCAACATTAAGGCGGCATGAAAAACACAGACGTCTCATTTCCCTTCCAACGCACATTGCCCAGCTGGTGAGCACAGGTTCGTCTCGGTGGCGAGCTAACAAGCAGCGGAAAGTTTACAGAGAGTTATCTGCAGATCAGCAAATGGTGGTGCCATAAAAAAAAGAAAGAAGAAAGAAAGAAAGAAAGATTCGTATCCCTGGGCATAATGTAGTTTATTTTGTACGACCTGCAAAATTACACTGCCAGTCATTTGCATGGATCGAGGCAATTACATTCAGGGCCACATCAGTATCCACACTTGGTACCAGAGGCAGTGTAGCAGCGCTGGAGTCATCTCGTAATTCATCTGGTAAGAAAAAAAAAGAAAAGCAGCGGTTTGCCAGCATTATTTAATCCAATTAATAAATAACTAACTGTACCACAGGAACATGCACATAGTGACGTTTCCGCACCATCAGCCAGGCTAATGCTAATGGTGTGGGACAGCGTTGAGCGGAAACAAACGGCCGGCCGGCCGGCGTTAACCAACTCGCACAGAGTGAGGTGAGGAAAATAAGTCGATGCTGCTCAGCCTGCCTCGCCTCACAAACCCCCCGTGGGCGTTCACATCTCGCAAACATGGCTTCCCCCGCAGCCGGCGCAGCAGAGAGGCTGCTCTCCACCGCTGGAGATAGGACGGCAGTGCAGCCGAGGCGCGCCTCGCTCCCTCTCATCCTGTTACTCGCATGCAGGCCGGAGACTGGAAGATGTTTTCACACCGATTTGACTTGAAAAGCGGCCGATTATTTCTCCTAATTGCCACTCGTGTTTCGTATTATAGGTTAGTCGGCTGAAGAAAGCGGCGGCGCACTGTATACTCGAGCTGAAGAGTGAAATTAGCGTCCCCTTGTCTGTTCATTCAGTGATGAAACGGCATTAAATCAACAATGGTCTTGAATGGAGATTGGATTCTGAGTCCGACCCAAGGGAACTGGATCAAATCAATTCCTGAGAGTCCTTAGGATTCCTCTCCGGAGCCGTGGCATCTCATGAGGAATCTAATACTCTTTAGAGTCTTTGCAGACGCTGTTTCATCATCTCACTCAGACTGCACACTCCTCGTCTGTGTTTGTGTAACCCAAGGCTGTTCTCAGTCTAAACACTGTAAATGATACCTGTCTCTTTGATTTTGACTGATGTTAAATTCACTTCTCTTGTAACAATAAACACTTCACTCGCTGCGCCATTAAACTTCCATTATTTCATCCTTCTGATGTTACCCGCGCCGCACACACACACACCACACACACCCACACACACAGAATATAAAAAATTGATCTTTTTAACCGTTTAACATACCAAATGAATGAGGATTAGCATATTAACACAATTAGAGTCTATAGTTCAGAGAAAGGTAGATCATAGCAAATCAAGCACCTTCCTCAATGCCCTATGGACACAACACTGTCCATCAGGATCACATTTGCATTTAAACAAGTGCTTAGAATTCATTTGCAAATTCTACTTGACCATGGTCTCTCTCTCTCTCTCTCTCTCTCTCTCTCTCTCTCTCTCTCTCTCTCTCTCTCTCTCTCTCTCTCTCTCTCCCTCTCTCTCTCTCTCACACACACACACAGGCGTTCCCTTGAGTACGTGCAACACACAGGCAGACTGACAAACAGGCAGCACTGGAGGTGAGTGTGGACGCACGTGTGCAAACATACTGGTGAATGCAAAGGTGCATTTTCTCCCCATTCTCCTAGTGAAACACAAGAGCACCGAGAACTGTTTCACATCTGTACAACTGCCACCGTCCATTATTCATTTTGTCTGATTCAGTCTGTTAGTCTGCCCGAAAAAATGAAATGCATGAATTCAAAACACACTCAGTACTGTACCGTGTAATTAGAGCGTATTATGCACTTAACTGCAATTTGAATAATACAATGCAAATCACTTTCCGCTGAGACTTTTAAGGGAGGATACTTTACTTTTCACTTACACCCACCGAGACAGAAGCTTGAAATTACAAAAAAAGGAGAGAAAGTATTTCTCAAAAAAATCCCATTAGGAGGTTCTGGCCCTCTACTTTTGACTCAGCTGTTAGCCTGGTAGCACTTTGTACACACCACATGTGTCAAGCTAATCGCTAAAGAACAGCTGCAACTCCTCTGCAGTTGCAGAGCAGAGGAA
Organism: Karalla daura; assembly: GCA_029224185.1. Taxonomy (NCBI): domain Eukaryota; kingdom Metazoa; phylum Chordata; class Actinopteri; order Chaetodontiformes; family Leiognathidae; genus Karalla; species Karalla daura. The sequence continues at coordinate 15,171,640 of CM055195.1, forward strand.
AATATGCAGCCCGAGACGCTGACCTCAATTGGCTTACGTCTTTAAAGCGAACCATCATCTCCCCAAAATGTTCATCGCCCCTAATAGTTATCTTAACTGCAGTTTATTTATAAAAGTGAATTATATTAACTGTCAGAAGGTTTTGATGAAATACTTCTCTCAGATTCAGTTCTCATGCAGTCATGGCAGAAAGCAGACAGTAATCGTCTTTCATAATTCAAGCCTCATAAGTCCTAAATTGAATCTGAGATGCATTTCTCTTAATGTAATCCAGATTTATTGAGTTACATATCTGCTTTAGATTTATTATTTGCACTAAGCTTATAAATCTATCACGACTTTGCATTTTATATAGTATCTCGATGCGCAGAGGGCTTCCAGTGGGCTGGCCATAAAATTACAATGGCAAACTAGCATGGACTACATAAAATCCTGTACTATTAAGTATTCAACAAGTAAAAGGTAACAAGTAAATGACGTGCCAGGCCTGTTTGCTAATAAGAGGGCTGTGTGAACTTCAGAGAGATGGAGTATTGGCTGCACATAACTAGGACCGTGCAGCAGCCTTTCTACTGTGGCATGGAAAAATTGATTGCCATATAAACACATTTTAATGAGTCTGATGATCACTGGAATTCAACACTAATTTGATTGAGTATCACAACAAAATGTAGCTTTGGGAAATGTGCAGCTAACAAGCCAATGCCAAGACTTCCACATTACCGAGCATGAGAGAAAATACTTTTTTTTTCTTAACTGGATTTCTAACCAGGAAAAGAACACGCTGTGACGGCCAATTTCTAAAAATACACACCCTTCATTAGCAGGTGGCATCATCTCTTCAGTTGCAGCTAGACGAGGCTGGAGCCTTCATCTTGGTATCAATACCAACATCTTGGTATCAATACCAGTACCAACATGCGTGTCTATAAATGGGGAATACAAAAAACGCCATTAATGGATGACATGGGCATAACCACCATTATAATTGGACATGCCGCCCTCCCCATGATATCAGATTAGGGAAAAACCACCAGAGCAAAAGTGAAAGGGACATTAATGACCCCCCAATGTTTACACTGCGGTTACGCCTTTGATTAATGAATTAATTTTAATAGAAAATCTTAGAATTAGAACATGAGAAGCAGTAAAAAAAAATGAAATACCATTAAAAAAATGCCAGGCTTGTCTTATTGCACTCACAAAAACAATAATTACTTTGAAATACATAGCCTAAGATTTTTCCATTAGATGTAGTCTGTCATAAGTAGGACTAATGTCTTTACTTAGTATTTTACTTTACTTTATATACGTCTATATAAAATATAAAAGTGTCTGGAATCAGTCCTCTCTGCATTAGAGGCTCTGAATTGTTCTATGAAATCTTTTTTATTGACTGACGCAGCCTGGGACAGAGCTATAATGTTAAATCCACCTCTACGCGCTACATCTTTGCCTTTTCTTTATCTCAGGTGTGTATATATACTATTTTACAAAAAAAAATATCGGTTGTCAGTATCGGTTATGAGAAGCAGGAAGTTATCGGTTATCAGTGGGGGGAAAATAAATTATCGTGCATCCTATATCACTTTATCTGTGAGCTCAGTGACCACACTAGAGTCCACGCGCCTGCCCTGAATTTACGATGACTGCAGGAGACACTGGCATGAGTGCAAAACCAAGACAGTGGGAAAGAGAAATATTTTTCTAAGGGCCTCACTTCAATAAAAAGATTAAATTCAGCACAAGCCAAAAATATTTCATTCTTGTGAAGCACAGAGTGCTGTATTTATGCCAGCCCATAATCAGAGAAGTCCCACAGGGGAATTAGATGCTACAGTGATGGTAACATACTGGAAAGCAGAGCACTTTCCCATCTTAAAGGACAACAGCAGTGGGATGGATCTGTGGCGGACAATTCCTGGAGTCACCTCTCATACACCTTTATTAGCACACTAGCTTCCCAGGCCGGTTTGGTTTATGTAGTCAACACTTCATGCTTTTATCCTCCACTGCTTGCTTGAAGCACAGCCGAATTTATATTTCTCCACATCATGGCTCTGCAGCTCCTGAGCTCTGATGCATCTCTCAACTATTGTTCTGCTTTCATGACCCCATTTCCCCCCATCTTGGTCTGATGCTGCCAACCACAAGCTGTTGATTTAAAAACTTGCAAGTGGAAATAAGTGGATGAAATTATGCATATTTTTGTGGGCAAAAACAACCAAAAAATCCAGAAATGGAACGCGAAAATCAATGCTAATGTCTGCGAGGGAACAGATAAATTGCCTGGATGTTCATCGGAACAAAAAGATATCGTCAGTGTTGTGTGTTTAACTTGCCCGGGTTTGTGTAGTCACTTTGAAACAATTTTCCCAAAAAGGCGTAAACGAAGAGGAGGATTAGAGAGAGCGATCGAGAAGGAAAGAGAGAAAGAGAGAGAGAGGTCTCTAAGTGCTGCTCAAGCAGACGTTTCAGCGTGGCTGTTCTGGGGGGAGGAGAGGTCTGAAGTCAGAGAACACTTTATGATAATGGTGCCTGGGAGAGGCACTGGGAGCTGGCTTTAAACAGCGTGGCTGGAACCGGGTCAAGAACACGAGTGGATGAATTCATCCTGCTAATTGCAACGCTGATTGCATCTTCTGTCATCATATTATAGGGTGACAGTACAGGATGGAGGTCCACAGACGGGTACACACTGGCATCCACGTTTGCCTTACAGGCTCGCACTGCGACCGCTGTTCAGTCAGTGGTAATATGATGGATGGAGGGATGGATTATTTCAAGGAGTTTGAGAGGTACAGACATAGAGATAGAAACCACAAACGATGCCTGTTTTCTCATATTCTCTTTCAGGGAGAGGCTCCCACTTGATGTTTTGACTTTTCTACTCAACCAGCAAATCATATTTCTCAGCCTTAACTTTGAATTTAATTGCCTTTTTCTTTTTCGTTTCTGAGGAATCCGTCCTATCTGCTGAGAGCTGAGGTCTATATTAAAGTCTACACGCTCATCAAATACAAGGTCATCGGCGGAGTCGGTGTGAGGAGGAGGTGCATTCACCACATGTGGATGTGTGGCTTTAGCTTCACAGACAAGGCCAGGGAACAGCATTATAACACACACACACACACACACACACGCACACACACACACACACACACACACACACACACACAAACACACACACACACACACACACACACACACACACACAAATACACAAATATGAAAGAATTACAGTGAGTACAAAATGCTCTGCATTAATAATCACGATATTAAAAGACTAAAAAAAGACTAAAACAGCGGGAGCAGCGTTAAGAAAATAGCTGCAATTCCGCCTCCTCGTTCCGTCTTGTCTGGTGTAAAAAGCCAAACAAAGGCTCTGACAATGTCACCGAGCCATTAGAGAGGAGACGCGGCTGAGAACCAAACACAAATGAGATACAATCATTCATGAAAAACTCTTAGCAAGGAGTGATCTAATATTTAAAGCAGCTTATCTTCATTAGTTCAGGTTTCGGTCTTGGCTGTGCAGGGACCGGCTGACTGGAGTGTGAAAGCGGGACCAAGCAATTTATTTGCTGAGCTTCTCCCACAGAGTGTATCTGAATATTGTTTTTTTTCTGAACAGCTAATTGTAACAAGAGGGGGTAAAAACTTCTCCCGGGCAACTACTGTTGTCAGTTTTGAGTGGTGCGTAGCAGAGGCCCAAAATGGTGGACGCAAAACACAAAACTCTGCCACGTCGAGGGATTAACCGCTAATAAAAAACATAATTAGCAGTATTGTGTTTCTGCCAAAAGATTCCCCCTAAATCCAAAGCGGTGGATCTTTTAAACCCATGGAGAAATGAAGTGGGGCTGTCTAACGGCTACTGACAGATAAACGCTCAAATTCAACAGCCACTAAGTGGTAAATCATCATTTTCTGTCTGAATTCACTTTAATACTTTAGCAGCACTCGCCTACGGGCTGGTGCAATGGATTTACCTGCCTGTCTGCGCAGAGCTCCTCCAAACAGCCCCGAGAAGCGCTATCACCCAGTTTCCATTGTGCACCGCACATTTTGACGAATAATACGGCTCCTCCGAGTAAGAGGTGGAGAAATAAAGAAGAAAGAGATAGAGAAGAAAGTCCAGCGAATGTGTGACTCAACCGAGCACCAAAACAAACTTTTTGATTTACTTGGGCCTTGATCAGCCTGGTGAGCTGTTATGTCTTGTTTTGTGACCAAACCGTTTTGTAAGAGGCTGAACGGAACAACTAAAATGCAGCTGCGCCTCTGAATCAGAGAGAGAGAGAGAGAAGGACAAAAAAAGAAGAAACGAAGACCTTTGGAGAGGATTTGACTCATCGCACTATGAAAAACACACAGGTGTCACTAATAACAGCAACAATAGCCGGGTGCTATTCAGGCGTCACAGCGGGCCACCGGGAGCCGGCACTGACAATGGCAGCACCCTGAAAGTGAGGCAGCTAAATGGAGCCATCATTCATCAGCAAATTCTATTATTATTCTGTTTCACTCTTCACACCTGGTTCTACTTACGTGCCAAATTGTCCTCGCTGCGACTAAGACGGTCGAGCCAACAAAACACAACCATTTGTAACAATGGCAATATAATGATTTCATCCTATGAAATGTTTAAAGGTTTTCGACTGAATGCCAGGTGATGACTGCAGGGAAGCGGTGGGCCGCCGTCACGTCTCTCTCGTGAAAACGACTGACCTGGTTTCACAGCCCACCTTCGCCGCACATTATGTTCCTGTACACGATTCTTTATGCATGAGCTGACGGTGCAAATCGACACGCTTCTAAATAAGTTAACGGCAAACGGAAAACACAGACCTGTCGATGTGTGCTCTGAAGGTAATGGGGCGGGGGGGGGGGGGGGGGTTGGTGAAACACGTGGGCGTCCGCCGGTCTGTCGATTGTACTCTTTCGCAGAACTGACCACAACTTGACTCGAGGGCGACACTCGTGAAACTCTTCACTTGACGAGTAGGTGAATTCCCATCTGAATCTCATCTCTCAAGCCTCTACAGCCCATTTCAAACTCTTCTCTGTCGAAAGCGTGTCGTTACATTGAGTAATATAAAAAGCCGCGTTATTGTTTTGGGACCCAAGCAAGCTCTAAAACCTATAAACAAACACTATGAAGTATAACGTAATAATACATAATTAAGCCCTTCAATGGCACACATCTTCTGCAGTGCACAGCCGCCTGGATTTTTAGGACAAACAACACGCATTTGCAGCGTTTTTCTATCGCCCCCTCTAAATGTGGAAACTAGGGACGGGATGCAGCGAAATGAAAATTTCTGGCTGAAAGCGAAACTGGGGCAACAATTACTGTAGCCGAAAAATGAAACACCAAAAGAAAATACGTGGACGTGGAGGGCTAAACATTTTCTGCTGCTGCAGGAGGACTGGGAGAGGACAGAGGACAGCCTTCATCGTTCAGAAGATTGATACATGTTTTCAGGAGTCAGGAGTCTGAAAAAGTCTCCTGTAACGCTAGAGAAAGTCCTGAGATTTGCTGCGATAATTTGTCTGACAACAGAGTGGTTCAGTTGGTCAGATTTTTTGATTGGGTCATCATAACATCCTGTTTCGGTCCTGTTTCAGGTCTTTCGTCGGAAAACCAAAGATGCAGCTTTTGGAAATTTTCGGCTGAATGAGAGAATGAATTTTGGGTGCAGCTCTAATGGAAACGCATTCACTTGGTGGACAGCTCTGTTGCCTCACTGCAAGAAGATCCCCGGCTAAAATCCTAGTCGGACTATCTATCTGTGTTAGATGGTGCAGGTCCAAAAACCTGCATGTTTAGGCTGACTGGAGACTCTAAATCACCCCTAGGTGTGAGTGTGAGAATGAATGAACGTTCAGGGTGTGCTCCCTGCCTTTATTGCCGGAGATATGTCCCACGAGAAGCCCCACAACACTGTTGGATATAAAGCTGGTTAGATAATGAATGAATGAATGAATAAATGAACTGATCTGAATGGAAATGATATGACAGCAGGAGACCTGAGATCTGTACGATATCTGGAGAAAAAAAAAAAGACACACACAGCTTTAACATGCATATGCAGATAGCCACTTTGTGGCGTTTCATTTAAGGTTATAGTATCAGAAAGACTACATTAACATACATAAGCGGCTGGAGTGTTGGGGGCTATGATCATCATGGCCGAGCGGGTTTATTGCTTTCATCCCCTTTGAGCAGAGGGCTCACACTGAGTTTGAGAGCACTGCAGAGAGTTTTCATCAGGAGTGACTCATCGTCGTCTGGGACATTCACATATGAACACAGCGGCTGAAATGCGCCCTTAGCGGCAGCCGATGGCCGCTTTTAGCAGCGCTGACTTTTGTCAGCATTTGTTGAAGATTTGATGTCGACGTGCTCTGCGTGCACACTGAACACACTCGTCATCGCGCTGACACACGACAACAGTGAAATGAAACTCGGCCTTGTTTTTTTTTTCCCCCTGCACGTTTGTTTCCAACATATTTCAATTATATTTGACCATTTGACTCGTAAAAAACACATTTCAGGAGAGACACCGCTGCCTGTTTAGTTTCCATGCTGATACATAAACATGATCCGCTTGTGATCCCTGCCTGGGCGAGCTAGGATTTTTATCTATCTATTTTTTATTTTTTTAAATAACTGTCATGAAATTGAACCCAAACAATTTCCGTCACATCTTGCTCATTACTGCCTCGGCACCAGCACCACCTGTATTAGACTTGTAAATGCGGCGCCCCGGGCGCCGTTTCGCCGGACTCGTTAAGCGAAAACGACGTGCGCGGCCGTTACCCCGGGTAACCCTGGTGATGGCGGTGGACGGAGACACCGGGGGAAGACTGACAGAGGAGGGAGAGGCGGCCAGCCTGATGAGCACACGAGCACAGATTCCTCTGATTATCATACAGCCGCGCACAGCCACAGAGACAGGTCTGCTGGTGTAACGACGGCCTGGTGCGCTGCAACCCGCCGTCTGGGGACGAATGTTGCACGGCATAACGGATCCAGACGATTCGCAGACGAGCCTGCGTTGTTCATTGTACGTCATTTTCTCCGCCACTTCTTTACGACGCCCGCCCCCGTTTTCCACTTTCAAATGTGTACCGAAGCACGTTTGTTTATCACTTGAAATACTGTGCTCCCTCACATCAGCTGCAAAAGAGGTAAAGGTATTGAGTTTAAGAGCACAATAGCTGCAACAAAAAAGAAACAAAGCTTAATAGTGTGGTTCAAAGTCACAGTGTTAAGTATCAAGTGAAAGCAAATTTCCAGATGAGGTTTAGCCTGCGTGTGTGTGTGTGAGCATGCGGTGTATGAGCAATACATTAGCTGACGTGATTCAGTGTCGTTTTAGATTTTCTGGGGAGGCTCAAAATGGATGAAATGCAGACTGCACACTTAGAAGTGGCCGCTGGGCGATGTGGAATTGAAGCCAGACAGTGAGAGGAACGAGAGGACGAGAGCGCCGCTGATCTTCTCGCCTCAGGTTAACAGGTTGATAGATAATAAAATGTCCATTCTTCTAAAAAAAAATAAAATGAAAGTATCCAAGTATAGCTCGAATTGGGGCCCTTAAGAGAGAGGGAAAATGCTGCTTATACTGCTCATGTGACTACAATGATTTAAAGTGACCGTTGGACCGTCGAGCCAAGGCCCTGCCCACACTTTGGAGCTGTGGCCAAGACGCTTCCACCTACAGACCTGACATACATGAAGGAGAAGAGGCACATCTGGGACAAATCCTACATGCTGCTGCAACCCATCAAAGGCTCTGAGTCAATCATCTTTCATATCCTTCCCAGTGTCATTTAAAAATACTTGCCTTCAAATGACAGGACATAAAATAGGTTTCCATGTCCCCTGGGGGACATAACGTCTGACAAAAAAAAAAAAAAAAAAAGGTTTTGGTTGACTTAATCACTGGGCTGTAAATGAAAATTCACATTTTCAAGCTGTAACCAGATTGTAAAAAGGGTAAATTTATGGATGATGTATTGAAAACTTATTGATCGTAAAAACAACTGCAGCGGTGATGCATCCATCCATCCATCCATCATAATACCCACTTTGTATGCAACGGTATCACATAGGGGTCTGCTGGTCTCGCAACAACAGAACCTCAAATCTCCGAATGATAATAGTGTTTTTATTGTGCCGCTGAAATCTATCTGGTCCAGTAAAAACAATCCTTGCGTTTGCTATGAAACACTCTGCCGGCTGCCACCTCTTTCTTCTCCCTCCTCTGTGCGAGCTCGGGGCTTTGTCTCAACCATCCCAGATCCGCTGGTGATTGCCGGGACAGTGAAAGATTAACCGAGGGGGTCGAGTTTTATTTTGTTTCTGTCGTGTCGAGTGAAGCGCTTCGGTGCGATGATAAAATGACTGTGTCTGTAAATGAAGTGCGGAGGCTGCGGAGAGAGCGATGCAGCGGCTGTTTCTGGTTACACAAAATGGGGCTTATTCTTTAACAAAAAGGTCCATCTCTGTAAGCGTCCTCTCCATAATGTTGTCAGGCACTTAGAATAACAATCTGGGCCTGTCACTGGCAAAAACAAACCACTTTGGGTGGACGCGCGCTGACAGTGTGTGCCCAGGGGGATTACACTGAAGCCCGATTTGCTGCTGCCGGCTGCCGAGCCCTTGCTTAGTACTCAACCAATTCCAAAAATTGTTGTCTCCATTAATCACTTGGACACAGAAACATGAAAAATCGGGTGCATGAACGGACGTAGAACCAGAATTTCTCAAGTTTCGTCTGGCACACTGAAACCTTCCACCCAAGAACACTCTCTCTTTATTAATCATGCCACATAATGTTGATAGTGGGTTTACAGCACTCTGGGCTGAACTCAGCCAAATGTATATGGAGCTATAGAAAAGACACCTTTATGTTGAAAGAATAGACTTCTACAAGCTGTCTGTGATTGTCTTGGCTTTGCTTTTGGACATATTGCATGTAAATACTTAAAAAAGGCTTGAACCTGTTTCCATGCAGGAAATAGTCCAGCAAATTTAGACATCCCTATTGTTACCACAGAGCACCCATTTATTTATATCGTTAAAAAAGTTATAAGTGTGAGTTTTTGTTGGAAAAACAAGCAATTATTTTTTTCCGCTTTGTTTTCAACTGATTATGACTGTTCGAGGACAAATATAATCTCGCTCACCGAGTGATGTTAAAAATTGTTAAATTCGGAGCGAATATCTGGGCAGATTATGTAACGCACCTGCTTTAAAACTCCTGAATAAGCTGCGGCTTTAATAGCGCTGCGAGAGAAAAGTGGGAGGGAGGACACATGAGCCCACACATGAAAGGAGTCTCTCATTTCCCCGACTGTGTCACGTTGTCCCGGGATCTAAAAGAATTCCTGCAAATTTTTTACATAATGGACACAGAGGGAACAGCTCGGGCGGAGGTGAGGACAGGTGTGGAGAGCATGTCGTGCATTTGTGCCGCACACCGTCTGAGGATATTAGGCCAAATTAGCGCCGTGGCTGGTTACTCCGAGCAGAATATTTTGAAGGGAGCTCTTCATGAAGCGCAGCAAAAAAAACATGTCTGCAGAATCTGAATTTCAAATGAGCATCCTTTGAAGATGTGCAATAAAAAAAATAATAAAAGAAGCAGAAGTCATCTCGTTGGAAAGAGGTGGATGTGGGGGACTGTGGAGCGGGCCGTACAGTACAGTGATCTCTCGTGGTCGGACGGCAGTGCCAGGTCGGCCAGGTGGACGAGGAGTCGCCTCTGAGAGGGAGTGTAAAGGCTACCGGTGCCACGGGGGAGCAGAGCGAGCAGCTGTGATTGAAGCTGCCTGAGACGAGCTGTCTGAAGGCGTTTGACAAACACTGTGACGTTGTTTACGGAGACGCTTCTCCTCTGTTTACAGCCGTTTCCTGCTCCTCCGACCTCCGCTGTCCTCCTCATGTTTTATTTACCTGCATGCCAGGTGAGTTGAGGGGGCCTCAAAGTGAGTGTGACCATGCATGTGGGAGGGGGGGCTTTTGTGTGGGTATGCCACTGCTGGAAATATCTTTTTATTCAGCTGTAGCTTGGAGCAGTGTCAGGTTAGAAGATAAAGGAAACTTAATTTCCGGGGACCAAATTGTCAGATCTAAATTAAAAAGGAAACACTTTTACACTCAAATAAAAAAAAAAGTCCAAAGTAAAAACTAAAGATCCAAGTTCCCAAATTACATGTCTGGTGATACAATGGGCAGTTAATAACATGCTCAGGATTACTAGACTGCATTCGGATTCATAATAGACTCCCATTTTTTTCGTACTCTGAGGAAAGGCCCACTTCTGACCTGAGATGTTCAAAGGGAGGTTTAGAGCCGGTGGCGGAACAGTGCATGAGAGAACATAATAATTAGCAGCTCAAATGTCACCGTCACCACCGAGCAGCCAATTTAGCATGCAGACGCTACGTCTCCACATCTCCACTTTTCTATAGAGGCGCAGAGGCAGATGCCATATCCCTCCGAGGAAGCTGGACACAAACAGTCGTTGGAGGGGATGTAGGCGCCTGTACGTCCTCCTTCCTCCCCCGGGAGGCATCTCAGCCTCTCTGCCTCCCAGAGGGCACCAATCTGTAGGCATGGCCAGGCTCAGCCCGTCCTCTGGGGGGGGGGACATGAGGCCCCTCCTGCTGCCATGCCCGGGCTCATCCTCCGGAGATCCTCTGCTCGGCGCCGCAGCAATCCCACCACAGCCCAGCTCTCAGAGAGACGGAGAGACGGTTCCGCCGCCACAATGCCATGTTATCTGCGCGTGTCGGCGTGTTCTCTGTTTGACGGGCCTCGCCTGTTTCAAGTGAGGAGTTAATGCCAGTGTGTGTGTGTGTGATGTGGCCTGCACGCACAGTAGCATTGTGGAGTGCTATCTAGAACAGCTCAGCAGAATAAAACGCACTCGGGTTTCCACACCAAGCACTCGTGATTAGATTCTCTAAGGGCTTCGGCAAAGATAACACTTGTGAGGATAAGCCTTTGCATGGTGGGATATGTGTGTGTGTGTGTGTGTGTGTGTGTGTGTGTGTGTGTGTGTGTGATGGGAACGATGGTGGGGGGGTGGGGGTGGGGTCACACACCTCGCCTGGTGAGCATGTAATGTTGTTGTCAAGGCCACGGACACCTCCATGCAGCACAGAGAAGACAGAGGAGATGAAGGCTGACACTTCTCTCCGCCGCCACTGCTAGGCAGATTATTCCTCCTCTCGCCGTCGAACTCTTCCCGAGCGCTTGTTGTGCCCCCGCCAGTACGCAGATAGCAGGTAACGCTAATCTGGAGAAATTCATCACAAAGGGGTTCAAAAGTCACAGCCGGCTTCAAATGGGAAGCGCGTTCGGCGGGCCCGGGCCGGCGAATCCCCCCGCCGGGGCCGCTCTGTGACATCACGCCTGGGGCTTTACAGGATATCACGGCGCCACAGGTCTGAGGCTGGCAGCGAAAGCCTCTTTATCGCGTTAATCGGCTGCGGCCACGAGGAGCGGCGCCTCTTATTCACTCCACGTATTGAGTAGAGGCAGTCTGGAGGTGAGACACGCACACACACATATATGATCGAGGCGTGATTGACTGGCACACTTGGCCACGAAGCGATGTAATGAAATGTTAAGGAGCAGCTTCACGCTAAGTCCGTGGAGGACGACGACGGCACGTTCTCCCACACAGATACAAACTGTAGCTGTTGCTCTGGGTTGTGATCTTCCAGTCAAAGCCGTGGCAGGCAAACAGAGAACAAAACAGTGCTTAAGCGTATAGATTTTTCAGCAAGGAGCAGCCATCGCCTCAAAGAGCCCCGGCGCCGTGAAGCGACACCACAAATTTTGCTTAAAGTGAAAGCGAAATGTTTTTTTTGTTGTTTTTTTTTCCCTTTTCTTTTCCCCCCCACAAAGCTTTTGTTTCCAGAGATGTCGGAGCAAACCCCTACCGCTGTCATCTGTTTTCATCTCCATTTCTTTTCTTCCCCCTCTCCAAACTGAAAGCGGACTCCTCCCTTTGTGGATCACACCGTGGGACGATCGCGTCAATCAAGCGGCGCTGAAAGGAAAGCAAACTCGACGACTTGAGGTGCTCTGCTTTCTGTCGATTTCAGCACGCGTCAGTCAGGAGGGAGGGAGGGAGGGAGGGAGGATGTTTCACTCTCACTTTTATGCAGTCGAGTACATTTTACAACAAACCTCACACATCCGTGGAAATGTTTGGACCACGGTGGCGGAAAAAAAAAGAAGACCACCAAGGGCACGACTGAAGGTTTTCAACGCTGCACTTTGCACTTTTCACAGCGATCAATCAACGGTCCGTTAGGCGCAGAAATGCACTGGATTGTATTTTTTTTCCCTCGCCTCCCCTCCACTCCCCTCCATGCCTGACCCCGGTGAACTAACTGTACATTTGCAGGCGGAGCGGACTCTCGCACGCCTCGGACGGTGGAGGCAGCCAGGGCTGGTGCAGATACACACCACGTCTCTGCGCCCGGGCCCCAAGGCGGCAGCGTTGGCGCTAAATTGACAAAGCAAGTAGATGTGACAGGAGGAGTCATAAAATTGCATTTTGTAGGATCAGTGTTTTCCCCTCCTCTCTTGTCCCTCAGCACTTCAAAAATTAGATCATTGCTCAATTTGGACCAATATGATTTATCTTAGGCCTGATCCGCGTCGCCCGCTCGTTGAGAGGAGATGGAGGAGGAGATGGGGGAGGAGGAGGAGGAGAAGGAGGAGGAGGAGGAGAGGGAGCCTGGAGCCTCTGGGACTGAACATGCAGATTCGGCCCGGTCATAGTCGCTGCACAACAATGCAATTTCTCTCCTGTCACTGACAAGTAGGAATCATCTTTATGACTCCGTGGCCGTAAGATGTTTCATTAGAGCTGATATTTTCATCAGTGTCATCTCGGGCCGCGTGTGGCTCTCAGGTACATCATTTTCCTTTTCTCTCTCTCGCCCCTTCTCTCTCTTTCTGTCTCCCTGACATTAAAACAAGGGGAGGAGGGGGGGGCCACGGCCGCAGCCCCGGCCACTGTGACAGCGGCACGCAAAATCACTTTTAGAGATTGAAACGTTTGCCGTCGGCATCGGATGTGTTGGCAATCTGAGAGATGGCGGCACAGCGCTCCACGCCGCCGTCGTGCGTGCAGTCATTACAATGGAATAATTGTTGCTTCCCGGCGAATAGCCCATAAAAGCCCGGTGGCTCGGCAACAACGCATCGCTCTTCTTTTGCAGGACACTGGAGCCGCTGGCAGGCCCCCGCCTTCTTTCTTTCTTTTTTTTCCTTTTACTGCCGGAGAAAGGCAGAGATGAAATGTAGCAGCGCTGCCGCGGCTACCCTCCCATCCTTAATTTCTTGGGTGCTACAGTGGAGTAGATTGCGGAGCGGCGCCATGAAGCATGAAGCCCCGGCTGAATACTGGGTCAGCTAACAATCTCAGACCTCATAGATCCAGCACAAAGGCCCGAGTTTCATATTGGCCCACACCTACAGTCCAGCAAAGCGAGATGAGATATAATTGAAAACACTGAGCTGAGGCTTTTGCGGACTTGCTCGTGGAAAATGCCCACCCCACGCCCCCGAGTCGTTGCCCTCTTTCGCTATTTTTTTTACATGCACATGTATGCGAGTCGAGTTCGCCCTTCGCTGTTGTTTCACACGGCTCAGTAGTTAGGAGGCCGTCAAACCTGAGTCGACATCCTTTAAACAGCTCGGCTGGTGACTTGTGGTTTGCTGCGATCGCGTAAGTGATCTGCTCTTTATGCACAGCCACATCCAGCAAATAGCCTTTGATTGCCGTGCCATTACTGACTGCTGTTGTTCAACACGATTGCAGCAAAATACTGCAGGCACCCCCCCCACCCCCCCAACCCCACCTCCAGCACCCCCACCCCCACGCCTTTATTGTCTGCCATACCACACCGGCTCTAGCATGTGCATTTGGCCACGATAATATCACAGGCGCTAATAAAAAAGAATAATACGATGAACACGACGTCCACACGTACCCAGATGGAGGACAAAGCCATTTCCATTTGCAGTAGGTTTTCTCCTTTGCTGCAAGCGTGCGTGAGAAGGATGCTCAATTAATTTTAAAGGTTTTTACACTATTAAGCACAATGTATCCAGCAGCTATTACATCCTTTCCCCGCTCTTTCTTGTTTCGCTTTGATACTTTTGTTGCACTAGCAAAATCCCTGTATTTTGAGAGCATCTGAGAGTGTCGGGCTCCGTCCGTCTATGGGGGAACAGATCTGCATCCGACTGTCATTTATGTGCCGAGGCTGAAAGCTCCAGTGCCACCGCTGACAATATAGCTCCTCGTCATTACAATGATTGTCATAATGAGTGTAATCATAAACATATTTCGGTAGTAAGGCCGAACAAGCCTTCTGGGTGTAAACATTTTGACATCTTCGCAGCGATAGCACATCCATTCTCTATTGTTCCTAGCTGTGCTCTGGCCCCTCAATACATCAGGCAATTTCAAGAGATTTTTGAGACAAGTTGGACAAAGTGATAAAATACCACAAATGTCATATATCGAATAGTCAGAATATGGAACAAATACATCAAAAAGACATCAGATTTTTAACTCCTTGTAACCCGGGGTGATCCATATAGTGACATATCATACAGAGATTAAAAAGGAGAAAGATACTAGTGACTGTTCTGGTGTGATGCGGAATAGTGTTTGCCAGCTAGAGACATCAATCATGTCAGCTTCTTTTTCTCTACATGATCATATTGTGTGTTCTCACGTTGGGTTGAATTTTGGATTTAACTTTGAGATGCGAACATCTCAAACTCTGCTCACATAAGGCTGAAACTATCAGCGGGAGATCAGACCCTTTGATTAAACCCTTTTTAAGTGTTGCAAATGAAAGTATTTGAAGGTTCAGGCTGCATGTCAACACCCATTAGCGCTGTCTGTAAGTTTAATGGTACAGACCTCAAAGTACTGTAGTAAGTAGCTCGCCAAATCCACCTTGGTCAAAAAAAAAAGAAAGAAACAAGCTGTTAAGTGCACACAACCATGTCAAATAATATATGATTTGCCCCATGTTATATTTTCCCGCTTCAGGTCTTATGCATGTCACAGAAGAGAAAAACATCATAGGAGCACTTGTACAGCTAAAAGCGGCACATTTCAGCTGCGGATGTGATTGTTGGAAGGCGCCCCTGACATTTACAGCTGTTTCTTGTTGCTGGGTTTGCTATTCAGCTCTGCAGGGAAGCGAATGCTACACTGATTTTTACCTGTCTTCGAGAACTGTAACAGCGGCAGGATGATTGTGAGCATGGCTCGGTTCCGCAGAGTCTTGTTTATTGGCAGCCATTTAGCCGAGCGTGTCATCAAAACCTCAACGGAATAATTCATCAGTTTGCCGTATGTAGCAGCACTGTTCTCACGGAGCAAAGAAACTGTAGCGCTGGCAGGAAAAAATGCCGGGAGATTAGTTATCTAGTCTGGTCCTACTGTGAGCAGCACCAGGGATTCAGCCCCAACTAGGTTTAGCCAGAAAATTGTCTGGTTTCTGGGCGGGGGGGCTGAATGGTAAGACAATCAATCAGTACGTGCTGACAGCAACATGTGTATCCACACCACCCTTCCCATCACTACATTTTCTACTCTTGGTTTTTCTCACATACTTAAGCTATCACATTTCATTAGAAAGGACCCTGGCCCTAATCCTAACAACAAAGCCTCATAATGAGAAACGGCCTGTGTCAAGTGGTTCTGCAATGAAGGGAAAGATTAAAGGATAAATCCTGCTTTTTGATGTGATAGTCACACAGTCCTGTGGTTTCTGAATCGTCTAATATCCAGATCAAGCCGGAGCACAAGTGTTGGCTTTTTTTTTTTTTTTGGGAGGGAAACGCGAAGAAACACAATGTGTGGTATTCCCTGTTCTGCCGGCTGCTTTGGAGAGGCTCACCTCAGCTGGTGTGACAAAGCGAAGCCGCAAGCACCTCAAAGGGACCGCGGCGGAGCTGCAACTCCTGGGTCGTTTGCATACTTTAATGTGAAGTGGTGACAGCGCGCGCGGGCACGGAGAGAAAACAAACTGCGCTCCGCCGTTATATAACGTCTCATTTCTCAAGAAACCGCACATCACGTGTGAACACATATCATGAATGACAGCATTTCTATTTACAGTTATTTACAATGTGCTGTAGGATGACATGCCAAACGCCCGCCCTGCCCCGTGGCATGCAAACAACAGTATGGATTTTTGTCTAGAGGAAAAAAAAAAAAAGAAGAAAAATAAGTGAGGAAATCTGAATTTCCATCTTGGACTTAATCTGCTCACAATGCCTGGGGCTTGGTGTCCAACCTCAGGGGAGCCCCCCCCACTCCCCGACTCTCTCTGGAGACCAGCAGAGAGAAATGTGCAACAGAATGGAAATCACAACACTCTCAGCCCTCCCAGATTGCTATTGAAAGCATTTACAGTACACTGGTTAAGACACCCAACCAAGCATTGATAATGAGGGGGAGAGTAAGAGGGAGACAAAGAGACGGAGAGAGGGAGAGCCCACTTGGCAATATTCACAGGCAAATGCAACCGGACTGCGAAAAGTTAGGATGCCATGTAGAACATGGGAAAAAAACAGACGCGCATTTAGCATTTATTAACAGAAATCAACAGAGCTGATGAGTAAAACACAAGATGCATCGCCTCTGCTGTTTGTACAGTAAGCAAGTAGATGTTGAAAAGGATTTGCAAATAACAGCGCTGATTTATTTATGTTTTACACAGTGTCCTTTCCTCTTCCATTCATTCACTACCATGGCTCCTCCTTTCTCTGCCACAAAGTTAAAGCATGTGGGAGGTGCACTTAACTGGACCAGAGTCAGGTTGAAGTGTTCCAGCAGGTCATGGTGACACAAGACTAATAACCTTCCTTGTTGTTCGCAGACATTGTTTAGATTTGGTATATAAACGATACCCCAGGGTTTCCCTGGGTGTGTAGGCCTGGCAGACCACCAGGCCTGACTTATGATTAAACTATTTCCAATCTGTAGCAAAAACAAAAGTATTAGAATATGTAAACTCAAAAATCAAAATGCAGACATTTTCATTTTGTGAGATAACCCATTCAACTGCAGTGTTCCAGGAGGTAATGAGGTGATTTCACTTTCTGGAGTCTGAGTGTGGAGCGTTTGAGTAGTACAATGTTTTTAAAGTTGGAAAACCACTTAGAATTCACTTAGAATAGGGACAAACCAATGTTTCAGGACCGTTTCCTTTTCTCTTTTGACAGCTGCTATTCCTGCATATGAGCGCTGTCATTGACTAATACTAGGGTTTATTCTCTAAACCCTGGTATTAGTTCAATAAAGATTTTTGGACACTCTGTGTGTATTATCTCTTACATCATCATGCAATGCAGAAATCCCATTTCCCATCAACATTGGAGGCCAATCCAAAAACATGTGAAAGCATACACTCATTTTAACAGACGTGTACAGAGGAGCTTGAAACCTTTCACATAACGTGTTGTGTAAGCCGTGTGGATCAATGTGAAATGGATTAATTGGTGTGTAGGATTCTCCACGTCCGGTCTGGAATGCACCCGGATTTAGACAAACACCTGCCCCACATTTCTCAGAGAATCAAGTGATCGAGCTTGACCCGAGCTGACACGTGCTCGGTTGAGGACACACCTTCCCGGGGTGAACCCCGGACACAGTGGAGATAAACCAGCATGGGTGTAGGGTAAAGGGCCCTAAGAGCAGCGGCCTGCGCCCCTGAGCTCTTTGATGCTGCACTAGTGATCTTACTGAATGACCGCCACGGGGTAGATGTGAGGGGATTTCAGATGCAGAAGGCCTTGGAGAGGGAGAAAAAAAAAAGAGAGTGAAGCATCAGGTCTACCTGAAATGTGTGTGCAATCATCTGCCACAGAGAGGCGGAGAGTTTAACACTGCGAGAGAGCAGAGAGACAGTGAGAGCAGCCTCCATAAAATAATTATCATAGACAGGCGTGACATGCCTTGTAGGGCTGATTGCCTCCCCAGTGCTGGTAACAGGGGGGCTTCAGAGGGACTACGCTCTGCAGATGACTACATTATTTATAGATGAAAGAGGATCCAAAAGAGAGCGATCAATGCACAGATGAGGCCAGCTAGCCTTCCACTCCAGCCCAGCCGTTTGAGTGCACAGCGGAGCGAGACATGAGCAGAGCGGGCTGGCGAGGGGCTGTTTTAATGGCCCCCTGCCCCCTCTCCCTCTAAAACAACCAAGTAATAAGCGGCCACTCTTATCATTCGGACTGCAAGCAGCAGGGGGGAGGAGGCAGGAGGGGTGCAGAATCACCCTCATTTGGGGAGAAAGGTTGTAAATGAGCCGGCGTGACCGTCGAGGAGTTATGAGCCGGTACGATACCAACGTGCGAGCGGCCCTCGCACATCTTCTGTCATCACCAAAGTGGCCGCCGTGAAAGCGCGTGCGATGGGGCCCGCTCACGCCAGCCCGGGGAAGTGCGAAGGGATAGGAAGCGGGACCTCGGAGAGTACATTAACCCGCGCCGATCTGCCAAATACAGCAGCAATTTCACACCTGAGTGGATAAAAACATGCCCATTCATTTTTTTTGCTGGTGACAGGGAAAACCTCGCGGCTTAAATTCAACCCTCGCGTCGGAGACATATGTTCCCCATCATTCAAGAGAGCCTTCGCAGCCTTCGGCCGGCGGGGGAAAGACGTCCATTCCATTACAATTATCTATTCCATTATTTTTCTCAAATTGTTCTCCGGCCAAGACATCTTAGCTGCCGTTTTCACAGATTGGTGGGATCACATGACCTCCCTTTTTTCCTATGACTGGCTAACTGGCCACAACTGATGTGTGGGCCGATGAAAAGCACAACAGCAGGTATCTGAGGAGCCACTCACTCACCAGCAGCCGTCTGGCGAGGGCGGCGCTCTGCGCCCGTCTTTCCTCTCTTAACAGAATTAGAGCGATTTTTGAGAAAATGTTAAACAGGTTATGCCGGGAGTGGGATTCTCAGAGGCTGCGGCCGTGCTCGACTGCGCGAGCGCAGTGTGCCGTGGGATACGGGCTTTGCCTTAAGTGTTACAGGAAAATCTTGTTTCTTTAGCATCAAAGGGCACGTGTCAGGTCTCATTGGAGAAATAAGTGGCAGCGCTGGTTTGTTATGCAGGCTGTTTACAGAGAAGCTCTGCATGCGTAATATCCTTCTCCCTCTGTTAGAGGACTCAACGCTGACTACGCTTAACCATGTAATCACTTCACTGCGGTAATTGCAATTATTCTTTATTTCCGGCTGTGTGTTTCGGTGTCGCATGTTTTGGACACATCACTCGGCGGGCGCCGTCGATGCAGCGTTTCCCCGGCTCCAATTTGTTGTTTTCTCCTTTTTCCCCCTTCCCTCAAATTTTTTGATGTGCTGCTCCGATCCGGACCTCGGCGGTTTGAACCTCGAGTTGACACGGCAGGAGTGGAGGTTTTAGACGCTTTGATGTGTGCTTTCGAGTGAACAAGGGCGAATGTGATGTACATGCGAGAAAAGACACCAATTAAGGAAGGCGCCACACTCCCAGGGAAGTCACACCATTATTTCTTTGAGACCCACTCAAACTCTGACAAAGGGCATGAATCAAACCAAACCCTCAGGCGAGGGCAGGAAAGGAAAAGTGTGTAAGTGTGTGTGCGTGCATGGTGTTGTGTGGCTGAGTCTGTGTCGATAAATGCGTGTGTGCGTGTGCGTGTGTGTCTGTCTTTGTGTGTGTGTGTGTGTGTAGGATGTATCTGGCGCGGTCCTACAGTGAGACCGGGCAGCAACAAACAAGATAAGACAGTGAGTGGAGGAAAAGGGGGAGAAGTTTTCAGGGAATCGTCAAAGGGAGGAAGCTCTTGAGACAGAGAAGGTAATGCTCCGAGCCACACAACACAAAGGCACGTTGCCATCGAGCGCTGCCTCCTCCAGTCCTGGGGAGGCTATGCCTTTTTTAATCGAGCAGGTTCCAGCATTTGGTTCATGACAAATAATGGCGCTGGCTTTGCCCGAGTCTCCTGTGGTGAGTTTCATTACCACAAAGTCCTCTTAACCGACCGGCCAGCACAAAAATAACCACAAACGACTTAATGCCATGGGCTACCAGGACCCTGACGAGGAGCGTTTCAACCCAGGAAAGACAAACACAGCACGGGCTGATCTCTCATTTTTAAGCCGTTACCCGGCGAATTTTTAATTGAAACGAACCGCCAAGAAAGGCAAATTGAGGCTAAGCAGTCCATCATTTTGAACTGAATCTCGAGCTGTTTGAAGCTGTGAAAAGTAAACAGCGTGAATTGTTCAGTTTGCCCTGCAACACATAAATCTTTAACGCCTAGGTCTGACAGGAAGCAAGCATCAGTCCAAACGAAGGAGCTGGGCCCGAGACGGTGCAACTTCTCTGTGTGCTTGTAATACAGGACACATCCACTCTGTTCACAGTGCTCCCGCTCGCCTCTGAATGACGCTCTTTCATGTCTCGCAGACAAATACTTTAACTGACGTCTGTGGCAGAAAAAACAAAGGTTTCAATGTTCTCCTACTGTAAAGACACGAGCTGCATGAATGGAACCGCCGTCTTTTTATTTCATATGTAGAATAGCTGGCAATGCCCTTGGCTCTGGATAAATGGTGGTAGACATCTCGGTAACTACTCTGTAGAATTGTTTTCCACCGTCTTTCTTCTCGATTGCATTATTTCTTCTATTTTTCATGTGGTGACATTCTTGTTGGTTTCCTTTCATTAGTTACGGTCTCGTGTGTCTGCTCTGCTCTGCAGGGAAAAAAAGAAACAAAGAAAACACGGGCCGACTGAAAAAAAGGACGGGCGAGCGAAAAGTCAAAAACGACAAGAGGAAGCTGCCGACGCGGAAACACCGCGGAGTTAACCTTTCGTGGTCGCCGGACACTTCTCGGTTTCCTAATGAAAGGGTGTGCGCGGGGCGCTGCAGCGATCGCACATTAGAGATGGGAACTTTCAACCGTCACGTCGTTTAAGGAAAAAAAGAGAGTGAGAGTCAACTTCAAATAGAAAGTAGGAGGGGGGGAAAAAAAAGGGTCAGAGAGACCCCCGCTTTGTAAATGAGCCGTGTCCAGGTTGGCAATGATGGGCCTGTGCGGCGGCGGTGACAGCCCATCAATAACCCCCGCTATGGCAGCTGCTCTGGTGTTATCTGTGCGGGCCCGCCACTTCAGAGCTGCCGGGAGTGCCTTCCACCAAGCGCTTATTATGCTTTAGTAACGAGCCGCAATAAAGCGCGATCCGGCAAATCCACATCCGCGCGTCCCCTGCTCGGGCTACACATCCGTTATGGAAACATCAATAATTCCCATTTCTTCCGTAAATAACCCGTTGCGGATAGTTTCGAGCGACTTCCGCCCGCCTCAGTCACAGACTTCGCTCTCCACTCTCCCCAGCTGTAAAAGCGACCGCAGGAGCAAGGAGTGTAAATTGGCGCATGGAGCATGATTCTGAAATTGCACTTTCTGAAATTACACCAGGGTGGCCGGCTGGGTTGAACCTTCAGAAGCTTTTGCTGTTTTTCTGTGTTTTCAGCACTATTGAGCATATCACACCAGGATGCAGCTCCTCTTCAGCATCAGTGGCATTCATGAATTCCAGTTCGAGACAAGGATCTTGCATGAATTGCAACTGCATCTTTACCTATTACTAGAATTTTCTGTATGAATGAGTGTCTAACACCCTGTGTGATTCACTGCTTTGTGTGTCGACGTGGTATAAGACACATCAGCTCAGAGAGTGTCACTAGTTGTCAGCGAGCCCAGAATTCATAATGGCTCTCCTCCAGACAGTGCTGCAGGCCTGTGCAGAAAGGACATCAGATATAAGCACTTACTACATTTTAATAGCCCACACCTTAATGAAACAATGTACTTTCTATATTTTACATGGAATTACAAGTCATTTACAAGTCAGCCAAGTCAATTTTAATGACTTAACTTCCTCTCTACAGACATTAAATCAGCATATCGCAAAGGGGATTTTGTGGGTTAGGGGTTCATGGAAAGACGGCCCGATAGAGAGTGATAATCATGTCGCCCGCGCTGGTTTCATTTCATACTTTCATGAGTTTGAAAGGATAAATAGAGAAAAATAATGACATTTCTTCAAAATCTCTCAAATGGAAGAGGTTTAGCAATTGCTAAGCTACGGTTGCTATGGTACGGGATAATTAGAGAGCGTGCACGCGAGGGTGTGACTCAGCACTACCAGTGTACGAACGGAAGCCAGTGAATAAACATTAAGAGGATGTGAAATAAAGCATTGTTTATGCAGCTGCTGCCTCCGTCGAGTAAGTAGCCTATGCCAGCATCTCAATTCTATTCCTGTTCTCCGGGACTGTCCAAGGAAGAGGGAAGCAAAAGGACCAGAAACCAGCTTTTATGGATGCTTATATAAATGCAGATGAGGAGTCCAGAGTCTTTAAATCTGTGAAAAAGTGAGTACACCCTCCAGATAAGATGCAGGGGTTTGTGCTTAAAGCCGGGAGAATGCAGCGATCTGTTCAAAGCAATGATATATTTAGCAGAGATTAAAGAGCCATGTGATGCAACAGTAACACAAACGGGTGAAAGATGCACTTTCTGTTTGCTGAGGTTCGGTGTGTAATTCATTTCAAACAGGACAAGTCAATTCCACAGAGTGACAGGTAACATTAGGAGATGACTCACTCAGCACCCCTTCACGTCGAGCTCCTCTCTCCGTTTTTTTTCTCGAAACTTTTCTATTCTACAACTTCAGGAGGAGCGTCACGGTCTCCCGACGCATGCCGCGGCTCTGAGCCGGGCTACAATCTTTGCAATTTTACTCCTTTCATTTTTGCATGAATATCCCCTCTAACATTACATTTCACTTAATGGTATGGAGGAATTTATGTCCCAGAGGATGTTTCACGCCGGGGCTATGTAATAACCACACAGTGGAAACATCCATCACCCCCTGCTCCACTGTGATCCAGTTTAAAACACGACTGGGCTTTGGCAGCAACGCTGCAGTAAAAGCAACTCGACATTGTAACATTGTCACATGATTCCTCGCCTACAATAGTCTTCCAGTTAGGGTTCAGGCCCAGAGGGATAAATCTGAGTCAGCACTGTGAAGATACAGACAACAGTTCCAGATTTTTTCCAGAGATGATATGTTTTTTGTGCGTCGCTCCTTCCTTCTCCTACCATGTAAATGACACGAGCTCTGAGGCAGTTTCACTTTGCATCTGTCAAATCGTCCCCGACAAAAGCACAGTGTACTTCGGCGGAGGCAAATGGAGATCTGCTGGCGCATGACCCGATCGATGCGCGAGACACCGACCGTGGGCCGGGGTGTTGGGATTTCTTTCTATTTATCTATCTAATTCTGCCCGCGGCAGCCGATGCCTCACTGTCAGCGTGCGACTGGAAGGCTATAAGAAGAGGGAGGCTGAGCCAGTTCCAGGTCGCGCGGGGTGAGGCGCTGGACTTCACAAAATTCCCTGCACAGGACGGGAGAGAGGAGCGCCAGAGGCGGCGTGGTGCAAAGCCTCCGATTACACCCCGGCGGAGAAGTTAATTGCCTCGTAGTGCATTTCAAGTCCTGTCCGCTCGCGATTTAACTCCTCCGTTAATTGCCGTCCGCTTGCCTGCGTCCTCCACACTCCAAACTGCGTGCAGAGATATCACAGCTGACCACCAGTGAAGCCATTTGTGAGGTATTCCACGCTCCGGTGCCTCGTGTGCCGCAGCAGGACGCAGAGTCTCCGGACGCTTCTGGTCTTCATGCGCTTGCACAATTTCCCCCTCCAAAAAATTAATAGAATAAATGAGAGCATTACAAGGCTCCGCACACAAAATTTTCGCCACTTTGGGCGACCCGTCCGCTGGGAAATCCGAATTAGCGGCTCTTCGAATGCGCAGGTGTGGAGGTGCAGAGATGGAACAGGCAACTTTCAGCACAGTGAGACATTTTAATAAGGAGTTCAGATCCAATTATTGACTGAACAGATGTTGTATTCTATTTCAGGGCTCGGTTGTCATGTCAACCAACAGAAACTCAAAGACCACATCCATTTCGCTCTCCAGGCCGACGCTTATTGAGGGACGAACTAATAAGCTCCGGGGCTGTGCTTCATTGCTGTTCCCAGGCAGAGGCCTACTGCTCAGGCTTGTTTGGCTGCAAAACGTCTGATGGAAACAAATACGGGATCAGCAGTGTGCCTCTGTTTGTGTGTGTGTGTGAGTCTATTTATAAAAGGACACGGCGCCAGCGCCAGCTTTCAGAAATACATCTGGACTTGTTTGACCGTGCGGGGCGGCAGGGGGGGGGGCAAAGCTGGGTCGCTGACCGCAGTCACTGCAGGTCAATTAAGCAGTGATTTTTGCAGTCATGGGCACTGAGCTCGGCGCAGCATCCGTCCTGATGTGCAGCGACGGCTGCCAGTGCAGCTGTCACGCTCCACACCCGCACAGTTCAGGTGGCCACTGGCTGGTCACAGCCCACCGCCGCCAAACAGCCGACAAACAGCGCTATCGCACCCCGCCACCAGGCCGCTTCAGGCAGAGCAAAGCACACGTGCCAGCACTGGATAGTGCCGGGAAAAGCATCGACAGAGTCGTAGATTCGAAATCTGGAGGAGAGAAAACCAAAAAAAAATGCACTTACTTAGAAAAGGTTTATGAATACTTGGCCAAAGCGAATTGAAGGAATAAAGTCGTATATATATATCATACATACATATACATTGGAACCTCAACTTATGAACGCCCTATTATAAGAAAAATTCAGAATACCGATTGGGCTTCGAAGAAATTTCCGTCCCATTTAACAAAAAAATATTCAAAATCTGAAAGCGAAACTTACACTTTAATACAAATGTTTTCAGGGTGGGGGTTGGGCAAAAATTCAAAGATACATGCCTTCCTGGAACAAATTAATTTTATATCTTCCATTGTTCCACTGTATGTGTGTGTGTGTGTTTGTGTGTGTGTGTGTGTGTGTATATATATACATATATATATATATATATATATATATATACACATACATACATATGTATATATAAAGTCAGACAGGCACTGGCATATGGCTCAGCACTTTCTCAAAGGTTCAAAGTCTAAAATGACCTCGAGGATGACCCTCGTGTCAGCCAACGTGCGGCACATGAAGTTCTGGAAGTTCTGGAAGATTCCCAAGCAGAAAGATGAAGCCGGTCTGGTGTTTTTCTTCCACGTGCCGTCACAAGGGCGTGAGCTCCTGTCAGGAGATAAAGCACACGTTTATGCAAATGATTGCCCCGGCATAGCATTTCATTTAAACCGGAGCTGCTCTCCTTATCACATATTCATAGGGCCACTCAGCAAGCTATGAAGTATTTACATTAAGACCCTCAGTAAAGCATTCTACATAGCGGAGCACTTTGACTTAGTTGCACCGCCCGGGGGCAAGAGCCGAAGCGGGGCAGGCCTCCTGCAGATGCCCGCGGCTCAGTGATTACCAGAGTCGCCCCCAAAAGTAAAAATAAAAATCACGGCATGCCGCCACAAACAGCGCGCGCTCTACATTTTGCAGCACACCTACTACTTTGCACTCTGTCTGTCTGGGCAGAATCTATAGGGCAACAAAAATTACCCGCACGCAGGTGTTTGAGTGTTTCTGCGAAGCGTTTAAGGCTTGATGTATGCTATTATAAAAGCGGTGTGACGGCGGCTGCATTGTCAGCACTCTGCCGCTCTGCAGGCTGATGGGGGTGGGGGGTTGTGGGGGGGGGGGGGGGGGGGAGCTGTTTGAGAAGCGGCTGACTGAGGAAGTGACAAGATAAAGAATATTAAATGACACACTTGCGACAATAATTACATTTTAAATTACGCATCTACGTATTAAGGGATATTGGTTAATTTTTAATGATTCTCTTGCGACAACTTATACTTCTCTCTCCTCTCCGCTGACACACTAATTACAACATCTCTAACTATGAAAATGTATTTTTTTTCCCTTTTCTTTTATTTATTTATTTTTGTCAATTGTGGACGGCCAAACTGAACACAGTCGATATCTCCGGCGCGCCGGCGTCGCTGCGGGGGAGGCGTCGGCTAGATTTACCGATGGCGTGAGCGCGGCAGACGGATATGATATCATCTGTCACATCGGGCTCAAAATATGAAGACGTGTCTGCGACTTTGTCCGCCAAACAGTGTGGAGCGCTTCTAATGAGGCAGAATCATCTCGTAATATACGACTTCACTCCCAGCCCCGTTCCTGTGTGACAGAATCACTCTCCGGGAAAAACAGGACGGGACTGCCTGTGCATGTGTATGTGTATGTGTATGTGTATGTGTATGTGTATGTGTATGTGTATGTGTATGTGTATGTGTATGTGTATGTGTATGTGTATGTGTGTGTGAGTGATGCCATGACAAGTTCACTCAGCCCTCGGACGAATCTACGCGTGCTCCCTCACTCTGGCTTCGTATCGAGCTGCTGTCCACGTTGCGCGGGCTTTCGAGGAACACGCAGCAATCAAGGCGAGGAAGCGGACATTGCGGAGGCACTGTTCCAGAGCAGAGCCTCATTCCTACTGTTGTGCTGCACCCTGCTTTATCTCTCTCTCACACACACACACACACACACACACACACACACACACACACACACACACACACGGACAGGCTTCCTTGATTCACTCCCTCTCGGAGAGGAGGGGAGGGGCTAGAGGTCAGGCGCAGATGTACAAATCGAGATTTAATGTTATGGATTAAATTAAGAGAGATAAATACTCCCTCGTCCGCCCCCCCCTCCCTCCTGATAAATTTAGCTCCTCGAGTGTGCATGATGGCTGAAATCAGGCATGGAGGAGAGCGCCGGGTCGCGCTGCGAGGCAGAGCCGGGTTCACGGCACCATCACCACAGAGAAATTATTCGACATCACTTTTAATTAAGTCAGCGTGCACGGCCGACTCATTACGACGGAGGCTTGATTCACTCAGTGCATTCGCGAGCTCGGTGCAGTTCAGTGGCATTTACGCGTCGGCGTCCGTCCGGGCTCGGGCCCCGGCGCCGGCTGGTGTCACTGCAGGCCCCGGGAACGCCGTGACATACATGACAGCGGTAATATGGGAGCTGACAGCGGAATAAGGGGCATCTCTGCCACGCATTAGGTGGAACGACCTCCAAAGTGGCATCAGCGTTTAGCGCTGGCATTGTTTGGCTGAAGGTTGAAAACTCGCCCCTCCGTGGGAGGAGCTCATTGTGAAGAATCCAAAAACCTTCGCTGCTCTAAGGAGGGCCGATACGTACGTGGAAGGAGAAACTCTGCCCAGCGTGAGCTGATTAGCGCCGTATCCACCTCACCTTCCGACATTGGAAGGAAAAGTGCAAAGAAACAGAGGTGTTGGACTCAGAAATATGAATCACCCCAGGCCTCCATTTTCAGCCAAGCTTCGACTTGTGCAACGAGTCTCCAGCAACACCTCAGGTGGATGTAGCAGCCTCTAACCACCGCCTGACTCTCACCTCAGTCAAACTGCTGATAAGGATGACGCTGGACGGGGTCAAGCTGAGCCTTAGTTTCTTTGTTTTTTTTTTGCATTTTGTTGTTGGAATTCCTCCCGCAAGAAGAAAATAACTGACGCCACAAACTAGCAGAGCCCCTGAAGCCAGAGCCTGGTTAAGCATTTTCCCCACTTGCCACAGACTGCTATTTCTGTCAGAAATTATGCGGCACGGTCACACTGGGAAACGCGTTGCCTCAT
Source organism: Karalla daura (assembly GCA_029224185.1). Lineage (NCBI taxonomy): Eukaryota > Metazoa > Chordata > Actinopteri > Chaetodontiformes > Leiognathidae > Karalla > Karalla daura. Next base: position 15,199,433 of record CM055195.1, read on the forward strand.
TACAGTGAACACGGGGACCGTGTTGTATTCTGAATGAGTCCCACAAACACCATCATTCCCGCTCTAAGTTCTCACTAACGGGCCAAACCTGCTCTACTATTCACTCAGTGCCACGTTTTTAGGAATAATATTTATAGGTTTCATAAAAATGGGGGGGAAGGAAAAAAAAGTGATGCGTTTGTGACTTGTTTTCAAGGATTTTCTAAACTAGGGCATTGAGACATTTTGGATTCATTTCTTGCGTATAATTTTCAGGAAGGCTGGCAAATGAAATCAGCTCCAAAATAAAGCAAATTATTCTTTGATCAACTGACGTGGCTGCAGTTGTTCTGGCTGCTCACACTTGACCGCCAGCTGACGCTTCCACACGTCGCACAGATGGAAATAACTTGTCCAATTTGTTGTTGCCGCCACAATCCAATTTGCGGCGGGGGCACGCCGTCTTGGTATAATTCCTGTCCACGGGAACTAATCTTCATCTCGGGGTTTGTGCTCGTTTCACAGGATTTTTTTTTTTTTACGACTCCTTTGGAGCATTGGCATTTAGCTCATTAAATATCGCAGTGCACATAGCGCGTTAACTCCCCACCTGAGGGCTGCATTAGCCGCCTGCATTTGGATGCAGATCATTTGGGCCAACGCAGCGAAATAGCTGCTTATATAGCTGGCGGAGAGGAGCACTCTTAGCAGCGCAAAGTACAGAATAAACAGTTCTGCTGGTGTGGAGGGACGGCTCTCACCGGAGATAACGCCGGGCGAAGAGAGAGAGAGAGAGAGAGAGAGAGAGAGAGAGAGAGAGAGAGAGAGAGAGAGAGGAAAGGATTATGACGTGAATAATAATCTGGGTGTGTTACTGCGGGTCTCACCCACGATAATTAACATGTGACACGGGCAACACGCCGCATCATAGGGAATGAAACAGACCAATTAGTGATTCGAGTGTCTTCACTATCCCACACTCCCAATTCCGGCTCCGTCAGTGTTAATTCCAGACTAATAAATTGGTTGTCATGCATGTTCCTCGGCTGAATGTCATGGCTTTGACGGGTAACCATGGCGACGGAGGCGACCGCTCCGCTGGTAAATCATCTGTTTCTGAGGTCCGCCACAATGCAACGCTGGCCCTGCCCCCGTGGCACTGGAATAACTCTACTGCACCCCGGTCTTTTCATCTGCTCTCTGTTCTCTATTAGACAGACTTCACTCCCCTGTCCCCGGCAGACGCACGCATGCTTTCACGCAAACACTCACATCTTGTGGTTTAACTAACTTGCTCCTTGATGAGCCACAAATCACTGAGTACATTTGAAAATCATCACTAACCTTGCTTTTATAGAGCACAGATAAAAATGAGCGGAGCTTCGATTAAAGCATTTAAAGCCCATATGCAGAATGGAGAAGTAGAGTACATTAAGTGATTGTTGAGGATTTCTATTGGCATTATAATATAGAGAGTGGGATAGAGAAGGAAACGCACGCACACCCACACGCTACTGTAGCCATGACCTATGAGGTCCATGCATTCTTTGCTAAATTACTCCACTGTGCAGTGCCAGACTCAAAAAAAAAAATCAACCAGAATCTTTCACTGCGGCACATTTTACTTTTCAAGAGCACAGAAAGTAAAATTTCTTCCAAGATCCGACCATCCGATTCGTATTCACATGGTGTGCTCTTCAAAGATTTCAGGACACTTACATGCTAAGAGGCAAGTGGGAGCGCAAAAACCAAGACAAATAAGAGCAATTTCAACACAATCGATAGGTGGCGAGGCACGTTTCCCCGGCACCACAGAGATAATAACCTTCAGTGTGGCTCTCTTCCGCTGCTCTCCCAAATCCCCCTGACCTGTCCAATCTGCGTACGGTACAGTGCGAGACGCTCCCTCCTCCGCTAATAACCGTGCCGTGAAGCGGCGCAGCACCACAGAGGCAGACATGTGGGACACATTCCCTCAATCTTCAGAGGATACGTCCGGCTATTTGATTAATGCCGCGGCTCGGAGCGGGATCTAATTGTAAAAGCAGGATAAACACTTACTCTGAGAAAGGAAACGGTGCAAATCAGACCACTCCCCTGTGTATTGAGGAAGGAAATTGGTTTAAGGATGAGACGCAGGCTTGCGTACCAATGCGGAGCACTGTCACCCCCCCCCTTGACTACGCTCCCTATCCTATCCAGCCCTCTGCACCCCTACTGCGGCACCTTCGATTCACATTTTCACAAAAAATTGAGAATGTGACACAGCTCGTTTGCCTTTTCCTCCCCACTGTATTAGCTATGCTTCTCCTGCGAGCGCCAAGTCAGATCCTTGGATCTGATTGTAACTGATGACTTGAGAAGATATAAATCACCCTTGAATTGCAGCCCTGAGATGTCAGCCATTAAAATACAGTGCGGGGTACCCGGAATACATATGAGATGATTGGTAGTCCGCAATGCTGTATGACACTCCTGGATTACCTTATGCAAAGGTGTTCAGCTGAGTGTTTAATATCCCGGGCCTGTTTAAAGAGCTGTCAGGATGTATTTTAAGTGAAAGTATCATTGAGGGAATCCGCACACATAAAATGAGGTATATGTATTTAAAGCGGCTCCTCTGTGGGGCCGTGGAAGAAAAAAAAAATCACTTGCACATGAGAGTCGAGGAGCTGATCGAATGAGCCCGGCTCAGGAAACTGGATTTAGGTGTTTGCAAATAATCCACTGGCCCTGACCGAAGACAACACGAGGCCACGAGGGACAGGCTGATAGCCACAAATCACTCCGGCCAAAAGTCAATTAAAGAGCCGGCTAAAAAGCATTTTACATCTAATTACAGAGCACAAATCGTCCCAGACAGCACACACGTGTTCCCCACCACCATCTATTTGCAATAGAATGACAGCAGACCTCAGTGCAAGGCCCACAGCATTAGCCTTTACTCCCAGCCCCCCGCCCCCCCACAACCCCGACCCCCTCCACACTCGCCTTGAGAGAGGAGTTTTTAGCATAATTACCTATGTCTGTGCCACTGCTGATTCTATTACTTTTTACTGCCTTTTTTGTGATTTCTTGGAGCTGATTATAAAAGTGACTTGAAATGAAAAGATAGTGCTCTTTTTAATGTTGGCACCATTTCACTGGATTATGCGCCATCCAACCCCACAGTGTTTTCAGACTCACCCCAGGGATAAGTACCCAGGGCCCGGACACACATTAGAAAGAGGTGATTGTGAGATATAGATTTTATGTAACTGGTCTCAGAAGCCGTGCCATGAAAAGTGGAAGCTATGAAAATGGGTTCACTTAATCCACAGTATTTGGAGGGGCCTCTTTTAAAAGGCCAAAGCAAGCACATTATATCGATAGATTTGGTGTAATTCAATGCCTGTTAATGACTGTTGGTGTATAGCACTGTTACCGGTCTCCGGTTCGAATCCCCATCAGACTGAGGGTCTTTCTGTGTAGAATATTTGCATGTTCTTTGTGTCGGCAAAGCTTTTATGGTTTCCTCCCACAGTCCAAAAACTTGTGTACAGGTGAACTGGAGATCAAACCACTCGGTACAAAACAGGTGATGGATGGATTTGGTGTGATTCATTTCAGAACTGTGGACTTAATGCATCCTTTCCTGATCATTATAAATATCTATCTCTAAAGACCTGTAATAGCCAGAAATCCATGTAAGAGTACCATCAAAAGTCTATCTTTTACTTAGTTCATGTTACTGATAAATCAGTTACTGATAAATCACCATAAGCCTCCCTGACAGGCTGAGTGGCAGCGCGGCATGTTTTGCTGAACTGTTCCTTCTGGTCCTGGGCTAACGTGGCTGGCCACTGGCAGAAGCCCCACTCGTAAAACGACTGGCCCTAAGACTCAGCAGTCACAATAAAAGTCACAGAGCAGCCGATGGGGGAGGAATTTTACACTTTATGAGATGAACGCTGCAGAGATTGAAAGCTCCATTCCTCCTCGCTAATTACTCTTCTTCCAAGAAAAGCTAAATGAAATGCCCCAAAGGACAATACTGCCACTGAACATTATAAGTGGGTTACTGTGTGACCATAAACCTAACACGGGCAGGTCGGTATACAGCTAAGTACCTCACAATATTTGCCACATCTCCTACCGGACCTGGAATAATTAATGCTTTCCCACCTCAGCCTGCTGCTGTGGCTTCAAGGGACATTTTTTTCCTTCACACCGTCCCTGGAGAAAACATGATTATATATATGAAAATAAAACAAAAATGAATTGGAGGATGTCATAGTTAAGGAAGCTGTAGCACCATAACAAGGTTAAACTGCTGAGGTCAGTGGACGTGGTGGGAGACCTTCAAACTGGATTAAATACATCCCATTTACATCTCTTTCCTTCTACCTCTGCTGTTTGGTAAATAGAGAAAAGACATTTTAGCCTGTGACTGTTAAGCAACTCATCTGAATAAACAGACTATGATCCAAAACCTCGTTTGGATGCAAATTGTACATCCGCAGTCTGTCAAATGGTTCCACTACAAAGGAGCTCGGCACAGCAACTAAAAGATGCTCTGGTGTGTCACTGTGTGTGTGTATGTGTGTGTGTGTGTGTGTGTGTGTGTGTGTGTCAGCGTGTGTGTGGGCAGTGCAGAAGGTTAAAGCTGCACAGTAAATGGATGACAGTCTCCCCGGGGGTCCCGCTGGACTGGCTGGACTCTTGGATCCTGTGTACAACTATTGACATTTTGTTAAGGACTACCTATCCGTAGTAGTGCTATCTATCTGAGGCACGCGGCCTGGCCCTGACAGGCTGTCAGTCCGGCAGCCCGAGAGTTTATTGCTAATTCTCCCTCACAGCAGAAGCCGATCCATCCCCGTGTTTATGTACGGCACGCCGCGGCAGCTATAAGCCCACCCCATCACTTCCTCAACGACCCGCCCACCCTACCACCGCCTCCCTGTCTACCCCGGTCCAGGTCCTCTAATTTCAAAATAATAGAAATCTCCGGGAAAACTTACCTTATTGATTAAACTGTCACCCTCGGCCTCTGTGATTGATAAAACTTCATTCAAACGTGTCATGCGACGACAGCAGTTTGAGTGACAGAGCAAAACACAAATGGAGGAGGGGGGAGGGGGCCGAGGCGGGAGGTGGGGGGGCTGGCTTGACACGAGGGGCTGCTCTGTGCTGTCACCTTTGCATCATATCTGCATTAATACCACACACCGCAGGGCTGGCTCACTTACAAGGATGAGGGGAGATTTAGGTCCCATTCCACAGCGGAGTTGGACCTGGCCGCTCTTTATCTGCGGGACTCCGGAGACCGGCTGTGTTTACAGCGATGTGTCGGCCCGGCCTCAGCAGCGGCGCCTTTAACTCGAGGCCCGGGCGTTGAATCTATAAGCCCACAGCCACACACCATGATGCAAACAATCGGGACGCGCCTCAAACGACCTCGGCGGTAATGGTGTTTCCTATGACCCCCATTTGGCTGTCATGAGTGGGAGTCCGGCCTAATAGAGCGTGAATTTCTCTGAACGGGGAGAAATGAAGCACTAAACCATTTTCAGGCAATGCCCTGAAAATGTGTCCTGTTGTTATAAACTGATTCAAATAATAACCAGCACCAGGTCTCCCCAATATGTGTCCCTCTTCCTACCGCAGGGAGAGTGCAGTCTGTGGCTTCACACTGGCTCGGTGGCAAGCGGTGAAGGAGACGCTGTGTCTCTGTGTTTTTGTGCAAGCTGCAGCTGCATGTAGGAGGACGGACCATGTGGATTAAACTGACTAATGCACTGTTTTTGTTGGGTCTCCATCATTGTAATAACGGTAATTTCAGAGTCATTTTATAATAAAACCAAAAAGAGAAATCGGCCATTACATCACAGGTTAGGATACTGTGTTTCTGGACTAATCCAGCGAATTACCCCTAAAATAATCATATTAAAAACACATCACATTATCACACACACGAGTCCTGTGTATTGATTTGCACCTCTGTCCGCAATAAAATGGCTGGATACTCACAGAGATTTTACAGGGTTGGCTGCTATTTAATGGCATTGTGAAGCCTAAAAAGGATCTGTTAATGGATAGCATTGACAACTCACCGCAAGAGGGTTCCCAATCCAGTTTGGACCAAGGGATTTTAGGTCTACATGGGTGTTCTACATGTAATCTCGGGTTTTTTTCCATAGTCCAAAACATACATGTTTAGGTCAGTCTGAGACTCTAAATCACCTGTGGATGAGTGTCAGAGTGATTGTGTTTTGCTTTTCATCCTATAAGTACTGGACAATGTGACAATGTTGAGCACAAACAGATAAGATAATGGAAGGATGGAGCATAAACAGTACAAATTGTACACACACTGTTGAGAATTTTTGAGGTTTAAGTATGGTTTCATCTAAATAATTACATAGTTAATCCATTCTAGGATTGTGCCAAGGTGCATTTACAAATAGCAGCTAAATTTCAGAACGAAGCCAAACTGAGTCATCATATTCTCAGCAAATCTATAAATCTGGGTGCAGTTGGTCTGACTGGATCATGATTGCACTTGTAGCATATAAAAGCTGCAGCAAAGGTTGAATTATCCATTTCCTAAAACCTTTTAACTGTAGGGCGGAGTGCAAATTAATCAACCAAATTAATAGTTTTTAAAAGGAACACACCATCATGGAAGGAGAGTCTAAAATGTGTGTATAGTCCACACACCACTTTCATTGTGCTATGAAGTGTGCTACCTCGTTTCAAACTGTTAATACTGGAGTGAAAGTAATCTCAGCATCCGACAGGCCAGGGGTTTTTGGGTCGTTGAGTTTTCTTCATGCACTCAGTGACTTCGGCAACCCATGTCAAAGCCACATCCACACACTCTGAAATCCATGGGAGATTTATTATAACCATTAACTGATGTGTGTGTGGCCTTTGGAGTTGCAAACTTTACAGCCACTTTGCTCAGGCGGTCTTATTCCAACCATCCTGGATATATTAACACTGGAGGGGGCAGATCCACTCCTAACGCAGCCACTCATTATAGTCAGTGCAGGTCCACTTAACACAGAGATGAAGTGGAAGATTTATATTTTCAGATTCTATTCATGATAATGAATCTGGGTAATACTGAAAGGGTCATTATATGGATGCAGGCCTACGATGAATTTAGGGTACAGGAATAAATACAACTGAGAAATGGACTGCCCTTGCTGACTACGTCTGCCCGGGCTTTTTTTTTGACTCCCCTCCTCTCTCCTTTCTTTTTCCAGTCAACAGAGTGTGCGTGATACCCACACTGATTCCTTTTACAAAGCACGAGTTCAGTGAAGATGTCAGCCCCTGGTGTCAGTGACATTTCTGGTGCGGGGAGGATGGTTTCAACTTTGTGCAGCGGTGCAAGTAGTGTTCAGAAAGTAGCAGCGAAAACAAACAAACAACAAAACAAGTCCAGCATGAACCAAGTTCTTCCACAAAGTTGCACTTTGGTAAGCTGGATTTGATGACTACTCAGTGTACACACACACAGTGGCCCATACACCTGACATGAGCATCTCACTCCCTGCCACGCTTCAAGCACAAGCCAGATTTATGGAGCAGCTTCAAGGACTGCAGACCAGGGTGGAACAAGCAGGCCATCAGAAATAAAACCAATGCCAGTACCAGCATGCCTCACAACTTGAGATTAATGTGAGAGGAACGCACTGCATATATCCAACAGCAAGTGGCCACACAAAACATCAAAAACTACCATGTGGCATGTGGGAAATGTCTACAATGCTTGTGAAGGAAACAGAAATAATACTGTACTCATCCTGGAAGTAGCTGGAAGCTGGAAGCTGGAATAGTGGTTGGCTAGTGCTAAAGCTGGTTTGGAGCCAGTTCAATACTGAACTGGTTGCTTTTCCACCGCTCGCTAGCCACATCATTGCGTCACTCTACTTGTTACTTGGCTGTTGATTTGTAGATAAGGACCGAGTCCAAGATATCAAAATGTCGATTTCTCTTCAGGATCCAATTCCCGTTTCAACTACTATCATTTTGTTCAGTCCATTAAGTCTTTCTTTAGCTTCCTTAACTGCCACTTCATCACTTCTGTGCCATCATAGTGAGAAAAAGAAAAATGGCGGACTGATTGTTTTCATTAGTCTTGTGTTGCATTCCTGAAGTCTCGTAACTCTGATTTACCAAATTAAAAACGTACTCTTACCAAATGAGATTTCATCTTAATTAACTTTAATAGAGAGGTAAGGTAGAGAGGTGACATGGAAGATAAAATCACCATTTTGCATTTTATTTCCCAGCAATCTAACACATTTAAACAAAAACTAACTGTACATCATCATATATAAAGATATAGATATAGAAACATGCATTTACCGTGTTCAACTGTGTTCATCGGTAGGTAATCCAAAATGGTAAATCTAAGTAGCTATCTATCTGAAGCGTGCAGCCTGGAACTGACAGACCGTCATTTTATTGCTAATCCTCCCTCACAGCAGAGTCCTTTCCATTCCTGCATTTATGTACGGCATGTCAAAGCAGCTTTCTACCCACCCCATCACTTCCTCTACAACCCGGCAGCCCTCTGTTGCCACAAGCAGGTAAGATAATGGGTAGATGGCCACTGGCACCTGTCTAACTGTTTGTAGCATGAACCTTTTTCTCCCGTGTAAGTCTCTGGATAAACGTGTCTGCTTAATGGCTAAAATGTATGTGTTACTGGTAGTAGAGCAGCAGGAATTAATCAACAGCAATGATAATCTGGCAATGTTGCTCAGGTGACAGCTACAAGCCAGTATCTAGAAACACATTTTCAACTTGTTGCTGCCTTGTCTCCCCCACTGCTGCACGTCTCCTTACATGATAAAAATATATGGGCAGCAATAATTCACTGCGTAATCCTGCATCCTTCCAATTCACTGCACATTCTTATGTTTTTCCGCTACTCTACACGCCGATTGTTATTGTTTGTTGAAGTTACATAAAATGCCTAAGTTGTAGTTGAAGCACAACACTAGGCCACGGGGGATCTTATGACCTATGATATTCCCCAGGGGTCTTCAGATGTTTTACCCAGAACACATTCGTTATTATAGAATCCTAAACCAAGAGGAAAAATGTGCAAGAAAGCTAGTCAGTATTTATGATGTACCGAATGAACTGACTGGATCGATGGATGCTCTGCTCTAAGTTGTATATCTCCTGAGTACAAGTCCAATTTTCGTTTTGGAGAGTTTCTATGATCTGCACGGCTGCCATATTTCCAATAGAGCTTAGTATTTTAAGTCACTGCTTTTTATGTATTAACCTCTAATCTGATTTTTTTTTTTAAAGAACAGTTTGAGTCATCATGGCAGGATATGAAAATCCTCTCCTTCTACCTCCTCTGTGATTATCCAAATCTTGTCAACATCTGTATTCAAACCTATTTCTGGACACTTGTGAAACAGGAATCTTGAGTGGGTGCAGAGAAAGTGTGATCAGGAGGGGTCTAAATCACCAAAACAACAATAATACAGCAACAGTCATCAAAATCTTCCAGATGGTGATGCTAAAACTGGCCTGCATTTGTAGCAATGAGGAGAAGTAGGTTTGTCCTCTTGGTGTTCTCTCACCAGGGGCTCCAAGTGACTGTGCCTTTACTGTAGCTGAAAAATGGACCATTCATCCCTAATACTCTGGAGCTCAAAGCGGATTTATCTTCAAATTGTGTACCTCCTCAGGTTTCCTATTGCTCTTTCCACACATGCTAATGTTTAAGGAACCCAAGCGTGGGTCAGACGACAGTGTTTGATGTTTAAAGCTGTACTTATCTTGAAAATTACCCACAACAGAGACATCCCAATTAAAGAAGTTACACGGGCACACGGTATATAGCCCTGAAGCCAGTAATGCAGACAATATGGAGGATATGCATAAGATATAATGCCTTAATTATGCACAGCAGCATAGCAAGTATTAAAACTCATTTTACCTTTGAGAGCAAAAATGTGTTCTTTTGGCTCATCGCTTCCTATCCACTAAACCTAATTACTAGCACTTGAATCTAATATGAAGGCCAAACAATAGGGAAAGGAGGGTTCAAAGGAGGTGAGAGAAACAGAGTGTGAGACTGAAGTAAGAACCAGAGAAGATGGTTTTCATTTCATTTGTTTATTAAGATATAAAGCAGGCACACGAATGCAAGAGACATGTGCACTTATAAGTCAGCTCTCATTAATAAAAAAAAATTCCACAGCAAAGTAGTTTGATATCAGTCAAGATTCAAATCAAACTCAAATACAGCAAGAGACAAACTGTGAGGGGAAGAAAAATCGCAATGGAAAACAGTCAAAACACTTGATTCAACAGTAACAAAAAAAAAATCCACCTGTCAAATAACCATACATACCCATCCCGCGGTAGCTCACAGATGTCAAAAGAGCGAGACAAACCTTCACCTCTTAGACTAAAGCAGCAGGGTTTCAATGCCTTGCTTTCCACCAATGCACCACTATGCGGGAACTTTCTAGACCTGGAAAACAAGCTGCACGGGGCAACTGCAACTCAGTTGATGCCTGGAGTATCTCCCACTTGATTTTAAAGCTCCACCACCCGGCAAATGGTTTCTAGTTGCTACTAAAGTCTGTGCATGATGTAAAATCTTGATTAGTGTTCAAGCTCAAGGACAAGCAATACAACTAATAAGCAAGAGTATAAAGTCAGTCAAATCCCCTCCCTCTGCTCGCCCACCTGAGCCGAGCTCTGGGGAGGAAACGTATTGATCCCTCAGTTTGGACACGTTTTCAGATTGTGGAGGTGTTTGGTCTCATTGACAGTTAATGAAGCTTGTCGGCTTTGGAGAGCGCCGACACAGGGTCGACTCTTTGTTTAGTCCGCTGGGTTCACGCCGACTCCGAGGAGCCGGGAGGCTCATTTTCAAAGATCGACTGGACTGGGTGCATCTGTGTGCCCGAGCAGTGAAGGAACCAACCCATGTACCAGTTATACAGAAAAACAGAAGGTCTGGGGGGGAGGGGGGGGGGACATACACCTTTGGTTTGCTGCATCATGTGAACATTGAAAATAAACATCATGAAAAGAAATCTTGAGATGCTTAAATTAATAAGGAATGACATTGACCAGTCCAAATGACAGAGGGGATACAAAGTTAGCACTAAGAATAGTGTTTAAGGCGGATTTAGAGTCATTTGAACGGTCTGTAGTGGCATTAACAAAGTGTGTACAGTTATAAAAATGCAGGCACACATGGAAATACACTGACTTTGGTTCTACGACGGCCGAACCAAAGCACTTTAAAACTCCTACCAGTTAGGCCCAGCATGTCCCAATGAACTACAGTTATTGCTCAAGTTAAAATCACGCGGTTGCATAGATGATACTTGCAGCACAGAAGGTATTCAGCCTTGATCAGATATTATAGTGGAAAACACCACACACCCCACGGTACTACTATAAAATCGGTTAGGATACAAAATAATTCAAAAGCCTCTCGGAATTAGTTGTTATAATAGCTAGGAAATCTACTCCCCTTCCTAGGCAGGAAAGAACAAAACATGGGAGACGTACAAAAAAAAACGCTGCTGTCCAGTTCCTCTCCCCCTAACTGTGGTTTCCAGAGCGGAGACAGTTAGTTGCACAGACCGGAGCACATGTTAACTTACGGAATAGGAGTGAGGCGATGCAGGGAATAGAATGAGTCACGCAGACAAGCCGCCTAAACAAGAAGGTGGAACGAACGACAGAATCTTTTTCTTTTTCGATTGAACGACAAGCTCTATCTTTATAAACTCATTGGTCGATATATACTGCGTTCCCCTTTGAACTGCGCGCCGCTGGGGTGGGGGGGGGGAGTCTAGATGCTATCCATGGCCTTGAACTCGCTCAGGGCCTGCACGGGGTTGACGTGCTTCTTGTGCGAGGACCTCTTGACCCTGTTGGTCTGGCCGTCGTCCTGCTTCTCCCTCTTCACCAGCGGCTTCTTCTCGGGCGCCTTCATCCTCCAGGAGATGGCCGGCATGTTGAGCGCCTCCATGCCCTTGTTCTTCTGGTACTTGGTGGAGGCCACGTAGGACGCCTTGACGGTGGACACCACCGTGTTCATCAGGTTCTTAGCGGCCTGGATCAGGGACATGGCGCTGTCCAGCTGTGGGAGAGAGAGGAGAGAGGGGAGGAGAGGAGATTAGCGTCGACAGGCGGCGGGGCCCGATTTACATCTGCTTTGAATTCCCCGGCTCGTCTAGCGTGGTCGGGCGCTGTACGGCGAGGTTTCTGGGCGAGAAGCGGGCCACGGCAGTATTTGTACAGAGGAATTAATGACCTTTCCGAGTTGGTCTGGCATACAAACAGATGTGAGGAATTTGAGAATATGGAAAAAGGTCACACTAATTTAATCTTGACAGTTTAATAGCCTCAGAGACACGGGTGACACTCGACTGGAAGTGTTGGAAGCATCGGCTCATTGCAGCTCCGCAGAAAGGAGGGAGGAATTCATTAGTGCCCGCACACAGAGGTAACCTGTTTTAATTAATTTGGCAACTAAGTGGTTAATTAATGCCTAAAAGGCTCTGTAAACATTAGTCTTGTGCCGTTATCTCGGGCAGTGAAACATTTGGGAGACGCTTGTCTCGTCTGGCCGACAGAAAGCCATTACGTCCATTTTTCGGTCCTTCAATAGAATCTGAACGTCTCGGTGCAGAATATGAATCAGAGCCTGGTCTCATCCAACAGCAAGCAGCATTACGGCAGGTATTTTCTCTTATTTATTGGAGCAACACCAGATGATAAAACTTTGAGAAGCAGCAAATGCATTCCACTGATTTAATAATCTCTCTGTAGCTGGGAGGTAAAAGGTACCCGGTGGAGGGTCACCGCGCCGCTTGCATGCGTTCAACAAGCGCGGTGTTGTGGAAAGACGAGCCCGCTGCAGAGGTCAAGCACACACTGAACTCACCCCGGAGACGACCAGCTCTCCGCCCAGGTTCTGCACCTCCGCCTTGACTTTGCTGCAGATGTTGAGCTGGTGGCAGTACAGGGCGATGCGCTGCAGGTAGGCCAGCAGGTCCTGCTTGCAGGTGGAGTCGGGACACTGGGACAGAGAGAGAGAGAGAGAGAGAGAGAGAGAGAGAGAGAGACAGAGAGAGAGAGACAGAGAGAGAGAGAGAGAGAGAGAGAGAGAGAGAGAGAGAGAGAGAGACGAGTGTTAACCTGTGTGCACGGGTTTGTGGCCGTTTCAGTCATTTGCGGGCGGCTCATCAATCTGGATATTTATGCCTCTCTCCCGATGCCATGATCTCACACTTAATCAAGATGAGTTAGTAGCCGCGGGACAGGTTAAGCGCACACCCACATTACAGACGTGCTCGGAGGCGAAATGACATGCGAACGCCCACAACCTGGTAGATTGATAACTCATCTCCAGGAGGTTAGGCATGATCAAGACGCGCACAGTGCGGATTCTATTAGGAGGCGAGCGCGGCTGTCAATCGGCTGCGTTCGGCCGGTCTTGATAATCTCGCGGGGAGTCCGCCCGCAAACGAAGACAGTCGGGCTGCAGCGTAAACAGCGGCCTCGTCCGCGGCCCACAAGTGTTTTCAATATGTAACATCAGGCAGAATTATCATTCATCTCACCACCCCAGCTGCCGGTAATCAGGGCTCTCATAGGCATCTGAACGACTCCAACAACGACTGGAAGGTGTGAAAGTGATTGGAAGCAGATTCCAGACAGGCTTCAATATGTTCAGTTAAATCTAAGTGGACACGTGGGCCGCAGAAGATGGAATCTGAAGTCTGTGGCAGACCGACTCTGAGACCAAGGACTCGGGCAGAAAGGCCCTTTCTTCTCATTTCTGACAAAGTATGAACCACGTGGTCAGCAGCAACACATGCAGAAAAAAAAAAAAAAAAAAGTACAGTGGAGCCATAAAGGAACCCATCAGCTTCAAGAATCCAATGAATTATCAGAAATCCCACTTGCAAGAGAGAGAGCGTGAAGCACCCCAGAAATGCATCTCATTTAGCACTGGCAATCTTTCGGACTTATTTCATCTCATAATTAGACTTTACCTTGGAAAACGCTTTTCCGATCCCTCTCCCTAGCTTGCTACACAGGCCCCCTGTGAGAGTAGTAATCAGGCCGCGGTAGTCCTCTTAGCTGCTCGTCACCCGGGGGACGTAAACACCCTGATGGGGGCTCTGACGCTCCACATCAGGCGCTAGGGCTTAGCACGGTGACCTGACAGACAAACGCCACGTCAGCCCGAGATGGCCCCCGACTGCAACGAGCGCTCAGAGGCCAGCAGCTGCTCGCACCGCCCGCTGGAAGAGAGCGCCCGCAGGACGCAGGCAGCGGGCAAAGCCAGGGAGGACCAGACTTTGGCGTTTGCAGGTGTGCATAGATCTCTGGAGGACGCTCCTTTGTCGGCTGTTGATCCTCAGCTCCTGCCCCCATGATGCACTGCTGTCTGCCCCCCTCGCGCGTCCAGGGGCTGTGGCGCTGCGCTTGAAAGGCCTACGAGTCAGCTCCCCAACGGTCCGGCAAATCTCCTCCTCAAACCGTAAAACGAGATTAGCGCGACCTCAGGGATGGCATCTCTGCGTGTGCGAGCCGGGCCGAGGCCGGCGCTGGAGGAGGCCGCCGTGCAGCGGCGTCTTGGCGTGGCTATAGCAAATGAAGAGGCATTTCTCCCTGGCTATTAGCCCAACAAACGACAGGGCACGGACACCCCTCAATAAAAACCATTACCATTATCAAAGCAAACTAATCCACCGAGGGCCAGGAAATCCCTGTTTTCTTCTCTCTATGCAAAAGGGTTAAGGACACATCAAAGAAGCTGGTAGCGGCACTTGTATGTCTAACCCTGCTGAGCACATCAGGGTCCCCGGTGTGAGTCTAGCAGTGAATGCACCGCTCTCAGCCTCAGACATGTGTCCTCATCCATCCTGCACGGCTACACCCGAGCACGGCACGCAGCGCAGACACAGGTGCTATAGCGGCATGTAAAGAAACTCTGATCACTACGCTCAGACCCGGCCCTGTGCACATACATTACCATCTACAAACAGCTGAGATCACCACGGTGGTGTCCAGCCTCACCGGGCGTCCTCTCGGAGATGCACCGAGGCAATATTAGTACAAGTACCATCGACCACCACTCCTGATCATTACAAGTACGGTCCGAGACGAGACGAGGGAGCCGAGCGGGTTGATATTCCATTAAAGAAGTGCACGCTCGACAAGACAAGGGGTACGAGTGCTGGAGGGGATGATGATCACACAGCATAGAGTTAATAAATAGCTGAGACACTGGAGAAAATGTACAAAGCGCCAAAAAAAAAAAAAAAAAAAGTAAAAGAAAACCACAGAAAAATAAGTAGATGGGGAGAGGAGGAGGATGAAGAGTTCGCCGGAGGGGGAACAGTATGGGGGAGTAAATAAGGGGGAGAAATCCAACTGGGTAAACGCAATGTAGAGTGGAGGATTCAACTGTAGGAGGAGGGAGTGTAGGAGAGAGAGAGAGAGGGCGCGCGCATGTGTGTGTGTGTGTGTGTGTGTGTGTGTGTGTGTGTGTGTGTGTGTGTGAGCGTGCAGACGCACACATGCCATGGCAGAGACCTGAGATGAGGCTGAATGCAGCAGCCATGCTAATGAGGGCTCGGGGAAGTATTCAGAAGGCTGAGAGCAGGGCACTGTGAAAGCATCACTTGTGCTCATACTCAGCTCAGCTGCTGGCTTCACTCAGCACTCAGGAAACTCGGCAAGGCTGCTCCGACTGTGACATGTGAATACAGAAGTTGCACAGGGAAGGGACGAGAACACCTCGGATCGTCCGGGCAATGCAAATGGGGGGCCCCGGCGCGTTTAGCTCGGGGAGACGCGTCCACCAGACGATCGTCGCCTCTGAGGCCGGGGGGGCCGAGCGGGCTGCCTCTGCAGCTTCATCATTCCGGGAACAAGGTGTTTGTTCTGTCTGGGTTTTTTTTTTAAAGCCTTCGCCTCGTGCTTTCATACGAAACGGTGTCAATAATCAATTGCGCGAATGGCAAATTAGGTTGTGCATCAGGTCCAGCTATTTAGTTTGGTAGAGCTAAAGCGGCGTACGTGTGAGAAGAAGTCCGTCTCGTTCCCACCGAGCTACACTCCACCACCATTAGAGCCCATTATTGTGGCTTTTCTTCCCACCCCGCCCCCCCATTCTTCCCCGAGGGGCTGCTATAAAATACTTCCAAAGCATGATGAAGCCCCCCACCACCTCCCTCATGCTGTGTGGCCAGTTACGGCCTGGGACAGTTAACCTTGCCTGTTCAGCCGGTATTGAGAGATGGCAGAGCAGGAAGAGGGTCGCTGGGGGACTTCATCATTCCTCTTCATTCTGGATATCTTTTCAAGGCGAAGCCATAGAAAAGGTGAGTCACCGCCTCTCAAAGGCGCCGGCGGCGCAGCGAGGGGAAGTCAATGCCTCTTGGAGAGCCGTTGTCATCGAAAATAAACCTTGAGAGTCGGGCGGAAGTGGTTTCATACTCCGAATTTGCTAATTAAATTTCCTTAACAACAGTGGCTTACATGGTTTGCAGTGTATTCCATATTTATGAGGGTCTCCGCTCATGCTTGTGAGGCTCATTTTGCATTCCTGAGCATTTAAGCTGCGGCTCTGGAGACAGTTCAGTCTGAAATGAAAGCAAAAGTCTTCTCCCACACGACAGCACGCGCAATAACAAAAGGGAGGGGTGGGGGGGGGGGGGGGGGGTGACAGAGCGGCGTGTCGGACTAAGAGATTTCACTGCGCCGCGTTCTGGATAATGTCCAACGATATAAATGATGATCAGGAAGGTCAGGTCCCATCATGGGAAATGCCAGGCGCTCCTGCTGCATTCCATTAGACGGCGGAGGCGGAGGCGGGCGCAGGAGCCGCCGCGCTGCCGCCGCCCGGCGCTGACCTTTCAGGACGCCTCGCCCCGAGGAAATGCCAATCTCCAATATTTACTGACACAGCAGCATCCTAATGTGCCACTAGGCCCACTGCCGGGGAGTTCCACGGGACGACCGAGGCGCTTTCTGGGGCGTTTTTGTTTTGCCGTGCACTTTCCAACCGCGGGGGGAAAAAATGGAGCTGGGACGCCGTTCTCAGGCCTCAGCCAGGTCATTCCCATTCTGTTTGTATATATTTTCTACAGGATCTTCGGTGGAGGGGCTTTTCCTGTCGTTTGGCCCTCTCCACCTTGGCCTAATTATCCAGGAAGCCAGAGAAAGTCCACCTGAACACCTAAACACGTTTTCTTATTTATTTCCAAAGTATAGCGATAACTTTACCGAAACCCTATAAATCAGCCCGTATCATGATGTCCTTGACAGCCCAATTTGTTCTCCTGTCACAGTTGGAAGACGAGCTCAAACAAACCCGGAAACCTTGGTTCGAGCCAGTTTCCCTGGACGCCGATGTGACTGGAGAGCTCGAGAGGAAGGGGAACGGATCCAAAACCTGAGACTGGCCCACGCATTTGCCCATGCATCTGCTGCGCCTCTGACACATACACCATATTTCACGTGGAAGAAAGCATGAGAACAAATCAAGACATTTGTGTCTAGGCAATCGTGGTCGAGGGTCAGGGATAGGTAACTGGGCCAAACCTGAGAACGGGCCTCGGGGAGGAGAAGCCAGTGGGAGCCTTGGCCTGCCACTGCAGATAAGGCTCGCGGGGATGCAGAGATGTATACGTTACGGAGCGCTGAATGCCAATGGGGAGAGCGCTGCGACTGAGATCTATGGCGTAGTTTAAGGAGATACAGGAAACTAAGTACTGGAGGGACCACTCTGTAACTGTAAGGGGAAGGTGAGGTGGAAGACGAGGCGCCGCAGTCATGGGAAATGATGGATCCCGGGCTGCGGCCGGCAGACGCCTCCAGATGAATACGAGGCGACTGGGAGCGAATAACACACCTTGAGAAGCCCTGGTGAGGACGGATGGGAGGGGATCTCAGCCGGGCACCAGATCTCCAAGTCTGACTCATGGCAGCGGGCCCGAGAAGCGGAGGGCGCCCGCGCTTTGCGAGCGGCGCCCCGTTAACGGGCTCCACAGTTAATGCGGCGTTCGTCAGACTCTGTCCGTCTGCTGCCGAGTCCGTTGGCGTCGACGGCTAAATGGAAACCTGCCGCACCAGCCCAGATCGATTTCAGGCGGCGCGGTGATGGCCACGTCTGCCCTCCTCGCCGCATCCGCTTAAAAGAGACGCTGGGCATGAACAACGTTCATGCGACATTGAAGCAGACGGGGACTCTGGCTACGGCAGGAGAAAATCAAGCTGGGGGCGAGCCAAAAAAAGGCCCGACTTCAGAGGTGACCACAGGGACCAATTAAATGGGCCTCATCAATGTTTAATGTGCGGCCTGCACCTGTCAGTCAGACATTTCACTGTAGCACTTGTAAGCAAAACTGATAAGTGACCCAGGCAGCGGCGGACCGGGCGCTACAAACAAGCATGCTAAAACATTTATATTGTTCCCTTTAACTCCAAGCTGGCCGGGCATTTTAGCCTGTTTTCGGATTAGCATTTTCAGGCCGAGACGCGGATAGCTCGAGCTTTGAAAGGCGAAAATGTATTCCGGGGCGGCACACTATTTAACCTATCCACATTCATCAATTTTTCATCCCTTCTGAACTGTCTGGGACCCGGGAACAAACAATTTAAGAAAACCAGCTCAACACAATGGGGGCCTTTGCGCGCTCCCTCCGAGCAGATCCTGCGCCCGCTCTGTTTAGGGGGGGGGGGGGGCGGTCTGTCGAGGCCAGCCTCCCTGTGCCGGGACTCCAGCGTCGACGGGAACACTGCGTCCCCGCGGGCAAACGGCCTTCAAAACAATCGAGCGGACGCCGATCAGCTTCCCTCCACCGGCCAACGAGGCGGGCTCCACCCGGCCGGGCCGAGGGCTGACCCTTGAACCGCTGAGCTGAGGATGTGTGCGCTCTCCGGGTGCTTCCACCCCCCCCCCCCCCCGGCGCTGCAGTGGGTAATTTACGACCCTGTCTGCCGTAAAGCGTCTGCGGCCGGAGCCGGGATTAGACTGTGACCGGCGACAGAGCTCATGGATCGCCATAAATCTCCGCTGATTGAATGCAAATTGGAAAAAAGTACACTATGCGTGTCAGTATACATCATGAGAATAAAGCTCGCACAACAAACACTCTCTCACACACACACACACATACACACAGATACATACATACACGTACGGGCGGGCTAGTGCAGGCGCCTTGCCTAAATATGCGAGTGTGTGGACGTGTAGGCTCAAGTGTTTCCTGTGGCGAGCGGGCAGCGCGGCAGAAATTTATGGGCTACACAGTGGCTAACACGTTTGCATTATAAATCTCAATTACACAGCATTATTTGTTTACCAGGCCGCTCGGATGGAATTCTCATAAGGTGCCCTGCAGAGGAGCGTCATAAATTCTTAATAAACTGCAGTGCAGACCTTTGTGCGGCTCTGACCTAAATCCTGCAGCTCATCTCTGCACTACACTCGTTTCTTTTAAACTTAAATGGGGCTCCATTACGCATATTTAACCGTGGCTTTTTTTGTTTTTTTTTCTTCCTTTTTGTTCCAGGAACGGCCCGGCCGCACCGTGTCCACCTGCGAAACGCTGTCGGAACAACGACGACGGGCCCCCGAAACAGGCGGTGGCGGCGGCGTGGCGGAGCGATGCAGGCTGTGGGCGCTGGACCGTCTGGCCGCCTGGTTTGCTGGAGGAGCGAGGAGCGTGGAGCGAGGAGCGTGGAGCGTGGAGCGAGGAGCGTGGAGCGGGGCCTCGCAGGCCCTCCAGGCCAGAGGCACGCAGCGCGGGTGATTAACGTGCCTGGCTTAATGAGCAGCCGCAGCTTCGCCGCGCGCATCGTGGCGGCGGGGTGTGCCGCCCGCCGCTTGCTGTCCCGGCGAGCGGGCCCCTCCTCAAAAGGGTCGGCCCGGGATATGAACAGCCCGCGCGCATACATAAATTAGCCGCAAAGAAAAAAAAAAAACCTCAAAAAACCTCAAAACAAAATCCGACCACCTGGCAATTATACCGCTAATTAAAAGGCGAAGCACTCTTAATGGATTCATCTCTCAGGAGGGATGTTCCTCCTCTCTCCACATAAATACGGCCTCTTTCCTTTCCACCCTGGCCCATCTCTCCATCACCCCCCCCTCCCCTCCCCCCCGCCCTCGACCATCCCTGGGAGGCCCCGGCTGATGTGCTGCGGGTGAGCGTCGCCTGGCCTGCTCGTGTTTTGGTCTCTGCTGAGAGAGAGGCTGAGAGGGACAGCTGGATGGCTTCGGAGGCTGGAGGGGTCCTCACTGTTGGCAAAGACTTCTGTTCCAACAGCCAAAGCTCTTCATTTATTCATACTTTGAGTGCTCCAATCCCCTAAATCCCCCAATAGTATACACAGACATACACATACACAGCAGATAAAGAAACAAGTACTTAAGACTAGTTGGGGAGGGCGAGCGTAAAATGGTCACCCTAATCTAACACATCCGTGCCCATGAGCGCAACTGTTTGGATGCAGACGCGCACACAAACACGGACACACACAAACGCGTATAGGCGGGCGTGCGCACACACCTGCACGGCCGCCCATCTGTTTTCTTTGGGGGATAGCGCTGTTTTCATTAAAGTGAATAAGCATCTTCAAAAGCGGCAGTGAGGCATGAAAAAAAAAAAGTCACTTTCCAGAACGGCTTATTCCCTGTTCAGATGATTGGGATGCAATTAGGTCAGAACAGATCAGACTTTTACCTTGTGATAAAGGTGGGCCGGTAACATTAAGGATCTGAGGGCACCTTAAATAATGGATCAGATGTGCGGGGCCCTGGGAAGCTTATTATGTCAGACTATGAGGATGGGGATCTATGCTTAGGCTGAACGCAGACAGTTCCCGCATATGTAGGCGGTAATTGAAACCATCCCCCCAAGAATGCAAGCCCGCTTCTTTCTTTGGAGAAAAAATGAGTGCGTACAAAAAATAAATAAATAAATAAAATCACAAGAGTCCAACAGCCCCATGACATTTCACTGAAACGCGACAAAGAATGCGTTCATTCGATTGTTTCTGGAGGACATGAACGTGGCACATATTAACATATGGATGGCGAACAACAGATTCTGATTGATAGATGGCGAGTGTGCATCGTTTAACTCCATCTTCTCCGAGCAGACACGGAACTTTAGCAGAGGGACGTGGCGGAGGCCTTCTGCTGTTGGAGACGCTCTGCCAATGTATCGGCGGAGGTGTCAACAAAGCCGGAGCGAGCGCCCCGGATGTTATCAAAATTGGAATCGTCAAGCAAACATCTTAAGCCATTATGTGCCTCCCCGAGTGTGTGTTCTCGGATAAAAGCAGGAGAAACCCGCAGCCGGCACTTCTAAACCGCGGAAAGCGGGCGACGTCTCGGCGGGAGGAGACCTCGATCTGACAAGCGTGTCTGGTTACAAACATCACAGCTAAACTCCTCCATGATTTAACAACAAAATGTATACATGCTGCAGCCACGGAGGCAATGAGTCCCCGCCTCAGAGATGGCCCATGAATAAGTCGCGGGATAAATCATGTACGGCGTCTCCCCGAGGTGTGGTACAGTGCAAGTATTTAAGTGAAATATGAGGCCATGGATAATTGAATGTGTGTTTCCCTATGTCAAGGACCATAGTCTCCGGGGTAAGGCATAGATGTGGAGAGATGATGGAATCGGGAATTGGGGAGAGTGGGGAGAGTGGGGTGGGGGGGGGTGTTTGATCCTGAAAGGAATTGGTTAAGGCTGGTAGAGGGGGGGGACATCTCATGAATAACACACGTCGGAGCGGTCTTCAACAACTGGAAAGGACTGTGTCGACGAAGCTTATTAAATGAATTTCCCCCCCTTAACGTGTGGGATGACAAAAAAAAAAAAACAGCGACATCTAAAGCCTCGCTGCGAGAGAAAAAGAAAAGAGAGAGAGGGAATCTCATGCGCTGGATGTTTGGAGCAGACGTGGCACGGGGTGATAAATATTTAACAGCGGGGGGGGAGAGAACATGTGCCTGCCTGTCTTTAAATCTGGCTCGCCTGCTCGTGAGGCTCACGAACCCATAGGTAGAGATGTCAAGACGTGACCGTGCAGAGAGCTCCTCTTTCTTCTCCGCTTCCTTCTTCTCTCTCTGGTACAGCACCACGCCGCCCCGGCAGCTGCCCCGGCAGCAGAGGCGCAGGGATCCACCTGTGAGTCTTCCACTAGTGCACCACGGTCTGAACACCCCTCTTTATGGCTGCTAATGCCCCCCCCCCCCCTGCCCGGACCAGAGCCGAGGTGGCACATGGACGCACCCCTATAGTTATGTATCGGGGTATCTAGTGCTGAGGTGTGCTCTGTGTCAGCCCCCCCCCCTCCCCTCCCCTCCCCTGGGCCGCAGGACTCACGTTGTCGGCGATGGTGCGGCCCAGCTTGTCCATCCTGGAGCCGGCCTCGGCGATCTTCTTGGCGGCGCTGATGACGTCGGACGTGTTCTTCAGCGGGCCCTTCCCCCTGCGGAGAGAACGGCAGAGACGTCAGGGAGCAAACCCCTTGGGTTTCGGGGCCCAGAGATCGTTCTCGAAGGCACTAGAAGCAGAGGGCCGGCCCCCGCTCTCAGGGACGGGGCCGTCACACCGACTCGGACCCCGCCGACTAAACAGGGCGCTCCTGTCACCCTGACTGGAGCTCAGCCCCGTGTTCTACACACCAGAGCGCTAATGAAGAAAGCGGCAGTGGGATCCTGGCTAGTTAGAGCCGGGCCGTCGGTGGCGCGTGCGGCTTCGTCTGCTGCCTGTTTATTGAAGCAGCTTTGAGGGGCTAATCAGACCAGTTCCATCTCTGGAGAGCCCTGGGCACTCTGAAAAAGCCTTTTCTCTCTCCATCCCCCCTCTCTCCATCTCCATCTCTCCATCCCCCCTCTCCATCTCCCCCTCACCCCCTCACCCGCCACTTCGCATGGTCACTCTTAATCCAGGTACGGAGGACCAAGCACGTATCGATTGTAAGTACCATCAAAAGTGGCCTTTGCCTTAAATGTCCATTCTCGACTTGTCCAAACACAAACAAAGCTGCTCCCAGCACGGGTCAGCCCAGCCCTGACCTGATAGTACTGTAAGCTTGTCAGGCATTTGCTTGTTTTTTGTCAGTTTGTTGTTTTTTTTTTTTTTTTACTGCCCCCACAAGGGACTCTGGGACACAGTTGGCAAAAGGCACAAATTGGATTCAAAGCTGCTCTCTCCAGGCTAAAAAAATGAGCCATCCAACCCAGAACAGATGGAATTTTGTGCTCTGTTCTCACGCTTCCCCTTCCGCCTGCTCCCATCTCTAACCCTTTCCCCTCTTTTCACTCTCCCTCCGCCTGCTCGGCTGCAAAGCAAAGCAAAAGCCAGGGTCCTAGTGGAAGAGGCCCTGCCTGCATCGGAGCACAGACTGGCAGCTCTCCCCGGGGGGGAGAAGACAACTCCCCCCTGGGGACGCCACTGGAAGCATGGCGGTGGGCTCTGAGGGGAGGGGAGGGGAGGGGAGGGGAGGATGCCGGCACGGAGCGCATTTAATAGACTGGCCCTACGATAGCATTGGATTTAGCCCCGGAAAAGAAAAGAAACATCACAATGCATGAATGCGACAGCAGATCTGTACGTGGCCGCCGCTTCTAAACATCTTGGTTTAAGCCGACAAAACCATGGGCTGGCTGCTGAAACGTCTGCAGCGCCCCCAGCTCTGAGAGGCTACGCGATCGCAAGGAGGAGAGAGACGAGACACGGAGCGAAAGGAGAGGCCGCCCCGGCGAGCTCCTGGTGGCGGATCAATGTCCGGAGGATGGAGCGAGGGCTTGAGATCTGGTGACAGCTGCGTGGGGGGGTGAGCTGCAGATGGGTGTAAGCCATCTGCAGGTGTCTTCCAAATGCGTTTGTGTGTGTGTGTGTGTGTGTGTGTGTGTGTGTGTGTGTGTGTGTGTGTGTGTGTGTCTGAGCCCCGCATGCCTTATTCATGAGAGGCGCCGCGTAGCCGTCAGCGATGCACGAGTCGAGAAGAATCTCCCTCGCTCTCTGCGGATCCCAGGCCCCGCGACAATTACCCGGCCGGGCGTTAACCTTGGCGGGGCGCCGTGCCGGCTCGAGGTCGAGGGGGGCCCGTGGCGCGGGCGCGGGGCTGCGTTAGCCGGCCCCTGACCTTCTCTGTGCCGGAGCCGAGGCGTACTGCGCAGGCATCCATCCGGCCTGACAAAGAGCCACGCTCTTTGACTCCTAAAGACACGGTTCCATTCTGGGGGAGCTCAGCTCAGCCGTTCGGCCCGAGCCGCCCGAGCCGCGCCCGGTCTCGAACGCCGTTTCGAGTGTGGAGATCGGTCCGTGGATGACTTGATGGCAGCGGGTCCCTGCGACGAGGCGATGCGGCGGCGCTCAAAGTCGAGCCGGGATTGGAGCGCATTCGCTCTCTGCCCGTTGGCTCCTGTGTGCTGGTTTGGTCTTGTTGATTTCTGAGCGAGATCTATGAATATATTTCCTTAACTAATACGGAGCCAGCGACGGTAAGCCTGTGATGGGAGAGATGAGGGGGAAACTCTCTCAATGGGCCGCTCTCTCTGTGGGAGAACCGTGATTACCGTGCTCGTGCCGTTTATTGTCGATCTGAGACGAGCAAGCCCGCACGTTGATATAAAAGACGTCACGGCACCCAATAACTTTCTAGAATATACACCGTCTAATAAAGACAAACATATGGCGCTCCCAAGCTGCTTTCATTTGCATTTACAATCCATTAACATGTGTATCCATTAACATGTGTATACAGTGGACCAACTGCCATTCGTTTTTTGTTGGTTTTTTCTTCCCTCCACCGTCTTAAGATGAATAAGAAGGACACAATAAATTGCAGGTTCAGCTGTGTGGCTTTCCACTATTGTTGCCGGCTTGGCCAAGGACCCACTCTTTGACCCATTCAGAGGATGAAGATAGAGGGAGGGGGAGTGAGGGAGGGGGAGGGGGAGAGGGAGGGGGAGTGGGTGGGCATTTCATAGTCATTACAGACATGACTCAGAGTTAGGCAGAAAATGTCCTCTGAGTAATTCACTTGAAAATTAAAAAAAAAAAAAAAAAGAGGCACAGTCATAGAAACAGTGCCCGAGCGCAAACAGAGCCGCTCAGAAACGTCTCCTCCCGCATCCTCCGCACGCACAGGGGGATGGGGGGGGGGGGCAGACCGCCACAAGAGATGCCGTCCAGCTGTAATCAGCCAGGAGTCAATATTATCACCCCCCCCCCCACCCCCCGCACATTCCAGTGCCGCGTGCACACAGCGGGGATGGGGCCGGGACCCCCAGACGACACCGGTGGGGCCCTCCATCACACATCGGGGGGAGGGGCTGTTTTTGTTTATGCTTTTGGGACGGCTTGACCAAAAATAAAAAAACAACAACAATCTTCCTTACTGTCGGTCCGTTTAGTCGTTAAAGGCCCAAAACGTCTTGTTTATCAAGGTCACCCCCCCCCCCCCCCCACCCCCCCCCCCCCCCCCCCCCCCTCTCTCCCTCCCCCGGCGGAGGACTGTCAGAGGAAACTAAATATTGGGATTTGATAGCGGCCTGGCTGCGGGCAGGGTGGAGGGAGATGCACGGTCTACGCTGACTGCAGCCATGACGGCTGCACCATGCTAAGGTCTCCGAGACCTTGAGAGCTTCAGCAGCTGTTTAGTCGCAGATAGATGGAGGTTCATTACGCCCGTCCGTTGAAACGCCGCCGTCCTAGCCGGGCGGCGTTTTTCAGGGGATTACAGATGGCCGTCGGCGCCCGGGAAAACACATCCCGCGATGGGAACGATGGGACGCCACGTCTGGGCGCCCGTCTGAGAGCGGCAAACGGCCTCCTGCTCTCCGCTGCTCGTCCTCTGTTCTGACTGGGAGAGGAGGGGGGCGTGTGATTTTGATAAGGTTGGGGTCCATTTTTCACTCCTCTCCAGACGACGGTTACGCCGAGGAGACGTGCCAGACAATAAGCTTCTGTGCAGGGATCAATACGTACCGATGCAGTGCGTGCGAGCTGGGCTCTCACAGACTCCCGGGCCTTTGTATCCAGAGACGTCTACCGGGGAGGGGAGTGATATTTATTTCTAAAAGGCCCGTATCGCTTTGTACAGCATCACGATTATTTCGATGTTTCTTCTTTCCCCTCTCCACC
This sequence comes from Karalla daura, assembly GCA_029224185.1. NCBI lineage: Eukaryota > Metazoa > Chordata > Actinopteri > Chaetodontiformes > Leiognathidae > Karalla > Karalla daura. Next base: position 15,225,600 of record CM055195.1, read on the forward strand.
TCCGTGTTTGTCACAACTCACCGCTGACGGGGGGGGGAACAGCCCGGCGGGTAGCGGCTCCAGACTCACTCTGCTCCGTCCGTGTTAACGGGGAGCGGGGATTTGACCCGCATGCTTATGCTGGTGCACATTAAGATTAGGGGAGAATGGAATAATAATCAAGGAGGAAATCCCACCTACAGCGCTGCTTAGGGGAAGTGGAGAGCGGCGAGGCGTGAACGGCGGCAGATCGGGGCGGGCGCTGGGAAACAAACGCCCGCTCATTAGGCCACGGCCTCGGCTTCCACTCACACATACAGCACGCCGCGCCTCGCAGCCGTTCCCCTCAAACTCGTGCAGCTATTGGAATATTAATGGCGGGCTGGTTGAATCTGAATACAGAAGGCACTCCAGGAGGAGAGAAATACAAGCACACGCGCGTACCACTGGGACGTCTTCTGAGAGCACACAAATGGTTGGCTGAGATTACTGGACGGGCTTTGGTTGGCCATGGAGGGAGAGAGGGAGGGAGAGAGAGATAGACAGAGACAGAGACAGAGAGAGAGAGAGAGAGAGAGAGGCGGCCCCGAGCGAGCCAAGCTGCTGGGTCTAACTCACCTGGTGAAGTCGGTCATCTCCATCATGATCATGCACATCTGCTTGGCCAGCACGATGATGTCGTTGCCGCTGTCGTCCCACTTGGACACCTCGGCGTCCAGCTTGCTCTTCTCCTCCTGGAAGCTGGCCACCTGCTCGGCGATCTTCGCCTTCTGCTCCTGGGGCAACTGGGCCATGATAGCCTGGAGGAGGAAGGAGGGAGGGAGGGAGGGAGGGAGGGAGGGGGGGTGATGGAGATGCATGGCAGGAAGCGGGAGGGGAGGGGGGGGAGGGTGTTAGACGTCGCTACAGAGTGAGCGCGTCGATAAAAGCCTGTGTCGAGAATGGGCCGTACGCCGATTGGCCGCCGTTAAATGAACAGCAAAAAGTTGGAATAAACGGGGCTTCACACCTGCTAGGGCAGTATAGGGTGCTTGATTCATGGCGCGTGCTTAGGCGTTAAGCACCGTTCCCATCCAGCCTCTCGGGCCGCACGGTTTAAGGGCAGCTTCAGAACAGGCAATCAGATATTCAATGAATACGCTGGCGGGGCCATAAGTGGCCAGAGTCTTAAGAGCAGGAAATCGAAGCGCGCTGCAGGAGCGTTCCCTCCATTTCTGATAAGGAGGACTCTCCTGGGTTGCCCAAGGTGGAGCTGAGACACTCTGAGAATGAGCGCGGCGAGGCGCGGCTCTCCAACGCCATCTCCGCCGCGCAAAGCCGGAAGGATTCTTCCCTCCCTCGCTTCGTTCGCCACTCGTTCACACGACACGATCGTGTCAATCGAGTGGACAATGCGCAGGCGGGCAGATGGCGTGGACGACTGGAGTCGTTTCCTGCGGAACTCTTAAGTTGTTCACTGCTCTCCTGGCGACTTATGCCGAGGCCCTCTGTGGCTGGCATGGGCCCGGAGGAGGCAGGACAGCGTGCATCAACGGTCTGCTGCGGGAGGGAACAGGCTGAAACAGACTGGCGCCCGCAGCCCTCTCTCCCTCTCAGCCCGCTCTAGTCTGGAGCTCGTTCGTCGTCGTGAGTTGAGGGCACGGACCGTTCTCGACGCAGCAGACGAGGCCGAGCTGTAAACTCGGGTTCTGCCGGGGCGCGCTCTCCACAAACATAAATACATCTGCACCGATACCAATTAATAAAACGATTTTTTATCCCTCCGCTTTACAAAAAGGCCTACAAAGCAGTGAATGAGATATAAGACGGCACTTCTGATACCATCAGGTTGTGAAATAAGCTTTATTTCGCTGGGAAAGCATTAGATTTCGGCCCTGAAGCACCGTCACACACGCCACATGAATTCACTTTGGATGGACAGCGATGTCCGCCTCCATAAACGCTGCCTACAAAGTCAATGTTTGAGCACCTTTACTGCTCTGCTCTCATACGATGCGCTAATTAATCTCATCTTGTGAATGAGAAATATTACACCCAGTGACAATGCGTCTGCTTACAGCCGTATTGTGTGTGTGTGTGTGTGTGTGTGTGCTGCCTTGGCACCCATCTCCCATTTTGTATGATTAGGCATCCGTGATGCCACCGGGCAGCTGGGGGTTTTAATGGCAGGGGACGAGAATTGGTGAGGACAACTCACCCGTGCGCTCTGGCCAGCGATGAGCTGGTCATCCTCCGTCTGCACGCTGGTCCTGCTGCGGTTGTCAAACTCTTCAGTCTCAAAGTCAGAGTCGTCCAGCTCCTCCGGAGTCTGGGAGGAGAGGAGAGGAGAGGAGAGGAGAGGAGAGGAGAGGAGAGGAGAGGAGAGGAGAGGAGAGGAGAGGAGAGGAGAGGAGAGGAGAGGAGAGGAGAGGAGAGGAGAGGAGAGGAGAGGAGAGGACAGGAGAGGGGTGAGAAAAGCTGGACTTGTCGAACATAAAACAATATTGGCATACCACAGCCTTTTGAGCACTATTAAATAACCAACCTGCTTACTACCTGTGAAGGATGACCGCGCGCTGCCAGCCAGACAAATGTCTCCTTCCCCACAGCTTGGAACAAGTAACCGTAAACTCTAAATGAATTTGTAAATCACGGCTAATGTGCTGCCTGCGCATGTTTTTTTCTTCTTCTGAGAGGGGAAGTGACAGGAGGCGCTCCCGCGGAGCACGTTTTGAGACGGGGCGCCGGGCGAGCTCTTCGAGACCCTCGGCGGTGAGCGCTCGTGCTGAAAGGAGGGCGCGTGTCAACAGGTGAGGGCCTGGCGATGGAGGGGCGGTGCGTGGGACAGCGGGAGGACGATGCACGCTGATAGAGGTGCATCATCACGCCTGTGCGGCTGCTTGTGCTTATCCAGCTCAGTCTCAGTCGCAGTGCCTCCCCTCCTGTAATGGATTTTGAGCCCTCGCCGTCTAAAAATAGCCGAAGGTCTCTGAACAACCTCGGCGCCGCTTTATGGAATGTAGAGATGCTCTTGTTCTCGGGGGAATGGGAGTGTGGTTTCAGATACAGAGCCGGAGTGACTCACAGGCATCTCTTTCGAGCCAGACAATGCCGCTCGGCGGGGCAGAGCTATCACCTGCTGTGGCCCGTGCAACAGATAACCCGCGGACGTGGGAGGCTGGGAGATGAGGGCGCGCGATGAGCGGCCGGCGGGACGGCGGCCCGCGGCCGGAGCAGAGATGTGGCGGGGTATCTGCTCCGTCGCTCCCAGCGAGCGCTGGGGGGCTGCGGCGTTCAGGTGCACCTGCGTCGCCACGCGGTGACGGCACCGTCACAACTTCCAGGGTCGGGCCTCTGTCTGCGTTTCTGCCGGCTGCTGCAGACCTGGAAGGGCCTCCTGACAATCAACCCCCCCCCCCCCACTGTTCTCCTTTTGTGATATTCCGCTTATAGCAGAGCAGAGAGCCCTTACTCTTTACTTTTGAGAACAAAGCCGGGGGGAAATATATATATATATCTCTATCACCTTGGGCCTTGCAGAACACGGCACACATGATCAGGTGGCGACAGCTGCCCCCCTGTATCTCACCTTTTCCCCTGACTTGGAGACAGTTTGATGTCTGGCAGCTACATCGTCTGATGTGGCAGCAGGTGGGAGGGGGCTCCATCCACTGCCCCTCAAATACCCCAGGGGCGCGCGGCCCCCGCACACCGCCCGCGCGCCCCCTTCCAGGGGTTAAAGACTTGTCTATCTTGAGCAGGCCCGGCCGCACGCTTGCCGGCTCTGATTGAAGAGCAGGCTAGTGGGCAGCGTGAGGATTCATGGGAGGCGGCCGCAGCAGGCGTGCGTTTGGGTTTCCTACAAAAGGCCCCTGGAGAGGTGGCGTCACAGCGCCCGGCTCGCCCGCTTCTCCATACCCCACGTTTCCCGTGGCGTCGGACCGCCATACATGGCTAATTTCACATGTTAAGCGTGCCAGTGAAGGGCAGCTCCGGCGAGCAAAGGGTCCTCCTGGATGGAAATCCATGTTTCTGATACACTTGTCTAATCTCATTACACACAACAGCAATTAAGGGCAGGGGAGAGGAGGGCGCCTTATGGATGCCGGCGGAGTTTCCATCGCTACGCGGCCGCGCAGCGTCCAGCCGCCGCCTGGTCAATAACGGCCAGGAAAGCCGCCATGATCACCGCACACGGCCCGTCCAGACACCCCGGCTGGAAGCCACGGGGGGGCCACAGCACTTTCACTCTAATAGAACGCATGCAGATGGAGTCTCACCATTATCTCCCGGTCACGGAGGAGAGTGGCAGAGAGAATTTGACAGATTAATGTCCCCCCCCCCCCCCCCCCCCCCCCCCCCCACACCCACACGCCCCCCCCCAAATCCTCCGTTATCCTCAACACACGTGCTCCCCTCCACACACACACACACACACACACACACACACACACACACACACACACACACACACACACCCACCCACCAGGTAGCGTTCCGGCTGCCCCCACAGGCCCCGTGTTAACAGCTTAATCAATCTGGATAACAAGAGCGGGGCTGAGGCAGACAGAAATTGAATGTAGTTTTCTGGCTGAAGAATGCTAATTAAACCCTCCATCTTGAATCAATTGCTTATTATAATGCAAATACGGCATAATGGCGCCTCTCCGGCCCGCTCTTTTTTGTCGGCGTCTACTCGGAGGAGCCGGGCGGCGCGTCCGGAGCAGCGCCCTCGGCGCAGAGCGTGCCGTGGAGTGCGGCGCGTCCAGCTCCCACAGATCACTCTCACACTCGGGAGTGGCAAACGCACGACAGGTTCCATTAAAACCGCCCCACCTCGCGTCCGGCACCGTTTCGCCGCCAAGTCGAGCTGTGAGGGGCGTCCGGTCCTCTGGGGGGCGGGGGGGGGGGGGCTTTGTTGCGGGCCACTGTCAGTCAATTAAGCAACCAGCTACCATCTGTCTGGCCGACGGTTGGGCTGGAGCAAAGAGGCCATTAACCCGCAGACAGCCCGGGCTGCTGCTGCTGCACTGGATTGCCAGTTTGCTCAATTAGGCCCGCTCTTGCACGAGACAAGTTAATCATTGGCTGCTGGGGGCCGCACGCATATTACAGTTCCTCACATAATATCGGAGGCGGAATCTGGTTCACAGACCACTGGCCATATACACACACACACGCACGCACGCACGCTCTTAGGTTTCACCACAACAGCCGAGGAACAGTGAGACGCTGTAGATGAAGTGGAGAAGAAACCAGGTCGTATGGTGGTGTGAGGGCCGGGGGTCCGGGCCAGCACGAGCGTGTCGTCACTCACTCTGATCATGAGCACAGCCTTGCGGATGTCGCGGATGCCGTCGTAGACCAGGCGCGACGCATCAATGAACTCGTTCTCATCCACGGGCAGAGAGGGGTTGGCGCTCAGGGCCTCCACCGCCGACTCCACTTGCTCCGTGAACCGCGGCATGACTGGGAGAGGTGAGAGGAAGGGAGGGGGAGGGGGGGGGCAGAATGAGAGAAAGAGAGAGAAAGAAAACACTGATGAAGATCCACAGGCGGAAGCCAGGTGGAGGAGCACGTCGGTGTGCGAGGCACATGAGGCCGTGTAAACGTTTTAAAAGGAGTCGAGGGGCAAATATAAAGGGAGAGCGTCTCTCCTAACGCACAGCTAACTCGCTCAAAAGGCGGCGGCGCACCTGAGCAGCGCTCCTGATTGAAACAAAGCATCAGCACGGTCGGCCCGCGGGGGGAAATTACATGTGGGATTGTTATGAATGATCCACGGAAAGATCCTGCGCTCTGCTCCGTGCCGGCAGCGCTGCCTGCGAATCATTAAGCAGCGCGCTAATCACGCCCGGCTTCGCTCCTTCTCCTTCTTACACAGTTGCTCTCCTAACGCGCTGCGGCGTCTTCTACGGCTGAGAAAAGGCTGAGGGGATGAGAGGCCGGGCTTGACAGGGGGGAAAAAGCTGCCCCGGCAGGTGTGCGTAACGTCCCGCTGATGATAAAATAACAGCTCTGCAGCAGAGCGGCATTCATAATGTTGCAGGTTCGGTCCTCGGGCCTCATTAGAGAAACACAGGAAGCAGATATACGAGCCGAGAGCAGCAGGTGGAACTTGGGCGCGTCTTGCTTACCTGTTAAAAATCTACAGTCGACTGAGACTTTTTTTGCCACTGAAAGTCATTTCAAAAAGTACTAAAACCTATGAAATGACATACTGAAACGGTCAAACAGACATTATATACTCCCACGGTGTCTGGTTGTACCTTTTCGGACAGTTGAATGCACCGATACTTACCTCGCAGATGTGGGAGCACAACAGAGCAGGAATTCTACAATGAAACCCATCACTTAGCTCAAAAAGCTCTCTCAGCCCGCACAGAAATCCCGTTTGAGCTGCAGCCTGCATTTCCTGTCTTTTAATGGAGCCCGGCCTCGGGAGGACCGGGCCGTTCCCACGTCCTGACAACTGACAAATCGCTCCGCTATCTCGTTAGCTGGCTAGCGCTGGAAGCTAGTGGCGCGCACGTTCTGCGCCGTCCGACGGCCACACGGAGGACGTGGACACAGACGAGGCTCGGTTTGTGTCCACGTCCTCACACACTCGGGTCTGAGCTTGGTTGAGTCCCACAATGCCGCGATCGCGGTCAATAGCAGGATAGCTCTAAAGAGAAAATTGCATTTGCTGTTTTTTAGTGCATTGGATATAGCAAAAAAAAAAAACAGATCTAATAACATTCAAACTGTGCCCTTCACAGGGACTCCAACAAAGCGGGGAAACACAAAGGCAGACAGGCCTGGGTGGGGCTCTGGCTGTGGCACACAACGGTGCATCAGGCAAGAAGTGGACCAGAGCGCCGCGCCTCACCAACAGAGACGGGTCCGGACTGCAAGTCTTGCTAATTACCATGGCAACCCTACTGAGAAGCCATATGCCAGGTAGAGACACCAGGCCTATACCGGGTCTGCGTGACATGCATGCACGTCTGAGGAGTTCAAACGGTGAATCTGCAGCAGATCAGCTGCGCTGCTCTCTCCCTCCGCTGCTCTCCAGGCGTACCTGTGTCGGTGAGGAGCTTGGTGGCCTCCAGCACCTTCTCGGTGTACACCCCCGGCTCGTAGTTGTCCATCTCGGACGTGACCACGTGCACCACCCTGGCGGCGCGGCCCCGGATGGCGCCGGCGGTGCGGTCCAGGCCGTCCACGTCTTTCTCCTGCAGGGCGATGACGCACTTGTTCACGTCCTCCAGGATGTGGTTCTCTGGGGACAGGAAGCGACGACAGGGTTAGCGGCGTCTGCTTACCCTGGGCTCCAACTTCAAAACATCAAGCGCGTGTCGGGGGATTCTCGAGCTTCTAGTCTGCGTCCTCAAAGTCGCTAAATCAGGAGGATGGCAGGGCTGGAGACTGATTCTGAGGCTGCTTATTAATGGGAAGCCCGTGAAAGGCAGTCCGCTGTGTAAATTACAGTCTGTCCTTGGCTGGAGGTGAGAGAAGTCGCTCTGCCTAATGCTTAACGAGAACTCTTTAAGGCTGCGCCTGACAAACCATTTGTGTGCTTTAACACACGTGGCAGGATGTCAATTTCAGACACGGGGGGGGCCGGGGATGCTCCAGTAGTTCCCTCTGTGGAGACCCTTCAGCGTGGCTATATATATGGCTCTCATCAGTTAAGACTAATACCACGGATCCTTTACAGCTGTTTTACTCCCTCTAAAGGATGGCCTCCAGAGCTCTGCACGAATCCATCTCTCGCTGACCAAAAAGCTGTGCCGACCAGAGGGAACCCCCCCCCCCCCCCCCCCCCCTCGTCTTCGGCCATCCCAAAGCGACACTCACCGGACACGCACAGGAAGTCGTCGATGGAGGTGATGTCGTCGACGGCGTCGGTGAGGACGCGGACCTGCTTCTCCCACTGCTCCTTGAACAGATCCATATTGTCCTGGGCCACCTTACTGTTGGGCTTGGCAGCCAGGGCCAACGCCGCATTAATCACCTGTAATCACCCAATTACAGCCATTAAAGCGCCATTACAGCATAGCCCACAGCCACAACATTAGCATAGGTTGATTGTGCGAAGCCCCCCTCGCTCCGCCACCCCTAATGTTGGGACTGCAGCATGAGGCCGATTCATTCCTGGGAGCGATTAGAGAGAGACGGGATGTTTTGAAGGATTGAATGAAATAAAACTAATAGCTGCTTGTTTTGGGGGAGGAAACATCTGTGGATATCAAAGCGCAGGGTGAATGGGAGTCATTAGAGAAGATTAAAAAGGAGCTGTGGCAGCAAAGTGGAGAGAGCTGGCACGGCTCAAAAGGTACAGATAAGGGACTGGTAGTTTGTATACGAAAGGGTTGAAAAGATCAATGGGAAGAAGCATGACAAACCATTTGCAGTTTTGATAAGAGGGATGATGCATCTAAAGTACTGAATCTGGAATGGAGGGTTTTTGATGGAAGATCTGGATAGGGGATGAGCAATTACAGGCCCACAGTCTCCAGTTCACAGTCTAGTCCCAGGGAGCGGGTAAAGCCACTGACAGAGGGTTCATCAATATTCTCACATGCACAGACATTGACATCTATGACCTATGGAGAGTTGGATTTTCTGGAACAACCTGAAAGAACTCAGACCTGGCATGCAATTAAAGGGAATTTGCACATGGCATTACTGCATATTCTAACGTTTTTTGGGGGTTGGAAAGAAACCAGCGGTGGATCAGAATTTGGACGATTTACAATTAGATAACTCAACATCTGCATGATGCCAAGTCCAAGTCCAACATTCATTCGATAGTCCAATAGATGTGTGTGTATGTGGCAAAGCGCACGTTTTCCTCCTCAGTCAACTGAGATGCTAAACTGACAGTCTAACAAAAGACAGCCGACAATAAGTCGAAAGAAAACAGTCGGAGCCGCTTTAGTTATAGAAGGCGTAATTACCGGGTCCGCTGGGTGCGTGGACCGCCATTTCTGGGTCCGCTGGCAACACCCAGCGCATGTGTTTAAAAGAGAACGTGGCACCCTCTCAAAGAGGAGCACAATCAATGAGCTGTGAGCCAGGTACCTGGGGGCACAGACTTTCCAGTTGAGATGCTGCCATGCGGACAAGCTTAACTCCCTCTTCATTGTTGGAGATGGAGCATGCCAGGTTGGCCACCTAAAACAGAGAGAAACACACACACACACACACACATCTCATTTTCAGCCACAGCCGGGGACGCCGCAGCGAACAAAAGAAAAGCAGCATACACGGACACATAATTAAACTTGGATAAGTTCATTACGGCATCAGAAATGGAGCGGCGCTGCGATGCGAGTGATCCCCGGGGAATGTACAACGCGACGCCGCGGAGGGGGGAAAAGAGAGGAGCGCACACGAGAACAAGAGCAAACGAGTCCGCGGTTCAAAACAAAAAAGCAAACACATCCCCGACGCTCTCCCCCGGACCCGGTGCGCTTCGCTACGCGAGCCTGGGCCGGCCTCGGTGGGCCGCGATCGCGTTTCCCCGCGTTGACCCGGCGAATCGCGCGGCCCCCGCAATTATTCCCCCCGACGTCCTCGCAGCCTCCCCGGCAACACTACGCACGCGCTCAGACTCCGGAAAAATATAGGTCAGAGACTTTAAAAATTCCCCGTTTGTTGGTGGGGATGTGCTGGCAACAATGCCGAAACAGAATGCCTGGGATGTGAGGAACTGTGCCAAAGCAGGATTATCCACTGAACAGAAAATGTGCTGAAACATAATCAATTACAAAGGCAAAAACCAAGTCTTGGTTGCGCCATGGCAGAAACAAGGATAGAAAGGGTTTGTTTTTTTCACACACCCCCCACCCCACCCCCACCCCACATCCAAACACAACCTTGATCTCATTTCCTTGACCATTTGTGTGTTAAACTGCATTCAGCGCGTTTAGCCAATATTTGGGTCAGGCGAGCTAAACGGGCTCAGAGAGCACGCAGACGGCCCTTCAGAGCGCCATCGAGGGCCCACTCTGACAGAACGGTCAAAAAGGATCAGACGCCGCACTTAAACACTACGCGCATTCACACCCATTGAAGTCAGGTCAGACCAACCCAAAGTCGAAAATCCGATTAATATATGTAGATGCTCCGTCCCCGCCAGCGAGAACTTTCAAAAACGGGCTCACTTTCAATTTTCTGAGATTCAATTGCTCCAAGTAATGGACTCTCTGCTCGGTCCCCGGGCCTGAGCATTAAAGCCAGTCGATGAGACGGCATCACAGACGTGCAGAACGTGGACCATGAAAACAAGCGCCGGGCGCTTAAATAAATGCGCAAATAAAGAAAGACAGAGGGAAAGAAGAGACCATTAAAGCGCCGGTGATGGCATGCATCGCCGACCGCAAGAGTGAAGGAGTGAGGGAGAGCGTGCAAGATCCTCTCCTCCCCCGGTCTCAGTCCAGCGTGAAGACACCCACCCCCCACCTTCAAGCTCCTGGGCAATTTTGCTGATGAGAAGCACTTATTCCACTGCACCGGTGGAGCGCTGAGACGTTGATACAAACACATTCCACATCGCTCTGCAAACACGGGCAGGGCCCACGAGGGGAGGCGTTCGATAAAGCCAAAAGGAGGGGGGGGGGGGGGGGGGGCGGGGTCGGGAGCAGGTACGTGAAGAAAGAGAAGTGACATTTTACGGGGGAGACTTTCATGATCTTTCTCGTGAGCTTTTTCTCCCCTGCGCCACGACACCGCCGGGGGGTGAACTGCCAGTTCAGCAAAAAGGAAAAACACAACCCGAGGAGAGACGTGAACCGGGGGAACTCTACCCTGGAGCCGGCCGTCTCTGGGTGGAATGGTGTTGGAGGCGGAGGGCTGCAGCTCGTGGTGATCCTCCTCACAAAACGGCTGGCGACGTGTGATCGCAGCGTAAGCACGCGCACGCCGCCCCGTGTCTTCTTGACCGAGATAGTCTGGGCACGGTCTCGCTAATGGACTTGAATGAAAATGCAAACTGTTTGAGGAGACTTGACTTGCTGCGTTACATGTGCGTGGGAAACCGTGTGAGTCAGCCGTCCTCCATCGCTGATTGCACTAATTCACTGGACCTCTTATTTTTTGCCATTCGTAACGACCTGTAATGGGTTTTTTACCGCTCCACAAGCAGAACGTCCTCTCGAAAGCAACGCGAACTAATCAAAGAAAAGCAAACTGACCCCCCCCCCCCGCTCTTGAGACGATGAATTCCGACCGCAGAGAAACATCTGATGCGAGGGGGGGAAGTGTCGACCTGGTATGGCGCTGGTATGGACTTGGATTGGGGTGCCGTGCGGATATTTCAGCAGCAAAAAGCAGAGAGGTCGTGCGGCCCTGGGTCGATTCATTCAGAGATGAAGTGAATCTGGCAGACAGTTACAACGTGCCGTCGTTTGATGACTCCCAAAAACTGGATGGGCAGGATTTGACACTATGAGAGAATGAAGCCCATGTAATGCAGGCCCGGGATCTTATTTAATGATATAAATAGGAGCTCTCCTCTCGCCGAGCTGCTGACAAACAACGGGGGAGCGGGCGTGTAAAAGGGCCTACAATGGAATGTGGGTCAGCCATAATGCTGCTTTCCAACCAACGCGTGCGAGCTAATGTAGCGTTTGCCTCGAGGCAGCCCACACTAGCGCAACTCATGATCTCACACAAACACTGCCCGGGGTCGCCGGCACTTCGCTGTCCCCGCGTCTTGACAGGGGCACGTACTCCCTCCGCTGCGTGTTCCCAGCCGCCCCCCTGCGACGGGAGCCCCACGTTTAGCTCCTTCCCAGGTCGGACGTCACGCCCCCCCCCCCCCCCCCCCCCCCCGCCGGGAGAGGCGGGCGGGCTCGCGGCGAGCGCTCCGAACCCGCTCCGCGCGGATAAATGGCGAAATCTAATATTAGCCGTTCCTGAAAAGCGACCGATTCAAGGAACGGGCGGAGTAATTAACTCTCGTTTGTCAGGCAGCACATTTGCATCTGAAGCAAACAGCCGAGGCTTAAGAAGGACGACTCCAGCGAGCGCTGCCTCCAAACTGCCTCCAGCGGCAAGGCGGACGCCCCCGGGAAGCGCCACGCGTCTGCTGCTCATCTGCGTATGTGATCAGATTGATATGTATGACTGCTTTCAATTGACCTGCGTTTGCAGCCTATTTACACAACATTTTCTCTTATTTCACAGGTGGCAACGTATTTACTCTGCCCTGCGTTCCCTGGTAATGTGACTGACAGAGGAAAACCGCTTCAATGCGACATATTAAGATCTCGGTGGTTGGCCATTTCTGCGCGTTCTGGTCCTTGGTGCTCAGATAGGCGACTGGAAATCCCAATTTACGTGTGGCAAACTGCTCTTTCTGCCCGTGAATACTTTCAGGCCGTGGCAGCGGGCTTAGTTCCACCCTGTGGGTGCGGAGATCAGCCAGCTAATAAAATATTGTCACTGACAGACATGTGTACGTGAAGACATGAAGGTGTGCCTGTTTTGTTCCACGGTGCGGTCCTCTTAAGCTCTCCTATTGGGGACAGTTTAATTTGTCGCCCAGGCGACCAATTAAGTCCGAGGGGCGACAGAATGTCTCCTCTGTGTGCACTTCAGTCTTCAAGTCCACATCCGGCCGCGCCTATCAGGTCATCCTTTAGACGCGCATTCAAACTGGGTCTTCTCCCAGTTTCCCCGGCTGAAAGCAGACGTCATGCCGGAGGATGGATGGGGGAGGGGGGAGGGGGATGGGGGTGGAGTGGACCCATGTCATGCTCTGTTGCCATTTGTGACACCACACGCCCGGAGGAGCTCCTCCGGGGGGGTCTAACTCCTCAGCGTGGTCGCCTTTCCCCTCTGATGCTTCGGCGCCTTCCCCAGCCAGTGCTCATGCTCTGCCTGGGCCTGGGGATCCGGCCGCGCTGGTCATCTGGCCCCCGGGGGCCACGTCGCTCTCAAATGTCACGATGCGACGGCGTGACACAGCTAATGAGCGGAGCGGACGTCTCTGTCCGCCTGCCGCCCCGTCTGCGAGCGGCCGAGGAGGCGTGACGCACCGGGCCTCTTCAGATGCTCATTGAGGTATCGGTAAGGAGCACGGAGAGGGGTTTTTTTTTTTTACCAACGAGAGGCTCCGATCTGCCGTGACGGGGACAGCGCTTGCCCCCACAGGTAGCGCTCGTCCTCCACTCGCGGCCGTCTCGCTCCTTTAGTTCCGCTCAGAAATCCGATCCGCACAAAGCGGCGCGCTTCAGATTAGAATCAGCGAGGGCCACAATCGCATGGGAGGGAGTGAGTGACAGAGAGAGAGAGAGACAGAGAGAGAGAGAGAGAGAGAGAGAGAGAGAGAGAGAGACAGAGAGAGAGAGAGAGAGAGAGAGGGAGGCGGCGAGCACCTAAAATAATCCCACCGTTTGCGGCTTTGTTTCCATTAGAGGGGGAAGAAAAAAAAGAAAGATCACAGATTGCTGTTTTCCGAGGCGCTGTAATCAAAAACTAGTATCGCTGAGGGACTTTCTGAGAACCGCGCCGCAGAGGAATCCAACAGAAACAGCGGATGAGGGCTGATTTGGTTAAGAGCTGAAACGTCCAAAAATCAAAATGGGATAAAAAGGATGGGGAAACAAAAAACTGAAATAAGAATGGGAACGCGCCACATTTGGGTCAGGCCGGGTTGGACGGCGGAGAGCCGGGAGGAGCCGGCGTTACCTCGATCAGCTTGTTGGCGTGCTCGCGGAACACCTGCGCGTACTCCTTCACTTCTTTCTCGTTGCCGTTCTTGGCGGCTTCGATCAGGACCAGCAGGGGGACGTTGGTCTCCAGGAACGAGTCGGAGACGTGGTCCATCACGGCTTTGCGGAGCTGTAAAAACAAAAAGAAAAGGAGAAAAAAGGGGGGGGGGGGGGCATAAAGGGTCAAAAGTGTTATAATGCGTTATAAGACCTGGGAGCAGCACTGAGGAGCCATATCAGAGGTGAAAGTGGGAAAGGGAGGGGGGTTACCAACCTGTCTGCGAAGGTCTCTGGTCTTCTTGGTCATGCGGTCGATGGCCGTGTTGAGAGCGTCGCTCCTGTCCTTCCTGCCAGCCTGAAACATTCAAGTGGGGACAGGAATTAATCAACTGTGTGATCCATTCCCAAAACGACGACATTTGCACTAGTCCTCTCAATATATAAATATATATATACACACACACACACATATATCAGCACAGCGTGTCAACAGAGCAAAATAAATCCTCTGCAGGCTGATGACAAGACACAGAGGAGCGAAGCCCTTGTCTATCTATTCATTTATATGCAATATGGTGTGTGTGTGTGTGTGTGTGTGTATTGTAGATGGATCCAGCCAGTTCCATTTCTGATCCTAAACCTTTTGTGCTGTGGATGCAGCAGCTGTCGGCGCGTATCATTGACCCGTGTTGGAACACAGGAATTATTTCCTCCCGTGGCACCGGGGAGTGAATCATGGAGCGTGGAGTGCCCAACACTTCCACTTGGAGATATATACACGCGTAGAAGCCGCGCACCCATAAAAGGAACAGCTGCTTTGGGTTTAAAAAAAAAAAAAAAAAAAAGAGAAAGGAAAAAAAAACTGCTGATTTGCATCTATAACGTGGCTGTAATTCATGGGTGCCACACCCTCTTAAGTGCTGCTGTACACAGCATTTAAAACCAACGCTTTATTTATGCGGGAATTGGGAGAGGCTATCCAAATCCAACCCCCAGCCTTCCTGCCACCAACATCTCTCTATGCGGAAATCATACAGTACAGTAAACTGCACAATATATTACTGTGAGCCATTGAAGGCATTAACGGGTTCTTAATGGGGAGCTACTGAGCTGCCAAACGTGTAGAAATAAGGGGACGGGATGTAGTACCGGGGAGTGGAAATTGCCGATGACTCAGATGAGAATGAACTGCTTGTTTTGCCTAATGGGGCGACATCAAAAAGAGCTTAAATTCCAGAAACCCTTAGCAAACGCCACCCCCAACAACAAAACCATTATTGGTCCATCTGTAAACGTTGGTTGCTGGAAAGCAAATTCCTATTTTTACGTGTCAAGTGCACCCGCGGAGCTGTCCGTCTCGGGTTTCTGATTTTAGTCTATTTTTAGAACCTGTCCATTTTAATACCATCTTATTGTGTTTTTATTATTGCTGACAGGGATAGTTCAAGGCTATTGCTATTATTATTGTCATTAAAAGCAGTTTGGCAGGTTGTCCAGCTTTCCCGAACATGGTCCAGGCATGTCGGCGAATCTTTTCCACATATTCCTTAGAGGCTGTTATCAAATCTCTCATGGGTGTAAAGAGCAGAGACTTACCCAGGGGTAAATCGTGCTCTTTTTTTTGCTATTGTTTTCAATACACTGTGCTGAGAGTGGCATCCCCCCTCCACCGTCATCATCCAGTCAGAGGCTTTGAGAGGCAGCATGTCACTGTCTCGCTTCTGGGCCGACTGGTGGTAATACAACGGCGAGAACGACAAAATCAACTCGAGTGAGGGTGGCCCCACCTGTACCGCTCCGGTACAAATGCGCACTGGACTGTGCCCGACTCACTTGACAGAAGTCTGACAGCGCTGATGCGTGCGTGTGTGTGCGTGTCACATATCAACCATGGAAAACCCGGACCGCTCCCTGTCAGATAGCAGCGGCACGTGCTGGCTGCGATTCATCCCTCGGAGGGAGGCGTACGCGGGGAAAACGTATTCCTGCCATTGTTGCACGTCTCTCTTGGTCGTCGGGAGATGAGAGGTAGCTCTGACGAGATGAACATCAATGTGACGACGCCGAGCGCCGAAGACGAAAGGTTCCGAGACTTCTCTCTGGGATCTCGACTCCGATGGGGACTCGGAGTTGATTAAAACGTAGATGTGAGCGACAGTGCCGATCGCCGGCAGGGTCACACTCCGCAAATCGCTCAAGTGCAAATTTTGGAGAAAATCTTGAGAACTTTTCAGGAGATGATGTACAGACTGACGGGGGGGGGGGGGGGGGGGGTGGGGGGGGGGGGTGGGGGGGGGGGGGGGGGCAGATATTGGAGAGCAATAAAAATCACTCCAAATTTCAATCAAGGGAAAAGAGGGACTGGGAGAAGGCGAGGGACTTGTTGGGGGGCTCATAACAGTCCAATCCAATGCGACACAGCGTGGCGGATGCTAGTGGCTTTGACCCGGCCCATCCCCCACTGGCCTTTGCCCATTAGGGGCTTGTGTACGTAGTTAGGGGCCGGGGAGCTCCAACGGCACTAATCCTCTGTGATTCTGTGACGGCTGGATGCAGTGCTGTGGTAGGGCTTTAGCCTGCTCTGCCCCTACTCTCTCAATCCTATTTTATTCACGCCCAGCCTATATTTCATTTCCACGCCAGAGGCTTCTAAAGCACTTCTTCAGGTGCTTATTATGGAGGCAGTTTCTCCGCAGCATCTTTTATGATAGCAAAGCCAGTCTCTATCCATCTCCTTTAGGACAGATTTAGGAACATCCCTCTTCCACAAAACCACTAGTCCACAGGATTACGGAAAAATTCAATCGGGGTGTCAACTGATCACAGGGGGGCTATTATATCGTTAATCCACTTAATTTGACGTGCATTCAGAACTTTCTTTCCCCCTCTTTAATATGTTTTGAAGACGTCTCGGGTTCTCCGTTGAAAAACAGCACGTATTCAACGCGGGCGATATCTGCCATGCCCCCAGAGAGATATCCCCCCCCCCCACCGTTTCAACTTTCACATTTTGTCGAGGAAGAGCCCCAGTGGGAGATGTAATCCACCACAACATTGTTGGTGAGTGACAGCGGCGAGCCTGGCCAAGTGACCTGGAAAGACCCACATGTTTTCCCCTTTAAAACCGGAGAATTTGTGTAAACCCCTTATCTTACGGTGATAATGGATTTACTTCTTCTTTTTTATCGTCGCTACTGCTCCCCTTGCACTACCACTGCCAACACAACGCACAGATCCAATCCTGGGCTTTCATTAAAAACAATTTGGTGCTTTTAACAAGGTGCAACAAGTGTTAAAATCCATATTGAATAACGCCGCGGCGAGGCAATCACAGTAATACATTGGTATAAAACGGGGAAGGGAGTGTAGCTGGCTCCGGCAGTCGGAGGTGACGCTGAAGTTAAAGAACCTTGAGTGAAATAAAAGCTTGTCGGTGGGTGGAGTGCCAGCGCGGAAGGCTTCATCTCTCCTTCCGCCTCTTGTACGGTTGTACGGCGAGGCGGGGTTTTTTTTTTTGGCTGGTTCACATCTAGTTCACGCCGATCCCTCACATCTGTCTCCAGCGACATTAAATAATGAAGGAATAAAAGAAAAAGGCTGATTTCCACGCGCCCGGGCCCGCTGGGTTGCGTGAATGGCGCCGGAGATACAGCCGTCGTCTCGAAGGGGCCCTTTAAGCTCAGTGATTAGCACAATCGTGTTAATCACATTTTAGTGATTTTCGATGGTTCCGGCCCGTGAGCTATTGGGCCTTTTCAATTATGTGGTAAAAAAGGCGGCTAAATTTAACTTCCAGCAGCTGGCCATACATCACATGCCAGTGCTCAAAAATTAAAGCAGTGCACTCAGGACATGTGAATTATGAATATGAGCCAGACACCCTATGCGAGCACGGCCACACCAGCCCTAATCCTGCACAGGCTGATTGCTATGCATCGCATCCCGGCCCTCGCCCTCGCTCTCGAAAACCCACACGTTGTCATTTTTTGTTATCGTGTTTGCATCTGTGTCGTGTGTGTGTGTACGTGTACATATATATTTATACCCGCGCACGAGGCGTGCAGAAAACAATGGCAAGGCACGGCAGAGATTTACAGCTGTGGTTAATTTCAACGCCGAGCTGCCGCAACACGTTCCAGATATCAATATTCTGATGGTGACGAGCAAGTGGGAGGGAAAAAAAAAAGAGGCGGGGGGGGGGTGGTGGTGGGGGGTGGTGGTGGTGGTGGTGGGGGGGGGGGGTTGCAAGAGGGAGGTGGAGGAAGGCTGAGGTGCACAAGCAGTGCGTATGAGGCAGAGAGCAAGTGACTGAGCAAGAGAGTGAGAGGGTGTTTGCGAGTGTGGGAGAGGAAAAGAGAGAGAGAAACAGTAGAGATGATCGACGCCAGGCTGCCACCACTCTGTAGCAGTGAGTGGCTGCAACAAAAAGCACAGAATAACATCCCCGGCTCCCCGCTCCGCTTTTTTTTCCCTCTCTCGCTGCGTCCCTGCTAGCAGACGAGAGGGCTCCGCTCGCAGCTCTGCAGAGGCGATGCTGAGGCTGTGCCGGCGTTCGGAGGACAGGATCTCCCGGCTGCCATCAACAAGTTATGGTCGGAGGACCACGGCCACGAGCGGGGGAACGCTTGATCTCCAATTAACAAGCTGAGCTGACATCATTGCGGTGGAAGGGAAACAAAAGGGCAAAAAAAAGAAAAGGAAGAAAGGAGAAGAGGAGGAGGAGGAGGAGGAGGAGGGGGGTCTGTTCACCGGAGTCGCTCTGGATGCAACTGATCAACTTAAAAAATATAAATGTATATAGAGAGAGAGAGAGAATATTTGTTTCAAGGATTCTTGGGATGAAGACAGGACTCAATCCCTTCTTTGATCTTGGATTTTAAAAAGGACTTCAAGGAAAATAAAAGAGGAATAAATGTCATCCTGTGACATGGAATTTCTTATTTTGTTTCAATCGGGTGGGCTCAGAATTGCTTTCTCTCCAAAGAGGCTGATTCCTTTTGTGCGCACTCAAAAGGGTTTTTTCCCTTTGGATTTCTCTTCCATCTGGTTGCTCCAAGAGTCTGCGGAAAAGGACAGTTGAATGCAGCCTCCGATGTGCACAAAAGAATGGGTAAGTTAGCCCCCTTTATATGGCAGGGTCTGGACATGAATAGGGGATACAAGTAAGAGCCGGGCGGAGGACTAAAAGCTCTTCAGCCTGGTCTATTTACTGCAACTGTCCTTCATTTTCCCTTCCCCGCCGCGCGCCACACTTGCAGTCAATAGGAGAGATGCATTTTAAATAGCGTCTGGATGGTGTAGCACAGCTCTCAAGTGATGGAGACTTTACATACTTAAAAACTGCGAGAAAAGACTAAAAGAATGTGGATGAGGACAACACTTGAGCAGAAATTATTTTAATGATGGTGATAATGGTTAAATGAATGAATGAATGAATGAATGAAGGGGAGGGGAGGGGGGAGGTTGAATTGAAGCCTAACGAACGAGGGGTAAAATGAGAGGATTGTGAGGACCAAATAAAAAGATCAGGGGGGTGGAAACTAAGTGCAGCTCATGTATGTCAGTGATGGTCAGACGCTTCAGAGGACGACATCTCTGTCAGATCCAGGCTGAAACAAATCCTGTTTACGTACGATGTGAAAGTTGCCGATGCCAAAAATCCAAACTGGCATATGCACGGGGAAAGAGCGAGAGCACATAGGAGAGGCATAATCGTCACCATGAATTAGTAATAAGTGCTCTGCAGAGATAAGCCTTCCCGCCCCACAGTTCATTTTCTTATCTTTGAACCCACCCAGGTTTCCATTCAAGGTGGCCATTGGTGGGACCTGCACCAGCGGCTCTGTGTCTGTGTGTGATCAGCATGCTCCTGGTGTGCCTGCTGCCTCCTGCATCGTGCACCACTTGCCCTCAGAAATGCCGCTGTGAGGACCTGCAGTTCTACTGCGACACCCAGGGGCTTCAGGCGCCCCCAGATGGCGTGGACAAGGGGGCCCTGGGGCTGTCGCTACGTCACAACAGCATCACCGAGCTCAGCCCCGACCAGTTCTATGGCTTCAGCCAGCTCACCTGGCTGCATCTGGACCACAACCAGATCACCACCGTGCAAGAGGACGCCTTTCAAGGGCTCTACAAGCTGAAGGACCTCAACCTGAGCTCCAATCGAATCACCAAGTTGCCCAACACAACCTTCATCCACCTCATTAATCTCCAGATACTGGACCTGTCCTTCAATCAGATGACTGCGTTGGAGCCAGAGCTGTTTCACGGCCTGAGGAAGCTCCAGATACTCCACCTGCGCTCCAATTTACTCCGCACCACACCTGTTCGGGCTTTCTGGGACTGCCGCAGCCTGGAATACCTGGGCCTGAGCAGCAACCGCCTACGGAGCCTGGCCCGGAACGGATTTGCCGGGCTCATTAAGCTTAAAGAGCTCCACTTGGAGCACAATCAGCTGACCAAGATCAACTTGGCTCATTTCCCTCGCCTCGTTGCCCTCCAGTTTCTGTATCTGCAGTGGAATAAGATCAGCAACCTGACATGTGGCATGGAGTGGACTTGGACCACTTTGGAGAAGCTGGACCTCACGGGGAATGAAATTCGCGTTCTGACGCCCGACGTGTTTCAGACGCTGCCAAATTTAAAGATCCTGCTGCTGGATAACAACAAACTGAGCAGCCTGGACCCCCAAGTCATGGATATGTGGCAGTCCCTCGGCACGGTCGGGCTGTCCAGCAACCTTTGGGAATGTACCAAAAGGATTTGCTCCCTGGCCACTTGGCTAAGCACCTTCAAGGGAAGGTGGGAACACTCCATCCTCTGCCACAGCCCCGAGTACGCCCAGGGCGAGGAGATACTGGACGCCGTTTACGGATTCCAGCTTTGCCAGAATTTTTCGGCGCCGGTGGTCCAGACCGCCAGCGTGAGCACGGACGCCACGGCGGCGGCGGAGGCGACCAGCGCCCTGTTTGGAATTATGCAGCCGAGCCCCACGCAGGACTACGCCGAGGACCTGGGGAGCTTCACCACGGTGACGAGCAGCAGCAGCAGCAGCAGCAGCACCACGCAGGCGGCACGCACGGCGCAGGCCACCAGCGCCGGCCCCACGGAGGAGGCGGCCGTGACGGATGACTCCATGGCTATGGACAACACGCTCATGACTCAGAGGGTCATCATCGGAACTATGGCCCTGCTCTTTTCCTTCTTTTTCATCATTTTCGTTGTGTACATCTCACGGAAGTGCTGCCCCCCCACCCTGCGCAGGATACGCCACTGTTCGGCCATCCAGAACCGCAGACAGATGAGGACCCAGCAGCGGCAGCCTATGGCGGACCTAGCCACACAGGTACCCTACAACGAGTACGAGCCCAGTCACGAGGAAGGGGCGCTCGTCATCATCAATGGCTACGGGCAGTGCAAGTGTCAGCAACTGCCTTACAAAGAGTGTGAAGTATGAACTCTTATTTATTCCTAGAGCATATGGTTTGACCATTCGACCATTTCAGATGATACAGGGTTTGCTTTTTCGAGTTTTTTTTTTCCAGTTTATGTAAAAAACAAAAAAAAAACCAGAGCATAATTTCTACCAGTGAGATTTGAGAATATGTGAGAAGTGATGAATGCTACAATGACAGAGGTTGGACATGACCGTTTAGGGATGATGTAGAGATAGTCACAAATTTATTTTTCTATGAATGCGAGGTTGTTCATATCAGGCAGGGGCAATCATTTGAAACAAGAAAATTGTAAACTGTGAGATTTGTCTCCACGTTGTCTCTATATTCTGCAGCACAGAGAAAACACTTAGCCAAATGGCCCTCTGCAAACAGAATACATTAAGTGGAGATGTGATTTATGTCTTATTTCTTTTAAAAAAGTAAATATTTGAAATGATGTATCTACCTGCACCACAGGCAGCGAAGCCAATTAATCACTGGGGCAAACTCAATTGGGTCAATTATCAGAATGATTTTGCTTTACGTTTCATTCTTTCGGAGAACTTTGCTATGTGAAAAGCTACCGAGGCCAAACCCTAAATCTGAATTATCGCTGGCAAACAGAATTCATATTTCTAAGTGTGTTATAAATACAGATAAACCCTAATCCTATTGCCCTCTGAGGGAAGAGAAGCCCTGGAAATCAGACAGCCAATTAGAGAACTTTATAAGCTTCCATGATATCCAAAGGCTCTCAGTGTTTCCTGTTTACAGAATTTGTTTGGGCGGCTCATCCCCAAAATACAGCTGTTCTTAGCCAAAAAAACGATTATTTCTTATTTTTCTAAGCCTGGATTTCTTCCAAGTTACTTCTGTGTGGACATGCATCTACAGTTTGTACCGACTGCCGAAACGGTGAACTTCTGTTTATTTATACACACTGGAAGATGACGTACTCTTTAATCAGACTATAGCTCATAAGTGGAATGCTGTTTTGCAGCCGACTCCTAGGTATTTGGATGTTGCAGCTCCTCGCCCCTTCCGCCACAAATAAATTCTAAGCCTGTGGGAAACACTAAGCATTATTCATCTGTGGTTGATCTCCAGTTTTACTGCACTGCTTAGCAAAAATAAATTTATGTCTTCTTCACCTTGGACATCGAGTTTTTTACGGCTCCGGTTGTACAATCACCTGTACGTGGGTCCTCTCGCTCCAAAACGCCAGACATACTGTGACCATGATGTTTCCAGCAGCTTAACCTAGTACGCACAGTTTGCTGATTCGCTATTATACACCGGGATTAATATGGAGACGAACCGGCGCGAGGGCACAGAGAGAGCGGGTAATGAAAAAGCGCAAATGCCAGACGGGGGGGGGGGGGGGGGGGGGGTGGCGTTTCATTCTGGAAATAAAACCTTTCCCAGTGGCCCGGCCTCTTTACTGCTCGCACGCTAATCGGGACTGACGGGCTCAAGATTGAAGCAATTAAGGCAAGGCAAAAAGAATCTAATATTCTGTCACCCACACCAGTGATCCAGCAACATCTAGCTTGTTCAGCCACTCAAAAGTAGTTCCAGCAGAGTCATCCTCCGCACCACGCACGCACGCACACACACACACACACACACACACACACACACACACACACACACACACACACACACACACACACACATCACGGAGACTTTTAACTTGAAGGAATTGTCCTCGTCACCGACGCCGACTTGTCATTTTACGGTCCTAAAACGAGTGTGTGTGTGGGGGGGGGGTTAGAGAGCGAATGATAAGTATTAAAACCTCCTCCTCCTCCTTTCGCAGTCACGGGCATCGAGTTAAACTGCGGTCAATACCCTGAAAGCGAATGGAGATGGGGGGGGCGATAAGCAAACAGCGAGCCTGGGTCAGGAGACATTTGTATGCAGCGGGGAGAGGACGTGCATTAGCATCAGACTAAAGCTGCTGCCGCAGCGCCGCACTTCTTTGTGTTCAGTTTGGCGGTGGGGGCAGGGTGGAAGAGAGGAGGGATTGAGGGGGACTGATGGGACCATCACACACACACACACGCACACGCACACGTCTTGGGTTATTGCAACCAATCAACCAATAACGGAGGAGCGAGGGTTGTAGGGGACGGACAGATGACTGCTGGCTACTGGCACCTCGGGCTTCAACTGACGTGTCGACGTGATCAGCTATCCGACCTCTGAGCGCCACGTAGCTAATATCGTAAACACTGGAAATCAGGAGGTGTCGTCTTTTTCTTTTGCACCCTCGCCCAACGGTGCGAGGCGGGCGCCTCCAGCTCGTCTCGGGAGGAAGGTTTCTGGTTTTCAGCGAGCAACAGTTACATCATCGACTCGAGGCCCCTCGAGGTAGCCAGATGGTCCCGTTTGTGGCTTTGTCTCTCTGTTGAGCCTGTCAAATCTGTCGTTCGGCCTCTGAATGATCGCCTGTCAATGTCTTTCTGCACACACTCGTAGGGACGCCTGTGACGACTTCTGAGAAAGTGTTTGCGTGAAACCAAAAAACTGAAAAAAAAAAAAATCGCTACACTCCACGTCTGAATCCTGCGGCCGCGGGTCATCTCCAGCGCCCGGGCGCCTCCGCCTCGTTTCCGGTTTTGTTTTCTCCCGGCTTTGCACTGCTTTGAAACAGCTGCCCCTCTGATCTGTCTTGCATGTTCAAAGAGTCGAAAGTTGAGTTGAGTATTTCTTGCTGTCATTCAAGCAAACGTCACGGAGGCCTCATCTTTTTGACACCGAGAATGAGGATGTGTGTGGTATCCCCATAAAGTTCTGTCAATCATTTGACATTTCACTGTCGAGGACTGCGGTTGTTCTAAGTGACTGAAAATCCACAAGATTTGTAGAGATATGCATCCCTTTGCACTCTGGCTCTTTGTAAATTGTTTTTGTTTCCTCTTGTCATCCTCTAGCCCTCGTCCCAAACCTGCCTAAAAATAAAAAAAAAAAAAAGAAAAAACAAGTGAAACGATCCCCGCTCTTACCCAACCTCTTTGTGCAAAACTGAATGCTTTTCTCTTTCCATTTTCCTTTTGTATTGTAATATGTACAATTTCATATCTGTATAGTGGATAAGATGTGCCAAACTGAAAAAAAAAACGACATTTTCCCCTCAAAACATATATTTTTTAAATAAAATGGTCATAATTTACGGTGTTTGCTAACTGACAGACGCTCACAACCTGGTTTGGTCTTTCATTACACGTTGGTTTGATGCGCAAAACCTTAGCTCGTACAGTGAGCCAAATCAAACCCAAGCCTCCATAGCTGGTGCGCGCCTTGGTCATGTTGGTCCATGATCTTCCATCAATGTCGTTTACACGTCGACGAGACACAGATTTACGAGGTGAGGCAGAGTGGATGCGGCGCGTTTGAGGTCTGGCCTTGGATGGCGTCAAACGGTACTGGTAATCCAGGAAGATTAGTGGCCACCACCATTGTGTCAAAATGACAGCTGCGTTTCTCAAGCACTTTCTAAATGACGGTTCAGGATGTGAGTTTCACCCCATCAGCAATGCAGAACTAACTGAGTAATGCTGGAGACACATCCACCTCCAGATAACCTCCTTATATCACAACTCTGCTGTCTGATTGAGACGGTTTACTGTACTCCATGAAGCTCTTTACTCCCAAGTTTTTTTTTCCCAATAGAGGGGGTCAGATGTGAAGGCTATGCATGTCTGGCACTTAAATGAGTCCTTAGACGCAAACATTGCGAGCAATTTGAGCTGACATGGCTGTTTAAGTGCAACAACCACTCCAATTTCACATGCTTTTTTTTTTGATGAGGCTTACAGAAATCAAGTGTCAGTAATTAACCTGAGGACTGGACCCCGATGAGGAAAGCAGTAAACCAAGTCTAGCTTGGCAGCAAGTCTGCAAGGTTCGAGAAATGGGAGCCAATCTACGCTCACGTGTTCATTATGAGACCTTTCATAAAAGGCAGAAATCATGACAGAAGAGGACACCCTGGGCTCCTTCCCTCACAACAATGTGCAACAGCTGGTATCTTCCTAGGAGCGATGGGATTAAGGGAGCAGAGATGTACATCGATACCCAGGTGCCTCCCTAACCTGAGTCTGGTCCGTGTGCACTGCGAGCATTCCTCTCCGATCTGCGGGCATCGAGACGCCCCAGCTTTCGATCACACTTCAAAAGCTGAGCTGGAAAACCTGCTGCTCGAGTGGAGGTGAGTGCAGAGCGCGTCAGCCTCGCACCTCAGAGGATGCGGGGCTGGAGGCGCTCCAGTCCCCCAGCACCCGGAGCGGATCACAAAGTGGAGGGGGACGGATACCAAACGCGATGGCTACGGCCTCGCCGCCTGTTGAGATGAGCTCAGAGCGGCCGCGTTTTCTGTAACGCACGCTCTGCTGCCCGCCAAGGTGGGCGGCGCCTTGGGTGGAGGGCCTCGCTGCAGCCGAGGATCTGTGCGAATGCGTGCGGACGCCTTAAAACATGCTTAAGTGTGGTTGGGCTCCCATTGAGACAGAGCTGCCGCGGCTGGATTCCCTTCAGTTCAGTGCAGCTCCAGGAGCTCCCAGGGCCACTCCAAACGCCACTTCCTCGGTTAGTCCCTGGATCTGCTCGCCACCGGAGGAGGATTCGGACTCCGTTCCTTGGAAATCATTTTCAGATGCCCGTATCGACTAATTGATTATCGGAACGGCTGTGGATTTTTTTTTTTCCGTTACGCAATTATAACGCAACTAATTGATTAGTCACCGCAGCTATTATTCCTAACCGTGGGTTCCAGCCTCTGCTAATGCTCATTACCACTGACTAATGGCCGTCATTAAGCAATCATATTTCATAGATCAAATTCTGACTTATAATTACTAATTAAGGAGGTGGTGGGAGATTTAGCTATCACCATCGAGGTAGCAGCCTTCAATCTGCTCATTTTCTTGCATTACGGCAATAAAGCATCTTCCGCCGCATCGAATCGAGAACGTTAAAGAAGAGGGCAGAGTCTCACCTGCAGCGTGTGTGGAAAGTGGGACATTGGGAGGGCGTATAGTCAAAAGGCAGGTTTGTTTACTGGAGGTTCTCGTGGCGACACCGACATCAGAAGGCGGAAACCCCGCACAGGTACGCAACGAGAAAATCAGTCCTGGGGATTACATGCGTGTCGTCTGTCCGGGGCCTTCTATATTTGGCGATGAAATCATCCGGCAACAAAAGACACGGCCGAGCTTAGATGCCTCTCCCACAGTTTGTTCACCCACGCAGCTCTAAAGAGGGGGAAGTAACGCGGCAGCTCAAGCATCACAAAGCGTCCGTTGGCGAGGCGGTGCCGCTCTTCCTCCCGGCCCGCCGCCGCCGGTGCCCGCGCCGCGGCGCCCTACCTGCCGGCCCGGCCAATCAGAAAGCCCCGGCTCCACGAGCAAAAGATCAAGGACGGGGTCTAGGCAACGTTGCCTGACAGGCTGTCACTGACAGACCAGTGTTTTATGGGGGCCGTAAATATGGGAAAAGCCGCGGGGACACTAAATCTTTTCCCTGTTACATTGTATGGAGTGTAATCTGTTTTAATTATGCATTTGGATGAGATTACTCCTACATAAACTGGACTGCCTTCACGCTGGCCTCCCTCCTATCTCATTTCCACCTAACTTATGTAACCCGAATAGATTAAAAACGGCCACCGTTCCTCCACAGGTCGGTGTAGCTCTCCTGCACCACGCACGCTGCATATTATCATCCTCCATGGCATCGCACTTGTTTAAGGAATCATGCAAAATGCTCAGTGCCGGCCCGTCTTTCTCTCTGCTGGTTAAAAATAGCAGGCATGCTAATCAGGTAGCCGGGGTAGATGGTCCAAGTTCCTCGGAAAATGTGTTCAGAATGAACGGCCCCATTACAGCCAGAGAAGAGACGATAAAGCAAAAGAATCCTGTCACTCCGGTCCAGGCCCACAGCAAGAAGACAGCGAGAGAGAGAAAAGAAATCATCGAGAGACAGAGAGATGGAGAGGGAGCCCGAGAGGAAGACGAGCACCGATGAGATGGAGAGAGCGGCGAGGAGGGCCGAGCCAGGACGAAGTCTCGGAGCAACGGTGAAGACCAGGCGCGTCCCTCTTCCATACGTCCATGTGATAACGTCAAATGTCAGCCGCTGCGCGTGCGGGGGGGCCACCGAGCATCACTCCGGCACGTGAAACCAAATCCCGACAGATGCCCGGAGCGGCGGATGCATTATTAATAAAAAGTGGCAGAAACACTTATGCTCAGCACGTGCCGGGCCGAACTGTCATGACAATATGGAGTAATTGAGGTCACGCTGTGTGACAGTGCCGGGGCACGGACTGCCCACGCCCGCCTCCCCCTCTTGGCTGGCTCGGCAGAGCAGCACTGGTCCAGTCAAACCATCGCGCCGCCCCGCTAATCTGCATATTTGGGAATTGGCCGTCCCCATCCCGTCTCCAAGTGTCTTTACTGTGTGCGGAGCAACACGAGGCCGGGGAGCTTTGATATGAAGAGCGCAAAAGGAGCGGAAAACAAAATTAAGTAAGGCTTCAAAGGGGCGACATTAAAGGAGAGGCGCAACATCTTAGCTCGGAAACAAACCGGAGCAAACTTTCACAGTCTATTACACTGAAATTGGGATCTTTATTTGCTATTAGCCCAATCTCGGCGCTGTGAAAACAGCCATTTATTCCAGAGGCAAAGTAATACGGTTACAACTCGTGTGGAAGGCGAGCCCGGAGATTGTAATATTTGTACTGCGCCGAATTAAACTGACATAACGTAATGACACAGATTAATGACGGAATTTCCCCTGACAAACTTGACAAGAAAACCCTTTGTCCTTAACACCCTTGACCACGCATTTCATTTCTGTTTTATTACCGCCTTGAATTTGCGCGGCGGCGAGTGTAAATTTAGCTTTTCGGGAAACAGCAAACTTGCATTAAGCCAAATTATCCACAGTCGAGATATAGAGCAAACGTCTGGGAACGTGACCCGCGTTTCAAGCCCTGGAATGTCTTGCACAAAAAAAAATGAGGGAGAGAGAGAGAGAGAGAGAGGTGAGGACGTCTGAGAATTTCTGCGAAAGAGTGTGGAGGGAAAAGGGGGATGAGCACGACTTGTAGCTAGAGGGGAGAGGCAAGCAGAAGGGATGGAGGAGAACGAGTTAGGAGTGCATCCAACAGGCCTGGGCTGTGAGTGTAAACCCATATGCCGTAATGGCAACATACTGTTTAATGACTTCCAGTGCCCCATCTACAATCAGAATAATAAGATGACTCAATCACCCAGCGTTTCCTCTCGTAGGGGCCGGGCCCGGGCATGGCGCTGGCTTTAGTCTATGAATAACGCCGTCCATCACGTCTCCGCAGCCCCCGTCCTAGCCTGACTGACGGGGCACGCATCCTCATTAAGCCGACGTGAGGGCTTGTCTGGGCCGCCCGGCGTAATCGCATGTGCAATCAGGCTACCTGTCACGCTGTCTGGGACTGAAGGCGGCGGGTCAAAACGCCAGCTGCCTCGCCACGCCAGCGACAGGTCTGGCTGCGCCTCGCCGGGCCGTTAAAGGCCCAACCAGGACACCGGCACATTACGTCTTCTCATCGATTTCCCTCCATCGGGCCAAATGAGTAGCACCATCCCTGTCGTGTCCGCTCATCATCTGCGCCGTGATGAAGTGCCCCCCCCCCCCCTCTTCCTCCCACAAACTGGAGTTCACAAGTCATCCGGGGCGACGTTGAGTGGCACGGAATAGGCCAGTGAAGTAGAAAACTTGTTCTGAAGCGAACCAGGAAGACTGCATGGACGGCCCGAGTCCTAAAATAAACCGGCCGCGCTGTGGATGAGCAATATAAGCGAGCCGCCGCTCTAATCCCCAAGCGTGGACAGGACAGAGTTCAGTAAAAAAGACGGGGGGGGGGGGAAGCGAGGTTTCTAGACTCATCGTTTTGTCTGTGGATGGCTGCTCAGAACCAGGGCCGGACAATCAGAGGCACGTACGCCGAGGAAGGAACGATACGCGCGTTATATTTGGAACAAAAGACAAAGAGCTGGGATTTGAAAATGAAAATCTCCTCCTTAATATCAAACGCTCACCCCGGAGGACCGGGGAGCTGCTGGAGAACACGACTCCGGCAGGCTGCGGCAAAAGCCACCTCCCTCGCCCGGACCGCAGCAGAGACAGCCACGGGCCGCTCCGTGCTCTCCCAGACACACTCCTCCATTGATTTCTCATTGGCCGAGTTACCGGCCTGACTGATTCACACCATTGCACCGTGACGTGGGAATGGCCCCGCCCTGGACTTCCACACAACGCAGGTTTCACCCCCCGAGTCATGAGGAGTGAACTCAGCCCACGGGGCGGGTTGTGCTGGGCGAGAGGCCGCCGTTGTCCGTGGGCGAGTGAGGAATCAATTAGGGCCGCGCGGACCCCGGCGCTCGCTGCGTGCCCGCCTGGATGAGAGCGGAGATCTGCGGCGCGGCCGCTACCCCGCCTGACCACACATCCATTACAGCCGCGGGAGCGCGGGAACACTTCAGGAACCAAACGAGCACGCTGTGCGCCCGATGACTCGGCTGCTCCGAGCCAGCCCCGGGCCGGCGGAGGGCGACTCGGGCCCACGCCCGCAGACGCCGACAAACACTGCACTACCACGGGGGAGGGGAAGGGGGGGGGGGGGGGGGGGGGCGATGTTGAGACGAATTAGAGCGGCTGAAAAGGCTGACGGGACGGAAACGCGTCCGAGCGCCCCGTCCCTCGCTAGCGTCTTTGGAAAAGAGTTGTACTCAGACTCTCCAATGGTTCCAGAACGGCTCGACGTGAGACGAAAACAATCAGGGTTAGTCGGAGTAAGCAGTACGACGGCGCCGACGGCGAATGAAAGGGGAAACTGAACGCTCACTTCTGCAAAAACAAAACTCTCTTCCTCGCTCCGTGACCCCGGGTGGTTTAAAGTTTATTCCTCGACATCCACATGATAGGAGTTCCCGATTTACCGCTGACAACAACAGCGGCGGCAAGAAAAACAACAACGGGGTTTTTTGTTGCTGAGCCTAAATTGTTAAGCAACACTGAACGTCTTTTCTCTTTTGTTTTTTGGTTTTTTTTTTGAGGGGAGATGAGAAAATAATGTACCCAGAAAGCTCAAGGATGCTTTGCCGAAACAACAAACATGGAGTCGGCAGATCCGTCCTTTGAAGAGCGGGCTTCAGCGAGGCGCGGACTTAACAGCCAGCAACAACTGACAGCAAACCTAAGTGCCTCGCACTGCGCGGGACGGATTAACACTCGGCGCCAGTTTGTGAGGCTCGGATCCAAGAGGGTTTAGTCGGAACTTCAAGACGCTTCCCGCGACTACCAGATATCAGACGAGTCGGGGGGGCGATGAAACGCAAACCCGTTTTGCTTCCATAACGTCTGCTTTCGGCAGCATAGGGGACGTTTCATCGCACTGCGCTGGAGGTGAACTGTGACTTCTTCAGATCACATTTGCGTTTGTGTTTTCCCCCCCTTATACAGCCACCAAAAAGGAGACACATTTTGAGTCAGATTCCATAGCTCAGTTCTTCCCACCACGTTACAGAACAAACGCTCGGCGGAGCTACGAAAAAGTGAGAGTAAATGAGTCCAAAAAACAATTAAAGAGGGGTTTGAAAAATAAAAAAAACCAAGGTTTTCCAACCCGGCGTTGGCAAACTGCTTCACATGCAATATGCTGCAAGGGAAGGCCAGCATTGATTTCCACAAAGCCCAAGGAAACAAACACCGATAATCAGACCTCTCATCTGGCCGGCGCGGGCACGCGTGCATTCTGTGTCAAAGTGCTCTAAACTGCACACTAACCGTGCAGCGTTAGAGATCGATGCACCCGACCGGGAGCAAACAGCACGCGGCATCCAGAAGTCCAGCCTGATTAGGGAATCTGCTCGCATTATTCCAAAAGCGCTACCCCCCCCACAGGTAAAAGCGGGGGCATTGAGATTCGCCGAACCATGGCCCGAACCAAACACCGCGTGGCCTGGAGCGATGGACGGCGAGGGAAGCGCAGGGCCTGCATGACAAGCAGTGCACCTGTACGGCGGTAACAAAGGCTGGACGCCAGCGAGCCGTGAATCAAACATCAACGCCTGGTCATCGTCGGGAGACACTGCGTGTAAACCTGGCGGCCCGTTAATGCCTCGGGTTGATGATGAAATGCGCAGGATGCGGTGGAGTTACGTGCAAATGCTGGGATTCAGTGGCTTCCTCTTAGGAAAGGCAAGGAAGCCGAAGTGAAGGGAGGTAACAGACCCAGAGGGACCGTAAGTGACTAGACAGCTGTTTTATTATTCAATTTATCGAATATGAAAACGTGTGAGAATGATTGTAGGAAAACGTGACAAAATGCTCTGATCTCGGCCTCCTAAATGTGAAAATTCACTGGTTTCTAGTCCTCTGTCACTGGAAATCAAATGTTGAGGTGAGGGGGAAAAAAACAAGTATTGAAAGACGTGATGTTTGCCTTTGTAAGCAATTTTTTCATCATTTCATACACAACAACTAATCGATTAATCGAGAAAGCAACCAACCACAACAACAATCACCTGTTGCACACCAGTAGCCAATCAATGGGGCTGAAATAAATCATCTGTTCGGGCTTGTGCATCTCTTTTGACCATCCGGAAGGAGCTGCCCGTTTGACCACACAACAACAACAAAGGGCACGGTGTAAATACAGAAATGAGCGAGACCAGACAGCTTTAGTGTTGGGGGGGGGGGGGGGGGGTCAACAGCAGGAGGGGAGAGGGGGGAGTGGAAGGGACAGGAGAGACACTTACGTTGCCCATGTACTCGGACAGGAGGTCCTGGAGAGCCTGGCGCACGGAGTTGCACTCGGCCACGATGCGCTCCCGGCGGTCATCACGCGTGCAGGACGAGTCGGCCATGAGGGCGGCGCCGCTGATGATGCTCTCCAGCCGCTCCTCCAGGGAGGGGCGGAAGCGCTCCTCGCTGAACGCCATCGGGTCCACGATGATTTGTTTCTGCAGGGGAAGAGGGTCGGGAGGGAAATTACAAGCCGGGCCAAAACTGCTCAAAGTCGTGGCGCGGCACTGATCTCTTGCTCGGCGGGGCCCCCCGGGGAGAGGAACCTGGCGGGGTGGGGGGGGGGGGGGGCACCTGACAGGCTGACAGGCCCGCTGGATGGACCTGAAGGGGAGAATGGGCTAAGCCGTCTTTCTGAGCCAACAGTCCATCACCTCCCCACACTTTTACGCCATTACATGGATCTTAACTAAAAGTAGAGCGTTTTTTACCTCTGAACCTGCCACGACTTGAAGGAAACGGATGGGGGGAAAAGATGAGATCACAATACACAATATAAAACACTGAATATCGCAGACAGCAGATGAGCCAATAACTATGTCACTATATGCATAAATAAGTAATCCCTCCAGTGAAAAGCTATGAACTGGCAGCCTCTGAGCTACCGTAGTGCCACAGTAACCCAGTCTCTGCTCTTCTGTATCTCCAGGATGAGAGGGAGAGAGAGAGAGAGAGAGAGAGAGAGAGAGAGAGAGGGAGATGCACAGAAGTGTCTGATTTCACATGGCCCAGCCTGCCCGGGGAGGCGGCTAGTTGACATGC
This sequence comes from Karalla daura, assembly GCA_029224185.1. Classification (NCBI taxonomy): domain Eukaryota; kingdom Metazoa; phylum Chordata; class Actinopteri; order Chaetodontiformes; family Leiognathidae; genus Karalla; species Karalla daura. The sequence continues at coordinate 15,258,316 of CM055195.1, forward strand.
CGGGGAGGCGCTGCTCGGGCCGGCGGTGCGGCCGTGGCGTGCGCGGCGGCCGGCCTCTCCCCTCGGTCAGGGGGCGAAGTGAGCCTCAGCGCTGCACAGCCTGCTCAACGACTCAGCTGCTGGAATAGTGCTCTACCAGGCCGCCCGCCCTCTACCGCAGCCACCTCCAGCCCCCTCCCTCCCGTCTCTTCTGACCTCCTCTGCTTGCGTGTCATATCGCCATGGCAACAGGCACACGAGAGAGAGAGAGAGAGAGACATGGAGGAGGAAACAGAGAGAGAGAGAGAGAGAGAAAATTTGGGGATGGATGGAGGGGGGAGGTTTTGACTCACTTGCTAATTTTGCGTGGCACTTGAAAGCGGGCAGCAGACAAGGGAGACGCACGCATAGCAACAGGTCTGCGAGTGTGCGCTACAGACACCCGCTCTATGCTAATGCGGCGCGCCATCTGTCGTTAAGCAGACGCCTCGCGTGTCGATTTCCAGGGCTGCAATCTCCCGGACGCGCGAGGGCCGCGGTCGGCCCGCGCCAGAGATAAAACTTGTCGATCAGGGTTTCGGCACCACAAACCCCATCCCACGAGTGACGCCGGGTCTGACGCGGGGCGGAGCGCGCGCAGCCTCTGCTCCTTTAGCCGGAAGCGATAGCAGTGCCCCGGACTAAATAGGTTCAGATGTGGCATTTCTGGTTTTCCTTCAGAAAAACCAGGGCGATTTGACAGAGGCGGCTCGAAGAGTAATGCCCGAGTGCCTCGTCTGCTACTTAAGAAGGCTGCGTTCTTTCATCGCTGACTCTAATGGATAGAGTAACGTTGGGGTTGACTATCTTGTTTTCCAAAGGACAAAAACAAAGCGGATAAACCAGTTTAGGCGCTTCTCGTCATAGTTTCTTCTTCCTGATGATGAAAGTTGTCTGTGGTGATATATTGGCGCGCTATGTCCAACCTTGGAAAAGCCTCAGTTTGCAATAAGATGACAGCGAGAGGCCGTGAGTAATTACACGGTAACTTAGCCGCGGGCACATAAAACATTAGCAGTGAATCAATCACGTGGGTAAACAATGTCTGCAGGAACAACATGGGAGGTTAAACACAGCGGCCGGCTAAATGACACACGGACACGGGCTGAGGGATGGACCGGAGCGGCGTGGGAGCCGGCCACCATGAATCAATTCGGCAACCGAGCCCTGAAAAAACAGAGATCAATGGTCTCTGCTTTCATCAAGCCCGGCGGCATCAAGACGAAATGCTCGTTTGGACCCACTGTTCCCACACTCCACAGCCTCATCCACCTTCACCTATACCAGCCTTACAGAGTTTGTCGAGTTCCACGAAAAGGTCCAACTAAGATGTGGGTTGATAATGACACTTCACAACTACAATTATTATGAGATGAATCATGAAGGTTGAAATGCATGGTGGATTATTAATAAATTACAATGCCACCATGTGACGATTCAGCATGTACCTGGGAGCCCACAAACAGCCCAGAATAAGTGTTAGATACTTGAGAGGGACCTCGACGCAGTCACCATGTGGCCCTCCATCCACCGCCTGACGTGACGTGCATGTGTGTCAGTCCCCCTCAGCCGACAGACACTGAAGCAGGGAGCAGCGGTGACTCAGGAACATCCCCCCAAAGCCATGTTCCACTCCATCCACATACCGTGGCCCAGTTTCCACCTTGACCCCGGGGGGCCTTCTGGTCATCCCATGACTCAGGCTCCCTGCGAGCGCGCTCGTCTGAACTCGGCCGAGGCCGGGCGCGGGGGAAACTCACGTCGAAGTTGTTGAGGGCGTAGGCCAGCTCGCCGCCGCCGGCGGGCTGGCTGAGGGCCGAGTCCTCGGTGGTGGTGGCCTGGGCGGCGTTGGAGATGCCCGAGACGGCGTGCTGCAGCTGCTTGTAGATCAGGTCGCGGTTGGCCTTGTAGGCCGCCACGTCGGGGTGCTGCAGGCAGGCGCGGGACGCCGTGTACAGCATGGGGATGTTCCTCTGCAGCACTCCGCGGGCGGCCGCCATCTGGTCCTTGTGGTGGACGTCTTTGAGCTCCTGGCCCGGACGAAAGGACGCAAAGAGAGTTAGGAGTGAAAATGAAAAACAGCAGCAGCAGCAGGAGCAGGAGCAGCAAAGGGTTAAACTGAGAGATGGGGTGCTTAACAGGGGGCAGGGTGCTAATGTACTTTCCATTCAAAATGGGCCTGTCATACTCTTATGGAGACACTAAGTGTGACAGAGTTTGTTCTGGATGACCCAGATTTATTTCTGTCCCCTGCGGTAACACAACACAGTCATAATCAGGCCATTATAATATGCCTTTGCAATTTAACGCGTTGCTATTCAGACCTCGGCATTATATTGCAATTACATCTTCATAGGAGGGAGGAGAGGAGATAGTGATCACTGGCATGGATTTATAGCGTAAAAAGAAAAAAAAAACAGCTTGCATACACAAAATGAAAGCCTCCCCTCCAAATGGAACAGTCCCAAGGCTTTTTCTCCCCCCCCCCCTCACTATTGCTGGAGACGTGCACGAGGACAAAAAAAAACAGCCTTTAAGGCCTATTGCTCCCTGCATTTACTGTGATTAAACACATTTTGCTATCTGCAGAAGTGCAATTACAAGTCATTTCTTCACAAAAATCACCCGTGATGATTCTGGCAAGGTTCCCAGTGGAAATGGGGGCAACGTTTAGAATGAGAGCCGCCTCGTCTCGGGGCGGCTTCGGGAGCGTGTTCCAGCACGGGCGAGGAGCGAAGCTTTTAAGTTGCATTTTGAATGACGCAATTATTCGGATACATTTCCAAGGTGACGCAACAGCTGAAGAAGAACTGATAAAAGATGAATGTTGCATTTCCCACAGTCGGGATAGGATCTACATTCCATGGCGCATCAATAAGTCAAGGTGACAACTGAAGGTTAGTAAAAAAAAATTACTTTTTTGCAATCATTATTTAATGGTATTATTGTATCGTGTGCAGTCCATGGGTCACCCCTGCCGGCCCGAGCAAGGGCTTCTCAGACGAGCCTCTGCAAATGAGCGTTAAGAGAGAAATAATCTCAAAACACAGGGGGGAAGAAAATACATCCCATTAATGGCCGATTTCTGCCTGTTCGGCACCAGAGATCTCGGGCAGCGCTTTCATTTGGAAAATGCTCTTGATCGTTGACTGCCACTTAGGGCGCGACCAAGGCGCCGCTCCTCGTGGCGGGGAGATGGGTGTCTGTGGCATCTGGAGGCGAGCCTCTGCGCCCCTGTTCCTGCACTCTCATCCCGCTTCATGCCGATTGACGATGCGGAGACTGCCCATGCTCGCTGCACCTAATCGTCCTTGGCGTTTTTGTCTTTGCTACGAGCTGAGCGAACCGGGCGACCCGCTTCCACCCATGGGGCGGCGGCGTTTCGTGTGCCGTACCTGCTGCCTCTTGGCCGCCATGATGTTCAGCTTGTCCACCTCGGGTTTCAGGGCCTTGTACTGGATCCCCAGGTCCTGCTCCGTTCCAGCGTTGCGCACTTTGATCAGATTGTCTTCCACCTGAGGCACGGGGGAAGGGGGAGGTTTCAGCAACAGGCGCACACTCACAGTTTAACCTGATCGCGATTTTAAAAGACCAATTTTGCCAGACTCGCAATCAAATCGAGCCAGCGCGGTAAGGTCTGATTTTGATTAGCCGCAGTCTGTCGCCTTAAGTTTGGAGAGGTGAAAACTTCCATTTGGCTGAGATTCAATCGGCTCGCAGCGAAATCAAAATTCACACACACTCGTTATTTTGTTTTGAATTCATCCGCACAAGAGAAGTTAGCGGGTACCAGCCAATTCCATCGTTCCAGCTCTTCATTACCCTGGGTCTGGGGGGGCTCTGTGGGTAACAGCACGCAGAGAAAGGAGAGCGTCTCACCAGTTTGAGCTGCAGCAGGAGCTTGTAGACGTCGGACATGTCCGCCAGCACCAGCAGGTGTGTGACGGCAGACAGGAGGGATCTGGCGGCGCGCACCATATTGCCCCTCTTCACAGACGAGCAGGGGTCTTCGGCGAATTCTCCGGAGGCCTGCCGCATCGACTCGCCTGAGAGTTCGGGACAAAGCGGAGAACATCTGCTGTGATACCGGGGATCAAACCCAAACCTGGAATGAAAAGGCGGCGGAGAGCCGGCTTTCATCCCGCCGCCGCTCCAAAAACCCTGGTCATGAGCCGGCTCCCATGGGGCCGTGGTATCGCCTTCATCCCTGTGTCCAGGAAACGGCCTCCCTAATCTTAAACACAAGTTCAACAGACAAGTACTGGCAGGCTGTAAACATCTGAATCACCGGGGTAAATACCTCCACGGCTGTGATTGGCCGCGTGGGACGCAATTTAACTGTGACGGAGGAAGTCTTCATTTGAGACAAAGAGGGAGAGAGGAAGCAGTGACGCATTTCTCTCCCCCTCCCTCTGTTCAAGGTCAGCGCGTGTCACGCAGTGACAAAGACACACGCACACCTCTTCAACGTCCTGTCAGAAGGCCTGCTCGCACACAGGCATGCACAGAGCGCTGTTGGGGGGGGGGGGGGGGGGGGGGGGGGGGGAGAAAAGAGGGAATAAAAAGAGGTCAAAGCCGCGACAAAGGGCTCACTGTCTGGTTTGTCCAGCACCCGTGCTTTGTCCTACATTGGATGGGCCGCCACAGTTGACTGGGCACACAAATAGACTTTGTAGGCTCGCATTATGAACAAGACAGTAAATCCGGAAATGGTTTACTCCAGCGGAGGCCAGGCCGAAACTCACGCTTCTGTTTTTGGAGATCTGCAGCCAGCGGGGGGGACAGAAAGACAAAACAAAAAAAAAAAACCAAGCGCTCCACTTGTCCACTTCTCCATGATGTGGAGCAGCTGTAGAGGCTAAATAAATAAAGCAGATCATGAGCACCAACGTGACAGATGCTCTCGGGCTGACGGAGCCAGCGCTGGAGACACTCATTCGCCGCCACCGGTTGGTACCTCCTCGCCAAATGCCCGCTCCATTGCAATGGCCCGGTCCAGGTGACAGAGGTCTGCCTGGTAAGCGGCGTGTGCGAGGCTGTGATGACAGCGGGCCTCGTAGCTCGCCGCCGCCTCGCGGAGCGCTGACAGAACCGCCGGAGGGTGGCGATGTACGGAACCACCAGAGAAAACTGCAACTCGCGACTGCACCTTACGAACAGACGAACACGGAAGCGCTGCGGAGCGAGAGCCGAGTGCTTTTGAAAATAATGAGCCGGCTATGTTTAGATACGGGGTTAACCCCTTCCCCTCCCGAAAAATAATAATTAGTCAAAAAAAAAAAACGCCTCCAAAGAAGGCTGAGAGCTGTTCTTGGATGTGTGCCTCTGGCCTCTTGAAATATAGCACTCGTATACAGACATTCATCCCCCGACACTCAGAATCACTCTAAGTGCTGCTGGCATTAATAGACATTTGAGCGGGGAGAGGTTTTATGTGTGCCTGAGTATGCTGTTGCCTGCAGATGACTACACCTGGCCCACTTCAGCTGGGAAATACAATGGGACGGCGCGGAGCCCACACCGCTTAGACAAAACGTGACGACCATACCGAAAGGCACAATTTCCCCTTTGCTACTGCCACATTATTTATGCTCCCGACCACAGCAACTGGGTGCGAGGCAGGCGGGGGTCAGCTGGAGCCGGTCCCAGCTGTGATGGGGTGAGAGAGGCAGGAAACGCATCCGGAATTAAAAGTCTTTCAACGGACGGGGCGCTTACAAGTGTCGACTCACAGCTGGACGTTCCCAGATCCCGGCCGGGCTCGAACAAAGCTCGACATGACGCGGGACGGGCTCGAAATGGCACCCGAGCGCTGACGGGGCGCGTCAGTAGCCCGTCTCTGCTCAGCTACGATGCTACAACGGTTACCTGGGCACGCTGGAGGAAGGCCGAGCTCAGAGAGCGCGTCGATACGCTGCCGGGAGATGTTCGGCTGGGACGAGGCATGCATGGTCGGTCGCAAAGCAAAAAAAAGAAGGGGGAGAAATACACAGACGGGTTTGTAGGCAGAGGAATTTGGGACTTAAACTTCATCACGTCGTATCGTCGAGAACGAGACGTTAAAAAACAATCTTCAGCCGTTCACAGCTGTTGAGGAAATATCCGCCCACAGATCCGCCCGTTGGAAGAGCTCAAGCGCTCCCCGATGAGTGGAAACGCTGATCTGAGAGGAAATAAAGCCCACCCAACGCTACCGGATGCTGCTTTAATTGTTGGATTTGAATTCATCAATTAATCACCCATTTGCACCACTACTATTAAAATACAGACACTAGATCTCCAAATGAAGCAGCAATTATCAAATCTAGTGAATAAATACCTGAGAGCAAAAGGAAGAGCTGCACTGTTACAACCTGTGGCACAGAAACCTCACAGTGATTCTGGACGTTTAAGCCCGACACAGTGTAAAAGCGCTTTGTGCAAGTGATGGACAACGGCAGCCTCAGACACTGTCCTGCACCTCCAGGCTGTTATCCCCCCCCCCCCCCCCCCCCGCCGCTACCACCCCGTGAGCAAAATCAATAAGGGCATTTTCAGAGGGGGCCGATAGTGATCAGAGCTCCTTTAATAAAGCTCCATCCATCCATCCATCCTGACGCCCACCTGCAGTCCGTCAAGCGCACAATAAAATGACCGAAACGTATATCGCACAAAGACGGACCCCCGACCGGAGCGAGGCCGAGAGAATAAAGGCAACATTCAATAGATCTTCACAGAATTCAAAACGCGCTAATTGGAGGAAGGGAAAAGAAAAACATCCACAATATGTCGCAGAATACCCGGACCGGCAGTCACGTCAACAAGTCTAATAAGCACCGTCATCCTCAATGATCATGTCAGATTTCTCCTTCTCTCTTTTTTCCTTCTTTCTTCCCCTCTCCTTTTAAAACAGCTGGTAAGCCACAGCTGGGTGGAAAATGCCTTGTGAATCCAGAGGGGGTGGGGGTTGTTACCCTACTCAATGGCCATATTATCAGTCTGGGCACGCACCGCTGAGCAGCATGGCATAGCTGACAGCCAGGCCGAGGCACCAGCAGTCGCTGGATTCCAGTCGGGTGACAGCTCGCCACGGCTACAGTAACATTCCTGGGCACGGAGTGCCACGCCGGCTATCTAGCGGCCTGTCATTTGCCTCCCGAGCACTCGGAGCGCGACCGGAGCGAGGGGAACCGGCCGGCGCGCCGGGGCGTCGGGGGAGAAAAGGAGACGCCGTGACACAGATGTCGCTCCGCAAAAGGTGATAACAGCCAGCCCCTCCAGTCGCCGGCTCCCTCGGCCTCAGCGGCCGGCCACGGTGTCAAAAACACACACACACGTCGGAGCAGGGAGAGACGGACGAGACACCAGAGTGCGGTTATTAGGGTTAGGCCGGATCCTGGGCCGCCGGACGGGGAGACTGTCGGGTGGCACGTCCGTCAGCTGTCGAACCCGTTACTGGGCTGATAACCTCTCGATGAGGCGCCGCCAGACGAGGCCACGCCACCACGACCTTGCTCCAATAATCTGCATTGACCAGGCCCGCGCCCCGGGGAGCGATCATTCGCTTTTCATTGTGCGATCATCGATGGACAACTTGAGCCGCTCGGGCACGCTAATGTGTCTCCCACACGCACTTGCTGCTGCTCCAGACGCAGATCCATCACCGACACCTCTCAAGCCGAGGTACGGGTGCAGCTTCCTGCAAAGGCAGGCCGGCTAGTGGAATTACATACCTCCACGTTTTTGAATTATCCCCTCTCGAGATAATACCCACCATCTCTTTCCTTTTTTTTTTTTTTTTTAAACAATCACTTGATATTACGTCTCTTAAACATGTAAAACCAAATTCTTGACTTTTCCCCCCATCCTGAGACATGCTTAATGAAAGAACGGATTTGCGTAAAGCCATTATGCCGCCATATTGTGCATCTCAAAGAGGCTCAATGATATTTTTGAAGGGTTTCATTATCCCACAGTGGCTTATCTAGCTTTCTGGTGCATGTAAATCTTTAAAAAAGTAGCAAATCCCAAGCCGAAGCCATCCGAAGCCATGTAATATACCCATTAAATTGATACGCACTCATATTAAAGCTTCACGCAGCCATGTTTTGTGGACTAATTCAATTTATTTCTCTTGTGCTAGCTAATTGGATATCCCAGTCAGCTGGTAGTAGCAGATTGAGGGTCGATTGAGGACGCTAAAGTCAAACAAGTCAAGAGCCGTTTTCTCTTTCAAAATGCAAATCTGTGCGTCGCCATCTCTCACTTCCCGTCATTACGGACCACAAAGAGATTGAAACAAACAGGGGAAATGCCACACGGCGGTTCGGACTAAACAGTGAAATAAGTGAAATACCCTCCAAGCATTCTGAAAATAAGTTTCCGGGAACGTGTGCAGAGCAAGTGGATCGCAGCGAGCCGGGGAGCGTTGACGGCGCGCGGCGCCAAATGAATGTGACCTGTCTGCATATTCAGATTAAACGTCTCTACTAATGGGGCTCTGGAAATGTCACAGCAAAGGGAATCTATCAGGCTGGAGACAGCCTTGTTTCAAGGTCTTCCACGGGGCCAGATATGTACATAGCGCATGATTTATTTATCGTCGCTCCTATCTTAAGAAGCACTCTGCGCAGGACGGAGGCCGCGCGCTGCTGCAATATGCATCCTCAGTATACCTTGCTTGCGGACGTCCTCCACGGCGGCAGTGAGCTCATCCTTGAGGAACTGGCTCTCCTTGGCGATCTTCTCCCCCTTCTCCAGGAAGTTCTGCGTGGCGGTCTCCACCGACGCCGCCAGCACGTGGGCCTTCTTGGAGCGGCCTTTCTTCTTGTTGGAGGGGCCTTTGTTGCTGGAGTTGACCAAAGTGGTGACCTGCGGCCGAGACGAAGACGGGTCAGTTGAGGAGGTACCAGCCTCGGGAGCTAAACTGTGTCGGACAACAGCTACGCTGGTTTTCAGACATGAGACTCGTTTGTGTTAGCTTCCAAGGAAGTGCTTGTAATTTATTTTATTCGCAGGATTATTACCCAGCTATAAAATTGTCTGCCGAACTGACTGATACAATGAAAGTCCTGAATAGGTATTACAAAGAGAGAAAAAAACGTTTCATTTAATAAGACCAACATTATGCTCTGCTATTTTGTTCTACAAAATATGGCTGGTGAAGAGCTCATTCTTTTTGTTCTATGAATATTAAGTCTGCTTCTGCATTTCAGCGAAATGGCTGTATATATTTTTAATCTTGTGCCCATTTCAGCTTTACACTATTCTTCCTGTCATATTACTCCACATAAAAATGTATGCACTGGAAGCCAAATATATACTGAGAGTCCCAGTCAAACCGAGGGCCTTTCTGTGTGTGCTCGCTCCCAGTTCTCGGGTTCCTCCCACAGTCCAAAAACATGCATTTAGGCCAAATGGAGACTCTGAATTGCCCGTAGGTGTGTAAGTGAGAGTGAATGGTGTGTGTGTGTGTCCTGTGAGACAGGCACCAGTGGACCACCGGCTCCTTTGGGTCTTAACGGGTATGATAACGGATGGATGGACTGGAGATATTCTTAATCTTGTGCCCGCTTCAACTACAGCGAATGTCCTTGTCTGCTTTTTCTACCATGAAAAGTACACTGTGTTTAAAGTACCTGGGTGACCAGGGGTTCCAGCAGCCTCTCCACCGCCAGGGTGCGGATCTCGAGGCTCTTTGGGTCCCATTTAAAGTTGATGTTTGGTGTGTTGATGGCCGTCATGGTGTCTGGAAACCTGGTGGTGCAACAAAAAAAAAAGAAGTCAGATTAGTCACTTCTTTGTACACATTTTCTGTCATAAGATGAACTGATGACACCATGCAGAGAGAAATTGCACAACAATGTCAGCAGCCATATTGTCATGTGGCTGGAGGTCAATGAGAACGGCATACGGCCTTCAAAGGAACTGACCAACATAATAATAAAAGACAAAAACAGGTCAAGCTTCTGAACTGAAAAAAAGGTTACTTATGACTGCAGTTATGACTGAATGACTAATGTTTAGGGCAAAAAGCCCATCCATCTTTATACATGTATTTTATATTTAAACAGTATGTGAACCAAACACTACCAATAACAATCGAGCTAAATGGATACTAAATGGATACACTAACCATCCCCCCTACACACATACACAGATGGTAGCCACAGTGGCCCAATTTTGGTTTCTCTTTTTCATGCACTGACTGTAACTCCATTGATCAGCCATCCAACATGGAGGGGTGGAGACAATCAACAAACCCCTGAGGCTAAACAGCCTCAACTGAAAGGCTGGTCAGCTGTAGTGTGTGCTCACACTCATAGACAGTGATTTACCTACATTATCTACAAAAAGGGGTTACAAATATTAGAAATTTCACAAGCATTCATCAGATGACTCAGACAGTAGACTGAATTGCTACGTATTGGGTGGAAGTGCTTTCAATCTTGCCCTCAAAAATCCTGACTAATGTCTCCATCTGGGTGGGGTACACTTGTGATCTATGGCCTCTTTTAAACTTTAAATGAAAAAAAGCAAGCCAGTATGGATGGCTGCAGATTGCCTGGCACAGTCGTAACTCATTTTATCACGGACAAAAATCTTAAAGCGCTTCCTTACTACTCACAGAGGCTTTAATCTGCAATTACTTATCAACCACCGCAGGGTTTCTCATCCACAGTTATATCAGAAGGTCACCTCGCTCAAATCACCAAAAGCTATTTTCCTTGGAGGCATCTGAGCATGCATATCGTTTAGGTTTCCTTCCCTCAAAGGTTTTCAGGTCTACTCTATTGGTCTATTCTACCACGAGAAAAAGGGAGTAGTAGTTTTCCTCTATGTACAATAGTATGAAAGCCTACACTGGTAAACCACACACACCTCTGTAAACCATTTCAACTGGTCCTACTTCAACTTCAGACAGTTTCACTTGAACTGGTCTATTTCAAGTAATTAGGGTGTGAAAATCCTGCAACTTTCTTGTGTGGGTGTAACAAGCGAGGTCTTTAAGACTACAAGACTACAAAGTGTGTGAGGCTGGGCGACACTGTGGATATAAGCAAGTTATTTGGTGAGATAATCCCCCGATTATACTCAACTAAAAACTCAACCATTCGGCCTCAGAGAGCGAGGCATCTTAAAACATTACAGCAAAAATACCCGATTTAAGCCGAATAAAAACCCCAACACCTATCATGTGTTTATCTGTGGTAACATGGAGGTAGAGCAGGGTGTGTACAACACCTGGTCACGTAATCTTGACTTCACACAGCTATTGAGTACCTTGAATTACACCTGTTGCTGAATCAACTGTACATACATTAACCCAGATTAGATTATGTTACATAATAACAAGTGATTATGATCTCTCTTAGAATCAGATGACCGTGGACAGCTTTACCTGCTGGGGCGCACCTTGCTAATGCTAATGCTAGTCGACACAACAAACATTACCGTTGCCGTCGTTATCCAGCATACACATACTACGAACTGTTTTGTTCACTGTTTATACAATTAACTATCGCATGTCGAGCCGTTTAGACGTGGTTAGAGTGCGGAGAATATGGAGGAATGGTTGTAAACTTACCGAGGACAACCCGCTGGAGAAACTGGAGTTTAAAAGTTCAAAATGGAGGAATGAGGAATGAGTGTCTCCTGGAAAGTTTTCCTCCCTTTTCCTCCCGTTCTCGCTGGATCTTAGAGAAACTCCTCCCGACCGAAATACTCCGGAAAACACTTCCGACAACTCTTAACGAAAGCAGATCACACTCGAAGCAGATCTCCAGCGGTGATATGTGTGAAAAGTTGGAGTTTCGGTGTCTATCCGCGGACTATTGCCCAACAATGGATGAGGCGGAGGCGGAGGCCGAGGGGGGGCTGGGGCGGTGACCGGGCTCAGGGCTTCCTGGCAGCGGGGCAGGGCGACCACAGGCCCGCTCAGCCGGGAGCTGCTCTGGGCGTGTCACCGGCTCCCTGTGGCCATATAAGGATTAATTACTGCTTCTATAAACTACTCACTTCTTTTTGGAGTTTTTACACACTCGGTGTGGACGGAGGACTCGTTGTTTATTAGCCACTCAATGACTCGCTGAAGTACTCGACAACTGCGGCTGCTGCTTTATACTGTACTTCATCTAAGGTTCTACTACTACTTTGATACTCGTACCTCATGTTTAGTTCTGTTACTACTGACGCCACTCTATTCATATATTTCATGTGTATTCATGTGTAGCTCCGTCTAAAGTTAGATAAAAGTAATTATTCCAAAAGTTTTAAACTTCGTAATCATTCCATACCTTGTAACCTAATTTCTCTTTGTATTTCATTGAAATGGTGTCTAACTTTGTCTAATTCCCTTTATCAGTGTTTCTTTTTTAGTTCTAAATAATTGGAACATTAAAGGTGTTTTTGTCACTCTCAAATATCTAAAACCCCTCTGAGTCAATCCAAGGAGTGGTTAGTCGAGGCAGCTGGACTCATTATGTTACATGTCACCTCCCATCCAAGAGGATTCTTCAGTTCTGAAGAAGCTGAACTTAAGGACCTTCCTAGATGAGAGGTGAAAAGTCTTCACGAATCTACAAAGGCTCCAGTTACCACAAATTCAATACCCCTTGAATTATGATGACCTGAACGAATGAGTATCTCCACAGACTTCTGAGTCCACTTAAACTTTACTTACTCCTTCAGTCAGTCTGGGTTGACCCCAGAGACCACCGTTGCAATAGGTTTTGTTTCATTTATCAGGAAGTCTAAAAATTTTCCATATTCATTTAAATCTCCCAGCAGTGCCAGTATAGAAACGAGGGCTTTCTAATAAATGTATGTGGTATGCAAATGGTGACATCATCATCATCTATTATGCCATTTGTTTCTCTATTCTGTTTTATCATCTCTCCCAATGGTTCAAAACTAATAGAAAATAATAAAGGTCTGAGACAGTCCTTGTGTCTAACCCCTCGTTCATGGATTGAAAAGACAAAGCAACACCTATTCATATGTGATTTTGGATTATATAGTTGAAGGTATATAGTGTCATACCTCTAGTTTCTTCATTGAAGATTTAAGAAAATAGCTAATTTAATCTCTCTAACAACAAATGACTCCTTTTTTAAATTCCCTAGTATTTCCAAGACAAACCTTGAATAGTAAATGGACTGTTTCTTAAATATCACTGCAGGGTGCAGGAACAAACCATCACCTCTCCACTAAATTGGCAACCATTGCTGCCCCCGAGCCACAGTTACCCAAAAGTAATAGGTCATTGTAACAAAGTGAAAAAAAAAAAGTTTATAATCAATGATGAAGGGAAAAAAAAGGACTCGACATGGAGCCAGATCCACTTCTCTGGACCTGCTGGGAATCAAAGCTATATGAAATATATCATATTGTCACCATGTAAATAATCCCACGGTGTTATAGGTTTTAATTGTCACCTGCTGTAGGGAAATTTGATGGCGCCTTTGTCACTTTGCTTAATTTTATTAATGTTATCCATCTGTACGTTGTCAGAACTGACATCCACAATCAATCAGAAACAATCACATTATTCTAATCTTGGTTATACACATAATATGCAAATTCCAGCTCCCATGAAACAATATTTTTTGTCTGACAGCATGAAAAGATATGTTTATCAAGTAAGAATGAGTATTATAGGTCTAACTCTAAATCATGATGAGATATGATCGCATATATCTGTAACCTTCAAAATGTTTTTGCTTGACACACACTTATTTGGCAGTGTGTCATATTTTTTAAATGGCAGATGAATCATTTCTGAGGTTACCTCACATTCTTGTTAGTTCATTTAAAGTCTGAGCTCACTGGATGCAAAACAGATTCTTGATGGATTTTCTGTCAATGTCAGTGTGTCAGACGATATCTCAGAAGTCCAGATTTTATGTCTATTTGTCACCAAGCAACTCATTCTGTTCCCTCTACCCATTTCCTTGCAATGTATTATTAAAATTTCGAGCAGCTTAGTTTCAAATCATCTCAAAAATGAATATCTATTGTTAACTAAGATCATATATTTAGATTTGTCTCTAAGTCCCTTGGTTCAAATGTTGGATTTAACAAAATTCAACAGCAGGGCTCAGAGAGAGAGAGAGCTGTTAAGTCAGCTGATGGTGTATCAAGTGTGCACACACGCGTGTGCACACACACACACACGCACACAGAGACCAAATTGTAGATTCAGTTTCTCATATTTTATTAATATGGAATAAACATCCTCGTACAGCAGCTCTGACATTCCCGATAAGGCTGTTATTCAGAGAGCAGGTCACAGGTTGCAGATGCCTCAAATTCTGCAATTTCAAGGTCAAGAAAAACTATGAACTTTGATCTGTGGTTTGTTGCAGCCATGACAATGATAACATTGAGACATTTGATAAGCATATTCAAGAGCCAGATATTTTAGTTTGGACCTAAAATGACATGTGAAAGCCAGAAATAGATTATCTAAAGTGCCCCCCCCTCACACACACTCCACCACCACCTCACTTTTCCACCTTACACAAAGCAGACACAACCAGTGAAACATAAACACTTATGTGTGCACACACACATACACACACACAGGCGCCCAAACACAATCATTATGTGATAACTATGATATCACACAAACTGTTTTTAACACATGGGCATATAAAATAACCAGAAAGGTTCTGACAGTTGGTAATTGCATTTTTAGAGCCTGCATCTCTTTAACACCTTTCCAGTGTTGTGTGTGTCTGTGTGTGTGTGTGTGTGTGAGCATGTGCTCACGAAAACTAATTGGCTAAAGATAAGTCTATTTACAAAATAAAAAAAGTGATCAAACCCGTCAATGCAATTCAAACAAATGCGAATTCCAATTATATTTACGGAGAGAAAAATGACGACACAAAGAGGGGAGCAGTCATCTGCATTTCGAGGAGGTGGCCATAGAGAACACCACAAGCAACAATGGCGTTTTGTTCTGCAGAGAAGAGCAACTAGCACACTTCTATTTGTTGGCTGGAGTAAGTGTTAATTAAGAAGCTCCACCAGTGCAGCATGAATTGCAGTCGTGTAGAGAATGAGCTTACAAATGTACTTACGGAACCCTTAATGAAGGACTCAGAATATAATTATCGTCTGGAAAGACATTCCCGAACATTCTTTGTGCGGTAATAAATTGCAAAGTAATTGTTTTCTCCACGGAGTTTTGACCATGCCACAACTGAAGGGTCATGCATTAAAAAGGCATATTAAATCCACACAAAGGGAGATGTATCAGGGAACTATCTTGCGTGCAATGTTAATTTCGAGTCAAGATCAGGAGGGTCTGGCACCGACAGTGCAGAAGAGATTTGTTTATCCAATTAATACTTTGTGGTGAAGAGGGATTGGCTGTGGAGCAATTGTGTGCTTGAATGATCAATGTTTGTCCCAAGTAACAGCTTGCTAGGAGGACAAGTTTGGGAGTCCTTGACCTTCAATCTTTTTGTACCTGTTTGGCCCGACAAATGATAAGAGCACAGCATGCTATAAATAATTCCTACTCATTAAGTGGAAGTGCACATGTTTGTCACACACTGAATGTATAATTGAGCGCATGCAAATCTGTGCCATGTGGCGAATCAAGAAATGGAAAGGATGAGGAATCTGTTATTTTTTGCATATGTAATCATAATGTGCAGCGTTATTAAATTATGTTTATGTTATTAAACGTGTCCCCCTTTTCCCAAGCTCGCTGCTCAGTGCGACGCTATAGATTGCTTTGAACATTTCTATTCAGCAGGCACAATGCCCTATTAAAATGGCAGGCCTGGCACTGTTCCACACTGATAACAGAACCACTCGTGACTGCAGCCACAGGTGAGCGTCTTCTTTACTATTCGGTTATCGTCTCTTGTTTTGCGGACGTGGAAGTTGACTGTACGTTATAGCTCCCTGTCATAGCAGTTGCTCACACTTTGACGTTGACTGGACTGGAAGGTTCCCCTACTGCAGGAGGAATTTGTTCCCTGACATAAGGAACACAGCGACTTTCAGTCTGCCCACATTCACCTGACTCATCCTGACAGCTGTCCATGGAGCCGCATGATCTCATCTGCAGGCTCGCCCCTTCCCGAGCAGGACCTTATTACCTACATGATTAGAATTGGTGCAATGTAGGCGTCACTCTTTCACATCAATACCCACGGGACGGGAAGCCGAGTCAACAGGCTAGCGGCTCTGATGATTGCACCCGATAGCAGTGTGACTTTCCCACAGAGGTGAAAGAGAACATACATTATCGCCGCAAATCCACAAAAAGTCCCATGGGAGGACGTATCAGACATGTTTACAGTCATGTGTTGGAACGGCGATAATGGCAGACACACCATCTGATTGGACCACAGAGCGGGTTTTGGAGCTTAGCTGCAGCTGACCCATCGCTGGCAGTCTGTTGAGCCCCACCTGCTGGTTCAGACGCCTGCATCAGACTGCCGCCTTCTGCTCTGGTGTAGCTCGTCTGCCTGCGACATCTCCACGGCTTTAGCAAGGGCAGGAAGTAACTGACTGACACGCTTCTGTGTCTGCTGCAGGAAGTAACTGAGTAAACCTTTGATAGTGAATCTGTTCCCCATTTCTATTTTTATCGAATGTAGCTTATGGATGTTTGGTATGTTAGAGCCAGTGTCATGCTTTGTATTTAGTCAGATAGGGATCTTCACAGTCAAACGAGTGTTTTGCTGCAGAGCACGGATTCCTATTTGGTTAGTAATGTTGGCATTTCTGGGAAACAGTGTTTGGTGTCTGCTTTTGGGAAACGGTGTTGGCAATTTTAAAACAAAAGCGTAAGATCTGCTCTCCCCACAATTCCTGTGATCATATTATTGCTGTTTGCTGGCTGCTTCGCAGATGGGGAGACAAAAGCATGTTCAGCACCGTTTTTACGCTTTGAGCACTGACTGAAATGCAATTACCACCAGACCTCCGACAGCAAACATGCTCATCACTCACAGTGCACACACACACACGCACACACACACACAGACACACACACGCAGACTCACACCCACATGATTCCAGAAACCTTGTTTCATTCCAAAGTTCTCTAGAGAGCTACTGCCCTAATTTCTTGCGGGACTTCTTTCATGTGGGAATCAGGCTAAAATGAAGGTGAAGTATCCACGAAATGAAACATAATGCATTTGAAAGCTGTAATGAGTCACAGGTTCAGACACTCACAAATCGTTTGATCCAATAAAGTCAAGTCAGTGAAGTTTATTTCCAGATCACATTCAAACGCGGCTTGGGCTGACCATGAACAAGGTCATAACTAAAGAAAATGAGAATATGGAATAAGATTGACCAAGAGAGTTTTACCAATGACAAAAATCGAAAACAACAGACACAGCGAGAGATTAAAAGCTTAGAGGGTCAGATGCGTCAGTGAATAAAAATGTGTCTTCAGCCTAGATTTCAGGGCAGATGGAAAGGGCACATCTAATATCAAACAGCAACTGGTTCCACAGGCAAGGAGCCGCAAAAGATGACCGCATGCTGCAAAGATACAGTCTATGCTGTGCACTTAAGCACAAAGCATGCACAAGGTCACATTGCAGAGACCGAGGAGCTGAAGATAGCTTATGTAACATCTGACTGTACATCACTGAATGTCTTTCATTTTTTAAGAAGGGGCCTAGACGACATCTGTGCGCCACCGGCCTCATCTAAGCCCTGACTTTTAGCAGCTAAGTACATTTTCATACTGCACATATGCTAATTGAAATCTCTAAAAAGCAGCGTTGCATGCTCTCTGCGGTAGACTGCGGTAGAGTGTTACACAGCCAAGACACATTTCTAAGCTTAACTGGCATCGAAATAGAATAAAGTGGAATACATTTAATTACATTTACAATTTAAGTAAGACTTCTTTGAGGTATCTAACTAATTATGCCTATAAAGGCACCATTTGCCCAAGGCTCCTAATTAGATTACATGGAAGTACTGATGTTTTTTTTTTTTTTTTTAGATTTGGGACAACGTACAAGATTGTGTTGTTGCTTGCGGTTTGTATTGTGGGCTATGCAACCAACTATATACAAGACAATAGGACAAAAACATGATTTTTAGGGCTTGCAGTAGATCTGGCGAACCCTAAATAAAAACAGGACCATAAAATAGAAATCAGGAACTATGTGTCCATTGGCAGCAAGAAGGACCTGGCTTTGACTCCTTGATCTTTCTTTGAGGACTCTACATGTTCCCCATGACACCAGTTAGTTATAAAGCAAGTTAAGAAAATTGATGGAAGAATGGATGTTTCTACTTTCTTCACATTTCTTATTTGTGGCAGATTGCCTGTTTTCTGAGGAGTATTTTGGTCAGTTTAATACAACAAACAGATGGGACATTATGCTGCCTGCCCAATTCAAGGGCTTCATTGGAAAAACAAAAGAAAAAAAACATTTCTACAAGAACCTGTTGGATGGTATTTTACCACATAAAAAGTAAAAGCTGATTTGAGCAGTGTGTGACAAACTATAAATTGAACCCAGCGTGTGATAGACACAATTTCAAAGTGGGGGTAAATGACCTTTCAGTATTAATGACGCTGAGAGCTATGACATCATCGGGATCGGTTTGGGTCCATGTAATCAATAGGGAGTGAATACACCAACACCAGCTCATGCACTGCCTCATTTATGCCATATTTACTTTAATAAAAATTTATCAAACCGACTAGCACACTCTGAGCCTGAGTCACTTTTTATTGAAAGCGGCAGCAGAAGTGTAGTAATTTAATGAGCGCATCCTCCCACTCCGGGCGCAGCTGACGATGGCCTGTTAGGAGAACGTTGTATTTCCTTTTGTCTAGCTCAAGCAGAAACCCCCAACATTTGTTTGTTGACTGGCCTGCTGAGATGGCTCAAAAAAAACAGTGTAAAATCAAATTTTCTTCGAACCACAGTCACCTTGGCAGAAGCACATAAGTCTTCATCAGGCAAGGAAACAGCTGAAAAAGAGGGGAAGTAATGTTGTTCTTTGTGGGTACTCGGCCATGTCTTGTTTTTGACACAGTGCAAAGCATGGGTCATTGACGGTATAAAATCCTCACACATCACAGAAAATGCAGTGAGGGAAACGATGCTCCCCTGGTCTGACACTGATTCCTTCTGACGTTAGGACTCCTGGTGGGGCGGATGTCACCAGCGTCTTCGTTTATTTGTGGTTTCCGTCTTGTGCTGTTGTCAGTCACTTTTACCTGATGTGCTGCAGTGATTTGAATGGATAATGAGGTGTGGAAGTGAGGGAAAATTTTTAGCAGCACCTCTACCTATAGTGGCAAAAGGCATCTTCCGCCTTCGGGGCGTTAAAATTCAAGAGGTATTTCTTACAAAAATAGCTGTGTTTTGAATAATGAATATGAGACTGAGAAAAAGCTGAACCACTGATATGCAAAAATCTTGTATGAAATAAAAAATACACAAGCTACAAATGCTACTCAAGCGATTATCCGTGTCCCAATACCAACATGGTAAACAGCAATTTTTACCTCTCTGAACATCCTTGCAAACCTGAATTCCGCTCAAATGTTTATCACCAGTGTGTAATGGATAATTACCCACAAATTATCCAGAGTGACATTCCCTACTCTGCCTTTGAATGTACCCAATCTGCAAGACAAAACAGTTGCAGAAGGTGTTACTGCAGGCGAAAAAAAGCAAGGCTGTGATGCTCTTTGGTAAGAAATCCAAACTTTTAGCCTTGACTTTGTTTTTCTGCTTTGGTCATATATGTTGTATATATGTATCAGCATATATAGAAACATGTATAGAAAGGAACTCTGTTCGACTGGGTGGCAATCTTGCAGCGATGTGACAATACTAACCATCACTCCGACCATAAAATATGCGCAAAATACAACTATCGCCTTTAATTTTAGCTTCTAATAAAACGTATGTAGTCCAAGGTAAGAGGTTCCCCCACAATTTTCTAACCATTTTGAGAGAGGAGTGCAAGTACTGCTTAGTCGGAAGTGCGTGTTTGCAGTGAAGATGCTTGTGGTGGCGCCGAGGAGTGAGATACAATGTTGAAATACTGCTGGACCAGACAGCAATAAACGCCCAGTCGTTGCCAGGGTCCACCACAGTAAACAATCGCTGGGTATCTGTCAGCTGGATGTCCAATCAATCATGGGGATGTGTCCACTTTAATGCACTGTCAAGAGAGGTTTATGGATTTCTATTTTGACACGTCAATGTTGCCAATAACAGGGCATCCCAAGCGCCTATTATCAAAATTTCATGATATTTCATGAGAGGGGATAAATCTGTGAGAGCACGAAATCAATGAACAGACTTCTTATGCTGGACCTTTTTAATTCATCCATTTTGAACATCAGATTGTCTCAACCCAACTAGCAGTTTGTTACTTTTTACGACTATTGTGCACAGCACAAGCACTACAAGCAATCATTGTCTTTATTGATTAATCTACTTGATTCAACCCACGGTCTTTGCAGAGAAAGAAAAGACACCCTGAGAGCTAGGAGATTTTTTTGAAGTAGCTGACTTCATCCACCCAATTCAGTTTCTGCATTAAAAAAAAAAATGAAACAATAATAAAAGAAAAGACAGAATTTAGCAAGTGACCCCAAACTGCAGGTGCATTTTTAGGTGGTCAACAGTGCTTTATTTCCAGTTTCACCCACTGGTTTTGCTGCCTGGCTACAGTTTCACTGTTTACGTTCAGGCCCACTGCTCTTATAGTGTTGGTTCTTTTGCCACAGCTGGCAGCTGATTTCTGCCCCCGAAGCCCACTGACCACGGCTTGCAGACTGACACCTTGTGAGCACACTGGAGCATTTAGCAGCCAGTGGGTCGGATATAACCCACTGGAGTTGGAAAAAACTCAAATTGGAGCTAACTCTGAATGAATGTTCTAATTGTACCTGCCAACTGGTTGAGAGACATGACTAAATTATAATGCTGTTGATGGATGTGTAAACAGGGTTGAGCATACTGTTGGCTGACAATACAGCATAACAACTTAAAGGCTACTGATGCGTCAGTGTTGTGTTCGCAGCTTTACTTAATTATTCAATCATTATCTGGCTGTGCAGATAGGCACCTCTCAGTCATTCAGAAAGCAAAACAAAAGCGGTATGTGAAACATCTGTAAGTCCATATGGCCACATCCAAGTATGTAAACACAAAAAGTGCACGATGAAACCTACAGGAGTGTTTCATCTATAATATTGAATTTGCTTTGCATATTTGAACCTAATTCAGTTGTCTGTCAGGTCCTAACACTGATAAACTGTAATCATTTGTCCCTTAATGAGGGGTGTTGCAAAGTGACATTTCATTTCGTGACCTTTCATTGGAAAGTCTTCTAATTACACTTGGCTGTGTTCAAACGATCTAAACTGAATGACAAGGATTTATGCTCCAAAGAATCTGATCACATCCTGTCAGTTTATGTTTTGTGTGACATCCAGTCAGTGGCGGCACATCCGCTGTAGGACAAAAATGTGGCATTGAAAACTAATCCCAGGGTTAAACTACAGTTGACTGTAGTGCTGACGTGCCTTTGAAGACAGACAAAGACGAAGACAAAGTGATAACAGAAGACACTGTCACGTCGCAATTTTGACTGGGAAAGAGCAATTGTTGCTCCATTTAACATACCAAGGTTATCTGGTGATAGGAGACAGGGCTGAGAAAAATACAACAAGCCCGTGACAGATATAATGCAGCTTATCCGAAAATGTGTCTTCTCTTAAGTATAATGAAACCATTAAGCATGAAGCATGAAAAGATGAGAACTGCAAGTAGAACAAGAAGACTGACCCAGCTGTGTTTTTAACAGAGCTGGGGAGAGGAAATGGCTTCGGAGGAGCAGAGTGAAGGGAAAGTGTGGAATGAGTCTAGTTAAGAGGAGGCAGTGATCAAAGCACAGGAATATGTAAGAAAGCTGCAGCCTGACTGTGTGCTGCAGCATTACGTCTCCCCTTGCATGTATGTCAAAGAGCTTTGCTCGGCCCTTTTCTCAGACGTAGGACCACGGTGTGCACCTTCAACTCATTTCTCGCTGATTGCTCAGCTTCATTTCACTGATTGTGGTAAATGTTTCATACATTATTGGAGGGGGTTTGCCCACGGGGAGGGCGTCCTAATGAAAAATGCATCCTGACAGATGTCTAGGTCTGCCTTCACTGCCACGTAACTCGCATCGAAGCCAACACAGAATTGATTAGAAGGCTATCTCACTGCAGGGACAAATTCTTCAAATGCTGCCTTGCATCATGTTGCATATGAAGAATACTGCGCTGTTGTAATTCATTAGTCGGGTCATTAATATCAAAGTTATCGAATGTCTCCATTACAAAATCGCACATTGGGGTGGAATAATATATGACTTTCTAAGTACTGCAGAATGAAGATATTTTATTGATTTCTCGAGGACTGAATAAATCAATACTTTTGATACTAATCCCCAACAAGAAATATGCAATTTAACAGATGCTGCTTGCCTTGCCAGAATGATGGTGGTTTGATGATTTTGAGTTTTATTCATATTTTTTGGCTGTTTTAGTATTTTGTTTAGTTTTGCTTTTGCTGTAATGATTTGTAGTAGTTATTTATGTGTGCTGAAATACACTTTGAACACGTATCCATCACAGGCACACATACGAACAGCTAGGGGGCAAATAAGAGTCTCCAGTTGACCAAAACATGCAAACATGCAGTCTTTGGACTGCAGGAGGAAACCGCAGTCCCAGGACAAAACAATGTGCGAACACATAGAGGATATGTAGACTCAACACGGAAAGATCTGACTGGGATTTTAACCGGGGACTTTGCTGTGAGGTATTCACCAAGTTACTGTGTTGCTGATCTGGCATCCAGAAACATAAATCTTGTCTCTGAGGAGTTGATTGAGCTCAAATTGGAGCTTAAAAGAGACGGAATATAGGAGATAATTGTGCCAGTTATTATAGCCATTACAGCTTCCTGATGCTACAATATGGAAGTGACTGTGTAGCTGTCATTTCTCTCAGGCTTGTACTCGCCGAACTTGTGGCATTGCGGCTCAAGTCTTTTTCATCTAATTTGTGTGTCGCATACCCTGACACTCCATATGGACTGTGTGCACAAAATTCTGACATTTCCTCATTTATTGTTTAAAAAAGATGATCAGCTTCAATGACCACGCCAGAAGTGTGCGTGTGTGTGTGTGGGAGGGTGTCTTATGAGCTGGTAGATTGTGTCAACACATTTTTCATAATAAGTGCCCTTCACTCGTCAGCAGACGGCATTCCATATAGAGAGATGAGCTACTTCCTAATCTCTTAATGACCAAAGTGAAAAGGCAGTTAATACTCTTGACAGATCCAGGCGTAATTATTTCACAGATTTCCTTCTGCACAGTCACTCTTAAACATAATGGCACAACAACATAAAGTATGGGATTCAAAATCTCACTCAACTGTTGCAAAATCCTGTTAACATGCTACTTAGCATATTAAACATATTGCACAAATGAATATTTTAAGTACACTGTCAAAGAAGTTAATGGGCGCAGTGTGGAGACTAACGAGCTGCTCCGAACCAAGTTAAAAATGTAAAAAGTTACCCTCAGCTCCTGGGAGGTCTGCAGCACTTCCTAACGCGCCCTTCATTACTTCTTTCATTTTGGATCACAAAAATTAAAGAGCGGCTGTAAAAATGAAGGGCCATTTTTACAGCACAGCAAGGGCAGGTATCCACATATTGATTATGACTTACGAGCAGAGGAACGTGTTGAGATCCAACAAAGCGAATGTTTTTCAAATGGGACGACTACAGTTTTTATTCATGAGTAGCAATGGCTTGACCTAGCTTATGAGCTGGTTGCTGCTCCCTCTTCCACGAGTTGAGGCACCTTTGTACATTTTGGCAGCCATTATTTTTGTTTCATTGTTATGCTGATGACTCTCATGCATTTCGGATCATTAAATCGAATCCCCACTGTGCGACTCCAGGGTACACCGGCTACGACCTGTAAATGTGCTGCTTCTCAATTAAAACACATCATAGAGTTTTCTTCTCACTTGAAACAATAGCCAGAGCATCTCTGGCGTGAACACTAGCTTCTCATGGCAGGAGCCTTTAATGAAGGCAACACATCTATGTTGATCTTCTCAATGTGGCCATACAGAGTGCTTAGTGCTGTCCTCATACAGTTTTAAAGTCCCAGTTTGGTCTCTGATTTACAATGCAGAGTTTGTGTCTTCTGTCAGTGTTTGTGTGGTTTTTCTCTGGGTAAGATAATGGATGGATGGATGGGTTTTCTGAATGTCACTCACCTCTCAAACTCATTGTGCTCACTGGCCCTACGATCTGTCCAGCCCCTGCAGGGAGGTGACTTTTAGATGCAGCCGCAATACGACACATTACTTGGATTAACATTGTCCTGTGTCTGAGATCGTGTCGATACGCAGTGCCATCCGAGGTGATTACTATCAATCAATGCCCCCAAGTCGCCTTAGCATTACTCCTTGGCATTAGAATGATCTGCCTGTTGAGATAGGGGAAGCAAACTCTGTAGATCTCCTTAAAGCCAGCCTGAAAATGTTATTTATTTCCTCTCTAATGTGGCAAGCCTGAGCTCTGCCCAGTTACTGCAAGTGACTCAGTGCCACATAGTTAGCATTAGGTCAGATTCCTGCTGATCGGAATTGATTCAGCCTTTCCCGTTCCCCGGTCCCGTGTGTGTCTGCTGATTAAAATTTACGCATGTGTTTGAGTGTGAACGAGAGTAAAGCACCAGGGAAGCTGTGCCTGCCCTGTGTACGGCTGTCTACAGAGTCATCATGTATTAATAATGTCGCAGTGCTGTTAACTCGGCCAGAGAAACAAGGCATGATAAACTGAGGTAATGAACATTAACCGGGATCAATAATTTCACTTTGAGGAACAATGGAGCCAGGACTCTGGATGCTGTTGCAGAGTGTAACTTCAGTCCTGGATGAACTGATGAGCAGCTGCAAACATCTTCTCTCTTTATCCTGTATTGTTATGTTTCCTGTCTTGACTTTGTCATTGCTGCTGCAGTTTATTATTCTAATCGTTTTTTAAAGTATTATTGTAAATTATTAATACTGCTGTTACCATTACTATAATTAATGTTATTATTGTTGTTCTTAACTTATCCAGGCTTGCAATAGATTCTCAGAACGTTATATTAAGCTCTCTAATAGTGTTAAGCCTTAATGCTGAGCATGAATGTTAACCGTTTGGAGTTGATCCTGTGAGACTATATCCATGCAGTTAGCTGAATATATTTTCACTGATTCTGGTTTTGCATCTTACACAGTACTTTGAATTTGACCTTTCTTAACATAAAAAAAACTGGGCCAAATCCATCATTGCTGTAAAACAGACAAGTTGTAGAAATGTGTTCTGACACTGGCTTGCTCATTGATAGGCCTACAGTATGTTCCTGCCCTGACCTTCCTCCTGACACTGAGCTGAAATGCAAAGTTGTCGATGGCAGGGTGGTCAGGAATGTTGAGTAGCGGGAGACCAGAGTTCAGCCACAGATATTATAGCCAGTGATACAAGTGGGAGACAGCAATAGATCTTGATGCAGAATGGTGTTAAAAACAACAAGCATTTCTGCTAATGGACCGAAAAAATCTGTTAGCTGCAAATCTGTGCTGTAGGAGACGGTCCATGATTATGTATGAGATGGCTGGTAAGCGATAGGCACATTTTCTCTTTTTTAATAATCCATCATGTTATGCAAGACTTATATAAATGTGAAAATGTATCACTGGGTATTCAGTCAACAGTCAATGATGTGTTGTGAAATCTGTCTGGAGCCTGACACGAGCGTGCTATATTAAACTTGAGACTGTAGAAAGAGAATGTGACTGCCCTGATGCGTCTGTGTGTATGTGCGTGCATTACTGTGCCGCAGAGAGGAGGATTTAGGGACTAACTTTAAGCTCTGCCTCTCTCCCCACTTGCTCACCTGCGCACCTGATGAAACTGCAATTATATTACGCCAAATCACATTGCGTCCGCGGTAACGCAACGAATTTCATTATCCAATCTGAAAATAATTACGGACTGTTAAAACTTCTCTCGGCTTTAAAATGAAATTCCACATCAGCACACACCAGATTATGCCCCCGAGTGGCAATGTGTCGGTGGCAGATCGAACCGCTGCCTCGCCTGAGAACCGAATCTATGTTAAGTGGCACATGACTGCTCACAGTGCGGCACAAATACGCACTTTGTTTTCGATTTCAGCTGCTGCCTCTGCTCCTCCCGACGCTGTCAGACCTACAGCGGGGAAACCGTAAGAGCAAATCTGTCATCAAAAAGGATTCTGATGGCGAGCCATCCATCAAGCTCTGACGCAAGGCCACTGTGCTGCGATCATGAATGTGTTTACCGTGCTCCATTTACAGCGCTGGTGACTTAATGTCAATTGTATATCATGCGCTCTACCTGGAGACTGTCGTAAATGCACGAGCGTTGGACTGTGTTCCCTGTGCCTGGCAGAGCGGCAGAGGACATCACAGCCGGTCCCAGTCATTCCATCTACAGTAATGTGCCGGGTGGTTGTAAATAAATGATTGGCCTTAGGTGTGCAAAGCCATTTTGGCACAAAGACACACACGGCAATCACATGAGCAATTATTACATGGGGAGTATTTTCTTCCCTTTTTTCTTTTTTGTTCCCCAACAAACACCCCGAGCATTTGATTGTAATGTTCCAGCCTAACAAAGTTGAGATTGGGATTTATTTTCTTTTCCATTATCTGCCTCTTGATAACAACAGGGTAAATTATTTGGTGATTATGCTGGATGGGGAAGCACTGAGTCAATCAGCTTCCAAATGGAAACGGGATGGAGAAAATACAAATTGAATATGGAGAATCTGTCTCTGAGGGCAAGGCAGATAGACGGACGCCCGGTCAAATTGTCAGCATGCACAACAACGTTTGGATGATTCTAATTCGCGCGAGCCACCCCAGAATGATGGCACCGGCCAATTCAGCTGACAGTACAAACAGTGAAGGTTAAAGCGGTACTGAGACCCTGTGAACCAAAATAGCTGGGGGAGAACTTTCATTAAAAAGGCGAGAGAAAACGAACCACTTTGCATGGGCCCTGGCTATAGTCATGGTTGAAACTCTCTCACAAAGCTTTCATCACAATGCTCCACCGACCTTGATAAATTTCACTCCACATAGCTTCAACCCAGTAATGCTCTGGCGCACACACACACCAATACACACAAACACATGCGAGAGCGTGGCATGCACGATCACGTAAACACACAGAAGACGGGAGCAAGGACAGAGGGAGAGAGGCACGAATTTAGTGCCTTTAGGAAGACGGAGAATAAATGCGGGTTTCCTCGCTCGCCGTTTCATTGCCGGAGAAAACACACTTTCCATTGGAATTTTACCATCACCCCTGGGACTGACGCTCCCCTGGGTCTGATACTGTCTGTCCTACATTTTTACCTCTTTCCATATCTGGTAGGTACCTAGGAAGCTGCACAATGATTAGATATGTTTTCAGTATTAGCATGTTCCTGGGTGAAATCCCCTCCTTCTGCTGTTCTTTTCAAGCCCTCTGAAGAGCTCGCATGCCATAACTCACACAGCCACCCATGCTTTGCAGTCAAGCCCAGGAGCTTCCTCTGAGGAGATTAAAGAGGAAAATTCTGAACGCATGGAGAAACATTCACTACTCTCAACACTTCTATTCGCTGTCAAAGGAAAACACATGCACAGTAGCATCTGAGGGAAGAGTAGAATCGTTCACATGCAAATGCAAACAACACAAGCTCAGTGTGAGTGCGGAGGTGCAGAAAACTGCAGCTTATTTTCAAGTGAAAAATAACACAAAACTTGCTGTTTTCTATAAAACTCCACGCCTCCACGTTGAATACACATCTTCCCATCATCAGTGAGGAGACACTGGCTTGCTAAATTAAATCCAGCCTGTTGAGAATAAAGCTATTTTTACCAGCATCATGAGACTGAGAGTCAATCCAAGCTGGAGCTGCCTATAAAGAGGAGAGGCAATCTTGGTTCTGAATGGGCCTGAACTCTCAATCAGCAATATACTGCACTCCAAAGGAAATAAGGCAACCACTCCAATCCTGACATTGATTCCTTTCTCTGTCCTCTCAAGCAGCGTCTTCATGATCACAGACAGTCGCATATTTCCACATTACACTCACGGAAATGAGTGTCTGATGAAACATGCTGTGCTATCCCCCCACACTCTTCCACTTTTCTCTCTCCTGAATTGCAGATTCCGAGGCGTAGCACAAGCTGCGTCCCAGCCTCAGCACGGTTATCAAAAGCTCTAATGACTGGGCACCGTCGAGCTGCAACTGCAAAACCAATGTAATATTGCATCAAACCACAAGAGGGGGAGGCACCACCTGTTTTATTCCCAGTAACTGAACATCAGAGCAGGTTTAGATGACAGCCGCAATGTAAACTGCACCACAATAATGGCTTTTGCATGCTGCGTCGAGGCGTTTGTGAGGAAATTTGTGGCAAGGATCAAAAAGGGACGCAGTGGACAAATGAAATGCATGGATACCTGAGAACAGAGACACAAATCAGCACAGGCCCGAAACAGCCTGCTTTGATAGCTGCTATAAACCCCAGGGGCTGCCAGTGATATGCTCCACTGGCTGCCATCTACCAAATAAATATGCTAGCATTTTACATGCATGTCTACTATCTGCCCAAATCTGTATTTTGCGGCCGTAATTTAGATTTGTATCATAAACTGCAAAAATAAAAGGGAAGAGGAGGCTGCTGTGTTGTGTGCAGTGTTATCACTTGACCAGTAGGTGGAAATACATGCATATTAAGTGGCTGAGTCAGTGCCAAAGAGCTTTTACCGCAGTGCCAGCAGCAGGAAGGAAGCCCTTTCAAGTTTCTAGGCAAAGAGACATTTTCCCCTGTAAACAATATTAATTATTGACAACAGTTATTGATCTCAAATGGTACAATATCAAGAATACGTGCTGTTGATGCAGAAAATGCTCTCACTTCTTCCATTCTGTCGTGACTTTGAAGGAAGTGCATCCCTTATTTTTCCAAGATGTATCAAATACATTTTAACACATCACAAAAGAATCACGTCATGGCAAGCTTTGGAGCATGAAACCCAATCCTCCTCCATTGTAAACTAACGTGGCTAAGTTGCCATGGAAATGCCATTATGTAAGCACCTGTAAAACCCCCTCTCGCCCAGTGTTGACTCCAAACTCAGTCTGTCCCTGGCTCAAGACGCTGCAGCTGGCAAAACAATCGCCACTTGGTTGTTTGTTCTGAAGTCTGGTCTGCATCAAATGGTCCTCTTCACATGATTGATAAATATCTAGGACAGTTGCCTCGCTGAGTAGCTCTCGTCCGTGTGTTCCCCATTGTGTGCAGGCATGTGTGACTGCTATTGTGTGTTCGATTTTATTGGAAGAATAAGAGCAGTAGGTTTGCTTTTTTTTGCGACATCTGCAAACTTCAAAGCCCTTTGCACAAAAAGAAAACTGACAACAACTACCAATCCTGCCCGTAGATCCTCGGGACCTTGCTGTATACATTATATCCAGCGGCCTGGGTGCCAGAGGAGAAGTCATTCATTCCTGTCCCGTTCTGCTCCTACACCTGATATGCTTCAAAGGACCAAAATTTGGCGGGAGTCACACTTTGAGGTGCATGAATGTCGAATAGAAGAAAGATTGTCATTTGTCAGGGTATAAAAAGCCATTCCTCTCTGGTGCACAAAATCTGTTATTGATTCCCACCACTCCATAGGCTTAGTGCTTGACCTTATCTCCGTGGTGAAATCATTGAAGTCCACAGAGGATTATGTTTGAGGTTGGCCACGGGTCGATTTCCTAGTTACAATTTGCACTGATGCAGTATCTAATTCTGTAAAGAAAGGTGGCGACGTGATGTTATCTTGTTTCACAAAGTGTTTGACGTGTCCATTTCTGATCCTGCGTGCTAACAGGTAATTTGGGTGGATACAGATGAAAACACCATCTTCCCTTGTTTATACATGTCCGTGAGCATGTGCATCAAGAGACTAATCAGAGACACTCGCTTGACCACAAGGTCCATCTGCATCAGCACCTATTGAAATTATTCATTAAGTTTTATGGATAGTAGGGGGGAAAAAAGCTGTGTAACCCCTGTGTTGATGGAATGACTGTGTTGGCTGTGTATTAGTCATAAATATAGCAATAAAGTATAGATCAACAAATGGGCAGGGTGAGGGGGCGGGGGGCATGCCATGGAGTTATTTGCAGACCTGCAGGCATGTGTGCTGAATACTGATAGTGCTGAAACCCCACAGACACTGTGTGAATCCTCAGATGCTACCAGGAGGTGAGAGCTCTCGCTGTGGTGATGGTGAGCTCTAATTCATAAAGCCCACTGGGCCAAGCAGGATCGATACAGCATACAGATTTCTTTCTCCATCTTTGAGGTGAAAATAAGCTGTTTGAGGATTGTTTATTTCTGGAAATGTGACTGATTCGCACTTATACTCCTGCCACAGCCAGTGCGGAGTCCTTTTGTACTTTTGGAAAAAAACACCTTGATGACTATCAGGAACAAAAATAATTTGCGCCATGCCTGAGTCCCACAGAGCGGAACAATTATGCAATTAAAAACTCAAAATGACATAAAAAGAAAAGCACTAGCAACTGTCAGTTCAACAGAGCCACGTTTGGCACTGCGAGAGGTACAACAGCAAAGCGGCATGTAAGGAAGACAAATTGTGAATTTGTGCTTTGATTAGAGTTGTGAGAAAAATCTATTCTGAAAATCTGTAACACACAATGCTCCGCAGCACCGGTCTAACTGATTCTCCCCCCGTCCAGCAAATTTGGCAGATATATTAATAGGTGCCTTGTGCATCAATGGGTCTCCAGGAGCCAGGACGTTAAAAGGATACCAGACAAGAAGATAATAAAGAGATGAAAGAAGGAGCCTGTTCAGAAGCCGTGATGTAACAAGGAGAGATCGAACCGATGGGCTTATTGACACAAATGTCACCACAGAGCCCTGTTGAAAAAGAATCAAACAAAATAAAGACATGTAATGATCACAGTGATTATCTCTCTGTCAGCCTATTACCTTTAAATCTGCTGTCTCTGTGTGATAAGTGAGTCCCTGTTTCACTTCACCTCAACTCTCCCTTTTCTTTATGAATGTTCCCACATCGCACGCACATCACATACCAGCCAGACGAGAATTAACTATACTCATTTCAGTCTATTTATGGATAGCAATGTTTACTGCAGCCTTTACTGTCCAGCAATGGCTCATAAATTGTAAGAATGTGTGCAGATGGATGAAAAAGTCCATGGGCGCTTTCTTTGAGCACGCAGTGAAATGTTAATTCTATCATGGGATTTTCCCCCTCTTTTCATCTTTATGTTTGCCGTTCTATGCGGAGAAGGACAGCACCAGTATTGTCTCAGAGTTATTAATGCAGAATTCTCTCTGTGTTTAGGTGAGTGTCTGTGTCTGTAACCTGTATCTCAAACTCTGTGTGTTAAAGAACGCAAATGGCAACTGTGACAATGAATCTCCCCCGACCTTAATGCGGCAGCACTTTTATCATCATAAGCACATCATAAAACTGATACGTTTTTATAGCAGTGATTAGAAACAGTTATGAAAGGCAAGGACAAACAATGTGTTAACGTGTCCTACAAATAACCTCTTCCTGGGTGAGGAATGTATGCACACACACAAACACACACACACACACACATCTTATTTCTCTGCTAATATTTCTCTTTCAATGTGAGGAATCCCTTTACCAAAGGACCAAAAACCAAATTCCTCCTCTGGACTGAAATCCACCAACTAAGCATGGAAATAAAATTAGAAAGCCAATTAATGTGCAATGTAGGTAATGTTAGTTATCCTTCCCAGTTAGAGGTTTGTTTAAGGTTCTCACTTTTTGTTGATTTGAAAGCACCTTTGATGTTGTTTGTCCACTTTGGGTCTCCGTAGAAAGATGTCACTTTAATTAATATATGTCACTTTAATTTAATTGAATTGCCATCACCTGGGTTTGTGGAAACTAACAGCCTGTTTGAGAGGTGATTCGAGAGCCTGAAAATGGGGCTAAAGAAAATAAGAAAATGTCATCCATGATGGGGGGTCAGAGCAGAGATGGTATCAAGCACCAGCTTTTGATGTTAAATTTGATTTTTTTTAGTGGATGCATGGGACATAACTTAGAAATGAAAACTTGTTTAAATCTGTTTAGAAATGATATTTGTCTGCCTGTGTGAATCAGGTCAACAGCACCGCAGTGACCCTTGTTCTGTGCTATTTCCATTGCTTTTGTTGGCAGCAAATGTCTTGCAAATCTTCATATAATTACACGTTTGTTTGACTTTATTCAGCTGACACATGAATAAACAGTGAACATGTGCATGTGAGCAAGTGCACAGTAGAAGTAATGTTGTATTTTTATAGCCACAGTGGCTGGAATGCATGTTATAGATAATTCAGCATACACCGACCACTGTGTACATGGTGCATTGAGGCCCGCCCTCTCAGTTGATTAGCTCTCCATACAGTCATATGAAGATGGAGGATACATGTTCTGGTTTGAGTGATGCACATTATCCAAGCATGATTATGCATGCTGGATCCACTGTGCCTCCTTGATTAAATCCTCAGCCCACAGTCTAAGACCACACAAATATTTGTGCTTATCTTCATATAAAAACTAGTTCGTTCCAACTCTGTGTCCTCCTTGGTTTTCCAGGTGATGCAGAGGCTGGTGGAATGAAAAGACTTTTGTGGACAATAAAGAGTGGCATTATGGGGATGAGTGAGTCCATGGTAATTTCCCATTCTCCAGACATAACCTCTAGGTTTTCTCAATCTTTTTTGCAGTGTTCTGGTTTTATGACCCCCCCTCAGTGTGTATAGGATCGCAAAGGGTCTCTTTTACTTAACTGAGTCCAAAAAATATCCACTGAAGGGCATCACAGGAGGCCTCTCCACAACGCCCCATCACCTGGCAGAAAGGAGCTGTGGTTCTGCTCTGGACTCAGATACAACACCCCCCATCTCTGCAAACACCCCATCAATCTATATGTTGCTGTCACGCTCCATCTAACAATCCCCTGTGCACCGAATCCAAACTCCTTCACTGGGGGCAGCCCTGAGAAAAAGAGAGCTCGCTGGTGATTGAAGCACCCCTTCTGGTCTGTTTTTGTAAAAGAAATGGGAACCATTCTGCATCCACAGGAGCGGTCTCTGATCTCTGTGTGAAACTGAGAGGGCATGTTTGCAGAGACAACCCGGCCATGTACAGAGCACTCTGTATCTGCTGTTCAATCTAATCTACAAAGGGAGAAATGATCACTGCTGAACTGCTTGACTAACAAACTAGACACGTAATTCTCCCCAAGAAGAACAAAAAATAAATAAGCATTAGATTAGAGAACATAAACATGAGAAAGGATATGTCCTGCAAATATCATATCAGGTCACAAAATCAACAGAAAGATATAAAAAAGTAAAGAAAAAGGTCTCTTAAAAGGTCCAAAGATGCTTTTCTTTAATTTAGTATCTTAATAAGACTTTACGGGAAGCTCTGGCCTGGGTCAAAACGGAGGAGCAACGGGATCAATCATCCCCTACCGTTTTGAATTGTGTCCTCAGAGAACCCAACGTCTGTAAATTTGAGTTTCTTCTCAGCTGTCTAAGGGCATGACGACTCTTTTAAGCAACCCTTTTACTTGCTGTATGTTGAGAGAAGCATTTAAACATCAGTCATGTAAGTGACAGGGCTTTCTCTTCAGCTTTTTTTCCTCTGCATTAATGGTGACTCTGATCAATGCAGTGTTCCGCTAAGCCAGCACACACACATAACATCAGGACCCTGAAACAAGTGTTTCTGCTGGGATGTGGTAATTGCTATTCATATCAATCAACTGCTGTACTTTTCCCAGCAACTACAAAATGAATGGGTTTAACCATCAAGGCAAGCAACCTTGCCATGTGATGGACTGAGATAATGGATGGATGGATTGATAGATGTTGCAAGAAAGTATGAGCTTTGCATTTTACATTTAACAAGACGATTCTTTTCACAAAAACAAAATTTCTGACCAGATAAAGATGTGGAATGACTATGGTGGAATAACCAGCGTTTCAGTGCAACGTTCTCTGTGTTTAGCCTCCTATTAACAGTTGAGTGTCATCAGCATAAAAAGACATCGTTTGAAGTGATTGTGTAACGATGATGCAAAGACAAACACATTTTAATTGGCGTAATGATCAAACAGACTTGTCTGCTAAGCAAGTCACCACTCGTGTTGTATCACCAGTATCACCCCACACCGTCAAAGAATGTCATGTGATCGGTCGCCCTCTTTTCCACCGAGTCCTTTTGACGAGTCACAGCAGAGACAGAACAGATCTAATTGATGAAATTACTGATGCCTGAATTGTATTTGGCTGAAGCAGTTCCAGGATCCTGTTCTGGGTCACACTTGCTCACTGTCACACTTTAGTGATTTACTCGGACACTTGAATAGAACGGGGCCCTTGATAACATTATTTAGTTATTGGTAACACCTGTGATTTTTCTTTTAAGACAAGCCCAAATGCCTACGGTGGGAAAAGAAAAAAAAACCCAATGGAGTCGAATCCAGCAATGTTATCAGCACAGAGCCCCAGCCGGCGCCTGCTGGCATCACAAAACCATTTCTGAAATGAGGAAGAGCGGCCTGTGGAGTGCTATCAGCAGAGACCAGATACAGATTTATCATTTTTAATATTGTTTCCCAGAATATCTACAAATTGCACAGACATTAGTTTTTGGAAATTTTGGACAGGAATGGGAGTTTTCAAATTGATAACATACTACAGTGATGTCGACCAGAGAGATGTGCCAGGCAAAATGGTCATTACAAGCCTCCCTCCACTGCTGACGTTTCGTCCCGGCCCGTAAGAGTCTCCTGCTAATCCGGACGTGGCGTTCCACACCTGCCCACCAGCTGTCACCAATGAGTTTCCTGTCCCCGCTTGTCATCCAGCCCAGCTGTTCCATGTCAGCTGTCAGTCCACTGTTTGTAGGAGGCAGCTCTCTGTTAGTGTTTGACACATTATTGTACTTTTCTTGTAACCTGCCATCCCCCCTTTTATCATCCCTGCCAATGTCAGCTCCATATGAAGGCACAGTTGTTTATCTGTCACCGAAAACACGGCCGTCCATCCGTCAATTATCGTACCCGCTTTGTGCCATGACGCAGGGGTCTCCAGCACACGTAGGGCAAAGGCAGGAAGTACACCGTGGACAGGTCATTTCAATCCCACAGTCTCCAGTCAGCCTGAACGTGCATGTTTTCGGATTAAGGGAGGAAACTGTGGTACTTGGAGAAATTCAACGGAGACATGCAAACTCCACACAGAAAGGCGCCTGGTGCTGTGCCCTGAGAAAATCGAATACACTAAAACATCCACCATGGTCTGCACTGATGAGGAATCTATATGTCACATACTTCATACGTTAACTGTTTATTGGTAAAAGATACTGTATGTGCTCACATGCACCCCAGACCATCATACTAATCACCGTGCATCTAGCAGGATGTTTATGTCTGTACTTAAACCCAAAGAGCAAGTTGATGTCATGTGAACACAAGGTCTATGTGTCAGCCATGTGATTGACTGGTGTGTTGTCTGCGGTGTGCCTCAGCCCTGGACTGGGATTGGCTCCAGCACTCCTGTAATCCTCAAGGTTGAATGGACAGAAATATTGGACAAGTTGATTTATTAAAAACAAACAACAAAATATAATAGCTGTGCCAGTGCCGGGGCCTACTAGTGCTGCTTTGTACTCTTTGCTTTTTCACAAATTGTTGATATTATTTTGTGTAGAGGTCAGCGATCTCCCTAATAATGGTCTACTTTGTTTACAGCTATTGTTCTAAAAGCACTGCAAATAATTCAATAATGAGCCAGTGTCTTTTGAAAATGCTGCACAAAGCCATCTAAATTAAATCTATTTCTCATGCTTTTAGAGTGACTTAAAGGACCGACACAGAAATAGCTGCATGAGAAGGCAACAAGGTTGGAGAAAATTGTTTTTTCCTGTCAAGACTTTGGTAACCTTGGTCAAGGAAAACAAAAAACCATCAGATAAGTTCATGAAAACAAATCCAAGCAAAATGTAAATTATCTGATACCCCAGTGATAGATGTCAAAAAAGTCCAAGCAGGGAGGATTTCATTATAGACTAGGTTATGTAGATTGCGCTCACTATATGATGGGTATCAAATTCAGAATGTTACATTATCCAACCACATGTGAAAATAGAATGAACTGAAGAAAGTTTTCTTCTTATCATCATGATCATTAATAATAACAACAACAACAACAATAATAATGGCAATAATAAGATTTTATTGTTGTCACATTATTATCATTGCCTCCTTGTTCGGTCATGATGAAAACATGGCTATTTGTGTTTTCATCGCCCTCCCTCCTCCATAAACTGGAAATAGACATTCTGAGAATTACCAAGGCACCCCTTCTTTGCAAAAGTCGTAACTGTGCAACTATCATGGATTGTTGTTCCATATCAAATCTGTAATTAGATAAGCCTCACAGACAGAACTCTGTACTTTCATCTTCGGAAACCAATGTTTGAAAAGCATTACTCATCAGACAAGATCAACAGCGGTCTGCTTTCATATCTGTGCACCCTTGAGAATCAGCAGAGACACCAAATACATACTGTATTGTATACTGTACGCTGTCATCTTTCAGGAGGCGAGGGCCAGAGTCACTGCAGCACACACGCATAGAGAGTGAGTCACAGCAGCATACGCTGAAACCTGTTAGCTGCCTTCTATACTCTGACATCATCTCATCTGTGATTTTTCCCCTGCGTGTTATGAGAATATGCGTCTCGCAGCGCGAGACGCATATTTTCTGGTCTTCGAAGAACGTGCAGTCTTTTCTAGTCCATATCGCCTGTTCTGAGCATTACGGGACGGGAAAAGGGCAGACAACAACTCAACGAAATGTCAAAAAAAATGGTAACTTTGTTTAGAGATTTTAAGTGAGCCTAATGTTGTTAGAAAAAGAGGCTCTAGTAGTGTGAGGTATTTGTAACATTGGGGTAGATGTGTGGTTACTTTATAAAGGAATGGGTTCACCACATTCTATGAATTCGTCTCGCACATTCCTCCCGGAGGAGCTGCAGAGGGAGATCATATGATTGTCCAAAGATCCTCCACAAGATCTGTGTCATCCAGCAGCTACTGAGGAACAAAACAAGCCCGTCAAGACAGACCGTAGCGCAGGGGAGCGCAGGGGAGCGCCTGTCGCAGCGCGCTCGGCTTTGGATTCAAGCAAACACCGAGTCTTCAAACACTCGCCACTGTACGAGTGCCACTTACATAACCCCTCGGCCTGATGATATGCTTGACTGAATGAAGAGTTTTTTTTTCTGACATGTGTTGATCTATTACAAGTTCATATTGACAGAGGCATCCCACAGGGAGTGACTCATAATCTGATTGACCGTCTAATCAGAATAAAAACAACCACATCTCACGTATATGCGGCGGATGTTATTTCTATATGTCATGACAGGAGAAAACAACCTTAAAGGAACAATGTTGTTCGGAGATTGTGTTTTGTTGCTCCAGCTTCACATTTATTTTTATTCACGTCTCTTCATCCCGTGCATGTGAAATCTTCATGAATATTTCATTAGGTTTAATCTGAGAGCAATCTGAACAAAAAGCCTCCCCGTCGTGTTAGACAACTTATACGCTGAATGTTGTGTGTGCATGCGCGTGTGTGAGCTTTGGCCATCTACAAGTGCAGCACAGCAGAAAACAAAGACGAGACGGCGTACTGAAATTTGTAGGCAGACGCGATTTGTAAATAAGACCACACACCAATGGGAATTCCTCAAAAGACATAAAAGCGCAGCTGAAATGTATCATGACTTTGAACTTCTCTCAGCTCATCTTATTCTGCCCCTTTGTGTTTGTCACATGTCTTTGGGAAGAATCTCACTCTGAACACAATATTTTCCATTGTCTTTGTTGGCGTTAAATATAAACTAAACACTGACCAGGCCATGCAATTAACATTAGCAATGACCCGGAGGATTTATTGAGATGTTTATCTTATCTTGACAAAAAATCATATGACATCTAAGGCATGTGATACTATTAACTGTGAACCAGACAGGGCAGACTACTGTTTCCTTTTTGTTGCTTCATGTTTTCGCTCTGGATCCGTGCTCAGCTTTAACAGCCCAGCCCTCAGACTCCATCAGCTGAACGTGCAGCACGGAAAATGTATGTCCACGATGCACAAATGACCATAGCTGCATGTACCCTCACACACATATATGTGTGTGAGTATATATTTACATAGAAGGCAAGCAAAAGCCAAGCATTTAATTATTTATAACCAGCGTGTATTGAGCAGGAGACTCAGATTTGTTACTGTCGCCTCTTCATTAGTGGAACCATCGCACATCCGAGTGTACAGAGTTAACAGTCGAGTCACCTATGGAGACGAGGAGCGCAGGCTGCCGTGTGACAGACAATGACCAGCTGTGACAAGCTGCTGCTCTGTATATGTGTGTCCGTCTATTGAAATCAACTGACTGGATCATCTAAATGAAATGCGGCACAGTGTGTTGCAACACAATGAATGTGCGTCAGTACGACCCATTGTATGTACACTTACAGGTGAAAACTACTGTAGGTAGCATAAGCCGAAGCTTCGCCCTATGCTTTGTTTTGTTTTGCTTTGCTTTGTTTTTTCTTTATTTATGTTTAAAACAAATGTATAAATAATGTGTATGTACGTGCGTATAATAAGTTCTACAGGAGCTGTAGAAGCTCTCTTAATTAAACTGTACTGAACTGAATTACTGAATGAATGATTGTTCTCATTTGCTAAGTGTGTGTTTCTCTATACGGTATATACACATTCATACAGCACAGATGACCCCTTCACACTCTGTTATAAAATCAGCCTTGACTGAGACAAAGAAAAGCAAATGAAGAAGACATTTTCACACGAAGACTTATGTTTAAGCTATTGTGTTTACCTTCAGCACTTTATTTGCTTGACTAACTGCAAACGCAGCCCAGAGCATGAAATAGCCCCAAGCTACCCCACGAGAAATCACTGCAAACTGCTCCAACATCACATGCAATTATCCTCTTCACTCTTCAAGACTGAGGGGTCTAATGTATGTTGCTTGTCCAAGGACTGTGCAGCCCTTACAGTTAACAGAGAAATTGTTTTATTCTATATTTCCTGACATTTATGCTTCATGAATTACAGCTGGATGACTCATTGGGAGAAGCAGGCAGTGCCTCATGGGTCAAAAGGGGAAATTGGATGCTAGTAATTTAAACGAAGAGTCCGACGTTTTGGAATTAAACCTGGAAGATCGATACCACTCTGCTCTTGTGCCGGTGCTGTGCATCTATACTGATATCTTAGCTTAGCTTCACGTGTTTAGGATAGGTATGTACATATTAGGGGTTATTTTTTCGCTATATTTGCATAGTATGTATTTCAAACTTATTGCACATGAGCAACATAGATTGTACACCCAAACCCTTATGTCAGTCTCAACATCAGCCTCACATAAACTGGTAATCATGTGTATGTGTGTATGTGTGGTGATTTCTCAGGGGAAATAAAGAGTTAACTAAAACACCAAAAGGAGCCGATTCAATTTTGAGAGTAATGCTGCTGGCTGTTTTGATGTTATAGAGTCTCTTTTCTTGCAAGGAGACAGACAAGTTGTTATTTACGGATGTAAAATTATTTACCTGAAATTATTCACTTAGATTAGCTGTTGGAACATGAAATCACAGGTCAAGTCTGGATTCGAAAGACATTGTTATCACAATAGCAAAGCATGCCTCTTACCAATATCTCATACCAATGCTGGTTTATGAGATATTTAACACTAATATTTGCCAGTAATCCTCCAGCATGAACTGATCACTGTGACATTCTTGCGCTGTGACGATGTCTTTTTTGTGTCTGTGCTCTGGTGCCGCTACGTTGTGGGCTTTATGTGATCTGCTCCAGATTTTATAGGTTGTCTCAGGCCTCAGTGGAGCCCACATTAACTCATTAATGAGAACTAACATATTGTAGACGGTTACAATTATGTAGTCCAAGAGTCATCAAGAGGTAAATAATCCTCATGTAACTGCCTTTTAACAAGCAAGGATTTGAGAGGTAGGATTAATTACTCTCACTTAAGACCAGCTTGGGCTTTGACGGATACCCTGAATTCCATCCGCGTTAACAAGCTGTCATTTATCACGTTGATCCAGGTTAGACTTCAAGTGAGCACTTGTGTTGTTTTTCAGCGGTGTCCTGCTTCACATTGGGACAGGTGCGCAGCCTCACACTCAGGAGCTGACCGGGGCAGGCTCTGTCCTCCAGCATCAGCCTCTGAGCAGATGGAAGATGCGCCCCTACAAACCCCGTCCTGCACCAGTACTCACAGTGGCAGCTGTTGAAGGGGAAGAGGAGAAAAAAAATGTCTGCTCGCATTCGGAGACTTGTAGCACCCACAGTGAAACCTTGGTTTTGTTGAAGATGTACAATAGGTCCATAAACACCATGATGTCAGATACTGCCATAATGGTATGCTGTAAACACCTATTCAACCATTTCAGGTTCCCTTTGTTCAAAGCAAACAAAATAAGCAAACAATCTGATGATTTGTAACCAGCTTGTATTTAGCCTCATTGCACATTGTAGTTTCCAATCCGGTGTTTTTATGAAGATGATGTGGCAGATGATCATGATGAGTTGTGACAAGTCACTCATTAGTATTCATATCTGTCTCATGAAGATAAGTGACTGGATTTGTTAAATCTTGCAAATGAAAGGTGCTACAGTATGTTGCAGAACAACATGATATAAGACTATATGTATGTGTGTGTGTGTGTGTGTGTGTGTGTGTGTGTGTGTGTGTGTGTGTGTGTGTGTGTGTGTGTGTGTGTGTGTGAGCGTAGGCGTATATTATTGGATACATGGCTGTTCAATATGCCTTTATGACAATAACATACTGAGTAGTTTATGCTTCTTTGTTCGGCAAAATAACAACAAACCACATAAACATGGGAACTATTAAGATATTATTGTCAGGCAGGAAATGATTTTCATGCAGAAAATGAAAATCGACAGTAGACAAACAACTATATGCATAGATAGATAGATAGATAGATAGATAGATAGATAGATAGATAGATAGATAGATAGATAGATAGATAGATAGATAGATAGATAGATAGATAGATAGATAGATAGATAGATAGATAGATAGATAGATAGATAGATAGATAGATAGATAGATAGATAGATAGATAGATAGATTTTACTACAGAAGAACTGTTTGATGAGTATATATAAGCTTTTAATAGTGTGAATGTGACAGTCTGGATGTAATGGGCACTGGAGAGGAATGAATCTGCTGTTAATGGAATTTAGCATGTCATGACTTTGGCAACCCTCTGAGTCCCTTTTGACTTTTGCATCATCATTGCATCAGATCAGTGTCTCACATCACAGAGAGATCAGCGTGAGCCTTTCCGGGATGCGACTGGGTGAACACGCCACTTGCTGGGCTGTCGCTGCTCCTGACTTTCAGAGTGACAAAAACAGCTGATTTGCAACTTTATTGAATCTATTCAGTAAAATCTGTCTCACTTTGCAACGCCTTCTATAGTGAGCTTGGCAGTAGCTTGATGTTGGTCGTGACTGCAAGCAGCAGCTGACAAATAACAGATTTGTTTTGCTTGAGAAACATAAAAATGTTGAGTCATGGTGTTTATATCGCCAGTCATAAAATAAATTAAATCGCTGTGACAATAAACTTTGCTGTGCTCAGCCTAAATGCTGTCATGCTTACAGATAGCAACATGGGCATTTGAATCTGCTGATAGGTTTTGGTGAAAGGTAAGAAAAAGCTATTAAAAGACACCTTGAGGAGCACATTAATATGTGCATCAATTTCATGGGAAACCGTCAAAAAACTTTAAAGACATTTCACCTCAAACCAAAAACCACAAATATGAACCACCAGCCGGAGAGTCAGGGGATCGCTGGGAATTCAGAGAAAAAGATTAACACTATTACTGGGAGCTGCGCCCTCCTCTTCTGGCTGATGCCGGGATATTTATTAGTGTGTCTGAAAACTGAGACTTGCTGGTGTGACAACGACAACAACAAAAGATTCACCCCCAGGGACACAAACGTCTTTTCGAATTTTCCCGGTAACGTATCAAAGAGTCGTTGAGGATGTCATGCAGCACTTAAATAACCAACCCCGCGCCTCGAGGTTTTGCCCAAGGACTCTGCAGCAAGCAGCATGAAGATCACTACAGAGGCAGATCGCCTCTGGAACTACCCTTGGTTTGAATAGTGGTCACGTTGAAACTGTTTTCAACTTGGATACAATCTTTACAGCCACACTTGATGACTCTTGTGTCCATGTCCACTAAAGAGGAATGCAAATGTACTTTTGAAGATGATATATGTGTATATATTTCTATATCAATGTGACTTCTCGTGAGGACAGAGTTTTTCAGTCAGTAGCAGATGAGTTTAGGCCGGAGTTCACTGCGGCAGGTCTGCTTCACGTTCCTGGCCAGTAGGAATATAAATGTGTATATTTTGGAAAAAGCCCCAGTGAAAAATGATAATATTGTGCTGTGGAGAGAGAACGCGTCTGAGGCCGAAGGAGGATATATTCCCTGTGACCTGTGGTCAGATCCCAGGCAGAGTCCTGTCTTCAGAGCCGCTACAAACTCTAAATCACCCACCGTCCTTCACAGCAGATACACACATTGGCCCGAGCAGAGCTCTGAAAAGAGAGAAAATCATTTCCTCTGTATGAGGGCAGCGCCACGGCCCTCGGGGCGTATTCAGCATTTAAAAAACTTTATTACTAGTGATAGCCCGAATCAGTCCAATTTCCTGCAGCTGGGATTGATCGTAATTTGGGGAAAACAAAAATATGTAAAATATATACCAGATAAATCTCTTGTTTTAATTTAAACGGAGGAAGGAACACAAATGCCTTTGTGCGTAATGGCGACTGAAGCATGTGGCTCGATTGTAAAGGTGGTGAAAGTCCCCACATTTCTGCTCCAAGTGCCTAAAGAAACCACAAAGAGGTCATTGTTCATATCTATAAATTCTGATTTTTCTCCCTCTTAAGGCTTGAAATTATTACATTTTTAGTCATCTTAACTCACTAATACAACTGTCATCTGCAAATATGCTGCTATTTTGTACACAGAATTTTACACATACATATGGATCCTACGTATTCTGCTGATGTTTTGCAAGTTGAGAGATAACTTGCAGTCCTACTTGGATATTTCGTCCAGTCACCTCTCTTCAGAATCATCCTTTTTTTATATTTTACAAAAAGAAGATACAATACACATTTTGTTAACTCTCCTTTTCTTAATTCAATTAAGATGTAAAACAGGCCCATATTTCTAGCATTTAGATTGCATCTGTCTTTTCATTTGTTTGCTATATTGCACGGCAGAGGGGATGATC
Source organism: Karalla daura (assembly GCA_029224185.1). Classification (NCBI taxonomy): domain Eukaryota; kingdom Metazoa; phylum Chordata; class Actinopteri; order Chaetodontiformes; family Leiognathidae; genus Karalla; species Karalla daura. The sequence continues at coordinate 15,301,937 of CM055195.1, forward strand.
GGGGAAGGGAGGGGACTACTCTCCCTTAGGGCGCACACACTGCGTCTTTGGCACAGCGGATGCGCACGGTAAACGGTCAGACCAGTTTGCTCCCACAGATAAACATGCTTGAAGGATCTCCAAGCCTCATGTAGTCGCATGCTGATTAGATTCCCCTCTTCCTCTCTCTCTCTCAACTCTCTCTCCCTCTCCCCCTCTCACTCTCTGTCTCTAATCAGACTTGTTGCTTGGAGGACTGTGCGCCGGGACGAGACACTTAGGAGACTTTCTTGGCCAAGTTGGGACGCACAACAGCAGCTGAAGATGAATGACACATTCTGTCAGAACAACCAGACGGAGAACTCCACCGACCTGCCGGCATGTCTCAGCCCGACTCCGACCTCATACAGACCCATCGACATCACCACTTTCATGCACATTTTCCCCTCCATCTACGGCATCCTGTGCTCGGTGGGAGTGATCGCCAACGCGCTGGTCATCTACGCGGTGAAAGCCTGCAAGAAGAGGATGGTGTCCGACATCTACGTGTTGAACTTGGCCATAGCAGACATGCTCTTCCTGCTGGTGATGCCCTTCAACATCCACCAGCTGGTCCGGGACAGACAGTGGGTGTTTGGGAACTTAATGTGCAAAGCGGTGGTGGTGGTGGACGTCAGTAACCAGTTCACCACGGTGGGGATTGTCACTGTGCTCTGCATTGACCGGTGAGTCTCAAAACAACTTAACAACAAGTGGTATGAGTGTTTGAGAAGTCGCAAAAACGGGAGTTACGGTCAAAAAAGAGGAAGAGTGATGTTTCACTCCAACTGTTCCAGATCAATCAATCAATTAAGTTATTAAGTTATGTCCAGACAAAGAGAATTTGAAGAGAAGATGAGTAAACACAGTAAGAAGTAATGTAAATACGAATTGTATGAAGGCACACAACAGAAAACAACAGAAAAAGGCAGATATTACACAGAAGCGATTATGTGGTTGGATATTTTGAAAGAAAACACTAAACTCGCCCAGACACTAAAGTCTGTGTCTATAGATATAAAGTGGCAGCAGAGTAGGGGTAATGATGTGCGCATCAGCCCGTGGAGACGTGATGTTCTCTGTGGAGATGATGGACACATACGTGTCACGTTTATGATGTGAACACACTGACAGCATTTAAGTCCGGTCCTTACGTCGAGTGCTGGATCATAAACATTTCCATTTGAGGGTAATCAGCTGAGGAGGGGGCGACCTCGGAGTGCTAAAGCTTCTCTTTAACTTACATAATGCTTTTGTGTAGGGACACCACAGCAGATAATAGTCATCTGATGAGCGACTTCGTCGGCACGGCGACGTTTCTTTTCACTGACTCCGTGACATTGGCTTTATGAGTATGTTTCTGCGTATGCAGACTGGAGGTCATTAAAGTCCAATTCTGTGGCCTCAAGTGACTCTAATGATTTCTGTGGAAAGTTAGAGGGGGAAAAAAAGTTTCCTTTTCTAAACACCAGAAAAAAAGGGATCCAAGCTGCTTGATATCTCAAATCTATGGTGACATAACCAACACGCGACAGACGCAAGTCTAGCTGTTGTCTGTGCTTTAATTAATTAGGAAAAATACAAAAAGAGACTCAATTTAAGTGCTTTAAATGTTTCTCTGGCGCTGATTATTTGTCATTGTAATTCAATGAAATTTTGGTCAGAGTTTTCCACTCAACAGCCCAGACTATGCTCCCCAAGACCCCCATTCAATATAATCAACATCACATTTCTTTGTTTAGGGGCTGTTGTCGCAGCAAAGTAGGAAGCCTCCAACTTTAATATTACCTAGTTATACCTGATAAAATCAAAGTCATCCACTTACTGAGGACTCCAATCTATTTTTCCCCTTCCCAGCAATAAGACACATCCTAAACTGCCAAGATTTATTTTGTCTTCCCCTGCTAGTGCCGACAGAGGCAAGCTTGTTGTAATGGACACAAACAACACAAAGCTTCTCAGCCCAAGATACTGAGTAATCTCTTATAAAAGCTTTGGTTTTGTGGATATAAAGATGCTTTTAACACTAGCTCTCCTTTCATTACAAGGCTTCTCATCAATGTAGAGTACAACTTATATCCTTTAATACACCTTATTCTTCCTCTGTATGAATGGAGACTAATGGCCACCTGGAGCACTCCAGTGCAGTGGGTCTGGCCGTCTCATGTGCATGTTTTAAACACATCGATATTTAACTTGCAGGGTTGGAGTGATGTGGAGAGGCACAGGGTATCTAAGGATGGGAGTTGGGCACCCTGCATTTGATTTGACAGGTCTTATCTCCATGGCATCACAACAAAATGCCAAATCAGAGTGGATTTTAATCCCTCCCCCCACAGCCTGAACATAAGATTTCAAAATATATCAATATAACGCAGCAGCCTTCGAACGGTTTGCTCAAACTTTCATCTTAGTATAGATTCAAGGAGATACTTCACTGTTTAAAGAGATCCCAAAATCCCTGACTTTATGGAAATGACGCTAGTTCAAAGGTAAAGGCTAGTTACATCAAATATTGATTTGATTTAGATTATTCTGACGTTAGCTCACTTTTCTATCCATCCATTGTCTTACCTGCTTCATACCTCAACCTGTCTGCCCGTGCCTATCTCCAGCACACAGGGGAATAGACAGGGAATGTGTTTAGAGGAAATTGGAGTGCCCAGGGAAAACTTGCATAGACACAGGGAATTCATGCAAACATTTTTCAAATTAAATATATATTTATGCAAATAAAAAATATGTTTTTTCTTTACAGCTGCCTTCAACTTTATCTGTTTTATCAGTCTTCTCGCGCAACCCATTCTGGAGCTTTGCACTCGACAGTTTCAGTATGCATTGGGTCGTGTGTGCGACTGCGCACAATACCAAACAGTGTTTCTTTGTTTTGATTAAGTAACAAAGGCCACAGGTTAAAGCAGGCTGGACCATGAGCTCTGCGATAATAAACAGTCCTCCCACATATGTCCTGAGGTTCTGTGCATCAGAAAAACCCGAGCTGTGCATTAATCATACAGCACAGGAGCCGACACCTCGCGTCACAGTGCAAAGACACCGAGGATAACCCTGCTTTGCTCTCGAGTCACATAGTTGCTTCTCACATTTGATTTGTTCTTTCCCGGTTTGTCATCGAGTGAACTGCAGCGTTTATTGCCCACAGGCCTGCTTCCATGTTCAATCGATCCCACTTGATCAGCAGGCTTCCATGCTCCCTGGCTTCCGGGACCTCAATCCATGGAAGAGATTTTTTTTCACAGATTTCCATTAATGACTGTATCAGGCCTAAGTGGAAGGCGGGAATCTTGTGTCAAACACCTGTGGCTGCCCGGTGACTGCTGAGGCGTCTGACCCGAGCTGATGCATCAGTGTGCCCCGGCCTGGGTATCGATCTGCTTTTATTGATCCTGTCATTACGCTAAAAGTATATTTAGTTAACTTCATCAGAGGACATCAGATCCTGTTGATGACCAGAATGCTCAATTATTGAGTTATAGCCTGTAGACAATTGCAATTTCAAAGGATGTCTTCAGGATAACGTCTGTGGAGTTTCTCGTTTGCACATGCCATTGTAATGCAAGGAGTTGTGGCAGCTTGACTCGTTGAAGACATTTCAAGCAGTTTGTGCAATCCAGTGCGGCAAAGACTCTGAATTATACATAGATGAAACCACACAGGTACACAGTCCAGCAGAGCAGGGCTAACTCCTCAGGTCTAGACTCAGCAGTTAACCTTGATTTCAAAAACAAGAAGAGGAATAGGTTAGCGTAAGCGTATTAGGCAGGGGAGACAGATGGTTTGATAGAGACGTATTATCAATGTTAGTTAGATTCAAGTTAGAGAAACAGAGGGGGGTAAATCCTGGTCTTCCCCACCAGCCTGTCAGACCTGTAGAAGTGTCTTGGATGAGGGAGAAATGTCCACTTGCCACTACTTACAACTCCCCGGAGTCTCCACACTTTACATACCTAGCTGTCACCGGCTGCGACCACAGGAGTCATGTAGACAAGTGTCATATCTAATGTGCTGCTCTTAAATGGCACTTGGTGTGATGACAAAGTGATCCTTTATTTCTCTAAAATGACCCGGAGAGTTTTATTTTGCCTTAAGTAGCCGAGCAGCTTCCTCACTTGAAACACAATCAAATTTAAAAATCCAAATTGAAATGTGTTCGTTTTCAATGTCATTCCGGCTAAATTGCACCAATTTGTCACCGGCCATGTAATATATTGAGAGTATATGTGATGTGACACTTAGTTCCATCATTGTCCCTCATCTGATTTGATTCCTCATAGGGTGTTAAATGGGAAATGACCTCTGGCAGCAGAACTTCTTTTACACGAGTTTGCAAAGTTTGCGCCCGCCTCTAAGAAGGTGCTGTCTTCCCTCCCCAGGTACATTGCCATCGTGCATCCCACCTCGGAGAAGAGGACCATCCAGTGGACCGTCATCATCAACCTGCTGGTGTGGCTGGGAAGCTTCCTCCTCACCGTCCCGGTCATGCTCTACGCCAAGGTGGTGCGGAGGCAGCACCTGGAGGTGTGCATGATGTACCTGGACGGGCCGGAGGACATGTACTGGTACACGCTCTACCAGTCCATCCTGGGCTTCATCATCCCCCTCATCATCATCAGCACCTTCTACTCCCTGACGCTCTACCACGTCTTCAGCTCCATCCGCCGCGTCAAACGGAAGCAGTCGGTCTGGGCCAAGAGAGCCACCAAGATGGTGCTGATGGTCATCGCCCTGTTCCTGGTGTGCTGGTCGCCCTACCACGTCATCCAGGTCATCAACCTGACCAACAACACGCCCACCATCGCCTTCATCTACGCGTACAACATCAGCATCTGCCTCAGCTACTCGCACAGCTGCATCAACCCGCTCATGCTGCTCATCTTTGCCCAGAACTACCGAGAGCGCCTGTGCCACCGGGGCGTGCTGCACAGCTCCCAGCACTCGTCCAAGATCACGGTGGTCAAAACCGACGGCTCCAGTACCAACAACGACCCCAACTACCGCTGCACCGTCATCTGATGGGCTGGGGGCGGAGGGGGTGGGGTGGATGGGAGGATGGAGGGGTGTCTTTTTGTACATAACACGTGTAAATGTTTTGCTGCTGGCCACAAAAAGAGGAAGAGGGAGCCCGGGGAACGATGTTGCCTCCGACGGAGGCAGCGGTATCAGCTGGGACTGCATTGAAATAAAATGCTGTCAAAGATCTTCGGTGACGCTCACATGAAAGCGTGTCCAGAAATAACAACCACCTCCTTATGCTGATGAGGCCGATGACTGTGTCCACTCACAAGCAGCAGGTCTGCGCTGCCTGCTCTCCTCTCGTGACTTCCTCCCAGGATGCGTCCGCCTCCATTTGTTATGACAATGAAAATGACATTCATGTACACAGCACTTATTGTTTTTATTAGTATCATACGTGATTGTGTTGACAGTGGATCCTGTTTGTATTTGCTATTTATTTTTCTTTTCTCTCCTCCCACAACCTGCTCGCTCCCACTCTACCTTTATATATACTTATGCGGTTCCCTTCTCACTTCGCCTTCGTTATTTTTATTTATTCACCAATCCTCTTACCTCCTGCCTCCATGTATTGGCAGTATTGATTATTGTCGCCATTTAATTTCACTGTTTTACCAGGTCTCTTTTCTTCCAGACCTGTTCTCTCCCCCTCCCTGTCATGGTTAATGAAGTTGCAGGAAATGTTTCCCAGTAGATGTAGTGATGACCCAGTCCCTTTAGCTCATTTATGGACTCCCTGAGGGGGTTGCAGGGCAGGCTGGGTCCCAGGGACTAAAAATACATTGCTCAGGCAGGTTCTGAAAGGGGTCATCTGTGAAAATGAACCCTCCCTGAGCACAACCCCCACCCCCCCACACACTGCAATGGATGGTTCCTTCCATGTTTTTCAGAACTTTTATTTAGCTTAGATCTTAGTTATTTTCTCTTTGTCTATTTAGGTTATCTGCTCATTCTTCCAACTCCCCTCTGTCATTGTCTGTTCTTTTTTTATCACACACACACACACACTCTCTCTCACACACCCACACGCACGTACACACACACAAAAACACCATTCATATCTCTTAGCAACACTAACTGGTTGATCATATTCATTCATCATCAATTATTTCATTTTATTTGTACATTTTTGTTGTCTGTCATGTTTCCTTTGTTGGGATGTTCACATGATGCGTGTTGCTTGTAAACCTTTTTTTCCTCTGTCTCGATCTGTGTTTTTTTTTATATGTCTCCATCTGCTAATGCACTGTCCCCTTTCAGTAAATAAAAAAAAACAAGCCAAAGCAACGATTTTCAAAAAAAAAAAAAAACTGAATGAAAATGACACAGATGTAACTGGTCAGGGTGAGGGGAGCACGCGTAAAAGGAAAGACACCATCTCTGAGCCAAAACTCGAGGGAAAATTAGCACAGACTTTCAAAGATGCACAGATGGGAAGGGACGCTGAGGAGCGACTCAGATGTAGCTTTTTTTTTCTTTTTTCGTTCCTTGGGTTGAAAGCTTTCATTAACCTTTATCAGACACAGGACACATCCAGTGCCATGCTGGTGAGTGGCAACAATGAGATCTGCCGGTAGCGAACGGTGGCATCTTCAAGTGTGAAAAGATTAGATACTCGCTGTCTCACTGGTTCCCTGCCGCCGCGTGATAACGTTAATTCACTTTAAGAGTTGTCTTTTCCTCGGAAAGCTGAGCTCACATTGTGATCTCTCCCGGTGGACTATTTTCCAAGGATATCTTTGTGATGGCCTTATAATTTGTAATCGTTACTATGAATCGTAAAACGTGACATGGTCATGCTGTGTGAATCAGTCATAAGCCATAATGTAAGAAAAAAAAAACAAGCTGATTGTAAAATATAGATACGGATATGGAAAAATCGAGTTATATATGTAGGTATAACCCAATAAATCATTGAGGTTTCCTCATCTTTTGTTTAACCAACAAGTCACAATTATTATTGCTAATAAGTTTTTCATGGGGGGATAATAAAATATTCCGTTATAAATGTCACTCGCTTTAAGTCCATTGTAAATTTGTTCTTATTTAATGGTTCATAACCGATTGAACATTAAACATTATGGCCAAAGAGTTTTTCACAATTAGTAAAGCCCATAGGGATGACTCATGACCTATCATGATGCCAATTAGCACAGATTGTTGGGTAGATGAAAGGCAGAAATGTCCTGATCCAAACAAAACTCAGTTTCTCTCGTATTGAACGTCTCAAGACGAAAACCTCTCGACACGTTTCTAACATACTGACATATTGCTGGTTGTTGACCATGTAAGTACTGTATCTATGAGCATTTTCTGAGGGATACGGAATGGATGCCACACGCTGTAGCTGAATCACTAGCCCGCTCCCTGACAACACGTGTTTGTCAGTACGGATGTGGTATTTACACAGAAATACTGTTTGCTCACCACGAGCACACATTGAAAGCCTGTTATTTCTGCTTTAGACTCTGCGGAACAGCTCGCGTCTGTTTATTTGAGTGTCTAATTGCTGGAAAACGCGGCGTAAAACACCAGGGACCGACTTATACCCGATGTATCTCCAAAATAGTGTCAATCAAGAGTCTTTCAGACGGCTGGGGCAGGTCATCTCAGTGGATGTGCCACACCGTAGACTGCTAGGATATGTTGCCATCTTTATTATGTTGTCCCTCTTTGTGCATCCAAGCTTTTAAGCCCTCCCGAGCTACAGTTGCTATAGTTTGAGATGACACATTGCAACAAACAGATAGTGACAGCTTTGTTACCTCGGGGCAGATCTGGTCTGATCGATTAAGTTGATACTGTATGTTGATAATATGTATTGATTTACTGTGGATGATATTTTGATTCGCAGAGCACTGCGGTGGTGTCCTGCTGTTGTACTTCCTGTTCAGTGTCCTTCAGATAATGCCTTTCTTTTTCTCTCTTTTTTTTTTTATCATTTTCAGCGCAATGCGAATCTGTATTCACTCAAACTGCTCGGGAGCTGCTTTTGAATTTGGGCTTTGAAGTGTATCTTTTGTGACAAGCAGCTTTTTCCGTAATGGACTGACAGGCAAGGTGATATTGCAGAGACTCACAAAGACAGCCGAAAAGGTAATGCTCTCTCATCAATGTCATATCCTTTTGCCTGATTGTACATTTGCATCGTTTGAAGCGGGGCACTCTGTATGGGAAATTTCTTTTGTCACCCGAGTTATTGAGTATGTTTACAATGTCACCGGAGCACTAAACGTGATATACTGTGCGTGGACTACACCAATCACTTTATGTTCAAGCAAAAGGTGCATACAGTATGGTTCCTCTTTGTGCTGTGTGTTAAGAGTCTTCGGATCGTGTTTTCCTCGAACGGAGGCTGGATTACAGCTGGGCAAAGTGAGCCGCTGGGCCCTGAGTCCGTGGCTCCAGTCTGGGATGTTTCTCAGCGTGCACAAACTCAGCACTAATGCACAAACTGGACTGGTGCGGGTCCTCTAACACTTTTAACGCTTTCAGGGGTCCGATCCAGTCTTAGATCGAGGTGTCGATATCCTGACCTTTTAATCCTTGAGGTCAAGTGCAAAACTCCTGGATGTCACATAATACTGCGTTGTGTTGTGTAGATAGTAGATACAGTATCATCTTTCAAGCTCTTTCAGATGTTTTCTGCAGTAAGTTTCACCCTGATTGATTTGGCTCGCCTCAAGCCACTGAGGACATGACGCAACAGCAGACACTGCATCTGCCTTAACATGTGTGAGTGCAGTCGGATCATTGCAGGGTTACTTGTGGGCGGGGGATGACCAAAAGCTTACATTTGCCCCACTGGTTTTAATCCGGCCCCGACTTTGATAGTTATTACTTTCACTGTGTGGTTTTGTTGAGTAGCTCCTCCACTGATGTAGAAGTGATGGTCACTGTGTCCATTTGTCAATTAAACCCAGTAAAGCCATCGTCGGTGTTGTAAAATGTACTTATTAAATGTGCTTATATACCAGTATATGAGTTAGAACTGAATGCAAACACTGTGAAGATTAATACAGACACTGTATGATGTATGTGCATACTTTCAGTTATTTCCCACCAGTGGAGAAAATGTAGCCTTAGTCTTTGACTGTCGATAATTTATTCTTCGTCAGAAATGGAGAGTGCATTACGTTTGATTTAATTCTTCCTCTTCGTCAAGGACACCTGGAAGAGTGTCAGACTTTTAATCACAGATTGGTACAGAGCTAATTTTCAGAATGTATCTTTGATTGCATTGACCCAGATCAAAGAAAAACACCTGACATGACTCAAGACAGTGTTTTTTACCGAGTTAATAAGTTATTCATGGCTGTGTCAGGCTGCTGAGGGATGCCAAGTGTAGCAGTTGAAAGGGCCGCCTGGAAATCTGAAGTGTTGTCATTACCAATGTGCTGGGAGTCAGCTATCTTGAAGTCTGTGTGATGTTGTGGGACACGTTGTCACTAATGTGACCTCTCGAAAGCGAGAGGAAGCGATCTGACAGAAGAAGCGAGAACAACAAACAGACGTACACTTAAGTGACTCTGGATGCGACCTTAACCTTGACCGAGGTCCTCGTTTGATACTCGTGTCAGCAGCTGCAGTTTCACACAGCCGAGGAACTGTGTCGACTTTCCTCTGAAGTGTCAGTGTGGCTTCGCAGTGTTTATGACCGATAAATCTCTCTATCTTTTCCTTTCATGAGGCCTAAACGCTTTGGGAATCATGGATCCTCTGTGTAATTTGATTTGAAAGTTGTGGACACAGTTGAACAAAAATATCATGACAGCCCAGGCTATCTTCACCGTGTTATTTTCTTCCTTTTTAATAAGATTTTCCTGAATAAACATTTGAAAATCATCACATTTGAGACTGGATTGGACTTGTATAGGAGATATATGTTGCTAATCTACAGTGTTCAGTCGAGAAAAAAAGAGCAACCCTGGTTGACTCCTACACAGGACTGTAGAGGCAATAAATAAGGAGATATTTCCATGTCTTCAGAGGTTTATTTAAAGGACTCAAGTATGTCTGCAGTAAAACAGGGCTGTGGCACGCAACTGATTAGCTTAGCTTAGCATCAAAATTAGAAGCAAGGAGAAATGGTTCACAATGTTCCCTTTAAAAGGTTTAACATATTTCTAGCCCCACCACTAAATCTCACTAATTCCCCATCCATTTGTGTTCCCGTCATATTGTTGCACTCACCACTGATAGACTGACAGACTCCAGGAAGATGCTTAGCGTTGAAAACCCGGGCCCCACGTCATGCTTGTGTCAGGATTTAACTAAAATATATAATGTGCTAAGCCCAGTGGATCTGATAATCTGTCCCTGTTCCCAGTGTGTACGGGGAGCTAAGCTACAAGGCTACTGGCCGCAGGCTCACAATCTTCTCTAACTCATCGCATTTCCTAAAATCAAACTCCTCCTTTAAGTCTTGCCAGAACATGATTTCTGATATAAATGGCAAATTGAGGACAATCACTTGTCACAAAAGTCAAGCACGAGTAATATAATGAAGATAAATGGTTAAATCTCAGTTTTATTTTATTCTGGCTAAACTTATTTGAATCTCCACATTAAATTAAGCAAATCTACTATCCACAATATGTGCATTTCTCGAAATGTACAATATACATTTTCCGTCGAAGAGTAAACTCCTTTTGCTCTTGCCTCAAATGGACTCTTCACCTCTGTTCAAAGTTTGAGCTTATCTTAACTTGTGTGGTGACGGTTCATAATTTTACATTAAACGTGTTGTCTTTCCTTTCTTCCCGACATTCACTGGTACTAGCAACACCTGCTCTGCAACAAAAACACATTCCAGCCCTGATTCAATAAGGAGGCTCTTACAGTATGATCTGGGCAAACCCATAAATCACATGATTTTCTCCTCACCTCATTTTTGTACTGACTCTAATCTTAGTGGAGCAGATCCCTCTGAGTCTCACTGGAGACAACATAAATCAAATTATGGATTCTTTATACTAATGTCTCATTCTGGGGTAAAAAAGGCAAACTTTTCCATTTTTTTTTCTTCTTTTTGTTTTAGGAGGAGGTATGAGATTATAAAAGATGCACATCTGACAACTTTTCTGCACCGCTGCTGAAACATTAAAGAGGATCACTGCATATGGAGTAAGTGGACTGGCTTTTACAGCACTTCAGGTGCGCAGGTGGAGAATTATGGCTGTTCAAGCAATGCTGACAGTAATAACTTCACTTGTTAACACTGAAATGCTGTGCTAGCACAGTGCTCACATTCACACTGACACAACACCTGGAAATACGGCTTCATCCAACCGAAACACGTCCAGACACCACGGAGTCCCTGGCAGAGACGGCCCTTCCTGTGCTGTCTGACAGTGTTGCCAAAGATGATTCCCTAATTCCAAGAACCACGTCAGGATGACTTTTTGTTAACAAACTAAATCAAAGAGAACACGTTGCTTATATTCTACATTTTCCCGTTGTCAACAAAATTTACAGATGGGGTTTTAACTGCAAAGGTTTAACTGCAGACCCAAAAGTAGACAATGCAAAAAGTTTAAAGAGAAAGTGGAGCAAAGCAGGCCAGAGTAGAGCGAACTCTTTGATAGGATGCAGATGACACAGATTGCTCTGGAACAAACACCGGAGACAAACAAGGATCAGGGCACAACAGACAAAGTAGGCGGCGGAAAACAATAGACCTGAAGCGCATGCAAACACAAATGAGCCGAGCAAAAAAAGAAAATACAGGAATTTGTAGAGAACTAAGCGAGGGCCAGCCAATTTAAGGCAATTGTAAGTGCTTGTATAAGAACAGGAGGCTGTAAGTCACAGGCTGTAGCTGCAGCTGATGAGCACAGGCGCTCAGGTGAGGAGAGAGGAGGGCAGAACAATCAGCAGCCCTGATTGGTCCAACACCCACATACAAACCCAGAGAGACACAAACAGGAGGGTAAAAACAGCCAAACCAGGAATCCTCATAGATCAAAACAATAATAAACGACCCCAGGTCTGAGCAGCCAAAGCCTGACATAGCTCATGTCCTCACTGCTCCACTACAATCTATTAAAATCCCATCAGTGAGCCACACCAGTACCCAGGCTGACGTGATCCCTCGTCGCCCTGAACACGGGCATTGTAGTTTATTTTGAGTCAGTCCCACATACGCCTGCCTGCCGCTGTAAAGATTCCAAATACGCACTAATCTGCAGGCAGAATTAGTCGCTCGCAAGTGCCCACTCTACTTCTGTTTGAGTAATATTTGCAAAGCAGAACACCGCCAAGCTGTTTTAGGAAACATGTGAGGCTTTTTCTGTAAAAAAAAAAATAAAAATAAAAATAAAAATAGTGGAGCTATATACTGATGACCTATTTTTAATTTAGGTCTTCAGCGAGAGCCAATGAGCTGAGGGCGGACAGGGAGGAGCAGGGGAACCAGAAAATGGTGTGTTTTTAAATGGAAAGTGGAGAGACGAGGCTTATGAAATGCTAAGTGTGCCGCAGAGCGGCGGCAGGCAGAGTCGATGCTGGACATGAATTTCAACCGCGGCATTTGTGTCTGTGGCTGCAGGTGCAAAGTCTAAAATTTGCCCCGCTGAGGGTCGATGCAGAACTTCAACAACTGCTTCCACTCAAGTACAAAGTAAACACCCGGAGACCTTCAGAGCATGGAACTGCCGTAGTACCCTGAGGGAAACGCACGCTGCAGAAAGTGCAGACACGAAAAGTGCAGACACGTGATTATTGCATAAGTATCAGGTAGAAATAACACGTTTCAATGCAAACCAAAACAGCATGTCACAGGTTCAAAAATGCCTCCACAGTGTCTACGTTTCATAATTTCAGCCGACCGTTTTCATTTAGCGTTTCTCTTCCTCTCCCAGCAGCAAAATTGCGCATTGCTGTCACCGTCTGGTAGGCAATGGGGGTCAAATCAATACACAATTTTTACAAACAAGTCTTTCTCGCAGACACTTTCTGCCTCCTCTCAGCAGGTGAAGCCTGCACACTGGCAGCTCCGACGCTCTGTGATCACTTTGTTGTGTTGTGTTCGGTACATAATACAGCTGTTTCTCTTTAACACATATTTATGGTTCGCCCACTTTGATGTCGGCAGACTTGTGAAATAGTGAACCTGTCGGCCTGCACTGTGCTGCCGTACCAGAGGCAACGTGTGGGCTGCTGTTCTGAGATCGTCATCAAAGCCCTGCTTTGCACTCAGATAACCGGGCTGACAAGAAGGCGCTGTATATCAACACCAGCCCAAGAGAGATGGGGGAAAAAAAAAAGTGACCACAAAACGTGTTTGAGCAACGTGCCCATTTTCATTTTCAAGAAGCAACTTTTGTGCAATGCACAAAACAGCAACACAGCTGTTTGGTAGCGACCAGCACTGCCACAGTGAGGGCGTAAAGAGATACCATCAGCAGAAGATCTAAGGCCTCTAATTTCAGTAGGAATCCAGTCACTTTTATTCATAGAGCCCAACATCAGCAGTGCGGCTTCACACAGGCAGTCCGGCATTAATCAGAGTTCTCCCACACGTTGGCGTTCCTTTGAACAATCTTTACCGCTATCACAGCTCACATGCACATTTCCTCCCTGCTCCTCAGATATCAAGAGCCCACATTCCAGCTCTCTTTTAGAGCATCCCAGAGACTGTCTTGTGATGTTTGAATGTTTTTCCATCTCAAATGTTCCCAAAGATGCTCACTGGGGTCGAGGTCTTGTGACTGCTGACGGAAAACGAGCGAACACTTGTTGCCTCTCTTTGGACTTTAAATAGGGCCGGTGTAACACTCTCTGGTGCCCGCCCAGGTTTTTGTCTTACTGGAAAGCAAATCTTCTGCGGCACTTTTATAGCTCAGGGCTTTGCTGCGTCCTCCTGTCGGGAAGCAGGGGCCGAACGCACTCCCATACCACCATCACTGTGGGTCATAAACGCTGATGCATTCGGAGATGCTAAATCTTGTGTTCCTCCCAAAGAAAAATGTTTCTGTGTTTTTGTAACCACATCATTTCTTTTGTTGGGTTTTTGTTTTTTTGCTTTTTGTTTTATCCATTGCTTTGTCAGTGGGTCAGAACATGCTGCTCTTATAATAATACAGAAATCCATCTTTTGACTAAAAGGAGAGGCGACTTCTTTCGTCAGCTGGCTCGGACTTTGTGCCGGGGATGCTGTCCCAGCTCATAAAGATCTGTAAGAAATCACTCAAGGGTGTCATGTAAAACCCTCTTAAAAATGCAGAATGTGGCACTGAGATGATTTCTTGGCACTCAGGAGAGCAACTTGGCCCTGCTGCTCTCTGCTATCTCACAATCTCCAATTTTCCCCCTTGCTTTTCATCTTCATTCTATTCCTCTTTTTGCATGAATCCAGTTGATTAGATTAGATACTCGAATTAATCCTAAGAGGGTGAAACTTGTCTGGTTGCCTGTGCACGGTGGAGAAATATCTCAGTAAACAACATGAAAGGAGGAGCGACGCTATCGCATAATCACCTGCAGTGACTCACAAACTAATATATATCCTGTGTGGCCATCAGTGAAATATCTATTAAGCAGGTGTGAAAGCTACTTATCACCATCCATTTTTAATACACTGAACTGAACACGGTGGATTGGTGTGTAGCGCTGCTGCCTCTCAGCAATGAGGACCCAGGTTAGAATCCCATAGGACCGACTGGTGTGGAGTGCACGTTTCTCCGTCTGTGTGGGTTTCCTCCCACAGTCCAGAAACATACAAGTTTAGAGCAATTGAAGAGCAATAGGTGCTCTCAGGTGTGACCTCAAGAGTGAATGATGTGTGGTGTGTGTGTGTGTGTGTGTGTGTGTGTGCCCTGTGATGAACTGGAGTGAAGTAACTGGAATAAAGGGTGCAAAGTGGGTGAGATGATGGATGTATGAGCTCACTGTGAGAATTGGTGGAATGGCACAAGATGAGCCGAAACCCCAGGAGAGCATGTGACCATTCTTCACGTTTCAGAAAAGACATAAACCTATTTGCTGGACAAAAGGCACAGTGTGTGGTGTGACCACCGTGGTGATTCGTGTCTCTGGATGTCATCCTTTTAAAAGGCCTTCAGAGGAGGACTGTGTAGTTAATGTAAAGATAAGATGAGAGACGGAGACTAACAAAGCTGCTGGTATGCTGTTAACCGTGTGCATCAAAGATCCATACTGTTGAGTGCCCGGCTCTCGGCCTGTAAAACCTGAAAGATTGAGTCGGGCCCTCGGCTCATCCGGACATAATGACTGACCTTGTGTGGACCGATACCTGCCTGAAGGCCTCGCTCAGAGAGATGAAGAGTCGTGGATTCCTAAACAATTTTACAAAACATAAACTATAGTTTTATTGCAAAGAATGCCTTCTGTCACCGTCACATGGCTCCAGGGTCAGTAAATTACACTACTACAGTAAGGTCTCATGAAGGCTTTTAGGAAGCACTCCCCCTGTCTCCCTCAGAGCTCGCAGTCAGGCGTCAGATAGAATCAGCTGTGTTTCCAGGAAAAATCAAGTAAATAAGCTAATGACATACATCATGGCCCCAACACCGTGGCACTATTATGTTTGTCCTTAGGATAGAGTATGTGAACTGCATTTATCTGTGTGCCTGGTCAAATTCAAGGTAACCGTAATAAGGAAACAGAAAACAAAGCCCAGGGCACTCAATCAGTCCAAACAGTGTGAAGTCAACTCTACAGATGTCTGAGGTAACAGCTTGGTGCTCCTACTTGCTATTAAGCTCATAATAAATGATTGTCATGATTGTTTTATGCTTTACTTTGTCATGTGAGCTTAATCTCTGGAATATTTCATGACCGTTTAGTGGCTGCTCTGCACCGATGACGTCTGTGAGTCACGGCTCAGAGTGGACACAGGAGGATTTCTGCTCAGTGGCTTTTATTAGATATCTTTGAACTGCTGATCGCATACGATTTTCCAAATTTATTACCAGTTTAAAGTGAATCTGCTCTACGAATCAGTCTTTTGAGCTTTGGGCAGAAGACAGTTAAAAACTATGGACTTTTTCTTTAGACATAAAGAAAATCATGCACCAAAATTATTTTGAACTTTTTTTATTGATTTGACAACAAATCGATCCACCCATCTATTATCTTGTCCACTTTAGAGTCTCCAATTGACCTAAAATGCATGTTTCTGGAGTGTGGGAAGTTACCAGAGAAACCCAGAGAAGACCTAAGCAGACACATGCAAACTCCACACAGAGAGGCCCTCAGTCCCACTGGGAGTCGAAGCCGGGCCCCTACGATAATTCACAAGCAAACATAAGCAGCAAACAGGCGACTAATGGACCAGACATCTGCCCTCTACTGACAGCAATTTACTTCATATCCTGGAGAAACCTCCTGAATTCCTCCTCGTGCATCAAAGGCACAGCAGACCCTCTCCTTCCGCCTCAAACTGAATCTAGTTACCTTCTCTGATTAAGTGATTCTCAGTCTCCACCAGCAGCGCCTGGCCTTGCAGCCATCGAGCAGCGCTGGCCGAGACGGTAATGTGGAGTGAAATAACTGAGATTGAATATTGATCAGGTGCTTGTGTACAGCCCGGAGGCACCTCAGTGTAATCACTTCCACGCTGCTTCTGTCTCCTTCTGAGTGGAATGATGGAGCAACGACAGAGGATGCAACGCCGCCCGCATGGGCTGTGATTTGTCATAATTCAATTAAAACACGCAGACACACACACACACACACCCGGAAGATTATGTCACAGTCAAGTGACCATCAAGATGCATCATAACTTAATCGTTTTGATCATCTGTTTTCTGGAGGAGTGCGAGATGCAGATTAAATATCAGGGAAATGTCTGGGTGTAGGGAAATTGAAATGAGCGAGACTGAACTCCATCCACTGAATCCAGCTTTTTCTTTTCTTTTTTTTTATTTTATCTGCTGCAGAAGTTTAATTGAACTGTGTCAGCAGTGCTGGGGAAAAAAAGAAAAGAAGTGGAGCTGCGGCTGAAGAAGAGAGTGTCTGAGAGGCATATTGATTAGCTGCTCCTGGAGGAAAGGATCCTCCTCATCACACTTCCTTGCAACACCTCCCACAGGGAATCCGTCTTAATGTGATATGACAACCCTCAGCCGTATCAAAACTAAATCTGGACATTGATTTCGACATTCAATTTCAGCGCTGAAAAACACTTTCATGCCTTCATACGCACAGCCAGGCGCTGGGGTGTTTGTCTGGCTGAGAGAGGGACTCCTGCTGAGGACTTATACCGCCGGGCCTGCGAGTCAATAAATACATGTTTCTTAAAGTTTCTCCCCATTGTTTGCGCGCTTTGTTTCTATTAAACCCCATCATCTGAGCGCCGCACAGAGCCCTAAATGGATTTCGAACCACAATGAGAAGGTCAATTCCTGTTTGGCCTTTGCCGGATTCATTTTCTCTCCATTTTAATCTCAACGACGTCGAGTCTAATCCGCGTGAGGACTCCTCGAGGTGACGAGCCGCCGCGTTTGCCAGGGAACACAGTGTTCGCGGCGCCATGCTCAAAGCTCGCCTGGGCTGTTGGCTCGCAGCGCGGGAGGCAGTAAAAGGACAGAAGACGAGGGTTTTGGCAGGAAAAACCTGTAGACCGGTTTAATAGGTGCAGACGCACAAATCTGCTCTCGGGTTTGAAGAATAAATACGGCCATCGGTGATGACACGGCCAAGGCTGGAGCACTCATGTGGAGCAGGGCACAGTCCATCACTCAGCACACAGGCTGTTAACCTCACATCAGCCCCACAGCCCTGGCACAGCGGCCGTAGCTGCGTGTAGGTTCAGCTGTGTTAAATATATGCCGCTGTTAATGCACGCGTCTGCAGGCGCATTCGTCTTGCAAGAGCAACGTACGGTTTTGGCTTGTTTTCACTCCGGGTCACTTTTTATGTTATGGAGCGGGTTCAGCGAGTTCAGGCAGTCTGGATTTTCTACATGGGATATGCTTTAAATTAAAAGGAAGGAAAGAAAACACAGGCATCATATGATTCAAACATGACCTTCACGGGGTTCACGTATGGGATGATGTGGAAAAACAGCGTGTTCTGCTGCGTGCATTTTAGGTCTGGAGGTTTGCGGTGTTATGGGAGGTAAACAAACTTTCAAAACTCACAGAGCTGTAGGTTTCATTTGTCACAGCTACAAAAACAATGTGTGTGAAAAAAGAACAAAGGAGATACGTGCCAAGCATGGTAATCAGGGTACAGGTATAAATAAAAATATGGTAAAAAACTCAAAGGTGGAAATGATTTATTCACAGATGTAAGTATTAAAATGCATGCGTTTTGTCCTGCTGTGCAGGTGGGTTGTGAATGACTTTTGCATATAAAAATGTCTTAAAGGTAAACTTTACAGTGGAGTGGTATTTCATTGACTAGCCAGCCAGCATTCAAAGAAACAGTGGACAACATTGAAGAGCTTTATTCTCAGAAAACAAAAAGGGGAGAAAACCTTTTGAAGATGTTTTTTCTGCTTTATTTTGATAGTGACAGCCAGAGAGAAACAGGAAATACAGCAGAGTCCAGGCTGGAATCAAACCCTGGCTGCTGCAGAATGGACTCAGACTTTACTCAGTGTGTGTGTATGTATGGCAAGCAGCTGGGGCTCAGGTGAGTTAAAAAAAAAAAAGATCGTGGTTGCTTTTTTGAGCCTTCACATTACACAGATTACATCAGGTGATCCTTATCTGCTCGGCTTGCTCAGCTCTCATAATATTGGATGTGTTTGACTGTGTGTGAACCTTTCTCATACACCGGCTTGATAAGTAGGTATGTGCAATCCAAAAGGACCTTAGGGTGACACTGTTTGCTCAAATGATGTTTGACACTACAAATCCCTATAATTTGCAAATAAGTCAGGCGGGACAGCTGTCTGGACGGGCAGGGGTGTGTTGATGTGTGCATTTATACGAGTGTCTATGTGCACATGTGCATCTTCATCCACTGCTGACAACTACAACGGCCCCTTTCAGCGCGGCTGCCACTGTGCTTGGGCGTCCTTCCCACACACACACAAAAACAAACTGTGACTGAGTTTATGCGCCTCTCAGTTTCAGCTATCGGGCCACGACTTTGCCAAAAACAAACTGAACAGGAGCGAGATTAGATTCCCTTGTAGTAAGACACATTAAAGTGGGAGACAAACCAATCTGAGGCATTTAAGACACAGAGGACAATGTCGGAGATGTTGAAGAGGCCGATTCTTACTGAGATGAACTAGAAGGACCGGTTGGCAGCTACTTACGCACGTTATGTAAGTTTGCCTTGATGATATATAGAGAAGTGATGCGATTATGAGCATACGGCTGTGTAGATAGGATTCCATATTTCATGCTAAATAAAGCTTAAGACTTTGGAGCACGGAGCGTGCAAAGAACTCTTATTGCACTTCACTTTTATTCATTTTCAAGGTCTCATTAGCTGATCCCCTCACAGTGATGTTTGACATGATTAATATCCCAGAAAGGCGGCCATTAACTCAATAATTAACACAGTTCAAGGCCTTTAAAAAAGCTTTACTTCTGCCATTTAAGTCTTCAGGATTTCTGAGAGGAAAGAGACTTCTTCAGGACACATTCTTCAGGCCCCAAAGAGACTTACAAACATAGGTCTGCATGAAGGAGATCCAGTCTGGGCTAGCACCAGGCCATGTGCCACGAGCTCCCAGGCAAACCAACACACTGTATTTTGCTTTTAGAGGGACACTGATCTGATTTTTTTTCTCTCCCAGCAATTGAAACAACTTCCATATCATGATGAATAAGGCAATAATGTGCATCAGAGATTTGTGTGTTCCTAAAAAAAGGGCCATAGATGAGTGAATGAATAACAGAATCACAGTCTAATGACATTGATGAATAAACCGTATTAAACAAGGTAACTGAATTTGGGCGTTACTTGACCTGCACATATAAGGTTTTTATCTTCTAAAGGAATAATTAGATTTTTGTTTTTTTGTTTTTCTGAAGGAGGAACGTGGTTATTTCCCTTCTGGCTGTGGGTTAGATAACAAGACTGATAAGACTGTGTCTGTTCGCCAAACATGATTATAAAAAAAAATGCAATAGAGTCAATTCATGGTTATTTTAGCTTAGCATTAAGAGTGGAAAAATCCAAAGTTAACAAACACTTAGAGGGTTCGGCTGTGCCAGCGGCAGCTTGGAGAAAGTGATCGGTGCTCTGTGTCAAATGCTAAAAATCAGCAGGTCATATATTCACACCATCTTAGCTTAGCATGCTAACACAGGCAAAGCAACCCTAACCACAATGGACAAATCGGGCCAACAAAAATTATCTGAATCAATTCTCGATTATGAGACAAAGAGATAATTTTGTTAGGGAGAATCATTTTAAAATCCATCTTCCACGGAAATTGTTTTCCATCTTTTGGTTGGTAGATCAGAGCTAAACCAAGTGTCCTGCTTGCCCTCTCTATTAATCATGAACAGGTTATGGCACATTTATCTGAACTGGGCTAGTTCTTTCTAAGTGCTTCTCTAGTATTCCTGACCACTCAAAGGGCTTACGGGCACAAACCACTTTCACACCAATAGCACCCATTCATGCACTGTGACAGAGGCCAGCCTACACAGTATGTCTGCTCAACCGCTAGCCAACCGCTAGCCTTAGCATGACATTCATGGGAAAAATTCTGGGTTCAATATCTTGACAAAGGAAACTCACATGCAGGCTGCAGGGGCTGTGACCTGTCGACCCTCCGCGAAGTAAACGACTTGGTTAGTTTTGACAGGGAGACATTATTGGACCGAGCAGCAACTCCCTGGAGTCTTGTAGTCACGTGTCCAACAAACAGTGTGGAAAACAGGAAAGCTAATTGAGTGTGGTAAACAAAGTCCCAAACTATTCCTCCGACTTGGTTTCACACAGGTGAACCCTGACACATGATTTCCACAAAAACACTAAAGCCTCACTGCTCTAATGAGTTCACAAATCAGTTTACATTGTAACAAATGTGACTGCAATGAAAATAAATAAGTTCCACTTTAGGGACTGTGACCCCTAGTAACTGGTTTAAATGTGAGGAATTGTCTCCATGAATGGTCAACTGGAGCAACACACACTTGCCCGGGCTCATACACACACACCCACCCAGGGCTTCTTGTCGAGCACCTTGAAAGCACTATAAATACGGTATATATGGCGCAGATAAATATTCCAGCTAAAAATGGCTGACATGCAATTAGCTCCTGTGTGCTTCTGTCTTTAAAGCAGAGCTGCTCGGGTGAGTTATAGTCGGCCTGAGAGGCTCTGTCTCCTTCAGCTTAACCCCGCAGCACGCTCCTGTGACTGAGGTGCCGGCAGATTAAGAGCAGTGCCGTGAGTTTTGTGATTCAGCCGTAATCCCTCTTGCCATTAATTGAATTGAGCTCTGATTCAATCACTCTGTTTCAGGTAATTACTGAAAGTCATTCGATTAGGCTGTCGACCAATCGGCTTCGGTAGATCGCAACAAATGTGGACACGGCGTCATGACATCATTCGGTATCTTTGCGTGTGATAAAGCAGGAACCTGTGCCAGCCAAAGCCCTCCTCATTGTGTCGAGGCACAGACTCAAGGATTTTCAGCCCACACTGAAAAGGACGGAGATGAAAATGGAACTTCTTTTCATTTCAATCACAAACAGGAATGAGGACACCGCTTCAAAGATCAAGCCACCTCATGTTTATTTTCCTTCAAAAGTTTCAAAGATGTGGATTTCGAGTGGCGTCTGGATGTGTCGGTAACTCCCTCGCAGCCTCTGTCTGCCGCTGCAGCCACACTGAAAGAATGCATTTAACACACCACATGAAAAGAAGAGGAGCTGAGTGCTGTCATGTGATGTCCGAGTTACCCCAGTTAGCTGACGCAGATATGACGTCACCCGCTACTGAAAGGGAGCCTTTGACTGTTTGGCAAGGGATAGTTCGCCATGCACACCGCATCAATAAAATCAATTGCACTCTGCAAAAGCGGGACTAAGATCCCTGTCTGTAGCCTGACATGCTTCTATCCCCTTCACCGAGAACACACAGCAACTTTCTCCTGTGCCACTTAATGTGCTGCTGTTTAGATCAGGCAGTGTAACCGTGTTGGCTTATTTCCCCAAAGTTGTGGATTTCGTCTCGGTGCGAACTTAACGCTCCGTAACCATATTTGTGCTGTGATTTATGTGATTCAATCGTGTCAGAGACAGTTGGCGATGCCTGAATGCTGCACATGCAACTATTTCCAGCACAGATTGCATTCGGGATATAAACTTGGCTGTATTGCACTCAATCCAAGTCTTTTAAACATCCCAAAAATCTAATTTGACTTCAGAATTCAGCATGCAGCTCTTTGACACTTTGATAATGATTGAATTGATCCAGACTTTTACTACTCAGTTATCGATGAATGCTGGCATCGCTGGAGAGTGACACCCCTACGGGGACAAGATGCTTTTCTTCTCAGTGTCAGACTGAGGCCAGTCGGCTCTCTGTAACAGGCTAATTACAAACTGTGTGGCTCTAACTCAGCAACTCACACAGAGATTAAAACAAGTTGGTGAACATCCCGAAAGTACGAGTTCCCGAGGATCTCTGGAGTCAGACGCTGCAGGGCTGCCGGGACACACATGGGGCCTATCCCCCTGCTGTCATTCACATGACCGTCGTGAAACGAAGCATGGAAAATCCCTCTAATAATTCAGCAGAGTAAAGAACTCTGCAGACTTTATGAATGCTGAACGGCTTAAGGCCTCCTCGGCAGAGCAAGACAAAGCCTGCTGTTTAGTAGAAGCACAGACTCAAGACCCGAGAGGTGTCATCACTCCTCCGGACCACAAACAAACATACTCTCAGTTTCTATTTTGCCTGGTCGATTCTCCGTATTAACTCTTTAGTGCTTGGCTGTCCAGGTTATTTTAGATGCTGACATTCTAAACGTGAAATACTTTGTGGAGCCGAGCAGGAACTTAATCTCGATCCAAACATTCGGCAAGATGGCGATCCTCCACTAGAGGGAACTGTTGAGACCAAGTCTTAACACGCTATCTGTTAGCAACAATAAAAGCATCATTTTGACGTTGCCATGCAGTGAGAGGGAAAATAAAATAGGAATATAAGGCTTTCAGGACTACTGCGCCACCTACCTCCAGCTGATTTCGACCATTTCCCTTTATTTACAGGATAAATAAATTATTTATCTCGTCTCAGGTATTGCTGTTTCATTACTTGTAGTTTCTGTGCTTTTACCCCGGTCCCAACACCTGTTGCTACAGCGGAGCCGCAAAATGTGACTTTGTTTCATGAATTACTGTAAAGCAACCAAATGTCACCGCAAATTATTTCATTTACAAACGAGGCTTTTCCCTGAAATCTAACAGGCAGGAGCTGTAGCCAACTGTCCAGCAAAGCACAAGTTCAAGGCATTTCCTGCAGTGGATTGGTGGCTATTGCTGTTGCCTCGCAGCAAGAAAAGAAGCGCTATCGACTCCTGGTTGGACTGGGGACATCTCTGTATAAATTTCCTCCAGGAGCTGCTCCCACAGTCCAAAAACATGCATGTTTAAGTCGATTGGAGACTCTAAGCTGCCCTTAGGTGTGAGTGACAGTGAATAATGTGTGTGTGTGTGTGTGTGTGTGTATGATGGACTGGAGACCTGCCCGGGATATATATCCTGCCTTCACCCTGTGAGGGATGGATGGATGAAAAACAATAAACAGCAACAGAAGACATAAAGTTTTCTCCAAAAAGAGAGTCGAGCGGATGGTGTGTTTTCGTTAACTCGACCTTATTTCTGGGACATGTGACGCAGACAAACGGCAGCAACAGAAACAATGTCCTTTCCTCCTCTGTCACTAGTCCTTGTTGGACGGCAGAGTCTGTGGTAATCGGATGATGCCCTGACTTTAAGTGCTCTGTGATGTATAAATGAGAATGAGTGTGTGTGTGTGTGTGTGTGTGTGTGTGCCCCATTTTCTCAAACATGAAAATTAAGAATGATTCACAACTACCTCGCCTGCGGTAGGAAGCGGCCAAGAAGCCCCAGCCTTGATATATAGATACCATGCCCACGTCCATGGAGATTCAACAAAGAGCTGATTTAGAGCCCTGCCTCTAAATGGAGAGAGCTCCCGGTCGTTGTCTGAGGAGATCAGCCAGTCGTGGCGTCACGTGGTCCAGAGGTTGTGTGGCAGTAAAACACGATCACGCCGTATCCCACTTTCACTTCATTCACATTTTAAAAAGGTCCGAGAAGACAGAGAGCGTTGTCTAACGGGCGTCCCGTGGGAACACTTACCCCGGTGCTGGAGATCAGTCAGACAAAAACATGCCTGAGCGGCAGAAGAAGAAGAAGAGGCAGAGGGTTGACTGCCTTCTAGTGACAGTGGAGGAGGCAACGTGTGCGCTCAGATGATCCTGAAGCCCACACAGTTCAGAAACTGCTCTGATTTATCCAGTAGCATTATCTATCTATCTCTCTCAGTTACTGACTGTGCTGATATAATACAGCAACATGCACTTGTGACATTTTTTTGGCCTGCGTGCAGCTCAATGTGGACTTGATTTTCATTTGCTCTTTAACAAATTGGAATTTTTCTTATTTCCTCCATTGCAGCATTTGTTTTGCCCATCGGTTGTAATACGCAGCATCTGTTTGACCAGCGAGGTTGAGGTCAGAGCCCAATCTCGCTCGGGTGATTATCGGACGAGGGTGGATGAGACGCTAACTGTATCTTTAATTTACTGATCCTTTGCTCTTTCGCGATTGATTCGATTGTCTTGAGAGAAGAAAATTCTGAAAAGAAATTCAAAGAGGAAAGCAAAATGCACATTTAACAGCTAGCCCAATTTTGCATGCCGGCGCATTCAGCAGGATCATTTGTAAAGCCAAAAGCTTCAAGCTAGACTCTGTTGACGCTCGGTTCATAAATCAACATGCTCAGTCAGCTGCATAATAGATTATAAGGTGATGTCCAATTACTCTGCTCATGAGGGAAGAGACTTTCCTCTCTGCACGCAGGTCTGTTTCTGACTGCCACAGTCTTCACAGACCCACAGAACTCAGGCTTCCATCACCACTTAGCAGTGGAGACAAGGTGCCTCGGGAACATTAAAGGTCAGGAGGTGAGAGGCAAAAGAAATCTGTACTTGATTTAGAAAAGCTGCAGCAGCAGCGCCAGGTTAAAGCGAGGAGGCAGCAGAGACCGGATTGGTCTGCTGGCACATGCATTTTTAATCACTCATGGGGGGGGTGGAGGGGACTGGAGAGCGGATCTGGAAGAGCCGAGATCTTTAAATAATATTTTACGGTCACTTTGAGGAGCTGATGAACTGCTAAGCGGACGAATGGAAGCAGACGGTCACCGCTGCGGAACATGAGGTTTCCTGTTCAGATAAAGGTGCGTCGGATTTATGGCGGAGATAACGTCCAAGTTGGCTGCTTTGAATCCAATCAGGGAGGATTTGATTCCCCTTCTGGCCGCGAGGGCCCGCGCGTTACGCAACCAGGTGGGAGGAGGCCATTTTCATTTCCGGAGGCTGGCAAGGTTCACAGATGCTGCTTCTCTGCGGCCGCAGACCGGACCACAAAGGCTCCGAGGCTCGTGTCCTCCGGCTCATTCAGGTCTTTGTCAGGGACACGGCTCCGCATTGTGGGTCTGCCTCCGGGGGGTTTCATCTCCGAGATGCACGGCAAAAGAAAATGTCAATAGCCTCTGAAGCTGATGGATTAATTCCGTTGAGGAGTTTATTCTCTTTGATCTCCACATCTCGAGGCAGAGCCGTAACAGCAGGTAACTGAATGGCCTCGTACGGCCTGGAGCTGCTCTCCAAAGGCCACTAATGACAGGAGTACAATGCGCGCACCGCCGCTGTCCGCCTGCGTTACTGTAGGTGGTTTCAGCTGGCTCCGCGTTGCCTCTTTATTTTTGCTGTCATACAGGATTAATGACGGAGTCGCGGCAGAAGTGTGTCTGCGCCCGAACACAGTCACCGTTTGTCTCCCTCTATTGGCCGACTCATCCATCATGTGATAAATTAAAGCATTTTCTAATCACAGAAAACCTTAAAAACAACATTCCAGCATGGGACGATTATTGGCAGCGCCCAACGGCGCGTAGTCTGGAAAGAGGCGCTGCAATGTTGTATTTGGGAAAAAAGTGAAGAGTCACCGTGTGAACACGTACTCCGATGAGCACCATTAACACGCGCCAAATGCATTAACACGGGACTGCATGTGAAAGACCATCGTTCTGATGCATCATTTGACCAGGTGTGACATGATGAAACGGCAGCGTGGGGCTCAACTGTGGCCCTGGGTCTATTGTGTTAACGTGTTTTAGGAACAGATCATACGTGTGGGAATGTGCTGAAAAAAATCATCTGGAACCACAGATCTAACTACAATAACCCCATTCAGGGTGAAAAGAAGTGCATAAATAAGTCCATAAATAAATAAAGCACTTGCGTAGAGATCCCGGGGGTGTCCCGGAGTTAAGAAGCAAAACCACCTCGGTTATCATAAATCCTTTAATATATGAAAGAGGCATATTTCCACACAATATACAGTGTAACAGACCATGTCCCACAGTTTTCATATACAACATTTCTTTACAAGGCGACCCATCTGCGCAGACAGGTCCGGACTGAGAGAACGGAAAAGAGAACGGGGCATCTCTGGCTTGTTTTGCTCTGCCCCCGGCACGCAGGGGAAAAAAAGACGTGAAACACGGAGCAGGAAAAAAAACAAACTGGGAACAGAGAGAGGCTTACAGCTACTGTATCAATAGGATTTAACTGGGAGCGAATCTGTAAAAACTATCAGCTTTCACCCCCCCACCACCCTCCCCACACACACACACACGCACGCACGCACACACGCGCACACGGCCGCGTCTCGATCAAATGCCACAGCCTGGTATGGAAATGTCAGTCCCAGCGAGCGCCGACGTGCTCCCCACAGGTGGACAGCGCTGCGTCCCTGCGCTCCCACGTGGCCGCGAGGCGGGAGCGTCTGATGTGGCGCTCACCTTCACCGCCGAGGCCGAGACGCCTCCCGATGCGAGCACACCTCAAGGGCGGGAAAAACCATCCATCTGTGGGCGCCATTAGTCACTTTGGGGGGGGAAGGCGGGAAGAAAAAGAAATAAAAGGAAATAAAAAGTTCAGTCGAACCATTCGTACGCGCGGAGAAAATACGTTTCCTATCAGCAGAGGGTGATTGAAACTGCAGAACGCTGATCGCAATATCGATGGCATTTCTGACCGGCCGCTTTTTGATGAGGCAAATGCTAGCTGGCGCGCACGCACGCACGCACGCACGCACACACACACACACACACACAACAGAGAGGTGGAATGCTCATTTGCTTTAATGATCACTAAGGACAAGACGTAAAAAGCAGAGTAACATCACTGAGGACGATGCTTTATTTCACATTTCTAAACTTCACTTGTCTTTGTGCATTGTGCTGCATGAGGGCACCGAGGGCTGAGCTTCGAAACGTGGCACGGAGGTCCGTGCCCGTATACACGCACACACTGTACATTCATGGTATGCATAAGGCTCCTCCTCTGGAATGATTCGGCTTCCCGCAGGGAAAGCAGAGAAATTAAGAGGGTGTTGCGCGATGAAAGGCCATTATGATAAAGGACAAAGCGTAATTAGCGTGGTTTTCTCCCTGCCCCGTTCCCCCGCATTCAAGGAGCACAAAACCAGAATTACCCAAAGCTATTAAAACACAGTCCAGTAAGTCACCTTTGTGGAGTGTGCATATTAAAGTCCTGCCACACCGCTGCCGCCCATTACCATGGCATTATTGTCCGTATTACCAAGGTGACTGTCTGATTATTGGCATATCCATCCAGACACGGCGGCTGCAGAGCGAGAGAGCTAGAGAGGGAGAGGGAGAGCGAGGGGGAGCGAGGGGGAGAGAGAGAGAGAGGGAGGGAGAGCTGCAGCTCTGTACTGCAGCAGAACTGACACCCGTGGCCTCCATCTGCCTCCAGCCAGATCCTCAGCGTCACTCAAAACGCAGCAGACCTCCATTTTATCACACACAATGCAGAATCATCCTCTTCATGCATAGCCAGATGTGATATATATATATATATATTCATATATATTCATATGTATATATATAAATATATATATGTGTGTATTCCTGCCATGGGAAGCGGTTTTGAGAGACCTTGAGCAAACACTTTCAATTAAAGGCGTCTGGGGATGGATGAGGAAAAAAGAAAAAGGAAAACACTTCAAAGATTTGTTAAGCTAATTAATCACATATTATCCGTTTCAGCCCCCTTTCTCTTTCTCTTTTTTTCCTTCTCCAAAAGATTAAACGAGAAAGGTGTGGAGGAGGGGGGGGAACACGGCGGCCTCGTCCCGATCTCGCAGACACGACTGGGACCCATCGATTTACAACAGTTAGGGGAATCAAAGAGCCTCGCCCCCCCTTGCCGAACACACACACACACACGCGCACACACACACACACACACACACACACACACACACACACACACACACAGGTCTAGGGTGACGGAACAAAACATCATAATAACATGAAGGAGGGAGGAATCGTGGCGACCCCGGCTGCGAGCGCTCGGTCCCGTCTATGTCTGTACGTGGCGTCTGGGGGCAGAACGAGCGCTCCTGGGCCGGCCCGGGCCAGGGGGGGCCCCGGCCCCGGCCCCGGCCCCGGCCCCGGCCCCGGCCCCGGCCCCCCACGCCCGTCCACTCTGAGGAGGTTCTGAGCGGAGGAGTCATTAAGGCCCTGTCACCCCCCCCCCCCCCCCCCCCCCCCATGCACAGCGTGTCGTGCTCAGCTGCGTCTGTTCTATTCGTGACACCTGAATCAAATGACTGCTGTTTGCTCCCCGCCTTCCCACCACCCCCCTCCCACCCACCCCCCCCCGCTCCCTCCCACCCCCCCCCCACCCCCCCAACTCTTTCTTTGTCTTCAAACGAGCCCGGGTGTTTAAAAAGACATCAAGATGACGGGCTGTGAGACAGGTGCAGTCAGATCGGGTAGTTTTGAGGAGGGCGCGCGTGGGTGAAGGCAACACGAACGCACAGCAGGCGATCATAAGGTGCTGCATGTACGTATGCATCTCTCTCTCTCTCTCTCTCTCTCCTCCTCTTCCTCTCTCTCCCTATACACACACACCTATATATGCATATAGAGAGAGTTATTTTTCATCCAACGTGTGGGCCTTTCTCTCGCGTCGGATGAGATCTGAGGAGGTTACATGCGAAATATCAAGTGAATCCAGTCTCGTCAGGAAGGCAAAACAATAAAACACAAAGACCGCGCGGGGATGCTGGGCGACACGGGGAGCGGCGGCGGCGGCTCGTAGTGTCGGCGAGGAGCGCCAGAGGGCGACGCGGGCCCGGCCTGGGCGTGGCGCGCCGCTGAGACGCCGTCGTTAGCTTGGTTACAGCACTACGCATGGATAATCTAGTCAAAAGTTAAAGCAGCATTCATGTTATAGTATGGCTGTGGCTAATATCAAACAGAAAAGGGAGCGGCAAGTACTCACTACTCTATCTAAAAACCGGTCCAGAACGAAAAGGACACAACATCCAATCAAAGGATAAAAGCGATAGCGCGACGGACAGTTTCTTGTTTAGTTTCTCGCTTTCGCTGGATTTCTCTCTTTGAACTGGCACTTCCCGCATAAAAGGGACAATAAGTTCACATTCTGGCTTGCTGGGGCGGCGCGGCTGCCCGCCCCAGCAAGCCAGAGATGTGGCCAGACGAAACCTCGGCAATCAGCGCATATTATTTGGTCTCCATTGCGGGACTGCTGTCCACACGGACGATAAGAGCTGTTCCGCGCTTGACGGATGGGCGAGAGGTAAAAACAGGTGCCTGGAGACGTGGGGCGACGGACACGCGTCTGCGGGGAGACACCCAGCGGCGGAGGATGGACAGAGGACACCCCGGAGACGGACACATATTCTCGCTCAACCACGCAGGGGACAAAATGTAAGACAAATGCGGTAACATAGGTCAAGTAAAAAGAAAAAAGGCCCCAAACCGGCAATCCCATGTGCCCGAGGGATGCTCAGTGACAAAACACAATCTCAACTATGGTTAAACCCCTTTTCCCTGTATAGCATAGAGTTACCATCCTAACCCAACCAGGCTGTTCCATTATAATACAATATCCTTCAGTAAATCAACAGATAATACAATCACTGCAGGGCAAACGGGGTGACTTTCGAGGGACTGTCAGTGTTCTTTCTGCATTAAGACAGTCTATCTAAACTCAACAGACGTGGATGGCAGAAAAAAAAAAGAATAGATATGCTTTTAACTGGTGGCAGAAAGCATATATTTTCGGCCAGGCCCTGAGGTATTGTAGGGGTGGGGAGCAGAGGTTCTGGCGAGAGAACAGGAAGCAGACAAGAGAGATCGCTGGAAATTAATGGCACTTTTTACATTTGGAGTTTGGACTCAAATCTCCCGAACATGATTGGGAAGCTGGACGGACCTGACCGACCAGACCAGTGTTCAGAGTCTCCTGTAGTGGTCATAAAAAAGCTCACGAGAGGAGGAACAGAGAAGGACGGGCAGAGGAGGAGGAGGAGGAGTCCGAAGAGCGGAGAGGCCGCTGGCAGTCCGACCCCGCGCGGAGCGGGAAGGAGTTCTGTGACAACGCAGCACTTGACCTAAAAAGAAACAAAGATTCATTGTCACTCCTCCTTTGGGTGGTTTCTGTCGTCTCTCGCTTTCATCCATGGCTTCCGATCTCCCAGCTGGCAGAACTCCTTGTGCAACTGCGCCCCATAAATACACACATCTCCAAAGAACAGAATCAGAGGGAAGAGGAGGAGGGGGGGGGGGACAAAAGAAAGAAATAAAAGAAATCCAAAATAAAAAGGAGTCTAACTCTGAAGTAGGCAGGACTGTCCTCTGTATATTTGGGTCAGAATCCCAGCTGAGTGGTAAACAAAGTGTCGACTGTTTGGTTTCGCGCGGGGATGTTCTCCTCTCCCTTCAAGTGTCGCTGATGAGCAGGGAAGTAAACTCTGGGCGTTGTGCGCGCTCTGCGAGTCTGCGGGTGTGTATGTGCTGCTTAGCTCGTCAGCGGGGCGAGCCAGAGCCCCCGGCCGGACGGGACCGCGGAGGGTGCTGCGTTGACCCGGCGAGGCCCGGGTGGGGGGGGCGGGGGGGGCGGGGCGGGGGGGGGGGGGGGGGGGGGCGCCCTCGCCTGGCCTCGCCTGGCCTCACCTCTCGCGTCACCAGTTGGCCTTCACCGCCTTGACGTCGCTCACCAGGTTCTGGGCCAGGCAGATGCCGAAGATCTGGGGGGGGAGAGCAGACGAGTTATGGTCAGGGAGAGACGAGCGGGGCCCGGCTGCAGGAGGCCCGGCCTGCTGTTACCACTGGCCGCCACTAGATGGCAGGGATGAAACAAAATGCAAACCCGGGACGAGTCGGCCTCGGGTAGACGCCTCATTTCAAATGCATTGAGTTTCCCTCATGAGGTGCTTGAAAGAAGGAGGAGGGCTGGGCCGGGGCCGGGGCCGGGGCCGGGGCGTTACCTGTAAAAGTGCAATGCCGACGAAGATTCCAGCTACGATGATCAAGTTGTCCTGAAGCCACCTCTCAAACTGGCCCACGCAGCCCTTGGTGTAGATATATTTCTGCCGGTCCATCTCCTTTCATGGGACAGGGGGACAACACAGTGGGGTTAAGACAGAGCCGAGGCGAGGGTTTGTTTTGACTTTCAGATGCTTCAGCCGCTCTGGCCTCCTGGGCCAGACGTGCGGAGGGCGAGCGGCGGAGGGGGCCCGGGGAGGGAGCGAGCGGTGAGTAAGAGCTGAGTCACTGATGGATGGCGACGTGTCGCTGTGTGGACATCTCGCTGAATAACAAGGCAGGGCGCCGGGACGACCCCGCGCGGGCCTGAGCAAACAGGCCGAGGCTGTTTCCTGTTCCCGGGCAGATGGCTGCCGCTGTCACATTCCACTGACGACGCACGTGGAAAACAGAAAAATAGGAGGTGAAACTTAAAACGGCGGAGTGGAGTTGAGCGGAGGGGTGGGGGGGGTGTGTGAACGGCACTCTCTACAATGCCCTCTTTGTTGGGAGTCAAGCAGGCGAGGCCTTTGTTCTCCCCTGCGAGACCTGAAAGCTAGCTCTCGACCAATGGGAGGGCGCCGGGAGCCCCTCCGGCAGCCAGTAGAACTAAACAAACAACAGCAAAAACAAACAACAAACAAGCGGGAGGCGCTGCGAACTTCCTCTGCAGCCCTTTTTGCTGCGCCGCCGTCCCGCCCGTCCTCCGGCCCGGGCCCACGGACAGAGACGTGGGGCCGGCCGCCCGGCTCCGTGGCAGGTGGCTGGCTGGCTGGAGAGCAGCGCGCCTAGCAACAGCACTGCTCTCTGACTGCACTGCAGCCAGTTGTAACCACCACACCCACGCACTCACACACACACACACACACACACACATATGCACACACACACACACAGTCGGAGGGGAAGGGAACGGACTGGCAGAACCCACCGAGTCGCCAATTACAGAGTGTAGTAAAGCTGCTCTCCGGGCTATAACCGGAGCCTAATTATCCCCGTTAGAAGAACAATCTGTTATTTAGGCGAGGAACATGCCGAGGAGTCTCTGCGCCATTTAACCCCGTGTGCGTCTCCGGCTCCACCGAGTTGGCGGGCCGTTTCGCGTGCGGCAGAACCAGAAAAGCTGGTCCTAAAAGAGAAAAAACAAAAAGAAATCCACCGCTAAGCAGTGGCGTTGGGGGTTATTCCACCGCAGCCATTAAATCATTTGCCTGGGAGAGTTTAAGACAAGCAATCAAGGCGCGGGCATCGCAGCGCCTGATTGCCACTCCACCTTCGACGACGGCTTAGATCGTTTCAATCACTCAGATCTGCGGCCCGTCAATCAACTCGCCCTCA